>CM035838.1:449472587-450880202 GCA_020510985.1 Pholidichthys leucotaenia
CCCGCTAAAAATTTGGTTTAAGATAGTCGGAGAGAATCAAACTAAAGAGCCCTATCGACTTCTGCAATGGATTGCCTATGATCAGGACTTTACTCCTAATAAAACAGACACCAGATTTAAAAAGTGTAAGGAGAACGGGCTGATAAAATATTACGATTTTTTTAAAGGGCAAATCTTAAGAAGTTTTGAAGATTTGAAAAAACAAGGCCTAATAAATCAAGACCTTTACAGGTTCTTTCAGCTTAGACACCACATAAACAATATACTTAAAAAGGAGGTTTTGGAAAGGGCCCAGTCAGGTGTTCTGAAGGTCTTCTTAATGGCATATAAAGGGATCCCAGGGATCAGATACATTTCTAAAATATACCAAGGTCTTCAAGACTTAAAAGGAGACAACACATCTTATATAAAAGAGAGATGGGAAAAAGAGGGGAATTTCACTTTACAACTGGAAATATGGGAAAAGCTAAATAAACTGCAATGGAAAAGTACCTCATCCCTGCAGTGGAGAGAATTTGGATGGAAAAACTTGATAAGATTTTTCAGAACACCTGCACAAAACAAATTTACCCATAAGGGATTGAACTGTTGGCGCTTGTGTGGTGAAAAGACTGCAAATCATTTTCATGTGTTTTGGTCATGCCCAGTTATCCACCAATATTGGACCAATGTACAGACAATATTGGGGAAAATATTCAAAATAACAGTTCCCTTTTCTTTTGTAACTTTGTATTTGGGTTTACTACCGGACTCACTGGAAAGACGAGGAGAAAAATACTTATTCAATGTTTTAATATTGGCAAGCAAAAAAGCTCTAACTAAAAAATGGATGTTGAAGGACTGTCCTACACCTGAAGATTGGATTAACGTGATCCAAGACATTTACTCGATGGAAAAGTTGACATTCGCACTGAGACAGGACATGGATGGGTTCATGAACTTTTGGCAACCCTGGATCGCATATGTGTCTTCCATTAGATCTAATCTTTGACAAATACCATTTCAATAATGGTTCCGCTCTTTGTTCCAACGCTACTCAGATGCTCCTTTACCTTTATTTACTTACTTTTTCTTTTTGTTTGTTTTTTGCTGTTTTTTTTTTTTTCTCTTTAATTTCACTTTTTCTTTCACTTTAAAAAAAAAAAGGGTGTTGTAAGAATTAATCTTCCAATGCTGTCAGATATCAGAAAATAAGGGAACATGTGATGAAAATGTAAACAATGCATTGCTGTAACGACCTGTATACCCTTTACAAAAACTTAAATTAAAAAAAAAAAAAAAGCTAGACATGCTGCGATCCAAAGAAATTCAGGAACAAATGAGAAACGGTAATTGAGATCTGTCAGTCTGGAAAAGGTTATAAAGCCATGTGTAAAGCTTTGGGACTCCAGCAAACCACAGTGATTATCCACAAATGGCAAAAACATTGAACAGTGGTGAACCTTCCCAGGAGTGGCCAGCAAACCAAAATTACCCCAAGACGACTCACCCAAGAGGTCACAAAAGACCCCACAACAACATCCAAAGATCTGCAGGCCTCACTTGCCTCAGTTAAGGTCAGTGTTCATGACTCCACCATAAAAAAAGAGACTGGGCAAAAATGGCCTGCATGGTAGAATTCCAAGATGAAAACCACTGCTGAGCAAAAAGAACATAAAGGCTCATCTCAGTTTTGCCAGAAAACTTCTTGATGATCCCCAAGACTTTTGGGAAAACATTCTGTGGACTGACGAGACAAAAGTTGAACTTTTTGGAAGGTGTGTATCCCATTACATCTGGCGTAAAAGTAACACAGCATTTCAGAAAAGGAACATCATACCAATGGTAAAATATGATGGTGGGAGTATGATGGTCTGGAGCTGTTTTGCTGCTTCAGGACCTGGAAGACTTGCTGTGGTAAATGCAACCATGAATTCTGCTGTCTACCAAAAAATCCTGAAGGAGAATGTCCGGCCATCTGTTTGGGACCTGAAGCTGAAGCGCACTTGGGTTCTGCAGCAGGACAATGATCCAAAACACACCAGCAAGTCCACCTCTGAATGGCTTAAGAAAAACAAAATGAAGACTTTGGAGCGGCCTAGTTAAAGTCCTGACCTGAATCCCGATTGAGATGCTGTGGAATGACCTTAAAAAGGCAGTTCATGCTCGAAAACCCTCCAGTGTGGCTGAATTACAACAATTCTGCAAAGATGAGTGGGCCAAAATTCCTCCACAGGGCTGTAAAAGACTCATTGCCAGTTATCGCAAACGCTTGATTGCAGTTGTTGCTGCTACGGGTGGCCCAACCAGTTATTAGGTTTAGGGGGCAATCACTTTTTCACACAGGGCCATGTAGGTTTGGATTTTTTTTCCCTTAATAATAAACACCTTCATTTAAAAACTGCATTTTGTGTTTACTTGTGTTATCTTTGTCTAATATTTAAATTTGTTTGATGATCTGAAACATTTCAGTGTGACAAACGTACAAAAAAATGAGAAATCAGGAAGGGGGCAAACACTTTTTCACACCACTGTACCTGCATTTCTCTCGTTGCATGGACCTGTCCTCGGCTTTTTGGTTCTTGTTGCACTGAACGGATGTTTTTTTCTCTCTTCGGGTGGTTGAATAAAATCAAGATGAAGCAGCCAAAATGTAAGTAAAATACAACTACAGCCACTTCAAGCTGCACATTGTCCAACGTTAATACTGCTCCAGCGGTGGTGGTGTTGACATACGGAAAAAATGCAGTAAGATTAGCCACACTGCTGCAAAGTTTTTTTCTTTTTAACACGACAGCAGTCTGGAACAGAAAGTCAGACTTAAATATTTCCACTCAACTGGATGTAGACGGTCTGGAGCTGCAGCTTCCGGAGCCATGTTTGTTTCAGTCCCTCCAGGATTTTGTGGGAGGCCTTAAAAGCCTGAATTCGCTGGAGCTTTTTTAAAAAGTTGCAATGTTTTTAGTGTTTTTTGCTCTAAAAGTTGTGGGGAGAATTAGAAATTTTAAAGCAGATGTATTTTTCCAGTTTACTGCAGTGATATTCTATATAACAATACAAGAAAAGCACAGAATTGTCAAAAATTTACTATTATAGGGATCTGTAAATTAAGCAGAAACTTCTGCTATATAGAAAAACTCTTGTGCAACAACAAATACTTTAACACAATATCCATTACAACGGCTAAATTGCAATGAATGCATGTTAATTTCTATATCTCTACTCTTTATCAGCAGCACCTTCATTTGAAAACTCCTTACGGTCCCCAACCACTCAGTACTGAGCGAAGAGGAAAATTAATTTATTCTGTGGAGTCTGTGTTTTTCTGAAAAAAAAATTACAGCAAATATTCTCTCTCTTTCCGTGCCTACCTGTCTGTCTGCTGCACATCGGTCTTGACACACACACACTTGTCTCTTCACACACATCTTTCATTTGCGGCGGGGGAGGAAGGGAGGGGTGGCGTTTGTTCGTCCAGACCGGAGATCCACAGCTTTAAAGCTCATTGACTAGATGTAATGATTTTACCTCTAAAGATGTATAAAATGGTAACACTCGCTGTAGTGTTAATAGTTTTGCGGCATCTCTCCTCATGCCCGCTCCCGCAACGGGGTGCTTTTGGGGAAAGCAGACGTTTTTCAACACAAACCCAGCGCTTCGTACATGCGGTCAGGACGGAAACGTGGCAAGACGTCCACCGGCAGGCTGGGGGAGACAGAGGAAGGGACGGTGTTGGAAACCTTGCGGGTGAGTGTTGTTGGGTTTTTTTATATCACACACTCCGTTTTGATGTGTTCCGTTGATACTCACTGTAAACACGGAAGTGAACGCGGTGCAGCGATGTATTTGATTATACTGAGTGTTTGGGTGCCAGTGAGAGACAAATTTGGTGAAATTGGCGGAAGGATTGGCCAAAATTGCAAGGTCACGCAATAGTTGTGCTGATGGGCAGATTTTGCATGAATTGATGCGATCGCAACATCACAAAATCCTGGAGGGATTTCTGTTAGTTGTTTCTGTGCTAACGTGTAACTTCTGTTCTGCAGTGTAATGGTGTGATGTTGTCATACAGCAGACCCCAAATATGATATCCATTTTTACACCAGTATCAAAATTTATACCGGTATTATCGTGAATGATGTGATATGGCACACCCCTGCTTGGTGCCAAGCCATCTGCTGGTGTTGGTCCACTGTGCTTTATCAAGTCGAAAGTCAGTGCAGTCGTTTACCAGGAAATTTTAGAGCACTTCATGCTTCCCTCTGCTGACAAGCTTTATGGAAATGCTGATTTCATTTTCCAGCAGGACTTGGCATCTGCCCACACTGCCAAAAGTATCAAAACCTGATTTAGTGACCATGGCATCACTGAGCTTGATTGTCCAGCAAACTCTCCTGACCTAAACCCCATAGAGAATCTAAGTAGTATTGTCAAGAGGAAGATGAGACAACAGACCCAGCAATAGCACAAATACAGCCGTGTGTGCCAGCCTTGTCCTAAGAGTAGACACATCACAGACACAAAGCATAAATAAAGTCAGCTTTACAAGTTCATGAATGAGAAGAACCTCCATTAAATAAAAAAAAAACAAACAAAAAACCCCCCACACAAATAAGGTTGTCATTGTTACCTTCATACTGCCACCCACTGACATGGAAGAGCCACTACATTGCAGACACAGACCTCATTTTTTTTGGACCAATTAAGTGAAATTAGACAATTCCCACGGCACACCTGATGGTCTTTCATGTCACACTGGTTGAAGATCACGGGTCTACAGTTTCAGAAGTGTTTATATAGACTCTAGTAGAAATTTACACAATGAAGCACATTTTCAATTAATTAATTTTCATCAGTAATTGATAAGGTAATGTAAAACCAGAAGTTTAAAAAGTGTGTATTATTATAATGGGATATTACAATGCTTAAGCCTGAAGGTAAAATGAAATGGTACTTTGCATCAGTAGCTCCACAGTTGTAATGATGAATATTTGTGCTCCAGAGCGCCCCCTGCTGGAGCTCACCACGTAGCTGCAGACTTCAGCTCAGCTCTCAGGCTGCTCGACACGGAGCTGGCTGAGCGGGCTGACCAGGTCTGGGTTATCGGCGGCAGCTCTCTTTACAAGGTACTTGTGTTGCAGCTTTCTGTCGTTTGCATTAGTTTGGACATGCTACAGAAGTGGTCCATTTTTCATGCATCCAAAAAAGTAAAATGGAATATCTGGTCCCATGGGAGGCTGCAGGTCCTTAAAAGGCTTTGTATTCATTTATTCAAAATTAAGACCTTAAAAATGACAATTAATTCTTGATCTACAATTCAAAGGTCTTAGGAATTAAAGGTTTACAATAAAAGTAACAGCTGTGTTTTCTTATATTTATGGGGTAAAATCCTCATACATTTTGTAGCTGCTGTTTTTGTATCTTAAATGTGATTTTTCTCATGAATTTTCAGCTTTGTTTCACGAATTTGTGTTTTTTTGTAAATTTGTGAAAGCAGCTTTTTCCTTTTAAATTTTTTTTCTTGTAAATTTAAGGGTTTTTTCTCATATTTGTGACTTTTTCATTGTAAATTTGCAATATTTTTACCTTGTAAGGTTGAAGCATTTTCCCTCATAAATTTGACTTTTTTTTACATTAATTTACAATTTTGTTAACAAAGATTTATGACATTTTCTTGTTTACAGTAAAACTGAAAGGAGCTAAAGCTATGCGCAGAATTCGTCATCTCTCTGGCTGTACGTCCATATTTTATGGGAGTAAGTACTCCTCCTAGGCAATTGCACCGATGTACATAAAACTCTGTGATCCTCAGGTGGGTCTGCATCCAGGTTGAGGTCAGAGTCGAAGGTCAGGAGATCTGAATACTCTTGAGGTAGTTTCATCAATGACAGGCCTGCTCTTTATTACAAATTTTGTCCGTTTTATCTCCATCAAGGAGGTGATGTGATCGAGTGATTTTTAGCAGGATTAGGTCAAAACTACTGGACAGACTTTGACGATGTTTTCACCAGAGGTGGCCCTTGGGCTTCAGATGAACCCATTAGATGTTGGAGGTGATCCATGAGTGCCTATCTCCACACGGGCCCTATCTCACACTGTTAAAGTTAAAAAGTGATCCAGAATCCACATCCTGACCCGTATCACCTCTGAAATCTAACGGTTTCATCCGTAGCCTAAGAGCCACCTCTGGTGAAGATTTCATCAAAAAACATCTAGTAGTTTTTGTGTGATCCTGCTAACAGATGAACAAACCAACCAACATGAAAATGTTGCCTCCTTGGTGGAGGTAAGGGCCCCTTTACACAGCACAGAGATCATTGGGAGACCATTGAGAGATCAAAAATTGACCTGATCTCTCAATGATCTTCGTGTATGTAGATGTTTGGGAAGTCCTTGTAAGATTTTCATAGTGATCTATATACATCTTTGAAAGAGCAGTGAGAGAGCGCTGAGAGACCACGACAGATCACTGAGGGTTCATTGAGAGTTTGTTTGGTAGCCAGGAGGTTTCTAGTGCTTTTCTACCTTATTTACACAGGGGTGGAGATCATTGAGGGATCATTGAAAGATGAAAAATGGCCAGATCTCAGCAATCTTTCTGTGACCCCTTGGCAACTTCCAAGATTGCTCAATGATCTCCACAGTCTCCACAGTTGAGAGAATGACCCCGGTTACATGGTCACAATAAACCAGTTACTGGGAATAAACCTATAATGACCATAATCAGTTTTGTCGTGTTTACATGCAGTGAATAAACAGATTATTCAAGGATAAACCACTTGAGTTGATGACCACAGTTACATGGCTTTTGTCGGTTTATTCTGTTTATATGGCCACTTGAATAATCAGATAATTGCAGAAAGCCAATCATAATGGTTTATTTGTGTACATGTAAACATGGTCATTGTTTTGAACAGTTTCAAAACAATCTCAACTGTGGAGATCACTGGAAGATCCTTGAGAGATCTGGCCAATCTTTTCATCTCTTGGTGATGTCAATGATCTCCACCCCTGTGTAAATGGGGTAGAATAACACTAGAAACCTTCGGCTGCCAAACAAGCTCTCAATGATCTCTCAACAAGCTGTCTCGGCCTCTCAATGATCTCTACTGGTCTCTGTGAGCTCTCAGGGATCTTTCAAAGATCTCTATAGATCACCATGAAAATCTTAGAACAATCTTCCAAGCATTTACACAGACTGAGATCATTGAGAGATCAGGTCAGTTTTTGATCTCTGTGGTCACCCAGTGATCTCCGAGCTGTGCAGAGGGGGTGTGATGATGGTATGTCTAATCTTTCAGTCACATTAGTTGGTGCTTAGAGAGGGTTGTGTCATCCACTACAGGATGAGCTTCACACAACACTCTTCTTTCTGTAATTATTGTTTTAATTGCTTTGGGCTACCCAGGAGATGATGGAGAGCCCGGGAACCAGGAGACTGTTTGTCACCCGAATCCTGAAGCAGTTTGACTGTGACACATTCTTACCTGAAATCAGTGAGGACAAATACCGTCTACTGCCTGAGTAAGTCCAGCACACATTCCGTTTATAAACCGTAACCCCTGTGTTCTAAAAGTTTCACACCGTCTTAATGCTTTAACACGGCAGTAGGACTCACAGATAATTATTCATTTGAGTGTTTTACCCCTCAGTCGTCATCCCACCGAGCAGATGGCTGTTTGCATCATCTACCTTGTGAATGTGATAACTACCAAAAGAATTTAGTCACTGTTTAAGTGTGTGTTTGTATGTATCTATGTATGTTTAAGTCACTGTTTGTGTGTGTTTTTTGTTTTTTGTTTTTTTTTTCTTTTTTTAAACATAATCTGCCAGCCGTGCACTTTCTGTCCCTCTACATGCTCCCTGTGGGAGGTGGAGCTCATGTTCACACCGCGGGGACAGCTGGAACAGGTGAAACGGAGAGCTGAAGGGTCCCCTCACAATTTAAAGTTTGTCCCAAGTGAGCAAAGTCTGCTCCTCTTTAAGGACGTGATGGCTTCATGCAGTGAAGCCCTCATTTTTTTGCCCAGTTGAAGAGGCCGGCTTCAACTCTGCCTTGGTTACTCATGTAACTCCCATGTTTGTGCATGATGTATGATCGATGCAACCGTTCTTCAGAAAAGATAAGATTTATTGTCATTGCGTGATTACACATGAAATGAAAAATATACTCGGGCCCACTGATGAACAGCACCTAAATAGAATAGATAATTAAGAATAAAAACAATAGTAGACATAGCTAATAAAATAGTGTAGTGAATTAAAAAGCTGATCAGCATGTTAAAATAAGAACAGCATAAAAACACAGAGCAACATGGGTCAAGGTACGTTAATGGGGCATAGACTTCACCAGTCTAACAGCCTCTGGGAATGAATCTTCTGTCATTCAGGGCTTAAAGTTTTCCAACACTGTGCCGGATTTCCGGCGTGTACCGTTTTGCTGCAGGGAAAAATGATACTCATATAAAAACAAAAGATTTACTTACTATTTCTTTATGCAGAACCATTTTTTGTCCAAGCGGAGTTGCCGTATCTAGTGATCCAAGATGGCGGACTGTATTGCACTTGCACGCGCTGAGTCAGGTAGTAACAGCGTACACAAAACCTTTCATACATTCCGTGGTATGAAAAGTAAGTTTTTGAAGCCTGGGGAAGATGTCCTAATTGACAAAGGACTTAAAAACAAATGGCGCTGGGCATGGATCAAAGAAATGGGCAGCGATGGCAAGCCTCTTGGTAGCTGTGTCCCTGTGTCATTCTACTTTATCAAATATAACTTGTTTTGAGAACACAGTTGCCTTGATTTCTTTGTATTGATTACATAATACATGATGATGTATTATGATTACTTGGGTTGTTACTGATATCTGGTGAAAATCTCAGGTCAGTGGCTCCATCAGAAATGTTTGAGAAAAAAGTTGACGTGTTCAGTACTTACTTTGTCCGCTGTATATGCTGTTTATTGATGCTGAAGTTAAGTGCATCTCAATAAATTAGAATGTCATCAAAAAGTTGATTCATTTCCATTTATCCATCTTCAACCACTTAATCCTTTTTTTTTTTTGGTGGCGGGGGGGGGGGTGACTGGAGCCTATCCTAGCATCTTTGGGTGAGAGGCAGGGTCCACCCTGTACAGATCGCCAGTCCATCATAGGGCCAACACAGAGAGACAGACAACTATTCACTCTCACAGTCATACCAAAGGACAATTTAGAATCCCCAGTTGATGTCAGTTAACCTAACCTGCATGTCTTTGGCCTGTGGGAGGAAACTGGAGTACCCAGAGAAAACCACACAGACACGGGGGGGAACATGCAGACTCCACACAGAAGGGTCACCGATGGTCAGGGGGTGGGATCAAATCCATGACCTTCTTGCTGTGTTGCCACAGTGCTAACCACTGCTCCACCGAGCTGCCTTTCAGTTCAAAAAGTGAAATCTGTATATAGATTAATTACACAGAGAGTGATATCTTTCAAGCGTTTTATTTCTGGTGTTAGTCCACTGTGTTTTATCAAGTCCAAAGTCAGTGCAGCCGTCTTCCAGGAAATTTTAGAGCACTTCATGCTTCCCTCTGCTGACAAGCTTTATGGAGATGCTGATTTCATTTTCCAGCAGGACTTGGCAATAGGGCTGAAATGATTAGTCAACATTATTGCTAATAAAAATTTGTCGACAATAATTTTTATTGTTGACGAATCTTTTAATTTGAGTTCATATGCATGCCACAGAAATGTTCAGTTGTAACTGCAATGCACGACCGGAACTGCTGCAGGCAGTAGCGCTTCTGTTACCTGGCATGCCTGAACAATTTCCAGCGAAGAAGAAGATGAGCACAGCATGGTGAAGCAGAAAGACGAGGAGCAAGTCAAACTGGAGCTAAAAAAAACAACCCAGACCCAAACTATTTTTTGAAAAATGACTACACTGTTAGTACACGCTGTTTGTGTTAGCTTACCTGTTAAGCTGTCTTGGAGGATGGTTGCTGAGCTGTTTAAGTCATGGCTAACTTAATGCGGTCAGTGACTGAATTACAAGAACCAGTACAGCCCCTCAGATCCTCAGGCTCCAAACTTTTAATCGTCCCAAAATGTTTGGCAAAGGAGCCTTCAGTATTTATGCTCCAAGCCTCTGGAACACTGCCTGAGGATCTGAGGTCATCTGGAAGTCTTGGTGTTTTCAAACGTAATCTCAAAACCTACCTCTTTAGACTTGCTTTTGATTAAGAGTAACTTGATTTTATTAGCATTTTTTTTCCACAATATTTTTTTATTGAACCTTTTTTTACAAACATGGCACAAACAATCAAACACTAACACTAAAGTAATTTAAAAATTTAAAAAAACACTAACTACAGCAACAACAACAACAACAAAAAAATGTACTAGAAACACCAACAACCATTAACAAAGGCAAGTCAACAACAATGCTCCTCTGTTTAGTCTAGGTAATCTATTACATAAGAATACATATTATACATTCACCAATTTGGAATTTGCAAGGTCCACACACATCATTCACCTTCTTCTTCAGAAGTTATGTTTAATTTCTTTACATAATCAATGAAAGGTCTCCATATATTCTCAAACACATTTTCCTTTGATTTCAGTATGTATGTTATTCTTTCTAGTGGAAGGTTTGTTAACATCTGTCTTAACCACTGAGTCACATCTGGTCTATGAGTCTTTTTCCATAATAGTGCAATACATTTTTTGGCATTAAGCAAACTGAGGTCTATGAATGTTCTTTCACTCTTATTAAAGTTATGCTTTTCTGGATACAGACCCAACAAAAACAGTTTAGGGTTCAATGTGATTTGTTTTGAAATTATTTTTTCAATTGTTAACCTCACCTCTTCCCAAAACATTCTGATTTTTCTACATTCCCATAAACAGTGAAATAGGGTTCCTTTACTTTCCATATATTTTGTGCACGTATCTGGTATGTTTTTGTTATATCTATTTAACTCCACTGGTGTAACATACATTCGCATTAACCATTTAAAATGTGTCAGTTTAAGACGTACATTTATTGATTTGGTTTGAGCTTCTGCACAAGCCATTTCCCATTGTTCCTCTGAAATTTTCATTTGCAAGTCGTCTTTTCAATAATTCAGTCTTTTCTGTGAGTTTTCACTTGAGAATAGTGTCAATGAGTTATAAAACTCTGAAATAATACCCTTTCTCTTACCATCTTTCGTCAAAATTTTTTCCAAGGATGAATAAGTAGGTCGGGTGAGAGCATTGTTTTGATTTGATCGAATAAAATTTCTAAGCTGAAGATATTTACCCCCTCATGGATCGTCACCTTATCGTGGTGGGGGGGTTTGCGTGCCCCAGTGATCCCAGGAGCTATGTTGTCCGGGGCAATTTGCCTCTGATAGGGTCTCCCAAGACAAACTGGTCCTGGGTGAAGGGCCAGACGAAGAACGATCCAACAGACTCTCATGATAAATTGTATATCAAGGATTCAGTGTACCCCGCCCGGTATGGGGTTACCGGGGCCCCACCCTGGAGCCAGGCCTGGGGGAGGGGTTCGAAGGCTAGCGTCTGGTGGCCGGGTTTCCACCCATGGGACCCGGCCGGGCTCAGCCCGAAGGAGTTACATGGGTCCGCCCTCCAGTAGGTTCACCACCTGCAGGAGGGATCATGGAAGTCCGGTGCTATGTGGATTAGGTGGCAGTCAAAGGCGGAGACCTTGGCGGACTGATCCCAAGCTTTCTAAACTGGCTTTTGGTACGTGGAATGTCACCTCTCTGGTGGGGAAGGAGCCTGAGCTGGTGTACGAGATTGAGCGATACCGGCTAGATATAGTCGGCCTCACCTCAACACACAGCTCCGGTTCCGGAACCAGTCTCCTGGAGAGGGGCTGGAGCTTGGCCTTTTCTGGAGTTGCCCCGGGCGAGAGGCGACGAGCAGGGGTAGGTATTCTTGTATCGCCCCACCTTGCTGCCTCTATATTGGAGTTTTCCCCGGTGGACGAAAGGGTTGCTTCCCTGCGCCTTCGGGTTGGGAAACGGGTCCTGACCATCATTTGTGCCTATGCACCAAATGATGTTTCAGAGTACCCACCCTTTTTGGAGTCTGTGACTGGGGTGCTGGAGGGTGCTCCTCCTGGAGACTCCATTGTCCTACTGGGGGACTTCAATGCGCACGTGGGCAACGACAGTGAAACCTGGAGGGGGGTGATTGGGAGGAACGGCCTGCCCGATCTGAACCCGAGTGGTGTTCAGTTATTGGACTTCTGTGCTAACCACAGTCTGTCTATAACGAACACCATGTTCAAGCATAAGGGTGTCCATATGTGCACCTGGCACCAGGACACCCTAGGCCGCAGGTCGATGATCGATTTTGTTATCGTATCATCAGACCTGCGACCGTATGTCTTGGACACCCGAGTAAAGAGAGGTGCAGAGCTGTCAACTGATCACCACCTGGTGGTGAGTTGGATCCGATGGCAGGGGAGGAAGCCATTCAGACCTGGTAGACCCAAACGTATAGTGAGGGTGTGCTGGGAGCGTCTGGCTGAGGCCCCTGTCCGGGAGGTCTTCAACTCCCACCTCCGGAAGAACTTCAACCACATTCCGAGGGAGTCTGGAGACATGGAGTCTGAATGGGCCATGTTCTCCACCTCTGTTGTTGAAGCGGCAGCCCAGAGCTGCGGCCGCAAGGTGGTCGGTGCATCTCGTGGTGGCAACCCCCGAACCAAGTGGTGGACACCAGTGGTGAGGGGGGCCATTAAGCTGAAGAAGGAGTCCTATCAAGCTTGGTTGGCTTGTGGGACTCCCGAAGCAGCTGAGGTGTACCGGCAGGCCAAGCGGAGTGCAGCTCGGGTGGTTGCTGAAGCAAAAACCCGGGTATGGGAGGAGTTCGGTGAGGCCATGGAACAAGACTTTCGGTCGGCTTCAAAGAGATTCTGGCAAACTGTTCGGCGGCTCAGGAGGGGAAAGCAGCTCCCCGTCCACACTGTGTATGGGGCGGATGGGACACTGTTGACTTCAACTGGGGATATCGTCGGGCGGTGGAAGGAATACTTCGAGGATCTCCTCAATCCCACTGATACGCCTTCCACAGAGGAAGCAGGGTTTGGGGACGAGGGGGATGACTCGCCTATCACAGGGGCTGAGGTCGCCAAGGTGGTTAAAAATCTCCTTGGTGGCCAGGCCCCGGGGGTGGACGAGATTCGCCCCGAGTACCTCAAGGCCCTGGATGTTGTTGGGTTGTCATGGTTGACACGCCTCTGCAACATTGCGTGGAGGTCGGGGGCAGTGCCTTTGGCATGGCAAACCGGGGTGGTGGTTCCTCTCTTCAAAAAAGGGGACCGGAGGGTGTGCTCCAACTTTAGAGGGATCACACTCCTCAGCCTCCCTGGGAAGGTCTATGCCAAGGTATTGGAGAGGAGAGTCCGGCCGTTGGTCGAACCTCGGATTCAGGAGGAGCAATGTGGTTTTCGTCCTGGCCGTGGCACATCGGACCAGCTCTTTACCCTCTCGAGAATTCTTGAGGGTTCGTGGGAGTTTGCCCAACCAGTTTACATGTGTTTTGTGGACTTGGAGAAGGCATTTGACCGCGTCCCTCGTGGATTTTTGTGGGGGGTGCTTCGGGAGTATGGGGTATCGGGCTTGTTGTTACGAGCTATTCGGTCTCTGTACGACCGTTGTGAGAGTTTAGTTCGCATTGCCAACACTCGGTCGGAGTCATTCCCAGTGAGAGTTGGACTCCGCCAGGGCTGCCCTTTGTCACCGGTCCTGTTCATAATTTTTATGGACAGGATTTCTAGGCGCAGCCAGGGAATGGAGGGTGTCATGCTTGGTGACCACAGGATCTCATCTCTGTTGTTTGCAGATGATGTTGTCCTGTTGGCTTCATCCAGCAATGACCTACAGCTCTTGCTGGGACGGTTTGCCGCTGAGTGTGAAGCGGCTGGGATGAGAATCAGCACCTCCAAGTCCGAGTCCATGGTCCTCAGCCGGAAAAAGGTGGATTGTCCTCTCCGGGTTGGGGACAGGCTCCTGCCCCAAGTGGAGGAGTTTAAGTATCTTGGGGTCTTGTTCACGAGTGAGGGGAAAATGGAGCGAGAGATCGACAGACGGATTGGAGCAGCATCTGCAGTGATGCGGACGTTGTACCGGTCTGTTGTGGTGAAGAGGGAGCTTAGTTCTAAGGCAAAGCTGTCGATTTACCAGTCAATCTACGTTCCTACTCTCACCTATGGTCACGAGCTTTGGGTAATGACCGAAAGAACGAGATCGCGGATACAAGCGGCTGAAATGAGCTTTCTCCGTAGGATTGCTGGACTCACCCTCAGAGATAGGGTGAGGAGCTCAGTCATCCGGGAGAGGCTCAGAGTAGAACCGCTGCTCCTCCACATTGAAAGGAGTCAGTTGAGGTGGTATGGGCATCTGATTAGGATGCCTCCTGGACGCCTCCCACTTGAGGTGTTTCAGGCACGTCCCACTGGGAGGAGACCCCGGGGCAGACCCAGGACTCGGTGGAGAGACTATGTCTCCCAGCTAGTCTGGGAACGCCTTGGTATCCCCTCTGAAGAGCTGGAGCAGGTGGCTGGGGAGAGGGAAGTCTGGGCTTCTCTGCTTGAACTGCTGCCTCCGCGACCCGGACCTCCGGAAAAGCGGTAGAAGATGGATGGATGGATGGATGGATGAAGATATTTAAAAAAATGTGTTCTATTAAGATTGAATTTAATCCCCAGTTCTTCAAAAGACATTATGTTATCTGAACGTGACAAATATAAGTCTTGAATCTTTTGAATCCCTTTTAAATTCCATACTTTAAATACAGCGTCCGCTCTCCCTGGTGTAAAATATTGATTACCCCATATTGGGCTAAATTGTGACAATAAGTGTGGTTCTTTTAAATATTTTTTGGTTTCACACCATATTTTGATCATGTGCTTTACAATTGGATTTTTAACTTGTTTTTGTAATTTTTTAGCCAAGTCTGAGTATATGAATATGGGAAGAGGTAAAGGTAAATTGTATGATTCCATTTCAGTCCAGTGAGGGAGATCATTTGATGAAAAATAATGTCATAGACCTCAGTTGTGCCGACCAGTAATACAACATAAAGTTTGGACATTTCAGACCTCCACGATCAAATGGTAAATATAGTAAGGACAAACGTAATCTAGCCTTCCTATTGTTCCATATAAATTCCACTAACTTTTTTTTAATTCTTGAGAATAGATCTGAAGGTGGTGGTAAAGGAATGTTTTGAAATAAAGTATTTTTGGTAAGATATTACTTTTAAGTATATTAATTCTCCTGATCATCGACATTGGTAGTGACATCCATCTCTGAAGTAACTCATTAATATCTGTCATTAAGGCTTCATAGTTGGCACTGGCGACTGATTCTAGCTTAGGCACAATTTGAATTCCTAAATATTTAAACTGATTTACAACATTGAATTGATTTACCTCAGGAGCTGGGTGATTTCTCTGGGTCTCATTTAGCATTAATATTGAAGATTTAGTTTTATTTATTTTATATCCTGATATTTCCCCAAAGTTCTTTATTAAATTTAACAAGGTCGGAATTGATTTTTTTAAAATTCGACATAAACAAAATTATGTCATCGGCATACAGGGAGATTTTATGTTCTGTTGGTCCTACTTTAATTCCATATATTTGTGGATGTAAACGTACTGCCATCGCAAAAGGTTCAATTGCCATAGTGAACAGTAAAGGTGAAAAGTGGACAGCCTTGTCGACATCCTCTGTTGATTTTTATTGATTTTGAGATATTGCTGTTTGTTAGGATTTCTGCTGCAGCATTATTGTATATTATCTGGACCCATTTTATGAAATTATTTCCAAGTCCAAACCTTTGTAGGACTTCAAAAAGAAAGGGCCATTTGACCCTATCAGAATCAGAATCAGATTTATTGCCATTGTTCATGTAGTACACAAACTAGGAATTTGTCTCGGTGCCATGCTGCAACATTAAACATGATAAAATAAAAGAAATAAACTATACATGCAATAAAGTGTAGAATAAGAGTGAGTAATACTAGTCAGCAGTTTAAATATATTAGCGAGCAGCAGATAATGTGGAGAACCATATAGTGCAGTCGGTAATGCAGGAAGAAAACAGTGATGATTGACATGAGTCTGGTTGAGCTGCTGTACATAGTGCACAAGAGACAATAAGTCACTTAGTGTTCAGCAGTCTGATGGCAGAGGGGAAGAAGCTGTTCATGTGACGGGAGGTTTTAGTCTGGATGGACCGGAGTCTTCTGCCTGAGGGGAGGGGGGCAAACAGTATGTGACCAGGGTGTGAGGGATCGGCTATGATCCGGCCAGCACGCCTCTGGGTCCTGGAGATGTACAGATCCTGGAGAGATGGGAGCTTGCAGCCGATCACTTTCTCAGCAGTGCGCACGACGCGCTACAGCCTTAGTCTGTCCCTGGCAGTGGCTCCTGCGTACCACACGGTTATGGAGGAGGTGAGGATGGACTCGATGATGGCTGTGTAGAACTGCACTAACATCTTGGTGGGTAGCTTGAGCTTCCTCAGCTGCCGCAGGAAGAACATCCTCTGCTGGGCCTTTTTGATGAGGGAGCTCATGGTCGGCTCCCACTTGAGATCCCTGGTGATGGTGGTATCAAAGGACTTTTCGGCGTCCAATGATAGGAGAGTTGTATCCGGCGCATCTTTATTGGAATAAATAATATTGAATAGTCTTCTTACATTATGGAAGCCTTGTCTTCCCATTATAAAGCCATTCTGATCTCGGTTAATAATATTTGGTAATATTTCTTGTAGTCGTCTTGCTAAAATTTTACAGATTATCTTAAGATCAGCATTTAATAGGCTTATTGGGCTCATGTTTTCACATTTATTAGGAGGTTTACGTTTTATTAGCATTTTATTTGATTATTTTAACTTTTTAATTATTTATTTTAGTCAATTTTATCAGACAGAGTGGGTGTTTGGTTTCATTGTTTGGCTAAAATAAATTTCAGTAAGCTGTTGAGCTTCAGTTTCAAATTTTTTTCATGGGTCGTTTTATTTAGCTCTGGAAACTACTTATGAAATGTTACATTAAAGCAGGGACTGACAACAAGGTGATTTTTACAGGTGTGCAGGCTTAAACAACGGGTGAGGTAAAACATGCACAAGAGCCCCAACAGGAAGCAGAGATGGTGGACTTGAGGGAAATAATCACCATTAGTTGACTAATCAGAAAAATAGTTATTAGATTAGTCGACTACTAAAATAATCGTTTGTTGCAGCCCTACTTGGCACCTGCCCACACTGCCAAAAGTACCAAAACTGGGTTTAATGACCATGGTGTGACTGTGCTTGATTGGCCAGCAAACTCTCCTGACCTAAACCCTATAGAGAATCTATGAAGTATTGTCAAGAGGAAGATGAGAGACACCAGACCCAACAATGCAGACGAGCTGGAGGCCGCTATCGGAGGAGCCCGGGCCTCATAACACCTCAGCAGTAACACAGGCTGACCACCTCTACGCCGCACCTCATTGATGCAGTAATTCATACAAAAGGAGCCCTGACCAAGTACTAAGTGCGTACATGGACATACTTTTCAGTTGGCCAACATTTCTATTAAAAATCAATTTAAAAAAATAATTTTATGTAATATTCTCATTTTTTTTTTTTAGAAACTGAATTTGGAGTTTTCATGCTCTATAAGCCATAACAATCAAAAGAAAAAAAATGCTTGAAATATGTTACTCTGTGTGTAATGAATTTATATAATGAGTTTCATTTTTTGAATTGAATTACTGAAATCAACTCTTCGATGACATTCTAATTTATTGAGATGCACTTTTATTACTGAATACTTCACATGCACTGTATTGTAAAACACTCACGTACAACAGCCCAGACATACAGTGAGGTTTGTTTCCGTTTTAGATTTCCAGGAGTGCCACAAGAGCTGCAGGAGGAGAATGGAATCCAGTACAAGTTTGAAGTCTATGAGACCATCGAGTAATGAAGAAGAGATGAGCCCATCTAATTTATATGTAATGGGAAGCAAAAACCTGTAACAAATCAGTGTAAATTCTACGTTTTTAAGATGTGCAGTTTTAGTTTTGTTTGATACATGAAATAAACCTTGATTTTGTTCTCCTGTATTTACTGCCAAAGGCTTCATCTCAGTCTCAGCATTTCAGTCTTCACTTTTTATAACTCCTGTTTCTAGAAAAAGTTATTATGGGGACTTGGTGGATCAGATGGGATGAAAGATCATGTAGCTGGTAACAAGTTGTGTCATGATGTATGAACTAAAGACTCGCACGTCACATGGTTGTGTGAACTGAACATCCAGTTCAGCTAGTTCCAGGTCATGTAGTCTGAACATGGTTTAAACCGGGGTGGGTAGTGAGGGCCATTCCGCTGCAGGTTTTGTACTCCACCCAGTGTCTTCAGCAGGTGTTTTCAATGACTGGCAATCCTTGAAGCTGATCATTGCCAATACCTGCTGAAAACACTGGGCGGAACAGAAAATCTGCAGTGGAATAGTCCTCTGTGGCACATGATTTCCCACCTCTGGTTTAAGTACTATATGGGGGGGCTGAAAAATTCATAGGCTGACCATGATGACGTGGTCATGTTTGACCAAATGTGATTTCTTTTTCAACATAGTCTCCCCTTCGGTCCACACACTTCTTCTATCGGTGTTGCAGTGCTTGGATCCCTGTAGTATAGAAGCTCTCTTCTTGATCCTCAAAGAAGTCCTCAGGAGCAGAGATGGCCTCATCATCTGGTTGATACTGCTTCCCAGTCAAGTGTTTTTTCATGTTGGGGAACAGAAGCTAGTCAAATTGTGCCAAATCAGGAGCATAAGGAGGGTGATCAACCAGTTCAAAGCCACAGTTACGCACAGCAGCCATTGCAACTACTGACGTGTGTGCAGGAGCATTGTCCTGATGAAGCAGCACCCCTTTCTTCAGCTTTCCAGGCCGTTTTGACTTGATTGCTTTCCGCAGCCGCTTCAGCAAATTAGCATACTATTCTCTATTGATAGTTTGGCCTTTCTGAAGGTAATTGATGAACACAATGCCCTTTGCATCCCAGAAGATGGAGGCTATCACCTTCCCTGCTCATGACACCAGCTTGGCCTTCTTTGGAGGGGGAGAACAGGGATGTGTCCACTGCTTAGACTGTTGCTTGGTCTCTGGCTCAAAGTGGTGGACCCAACACTCATCCTGGGTGAGGAAACGTTCAAGGAAACCAGCTGGATCGGGTTCAAAAAGTGCCAGTTTTGCCTGTGACATGACCACCCTGGTGTGCCTTTGATCAGGCGTCAAAAGCTGTGGCACCCACCGAGTGGAAACCTTTGGCATGACTTAAAAAAAACCAAACAAACAATGCAGTGTATTGGGGGGTTTTTAAGTTGAAAGAATGAGGGAGTCATAAATAAATAGGCTAAGTAAATAACCTGTGTAATTGTGGGCAGTAAACAAAATCTGAATTGTTGACAGCTGGTTTGAATATTTGATGAGCCTTCAGTCATACCTTTTAGAACAGCATTGCAAGTAAGAAAAAATAGCAATGTGATGTCAGCCCTCTGAGGAGCTGTGCAAAGCTGGATTTAAAACTGTTTGCTGCGCCATGTCTCCCTGCTGGCCTGGGAACGGCTTGGTATCCTCTCTGAAGAGCTGGAGCAGGTGGCCAGGAACGGGGAAGTCTGGGCTTCTCTGCTTGAGCTGCTGCTTCCGCAACCCGGACCTACGGAAAAGCGGTAAAAAATGGATGGAAGGATGCTGCTCCACAGTGATTTTTTTTTTTCATCATTCAGCAAAGGTAGGCATCATTTTGTAAGAAATAAGATACGGTAAGCCTTTATTAGTCCCACATTTAGGGATGTATTTCAGTCTGTAAATCCTCCTTGGTTCTAAATTTGATGATTACTTTTTATCTCTACAGCTGCATCTATTGTGTGTTTGTTTGTGTGTGTGTGTGTGTGTGTGTCACAGACGCACCCAATAGCCCTTATTTTGTTTTAGCTAATTCTAACCATAAACACATAAAACAAAAGTTTAATTGGAGTGGTGACCTAGAGGTAGAGCATCCCCCCCACAACCGGGAGGTTTGGGTTGAAGTCCCGGCCGGGTCATGCCAAAGACCATATAAAAATGGAACTTCCTGCCATCCAGCTTGATGCTCAGCAAAAATGGAACGGAGGAGGGGAATGTGGGCAGCAGTGGCTCAGGAGGTAGAGTGGGTCGTCTAATAACTGGAGGGTTGGGGGTTCAAATCCCGCTCTCCCCAGCCATCCTGCTGTTGTGTCCCTGGGCAAGACATTTTACCCACCTTGCCTCCAGTGTCCATGACACTGGGTATGAATGTGTATAAATGTTTGGTAGTGGTCAGAGAGGCCGTTGGCATGGACTGGCAGCCATGTCTCCGTCAGTCTGCCCCAGGGCAGCTGTGGCTACAGAGATAGCTTACCACTATCAATGTCTGTCTGGAGTGAATGAATAACGTATCCATTGTAAAGTGTCTTTGAGTGTCTATGAAAAGCGCTATATAAATCTGATGCATTATTGTTATTTAATCGCGGAGTGGCACATATGTTGGGCTCATATTTTCCACAAAGGTATGACTGCGTGTTTATTGGAGGCTTCACGTCTCGAAGGACAAAAGGCCCGGATCTGCAGAGGATGACGAGGAGGTGTGAGATTTGGCCTTTGTCGCGGAGAAGATGCCCCAGAGAGATTTCCGGTTCATCAATGAATAAGAGACAATGGTGAAAGTTCAAAGGGTTGCATTGTGGCTGGGATTAAGTACCATGTGACTGTATGTTTGCTAAAGCACCATGTGACTTGAGTTCAGATGCTGGAATGGTATAAAAAGGTGATGTGATATAGTTCCTTCTCTTCTTCCTGCTTTGAGAATGCTAGAGTATGTGTTCTGTCAATAAAGCTGAACCTGAGAAATAAAACTCAGCCTCATCATTGAACGCATCCTCTACAGCGGAGTGTTTATTTCTGTGAGAAATACATGCTCTCTGGACTGGCTGAAATCTATTGTAAATTGGGGCTGTAACGTTACCATTACTGTTTTTAATCTGTGTCCATGGACGTGGAAAAACTACTGATAAAACCTCTCCGCTATGGAGACTGGTTTAAAATGTTTACACTTTCACATCTCCAAAATTCCAGCGACTTATGCAAGGACAGTAAAACTGGACGAACTTTGCCAGTTTTGGGGAAAAAGCTTGAGCACGGCCCCTCAGCTTTCCAAAAATTGTGGTTAATCAGTTATGATGTAACGGGGGGGGGGGGGGTACTTTTTCATATTATGCCAGGTACGTTTGGATAGTTTTTTCCCTTAATAAATGAAATCATTTAAAAACCGAATTTTGTATTTATTTGGGTTATCTTTGTCTAATATTAACATTTGTTTGATGATATAAAACACTGAAGTGTCACAAATATGCAAAATTAGAAGAAGTCAGGAAAGGGAGCAAATACTTTTTTCACAGCACTGTAGGTCTTATTTAAACAGTAATGTGGACAGCCACATAAAATCCGATCTGAGCCTGAAGTATGAAAAGTACACTGAGCATGGATGTGATCGCTCCATGCTTCATTAGACTTCGGCCTCTAGCTTTTATTGTGACACACTTGCTATGACATAACTTTAATAAGTTTATGAAATGTCACATTTATTTCCACTGTGTGTCAGTTTTTAAAGAATATATACATACACAAAACTTTTAAAAAGGTGCAGAATATTTCTTTGAAAAAATATAGTTAATTTTTTTTTTTTTTTTTTTTTAAATTACAGCTCCAAAACTATCATGATACTGAAGCGGCATGATAAAATAAAGGCAGTGACCTGGTAGTTTTAAGTTGGTTTTATTGAATCATACCGCCATCACGAGCTCCGCTCCCAGCGCCGTGCATGTGCGCCGGGAGCGAGCCCAAGCAGCTCTCAGAGAAGAGGAGACACACTGTGTGTGTGTCCAGCAGTAGCAGTTGCAGAATCAGAATGAGAGAGAGTTTGAGTTACAGAGTTGCAGCATATATACCCAACTACAACAATACATCAAAGAGCATTCCCCCAGCAGTTGGTATGATCAAAGAGATAACAGGCATGAGACATTTGCATTTGAGAGACATATTGATCTCAGTCCCTAGGTCACAGTAAGGACAGGACGCATGAACACAATGCATGAAAGGCAACATTAACATCACAGAAGTGAGCCAGAAGAAGCGGGGCTGCCTGTAGACATTATTACACATTTCACTGTTCTGTTAATTGCTCTAGCCGAGCGCTGTGTCTGTCCAGTCTGTTTGTGGGGGTTTACACCAAACCGCCACATGCTCCCCCCCAGAGGGCACGGCAGGGGGCCGAGACCTCGATAATCCATCTATGGGAGCGAGCTGTGGGAGAAGCTCGCTGCAGGCGGAGGGGGAGGGAGGAGGGGGGTAGTAAGTGCCGGCAGGGGCGGTGAAATCGTCCGAGCCGCGCAAAAATTGCTTGCTGCTCCGCGACGTCGAGGGGCTGTCCCGTTGCGTGTGCGGAGATCACAAGAAGAAAAATTTGTCTCTGACTCCTCTCGTGGCCATGAAGAAAAGCAGAAGCGGCAGTAAGAAAAAAAATAAAAGCAGAGGGGCTGGCGTGTTGACTTTAGGGCAGGCGCGACCCTAAAGCCTCGGGAACCGCAGACGGCTGAATTCCCCTTGTGTGCCGTGGCTAAGACCATAAAATCCAGTGAGCAAGCTGCGGGCCTCAGGTGTACGAGCAAGCCTGAAGGGCCAGTGTGCAGCAGAAGGAAGGCGGTCAGAAGAGCCGTATTTGTCCCGTGCGTGATGCGCCGTCCTCGTAACTCCCCGGTGCGTGCGCGGGGGCTCGTGCGTGGGTGGGCCAGCTGGAGAGGCGAGTCAGGGTGCAGAATCTTGGTGGAGATCGGCGCAGACGGCGCCGATAATCATCTATGATGAGCTGTGGCCACAGATTAGTCTTGGTGCGTTGGAGCGTTGAGGGGAGATAGACGATCTTTGTTCCTCAGGCTCGGGTAGATGAGTAGGATCGCTGAGAGGGAGGAGTAGCGGTGAGAGGGAGAAAACGTTGTGTTGTGGCGGTTCGTTTTAACCCCACAACAGACTAAGGACACTCAGCCCTCTTTTCTCTGTTTTTCTGCTGCATTACTGAGAAGCAATGTGCCATTCATGTATTTGTGATGCAAACATGCATGTGTTGTGATGTAATGCGCCATTCTGTATAGTGTGCATATGGCTTGTCCTTACTGTGCTTTTTCTGAGCATCTTAGATGTGCTTTGGTGTATTAATGTCTACAGGTAGACGAGTTTCTTCTGTCTCACCTATGTGATGTTAATCGATGCCTTTCATCCTTTGTACTCATGTGTCCTGTCCTTACTGTGACCTAGAGACTCAGATCAATATGTAGATGTGCTTGTTAGCCTCTTTGTCTTGCACTTAGAACGAGGTCTAGCTAATCTGCCCATTGTGATGTATGGCTTACAAATGCAAATACCTCCTGCCTGTTCTGTTGTCCCTTTGATCATTCTAGACTGTGGGGTATGTCTTTTTGATGTATTGTTATGATCAAGTATTTAAGGTGCAACTCTGTAACGCAATCTCTCTCTCTTTCTCTCTCACTCTGATCCTGCAACTGGTGGACACACTGTCTGCCTCTCCTGCTCTGAGAGCCTAGGGATCCCGCTCCGGGCTGCTCCACTATGCACTGGAGAGGGAATCCCGTGAAGGCGACATGATTAATAAAACCTGCTTAAAACCACAGCACAGCTGCTTATTTTATCATGCCGCTTCACTGGTGACCCCTCGAACACGCACACGTTTTGTGCGAAAGCAACCTTCCGAGCTGGACAGCCACACAGCTGCGTTGGTGGCCCCTTGAAGACGCACACGTTTTGTGCAACGCAGCCTTCTGTTTTGGATGGCCACGCTGGAGAACCGACGCTGAAAAAAACGAGCGGCCAGCGAACGCAACACCCGGGCATGAATGCTCCGTCGCAGCGGACTACTGGTTCCCCCTCCCTGCGGCTTCAGGGAGACTTCGACGCGGAGCCAACACAGGCAAGCCGTTCTCCGGACATCACCCACGACCGGGTAAACTGCAGAAAACGTCATGGCACACATAGGGAATTCAGCGGTTTTGCGGTTCCCGAGGCTTTAGGGTTACGCCTGAACCTAAAGTCAACACGCCAGTCCCTCTGCCCTCATCACAGCCGCCATTCAGCCTCGTCTTTTCTTCATGGCCGCACGAGCGACAACGATTGTCTCCTCCCTCTCACCGCTCCAACGCAGCTGCACGAGCCCGGGGCACAAAGATCGTCTATTGCCTCGCACCGCTCCAACGCGCCTCCACGAGCCCGGAGGACGGAGATCGTCTACTTCCTCACACCGCTCCAACGCAGCTGCATGAGCCTGAGGAACATAGGATCGTCTATTCCCTCCCGCCGCTCCAACGCATCTGCACAGGCCTGAGGGACTAAAGATCGTCTATTTCCTCTCACCGCTCCAACGCACCATGGCCAATCTACAGCCACAGCTCAACCTGGATTTTACCGGCGCCGTCTGCGCCGTTCTCCACCAAGTTTCTGCACCCTGACTCACCACTCCAGCGGCCCACCCATGCACTGAACCCCCGCACACGCATCGGGGAGTTACAAGGACGGCGCATCACGCATGGGACAAGTAATGGCTCCAACGACTGCCTTCCTCCTTCGCCGCTGCCTTTCAGGGCTGCTCGCTCACCTGAGGCACGCATGCAGCATACTGGAAGGATTTGTTAACAGTCTCAGCCACGCCACAGACCGCCATCGTCCTCCGCCGCTGCCCACAGAACCTTCAGGGCTGCTCGTTCACCTGAAGCAAGCACGCAGCTCGCCACTGGATTTTTTAATGGTCTTAGCCACGGCACAACGGGATTTCAGCCGTCAGCTGTTCCCGGGAGCTTTGGGGTTGCTTCAGCACCCAAAGCCAACAGTCCCTATGTTTTGTTTACTTTTTTTCTTACAGCCGCCCCTGCTTTTCTTCATGGCCACGAGAGGAGTCAGAGACTAGTTTTTCTTCTTGTGATCTCCGCACGTGCAACGGGACAACCCCTCGACGTCACGGAGCAGCAAGCAATTTTTGCGCGGCTCAGGACGATTTCACAGCTCCTGCCGGCACTTACCACCCCTCCCCTCCCTCCCCCTCCGCCTGCAGCGAGCTTCTCCCACAGCTCGCTCACACAGATGGATTATCGAGGTCGCGGCCCCCTGCCGCGTCCTCTGGGGGGGAGCGTGTGGCGGTTCGTTTTAACCCCACAACAGACTAAGGACACTCAGCCCTCTTTTCTCTGTTTTTCTGCTGCATTACTGAGAAGCAATGTGCCATTCATGTATTTGTGATGCAAACATGCATGTGTTGTGATGTAATGCGCCATTCTGTATAGTGTGCATATGGCTTGTCCTTACTGTGCTTTTTCTGAGCATCTTAGATGTGCTTTGGTGTATTAATGTCTACAGGTAGACGAGTTTCTTCTGTCTCACCTATGTGATGTTAATCGATGCCTTTCATCCTTTGTACTCATGCGTCCTGTCCTTACTGTGACCTAGAGACTCAGATCAATATGTAGATGTGCTTGTTAGCCTCTTTGTCTTGCACTTAGAACGAGGTCTAGCTAATCTGCCCATTGTGATGTATGGCTTACAAATGCAAATACCTCCTGCCTGTTCTGTTGTCCCTTTGATCATTCTAGACTGTGGGGTATGTCTTTTTGATGTATTGTTATGATCAAGTATTTAAGGTGCAACTCTGTAACGCACTCTCTCTCTCTTTCTCTCTCACTCTGATCCTGCAACTGGTGGACACACTGTCTGCCTCTCCTGCTCTGAGAGCCTAGGGATCCCGCTCCGGGCTGCTCCACTATGCACTGGAGAGGGGATCCCGTGAAGGCGACATGATTAATAAAACCTGCTTAAAACCACAGCACAGCTGCTTATTTTTTCATGCCGCTTCAGTGTCCCTCGGCCGGTCCAGCGTGGGTGTCCCGATCTCAGGCGAGGGTTGCGCCATGACGTTTTCTGCAGTTTTCCCAGTCGTGGGTGATGCCGGGAGAGTAGCTCGCCTGTGTTGGCTCCGCGTCGAGGTCTCCCTGAAGCAGAAGGGAGGGCGGATCGTTTGCATCAGGCTGCTGTGTTCGCTGGCAGCGTGTTTTTTTCAGCGTCGAGTCGCCAGCGTGGTCGTCCGGACCAGAAGGTTGCGTCGCACAAAGCGTGTGCGTCTGCGGAGTCACCAGTGAAGCGGCATGATAAAATAAAGGCAGTGACCTGGTAGTTTTAAGTTGGTTTTATTGAATCATACCGCCATCACGAGCTCCGCTCCCAGCGCCGTGCATGCGCGCCACGAGCGAGCCCAAGCGGCTCTCAGAGAAGAGGAGACACACTGTGTGTGTGTCCAGCAGTAGCAGTTGCAGAATCAGAATGAGAGAGAGTTTGAGTTACAGAGTTGCAGCATATATACCCAACTACAACAATACATCAAAGAGCATTCCCCCAGCAGCTGGTATGATCAAAGAGATAACAGAACAGGCATGAGACATTTGCATTTGAGAGACATATTGATCTCGGTCCCTAGGTCACAGTAAGGACAGGACGCATGAACACAATGCATGAAAGGCAACATTAACATCACAGAAGTGAGCCAGAAGAAGTGGGGCTGCCTGTAGACATTAATACACATTTCACTGTTCTGTTAATTGCTCTAGCCGAGCGCTGTGTCTGTCCAGTCTGTTTGTGGGGGTTTACACCAAACCGCCACAATACTTACAATTGAGCAGTTGGTTGAGAACTATGGGGGCCAGTAAGGATCTTAAAGCCAATAGTATAAGGAAGTTGATGTCAGCATGGTGGTGTAGTGATAAGCATTGTTGCATCAGAGTAAGAAAGTTGCCCTTAACTGTGTCATGGGTCAGCATATTTGATTTGGCAAGGATTTTTACACCGGATGCACTTCCTGATGCAACTCTCCCCATTTACCCGGGCTTGGGACTGGCACTAGGAATGCACTGGTTTTGTGGTCCCTCTGTGGCTGGGTTGAGCCTCTTTAGATGAACAAAAAACTGATATCCTGGCAAGAACTTAAGAAAGGCAAACGCGCAGCTCTTCCTCAACAGCTCTCTCTCTCTTGTTTTTTTTTTGTAACCGTCATTCTGGAAAAGCCCAACTCAAGATAGATATGTTGGTGGAAATGGGAGTAGTGTTGATGTAGTGCTGCCTTTTTTTTAAGAATTGGGAACTTCTTGGCAACAGTCAACCAAAAACTGTCAAAAGCTAGATTAGAAAAGCTTAGCTGTAAACTATAGTTTTGTCTCAGTGCAATTAATTCCTCACTCCTGCAAAGTAGTTTTCTTTCCATAAACTGCTGCTGAACTATATGAGTCCCTAACCCAGTTGAGGGTAAATAAAACGACAGCTTCTCTTCAAATGTTTGCAGTTGTTTACCTATTACCTAGTACAGTGCAGCAATGTTGACATTGTGGAGCGTGTAAATAATGAGGCGGATTTGGTTCAGGCGGTTTATTACACGACTCACACAAGGAGCATAGACAGAATGGCATACAAGTAGGAACTCTTCCCTTAAATAACAGGACATCCTTCTAGGCTCTTCTCACACACAAAAGATAATCTCCTTCTAGACTCTTCTCACACACAAAAGATAATCTCCTTCTAGACTCTTCTCACACACAGAAGATAATCTCCCCGTCCGACTGCAGTCAGTCCATTCATCCTTGACACCTCCCTGTTATCTTACTCGGGCATCTAGAAACTTGTCACACACAAAAGGTTAACTTCACGTCCTTTGTTCCTGTCTAATGTGGTAAACCATTATGCACTCCCCAGGTTGCCACACCACCACCCCAGCAACTTAGATAGGACAAAAGGGTAACAGTCCACATGCTGTGATAGTGTGGAGAAGTGTGGAAGGACGAGGCTGAGTTTATTTCTCAAGTCCGGTTTTATTCACATTCACATTCTCCAACATCCAGAAAGAGAAAGGAATCCCCCAACATCTGTCCCTTTAATACCCCAGGACATCAAAGCACACAGTCACATTGTCTTTTAATCCCAAATCACAATGCATCCCCCTCCAGGTCTTCTCATCTCCACCTAAAGTCCTGGTGGTCAGGAAATCTCTCAAAGCCATCTCTCTGCATACAAAAGGCCAGACTTCACATCCTCCTGTTACCCCTAGGAGGTTCAGACCTTTTGTTCCTCTGAGACGTGAAGCATACAATAAGCATACAGTAATACACATGTGAAGCATATGAAACCCACATATGTGCACCACAGTAGAACCATTAACATCAGTCCACATGCTGTAGAACAATCAACATCAGTCCGCATGCTGCTTGGGCTTCAGTCTTCTGCCGTATCTGCTGTAGCCAGGATTCGCCGCCTCCGTGGCGCTACCATGCTGGGGGGCTGATGTCTGGGGGTGAAAACTTTTTGACTGTCCGTGTGGGTGCTCTGGAGAATCTTTTCTCTGGGAAGCGCCCCGTGGGGGTCTTCCACGCCGAGGGGCCCTCGCCAACAGCACTTGCTCGTCAGCCACAACGAAAGCAGGTTTAAGTCTGTCTATGCCAATTTTTTCCCTCCTACCTAAGTCTAGCAAAAAATGCTTATCCCCTGTTTCCAGCACTCTAAACGGTCCATCATAAGGTGGGCGCAGTGGGGGGCGGTGGGCATTGTGTCTGACAAACACAAACTCTGCGTTTTTCAAAGCTTTAGGCACAAAAACACGCGGAAAACTGTGGTGGGCAGGGCCCGGCAGCGTGCTTGAGTCTATGCAACGCTGCAGCAGCTGAGACGGGGAGCTGCCCGGCGCAGGATTATCTGGCAGAAACTCCCCAGGCAGCCAGAGTGGTTGTGCAAAAACGAGTTCTGCCGGGGAAGCTTCCAGATCCTCTTTAGGTGCAGAACGTAACCCCAATAAAACCCATGGTAGCCTGTCTACCCAATTTGCATCCGTCAGTGAAGCCCTCAGAGCCGCTTTTAACGACCTATGAAAATGTTCGCATAACCCATTAGCCTGCGGGTTGTACGCGGTTGGTGATAAAATGCTCCACTCCATGTTTAGCGATAGTTGCTGAAAACGTCGGGACTGTGAGTGCTGGGAACTGAGCGAGCAGTGTGTGGAACTTACTGCATGCTGCTGTGACGTTGGCTTGTGCTGTTGGCCGGGTCACTCGAGCTATACAGGGGAGAGAGTCAAAAGATAGTGCATTAACCAGGCGCCTGTTAGCGATATCTACCAACAACCCATGTGCACATAGAAAATCAGCCCCCAATATATGGTAATCCAATGCTGCTACAACAAAAGTCCATTCATATGTACGACCGTGTAGAGACAAGAGTAGAGTCCTCTCACCAAAGGTCTTAATGTCTGAGCCGTTTGCTGCTGCCATCTCGGGGCTGCTGGGTCCTGCCAGCCGGTCAGCGTAGGTCGGCCAGATTTTTTTAAATTTTTTTTTTGTTACTTATTTGTACCCGTAGGTAGATTCGGTTTGCAGTCTGGTGACAAGCCACCGGCTGCTGGTTGCTGCGTGCGCGAGCGCCCTAAACCTACATGTTTTTGGTGTGCGGGAGGAAACCGGAGAAATCCCGGAGTAAACCCGCGCAACACGGGGAGAACATGCAAACTCCACACAGCTCACTGTTGGTCGGGGGCTGGGATCGAACCCACGATCTCATGATCCCCGCGATCCCCCGGGCGAGGGTAAAACTGTGCTGCCACAGTGCTAAACCACTGCGCCACCGTGCAGCCGTATGTATGTATGTAAGATGACACTCTTCTGTGCGCCGGTGTCCACGAGGAAATGCCTCCCCGAGCGTGCGTCCGTCAAATAGAGCAGCTTGTTCCCCTCCCCGAGGGCCGCGGCTGCTACCGACCCCCGGTCTTGGCGTTTCCCGAGCGCTTGAACTGGCACGGTGGTATACATTTGCGTGCCCTCTCTGCAAAGCGGCAGTGGTAGAAGCAAAGCGTGTCACCTCCATGTTCCTTGGCCCCCGCTGCTGCTGCCGCCGTCGGCGGCTCCTCGCCTCCTTGTGTCAACGTGCCGGGCTCCGTCGCTGCCGCAATGGTCACAGAAGCCTTGGTGGCGACGATGATCCGGTCTGCCTCTCGGGCTAGCGCACGATAGTCCCGTTTGGCCAGCAACGACGAATTGGCCAGGGCCGCTCTCGCCACTGTGGGAAGGTTACTGAGGAAAATGTGGGTGAAGATGAAGTGGTCGTCGTCCGTGCCCTTTAACCTCAGCATCTTCTCCATCATGTCCACGGCCGAACCGTCTCCCAACTCGGTCCGTGTCAGAAGCCTCTCTGCTCTCTCACCATCTGAGAGCGTGTAGTGCTGGATGAGGGCAGCCTTCAGCGCGTCATATTTGCCGTCAGCTGGTGGCTGATCGAGCAGGCTCTCGATGTGCTGAGCCGTGCTGGCATCGAGCGCTGTGACCACATAGTGGAATTTCGTATCATCCGCCGATATCCCTCGGAGGGCGAACTGCGCCTCGGTTAGGTGGAACCAGGAGCGCGGATTGTGCTGCCAAAAATCAGGTAGTTTGATCGCTATAGCGCACGCGAAGCTGGGGGTTCCAGTCGAGGTTGGCTCCGGGGATCTTCCGTCGTATTCCATGATTCGTCTTGGGTCACCAGTGTGGAGCGTGTAAATAATGAGGCGGATTTGGTCCAGGCGGTTTATTACACGACTCACACAAGGAGCATAGACAGAATGGCATACAAGTAGGAACTCTTCCCTTAAATAACATGACATCCTTCTAGGCTCTTCTCCCACACAAAAGATAATCTCCTTCTAGACCAAGGGTGTCAAACTCATTCCATGGAGGGCCAAGACCCTGCAGGTTTTACCTCCACCCAGTGTCTTCACCAGGTGATTTCACTGAATTTCTTCCCACTGATTGCTGATCAGTGAAAACACCTGCTGAAGACACTGGGTGGAAGTAAAACATGAGGGGTCTTGGCCCTCCATGGAATGAGTTTGACACCCCTGTTCTAGACTCTTCTCACACAAGAAAGATAATCTCCCCGTCCGACTGCAGTCAGTCCATTCATCCTTGACACCTCCCTGTTATCTTACTAGGGCATCTAGAAACTTCTCACACACAAAAGGTTAACTTCGCATCCTTTGTTCCCATCTAAGGTGGTAAACCATTATGCACTCCCCAGGTTGCCACAACATTTCCTTACCATCTCTGGTAAGGAAAAGAGGTTTCCAGATGTTGCCAGAGGTGTACCTTTGAACGGAATCCATTTGTCTGTGCTTGTGAGCAGGTTTTCATCTTTGCCTTGCATTCATGTGTTCAGTTCATTCAATTCTGAAATATATCTGCCAGGTATGCCAGCCCGACACATCACTCATCAGTTGCAAGCAGCTTTGCTACATCGCACCTCTCATCAGTCAAAAGCCCTTTTAGTTCCTCTCAGAGCTCATTTACGTGGGCCAGCACTTTGCCACACAACCATCGGACCTCCATATGGAGCAATAAGGCTTTATGATCCATTACAATTTCCTCAATAAAAGATGCAAACACAGTATATGGCTTTTCAGAGGTCTTGTCTTTACAAAGTTTACCATCACATGACATCGTCCAACACAGGAGCTAGGTCTACTGGTAAAGTCTTGACAACGAGCACCTTGCGATGCAAGAAAATGGTGCATAACAGCATCTGGGTATCTCTCACTCTGCTAACAAAGCCTTTGGTGCCCCCGACCATGGCTGCTGCTCTGTCGGTACAGACATTTGTGCAGTTTTCCCACTGAAGTCCTCCTTGTTCAAGATACTATGATGTAACCCGAAAAAAAAAGTCCTCTTTTTCCCCTTGTAATTCTTTGCAAAATAGGAAATTTTCTCTGATGGCATCTTCATTCACAAAGCACACATTGGCCAAGAATTGCTCATGTCCACTTACTGTATGTCCATAGATTCATCAAGTTGCAAAGCATATTCCTCATTAATGCACATCTTTTCTAAAATGTTTTCAATAGCTTCTGACATGTCATTAATACGTCTGGCAATTGTTATCTGAGAGAGGGACTAGCAACTTTTTTAACTATCAGGGCCGATCAGCTCATTCACACCAACTTTGCAGGCAGATGTTATTAATCCCTCTGCCGCAGTGTGTGGCTTTTTTGATTTCACTGTGAGTTCAGGTACTAAGTAACTAGCTTTGAGAGCTCTCTCAGATACCTTTGTGGATTTTCTCATTAAAGTTACCTGTTTCTTTGTGTGCTCACGGAAAGGAACAGTATTCCATGTTTTTATTTTGAAGTGATGGGTGTTTCATTTGGGGATGATGTTTAAGCTCGCTTGGTACCATGGCACTGTTGGATAGCTTTTCTTGACACACCAAGCATAACCAAGTCTGCTCCCCAGTAAAAGTAAATCCCCGTGAAACATAACTTTCACCTTTGAGCTCACTGTCTTAGCTTTCTTTTGAAAACCACTTGGCCCTTCATCTGGATTAGAATTTTGTCCAGGGTCAAGTTCAGAGCCTCTAAATCTTTCCTCTTCAAGTATTTATCCATTGCAGTTTTCCATCTTGTCATCACCGCCTCTCACAGGTCTTAACAAGTTCATTAACTGAATAATAACCAATGTAAGAGAGGATGAAGAAGAAAATCATTATTGTGTGGCGTTCATAATTGTAAATGTATGTGACTCACATGGATGCATGCTTGAATTCAGCCTAGAGAGACTTTAGGCTGGCAATGTGTATTGACATCACACCTCAAGAGGACAATACGTCTGGACCACCTACGGCTCGAGAGAAAGGAGAGGATCCCTTGCGTCTGACCATCTGGGGTCAGACAGGAGAACAGAAGGACTCTGGAGTTTTATAATGCAAATGGGAGAATGTAACTGAAGTGTGTGACTTTGTATGTGATGTAGTATTGGTGTGTATAAATGGATGTGAGTGACTGCGTTCTGTCTCTTTTTACTCTGACTGAGAGAGAGGACGTAGGATGCGAGAGAATTAAAGAAAATACTGGAAAGACACCCAGTCTTGTCAATTCTTGACTCCTACACTGGTGACCTATACATGAATCTGAGCACGCCGAGGCTGGAAGACAGCTTCGTGATTGACATGGAAGAACCGGGAGACAGCCGCTCAGACCCAGATTCACCGGGAATTGCCCACAGGGGCACAAGCCTGATTAAGCTCCCCGAGTTTTGGCACGATGACCCGCACTCATGGTTCCAGCACGTGGAGTCGCGTTTCCTACTCGGCGGAGTATCAGCGGACGACATTAAGTTTCATAATGTCATCGCGAGACTCGACAGCCGCACAGCTCTGTGTGTGCGGAGCCTGGTGCAGCAGCCGCCCGCTGCTGGCAAATACGACGCGCTGAAAGCCACCCTCATCAGGAGCTTCGTGCCATCGCCCGAGGCAAGGGCCAGGCAGCTGCTGGACCTGCGCGACAGAGGTGGACGCAGGCCGGCTGTCCTCATGGAGGACATGGTACAGATGATCGGGACGGACAACGACGCGTTCCTCTTCAAGCACATTTTCCTGAGGACCCTCCCAGTGCACACGAGAGGTCCCCTGTCAAGCAGACGATGTGTGAACCAGCAGGACTTCCGCGAGCTGGCCCAGGAGGCGGAGCGGCTCCTCAACGCCTGCGACGAGCAAGAGACCTCCGTGGCAGCGGCAGACCTCGGCGTGGCGGTTGGGGGCAGTGTGGAGCCAGAGGCAGCAGAACCCACCCCAGCGACGACGGCGGCGGCGAGATCCCGAGCCAGGGGAGATGACAGCCTCTGCTATTACCACCGACGCTTCGCCGAGAAGGCGCACAGATGCATCCCGCCATGCAGTTTCAAAAAGCGGGGAAACGACCGGGCCGGGAGTCGTTAGCAGCTTCCACTCTCAGCGAACGGAACAAGCTGCTTTATCTGACAGGCGGGGGCTCCGGGCGGCAATTCCTCGTGGACACCGGAGCCCAGAGGAGCTTCATCACTGCAACTTATGCAGATCGGGTGGCTGGACCCCGCGGAGATGGAGCAACAGCGGCCAACGGCTCCAGCATCAAGACTTACGGAGAGAGAACCTTGTCTCTGTCCTTCCACGGCCGCGCTTACGAGTGGAACTTCATCGTAGCGGCAGTGAGCTTCAATATGTTAGGTGCTGATTTTCTGTGTTCACATGGTTTGTTAGTTGATCTGGCCAACAAACGCCTAGTAAATGCACTCTCTTTCTGTTCTATCCCTTGTGCAGCTCGGGTGTGCCCGCCGCCAGTACAGACCAACGTTGCCGCAGCAGGTGGTAAATTCCACACTCTCCTACACCAGTTTCCAGCACTCACAGTTCCCACTTTTTCAGCTAAGGTGGCGAAACACGGGGTGGAGCACTTCATAACCACGAGTGGCCCACCAGTTTTTGCTAAAGCTCGGCGCTTGGATGCAGCTAAGCTCTCCGTGGCACAGGAGGAGTTCGCCAACCTGGAAAGGTTGGGCATAATTCGCCGCTCGAAGTCCTCTTGGGCTTCCCCCCTGCATATGGTGCCTAAGGCTGACGGCTCGTGGAGACCTTGCGGTGATTATCGCAGGTTAAACAATGCCACAGCTCAGGATCGCTACCCGATTCCACATATCCAGGATTTTTCAGTGCACCTGGCAAAAGCGCGCATTTTTTCTAAAATAGACCTGGTCCGCGGTTATCATCAGGTCCCGGTTCGACCAGAGGATATTCCCAAAACAGCGGTAATAATCCCGTTCGGACTTTTTGAGTTTTTACGCATGCCTTTTGGCCTTAAAGGCGCCGCGCAAACCTTTCAACGGATGATGGATGCAGTGCTGCGCGACCTTCCGTTTGTTTTTGTCTACTTGGACGATATTTTAGTAGCCAGCGCCTCAGAGGATGAACACGAAAAACACCTCACTACAGTTTTTCAAAAGTTGGAAGCACACGGGTTGATAATCAACCCGGCCAAGTGCCAGTTTGGCGCAGCGCAAATTGATTTTCTGGGGCACCGTGTCTCACCAGAGGGAGCAGTTCCTCTGCCGGCAAAAGTGCGCGCGATGGCTGAGTTTCCCCAGCCACAGACAGTGAAAGCGTTGCAGGAATTTTTGGGGATGGTGAATTTTTATAACCGTTTCATACCCCGCGCAGCGCAACTCATGCAACCGCTATACACCGCGCTTAAAAAACAGAAGCCTGCCAATGTGATTGAATGGTCCCCGGAGCGGGAGCGCGCATTCACAGCGATAAAAAAAATCACTCGCGGATGCAGCACTGCTGGCGCAACCAGACCCGGCAGCTCGCATAGCACTAACCACAGACACGTCAGAGGTAGCGATAGGGGCCATGGTAGAGCAGCAGGTCGCCGGAGTTTGGCAACCTCTCGCTTTTTTCAGCAGGTCCTTACGCGAGCCCGAGCGGAAATACAGCGCATTTGACAGGGAACTCCTGGTGCTCCACTTAGCCATTCACCATTTCCAGTTCTGGCTGGAAGGGCGGCGTTTCACCGCGTTTGTCGACCACAAACCGCTCACTTTTGCGTTTTCCAAAACTTCAGAACCATGGTCAGGGCGGCAGCAGAGACAGCTGGCCGCAATTTCAGAATTTACCACCGATATTCAGCATGTGACCGGTAAACTCAATGTAGTGGCAGACTGTCTGTCACGCGCGGTAACAGCACCCGTCCGCGCGGAGCAGGGGTGCGCGGCCGCTTACCCAGAGCGCGGTAACAGCGCGGATGCGCACGCGGCTCCGGTCCACGTGGGAATAGATTATGCAGCCATGGCGGCGGAGCAGAGCGAAGACGCGGACATGCGCGCGCTCCTGTCTGGACCAACAGGGTTAAGGCTGGAGCGAAAAACTTTACAAGCTGGTTCACCCCCTCTAATCTGCGATGTCTCCACCGGGCGACCGCGACCGGTGGTACCGGCCACGTGGCGCCGTCGCGTTTTTGACGTCGTGCACTCCCTAGCGCACCCGGGAGTACGCGCTTCGGTGAAAATGGTAGCGGAGTTGGTTTTAGCGCAACCTCTCAGGCTGCCCGGCGAGTTCTTGCCAGACCATACGGCACCAGGGCCCCCCCCGGTCCGGGGACCTCTGAGTAACACGGGAGCGGAAATGCTCCCGGGCCCCGCTCATCACACTTTTCCGCGTGTGTTCGTGCCCAAAGCTTTACAAAAAGCAGAGTTTGTTTTTGTCAGACATGACGCTCAGCGTCACAGCCTCCGGCCACCTTACAACGGTCCATTTCGAGTGCTGGAGACCGGGGAGAAATATTTTGTGCTAGATTTGGGGGGCAGGAGGGAGACAATCAGTATTGATAGATTAAAACCTGCTTTTGTGTTGCACAACGAGTCTGTACAGCCGGCGGGCACGCCTCGACGCGGCAGGCCTCCCAGGGGGCGGCCCCCGGACCCCCCGCAAGGGACAAATAACCCTTCTCCCCCGCATTCCACAGATTCACAGCAGGACGGCCCGGCACAGGCTGTGAGACCTGCATACAGCAGATTCGGGAGAAGATTGAAACCTAGACGACAGGCAGAGTGATGTGGGTTTTGAGCAGACTGTTGGATTGTGCTGTAAGATTCTGCGGGGGGGGATGACGCTGTAAGTGTATGTCCAGTCTTTCGCGTTGGAGGGGGAGTGATGTGGCGTCCATAATTGTAAATGTATGTGACTCACATGGGTGCAGCTTGAATTCAGCCTAGAGAGACTTTAGTCTGGCAATGTGTATTGACATCACACCTCAAGAGGACAATACGTCTGGGCCACCTACGGCTCGAGAGAAAGGAGAGGATCTCTCGCGTCTGACCATCTGGGGTCAGACAGGAGAACAGAAGGACTCTGGAGTTTTATAATGCAAATGGGAGAATGTAACTGAAGTGTGTGACTTTGTATGTGATGTAGTATTGGAGGTGTGTATAAATGGATGTGAGTGACTGCGTTCTGTCTCTTTTTACTCTGACTGAGAGAGAGGACGTAGGATGCGAGAGAATTAAAGAAAATACTGGAAAGACACCCAGTCTTGTCAATTCTTAACTCCTACAATTGCATTCATACTGACACCCACTGACATGGAAGAGCCACAATAGGCACCGACCCACAACAGTGGCAAATTATTTGTATTTTTTTTTTGAGAAATTAAGTGAAATTAGACAATTTCCTGCACCACACTTGATGATACTGGCACACTTTGAAAATCACTGTCTTAAATAACCATGTTTGAAGACATACAACGTGGTAGTAGAAAAGATTGTACTGTTTCTGAAAGGTCAAATTATTGGTCTGCATCAAGCAAAGTGAATGTCTTAGTTTGCTGAAACCACTAGTATTGAGTTAAAGGTGACAGAGACAACAATGTGACTTCCTGGCCAGTAGGTGTCGCGCTTAGTCTTGCCCCAACTGGTTGGTAGAGACATGTGACATCAACCCAGTTATGCTTTTGGCTGTGACATCCTGACTGGCCATAGAAGTACTGTACTGTATATAAACAGTAGAACATGGTTATCCACCAAGTTAGTCGCGTTCCATCTCTCTCTGAATACCATCACTGAATCAGCATTCAGCGAACCGTGTTGTTCCAGCCTTGGTGGAGCCTTGCATGGCTCCAGATGTTCAAAATTGTCTAGGAAGGTTTTCCGTTGTCTTCTTCTGGTGCACTTCCCCGGTACTTTGCCACTGATGGAGAGATCTTCAAGCGCACCTTTCCTGATTGCATGCCCAAGAAACTTTGTCTTTGATCATTTGTAGTAGATTGCGCTACATTTGAACCGTTTGTAGGGCCTCTTTATTTTTGACCCTGTCTACATACGAGATCCACAGCATTCTATGATAGAAGTACATTTTGGCAGCCTCGAGATTTCAACAGGTCTCAGCCGTAAGAGTCCAAGACTCACAGCCATAATGAAGACTTGACCAGACATAGGCTTTAAGCAAACAGATTTTGAGTTTGATGGAAAGTTGTCAATTGGTGAGGATCGACTGGAGTCTTGACAATGCGTCTTTTGTGAGTCCTATCCTTCTGTGAACTTCCTTCCTACATCGGACATCAGACGTGACAGTTAAGCAGAGGTAGTGGAAGGAAGAGACTTGTTCAGTCAGAGTGTTGCCATGATGTAATTGGCATGATGGTAGGACCTCTGATTTCGAAATGACCATCACCTTTGTCTTCTTACTGTTGACGCTGAGACCCAGACATCCACTAGAGGCGACAACTACATTGAAAAGTTTTTGGAGATCTTCAGTCGAAGTAGCAAGGAGAACCGTGTCATCTGCATATCTAAGATTGTTAATCTTGACACCATTGATCACAACTCCTTTCAGATGATCATCAAGCTCGCAGAATATCATCTCTGAGTACAGATTAAAGAGGTCCAGTGACATCACACACCCTTGGCGGACTCCTTGTCACATTCTATATACGTAGCTTACATATATGTAGTGTTGTAGTTGAGACCAAGATAACAGAGTATGTTGGTCTTGGTCTTGTCTTGATCTTTGGAAGCTTTGGTCTTGACGAGGTCTTGATAAGGTCTCTACTACAATACTACTTATGATTGTAATAAACACAATGAACAGTTGTTTATGTATCCTGTTATCACAATGCTGCAGGTGCTGTCAACCATTATAATTACTTTTATACAACAGTTAGTTCTGACCAACCAGTCTGATTGGACAATAGGGATTCCAGGAGTTACAGTTAAGAATGGGCGCATGACGTCACCCAACAGAAAAACCGCAAGAAATTGTGGGAAAAGTGTTCTGCCTGTCTGTGCTTAGTAGTGAGCAACGAATGCGGTTAAGCTGAAGTTTTTGAGAGGGTTGCTTCAGTCTATTATTTATTTATTTTTTATTTATTTATTCAGATAAAAATGACACTGAATATGGTATACAAGCATAGGAAATGTAAATATGCATATAATGTCTACAAAATCCAGGATGACACATGAAAGTGAAAACACTTATTTCCAATGTGGTCCTTTCAATCGCATTATTCATCTGAATACCATGCAACATTAGAATGGGTAAGTTTTGCTGCATTATCAAATGCAACAACTGCTCTCACGATTGGCGTGGAAAAAAAATTGATAATGGCATATGCTTTTTTAACTTCCCGACTTGGAAGAAAAGTGGAGGGAATCGGGTCTCCAAGCTAACAAAGAGGCGTTGGATGGAATGGATTGCAACGGTCAGAAGGAAAGACATTAGCTTTGACATTATTCCTGCACACATGTTTGTGTGCTCATGGCATTTTCACGAAGGTAAGTTGTGATTTAAAAAATATTTAGAAATGCAGCAGAAAGATGTCCCCTCTCCAGAGCACCTGTCTTGAGCGCCGTGAGCTTTGGCTGCACCTCAGCCTCGGCTCTCTGTCATCTCTCAATAATGTGTAAAAACGCACAGGGCAAAATCAAATAATTTCCCCGCATCATCTCTGCTATTCCGAATTTCTCTTGCTAATCTGGAGCAGTTTTTTTTAATGGGAGCTTTTTGGTGTTGCTGATTTTCTTTGATTTTTTTCTTGAAGTTGTGATTACTTGTTGCCTTCATTACGGATGGATTTAATATCAGCTGGGGACTGAAATCCATAGAATGTTTGGTATTGTGAAATTAAGCAGATTCTCTTCTTTCAGGTGATTATAAAAATGTCGTCCTGATTTAGTATGTTTTTATAGCAGCTAATTATACTGGTATTTTTTTTTCTGTGTGCCAGCACTAGCGTCAGGCTTAGTACATTACTGGATTAGTATTTAATGTCCTGTTGATAACAATGTGTGTATATACAGTGCATCTGGAAAGTATTCACTGCACTTCACTTTTTTCACATTTTATGTTACAGTATGGAAGTCAGGTTATTTCGCACCTCAGACAGAAACGATGAATACACATGGGAGAACAATGCCCAAGAGGGTGAGAGGGGGTTGAATGAAGTGTAGTGTAAATATCATGCTGTGTATGAGGAAGTGCCTTGAAGCTTGTGAAGGTGACTTGTGATATAGAGAGGAGTGCTTGCTGTAACCAGTCAGTCTGTTCTGTGCTTGTGAGATGTGAGTGTGTAATAAATCGTCTGACATGAAGCTGCCTCTTCATTTACACACTCCACACTGGTGACCCAAGACGTATTATGGAACACGAGGCGAGAACCCCAGAGCCGGCCCGGTTGGGAAGCCCCAGAGACGCAGCAGCCATTCCACAGACAGCCAGGACTGGAACCCCCAGCAACGCATGTGCAGTTTCAGTCAAACTACCGGATTTCTGGCAGCACAACCCGCGCTCTTGGTTCCACCAGTTTGCCCTCCGGGGAGTAACGGCAGACGAAACCAAGTTCTACCATGTGGTGGCAGCGCTGGACTCCCGCACAGCCCAGCAGGTAGCGAGCCTGCTCTATCAGCCACCAGCCAGCAACAAATATGAGGCGCTCAAGGCTGCGCTCACCCGGCGCTACACGCTCTCGGAATGTGAGAGAGTGGAGAGGCTCCTGGCGTGGACCGAGTTAGGAAATGGGTCGGTCGTAGACCTGATGGAGAAGATGCTGGTGTTAATGGGCACAGACGACGGGCACTTTCTGTTTGCCCACCTTTTCCTCCAGAACCTTCCAACAGTGGCGAGAGCGGTTCTGGCCAATTCGCCGTTGCTGGCCACGCGTGACTACTGTGCGCTAGCCCAGGAGGCAGACTGGATCATCTTCACCACCAGGGCGATCACAGTCAATGCGGCAGCGGCGTAGCCCAGCGAGACGACTAGAGGAGGCGAGGAGCCACCGACGGTAGCAGCAGCGTGGGCCAAGGAGCGCCAGAGAGACACGCTCTGTTTCTACCACCACCACTTCGGAGAGAACGCACGCAGATGTGCGCCACCGTGCCAATTCAAGCGCTCGGGAAAACGCCGAGGCCGGCGGTCGGTAGCAGCTGCGACCCTCGGTGAAGAGAACAAGCTGCTCTACTTGACGGACGCGCGCTCGGGGAGGCGTTTCCTCGTGGACACTGGAGCCCAGAAGAGCTTCATCCTGCCGACCTACGCCGACCGGCTGGCAGGACCTAGCGGCCCCGTGATGTTGGCAGCAAACGGCTTGGAAATTAAGATCTTTGGTGAGAGGACACTGATCTTATCTCTACACGGCCATACATACGAGTGGACTTTTGTCGTAGCAGCACTGGATTACCATATCCTGGGGGCTGATATTCTGTGTGCACATGGTTTACTGGTTGATGTTGCTAACAGGTGCCTGGTTAATGCACTGTCCTTTGACTGTCTTCCTGTACAGCTCGAGTGACTCAGCCAACAGCACAAGCCAACGTCACAGCTCCAGGCGGTAAGTTCCACGCACTGCTCACTCAGTTCCCAGCACTCACGGTCCCGACGTTTTCGGCGGCCATCGCTAAACACGGGGTGGAGAACTTTATCACCACCACCGGGCCGCCCGTTTTTGCAAGACCTCGGCGCTTGGATGCAGCTAAACTGGCCATAGCATGCTAGGAGTTCACCAACCTGGAAAGGTTGGGCATCATCAGGCCTTCGAACAACCCATGGGCATCCCCGCTACACATGGTCCCTAAGGCTGAGGGATCGTGGCGACCATGCGGTGATTTCCGCAGGTTGAACAACGCCACGGCACACGACCGCTACCCGATTCCCCACATACAGGATTTTTCTGTCCACCTCGCCGGAGCATGCATTTTTTCCAAAATAGACCTGGTCCGCGGTTACCATCAAGTCCCAGTGCGCGCTGAGGACGTACCCAAAACGGCGGTAATAACTCCGTTCGGTTTATTCGAGTTTCTGCGCATGCCATTCGGGTTAAAAGGTGCGGCACAGACGTTCCAGCTCATGATGGATGCAGTGCTGCGCGATCTCCTGTTCGCGTTCGTCTACCTGGACGATATCCTGGTAGCCAGTGCGTCCGAAGACGAACACGAAACCCACCTCAGGACGGTTGTCCGGAGGTTGGAGGAGCATGGGTTAATAATCAACCTGGCAAAATGCCAGTTCGGCGTGACGGAGATTGATTTTTTGGGGCACCGCGTCTCTCCGGAAGGAGCGATCCCACTGCCTGACAAAGTGCGCGCCGTGGCGGATTTTCCCCGGCCTCAGACGGTCAGGGCACTGCAGGAATTTTTGGGAATGGTGAACTTTTATAATCGTTTCCTTCCCCGTGCGGCGCAGCTCATGCAACCATTGTACGCTGCGCTCAAGAGACAGAAACCCACGGATAGGGTCGAATGTACCCCGGAGCGAGAGCAGGCGTTCTCAGAGGTTAAAGCAGCCCTGGCAAACGCCGCACTGCTGGCGCATCCGGACCCGGCGGCCCGGATAGCGCTCACCACTGATGCTTCAGACGTGGCCATAGGGGCTGTCGTAGAGCAGTGCGTCGCCGGGGCTTGGCAGCCGCTCGCTTTTTTCAGCAGAACTTTGCGCGACAGCGAACGTAAATACAGCGCGTTCGACAGGGAGTTGCTTGCTCTCCACCTGGCCATACGCCACTTCCAGTTCTGGCTGGAAGGGCGCAGCTTCACCGCGTTCGTGGATCACAAGCCACTAACGTTCGTGATGGCCAAGGTTTCAGAACCGTGGTCGGGCCGGCAGCAGAGACAGCTGGCCGCGATCTCAGAGTTTACTACCTATATTCAGCATGTGTCGGGTAAACTGAATGTGGTGGCAGACTGCCTCTCGCGCACCGTGGTGGCCCCAGTCTATGTGGGGATAGATTACACAGCCATGGCCGCGGAGCAGATTAGTGATGCAGACGTGCGCGCGCTCCAGTCTGGACCAACAGGGTTAAGGCTGGAGAGCAGGGTGCTGCAAGACGGCATGCCCCCCCTAATCTGCGATGTCTCCACGGGACGCCCACGTCCGGTGGTCCCGGTCGCGTGGCGCCGCCGCGTGTTTGAGTCGGTTCACACTCTGGCGCACCCAGGAGTGCGCGTGTCGGTCAAAATGGTGGGAGAGAAGTTTGTGTGGCCAAGCCTACGCAAACAAGTAAAAGAGTGGGCTGCAGCCTGCGTGGCATGCCAACAAGCCAAGGTACACAGACACACGAAGGCTCCCTTGGAGCGGTTTCGGGTACCGGCTAAGAGGTTCGACCATGTTCACGTGGACCTCGTGGGCCCCCTCCCGCCATCACAGGGGTGCATGCACCTCCTGACAGTGATGGACCGCACCACGCGCTGGCCAGAAGCAGTCCCACTGGCGGCAACCATGTCCGCAGACGTAGCACGCGCTTTTTTAACAGCCTGGGTGGTGAGTTTTGGAGTCCCCTGTCGGACATTACGTCCGACAGGGGCCCTCAATTTGTTTCCGAACTCTGGTCCATGATGGCCCGCAGCCTGGGTGTTACAATTCATCACACAACCGCTTACAACCCACAGGCCAATGGTTTATGCAAGCGTTTTCATAGATCACTGAAAGCAGCACTCAGGGCTTCACTGACGGATGCAAATTGGGTGGACAGGTTGCCGTGGGTTTTACTGGGGTTGCGCTCCGCGCCAAAAGAGGATCTGGAAGCTTCCCCGGCAGAGCTGGTTTTTGCGCAGCCCCTACGGCTGCCCGGGGAATTTCTGCCAGATAATCCCGCGCCGGGCAGCTGCCCATCTCAGCTTTTGCAGCATAATGCAAACACAGGCACGCTGCCAGGCTCGGCCCACCACTGTTTTCCGCGTGTTTTCGTGCCTAAAACTTTGAAGAACGTGGAGTTCGTGTTCGTCAGACAGGACGCCCACCGCCCTCCATTGCGCCCACCCTATGATGGACCGTTCAGAGTGTTGGAAACAGGGGATAAGCATTTTGTGCTAGACTTGGGGGGTAGACGGGAGAAAATTGGCATAGACCAACTCAAACCCGCCTTTGTAGTGGCGGATGAGCAAGTGCTGTTGGCGAGAGCCCCTCGATGTGGAAGACCCCCACGGAGAACTCCCCAGGGGAACGATTCATCAGAGCAGCCACACGGACAGAGCGAACCCCCCCCCCCCCTCACCACGACTCACCCGCAGTCGGACACACTCCCAGCAGCCCCCCACCGGCACAGCAGCGCCACGGAGGCAGTAAAACACAGTTAACCTCTTGCACTCCGGGATACCGCGGGCGGTCACGTCTCTGCGGCCTAGCGCGCACTGAAAAAAAAAAAAGCTGAATTTCCGTTCTTCCACTACAGACACAGCCGCGAACAGAAAGCCAAAGGAGTGCTTTGATTGGTTTAGATTTGATTGACCTCTCATTCGACTAATAAGAGCCTTGAATTGGGTTTCTGAAACCTTGAAGAACCAATGACTGAAAACCTAGCAAGAAGGACCCGCCTACCAACGGCTGCGAATACAGCGAGCCAATTGAAGCAGAGAAGTTCCACGATTGAAAGCGTGTGTCCCGTGCGTAAAATCTGTTTTGTGTAAGCCGCTGGGTGACACACACGCATTCGCCAGTCTTTTTTTCTTACTACTGTTCTTATTTGTTTTGAAAAATCGTTCGCCAAAACCGCAATCATGGAAGCGCAAAACCGCAATAATGGAATCATGGTTTGACCGGGTCGCGTGACCAGAACCACGAGTTGTAACAAGTGGACCAGCGTCATGTTCGTCTGACAATGAGGAACAGATGTTCGCCAGCGACACTGCTGTTGTGGACAGGTAAGTGTTATAAGCTAAATTATTCTTTATCCCTGAAAATTGTAATCAAAATGACTTTTGACCGATCGGTATAATTACAACTGTGCGTCATCACCACATGACGTGCGCCGCGTCCGGACCGTGAACGGTACCCCCCCCCCCGGCTACTCCTCTGTAGCGGATTGCAGATATATTGCAGATATTATAGTACAACTGTGCGTAGTAGACCGTGGCGCACCGTCCCCGCTGTCCGTCATGTAGCGATGGATGATGTCCGTCCTCTGTAGCGGGGGGGGGGGAGTTGTTATCCTCTACATTAGATATTTTAGTATAATTTTTAGTGCACTGTAGGTTATTTTTTCTTGTAAAAAAAAAAAAGCCACACATTTTTTACGTGGCATGCTTCTTTGTGTGTGGGGGCTTGTTTGTTCATTCATTCATTCATGAATGAATAAACAACCCCACACACACACACACAGCCCTGAGTGTCATCTTTCATTAGAGCCCAAGATCAAGCTTCTATATTGAATCATTCAAAAGTTACAGACGTTTTTCCAAACTGTGCCATTTGGCACAATTTGGCACAGTTCAAAAACGCCTGGGAACAACCTAACAAAAAAGGCTGTGTAACATATTCATTTTTTGTGGTATTGTTACAAAATTTTGACCTCAGCTGGATAACACTTGGTTCTACATTTCTGTTGCATTTTCCAGCCCGGATCTGACAGCTGTGTGTTATTTGCAAGCATTTGTATCCAAAAAAAACACCTAGGCGAACTATTTTCTTCAAGTTCAGTATGTTTAGATGACTGTTACTCAGTGGCAGGAGCACTTAGAGAGACTGACTGTTTCGCCAAAAAATTCAAAGTGTTTTCTTTTAAATGAGACCAACCCCATGAAGATGCTGCAAATGGTTGAAGAACAGCTTTTGATTTACTTTGGGTACATTATTTTTAGGCGTTTTTAGGGAAATTGACCAGAGTGCAAGGGGTTAAAGCAGATATGGGAGGAGACTGAAGCCGAAACAGCATGTGGACTGATGTTCTATTGTTCTATCTAAGATGTTGGGGGGGGGGGGGCGGTATGGAAGTCAGGTTATTTTGCACCTCAGACAGAGACAATGAATACATATGGGAGAACAATTCCCAAGAGGGTGAGAGGGGGTTGAATGAAGTGTAGTGTAAATATCATACTGTGTATGAGGAAGTGCCTTGAAGCTTGTGAAGGTGACTTGTGATATAGAGAGGAGTGCTTGCTGTAACCAGTCAGTCTGTTCTGTGCTTGTGAGATGTGAGTGTGTAATAAATCGTCTGACAGGAAGCTGCCTCTTCATTTACACACTCCACAACAGCCTTATTCCAAAAGTTAGGTTAATTGGCATCAAATTGGGGATTCTAAATTGTCCTTAGGTATGACTGTGAGAGTGAATGGCTGTTGGCCTTGCGATGGATTGGCGATCTGTCCAGGGTGTACCCTGCCTCTCGCCAAAGGATGCTGGGATAGGCTACAGCCCCTCCCCCCCTGTGACCCGAAAAGGATTAAGCGGAAGAAGGTGGATGGATGGATGGATGGATGGATTAAATTCATTTTTTTTCCACAAAATTCTACACACAATACCCCATAATGACAATGTGAAAAACATTTTTTTTTGCGATTTTTACAAATTTATTAAAAATAAAAAACTAGAGACTTCCGGTTATGGCGGCCACGTAGGAAGACATGTTTCACTCTGCTCTGCTCCTAAAAATAAAAAGTAGGCTAAAACTCTCTCAATTGGAACAAAAACCTATCCCAGCATTTAGGCGCGGATATGGTAAAGACCAAGGCTGGGAAAGTAGGCGGAGGAAAAAGTGATTCGTCAAAACAATCCAAGCTAACAGACTTCCACGCTCGTGACGAAGCAGAAAAATCTCCAAAGACAATGGCGGAGGAGAGAGCTAGCAGCGGAGCGGTGACTGCTGAGTAGGGCACAAGTGCAGTACTTGCTGCCATCAGCTCCATGAGAGCAGACTTTTCGTCTAAATTTGATGGGATTATAGCAGCGATAGAAGGAATGAGAAAAGAAATAAGCGACTGTATGGAACGAGTATCGCAGGCGGAGCTCCGAATCTCCAGCGCTGAAGATGACGTCACCAGCCTACAATTAAAAGTGCAAACATTGGAATTAAAAAATAAACGTCTGGAAGATAATGTCCTGGACTTAGAATCCCGGTCGCGACGGAATAATCTGTGGCTGGTGGGCCTTCCGGAGGGAGCGGAGGGACGGGATGCATGTTCCTTTTTGGAAAAGTGGATTCCAGAAGCGCTGAACAACACAGATCTGCAGTCATCGGCTGTCTTAGAGAGCGCTCACCGAATTGGCCCACCGAGAGATAATAAGACACCACCGAGGACGCTGATTATGAAGTTCCTCAACTACAGAGGCAAGATGACGGTCACCAACGTGGCGCGAGCTAAAGGAGAAATTAAATACCAGGATCAACAGGTGCGGTTCTACCCAGATTTGGCCACAGGAATTCAACAATTAAGGAAACAGTTTGACCCCGCCCGTAAAGAGCTGCGCAACCTCGGGATTCGTCACGGAGTGATTCATCCGGCAAGACTGCTGGTCACTTATAAAGGGAGACCCATATCTTCAAGACCCCTCAGGAGGCGCAGGAGCTTATCAAGCAAATCCAAGGGGAGACTGGCGGGAGCTAAGCATGAAGCATGAACAAGATATAAAGGTAGAATATTTAAGCATTTGAACAAACATCTGACTGATCTGAAACATATAGCATGTCTACAAAATATAGATTGTATTATATAAAAAAAAGCTATGATGTACAAAGTTGCTATAAAATTTTGGAGTTAAGTTGGAAAAACTACAGAAGAGAGTTAATGTAATGTTATGTCTTTAAAAAGTAGTAGAGTCAGGGTGATTGAGAGGAGAAAGAAAGAGTGGTTTGACTGATCCTCGCGGGTGTGGAGCAGTCACTGGCTATAGCGGGAGACGGAATTTTTTTTTTTTATTTTGGGGGGATTACCACGAATGTGGGGAGGGGGAATTTGTTTTTGTGTAGTTTGTGGGATGAATGTTCAACCATCCATGTTTTTGCTTCTCTGTATGAGCATGTTTATATTGCAAGGTAATCTCAAACTCCTTATTGATCATAGACCAAAGCGTTAATCTTAATTTAACTTCATGGAATTGCAGAGGTCTACAAAATGTAAAAACACTTAAACAAGTTAGAATAAAATAAAAGACATAGGTTCAAAAATTGTGTTTTTACAAGAAACTCATCTAATAGAGGAGGATGTAAAAAGAATTAGGAGAAGATGGCAGGGAAATGTGTTCACCTCATCATTTTTATCCCGTGCCAGGGGAGTTATGACTCTCATACATAAAACAGTCCCATTTCAAGTGAAAAAAGTAATTGGAGACAAATTAGGAAGATATCTAATCATCCAAGGATCTTTGTTATTAGAAAATATAAATCTGGTGAACTTATACGGTCCCAATATAGATGATCAAAACTTCTTCGCTAATTTATTTCTTACTTTATCAGCACTTACAGGGCAACATATAATAGCAGGGGATTTTAATTGTACATTGAATCCCAGTATAGATAGATCAACAGGACTGGACTGTACGCACAATGGATGCAGAATGACCATTAATCATTTTATGAAAGAATTGAGATTGCTAGATATATGGAGAGAAATGAAACCACAAGTCAAAGCCTACTCTTGTTATTCTAATACCTACAAGACATTCTCACGTATTGACTATTTTTTGATCTCCACAGAATTAAGGTCCAAGATTCAAAACTGTTTCTATGATAACATCGTGATATCTGATCATGCACCCTGCTGTCTAATATATGTAGATAAGAAATTGACAAAGGATCCAGGTAGGTGGCAATTTCAGCATAAATGGCTTCAGGATGAGGAATTTGTTAAGTACATAGAAAAACAGATAGATGAGTTCTTTGATATCAATACTACACAGACATCAGCATGTATAAAGTGGGAGGCTTTCAAAGCTTTTATTAGGGGGCATATTATTAGTTATACAGGTTCAAAATCTAAGAAGACTCGAGAGGAGAGAGTCCAATTGGAACATAAAATAAAAATTCTTCAAGAAAAAGTGTATGCAGGAAGTAACCCAAAGTTAGAGAACGAATTACTGATTCTGAGAGCTGAATATGACAAAAAATCAGCAAATAGAGCTGCTTCGAGTCTTGTAAGATTGAAGCAAACTTTTTATGAACAAGGTGAAAAATCAGGGAAATTATTGGCATGGCAGATTAAACAATTAGAATTTAAAACACCAATTACCAGTATTATAAGTAACGGACAGGCAGTTGTAGATCCTTTAGAAATTAATAGTGCCTTTAGAGATTATTATGAAAAATTATATTGGAAAAATATATTTCAGTATAGTGTATTAAAAAAATACTTATTACAAAGTATGTTTTAAGTACAGTTACATAAATATATTTACGTTATACTTGAAAGCGATTCTTAGAAAGTACAGGTATATTCTAATATATTTAACTTGTATTTTTGAAAAAAAGAATATAGTAATAATACACTTCAATATATATTTTTTTTTTCACCAGGGTAGTCTTTTATTTTAAATAAATTTGCAAAAATCTAAAAAAAAAAAAAACTTTTTTCACATTGTCATTATGGGGTATTGTGTGTAGAATTTTGAGGAAAAAAATGAATTTAATCTATTTTGGAATAAGGCTGTAACATAACAAAATGTGAAAAAAGTGAAGAGCTGTGAATACTTTCCGGATGCACTGTACATACCAAGCATCATATGACAAATCTGAACATAAATCCAACATTTCACTGCTGGGACTTAGAAATGTCTGTAGTTGTAGAGAGATATTAGTGCAGAAAACTGTGTAGAAACAATGATTGCTTACCTTGTATTACCTTGTGTTAAACAATGGTTTTCTGGTCATTCACCCGGAATATTTGAGGCGGCTGGACCCATCCATTGATTAATTGAACATGAGCCTCAAATGATTTGTAGTTTTTAAATTGCTCATAGGTGTATGCACTCACTCCACAAACCAGGTAGGCAAACACATCTGACAGCATGACTTGAGGCAGTTGGTCAAGATCAGAGGACCATTTCTTGTGATCATACAGATTGATCCTGTTTATTTCTTAAATTTTTTCAGAGGTAGTGCTCCTTTGCTTCCTTATTCAGCTTCTCTGAATAAGGAATTTGAATTTTTTGTTTGCTCCATTCCATTGCACATACACACGTGGACAAAATTATTGGTACCCCTCTGTTAATGAAAGAAAAACCCACAATGGTCACAGAAATAACTTGAATCTGACAAAAGTGGTAATAAATAAAAATTCTATGAAAATTAACCAATGAAAATCAGACAATGCTTTTGAACTGTGGTTCAACAGAATTATTTTAAAAAACAAACTCATGAAACAGGTCTGGACAAAAATGATGGTGTGGCGGGTTGATTCAACCCCCCCACAACACACAGAGACAGTCAGCTTGTTACTCCTGGGTTTTTTCCGCTGCATGCTGAGTTTACAGCTGTGAGGTTAAAGTGTCATCCATGCATTGTGTTCATGCATCCTGTCTGTACCTCTGATATGCAAATGCCCAGATCGACTGCTGTGAATGTCTTTGATGTATTGTCTGAGTTGAGTATATATGCTGCACTGTTCTGTAAATCTGCCTCTCAATTCTGATTCTGCAACTGCTGGACACACACACTGTGTGTCTCCTCTCCTCTTTTAGAGCTGGAGGAATGAGGCTTCAGCCTGCTCACACTATGGGGCTGGAGCCGAGTTCTGATGAAAGCGAGATGATAATAAAGCTATTAAAAATCCAACGCTGCCTTTATTTTATCATCTGCTTTACTGGTGACCCCAAGAACGCACACGTTTTGTGCAAACACAGCCTTCTGGTCTGGACAGCCACGCTGGAGACCCAACGCTGAAGAAAACGAGCTGCCGGCGAACGCAGCACCGGGCAGTGATGCTCCGCCGATGAGCGAATGCAGCAGCCTGACTGATCTGCCCTCCCTGCGGCTTCAGGGAGGCCTCAACGCAGAGCTCACGGCAGGCGAGCTACGCTCCGGACATCGCCCAAGACCGGGTAAACGGCAGTAAACGTCATGGCGCGACCCTCGCCGAGATTGGGGCGTCCATGCGGGACAGCCTGAGGGACAAAGATCGTCTATCTCCCCTCAACGCTCCAACGCACCATGACTAATCTGCAGCCACGGCTCATCTAGATGTTTTTCGGCGCTGACTGCGCCGATCTCCACCAAGTTTCCGACCCTGGTTCCTCTCCAGCAGGCCCACCCACGCAAGGAGCCCCGGCACACGCACCGGGGGTGACGAGGACAGCGCAACACGCACGGAACAAGAATGGCTCCAGAGACCACCATCGTCCTGCGCAGCTGCACGCAGAACCTTCAAGGCTGCGCGCTCACCTGAAGCAAGCACGCGCGCAGCGCGCCCACAGGATTCACTGATGGTTTCAGCCACGGCGCACAAAGGATTCAGCCGTCTTCTTTTCCCGAGGACTTTAGGGCTGCGCACGCACCTAAAGTCAACACGCCAAGTTCCTCTGCTTTTGTTTACGCAACCTCGCCGCTCCTCTTTTTCTTCATGGCCACGAGAGGAGTCAGCCCCTCGACATCGCGGAGCAGCAAACAATTTTTGGCGCGGCCCGAACGATTTCACCGCGCCCGGTCAGCACGTACTACCCCCCTTCCCCCTCCCCCTCCACCTGCACAGAGCTTTTCCCTGCTCGCTGCCCAAACTGCAACATCGAGGTCTCGGCCCCCTGCCGTGCCCTCTTGGGGGGGAGGGTGGCGGGTTGATTCAACCCCCCCACAACACACAGAGACAGTCAGCTCGTTACTCCTGGGTTTTTTCCACTGCATGCTGAGTTTACAGCTGTGAGGTTAAAGTGTCATCCATGCATTGTGTTCATGCATCCTGTCTGTACCTCTGATATGCAAATGCCCAGATCGACTGCTGTGAAGGTCTTTGATGTATTGTCTGAGTTGAGTATATATGCTGCACTGTTCTGTAAATCTGCCTCTCAATTCTGATTCTGCAACTGCTGGACACACACACTGTGTGTCTCCTCTCCTCTTTTAGAGCTGGAGGAATGAGGCTTCAGCCTGCTCACACTATGGGGCTGGAGCCGAGTTCTGATGAAAGCGAGATGATAATAAAGCTATTAAAAATCCAACGCTGCCTTTATTTTATCATCTGCTTTAATGGTACCCTTAACTTAATATTTTGTTGCACAACCTTTTGAGCCAATCACTGCAATCAAACGATTTCTCTAACTGTCAGTGAGACTTCTGCACCTCTCAGCAGGTATTTTGGCCCACTCCTCATGAGCAAACTGCTCCAGTTGTCTCAGGTTTGAAGGGTGTCTTCTCCAGACGGCATGTTTCAGCTCCTTCCACAGATGTTCAATAGGATTCAGATCAGGGCTCATAGAAGGCCACTTTACAATAGTCCAATGTTTCGCTCTTAGCCATTCTTGGGTGTTTTTAGCTGTGTGTTTTGGGTCATTATCCTGTTGCAAGACCCATGACCTGCGACTGAGACCAAGCTGTCGGACACTGGGCAGCACATTTCTCTCTAGAATACCTTGATAGTCTTGAGATTTCATTGTACCCTGCACAGATTCAAGACACCCTGTGCCAGATCCAGCAAAGCAGCCCCAGAACATAACAGAACCTCCTCCATGTTTCACAGTAGGGACAGTGTTCTTTTCTTGGTATGTTTCATGTTTACGTCTGTGAACGTAGAGCTGATGTGCCTTGCCAAAAAGTTCCAGTTTTGTCTCGTCTGTCCATGGGACATTCTCCCAGAAGCTTTGTAGCTTGTCAACATGCAGTTTGGCAAATTCCAGTCTGGCTTTTTTATCATTTGTTTTCAACAGTAGTGTCCTCCTTAGTTGTCTCCCATGAAGTCTACTTTGGCTCAAACAACGACGGATGGTGTGATCTGACATTGATGTACCTTGACCTTGGAGTTCACCTTGAATGTGTTTAGAGGTTGTTCTGGGCTCTTTTGTTACCATTCGTATTATCCGTCTCTTCCATTTTTCATCAAGTTTCCTCCTGTGGCCATGTCCAGAGAGGTTGGCTACAGTCCCGTGGATCTTAAATTTCTGAATATGTGCAACTGTTGTCACAGGAACATCAAGCTGGTTGGAGATGGTCTTATAGCCTTTACCTTTAACGTGCTTGTCTATAACTTTCTTTCTAACCTCCTGAGACAGCTCTCTCCTTTGCTTCCTCTGGTCCATGTTTAGTGTGGTACACACCATGTCACCAAACAGCACAGTGACTACTTGTCACCCTTTAAATAGGCCGACTGACTGATTACAAGTTTGTAGACACCTGTGATGTTAATTAGAGGACACATCTTAGTTGAACATGTCCCTATGGTCACATTATTTTCAATCTTTTCTAGGGGTACCATCATTTTTGTCCAGGCCTGTTTCATGAGTTTGTATTTTAAAGTAATTCTGTTGAACCACAATTCAAAAGCATTGCCTGATTTTCATTGGTTAATTTTCATATAATTTTTATTTATTACCACTTTTGTCAGATTCAAGTTATTTCTGTAACCATTGTGGGTTTTTCTTTCATTAACAGAGGGGTACCAACAATTTTGTCCATGTGTGTACATCTGTTCACGTTAGTCGTTGCTTAGACTACAGGTAAGCAAAGAAGTCAGACCATGACGATAGCAACAATGGCCCAGAATGTAGCGCGGCATGACGTCAATGCCTATTCTCTATACTCCCTGATAATCACTCTCAGACGTTTCACTAAATATGTGTCACTACGCTTCAGCTGTGCTTTGATAATCTTTAAAGTTAATATCAATGACTTCTTATGCAACAGTTAATTCCGACCAAGCAATTTGGTTGGACAATAGGGATTCCAGGAGTTACAATATTCCATGATAACTGCACCCCAATATTCCACTGGATATGTATCACAACGCTTCAAAGGTGTTCTAATAACCGTTAATTACTAACAGTAATTTACTGTCAAGTCTACAGACTTGAGAATTGCAACACTGTGTTGGATTCCTTAATTTCCACAGTGAGGCACTGTTTAGCAAGAAATTATACATCCGTGACCTGGAAGTACCACCCTTTTGAAAAAAAAAATAAATTTGAGTTTACAAAGTCTGCCTTTGTATAAACATTAAGCTACAGTTAGGCCCAGAAATATTTGGACAGTGACACAATCTTCATGATTTGGGCTCTGCATTCCACCACGTTGGATTTGAAATGAAACAACTACAATGGAATTGAAGTGCAGACTTTAAGGTTTAATTCAAGGGGTTGAACAAAAATATGTGATTAAACATGTAGGAATTGTAGCTATTTTTATACAAACGCTCCTCATTTCAGGGGCTCAAAAGTAATTGGACAAATAAACATAACCCTAAGTAAAATGTTACTTTTCAATATTTTGTTGAGAATCCTTTGCAGGCAATGACTGCCTGAAGTCTGGAACCCATGGACATCACCAAATGGTGGGCTTCCTCCTTTGTGATGCTTTGCCAGGCCTTTACTGCAGCTGTCTTCAGTTGTTGCTTGTTTGTGGGTCTTTCTTTGTCTTAAGTTTTGTCTTGAGCAAGTGAAATGCATGCTCGATTGGGTTGAGATCTGGTGATTGACTCGGCCATTGCAGAATATTCTACTTCTTTGCTTTAAAAAACTCCTGGGCTGCTTTTGCAGTATGTTTTGGATCATTGGTGAAGCGTGGTATATATTGGTATATATTCACTCATATATTCCATACCTACATTTGTTAGAGCATGTGGAAATGTTTGGGACAGAATATACAAAGGAACTTCACACCTCTGAAAGAACAAAGGATTCTCACCGCCGTGTGAAGACCCATGACGTCACAGGACGCCATGGCAACAGACTCGACACCTTTACCCCTGAGGGAGGAGAGGTTTTCCCATCACCTCCCAAGGCGAAGGGAGGAGTTAACAGGACTAAGGGGGGATTTAGATAATGGGGATTTCAGCTTGTGTTTTGCATGTCTTTGATGTGTGCTTGTATTTAACCAGCGAGCTGGGCAGAATTCTTCCTCTTTGCCTTCTGCCAAGCTCTGCACCAGATGAGACAAGATAGAAGAGTTTGTTCATTAAAGACTCTGCTTTTGTGATGCAAAACCGCCTCGTTATTTCCAGCTCTTCTACACTGGTGACCTTGACGTGAGTATGGACCTGAGGCGTTCTTCAAGCGACTCATCCGCGGCGAATCTGACTTACGCCAGCGACAACGCAGACGAGGGAACAAGCAGACAGCTGTTCCCCCCGGCAGAAGGTACCGAGAGAGCTCAACCGAGCTCCAGCACCGCCGTGAGAGCCGAGGCAAGGCACTCTCACCCGGCGGGCACAACAGTGATGATGTGCACACACGCCGTCGCTGTTAAACTACCAGATTTCTGGCGAGAAGACCCGGCCTCTTGGTTTCTCCAAGCCGAAGCCCAGTTCACTCTGGCGGGCATCACGGCAGACGATACTAAGTTCTACCATATCGTCTCCAAACTCGACTCCGCCACTTCGAGGTGTGTGCGAAGCTTGATCCAGCGACCACCGGCCCGGGACAAGTATGAGACACTCAAGACGACTATCGTAGCGAATTACGTCCCGTCGGCGGAAGAAAGAGCCGAAAAAATCCTGGCAGTCTACGGCCACAGAGGGGGCAATCCAAAGACCCTCATGGAGGATTTACTGCAGCTCAAGGAGGAGGACAATGATAATTTCCTCTTTCAATTTATTTTCCTAAGCACGCTACCACCACACATGAGAGGGACACTAGCCAGTATGAAGTGCAACAATCATCAGGACTTCCGCACGCTGGCCAACGAGGCTTATCGGCTCGTCAACGCCTGCAGAGATTGGACACCCACAGCGGCATCCGCAGACCTCAAAACTGACACCCCGAACCTTGGAGAGTCACAAACCACGGAGCAGGCCCAACCCACAGTGACAGCAGCGCGGCCCAAGCGCAACAAACAGAATGACGTCTGTTATTATCACCACCGCTTCGCCGAGAAAGCCCGGAAATGTGTTCCCCCCCTGCAAGTTTACGATGTCGGGAAACGCCAAAGCCGAGGGCCGTTAACGGCAGCGGTTCTCGGCGAGAAAAATAAGCTGTTATACGTGACGGATGGACACACAGGCAAGCAGTTCCTCATCGACACGGGAACCCAGCTGAGTTTCGTCATGCCCTCCCATGCAGATCGAGCCATGGGCACCCGGGGCAATGGAGCAGTGGCAGCCAACGGCTCGGACATCGACACGTTCGGGGAAAAGAGCCTGCATCTCCTCATTCACGGCCGCAGCTACAGATGGACATTTGTTGTAGCGGCGGTGAGTTTTAACTTGTTAGGCGCAGATTTTCTGTGTGCACACGGGTTATTGGTTGATCTAGCAAATAGGCGCCTGGTTAATGCACTGTCTTTTGCTTCTATTCCTTGCTCAGCTCAAGTCTCTCCACCACCTGTGCAGGCCAACGTCACTACGGCAGGAGGTAAGTTTGAGCAACTCCTCACCCAATTTCCAGCACTCACAACCCCCAAATTCTCAGCCACTGTAGCCAAACACGGGGTTAAACACTTCATTCCAACAACGGGACCTCCCGTTTTTGCCAAAGCTCGCCGCTTAGACGCGGCCAAGCTCAACATAGCAAGGGACGAATTTGCAGCTCTTGAAAAATTAGGCATTTGCCGACGTTCAAAGAGCCCTTGGGCTTCACCACTTCACATGGTTCCGAAATCCGACGGTTCTTGGAGATCGTGCGGAGATTACCGCAGATTAAACAACGCCACAGCGCATGACCGCTACCCCATCCCTCATATACAGGATTTTTCACTGCATTTAGCGGGCGCGCGCATTTTTTCAAAGATAGACTTAGTCCGCGGTTATCATCAAGTCCCAGTCCGAGCTGAAGACATTCCTAAAACAGCGGTTATAACCCCTTTCGGCCTTTTTGAATTCCTGCGAATGCCTTTCAGCCTCAAAGGTGCTGCTCAGACTTTTCAGTGTATGATGGACGCAGTCTTATGCGACCTCCCCTTTGTTTTCGTCTACCTCGACGATATGCTGGTAGCCAGCTCATCGGAGGAAGAGCACGAGCAGCATCTCACTACCGTTTTTCAGAGGCTAGAAGAGCACGGATTAATAATTAATCCAGCCAAATGCAAATTCGGCGTATCGCAAATTGATTTTTTGGGACACAGAGTCTCCCCGAAAGGGGCAGCTCCGCTTCCAGACAAAATTCATGCGATAGAAGGTTTTCCACGGCCCCAAACGGTCAAATCGCTACAGGAATTTTTGGGGATGGTTAATTTTTACAACCGTTTCCTCCCTCATGCAGCTCAGCTCATGCAGCCCCTGTATGACGCGCTCAAAAAAAAGAAAGCTTCCAACGCGGTCGAATGGACCCCGGAACGCGAACGCGCTTTTGCGGAAGTTAAAAACGCCCTAGCTAACGCCACAATGTTAGTCCACCCAGATCCCTCGGCCCGCATTGCTCTAACCACAGATGCTTCAGACCTGGCCATAGGGGCAGTTGTAGAACAACTTGTCAAGGGGGTCTGGCAACCTTTAGCATTTTTTAGCAAATCGCTAAACCCGACGGAACGCAAATACAGCACTTTTGACAGGGAGCTCCGCTCCATTTACCCATCCGCCACTTCCAGTTTTGGTTAGAAGGACGGATTGGATGGCACGTTTCGGCGTCCCATCAGACATCACGTCAGACAGGGGGCCTCAATTTGTCTCAGAGCTCTGGTCAGCCATGTCCAACAGTTTAGGGGCAACAATTCACCGTACCACCGCTTATCACCCTCAGGCTAATGGGTTATGCGAGCGTTTTCACAGGTCCTTAAAGGCCGCCCTCAGAGCCTCATTAACGGACACAAATTGGGTAAATAAACTTCCCTGGGTTTTATTAGGGTTGCGTGCGGCACCTAAAGAGGATTTAGACGCTTCCCCTGCAGAATTAGTCTTTGCCCAACCTATCAGACTACCAGGTGAATTTTTACCAGAAAACCCGGAACCAGGGCACCTCCCATTCTCAAGGTTTTTAGGCAGTAACAGACCGGACTCTCTCCACGGTCCAGCTCATCACTCCTTTCCACGAGTTTTTGTTCCTCAAACTTTAAAAAACGCTGAGTTTGTTTTTGTTAAGCATGAAGCTCTAAAACCAACGTTACGCCCAGTATACGATGGCCCGTATAGAGTGCTGGAAAATGGTGACAAACACTTTGTGCTTGATTATGGGGATAGAAATGAAACGGTCAGCACTGACAGACTCAAACCTGCCTTCTTGTTGAGAGACGAACCTACACAGCTGGCTTGAGCACCTCGGCGAGGTAGACCCCCCAAGGAAAAAGTCTCAGCCCCCAGGCAGGGAACAGATAATCTCTCTCCTTCCCACACTGCAGATTCCCCACAACAAGGTCCCAGCAGGACGCCTAAACCGACCTACAGCAGCTTTGGGAGAAGATTGAAACCCAGACTGCACAGAGACTGATTACACCACTATGCAATTTTTCACTAATTGTGCCGCAACAGTTTAGGACTGACTTATGATTATACTATGTTGTTATGTTTTCACTGAACTCTCTTAGGAGCATGGCTGCTTGAAAGTTTCTTCTGTGGCAACAGCTGTAACACGTAGTATGTCTTAGTCATTACCCTAGACTGTGAATCTTTCTGTGTCCTTTCATAGTTGTTTGGGGGGCCTGTGGTATATATTCACTCATATATTCCATACCTACATTTGTTAGAGCATGTGAAAATGTTTGGGACAGAATATACAAAGGAACTTCACACCTCTGAAAGAACAAAGGAATCTCACCGCCGTGTGAAGACCCATGACGTCACAGGACGCCATGGCAACAGACTCGACACCTTCACCCCTGAGGGAGGAGAGGTTTTCCCATCACCTCCCAAGGCGAAGGGAGGAGTTAACAGGACTAAGGGGGGATTTAGATAATGGGGATTTCAGCAGAATTCTTCCTCTTTGCCTTCTGCCAAGCTTTGCACCAGATGAGACAAGATAGAAGATTTTGTTCATTAAAGACTCTGCTTTTGTGATACAAAACCGCCTCGTTATTTCCAGCTCTTCTACAGGCTTCCTCCTTTGTGATGCTTTGCCAGGCCTTTACTGCAGCTGTCTTCAGTTGTTGCTTGTTTGTGGGTCTTTCTTTGCCTTAAGTTTTGTCTTGAGCAAGTGAAATGCATGCTCGATTGGGTTGAGATCTGGTGATTGACTCGGCCATTGCAGAATATTGTACTTCTTTGCTTTAAAAAACTCCTGGGCTGCTTTTGCAGTATGTTTTGGATCATTGGTGAAGCGCCGTCCAATCAACTTTGCTGCATTTGGCTGACTCTGAGCAGAAAGTGTATCCCTATACACTTCAGAATTCATCTGGCTGCTTCTGTCTTTTGTCACATCATCAATAAACACAAGTGACCCAGTGCCATTGGAAGCCATGCATGCCCATGCCATCACACTGCCTCCACCATGTTTTACAGAAGATGTAGTGCTTTGGATCATGAGCTGTTCCAATTCTTCTCCAAACTTTCTTCTTCCCATCATTCTGGTACAGGTTGATCTTAGTCTCATCTGTCCAAAGAATGCTGTTCCAGAACTGGGCTGGCTTCTTTAGGTGTTTTTTTGGCAAAGTCAATTCTGGCCTTTCTATTTTTGAGGCTGATTAATGGTTTGCACCTTGTGGTGAATCCTTTGTATTTACTCTCATGAAGTCTTCTCTTTATGGTAGACTTAGATACTGAAACACCTACTTCCTGGAGAGTGTTCTTCACTTGAGTGGATGTTGTGAAGGGGTTGTGAAAGGATTCTGCGATCATCCACCACTGTTGTCTTCCGTGGACGTCCAGGCCTTTTTGAGTTCCCAAGCTCACCAGTGCACTCTTTTTTTCTCAGAATGTACCAAACTGTTGATTTGGCCACTCCTAACATTTCTGCTATCTCTCTGATGGATTTCTTCTTTTTTTTTCAGCCTCAGGATGGTCTGTTTCACCTCCATTGAGAGCTCCTTTGACCACATGTTGTGTGTTCACAGCAACAGCTTCCAAATGCAAATGCCACACCTGGAATCAACTCCAGACCTTTTAACTGCTTAATTGATGACAGATTAACGAGGGAAGAGCCCATGCAGCCCTGTTATTTATTTTTTTTTTTTGCAGCCTTCTGAGTCAATTGTCCAATTACTTTTGGTCCCTTGAAAAAGAGGCGGCTATGTATTAAAGAGCTGTAATTCCTAAATCCTTGCTCCAATTTGGATGTGAACACTCTCAAATTACAGCTGAGAGTCTGCACTTTAAGCCCATATTGATTATATAATTGTATCCTGAATATGTTTTCGTAAACAGCTAAAATAACAAAACTTGTGTCACTGTCCAAATATTTTTGGGCCTAACTATATTTCATGTCTGTTTTTTTAAAAAAAATAGGCAATGCTAAAGTTGGATTTATTTTCTTGATTAACAAACTGCAATACCTTTGTGGTGATGGACTCTTTATTTCATCTGAAAATGCCAAGAAAAAGCGAGTGAAATGTGCCGAAGTCAAATTGCTAGCATGCTAACTAGCCACCAGCATTGGCCACATTTTGATCTCGGCCCATGCAGTACTGACTCAACAGGTGACCGGTGTGTATTAATAAACAATGACTTTTGCACTTGACAATATTTAATTTGTTTACATGTGTGTGAAATGACAATAGACGTCTTCATGCTGATTGAGATGTATAGCAAGAGTTACTGGCTACATTTAGAAGGGACTATGTTTTTCTCAGCTGCACAAAATAACTGTTAAACTGTTAAACAAACAAATAATATTTTGTCCAGTATTGAGAGCCTAAGTCACGCCCCCTCTACTTCTGCATATGGAACCTTTTATCAAAAAAAATTCTCCATTGAAATGAATGGCAAGAGTGAAATTATCTTTTGATTCTGATCAAATTTTGCCACGAGTTACACATATGATGTTTGTCAATTTAAAAGATAATTTTCCACATAATTAAAGTTGTCAGCTGTCATACAGTAACAGTAATATTTAGTTTTTGTTTCAACGATTAGTGGATGACAACAACTCCCATCATCCCACATCATCAAACACGATCATGGCAGGAGATTACTAAAACCTCACCTCTTGTTTCCTGACTGATGAAAGAAGGATCCAAAGAAGAGAAAAACAACACAAAGGTAATTTTTTTGTATTATGAAAGCTGCAGCTGATCCAGAGGATTGTTAGTTACTTCACCCTGGGTGCATTTGGAACGATGATGTAAGCTCCATGCATCTGTTTGTATTTTTTTTTAATTTATGTATTTTCATAACCGAGTTAGACAACCTACACTGTAATTTACACGGAAAATTATCTTTTAAATTGACAAACATATGTGTAACTTGTGGCAAAATTCGATGGGGATCGAAAGATTATTTTGCTCTTGCCATTAATTTCAGTGGAGAATTTATTTTGATTTAAGATCCCATATGTGGAAGTAGAGGGGCCGTGACTTAGGCTCACTATTGCTGTCATTTAATAAATTCTGCTTGCAAAACTGTTGTATAAAAGGAATATTACACTCGAGGTTGTACAGTATCAATGAATATACTAACTACTCTCTCTTGTGTAATATTGCTTAATTATATGAGAAATGTAATATTGTGTTGGATACCTTAATTTTCACAGTGAGGTGCTGTTTGAAAAGCGACTAGAGATGATCCTAATCCAGCCTTCTCTGACTCAGAAGTCCCACCCTTGTAAATAGGCTAGTGGTGTGCGGTACTGCAAGATTTGGTATTGATCCGATTCCAATACAGGGGCAGTATCACTGATACGACACCGATACTTTTTAATAAATAAGGTGGATGCATCCTCAAATGACTAAATTTGAATGAATTTTCATGACCTTTAAGTGTTTTGTGAGTTTTTTCAATTCAATTCAATTCAACTTTATTTATATAGCACCATTTCACAACAACAGTCATCTCATAGCACTTTCAACTGTAGGGGAACCCCCCACAGTTGCAGAAAGACCCCAGCAATTTTCCTTTGGATTATGAAATAGTTGAAACCCAGGACAGAATTTGGGCAAAGTTTATAGGTAAATAGAACAGAATTTATTATCATAATAAAACTCTTTGTTTAGAAACAACAGAACAATACCAAACCATTTTTCCCCATACATTGTCATGTCTGGATTTTTTCCTTAAATAAACATACTGCTCAAAATTATCACTCAAGAGCAAATTAAAACAAATTCTTTTTTTGAGGTACAGTGTTCAGAAACTACAATACAAAGATTAAATAAAATGTCTCCTTTCATTTGAAAATATAGCGACACGGTGCTCCTCTTCCTCTCTGCCATACTTCTGCTCCATCTCTGTGCTGCTCGTGTGTGTGTGACTGCTGCTTGCTAGCTTGTTTACCTGGCGCTGCTGACTGCTGAGTCATGTGATGGTATGACATAAAAACACAAGAGGGAGGAGGAGAAAGTAATGAGTAGGTGTAATGCACCTTAATGCTGGTTGCCAGCTGCTGTAAAACCACAAGAAGGAGAAGAGGAGCAAAGTGTGGCTGCTCCATGCTGTGACAGGAGCAGCACTTACAGTGGTGTGAAAAAGTGTTTTCCCCCTTACTGATTTGTCATTTTTTTGTATGTTAGTCACACTTAAATGTTTCAGATCATCAAACAAATTTAAATATTAGACAAAGATTACACAAGTAAACACAAAATGCAGCTTTTAAATGGAGGTGTTTATTATTAAGGAGAAAAAAAAATCCAAACCTACATGGCCCTGTGTGAAAAAGTGATTGTCCCCTAAACCTAATAACTGGTTGGGCCACCCTTAGCCACAGCAACTGCAATCAGGCATTTGCGATAACTGGCAGTGAGTCTTTTACAGTGCTGTGGAGGAATTTTGGCCCACTCATCTTTGCAGAATTGTTGTAATTCAGCCATATTGGAGGGTTTTCGAGCATGAACCACCTTTTCAAGGTTGTGCCACAGCATCTCAATCGGTTTCAGGTCAGGACTTTGACTAGGCCACTCCAAAGTCTTCATTTTGTTTTTCTTAAGCCATTCAGAGGTGGACTTGCTGGTGTGTTCTGGATCATTGTCCTGCTGCAGAACCCAAGTGCGCTTCAACTTGAGGTCACGAACAGATGGCCTGACATTCTCCTTCAGGATTTTTTGGTAGACAGCAAAATTCATGGTTCCATTTACCTCAGCAAGTCTTCCAGGTTCTGAAGCAGCAAAACAGCCCCAGACATCACACTACCGCCACCATATTTTACTGTTGGTATGATGTTCCTTTTCTGAAATGCTGTTACTTTTACGCCGGATGTAATGGGACACACACTTTCCAAAAAGTTCAACCTTTGTCTCTTCAGTCCACAGAGTATTTTCCCAAAAGTCTTGGGGATCATCAAGATGTTTTCTGGCAAAACTGAGATGAGCCTTTATGTTCTTTTTGCTCAGCAGTGGTTTTCGTCTTGGAACTCTGCCATGCAGGCCATTTTTGTCCAGTCTCTTTTTTTATGGTGGAGTCATGAACACTGACCTTGACTGAAGCAAGTGAGGCTTGCAGTTCTTTGGATGTTGTTGTGGGGTCTTTTGTGACGTCTTGGATGAGTCGTCGCTGTGTTTTTGGGGTAATTTTGGTCGGACGGCCACTCCTGGGAAGGTTCACCACTGTTCCATGTTTTCTCCATTTGTGGATAATAGCTCTCACTGTGGTTTGCTGGAGTCCCAAAGCTTTAGAACTGGCTTTATAACCTTTTCTAGACTGATAGATCTCAATTACTTTGTTTCTCATTTGTTCCTGAATTTCTTTGGATTCCAGCATGATGTCGAGCTTTTGGGGATCTTTTGGTCTACTTCATTTTGTCAGGCAGGTCCTATTTAAGTGATTTCTTGATTGAGAACAAGTGTGGCAGTAATCAGGCCTGGGTGTGGCTAGAGAAATTGAACTCAACTTTCCAAAGATGTGATAAACCACAGCTAATTTATGTTTTAACAGGGGGGCAATCACGTTTTCACACAGGGCCATGTAGATTTGGATTTTTTATTTACCCTTAATAATAAACACCATTTAAAAACTGCATTTTGTGTTTACTTGTGTTGTGTTTGTCTAATATTTAAATTTGTTTGATGATCTGAAACATTTAAATGTGACATACAAAAAAATGAGAAATCAGGAGGGGGGCAAACTCTTTTACACACCACTGTGTACAGACACAGAGTGTTGATCTCATTACACTGGTATTGATCAATATCAATACCAACATTGGTATCGATATTATCGGTATTTGGATTGATCTGCCCACCACTAAAATAGGCTATCCAGCAACATGTTTTCATCATCATCATCATCATCATCATCATCATCATCATCATCACAGTCTGTCGTGGGCGACAATGACAGTTTCATTTAGGCCTGATCAGATTCCTCCACACAGCTGTGTCCTTAGCCTTCTGCTGCCAGGAACTCCTGTCTATATCCAACTTCTTCAAGTTTCTTTTTACAGTGTCTTTAAATCTGAGCCTTAGTCTACCCTGATTGCGTTTGCCCTCGCATAACTGTGAGTAGAGTAACTGCTGAGGGAGACGCTGGTGGTCCATCCTCTCAACATGTCCGAGCCATCTCCAGTTCATCTGCATTAGCATGTCCTCCATTGATGGTAGACCAGCTGATTTCAACACTTCTATGTTGGTTATCTTGTCTTTCCATGAGATGTTCATTATGGCTCGAAGGTGTCTTATCATGTACGCGTGGAGTTTCTTCACCTGCACTCTGTAGACAGTCCAAGTTTCAGCACCGTACATCTGTTCAAACAAAATAGACAAGCTAGAGTTGAATTTATTGACTCAGTTAGCAAACCACAATACCTTTGTGGTGAGGGACTCTTTGTTTCATTTGAAAATGCCAAGAAAAAGTGAGCAAAGTGTGCAGAAGGCAAATTGCTAGCATGCTAACTAGCCACTGACATAATCTTGCAGTAACCACAAACCGACTCAACACGTGACTGATATGTATTATAAGCACTGACTTTTGCTCTTGACAATATTTAATTACCTCCGCCAAGGAGGTTATGCTTTCATCGGCGTTGGCTTGTCTGTCTGTTTGTTTGTCTGTCTGTTGTTTGTTAGCAAGATAACTCAAAAAGTTATGGACGGATTTTCATGAAATTTTCACAGATTGTCAGAAATGGGGTATCCTACAGATGATTAGATTTTGGTGGTGATCCGGATCACCGTCCACAAGAAAACCGCCATTACGCAAAATGCCATTTTCGTGAATAACTACTAAACCACTAATCCTATCATTGTCAATCCAATTGCTTGTCATATGTTTTCATGGTCAAGGAATCTGAAAACGTACACACAAACACTGTATGGGGGGAACTGTGGCGCTAAACCGCCATTACGGAAAATGCCATTTTCGTCAATAACTACTGAACCACTAATCCTATCATTGTGAATCCAATTGCTAGTCATATGTTTTCATGGTCAAGAAATCTGAAAACGTACACACAAACACTGTATGGGGGGGAACTGTGGCGCTTGGCGGAGGTCTGCGCTCTCCGAGTGCTTTTCTAGTTTGTTTATGTGTGTGTGTGTGAAAGGACAATAGATATATTCCTTTCTGTATTATCTTGATTGAGATGTTTAGCAACAGTTACTGGTTACATTTAGAAGGGACTTTTTTTTCTCAGCTACACAAAATAAGTAGTTAAACAAACAAATCATAATATTTTGTTAAGTATTGCTATCATTTAATAAACTGTGCTTGTGGGACTGTTATATAAAAGCAATATTACACTCGAGGTTGTGCGGTATCACAAATACAGTAACTGTACTGATGTCTTTGGCCCTCCTATTTGCGATCACCACTATATTCATTGATACTGCACTCCCTCTCGTGTGATATTGCTTCAACAGAATGTGGCACCTGTTTGTCATGAAAATGTTAGTCACTGTAGTGGAGCTGAAATAACGAGGCGGCTTTGAATTAAAAACAGGGTTTTTATTGAATAGCTCCTCTATCAAATCTCAACAGGTGCAGAGCTTAGCAGAAGGCAAGAGAGAGATCTCTGCTTTGCTCGCTGGTTAAATACAAGCATACATGGCACCACTCATTGAAACAGCTGACGTCAGAGTCCACTCATTGAAAAAGGTAAAATCTCCCCGTTATCTAAATCCCCCCATTAGTCCTGTTAACTCCTCCCTTCGCCTTGGGAGGTGATGGGAAGACCTTCTCCTCTCTCAGGGGTGAAGGTGTCGAGTCTGTTGCCATGGCGTCCTGTGACGTCATGGGTCTTCACACGGCGGTGAGATTCCTTTGTTCTTTCAGAAGTGTGAACTTCCTTTGTATATGTTGTCCCAAACATTTCCACATGCTCTAACCAATGTAGGTATGGAATATCTGAGTGATATATACCACAGGCCCCCCAAACAACTATGAAAGAACACAGAAAGATTCACAGTCTAGGGCAGGGGTGGGCAGCAAGGGCCATTCCACTGCAGATTTTCTGTTCCATCCAGTCTCTTCAGCAGGTGTTTGCTCTGATTCCCTTCAAGGATTGCTAATCAGTGAAAGCACCTGCTGATGAGACTGGATGGAATAGAAAACCTGCAGTGGAATCGCCCTCCATGGCACATGATTGCCCACCCCTGGTCTAGGGTAATTACTAAGACATACTACGTGTTACAGCTGTTGCCACAGAAGAAACTTTCAAGCAGCCATGCTCCTAAGAGAGTTCAGTGAAAACATAACGGCATAGTATAATCATAAATCAGTCCTAAACTGTTGCGGCACAATTAGCGAAAATTTGCATAGTGGTGTAATCAGTCCCTGAGTAGTCTGGGTTTCAATCTTCTCCCAAAGCTGCTGTAGGTTGGTTTAGGCGTCCTGCTGGGACCTTGTTGTGAGGAATCTGCAGTGTGGGAAGGAGAGAGATTATCTGTTCCCTGCCTGGGGGCTGAGACTTTCTCCTTGGGGGGTCTACCTCGCCGAGGTGCTCGGGCCAGCTGTGCAGGTCTGTCTCTCAACAAGAAGGCAGGTTTGAGTCTGTCAATGCTGACCGTTTCATTTCTATCCCCATAATCAACCACAAAGTGTTTGTCACCATTTTCCAGCACTCTATACGGGCCATCGTATACTGGGCGTAACGTTGGTTTTAGAGCTTCATGCTTAACAAAAACAAACTCAGCGTTTTTTAAAGTTTGAGGAACAAAAACTCGTGGAAAGGAGTGATGAGCTGGACCGTGGAGAAAGTCCGGACTGTTACTGCCTAAAAACCTTGGGACCGGGAGGTGCCCTGGTTCCGGGTTTTCTGGTAAAAATTCACCTGGTAGTCTGATAGGCTGAGCGAAGACTAATTCTGCAGGGGAAGCGTCTAAATCCTCTTTAGGTGCCGCACGCAACCCCAATAAAACCCAGGGAAGTTTATTTACCCAATTTGTGTCCGTTAATGAGGCCCTGAGGGCGGCCTTTAAGGACCTGTGGAAACACTCGCATAACCCATTAGCCTGAGGGTGATAAGCGGTGGTACGGTGAATTGTTGCCCCTAAACTGTTGGACATGGCTGACCAGAGCTCTGAGACAAATTGAGGCCCCCTATCTGACGTGATGTCTGATGGGACGCCGAAACGTGCCACCCAATTTGTTAGAAAAACGCGAGCGACTTCCTCCGCTGTGGTTACCGCTAGCGGGACTGCCTCTGGCCAGCGCGTGGTGCGGTCTATCATTGTTAGCAGGTGTGTGAAACCTTGGGAGGAAGGCAGCGGCCCCACGAGGTCGACATGAATGTGGTCGAACCTTCTAGCAGGGATTGGAAAAGGCTCCAGAGGGGCTTTAGTGTGTTTGTGTACTTTGGCGCGCTGACAAGGAATGCAAGTTTTTGCCCATTCTTTTACGTTTTTGCGTAGGCCTGGCCACACAAACTTTTCGGCAACCATTTTGACCGAGGCGTGCACACCTGGGTGCGCGAGGGAGTGAATTGCGTCGAAAATGCGGCGGCGCCAAGCAGCTGGTACTAACGGGCGAGGTCGGCCGGTTGAAACATCGCATATTAGGGGGGGCACGCCGTTGCGCAACCCTTTTTCCTCCAGCCTTAACCCTGTTGGTCCAGACAGGAGCGCGCGCATGTCCGCATCACTACCTTGCTCTTCCGCCATGGCTGCATAATCTATCCCTTCATGGATAGGTGCTGCATATGTGTTTGCGTTAGAGAAAAGCTCAGCTGCTGAAGCAGTGTAATCTGTCTCCTCGTGCTCTGGCGGTGCCACAGCACGGGAGAGACAGTCAGCTACTACGTTAAGTTTGCCCGCTACATGTCGAATGTCTGTGGTGAACTCTGAAATCGCAGCTAGCTGTCTTTGCTGTCTGCCTGACCATGGTTCTGAAATTTTAGCCATAGCAAAAGTGAGCGGCTTATGGTCCACAAAAGCCGTGAAACTCCGCCCTTCTAACCAAAACTGGAAGTGGCAGATGGACAAATGAAGCGCCAGCAGTTCTCTGTCAAAAGTGCTGTATTTGCGTTCAGTAGGGTTTAGCGATTTGCTAAAGAATGCTAAAGGTTGCCAGACCCCACTGACAAGTTGTTCTACAACTGCCCCTATAGCCAGGTCTGAAGCATCTGTGGTTAGAGCAATGCGGGCTGAGGAATCTGGGTGGACTAACATTGTGGCGTTAGCTAGGGCGCTTTTTACTTCCGCGAAAGCGCGTTCGCGCTCCGGGGTCCATTCGACCGCGTTGGAAGCTTTCTTTTTTCTGAGCGCGTCATATAGGGGTTGCATGAGCTGAGCTGCGTGGGGGAGGAAACGGTTGTAAAAATTAACCATCCCCAAAAATTCCTGTAGCGACTTAACCGTTTGAGGCCGTGGAAAACTTTCTATCGCACGAACTTTGTCTGGAAGCGGAATTGCCCCTGCCGGGGAGACCCTATGTCCCAAAAAATCAATTTGTGATACGCCGAATTTGCATTTGGCTGGATTGATTATAAGTCCGTGCTCTTCCAGCCTCTGAAAAACGGTAGTGAGGTGCTGTTCGTGTTCTTCCTCGGATGAACTGGCTACAAGCATGTCATCGAGGTAGACAAAAACAAAGGGTAGGTCGCGTAGGACTGCGTCCATCATCCGTTGAAAAGTTTGAGCCGCGCCTTTGAGGCCGAATGGCATTCTTAGAAATTCAAAAAGGCCGAAAGGGGTTATAACCGCTGTTTTAGGAATATCTTCAGCTCGGACTGGGACCTGGTGATAACCGCGGACTAAGTCTATTTTTGAAAAAATGCGCGCACCTGCTAAATGCAATGAAAAATCCTGAATGTGAGGAATGGGGTAGCGGTCATGCGCTGTAGCGTTGTTTAGCCTGCGGTAATCTCCGCACGGTCTCCAAGAACCGTCGGATTTCGGGACCATATGAAGTGGTGAGGCCCAAGGGCTCTTTGAACGTCGGCAAATGCCTAATTTTTCAAGAGCTGCAAATTCGTCCCTTGCTATGTTGAGCTTGGCCGCGTCTAAGCGGCGAGCTTTGGCAAAAACGGGAGGTCCGTTTGTTGGAATGAAGTGTTTAACCCCGTGTTTGGCTACAGTGGCTGAGAATTTGGGGGTTGTGAGTGCTGGAAATTGGGTGAGGAGTTGCTCAAACTTACCTCCTGCCGTAGTGACGTTGGCCTGCACAGGTGGTGGAGAAACTCGAGCTGAGCATGGAATAGAAGCAAAAGAGAGTGCATTAACCAGGCGCCTATTTGCAAGATCCACTAATAACCCATGTGCACACAGAAAATCTGCACCTAACAAGTTAAAGCTCACCGCTGCTACAACAAATGTCATCTGTAGCTGCGGCCGTGGATGAGGAGGTGCAGGCTCTTTTCCCCGAACGTGTCGATGTCAGAGCCGTTGGCTGCCACTGCTCCGTTGCCCCGGGTGCCCATGGTTCGCTCTGCATGGGAGGGCATGACGAAACTCAGCTGAGCTCCCGTGTCGATGAGGAACTGCTTGCCCGTGTATCCATCCGTCACGTATAACAGCTTATTCTTCTCGCTGAGAACTGCTGCTGTTAATGGCCCTCGGCTTTGGCGTTTCCCCGACCTCGTAAACTTGCAGGGGGGAACGCATTTGCGGGCTTTCTCTGCGAAGCGGTGGTGATAATAGCAGACGTCGTTCTGCTCGTTGCGCTTGGGCCGCGCCGCTGTCACCGTGGGTTGAGTCTCTCCAAGGCTCGGGGTGTCAGTTCTCAGATCTGCGGATGCCGCTGTGGGTGTCCGTTCTCTGCAGGCGTTGACGAGCCGGTAAGCCTCGTTGGCCAGTGTGCGGAAATCCTGATGGTTATTGCACTTCATCCTGGCGAGTGTCCCTCTCAAATGCGGTGGTAGCGTGCTGAGGAAAATGAATTGGAGAAGGAAATTATCATTATCCTCCTCCTTGAGTTGTAGCAACTCCTCCATGAGGGTCCTTGGATTGCCCCCTCTGTGGCCGTAGACCGCCAGGATTCTCTCGGCTCTTTCCTCCGCTGATGGGACATAATTCGCCACGATGGTCGCCTTGAGTGTCTCATATTTGTCCCGGGTTGGTGGTTGCTGGACCAAGCTCCGCACACACTTCGAAGTTGCGGAGTCGAGCTTGGAGATGATGTGATAAAATTTGGTATCATCTGCTGTGATACCCGCCAGTATAAACTGGGCTTCGGCTTGCTGGAACCAAGATGCAGGGTCTTCTCTCCAGAAGTCTGGCAGCTTGACAGCGACGGCGTTCGTGCACACCATCATTGTCGTGTTCGCCGGGTGAGAGTGCGTTTCTACGGCTCTCGTGGCAGTGTTGGAGCTCGGTTGAGCTCTCTCAGTGCCCTCTGCCGCGGGGAACAGCTGTCTGCTTGTTCCCTCGTCTGCGTCGTCGCTGGCGTGTGCCAGAGCCACCATGGATGAGCAGCTTGAAGAGCGCCTCCGGTCCATATTCTCGCGTAAGGGTCACCAGTGTAGTGGAGCTGAAATAACGAGGCGGCTTTGAATTAAAAACAGGGTTTTTATTGAATAGCTCCTCTATCAAATCTCAACAGGTGCAGAGCTTAGCGGAAGGCAAGAGAGAGATCTCTGCTTTGCTCGCTGGTTAAATACAAGCATACATGGCACCACTCATTGAAACAGCTGACGTCAGAGTCCACTCATTGAAAAAGGTAAAATCTCCCCGTTATCTAAATCCCCCCATTAGTCCTGTTAACTCCTCCCTTCGCCTTGGGAGGTGATGGGAAGACCTTCTCCTCTCTCAGGGGTGAAGGTGTCCAGTCTGTTGCCATGGCGTCCTGTGACGTCATGGGTCTTCACACGGCGGTGAGATTCCTTTGTTCTTTCAGAGGTGTGAAGTTCCTTTGTATATGTTGTCCCAAACATTTCCACATGCTCTAACCAATGTAGGTATGGAATATCTGAGTGATATATACCACAGTCACGTCCTATCTAATGTTTATATTAGTGGTGTTACTTTAATCATGATTAATTGCGGCCAGTCACAATTAACCGCATGACGCTGCATCACACCTCTTGCATTTAACGCGAATGACTTGCTTGATGCGATTAATTGCAATCAACTGCAATTAAATCACAATTAAAGTTGTGCCACTAGTTTATATACTTTATATAGATTTATCTTACCGGCCACTGGAGTCTCATCATCCCATTGCTCAGATGTAAATATTGTGACGTTTGCAGGGTTCACACAAAGACAATGGAGCAGATGGCTGTGATCAACCTGATTTATTTTACACACCCGACCCCCAACCTGCCTCTGAGCACAGAGTGGAGTGGAGGTCATTCTCCCAGACCCCTGTTTCAATCATGGTTACACACACATGATACATCTTGCCCTAATCCTGCTAAACACTGCTGGGTCATTATAATGCAGTTATAATGACACAGCAGTATAACTCAGAAATAACACATTTAACACACACACAGTAATGTTTCAAACTGGCAAAGCATGCTGGGAAATCCCTGGCCCCTTAAAATGGCCCCGACGTTACAATATTATTATTTTGAACCCGTAAAAATTTTTACAAGTATTCTTGTCATCAATAATGTTTTGGAGTCTATGAAGACTTTAATTCTGCACCTTTCTAAATATTTTTTTAAATAAATTGTTTTCATGAAAATACTACGTAGTTCACCTTTAAGAGTTGTCCAATGCATTATTGAAACCTGAAAGTGCAGATGTTAAAGGTGATATAGAACATTCTGACCTCCTGGCCAGGAGGGTTCACACTTTCCCTTGCCCCAACTGCTTGGTAGGGACATATGACATCACCCCAGTTATGCTATTGGCTGTGACATCCTTACTGACCATATATGTATTGGCACTAGGTAGTAAATGGCAATCACAGGCACTATATTCTGCAGGTAATTAATGAGTTACAACGAAGAAAATGCAGTACGTGCCTATGTGGCACAATGACTTATTGGTGTTTCTTTCCTTGGTTAATATGGCAGCTGCGCTTGGCTGACTGCGACTAACCTGGTGGCGAGCCATCTCCTAGCTAATGTTTTTATATAGCTATTACCGGCCACCATAGTTCTCATCACCGAACTGCTCAGGTGTAAATATTATGATTAGTTTGGACAGGTAAAAAGTGTTGGTTTTTTTATCAATATATAATTTTATCAATATATAATTAAAAAAAAACTAAGAAAAACAACATAAATTGGGCAGACTAAGTGCTAAATTTTCCAACCAAATAAACCTAAACAACACCATTTTTAAAAATCAGCATAAACAGCTGTTAACAGTTTGCAGCATTTCATAACTTTGTCTTTTCCCTTCAGTCAAATTTGATAGTGGAAAAAATTAGGAACTAGGGCTGAATTTTCTATTGATAATGAGGAAAAACCATCCATCCATCCATCTTCTTCTGCTTAATCCTTTTCGGGTTGTGGGGGGGCTGGAGCCTATCCCAGCATCTTTGGGCAAGAGGCAGACTAAATGATTCCTGCATCCATCCTCCACCCAGTACCCTTATGAAAATCCAATTCAAAATGCAGATAAAATAGGTGAATGGGGGATTTTTTGGTGCAACAAATAAAGACTAATAACGCAGATAAAATCAAACAATAGACAAAACTTCTTTACATACTGTATTTTCATAGTGAAGCAACAGGTGGCTCATCCCACTAAAGATGTTCTGGTCCTGGGAGGTGCCAGAATAGGATCCAGCACAGATTAAGCTCTGCCTTTAACCGTCATCCTCATCAATATGAGGGCTTGCTTAAAAATTAATCTCTGGGTAGAAATAAGTTACAATATTGCATAAACCTATGAAAATGCCATGGTGAATGCATGTCATAATCAAAGCTAAAGGTCACAAAATATTAGCATTTAACTTATTTTGTGCCAGGGAGTGTATGTTTTCCTTTTTTTTATTTGTATAAACTACTCCTCAGCCTTACCTACAAAAGTTACAGACCTCCGCATACTTGGTAATGTCACCTGAGATAAGACAAGATGAAAAGTTCACTGGAGTAGAATGATACCTTCCACAATTCAGGTGATAAGTTCAACTCGCCCATCATCATTTCAACAGCTTGGTGAAAAAAATAATACAACACTTATTGGAAGTAAATGTAACATTGCATAAGTTTATTGAAACGATGCCACAGCAAATGCATATCATGAGCTAAACTAATTGAAGGCCTACAAATCTTCGGAGTGGAACTTTTTTGGATGAGCAGTGCATAAAGTTGAAAGGACACCTGCATTAAAAGGTCAGTAATCAGGAAACGGCTGAGTCAGTCTGAGCTGATCAAGGATGTAAGGACATGAATAAAGAGTGGACATGAATAAAGAGTGTTACGTTACACCACATGTAAATCTGATCAGTGCATCATCATAGCAGTCTGTCGTGAGCGACAATGACTATTTCATTTAGGTCTGATCAGATTCCTCCACACAGCTCTGTCCTTAGCCTTCCACTGCCAGGAACTCCTGTCTATGTCCAACTTCTTCAAGTTTATTTTTAGTGTCTTTAAATCTAAGCCTTGGTCTACCCTGATTGTGTTTGCCCTCACATAACTGTGAGTAGAGTAACTGCTGAGGGAGACGCTGGTGGTCCATCCTCTCAACATGTCCGAGCCATCTCAGGTTCATCTGTATTAGCATGTCCTCCATTGATGGTAGACCAGCTCATTTCAACACTTCTATGTTGGTTATCTTGTCTTTCCATGAGATGTTCAGTATGGCTTGAAGGTGTCTCATCATGTACGCGTGGAGTTTCTTCACCTGCACTCTGTAGACAGTCCAAGTTTCAGCACCGTACAATAGAGTAGCCAGTACTGTCACTCTGTACACTTTGCATTTCACACAGATAGACACATGTTGATTGTTCCACAGTCTCTCCCTCAAGTTTCCAAACACAGCGCTCGCTCTTCCCATTCTGAGAGATAGTTCATCCTCCAGCCTAGCATTCTCTAAAACAATACTCCCTAGATACTTGAAAGTCTTGCACTTGACTAGTGGCTCTGTACCAATGCTGAGCTCTTCTAGTAGTGATGTTGATAATTGGAACTTTGGTGGTTGATAAAGGCACTCTGTCTTCTTGATGTTGATTTGGAGGCTGAATTGGCTAGCTGCTCTTGCAAATTTCTCCACTAAGGATTGCATATCTTCCACACTGTGTGCAACTAGAGCACTGTCGTCTGCAAAGAGCATTTCTCTTACTACCTTTATCGGTGTCTTACTCTTGGCTTTAAACTGTGCCACATTGAATAAGTCTGCTTCTTTCCTTCTTTGAATGTATACTCCTTCTGAAGTGTCTTTGAAGGCCACCTCAAGCATGGCTGCCAGATATAGCGAGAAGAGTGTAGGCGCCAGCACACACCCTTGTTTCACCCCGTTGTTTACTGAAAAGTCTTCAGATACTGAACCACTCATTGCCACATTTGCTTGCATACCTGTATGGAGTGCTTCGATCAGGCTGACAAACTTCTCTGTACAGCCATATTTCTTGAGTACCTGCCAAAGTCCTTGTCGCGAAACAGTATCGAAGGCTTTACTGAAGTCTATGAAGACTACATAAAATGGCATGTTCTGTTCGATACACTTTTCTTGAACCTGTTTCAAGCAGAAAATCATGTCCGTTGTGCTTCTTCCACTTCCAAAGTCGCACTGGGTTTCCGGTAGTACATTCTGCGAGGTGTTCTTTGAGTCTGTTCAGTAGTACACGTGAGAGAATCTTACCAACAGTGGCTAGCAGTGATATACCTCAGTAATTTCCACAATCTTTCCTGTCACCTTTCTTGAACAAAGGCACAATACTTGCATCCTTCCAGTCTTGAGGAACTTTCTGGCCATCCCATATCTCTTGGATGAGCTTGTGCAGGCAGTTGGTCAGCTGAACACCACCAAATTTCCACACTTCTGCTGGAATTCCATCCCTTCCTGGAGCTTTACTGTCCTGTGTTGTCCTGATAGCTGCCATTAGTTCATCAAAATTTGGTGGTTCATCCAGACTTGATACAGCTGGTCGCTGCACTAGAGCTTCTTTAGCCTCTTCAGTGAGATCTCCAGGGTTGTTTAGTAGTTGGTCAAAGTGGTCTGCAAATCTGTCCAGGATCTTGTCTTTCTCCTGCAAAACCGTTTCACCATCCATAGCCTTTAGTTGGATCAATCCTCTTGGTTTAGGGCCATAGATTTCTCTCAAACCTGTGAAGAATGTTTTCATGTCCTTCCTGTCTGCTGCAGTTTGAAGTTCCTCCGCTTTTTCATCCCACCGGTTGGACTTCATCTCTCTGGCGTACTTCTGTAGCTCACTCTGAGCCTTTGAGTATTTCTTCTTCTTCGACCTTGTGTTACACTGTAGGTTTTCCTGCCTAGCTGTATTCCTCACTTCTAGTAGTTTCTTCAGGTGTTCATCATGCTCATCAAACCAATCTTGATGTTTCCTCTCAGGGTGGCCTAATACATCACTCGCAGTCTGATACACCGTATCCTTTTGTGTTGCCCATTTCTTTTCTATGTCATTCTCTGAGTTGTTGCTGTCCCAGTCTTTCAAGTTTTCATCCATTTCCTGTATAAGTTCTTCCTGCTTCTTTTGGCTTTTCAGTGCACTAGTGTTTTGCTTCCGTGGTGGCTTCGCACCTGTCCTGCAGTACAGTTTTCGTCTCCAAATCCTTAATCTAGATCTCAGCATAACATGATCAGTACCACAGTCCACGCCTCTCTTTGCTCTGGTGTCCAATACATCCCTTCTGTCTCTCTGCCTGACTATGATGTAGTCTAATAAGTGCCAGTGCTTAGATCTTGGGTGCATCCATGTGTTCTTGTGTGTGTCCTTGTGCTTAAATCGAGTGTTGGTTATCACAAGGTTGTACTCTGAACATAGTGCTAGTAGAAGTTCTCCATTAGCATTGCACTTGCCTACTCCATGACTGCCTAGCACTCCTTTCCATTTCTCAGTGTCCGAACCAACTCTGGCATTAAAATCTCCGAGTATCAGCCTGTCATCAGTCGGTACACGCCTGATAGTCTCACGTAAATCACTGTAGAACTCTTCCTTCACCTCCTCAGTGTTGGTCTTTGTTGGGGCATATACACTGATGAGTGTGGCATACGTCTTCCGCTGTAGTGAGAGTCTCACAGTCATTATCCTGTCATTGATTGGCACCAATTCCTCATCAAGCATTGCTGCTATCTCCTTTCTAACTGCAAAGCCCACTCCTGCTTCTCTCCTTTCTTGAGTTGATCTCCCACTCCAAAAGAAGATGTACCCATGGTCTTCCAAGCTGTCATATCCAGGCAATCTTGTTTCACTAAGTGCAGCTATGTCTACATTGTACCGGTTCATTTCCAGGGCCACAAGCGCGGTCTGTTTTTCTGGGTGCTGTGATGTTGTTCTGTCCAACAGAGTGCATACATTCCATTCTGCTACACACAAGGCTGCTGTTTTTCTCTTCTTTTGTCTTCCTGCTCCTAGCTTACTTTTCGCTACCTGTCGGAGTGTGAACAGATCAGTGCGGACCTTGTAAGCCCGAGCAATGTCCGAGCCGGTATGAGTTGCTTTCTGATTGACCATTTCATGAAACTGCTTTCAAAGTATTTGAATACTGCTAGCTTTTGCTGGACTAGCAGCACATTCTTGGCAGATAAAAGGTATTATCAGTGGCAAGGACAAGCCAAGACAAACTGACTCCAGTATCTGTTGCAGTGACTGACCAGATGATAGGTTTTTTTTATCTCTGCTGTTTGTGTAGCGCATGTCACAATGCACCGACTGGCACAGACCACCACAGACCTTGCGACAGATGTGTTTATCTGCCAGGATGTCCAGTCTCACCCCGTGTAACTGGGAGTGGTCCACTACAGACCTGTGGCAGATATTGTTTTTACGTTCTGCCAGGATGCCCTGTTTCACCCTCCACGCCCTCGGAAGGGTGGAGATGCCGGTTGAGTCACTGATGGCCCGACCCATGAGACAGGTAGTACCGGTTTTCATGGTTATCCGGTAGCAAGCAAGCCAATGCCTGACCTGACAAAAAAAAAAAAAGGGGGGGGGGAGAATGTAAGTCTCAGTTAAAAGCTACCAATTTCTGACCAAAAAAGGTGGAATTTTATGGGTAAGAAGCTGCAACTTTAGCAAAAAGACAAAAATAGGTGTAAATTTCCAACCGTTTACAACCTAAAACGCTGCAAATATAAGATTTGAGTAGAATGCTGCAAGTTTAAGCTTTTTTTTTTAAACTGCAAATTCAAAAGTAAGAAAAGTTCTAAATTCATGAGGAAAAAGCTGCAACATTATGAATAATAAAAAGCTGCAAATTTTCAAGTAAGAAGCTGCACATTTCTGAGTAAAATGGCTCTAACTCTGCAGGAAAATCCTGCAAATTTATGAGAAAAATCCTCACATTTACAAAAGAATGTTTCTAATTTACATGAAAAAGGATGTGATAAATTGGTGTGTGTTGGCCATTTTTTTTAAATGACAGCCATGAGGAGGAACTAAGTGGTGGTGTTTGGAGGTGTTTAATCCTGCAGATTTGCACTAATCAGCAGAGAAAAGGAGAAGAAGAGGAATAGGTGATCCCCAGCAGCAGAATTAATCCAGTTAACCCAGGAAGAGTAAACACATGACACCCCATGACACCTAACAGATCTCCCCCCTCCCACCCATGACATCAGTGGGAACAGTTGGGACAAACTTCACACCACTGTCCATTTACATGTTCCCTTCTGAGGACAATTCAAACAGAGCTGCTGCTGAGATGGAAACCAAAGGGTTAAAGGGTGATGTGGCTTTATCAGCAGCACTGATCCCCCCCCCCCCCCAACTGACCTGCTGGGCAGGAACTAATGTACTTTTGGAACTAAAAACAAACAACTTTAGGCGTGTTTAGGCATTTATTTCCCTGCTAAAGATGATATACTTGTAGCGTCAATCCCTTTGGCTCCAATCTATAAAATCACTCTTTACCTTAAAGAAATTGTTTCACCCAAAAGTCTGGTCAAGAATTGTTTCCTTCACCTAAGAACAATAGTTTGAAAACACATTCCATGGTAAAAGGGATGATAAGGATCCCTTTTCGTGCCAGGAACGGATTAGTCTGCAATCATAAATCCCGGAACTTCTTCCCCAACCAAGCAGTTTTATGCTTCAAGAACTGTTTGAAACCTTCCAGATACATTGAACCACATTCCACAGGTCTCTCGGAATGATCCACAGCTCAACATTACCCCCGATGGACAACTCCGGAATATGTTCGCTGTTGCCTCTGCAAGCTGAACTGAGGTTAGTGAATGAAATGACTTCCTTTTAACAAAAACTCTCAATTCTCAGATTATTTTCTTTTTCAGGACACCCTGGAGAGTCAAGCAGGATTCTGACATACCATTCTGGTTTGAAATGTTTCATTAATCATTGATTTTAAATGTATTGCATGTCTGAAAATGTTTAAACGAGTTATAAAAGTGCATGCTCACCGAAAGTTAGTCATGAATCACTAAAGTTAGCTTAGATTTATATATATATATATATATATATATATATATATATATATATATATATATATATATACATATACAGTGTATATATATATATATATATATATACACACAAGTATATAATGTGAATTTCACAGTTAATATGCATTTGCCTTCTAAAAACTTATGCCAGTCATCTGGCTGGTACCAGCCAATCATCAGGCCATCTCTGTTGGATGACACTCCCTTTCATTCTATTGGTCAGTTACAGACAAGACCGCTTTCTTACTGGACCAGAGTTCTTTCAATTCTCCTGTGATGGGAGACAATTGGTTCCCTTTCATGTCAGTCAAGTTTTTCCCATGAAAAAAACTACTCAGTTTAAGTGAGGAACACCCTAGTTCAGGCAGAGTTGTTCTTTCTGAAAGTTTGTCTAAGTTGTCTGTGTGTCCTGCATTGAACTCTCTTTCCTTTAAACGTCTGGGAAAAATATTTTTTCATCTGTTTTGAGCTCAAACTTCTCTTTTATATGGAGTGAAACTCCATGTTCTCAGACGTTTTTCTATTTTATTCTGTTAAACTTTTTCTATTGATTTTTCTTAACTCACCGTGTTTTAAAGTGGACTGATCGTTTTTCTCATACTGGAAGCTGTTTTTGCCAATCTGCACGACATCTGAAGAACTCGGATTTCGTGGCTTAATTTTTTTTATTTTTTTTTTTGTCTCTTCAGTTCTGTGACTTTGATCAGACTTTGAACTATCTCCAATTTATTTGGACCCGAGAAAGTCGCTGAAAAATTCTTGTGTTGTCGACATGGCATACTCAGCAGCCAGCAGTCTCTCATCATTGTCACCGGATCTCAGCTCCTGACTGTTGCCCCTGAGAAGAAATATCTGTTGGCAGATATTCAGCGGTATCATCTTCAAATAAAGCTTCAGCAGAGGATCCAGCTAGAAGCCAAGGCAAAGGTCATGTGAGCAAGATTCCTTTGTTTCATCTGCTGAGTAATGTGATGTCCACCGCTTTAAAGTATGTCATAATTTGTCTCAGGTTTATAACTAGTTCATAACTCTGATCGGAGCTATAGAATTAAAGAGAAATAGTATCCCTCTTTTCATTAAATTCCGTTTTTACTTTTTAGAGTATTGCAGAATTTCTTTTTCTATATAATCAGCTTTTATAATTTTCTTCATAAAATTTGCATCCAATTTTCTTCATATTTTGGTTACAGTTATTTCAGTCTCCATTTTCATCACAGTTACAAATTCATACAAAGGTTTCCTTGGTTCCACAAATGTGATTACACTCTTTTGCTCAATAATCAGTTACAAGCTGAATGTGAAGTTTGATACTTGGTCAATTCACTTTACCAACAAGTCTGTTGAATGTAATGTCATTTAATCTGAGTCTGATCATTAAAACTGTAAATGGTATATACTGTAAAAGTTTCTTTTGTGTGTGTGCTTTCCTGGGTCACGGCAGAAGAATTCATGAATATTGAGACTGGTTAATGAAAGGTTCAAGGATTAGTTATTAATAAATTGTCCAAGTTTGGACTGGTGCCCCTACGAGTGTTTCCCTCTTGTTTGTGAGTGTTTGTGGTCACGAAGTAACCCTCCGTTTCCATATACACACCTCTAAGTATAAATTAAATAATCCTTGTACCTTATCACACTTACAACTAATTGTTCCTACATACTGTATGCCAAAGCTGCTCAAATTACATATGGAGAATCACAGACTTAAAGCTGACTCCAGAAAACAAATCTCACTTGTTGGTGTTCTGCGCCTGCGAAAGCACTTCAGCCTGCAGCTTAGGGAAGTAGCCTGGATGGTGACGACCCTGACCAATCCTCATGTCCAGCAGGTGGGGGTGAATGGCTGTGTGGTTGGCCTTCAGCAGCCTGTGGTCAATGGTCTGAGCTGACTCAAACAACGCGTAACATCCCAAAAAAGCCATACATAACTGATTTTCTCCAAGCCTCTCCGTCTCTGACTTCAGAATAGCATAACAGATCTATGGAGTGTGATTAGCGCTGCGATTGAGTATGTCTACAGCCTTGAACTTTTTGGTGACATCAACGGAACTGTTGGCACACATCAACAGATTGAATACATCAAGGTTACAAGAAAAGAGACTTGCCTGCGCAAATGCTTCAATAAACAACACCGCCTGCACCGTGGATGCTCACAAAAGGATGTGCCTTCATTGGCTGCGATTGGCTGCTTCTCTACAGCCATAGGCCAGCATTTTGCTCTCATGTGACGTATATTAGTCTTCACTCCCTTGTATCATCTCTCACTGCTCTGTGTGGATGTCTGTGTCGTCCGCAGCCTGCACTCTGACAGCAGTCTGTCAGAGGGAGGGGATCAGGACTTTCATCAGCTTTGGCTCTGAAGAATGAGATGTGTTAAGGTATGTTTGGACCCTCCTACAGAAAAGTTGTAGATTAAAATACATTTTGACACTAGAGGCATTGTCATATATTTCCATTGATTCAGAAAAATGTGACTCATTTGTTACTGCAATATTTTAACTGTGACAGTATAGCTTCTGTTATAAAATTGCATTTAATTACCAGTAATATTTTTTTACATTGTGTCTAATTCAGTCAGTTTATGTGCTCTTTATTATCTGGCAACCACGAATGCAGCAGATGAGCTAAACTGTAAAATACAGTATATATATTTTATTTGGTTTGTGCTCTGTTTAACTGATAATATACTTATACTTGTGTTTGCACGAAGGATTCTCTTTTACAAGATACACATATAGGAAGCTATTAACATAGCAATGAATACTGTATATGGACATATTTTGATTGCACTACAATGAGAGACTGGACTAGAAACCATTGTGGCTTTAACTTGGGGAGTGATAAAACGTTAGGGCATGACATTTTCTCTGCTGCCGGCATCATTAGCTATTCTGTCTGTGTTGGTGCCTGAGGAAGGCTGGGAGAAGCAAAGGTAGGGGTTTGAATGTCAAGCTGAAGAGAAAGTTCCCCCCCCCCAAAAAAAAATAAAAAAAAAATTAAACAGTGTTCTGACCAAGCAATTTAATTGGACAACAGGGATTCCAGGAGTTACTATAGTCCCCAAAAATTGCACTCAGACATTTCACTGAATGTGTATTACTCCTGTTCATCTGTATTTGAATAATCTTAAAGTTAATATCAGTGGCTTCTTATATGTGAGAACTGTAATGCTGTGTGGGTTACCTTAATTTCCACAGTGAGGCGCTGTTTGAAAAGAGATGGTCCTGATCCTGACCTCCCTGACCCAGAAGTCCCGCCATTATAAACATCTGGCAAGATATTTTACATCTATTTAAACAAAACAGACAAGCTAGAGTTGGATTTATTGTCTTGGTTAGCAAACCATAATAACTTTGTGGTGATGGACTCTTTGTTTCATCTGAAAATGCCAAGAAACTGAGAAAAGTGCAGGGAACATGACTAAACCACTAACAACTCCCTCTCGTGTAATATATATATAAAATATAAACTTTTCATGTTTTAGGTCAGTTAGGATTCCCAAAATTATTTCTATTTGCTAAATAATTTTTTATTAGTTTTTTTTAAAGTCAAAAGTTTACATACATTAAGATTACTATGCGTTACTATGGCTTTGGAAACTTCTGAAAGGTTAATTGACAACAAATTTAATTGGAAGCACACCTGTGGATGTATATTAAGGCACACCTTAAACACACTGCTTCCTTATGTGAGATCATAAGAAAATCAATAGAAATCAGCCAAGATGTCAAGAAGGGAATTGTGGACCTCCACAAGTCTGGTCCATCTTTGAGTTTTATTTTCAGATGCCTGAAGGTCCCACATTCATCTGTTCAGTTATACGCAAGTATAAACACCATGGAGAGGTCCAGCCATCATACTGATCAGTAAGGAGACTGTGTTCCGGAGATGAATGTGTCTTTCTGCAAAATATGCATGTCAACCCCAGAACAAAAGCAAAAGACCTTGTGAAGATTCTGGCTGAAGCTGGTAAAAGAGTGTCACTCTCCACAGTGAAACGAGTCCTGTACTGACATGGGCTGAAAGGTCATTCAATGAGGAAGAAGCCATTACTCCAGAAGCAACATGTCATGATTAGCTGACAGCTCAAGTGCATGATGCTAGCACAAGACGGAACCACACAAGGGGGATATGTTCAATGATTTATTAAATAAAGAAAACAGCGCCTCGTTAGGCAAACAGCCTCTCGCCAGAAGATTCAATCTGCCTGTGGAGAGAAAAGCGAGCGCTGTCAGCGGAGAAGCAGAGAAGGGAAAATGGGCGAGCCAAATTACCATTTACTTGAGACTCTGGGAGAGGACCGGCAGAACTCCAGCAGGGAATAGACGAACCAGTAGGGGAGGGGGCTGAGCTTGGAGTGCCTGACTGGGCGAAGTTTTGTTGCTGGAGAAGGTGATGAGGTGGCAGGAGAGCGCACGCAGTCCCGAGACATACCCGCACGTTGGCAGCAACCTGAAATAGAAAAAGACAGAGAACTGTTAGACGACGTGTCTATTCTCACTCTGAAACGACCTGCTTGCCTGAAGTAGGGCAGTATACCCAGACGAGCCAGCGTTGACTGCGCGGAGGAAGCCTCCTTAAGTACGCTGGCTGATGAGCGGGAGCAGGTGTGTCCTCTGCCTCAGGTGCAGTGATGAGTTGATGAATGTGCGGCAGGAGGGGAGGGGCGCGCTCTCGCTGCCTGTGACACAACATAAAAAAGCTAGATTACTGTTCGTAAATGCACACAGGCACAAAGACCTTAACTTTTGGAGACATGTCCTGTGGACTGATGAAACTAAAACTGAACTGTTTGGCCATAAGGACCATTGCTATATTTGGAGGAAAAAGGGGGAAGCTTGCAAGCCTGAGAACACCATCCCACCTGTCAAGTATGAGGGTGGCAGCATCATGTTGTGGGGGTGTTTTGCTGCAGGAGGAACTGATGCACTTCACAAAATAGATGACATAAGAAAAGAATATTATGTGGAAATATTGAAGGAACATCTCAAGACATCTGCCAGGAAGTTTAAGCTTGGGCACAAACAGGCTTTCCAAAACACAATGGTCCTCGTTTATCAAAAGTGCATAGAAATTGGTGCACATTTGGGTGTAAATATGATCGTACGAAAAGGCCTACGTGGTATTTATGAAACCGTGCATATCTGGTAAATCTCATTGTACGATCGCTCACTCATTGATAAATCTGATGCATGGAACAGAGTCATTTGAATTCCATGCACACGTCTCGCCCCCAGTCATGTCTCTCTGTCATCTCTCAGTAATGTGTAGAAATGCAGAGGGCAAAATAAAATAATTTCCCCACATTTTCTCTGCTAATCTGAATTTTTCTTGCTAATTTTTTTATTTTGTTTAACCCTGATGCAGCAGATCACCGCAAACGGGCACTTCTGTGCATAAAGCTGTGTTGTGGTTTAGTTAACGGATCATTTGTAAGGGATAACTATTATGAGATACTGTACTACAGAATAGAAAACTTAGTCAAAGAAATACTTTTTAGAATATTATTTTAACAGTGTTCACACAGGAGACTCCTTACAGTACAGATATTTAAATACAGTAATAAAACAACAACAAAAAATCCTGCAGCTCAACTGCAATGGTAAAAAGAATTTCAGAAACTAAATTCAGTTTTATACATTCCATCAAATAACTATTCTTTTTTAGATTCTGTTTAAATCTGTTTTAATATTTGCTGCAGTGACATAAATATGGACAAAACATTTATAATTACTAACAGCAGCCTCTTTAGTCTTTAAAGTAAATCGTCAAATCTCATCTAAAAATAACACAAGGCAAACATATCACCTGAAAGCTTGAACAGCTCATTAAAATTTCATATGATAAAATAATTCTCCCTCACAGCAGGTTTCTTTGCTGCACAGGAGTCTACAGCTACTTGAAAATTTGCGTACCCCAACTCGGAGCTGACGTAAGATTTGAGCGCACCATACAATCACGTTCAGATTGATAAATACTGATCTGCAAGTTGAAATGATTGTACAACTATTTTTCTGTCTTACACACATTTGCTAAATGAGGGACAATGACCCTGAGCATATCACCAAATTAGTCACAAAGTGGCTTAAGGATGACAAAGTCAGTATTTTGGAGTGGCCATCACAAAGCCCTGATCTCAGTCCCATAGAAAATTTGTAGGCAGAGCTGAAAAGACGTGCGTGGGCAAGGTGACCTACAGACCTGACTCATTTCTGTCAGGAGGAATGGACCAAAATTCCAGCAAAGTATTATGAGAAGCTGGTGGAGGATACCAAAAACGTTTGAGACAAGTCATACGGTAATGCTACCAAATACTAAGGAAATAGATGGACAAATATTTTGCAAATAGAATTCATTTTGGTAATCCTAACTGACCTAAAACAGGAAAACTTTAATACCAGACAGTGGGGGAAAAGTTGTCTTTCTGGTTTCAACTGTATGTTGTACACAATATCTAGACTAAGGACAATATCTAGACTACAGAAAGTGCCTACAAACATTACAGTGGGGACATAAAGAGAGATGGTAACAGGAACGTGCATATTGTACAAGTTCAATCCAGTTTGTAAGAGATTGCACAATCCAAGGTGAGACTCCATTTGCCATTGCTGCACTTCGCCTCTCTCCCTTGAATTTGAACAGGAAATATGGAGATTCAGCTCTTTTAAATATAAATAATAATGAAATGATTAGAATCATTCAGAAACTGCATTTAGACCTACAAGACAGATCAGTGGACAAACAATATTCATTGTTATTTTTTATTTTTCATGATGACAGGTGAAGCTCTGTCTCGCCCACCTCCACTGACTGCATGCCACTGAGATTGGCCAGACATCAGACTGCAGAGGTGATGAGTGTTTCTTTACTCTGCCTCTGCTGGACTTATGAGAAAAAGTACAGGTGCAGCCCAGTAAAGGTGGATTCACACTACAACGTTTGGACCAACTTTTACTGACGTTTTGGCAAACGTCTGGCTCTGCTGGCAAAAGTTGGTAAAAGTTAATTATGGTTGGTGTTTGTTTGCAAACGCTGGCAAAAGTTGTTCTTTGAAAATTTTCGGCATGCTGAAAATTTGCCGACGTTTGGAAATACACGTTGGTGAAAGTTGTGCTCAGTTTGTAAAAGTTCATCAATGCTGGGTTGTTATACAGAGCTCGCCTAAGTAGGCCTAAGCTAAGCTCCATTGGCACATGTTGACTGAAATGCTGGTGGAAGCAGATGTTTTTAGACCAAAACTCACTTCAGATATGCACGGATGTAAGAGAAATGCCAACGAAGTGTCCATGGTGCTGAAATGCCAAAAGCCGAGAGAAGGGGAAATTAAAAAAAAAAAAAAAAAAATTAAATATATATAGATATACACTACCGTTCAAAAGTTTGGGGTCACTTAGAAATTTCCTTATTTTTGAAAGAAAAGCACTGTTTTTTTTTCAATGAAGATAACTTTAAACTAATCAGAAATACACGCTATACATTGCTAATGTGGTAAATTACTATTCTAGCTGCTAATGTCTGGTTTTTGGTGCAATATCTACATAGGTGTATAGAGGCCCATTTCCAGCAACTATCACTCCAGTGTTCTAATGGTACAATGTGTTTGCTCATTGCGTCAGAAGGCTAATGGATGATTAAAAAACCCTTGTGCAATCATGTTAGCACAGCTGAAAACAGTTTAGCTGGTTAGAGAAGCTATAAAACTGACCTTCCTTTGAGCAGGGTGAGTATCTGGAGCATCACATTTGTGGGGTCGATTAAACGCTCAAAATGGCCAGAAAAAGAGAATTTTCATGTGAAACTCGACAATCTATTCTTGTTCTTAGAAATGAAGGCTATTCCATGCAAGAAATTGCCAAGAAACTGAAGATTTCCTACAATGGTGTGTACTACTCCCTTCAGAGAACAGTACAAACAGTCTCTAACCAGAGTAGAAAGAGAAGTGGGAGGCCCCGCTGCACAACTGAGCAAGAAGATAAGTACATTAGAGTCTCTAGTTTGAGAAATAGACGCCTCACAGGTCCTCAACTGGCAGCTTCATTAAATAGTACCTGCAAAACGCCAGTGTCAACATCTACAGTGAAGAGGCGACTCCGGGATGCTGGCCTTCAGGGCAGAGTGGCAAAGAAAAAGCCATATCTGAGACTGGCCAATAAAAGAAAAAGATTAATATGGGCAAAAGAACACAGACATTGGACAGAGGAAGATTGGAAAAAAGTGTTATGGACAGACGAATCGAAGTTTGAGGTGTTTGGATCACACAGAAGAACATTTGTGAGACGCAGAACAACTGAAAAGATGCTGGAAGAGTGCCTGGCGCCATCTGTCAAGCAAGGTGGGGGTAACGTGATGGTCTGGGGTTGCTTTGGTGCTGGTAAGGTGGGAGATTTGTTCAGGGTAAAAGGGATTTTGTATAAGGAAGGCTATCACTCCATTTTGCAACGCCATGCCATACCCTGTGGACAGTGCTTGATTGGAGAATTTCATCCTACAACAGGACAATGACCCAAAGCACACCTCCAAATCGTGCAAGAACTATTTAGAGAAGAAGCAGGCAGCTGGTATTTTATCTGTAATGGAGTGGCCAGCACAGTCACTAGATCTAAACCCCACTGAGCTGTTGTGGGAGCAGCTTGACCGTATGGTACGCAAGAAGTGCCCATCCAGCCAATCCAACTTGTGGGAGGGGCTTCTAGAAGCGTGGGGTGAAATTTCTCCAGATTACCTCAACAAATTAACAGCTAGAATGCCAAAGGTCTGCAATGCTGTAATTGCTGCAAATGGAGGATTCTTTGACGAAAGCAAAGTTTGAAGGAAAAAATTATTTCAAATACAAATCATTATTTCTAACCTTGTCAATGTCTTGACTATATTTTCTATTCATTTTACAGCTCATGGTGGTAAATAAAAGTGTGACTTTTCATGGAAAACACAAAATTGTCTGGGTGACCCCAAACTTTTGAACAGTAGTGTAGATATATAATCCCCCAAAAATGTGACAGCCCAGAAGAAAAAAAATCTCATTGCAAAATTTACTGTTCTTAATTTTCTTCTCCATGCATAATCATTCTCCAGGATTTATTGGTTTGGCTTCCATTGTGGGGAATCAACAAGTGCTGATGTGTCAAAAAGTAAATGACATTTAATAGGATTTTATGTTATTTTAATGGAGAGAGTTGTAACAGTCAAAATATAATCACCCATCATTTTATTTATATGATGATACACTAAATAGTTTTTTTTTATTCCATCCACATTCTCATTTTAATTGCGGACTTACTGTTGGAGTCTATAGATAGGCATTATTGTATTTTTTTTAGGGAAAGGCAAGTTTATTTGTATAGCACATTTCATGTACAAGGCAATTCAAAGTGATTTATATTAAAACATTAGAGCAAGTTCCAAAAGGAATACATAAGAATTAAAAAGCAAATTCAGAAGTAAAGAAAAACAAAAGCAAGCTAAAATAGAATAGGACAGAAATAAAAATTTACAGTGCATTGTAGGAGATTAACAATTGTTCTACTGAAAAGCTGCGGCAAATGGAGTTTTTAACCTGGATTTAAAGCAGCTGAGGGTTTCAGCAGCCCTGATGCTTTCTGGGAGTTTGTTCCAATATGAAGGGCATAAAACGTAAATGCTGCCTCACCATGTTTGGTTCTAACTCTGGGCACAGATAGTAGGCCTGACCCTGATGACCTGAGGGCTCTGGGTGGTGCATAATGGACTAGCAGATCTGAAATGTATTTTGGCCCTAAACCATTCAGAGCTTTATAAACCAACAGCAGTATTTTGAAGTCTATTCTTTGACAGACAGGAAGCCAGTGTAAAGATTTGAGAACTGGAGTTATATGATCTACTTTCTTGCTGTTAGTGAGGACTGGAGCTGCAGCATTCTGAACCAACTGCAGCTGTCTGATGGACTTTTTAGGGAGACCTGTGAGGACAGCATTACAGTAGTCCAGTTTACTGAAGATAAATGCATGGACAAGTTTTTCTAGATCCTGCTGAGACATCAGACCTTTAATCCTCGCTATGTTCTTTCATAAGTTATAATAGGCTGACTTCATTATTGTCTTATTGTGGCTGTTAAAATTCAGGTCTGAGTCCAGAACCACACCCAGATTTCTGGCTTGGCTGTTGGTTTTTAGCATCATTGATTGCAGCTGAGTACTAACTTTGTCTTTCTTCTTTGGTTCCAAAATCTATTATTTCAGTTTTGTCTTTGTTTAACTGAAGAAAGTTTGGGCACATCCACCCTTTAATTTGACCAGTGCATTTGATCAGGGTTTTAATTGGACCATAGTCTCCTGGTGAGACGGTTATGTAGATTTGTGTATCATCTGCATAATTATGGTAATATATTTTGTTGTTTTTTTATGATTTGAGCTAGTGGGAGCATATAGATGTTGAAAAGCAAAGGTCAAAAAATGGAACCTTGGGGAACTCCACAGGTTATCCACAGCTAAGTGCTGTATCAAAAAGTCCCACCCAGTTTTTTAACCGGTCTAGTAAGATGTTATGGTCAACTGTGTTGAATGCAGCACTGAGGTCCAGTAGAACCATGACTGAAATGTTGCCATTATCTGTATTGGAGCGGATGTCATTAAGGACCTTAACTAGAGTTGTCTCAGTGCTGTGGTGTGGCCGAAAACCTGACTGGAAGACATCAAAACAGTTATTTAATGTCAGGAAGTTGTGCAATTGTTGAAAAACAGCTTTTTCTATTATTTTACTAAGAAAGGGGAGGTTTGATATGGGCCTATAGCTGTTCATGAGTGAGGTGTCCAGGTTGCTCTTTTTTTAGAAGAGGCTTGATAACAGCTGTTTTTAAGCACTGAGGGAAGACACCTGAATGCAGAGACATATTTATGATCTGTAGTAGATCTGAGGCCATACAATATGAAACGCTTTTTAAAAAACCCTGTTGGCAGGGTATCAAGGCAGCAAGTAGTGGATTTCAGGTGGTGTATGATTTCATCCAAGATTTTATGACTGATTGGAAAAAAAATCATCATGGTGTTAACATCTTCTCTATGTGGACACTGAGGAAGCACAAGTCCAGCACCTGGCATAAGAGCACTGATTGTCTAATTTTCTGAATTTTGTCAGTAAAGAAAAAGGCAAAGTCATTGCAGGCACAGTTGGATAGAAGTTCAGGAGCTACTGACACAGGGGTATTTGTTAGCCTGTCAACAGTAGTGAACAAGGTGTGTGCATTATTGCTGTTTTTAATAATGATGTCAGAAAAATATGCTTGCCTTGCATTTCTCAGCTCCAAATTATAAATGCTCAATCTCTCATTATAGATTTCATAATGGACCTGTAATTTATTTTTTTGCCACCTGCGTTCAGCTTTTTGACACTCTCTTTTTTCAGCTCTTACTAGTTTGGCATTTCTCCATGGAGGTTTCTTTTTAATAGTGACCACCTTCACCTTGATGGGAGCAATGGCATTGATAATGCTTTTTAATTTTACCACCGAAATTTTCCACAAGCTCATTTACTGAAGGTGAAGAGAAGGGGGGGGGGGGGGGGTGAGGAAGAGAAAGCTTGGATGACTGTTTCACTGGTATTATCACTGATGTACCATCTTTTGATGATCTCTGTCTGGATATTGCAGTTGACATTTATAGCACACTCAAAGAAAACACAAGAATGGTCAGACAGAGCAACGTCCATCACCATAACCTTAGAGATGTTCAGACCTTTGGAGATAACCATGTCCAGACTGTGTCCTCTGTTGTGTGTTTTTTCCATGACATGCTGAATCAATCCAAAGTTATCAAGGACACAACACAATTCTTTGGTCCCTCTGTCCTGAGGGTTGTCGACATGAATGTTAAAATCACCAACAATAACTACACAGTCAAAGTCAACACAGATAATAGACAGCAGCTTTGTAAAATCATCAAAAAAGGTTGCATGGTATTTAGGTGGGCCGTAAACATTAAGAAACAACACATGGGAGGAGGAATTCAGCTGAAAAGCCACATATTCAAATGAAGTAAACTTATCATAAGACATCTGCTTACATTGGAGGGAATCATTAAGCAAAACAGCTAATCGTCTTCCTTTCTTATGCAGCCTGGGTTCACTTATAAAGCTGTAGTTGGGAGGGGCTGCTTCAATAAGAAGAGATCCACCATTATTATCCAACCAAGTCTCTGTTAAAAACATTAAAAATCCAGTCTTTTTTTTAATGATGAGATCATTAATTAAAAATGTTTTTCCTGCCAAAGACCTAATATTTAATAAAGTTAGTTTCAGTGTGTTGAGAACATCATCTGCCAAATTTTTTATTTTGTTTAGACTGTGACTGGTGAGAAGTGAACACTAGATTTGACAAATTTACAGGATATGTAGGATGGATTTTTTTCTCTGTAAATTTACCAACATTTTTCTGCTACTTATTAAAACAGGAATTAAGGAAACTACTTCCATACCGGGCCCCGCCTTGTCTTGGAAAGAGCCATGAGTACCAGTGGTATCGAAGCCTGGGCCCATTATATCAAACCCAGCTTGTGTTGTTATTAGGCTGTGGATTTTGGTTCAGCTGTGAGGGTGAGGGTGGGAGTGAGCGCCGGGGCTTTGGGAGTTGTGTCAGAGCTTGCTGGGGAATTGCTGGAGGGGGGAGATGGGGGGAGGACGAAGTGGGAGGTTTCAGGGTGAGAAAATTGGACTAGGGCATGGGGTCAGTTTTGTGGCCACAGTGACCAGCTCCTTCATCTGGTCAGTGAAGTTGAGGAGTGGGAAGGATGGGGAAGAGGAAGCTGAGGAGGAGGGGGTATGCAGTGGTAGCAGGGGTGGATCCTTACTGGTGACTTTTGGTGAAGGATGGGTCTGCACAGGTGGGGGCTGAGGCAGATTTATCTCACAGTTTTTGCTGGGCTGTATCTTATCCTGTTGTTTTGGTTCCTCTTGTCTCTTGTCCTGAGGAACAGACTGGCGATGCAGAAAATAGAACAGATTGGAGGTAAACAGCTTCACGCCTGACCTGCTGAGGCTGAGTCCATCTCCCTTAAAAAGTGTCTGCGGTCCCAGAAAAAGTTGAAGTTGTCAATAAAATGAAGTGATTTGTTTGTACAAGCTTCTGTTAGCCATCCGTTTAAATTGAACTATCTGCTGAACTCTTCCTCTGACCAGTGGTAGGGGGCCACTAATAAACACTTAAGCATTCGGACAGCTGACTAGATCCAGCAGTTTCTTAAAGTCTTGTTTCAGCACCTCAGACTGCTGTTTCACAGCATCATTTGAGCCTACATGAAATATGAGATTCTTCACTGTGGGATAATCTGCCATGATGTGCAAAATTTTGTCTCTCACATCACACACCATATCCCTGGGGAACCACATTATTTCTGTGTGTTTACCACATACGTTTATCACATCTCTCACGGCAGAGTCACCAACAATTGGAGTTTCAGGCCCGGCTGTTAGCTTTCTCTGTAGCCTTTTACCTTCTGAGTTGTTCTGATTTACCTTGCTGCGTGTGGGGGAGATTTTATCCAGGTGATCACATGAAGATCCAGGGTCCTGCAGTAGTGGCACAAATCTGTTCTGAAGTGGCATGTCTGGCTGTTGTGGAGGAGGTTTGTTGTTAGGCTTTCCTTTCACACCTGTCCATGGTTGTGTCTTACTGACAGTCGGGGTTGAAGATGCTTGTGGTCCACCCAATAACGCAGGCCAGTCTCACCAAGTTGGGCTGTTGCTTGTCCTCCCTTCACCCTGTGTGATGATTTATTCTTGGGCTTTCCACCAAGGGCATTCCAAGGAGGACTATCATTTGACAATTTATTTTTCTGTACACAGTCCTCCTGTCTCCTATCAGCTATGTTAGCGCTGGATAGCTGTTTTTAGTCACTGGCAGTGTTGTATCATTTTCACAGAGGCCATTTACTTCCAGATTAACTTCTAGCCACTGGATTTTAGTTTCCAGCATGGTAATCTTCTGTAGGAGTTTGTGGTAGTCATCTGTAGAAAGGGGAGGCATCTTGTTGATACTTAGCTTTAGCTTGTCAGTCACTGGAGTTCAGACTTCAGCTGCTTGTAGGCCACACTCACGTAGTGCTGATAAGATCCAAAAAAGTGTTAGATCATGGTAATAGTGAGCTATATCTTCAGCGAAATATAGTCCCAGTGATTTATGAGTATCCGGTAGGCGCTGCCTATAAATTTCTTGCAGGGAAAATAAAAATACTGGCAGAAAAGCACAAGCAGAGGGAAGAGTGAAGCAGCGGAGCGTCTTTCCATCAGCAAGGTCAGAAGGAGAAAAAGAAGAATGAATAAATGAATGAACAGGGAGCCTGCGTGTGTTCTGGTGAGGGTGCAATGCACGGGGGAGGTGGTGGGATAGGCTATACTGTCAGTCTGAACAGACCTTTTCTGTGAAAACATTCTGTCCACTAATCTGTTGTGTGGTCAGTCATCATATCACATCATCATATCTTGTGTCCATTTGTGCTCATGCATCCCGATTAATGAAAAAACATACTCAGCCGGTGTTTTCTGTTCAAGGAGGAATGTTAAAGTATTTGAACACAGAACAGGGTTTTTGACTACACAGAGGAAAACAAATGTTGCCAGACCAGTCTGCCCTACTGGGAAAACAGCTGCTCTTCTCCAAAGAAGAGCAGGTTATGTGCGCACAAACCCAATATTCATTATCTAATGATGACAGTTTTTACAATGTTAACCTCATTCACTGTCATTCTTTTAAAAGAACGATTCAAAATGAAAATATCACAACAGTTGTTTTGAATTAAATCTACAATTTTGCATTAACAGAGGATGAGGGGCTCCACCGAGATGAAAGGCTCGCTCTTTCTTGGTTTAAAGGAGAAGCTCGGATGAACGATAATATAACTGAAGGAAATTTTGCACCTCTCAAGCTCATGGACAAAGAGATTGGCATCATCTCTAAATTGTGGCAGACAGCTCTGATCCATGGCCAAGCAAGGCTGTAGAGTTAAAAAGCTCCTTTAAAGTTCGTAAAAGTTGGTGTGTACTGGAGTTAAAGAAAACTTGCTCATGAATGTAATTTCACTGACGTTTGGACTTATTTCTCTGATTTTTCAAAACTTCGGTAAAAGTCGGTCCAAACACTATAGTGTGAACCCACCCTGAATTAGACTATCAAAAAGTTATTTCAGTAATTCAATTCAAAAAGTGAAACTCATGTAGCTTCATTACCCACAGAGTGATATATTTCAAGTGTTTATTTCTTTTAATTTTGATGATTATGGCTAATAGCTACTGAAACCCCAAAGTTCTGTTTCTGAAGAAATTAGAGTATTACACAAGATCAATTTTTTCAAAAATTTATTTTAATAGAAATGTTGGCCGACTTAAAAGTATTGCCATGTGCACACTCAGTAGTTGGTTGAGGCTCCTTTTGCATGAATTACTGCATCATTGAGACACAACATGGAGGCAATCAGCTTGTGGCACTGCTGAGGTGTTGGAGACCCAGGCTGCTTTGATAGTGATCTTCAGCTCGTCTGCATTGTTGGGTCTGGTGACTCTCATCTTCCTCTTGACAATACTCCATAGATTCTCTATGGGGTTTAGGTCAGGAGAGTTTGCTGGCCAGTAAAGCATAGTGATACCATGGTCATTATTCCAGGTTTTGGTACTTTTGGCAGTGGAACGGGGGTGCCAAGTCCTGCTGGAAAATGAAATCAGCATCTCCATAAAGCTTGTCAGCAGAGGGAAGCATGAAGTGCTCCAAAATTTCCTGGTAGATGGCTTTGCTGACCTTGGACAATAAAACACAGTGGCCCAACACCGGCAGATGACATGGTTCCCCAAATCATCATTGACTGTGAAAACTTCACACTGGACCTCAAGCAACTTGGATTTTGTGCCTCTCCACTCTTCCTCCAGACTCTGGGACCTTGGTTTCCAAATGATAGAGTAGCACCTGGATTGGGGAGCCATGTCATCTGCTGGTGTTTGTCCACTGTGTTTTATCAAGTCCAAGGTCAGCACAGCTGTATATCAAGAATTTTTTAAGCACTCCATGCTTCCCCTCTGCTGACAAGCTTTATGGAGATGCTGATTTCATTTTCCAGCAGGACTTGGCACCTGCCCACACTGCTGCCAAAAGTACCAAAGCCTGGTTTAATGACCATGGTATCACTGTGCTTTACTGGCCAGCAAACTCTCCTGACCTAAACCCCATCGACAGTGTATGGAGTATTGTCAAGAGGAAGATGAGAGACACCAGACCCAACAATGCAGACGAGCTGAAGGCTGCTATCAAAGCAGCCTGGGCCTCCATAACACCTTAGCAGTACCACAGACTGATCGCCTCCATGCCACACTGCACTGATGCAGTAATTCATACAAAAGGAGCCCCAACCAAGTACTGAGTAGGTACATGCACATACTTTTCAGTCGGCCAATATTTCCATTAAAAATCAAATTTTTAAAAATTAATTTTATGTAATATTCTAATTTTTTTGAGAAACTGAATTTTGGGTTTTTAGCTGTAAGCCATAATCATAAAAATTAAAAGAAATAAACTCTTGAAATATATCACTCTGTGTGTAATTAATCTATATAATCTGAGTTTCACTTTTTGAACTGAATTACTGAAATAATCAACTTTCCAATGATATTGTAATTTATTGAGATGCACCTGTGTTTCCTGTCATTAGGAACACATTGAAAGCATGTTCCATCGCCTTCACATCCTGATGCTCTCGGTCTTGAGTATTAGGCATATCATTGCACCCTACTGACGCACGCACACACCTACACAGTCAAGGGTTTTTATAGTCTGAGTTGAATCAGAGAAGTGCAAGGCCACAAACACAATAGACTGAAGGAATGAATAGGCTTTTAGGATGACTGCATATTTAATGTGTTAAAGAAGCAGGAAAAACAGTGTGGTTGATTTACATCAGTTTTAGTTATAATAATTTCAATGTTAGGGTGAGATTCCCAACAATCAGATGGTACATCATGGGAAAGGTCATTCAGAAGGGTTGGGCCGAAACTCAGGGATAAATGAAGCTCACCTGACCTGATACTGTCAGAGACAGAGATGGTATCTGCCTCCTGATTTCAAACTGAGAATTCCTTCCACAGGATGAATATAGATTTTTTTTTTTCATTGTAGCAATTCTGCTCTTTTATCCATTGTACTGTGAAAATACTTAAGTGCATGTATCATTTCCAACAAAGTCTTATTGCTGTAAAGATCCAAGGGAACATGAAGCTAGCTGTAGAAATCTACAAAGACACAGCTGCCTCAACTGCTGCTGCTGCACTGCAAAATTATCTAACACCTGACTGAAAGGTTAGAGCAGCACGTAACTATTGCATGTGAAATTCAAACTGGAGCTGATGGTTATTTTTCTGTTATTAATGGTGTCTAAGTACAGAAGAACATTAGCTGCATAAAGCAAGACTTTGTGTTTAGTAACTCTGCAAAACAGGTGAAACCCACCAACTGCCAAATGAATTTCTCAAAGCAACTTTATATAAGATTTTCATTTTAAAATAATGTTGTCAAAATCATTTTGATGGTATATGAACTTTTAGCTACCAACTCTCAAAGCAACATGTGATTGGATTTTCAAACTCGGACTGAATGGCAAATGTACCCAGTTAACTGTTTTTAAACACCTCAATGAGAATTAAAGCTGCGAGCAGCAATAAACGGGCCGTCGTGTGCTTGCTAGACCTCAGCCTTGCCACTCAGAGCGCGTAACTCCGTGCAGGCTCCATTCCTCCCTCCCTAACGCTCTCCGCCCAGCTCTTTGTCCGTCCATCCTTCCATAATGCCATACACTCATCCATCCGCCATCCATTCATCCGTCAATCCATTCGTCTGTCCATCTGTCCATACCGCCATCCATCATCACTCCGTCCATCTGTACATTGCAAGAGAGCGCCTTGGCAGAGGTACTGTATAAGCTTGTGGATTACCTCAGAAATCTAATATGTTAATCCATAGCCTAAAGGCCGCTACAGGTGAAAATTTCACCAGGAAATTTGTTTGAATTTAGACAAGCTATGCCATTGCTATAAATGTTTTTGGTTTTTTTTTTTTTACCAAGGGGTCACTCTTGCTATATGTGGTATAGTCATATAACTCTGTTCTGGGTGGTACTAGTACCATGTAAATCAAGTTTGGGCCCATTTGGATGATGTACGTGTGAGTTTTGACAACTTCCTGTTCATTAGCAGTAGGGGGCACTACTGCTGCGTCACATTGTATTTTATAGAAATGTTCACCATTGGCTGCCTATTCAAGACATTAAATTTGCTTGACTTCGGACAAAGTATGCCAGAGTTATTAAGCTTTGTTTTTATGCTAGGGGGCGCTAGAGCTATGTGTAATTGTTCATTATAGAAAGGTTCAGCATTGGTTAACCATGCACCACACAAAATTTGGTTTAATTTGGACTACTTATTTCAGAGTTATAAGACTTTGTTTTTTCTGTTAGGGGGCGCTCTCGATATGTGTCATTTTTCATTATACAAAGGTTCAATGTAGGCTACCGATCCACCAACCAAAATTTGGTTGAATTTGGACAAAGTATGCCTGAGCTATAAAGCTTTGGGTTTTTTTTTTTTTTTGTTGGTTTTTTTTTTCCTAGGGGACACTATAGCTATGTTTGTTGTCATTACAAAAATCTTTTCTGGGTCTGACTAGTATCATATACAGTATATAAAGTTTAGCAGCAATCGGACAGTCTACATGTGAGTCATGGCAACTTCCTGTCCACTGGCGGTAGGGGGCACTGTTGCTATGTGTCACTCTTTATTATAGAAATTATCATATTGGCTACCTATTGACCACACAAAATTTGGTTGAAATCAGTCAATGTATGCCATAGTTATAGCAACTGAAAGGGTGATGGTGATACTGCAAACTTGGCCACACCCTTTCTGCCAAACCATTGGGCATTTGGAAAAGTTTTCAACAACTTTTTATGGCATATGGGTATAGATGATTGTCATCATAAATGGTACCAATCAGACTATTTATTTCAGAGATATTGAAGAAAACCTTTAGTGTAACCTTCATGTCTCCAAGAGAGGGCGCTATTGCTACTCATGAATATTCATAACTATAATTGTTCGGAGGAATACCCATATACATCATACCTATCTTGGTGCCAATCCGACATTCCATTCCAGAGGTATTAAAAAAACAACATGATGCAAACTTTCTGATGCAAAACTTTCTGCCTCCTATAGGTGGCGCTGTCGATTTCTATGAATATTGTTCTATAGAACTGTTTGGAATTGGACTAATATCCATAATATTGAATTTGGTTGAAATCCAACAATGCATACCAGAGTTATTGCCATCAGAATGGTCATAGAATGATCATGGCGAGGCATCAAACTTTGCCACACCCCTACGGCCAAACCGTTGAGTGTCATGAAAAGTTTTCAATAACTTTTAATGGCACATGGATATAGATGATTGTCACCGCAAATGAGCTCAATCGGATTAAAACCCTAGGACGAGTTTGATCAAATGCAAGGGGTGGAAATCAGGTCACGGCCACTTCCTGCCAAAATGGCCGACTTCCTTTTGGGTGTAGACCATCACTTCTATGGAGTTTTTTGCATGTCTTGACATGATAAACATCTTACCCAATTTTCATCTTTCTACACGAAAGTAAGCGTGTGCCACTCCCCATTGACATCACATGTTAGGTGGCGCTATAGAGCCATTTTTGTGGGGTCATTCATATTTCCTCCAAAATATCAAATTTTTTGCCAGTCTTGAGGTGCCTGCAAAAAAATGATGAGTTTTCATGCATGTTCACTACCCTAAAAATGAGATCTTAGATGGAGAAGAAAAAATAAAGAATACTCACAATTACAATAGGGCTCTCACCCACTGACATTGTCAGTGGCTTGGGCCCTAATAATACAGAACAGCTTACTGTCATTTCAAACACATGTACAATGAAATTAAATATTTTGCAGTACTATACATAAGTCAGTGGGCCTCATGTAAGAGGCCGTTGGTGAAGATTGGTAGCCACGGTTCTGTTAGCCTGCCCCAGAACAGCTGTGGCTAGAGAGGTAGCTTACCACAATGTCTGTGGAGAGAATGAGGAATGGATTCATTCTGAAGTGCTTTGGGTGTCATGAAAAGCACTATATACTGTAAATGCAATTTACGTGTTTTTATTATTGCATAGTTGATGCCCTAAAACTACCATATAAGGTTATGCTTTTGTGGTCTGATCAGAGGTTTCATTCACAAAAATGGCTTCGAAGTCTAAAGAAAAAAAACTCCAGTGAAACTGAAGTTCTCCTGTCTGAGATCCAAAAATGTAATTTAAATAGGATCAGCAGCGGAATCAGAGGACCAGCAAAAATGAAAAAAATCCATCAGATTTTTGGAGAGTGAGTGTGTGCGTGTGTGTGTTGCAGCTGTTCCTGTGACATGAAGACAGCTTTGGTCAGGTGTCCCAGCCATGCGCACTGTACTGAAAACGCTGCACTGTGCTGAGCAGTATAACACATTTTAACAATTTGGGATTAAAATGTATCCATGAAAGAAAATAAAAACTTTGGCTGTTTTTCACAATAAAATGATAGTATACGAAAATACAGAGTCACTCATCAAAATGGCCTCTGCTGTACTTTAACCCTGAGAAGCCTAAACCTCATATGAAAGCAGTAAAAATCAGAATACCCATGTGATTTGCATTGTGATAATTGATAATTCGCTTACCAATCAGCCTTACAGCCTCACCCATCCCCCATCAGTGCAAACTAATTTCACCTGGTTAAGTCTTGACTGATAGCCTTTAAAAAGGTCTGTGAATATCAGATTGTCACACCATAGAGAACTCATGATGGGTAGAAGCAAAGAGCTCTCTCTCTAGACCTTCACAACCTGATTGTTGCAAATCATAATGATGGCATTGGCTACAGGTACATTTCTAAGCTGCTAATTGTTCCAGTGAGCACTATTGGAGCGAAGTGGAAAGAACATCATTTTACCATAAACCGGCCACGACCAGGAGTTCCTCGCAAGATTTCTGACCGAGGAGTCAAAAGAATTATCAGAAGAGTTATCCAAGAGCCAAAGACCACTCGTGGAGAGCTCCAGAGAGACCTGGAATTAGCAGGTACTGCTGTTTCAGAAAAACAAAACAATAAGTAATGCACTCAACTGACATGGGCTCTATGTCCACTCACCTCACAAGATTCCATTGCTGAAGAAAAAGCATACTGAAGCACGTTTAAAGTTTGCTGCATAACATTTGGGCAAGCCAGTAAAATACTGGAAGAATATAGCCCGGTCAGATGAGACCAAAATTGAATTTTTTGGATGCCACAACACACACAGCATGTTTGGAGGAGAAATGGTACTGCACATCAGCCCAAAAACACCATACCAACAGCAAAGTTTGGAGGTGTGAGCATCATGGTGTGGGGGTGTTTGTCAGCACATGGTACAGGCAGACTTCATATAATTGAAGGAAAGATGTTCTCCCCGTGTCTGAGTGGGTTTACTCCGGGATTTCTCCGGTTTCCTCCCACATGCCAAAAACATGCAAGTTAGGTTAATTGGCATCAAACTGGGAATTCTAAATTGTCCTTAGGTATGACTGTGAGAGTGAATGGTTGTCTGTCTCTCTGTGTTGGCCCTGCAATGGACTGGCGATCTGTCCAGGGTGTACCCTGCCTCTCGCCCAAAGATGCTGGGATAGGCTCCAGCCCCCCGTGACCCGAAAAGGATTAAGCGGAAGAAGATGAATGAATGAATGAATGAATGGACAAATGTACAGAGACATCCTTGATAAGAACCTGTTGCTATCTGCCAAGATGCTGAAGATGAAACGAGGGTGGACATTTCAGCAAGACAATGATCCCAAACACACAGCCAAGGAAACTCAACTGGCTCCAGAGAAGGAAAATAAGTCAAAGTCAAAGTCAAAGTGCCTTTATTGTCATTCCATTGTTAATGAACAATGCAACGAAATTGAGAAAAAACTGCTAGAATGGCCCAGTCAGTCACCTGACCTGAATCCAATTGAAAATCTATGGAACGAACTGAAGATTAGAGTTCATAGAAGACACCCACGGCACCTTCAAGATTTGAAGACAGTTTGTGTGGAAGAATGGGCTAAAATCACTCCTGAGCAATGCATGTGCCTAGTTTCTCCATACAGGAGGCATTTGGAAGCTGTTATTACCAACAAAGGCTTTTCTACTAAATATTAAATGAATTTCACCAAGCATGTTCAATACTTATTCCATGTGTCATTCTACACGATTAAATATAACGTTTTGTGAACATGGTTGCCTTGATTTCTTTGTCTGTATGGAATACTTGGATTGTTACTGATATCTGGTGAAAATCTCAGGTCAATGGCTCTATCAGAAATATGTTTAATGAGAAAAATATTGATGTGTTCAATACTTATTTTCCCCACTGTATATACACACGAGAGACAGACAGAGAGAGATTGTAGTGAAAACTAAAGTTAGAATAATGGCAAACTATTTCCACATAACTTACAATGAGTTTAATGAGAAAAATATTGATGTGTTCAATACTTATTTTCCCCGCTGTATATACACACGAGAGAGAGACAGAGAGAGATTGTAGTGAAAACTAAAGTTAGAATAATGGCAAACTATTTCCACATAACTTACAACTGGTCTGGACTACCGTATTTTTTGGACTATAAGGCGCACTTAAAATCCTTTAATTTTCTCAAAAATCGACAGTGCGCTTTATAATCCGGTGCGTCTTATGTATTAATTCTGGTTGTGCTTAGTGACCTCGAACCGATTTTATGTGGTACACGGCGCTCAAAAATCTGTCAAAAATGTTTTAGTACGACTTTGGTAAGCTACGAAGCCGAACCGCTTGATGGATTGTTGGAGCATTACGGTAGTCAGGAGCCTCTCAGAGTAATATGTGCTTCAACATAATGGCCGGATGGCTTTTTCCACAAATCTCCATCCCTATTGATCTGCCACTCCATGCGCGCCTATCTCACCGATACTGTCAAAACCCAAGTGAAGTAAACTAATTCGGAGCTTGCCATCATTCTGGGTGGATTAACCAAAGAACTCCAACCGCTATATTGGTGTCAACAGGTCGTTCAAAGTTAAATTGCTAGCGAGTTACGCCACTATCTGCCAATGGATCGTGGATCGAAACTGCTCCTGTTTAGCTGTAATTAATATTCAAAAATGATATTTTCGGGACGAAAGAATTCAAGCGTCCCGGCATTTGTTTGCATTGTTTACTTCTCTGGGCTGCCGCCGGAGAGCGAGCCGTATCGATTACTGAGCGAGTATCCTGGCGATGTAAACAGCCACGGACCAAAAACGTACATTTGCTCATGGAGCAGGTCATTCACACTCACAGACAATCGCGCTATATGTGTCTATAATGACTATAGATAGGATTTTCTTTCCATGCACGCAAAAAAAAATAAAAAAATTCCCAGATCCCCAAAAGCCGATGGTGTATAGAACACGTATATTAGTATTTGTATGTGAAATTTCGGCATCGAAACTGCTCCCGTTTAGCTGTAAATGGGGCAGTAAATACGGCTGTAAATACGTATTTACGGCTGCAAATACGGCTCGCTCTCGCGAGCCGTATCGAGTACCCCGTATCGAGTACCGAGCGACTACTGAGCCAGTATTCTGGCCAATATGGCGATGTAAACAGCCACCGACTAAAAACGTTCTGCCTGCTCATGGAACAGGTCATTCACACTCGCAGACAATCGCGCTAAATGTGTCTATAATGACTATAGATAGGATTTTCTTTCGATGCACGCAAAAATTGTTTTTTTTCCCGGCTCCGACTACCTCGCTTTAATGCGCCTTATAATCCAGTGCGCCTTATGTATGAAAATAGACCATCAAATAGACCGTTCATTGATAGTGCGCCTTATAATCCGGTGCGCCTTATAGTCCCAAAAATACGGTACTTGTAAATTTTGTTTGTACATAAATGTACAGATTGGTGAATCCCAAAAGTGCAAGTAACTTGATAATACGTCACATTTACAAACAAATCTGTTAGGGGCGGCTGTGGTGCAGATGTAGTGTGGCCAAATACTGATCAGAGGGTCAGGGGTTCGATTCCCGCTCTGTCTGCAGTCTGCATGTCGAAGTGTCCTTGAACAAGACACTGAACCCCCAGTTGCCCCTGGTGGATCAGGCCAGTGCCTTACATGGTGGCTCTGCCACCATCAGTGTGTGAATAGCAGGATCTGTAAAGTGTTTTGGTCATCCAGAGATGTGAATGCCATTTACCGTTTTAGTACTAATGGTTCTCACATGAAGCCCATTGTTTATACAGCCGTAGACAAAATTGTTGGTACCCCTCTGTTAATGAAAGAAAAACCCACAATGGTCACAGAAATAACTTGAATCTGACAAAAGTGGTAATAAATAAAAATTATATGAAAATTAACCAATGAAAATCAGACAATGCTTTTGAATTGTGGTTCAACAGAATTACTTTAAAAAAAATAAACTCATGAAACAGGCCTGGACAAAAATGATGGTACCCCTAGAAAAGCTTGAAAATAATGTGACCATAGGGACATGTTCAACCAAGATGTGTCCTCTAATTAACATCACAGGTGTCTACAAACTTGTAATCAGTCAGTCGGCCTATTTAAAGGGTGACAAGTAGTCACTGTGCTGTTTGGTGACATGGTGTGTACCACACTAAACATGGACCAGAGGAAGCAAAGGAGAGAGTTGTCTCAGGAGATTAGAAAAAATTATAGACAAGCATGTTAAAGGTAAAGGCTATAAGACCATCTCCAAGCAGCTTGATGTTCCTGTGACTGCAGTTGCACATATTATTCAAAAATTTAAGATCCACGGGACTGTAGCCAACCTCCCTGGACGTGACAGCAGGAGGAGACGGATAATACGAATGGTAACAAAAGAGCCCAGAACAACCTCTAAACACATTCATGGTGAACTCCTAGGTCAAGGTACATCAGTGTCAGATTGCACCATCCGTCGTCGTTTGAGCCAAAGTGGACTTCATGGGAGACGATCAAGGAGGACACCACTGTTGAAAACAAATTGTAAAAAAGCCAGACTGGAATTTGCCAAACTGCATGTTGACAAACCACAAAGCTTCTGGGAGAATGTCCTATGGACAGACGAGACAAAACTGGAACTTTTTGGCAAGGCACATCAGCTCTATGTTCACAGACGCAAAAATGAAGCATACCAAGAAAAGAACACTGTCCCTACTGTGAAACATGGAGGAGGTTCTGTTATGTTGTGGGGCTGCTTTGCTGGATCTGGCACAGGGTGTCTTGAATCTGTGCAGGGTACAATGAAATCTCAAGACTATCAAGGTATTCTAGAGAGAAATGTGCTGCCCAGTGTCAGACAGCTTGGTCTCAGTCGCAGGTCATGGGTCTTGCAACAGGATAATGACCCAAAACACACAGCTAAAAACACCCAAGAATGGCTAAGAGTGAAACATTGGACTATTCTAAAGTGTCCTTCTATGAGCCCTGATCTAAATCCTATTGAACATCTGTGGAAGGAATTGAAACATGCCGTCTGGAGAAGGCACCCTTCAAACCTGAGACAACTGGAGCAGTTTGCTCATGAGGAGTGGGCCAAAATACCTGCTGAGAGGTGCAGAAGCCTCATTGACAGTTACAGAAATCGTTTGATTGCAGTGATTGCCTCAAAAGGTTGTGCAACAAAATATTAAGTTAAGGGTACCATCATTTTTGTCCAGGCCTGTTTCATGGTTTTTTTTTTTTTTTTGTTTTTTTTTATTTAAGTTTTTGTAAAGGGTATACAGGTCATTACAGCATTGCATTGTTTACATTTTCATCACATGTTCCCTTATTTTTTGCTATTTGACAACATTGGTAGGATAGTTATTACAACAACCCCCCTTTTTTTTTTAAAGTGAAAGAAAAAGTGAAGTTAAGGAGAATTAAATAAAAACAAACAAACAAACGAATAAACAAACAAACAGAACAGCAAAAAACAAACAAACAGAAAATTAAGTAATTAAAAGTAAAAGAGCAACTGAGTAGCGTTGGAACAAAGAGCGAGACCATTATTGAAATGGTATTTGTCAAAGATTAGTTCTAATGGAAGACACATATGCGATCCAGGGTTGCCAAAAGATTATGAACCCATCCATGTCCTGTCTCAGTGCGAATGTCAACTTTTCCATCGAGTAAATGTCTTGAATCACGTTAATCCAATCTTCAGGTGTAGGACAGTCCTTCAGCATCCATTTTTTAGTTAGGGCTTTTTTACTTGCCAATATTAAAACATTGAATAAGTATTTATCTCCTCGTCTTTCCAGTGAGTCCGGTAATAAACCCAAATACAAAGTTACAAAAGAAAAGGGAACTGTTATTTTGAATATTTTCCCCAATATTGTCTGTACGTTGGACCAATATTGGTGGATAACTGGGCATGACCAAAACACATGAAAATGATTAGCAGTCTTTTCACCACACAAGCGCCAACAGTTCAACCCCTTATGGGTAAATTTGTTTTGTGCAGGTGTTCTGAAAAATCTTACCAAGTTTTTCCATCCAAATTCTCTCCACTGCAGGGATGAGGTACTTTTCCATTGCTGTTTATTTAGCTTTTCCCATATTTCCAATTGTAAAGTGAAATTCCCCTCTTTTTCCCATCTCTCTTTTATATACGATGTGTTGTCTCCTTTTAAGTCTTGAAGACCTTGGTATATTTTAGAAATGTATCTGATCCCTGGGATCCCTTTATATGCCATTAAGAAGACCTTCAGAACACCTGACTGGGCCCTTTCCAAATCCTCCTTTTTAAGTATATTGTTTATGTGGTGTCTAAGCTGAGAGAACCTGTAAAGATCTTGATTTATTAGACCTTGTTTTTTCAAATTTTCAAAACTTCTTAAAGTTTGCCCCTTAAAAAAATCGTAATATTTTATCAGCCCTTTCTCTTTCCACTCTTTAAATCTAGTGTCTGTTTTATTGGGGGTAAAGTCTTGATCATAGGCAATCCATTGCAGAAGTCGATAGGGCTCTTTAGCTTGATTCTCTCTGACTATCTTAAACCAAATTTTTAGCGGGGTCTCTATCCACGGGTTAGTGTTATTCAGGAGTTTATTTAAGGCATTGTTCCCTATTATCGCCTGTAGGGGGATGTCACTTGTTATTTGGCATTCCATCTCCTTCCATTGTGCAGTGTAGACTGGGTTACATATCTCTACTAAAGTTTTAATTTGTGCAGCTATAAAATAGTCCCTGATATTTGGCAGTGCGAGCCCACCTTTGTCTTTGTTTAGCTGTAGGGTTCTATATCTGATTCTAGGTCTCTTACCCTGCCATATGAATCTTGAGATCCTTCTGTCCAGTTCCTGCCATGTTTTTTTGGGAGGTTCTACCGGTATTGTTTGGAAAAGGTATAGAAGACGTGGAAGTATATTCATTTTGACTGCTTCAATTCTTTGTGCGGTACCTAAGAATGGTATCATATTCCATCTTGCTAGGTCAGATTTTATTTTTGTCACCAGTGGATCATAGTTTAGTGTTATAATTTTGTCGAGTTGTTTTGGGATATTGACCCCCAGATATTTCATAGATTCCAACTCCCAGTTAGTTTTGAGTTCATTTAGTGAAAAATGATTTGGGTCATAGTTGAATGTTAAAACTTGGGTTTTATACATGTTTAATTTGTACCCTGATAAATCTCCATAGTCTGAAAAAACTGAGATTAGTTCTGGTAGAGAAGTGTCTGGCTGCCCTAGGTATATTAAAATGTCATCAGCAAAGAGTGCTATTTTATGTTCTTTCTGACCAAGTGTAATACCTTGAATTTCTTGATTTTGTCTTATCCATTGGCTCAGAGGTTCTATGAAGATTGCAAAGAGCAGTGGAGACAGGGGGCAGCCTTGACGACATCCTCTTTCCAGCTCAAAAGATGATGATAAATTACCGTTAATCCTTATTTTAGCTGTTGGTTTTTTATATAATGCCTGTATAGTTCTAATGAAGTTGTTATGAAAATTGAAACTGGATAAGATTTTATAGAGGAAAGACCAGTCAACCGAATCGAATGCTTTTTCAGCATCTAATCCCAATATGACTGCATTTAAGTTATATTTTTTTATATGATGAATTATGTGTAAAGTGCGTCGAATGTTGTCTTGTGTCTGTCTTTGTCTTATAAAACCTGTTTGGTCTAAGTGAATTAAGTCTGTCAGTATGTTTTCTAACCTTTTGGCAAGGATAGTGGTAAAAAGCTTATAGTCCTGATTTAATACACTGATTGGTCTGTAGTTGGAGCATTCTAGTTTATCCTTTTCAGGTTTAGGTATGACTGCAATGACCCCTTCTCTCCAGGAGGGGGGGATTTCCCCTGTGTGGAGGACGTAGTTAAATGTTTTCAGGAGGAGAGGAGATAGTTGCTGTTTAAAGGTTTTGTACCATTCTGCTGTATAGCCATCTGCTCCTGGGGATTTGTTAGCTTTAAGTTTCATAATTGCTTTTTCCAATTCTTTAGGTTGTATTTCTGACAGTAGGGTTTTATTTTGTGATTCCGTAAGTTGGGGAAGGTTTAATGTATTTAGGAATGTCTCGGATGCGTTTTTATGTTTTTTGTGGGAGTATAAGTTCTTGTAGTAATTCTCGAAGCTTTTAAGAATATCCTGAATTCTGAATTTTATTTCCTTTGATACTGGGTCTCTGATTTTGTAGATTGCTCTTTCCGTTTGTTGTTTCCTCAATTTATAGGCTAGTAATTTTGCCGATTTACTGCCTGCTTCATAGTGTTTTTGTTTCAGAAATGTAAGTTTCTTCTGGATTTCTATTGTGTAGATCTCATTTATTTGATTTTTAATTTCTTTGATCTTGAGCGAGCCATTAGAATGAGTGTTATCTTTGTGTTCTTTTTCTAGGTTCTTGAGCTCTGACTCTAGTGTGATTAGTTTTTCTTGTCTCAGTTTCTTTTGGGTTGCCAGTTTTGCAATAATTTTTCCCCTTATTACAGCTTTGCACGCATCCCACAGTATTAAAGGGGATACTTCTCCATTATCGTTTTCTTCCAAATATCTGAGAGTATCTGATTCCAATTCATCTTTCAGTGGCCCTTTGAGGACACTTGAATTCAACCTCCAGGAAAATGTATTATTTGTGTATTTTTGGATGTTTAAATCCATATAGATCGGACTGTGGTCGGAGAGATCCATCAGTCCTATTTTACATGTTTTTACTCTTCCAATGTCTCTATTAAACATAAAAAAGTAATCAATCCTTGAGTAAGATGAATGTGGCGTTGAATAAAAAGTATAATCTTTTACATTGGGTTTGAATTCCCTCCATACGTCACAGATTCCCATTTCTTTTAGTAGCATTCGAGTATTCCTATTTTGGGTGTTATTTTGATGTGAAGAATTACCTGTTGCATCCCAGTATGGATTCAGTCTTAGATTGAAGTCTCCACCACATATCACTAAACCTTGGGCTTTAGTTATCATTAGGTCGAATACATTTTTATAAAATTTCCATTTAGCCCCTGGTGGTGCATATACATTCAGCAGGGTGAAATCTTCTCCCTCTAGCCGCCCAGTTACCAAACTGTACCTCCCTTCTTTATCTTTGTGTTCTGATTTTTTTTCAAATGTAATTTTGGTTGATATCAATGTCGCTACTCCCCTCCTCCTCCCTGATTTATATGAAGATGAAGAGATCATTTTAAACCCTTGTCTACTGAGTTTAGTGTGTTCCACGTCTGTTAGGTGGGTTTCTTGTAAAAATACTATTTCTGCTTTGTCTTTTTTCATTTTGCGTAGAATCTTGGATCTTTTAACTGGATTCAGGATCCCTTTTACATTATATGAGGCTATTTTGGTTACACCCTGTTTCTCCATTGTATTTTCTTATTTAGTATAACAGTGTGGTGGCCCTCTTTTTTGCTACTCAGAAACTGAAAGAACATTAAGAACATAAAAAACATTAAGTACATAATGAACGAAACTTTAAAACAAAAAACTGTCAAAAAAACTTCCTGAGCTGGGGTCTCTTTAAAGACCCTGTAAGAGCCCTGATGGAGTATGGGCTCTGAGGGAAATTCCTCAAACTCTGTTACGTGCTGAGGGCCCTCTCTTACCCCTGTAAGTTGTCCCATGTTTTTAACGTGAATTTCAGATCCCAATCCGAATTTGTAATGATTTTTTTTTTTTTTTTTTTTTATGCCTATACTCTATGAGCTTGTGTGCACCCTCCCACCCCCATCACAGCAAACATTCACTCTAATACAGTATTTGTTAGTGTGGGGAGAACATGTGGGTCATTGTTACATTTCTATTTTAACATGATTTTTTTTTTTCCCCTTTAAATTAAGAAGACATTTGTTTCTAATGCTAAAACTGCTCCATGAAAGGTTTTACCACATGCTGATTCTGCATCTTCTTTAATGTTTGTTACCTTGTAGGAGGGGTGATGGAAGTGCAGAGTGACTGTAGAGAGAAAGAAAAAAAAAACCCCAAAAAGGTCGCTATTCCTTCCTGGAACTGGAAAGCTTATCTTTGTAGCTCTGGGGCTGGGTGTTCCCGCTGCTGGCCCGTGGATTTTGAAGGTCTCTGAGTGGACCACGTTTGAGCTCTGATTTTCTCGTTCAGATCCGCTGCGGGTTTAAACACCGTTACCGGGAGTCCTCTTATTGCCATGTCAGTTGCTGCTTCTTCCACTGAATTGTAGAGACATGACTCTTCCCCGTAAAAGACCCTTAGCTTCGCCGGAAATGGCGTCTGAAAGCGTAGATTCTTTTCCCATAAAACCTTTTTGGCGTCGTTATATTCCCGTCGCTTTTTAAGAACTTCAGGGGCGTAATCGTGTTCCACGAAGACTTTTCTTTCTTGATGCATAAATCCTTTCTTCTGCCAAGCCCGTCTTACAACTTCTTGTTTTATTTTGAAGTCGGAGAATCTTACCAACACTGAACGTGGGGGCGCTTCCGGGGCTGGCTTTGCGGCTAATGTGCGATGTGCCTTTTCTATCTTCAAATCGGTGGATTGTGGAATATCCAACTTCTCTCTCAATAAGGATTCCACGCATTCTGCCACTGTGTTGAAACCATCTTCAGCTCCTTCTTTCAGACCGTGAATTCTGATGTTGTCTCGCCTCTGTCTTCCTTCTTGGTCGGCTAGCTTAGCCTCCAGCCTTGACTGTTTTCTGTGTAAATCCAGTACAGAATCTTCAAGCACTTTTATTCTGTCTTCAGCTTCCAAGATTCGGTTTTCGGCCTGGTCCATTCTGCTGTTCGCCTTTTTTAGATCCTCTCTGAATTCAAGAAATTCGGCCCGAAATCGTCGTAATTCGTCAAATAGCGATTTCAAGCTAATCCTTTTGTTAGCTAGGCCCAGGCGCTCGTCTTCTGAACGGAGGTCTTCTGGTTCTGATTCCGCGGCTGCTGTGCGTCCTGATCTGGGGAATGTCAGTTTCCTCTGCTTTTGGTTAGGCATGGTGTTATTGTCTTTTGAATTTTAATCTTCCAAAAATCCGTTAGGTCTGATTTTGAGGAGGTTTTCCTTGGATTGAGTCTGGGAGTTTCACCGTTAGGTTGCTATCACCATGGCGTCCAGACCGGAAGTCCATGGGTTTGTTTTTTAAAAAAAATTCTGTTGAACCACAATTCAAAAGCATTGTCTGATTTTCATTGGTTAATTTTCATAGAAATTTTATTTATTACCACTTTTGTCAGATTCAAGTTATTTCTGTGACCATTGTGGGTTTCTTTCATTAACAGAGGGGTACCAACAATTTTGTCCACGTGTGTACATGGTCCTCTTCTTGAGTAGGGGTGTGCGATACCATTGAGACATTTGAAGTCTACTGTATAATGGCGTCATGCCGTTATTGTCATAAGCTCTCTGTATGCCTCTCCAATGGTGCACAGCGAGGGGAAAAGGGACGAGGATTTAAATGCTGGGTTACACCACACAGACATTTATTAACACAAAAGTGAACATAAAGACACAAACACAGCTCAGATCCACTTAGAGTTCTCAAGAATGCCCAACGCACACACTGGAGGTTACAGCAGTGAACAGAACACAGGCAGTACTCACAGTGCAGGGGGTAGTCCGAGTTGTCACAGCGACAATCGACGAGCAAACACAGATTCAGTCCTTCCTGATGTGACGGTGGACAGGGAAAACGACCATCCAACGCGTACAATAATCCAGCAGCGTTTGTCTAGCAAAAAGTTGCTTTTGTACAATCACCCCTGGCGTAGTGAATTGGGAACACCTGGGCGAGCGTGGGAAAGATAATTACCAGGGTAAACAGCTGACTGTCAGAAAGAGAGGGGCGTGGCCGGACAGGCCAGAGCGGCAGCTACAGGCAGGAACAGAAACGGTGCACGAACATGAAAACAACAAGAAATCAAAACAACTCCACATAATAAACCCACTGTCTGAGCCACCAGGATCGATCAGAACCGAGCCCACAGGAAACACGGGCTCGGTTCATGACAGAGCCCCTCCTTCTAGCGGTGGATACCAGACACCCACGGTAACATCAAGGAACCCCCCTTCCCCACCAACCCCAACAGGCACAACAATAATACACGAACCCGGGTGGGAGGTAGGGGGGAACAGGAAAGGAGGGAACACAATACCCCGCCCAGGGCCCACAACTAACCCCCCCAGACCAAAGACGTGGAGGCTCGGGAGGCCGCCCTGAGTCCCACGACCAACAGGCAGTTCGGTGAACCCAGTCAGGTGGCCTGCCGGAGAACATGGGCCATCTGGCCCAGAGACTTGGTCTCTCAGGCGGTCAGCCAGCGTTGTTAATCTACCAGGGCTGACAGGGTGAGGCAGGAGGCGGCCTGCCTACCAGGAAGCTCGCTGGTGGGTGACTGGACTGAAGGGAGGGAACCCCCATGGCGTACGACAGGGGGGAGAAGGGGACCACGGTGTCCTTATGGTGGTCTGCAGCGCCCTCAGGAATCCTGGCTTGGGACCTAGCTGCACCTGGGGTGGGCCCCAACTGGGCCGACTCCGCTGCACCCCCAATGGACTCAACCAGGAGCCTAGCAGCACCCATGGTGACCTCCAATTGAGACTCAGCTGCACCCGCAGTGACCCCCGACCGGGCCAGCTCCGCTGCACCCACGATGGACTCCAGCAGGAGTCTGGCTGCACCCGCAGTGGGATCCAGTTAGAGCACCATTGCACCAGCGGTGACCCCCATCGGGGGCCTCATTGCTCCCGCGGTGGCCCCTGACCGGGCCGGCTCCACTGTGCCCACGATGGACTCCAGCAGGATCCTGGCTGCACCTGCGGTGGCCTCTGGCTGAGGCTCTGCAGCACCCGCGGTGGACCCAGATTGGACCAGAGCTGCACTCACCACGATCCCGGTCTGGGACGTGGCTGCACCCATGATGGACTCTAGTTAGAGCACCGTTGCACCAGCGGTGACCCCCACTGGGGGCCTCATTGCTCCCGCGGTGGCCTCCCCAGCGAGGGAGGTAGTGATCCTGACGTCACCTGGCGCTGGGCCCCCATTGGCCTCTTCCGGGGCCGCCAAAGTCCCGTCGTAGTCAGTCGGCAACCCTGGTGATGGCAGATCCTGTCTGGTGACCCTAGTGAGGGGCTCGGCAGGCATGGGAGAGAAGGAAAGGTTAGGGTCGTCGGCAGCGGCAGAGCCCAGTGAGGGAAGCTCAGGTGCGGCCAAGAGCCGCACCCGACTCTCCTCCCCAAGAGCCAAACAAGCTCTCTTGATCAAAGTCAACTGAATTACAAGAGAGACAACTTGCCTGTGCTCGAGCTCTACCGCCATCCAGGACTCCGATGCTGTTGATGATGATGATCCGGGTCCCGTTGGCTGGGGGTCTGGTCCGGGTGATGACTTCGTAGCAGCGGTCCCCGCAGCAGGCGTAATGGTGACAGCAGTCCTATTATCTTCCTGCAGTATCTACAACGCAGGGGACTCCACCAGCGTGGCTGCAGGGGAACCTTTCCTTGCTGGCTCCGGGAAGGGATCATCCGGAACCACCCGCTCCTCCATTGTCCGGTGGCTCTGCTCACTCTGGAATCAACGGGGGGGGGGGGGACACAGAAGAGACAAGGAAGTAGTTTACCTCCGCAGCTGGAGGGGAGGACCCAGCGGACTGCCGAAGCTGGGCCTCTCCTCCGGGAGACAGACAGTGTTTATCATTATGTTTAATAGCATGAAAACACACTTGCCTGTTCTCCTGGTGCTCGATGTTCACAGCTGCGGGGAGCCGGCAGTCATCCTCACTCTGCCACACTGCACCTTACAGACTAACTGGTACATCACATTTTCGCTCTGCTCCTGATAGTCCTTCTTTGCGTAATAGGATGATTCATGTGTTTATACGGGTCATCATATATTAAGCTATGATGCATATAGGTTTTATAATCTTGTTAGTTTTACTTTCCATGGGTAATCCCTTTGTCTGTCATGTGTGTGTTTCTGTTGTTTGGTTGTCTACTGTCATGCTGCTGTTACACTGTAATTTCCCAGTTTGGGATCAATAAAGTACATCTATCCATCTATCTATCCATCACTCGCATCTGCGCTGGCTCTTGTTCCCCCTCTGGACGATGGAAGAGTCGGCTCGGGAGATGCAGAAGTGGGCGTGGACCGGGGAAGCATGGCCCTCTCGGAGGCTGGAAAGAGGTCGACAGCTGAAGGAGGGGAAGGCTTCTCCAGGCGTCTCCTCATCGGATGACGCCTTGGTCTGGTCTCTGGGACTGACCGTGCTGGAGACAGAGGAGGGTCGGGCAAAGAGTCCCAAGGAATGAAGGCCTGCTGATCTCTGGGTCTCCGTCTCAGCGCCGTGAGGAACGTCAGCCCGGGGAAAGAGCACTGAAGTGAACTCACAGTCACCAGCAGGTCAGCAAACTTGGGGTAGTCCTATAACCCGGGATAAGCCTCCAAAACCTCCATAGCTCCTTCCAAGCACTCCAGCTTCCTCTTCGGTCCTTGGGTGGCGAAGGCCCCGTTGGCGAAGGCCCCGTTGACGAAGGTCCGGATATATTCGGCGGCCCATCTCACCTCAATCGTGGGCAACTCCGCAGCAACAGCCTCCACAGCAGACGAGATGGTGGTGTCAGTCCGATGCTCCTCCTGCAGCGGCTCCAATGTTGGGAAATCCTTCAGCGTAGCTGCAGGGGAGCCTCTCCACGCTGCCTCCGGGAATGGATCATCCGGGGCCCCTGGCTTCTCCGTCTGACTGCCTTGACCTTGGGCCAACGGATCCTCAGGGAGAATGGGAGGAGACACGGAGAGGGGAAAAGGTGAATTAATATTTGCAGCCAGAGGAGAGGACCCAGTGGACTGCTTAAACTGGGCCTCTCCCTCGGGAGACAGACAAGGTTTGCAATTAGATGGAATGAAATGAAAAAACACTTGCCTGTCACCCCGGCTCCTGATGTTGACAGCTGCAGACTGTTGGCAGTCACCCTTCTCCGTGCCACTGACTCCTTCAAAGGCTTGTAGAGGAGCCAGCTCCAATGACGCGGAGGTGGGCGTAGCCAGGACAATCTCGGCGGCTGGAGCGATGACGGCCGCCGAAGACGAGGGGGGCTTCCTCCGGCGAGGCTTCCTTTTCCTCGCGGGTGGTTGGAGCACCAGATGGTTCGGAATTTTGAGCACACCACCCGGCTGCAGATAATCCAGGCCGATGCACTCCGGATTATCTGGAAACAACGGTGGTGTAGCCACGGGAGGCTCGAGCACTGGGAGCGCCGCACTCGCCCCCACGCATGGCACGGCAAAGATATCCTGGAGGATCTTGGTCGCCTCCGGATGGTCCCAAAGGCAATCCCGATTTACCACTCTTACTGCCATATCCCGAGCCCATCGAGCTGTCTCGGGAGAACAGGGCTCCAACGCCCGCGAGAGTATGTCCTCCAGCAGACAAAGCGAGCGCAGCTCCCTCTCTAGCAGCTCAGCCAATGCGCCTGGAAAGCAGGTGAGTGAAAATGAGACAGTCCAAAAAGGATTTGTGTGGGTGTAACCGGCTAACTCCGTTTTATGGCTGGATTATTCTGTCATAAACTCTCTGTGCGCCTCTCCAACGGCGCATGGCGAGGGGAAAAAGGACGAGGATTTCAATACTGGCTTACACCACACACACATTTATTAACACAAAAGTGAACATAAAGACACAAACACAGCTCAGATACACTTAAGAGTTCTCAAGAATGCCCAACGCACACACTGGAGGTTACAGCGGCGAACAGAACACAGGCAGTACTCACAGTGCGGGGGGCAGTCCGAGTGGTCACAGCAACAATCGACGAGCAAACACGGATTCAGTCCTTCCTGATGTGACGGTGGACAGGGAAAACGACCATCCAATGTGTACAATAATCCAGCGGAGTTTGTCTAGCAAAGAGCTGCTTTTGTACAAACACTGCTGGCGTGGCGAATTGGGAACACCTGGGCGAGCGTGGGAAAGATGATTACCGGGGCAAACAGGTGACTGGCAGAAAGAGGGGGGCGTGTCCAGACAGGCCAGAGCGGCAGCTACAGGCAGGAACAGAAACTGTGCATGGACATGAAAACAACGAGAAATCAAAACACAACTTCACATAATAAACCCACTGCCTGATCGCTCAGGCAGTGGGTTTATTATGGGTTTATCGGGTTTATTAAGATAAGATAAGATAAGCCTTTATTAGTCCCACAACGGGGAAATTCCAGGATTGCAACAGCACAGGGATAGCAACACTCAGAGCAACAATCAGAAGGCAAGAAAAAACAAGCAAGCAAGAGCAGCTAATATACATATGTACATATTACTATAAAATATATATATACACACACACACACACACACACACAGTGCAGAGCATTGTAGCTGGATGGAATAAATATATGAATATATGAACACACAGTGCAGAGCATTGTAGCTAGATGGAATAAATATGTAAATATATAAACACCCACAGTATGGAGCATTGCAGCTAGGTGGAATAAATATGCAAGTATATAAACACACACAGTGCGGAGCAATGTAGCTAGATGGAATAATATGTAGATATATAAAAACACAGTGCGGAGCATTGTAGCTAGATGGAATAAATATATAGATATATAAATATAAACACACCCAGTGCAGAGCATTGTAGCTAGATGGAATAAATATGTAAATATATAAACACACACAGTGCAGAGCATTGTTGCTAGGTGGGATGAAACAGCATAACCGTCTATTTAGTTATCCTACATGGTATGATTATGTGCCCATACATATTCTCACCCTCCATAGCGACCGGTATGTTCCTAGTTGTATGCCGGAGAGGACCATTGTGTAAGTCTATTGCATCTTTTGCATTCAAAAAAAAAACAAAAAAAAAAAACAAAAAAAAAACTATTAGTTTGTTACGTCTTTTTGCTATCTCTGCGAGCAGCCCTGCTTAGGTTGTACAGTCTGACAGCCGTTGGTAGGAAGGACCTACGAAACCTCTCGGTTGTGCACCTGGGATGATGTAGTCTGCTGCTAAATGAGCTCCTCAGTGCATCCAGTATGTCCTGCATAGGGTGGAACTCGGACTCCAGCAGAGATGACAGTTTAGCCACCGTCCTTCTCTCTCCTATCTCCTCCATCGGATCAAGGCGTTGCCCCAGGACAGAGCTAGCTTCTTAATCAGTTTGTTCAGTCTCTTCCTATCGGCTGCAGTAATGCCACTGCCCCAGCAGACCACTCCAAAAGTGATGGCTGATGCCACCACCGTGTCATAGAATGACTTCAGCAGCGCCCCTTGTACACCAAAAGACCTGAGTCTCCTCAGCAGGAACAGCCTGCGCTGTCCCTTCTTGTAGAGTGCGTCAGTATTGTGTGACCAGTCTAGTTTATTGTTCAGATGAATACCCAGGTACTTGTAGGATGTCACCATCTCGATGTCTGTTCCCTGTATATTTACTGGTGCTGTGAGGGGCTGCCCATGCCTGTGGCAGTCCACCACCAGCTCCTTAGTTTTCCTCGCGTTGATCTGGAGGCAGTTCCGATGGCACCAGTCCACAAAGTCCTGGATAAGCCCTCTGTACTCAGCTTCATCTCCGCTGGAGATGAGACCAACGATCGCAGAGTCATCAGAGAACTTCTGTAGATGGCAATGTGTTGTGTTGTGTGAGAAGTCCGCAGTATAAAGAGTGAACAAGAAGGGAGCCAGCACCGTTCCCTGGGGGGCCCCCGTGCTACTGATGATCGTGTCGGAAACACAGTCCCGGGTTCTCACAAACTGAGGCCGGTTCGTGAGGTAGTCCAGGATCCATGATGACAGGTGCTGGTCCACCCCTGCGCGCAGCAGCTTGTCCTTCAGGATCATCGGTTGGATGGTGTTGAAAGCACTGGAGAAGTCAAAGAACATGATCCTCACCATATTCCCGGGCTTCTCCAGGTGGGACAGAGAACGGTGAAGGAGGAAGATCACCGCATCCTCCACCCCAATGCCATGCTGGTAGGCGAACTGGAGTGGATCCATCGCTGGTTCCACCAGGGGGCGGAGATGAGCAAGGAGCAGTCTCTCCAGGGTCTTCATCAAGTGGGACGTCAAGGCCACCGGTCTGAAGCTGTTCAGGTCTTTGGGGTGGGAAGTTTTTGGTACAGGTACCACACAAGATGTTTTCCACAGCTGTGGTACCCTCCCCAGTTTCAGGCTCATGTTGAAGATATACGTCACAATCCCACACAGCTGGTCTGCACAGGACTTGAGGAGCTTTGCGCTGATGCCGTCCGGTCCCGACGCCTTCCTCGCCTTGATCTTCCTCAGCTCCGTCCTCACCTGGGTCTTGGTCAGGGTCAGGATGGGGGGCTGTGTGTTGGGAGTGGGGGGGGTGTCGGTGGAGTGGGGAGTGGGTAACAGGACTTGATTTCTTAGAGGCAGCAGTGGTTGTTGTGCAGACAGGGGGGAGGGCGGTTGGTCAAATCTATTGAAAAACAGATTCAGGTTGTTCGCCCACTCCCTGCCCCCTGTGGCCTGGGGGGAGGTATTCTGGAGCCCCGAGATGGTTTTGAGGTTTTTCCAGACCCCGCTGATGTCGCTCTGTTGCAGCTTGTCCTCCATCTTCTTCCTGAAGCTGTCCTTGCCTTCTCTGATCTTTCTCCTCAGCTCCCTCTGTACGGACTTCAGCATCTCCCTGTTCCCCGACCTGAAGATCCTCTTCTTCTCTCTCAGAAGTGTTTTTATCTCAGGGTTGATCCAGGGTTTGTTGTTTGAGTGACGCCGTATGGTCTTGGTGGGAACGGATTTGTCCACACAGAAGCTGAGGTAGCCCGTGAAGGTGTGAATGAGGCCATCGATGCCCTCACCATGTGGATCGCAGAGCTGCTTCCAGGCAGTGGCTTCAAAACAGTCCTTTAGAGTGTCCATTGTCTCCTCAGACCATAACTCCACAGTGCGCATGGCCGGAGGTTGTCTGTGCACTAGGGGTTTGTACACCGGTCGGAGATGAACCAAGTTGTGATCCGATCTCCCAAGTGGGGGGAGTTGTGATGAGGTGTACGCCTCCTTAGTGTTTGCGTAGAACAAATCCAGTGTTTTATTGTCTCTAGTGTGGCATGTGACATACTGGGTGAAAGTGGGCAGAATGGGAGACAGTGAAACGTGGTTGAAATCGCCTGAGATGAGGAGAAGAGCATCTGGGTGTTCTGTCTGCAGCCTGCTGGTTACTGAATGGATGACGTCACGCGCTGTCCCAGCGTTCGCCGTCGGATTTGCATAAACAACAATGCAGATCACGTGTGAGTGTTCTCTCGGGAGATATGTAGGCCTCATGCTAACAGCTAGCAACTCAATGTCTTTGCTGCAGTGTCGTTGTTTAACAGTGATATGTCCCGGTCTGCACCAGTTGTTGTTAACATACATGATCACTCCACCGCCCCTAGTTTTGCCACTCTCTGGTGTTCGGTCAGCTCGTATCGTGTGAAAACCCTCCAGCTCAATGTTAGCATCTGCTGCTAGTTCAGTTAGCCACGTCTCAGTAAACAAAAGGAGAGAGCACTCCCGGTAAGTGCTATCATAACGGGAGATAGCCGCTAGCTCATCTAACTTTCCCAGTATCGACCGTACATTTCCCATGACAACAGATGGAAGGGAGGGTCTGTACCTTATATTTTTTGTCCTCCGCCTTACTCCAGCCCGGCAGCCGCGGCGTTTTCGCCTCAGTTCTCTCGGTATGTCGAGTTTTTCCAGTGGGACCGGGTGGCGGTTAAATGCTAGCAGCTCTTCCCTGTTATATCGTATCCTGCTATAAACAGTGGCTCCGTCCACCGGCTCAGGAGACATTTGGGATGATCTGTGTGTCCGTGATATAAGTGGGGTGAAAAAAAAAAGTGATCAAAAGAGAGAGGAAGGGAAAAAAAACTCGGAATCGAGCCGCTGTTGCAAAAGGCAGCCGACTGGTGTGGCGCCGAGAGGAGAAAAAAAAACAGAAATACAAGCCACCCAACCAATTTTTCAAAAAATAATAAAACGACTCAGAGTGTGAATGCAGTTTCATCTGCAGATGAATTTAATAACTTTTTTTGTTATCATTGGTCCTAATTTGGCTCGAGAAATACCCATTACGGCACCTACGGGTGATACAGTAAGCAAAAACACTGCTATAAAAGACTCCATTTTCATAAAGAACACAGACGAGAGAGAGGTTATTGAAATTGTTAAATCGTTTAAAAGTAAGACATCTACGGACTGTGATGGTATTGACATGCTCTTAGTCAAAACTATTATCGAATGCTTAGTGAAACCACTGACGTATATTTGTAACCTGTCTCTCCAAACAGGTATATTTCCCAATGCAATGAAAATAGCTAAAGTAATTCCGATATACAAGGCGGGTGACAGAGGGGAACTTTCAAACTATAGACCAATTTCACTATTGCTGCAATTTGCCAAGATACTTGAAAAAATATTCTGTGAGAGAACTGACAACTTCATAATGAAGAATAATTTATTGTGTGAGCAGCAATATGGGTTCAGACACGAGAGGACAACTGCATTTGCTCTAATGGAATTTATAGAAAAAATATTAACTGCCATTGAAAATAAAGAGTACTCAGTTGGGGTATTCCTGGATCTTAAAAAAAGGAATTTGATACAGTGGATCATAATTTATTATTAAAGAAACTACAAAATTGTGGTATTAGGGGGGTAGCACTGTCCTGGTTATGTAGTTACTTAAAGAATAGATATCAGTATGTATGTGTTGGTAACAGAAACTCACAGTTACTGAAGGTTACTTGTGGAGTCCCACAGGGTTCAGTTTTGGGGCCACTGTTATTCAATATGTATATAAATGATATACTGTATGTAAAATTTCGAAAAAAATGGATTTAATATTGTTTGCTGATGACACTAATCTATTATGCAGTGGAAGCAATTTGGAACAACTTTTGGATACACTCGGAAAGGAATTAGGAAAGCTTAAACTGTGGTTTGATTCAACCAAATTAATGCAAAATTTAAGTAAGACAAAAATTATAGTTTTTAACAACCATCACAACAACTTAGTATCTAAACTCAGTGTAAATGGTGTGGAGATTGAAAGGGTATCCGAAACTAAATTTCTTGGAGTAATAATTGATAATAAACTGTGTTGGAAGTCACATATTAATTATATTAAAGGTAAAATATCTAAATCAATTGTAATACTACACAGAATGAAATATTTGCTGAATCAACCCACACTATATACGAGTACTTTGTATCATTCATTAATACTCCCATACATGACATATTGTACTGAAGTATGGGGAAATACATATAAAACAAACATATATCCAGTCTTTATGCTTCAGAAGAGAGCTATTAGAATAATAAACAAAGCTGCTTACAGGGAACCAACAAACCCACTTTTTCTTAAATTAAAAGCTCTCAAGTTGAAAGATCTGGTTGACTTTAAAACTGCAGTAATAATGTTTAAAGTGAAGAATCTATCACTGCCCACAAATATCGAGAAGTTGCTCCAAATAAGGGAGAAACAATGTCATTTCAGACAAACATGTATATTTCAAAAACCTTCAGTGAGAACTACCACCAAGCAACACTGTGTTTCAGTGCAAGGAGTCAGATTATGGAACGATTTTGGACCTGAATTAAAATCATGTACAACGCTTGGACAATTTAAACAAAAACTAAAGGAAGAAATACTCCAAACATATATACAAGATGACATGTAAAATCACATAAGGATTGTCATATCCAGTCTGTTGTGTTGTTGCTTAGTTTTTTTGACACATTTTGTCTTAGCTTTGTTCCGAATTGTAATCGCTCTTGTTTTGTTTTTCTTTTGAATTCTTGGATGGAATATGGGTGGGCAATATAAGCTGCGGCTTCAGCCATCACCCATTTCAGATAACTGTATAATCAGAGGAGTTATTGTTTAATTTGACCTTGTTGGATTTTTTGTCTTTTTTCCCCTTTGTTATATTATTCGGTTTCTTTTAATCTTTACTTTTAATCTATCTGAAATAAAGATTCATTCATTATGGGTTTATCGATCAGAACCGAGCCCATAGGAGACACGAGCTAGGCTCATGACAGTTATAACATTGACATAGGTTACAGTACATGTTTCTATGGTTACAGTAAACAAACATAGCATAGGAAGACGTGGTTATCCATCCATCCATCCATCTTCTTCCGCTTAATCCTTTTCGGGTTGCGGGGGGGGAGGGGGCTGGAGTCTATCCCAGCATCTTTGGGCGAGAGGCAGGGTACACCCTGGACAGATCACCAGTCCATCGCAGGGCCAACACAGAGAGACAGACAATCATTCACTCTCACAGTCATACCTAAGGACAATTTAGAATCCCCAGTTGATGCCAATTAACCTAACTTGCATGTTTTTGGCATGTGGGAGGAAACCGGAGAAATCCTGGAGTAAACCCACGCAGACACAGGGAGAACATGCAAACTCCACACAGATCACTGTTGGTCGGGCGCTGAGATCGAACCCAGGATCCCCCGGCCAAGGGTGAGTTGCTGTGCTGCCGCAGTGCTAACCGCTCCGCCACCCTAAGACGTGATCAGAGTTACCTAAAATTGGATCTAGTTGTGTGGAAATATTTTATTTTTAGGTGGTTTCATACTGTTGCCATGTTTTAAAAAAATGGCACAGCAACGCTGATAATCTGCCTCCAGATTTTTCCACACATCAACAACATTGCTCAGGCGTGAAGTTGCCAATTGTACGCAGGGCTATTTTCATTTTGTTTGGGCTACTTCAGGTTAAATTTTTGTAGCCATCTGAAGAAAAAAACAGATTCAGTTCACGTTCAGTGCAACGAGAGCCAAAAAGCTCTAGGAGAGAACCGTGCTACGGAGACTTCTAAGGCAGGTAAACCGATTCAGAATACAAACCCCTCCAAAGATGTGGAAGTTTAGTTTCATGTAATGTTTGATACAAAATATTCAAAACTCAATATGTTTATAAGCAGAAGAAATATTTTTTATTTTGTTTTTACTGAATATGTTGAAGGCAAATAACGCTGGCCTGTGAAACTTTCCTTTATAAATTAAAAAGAAAAAAATATTTAGGGATCGTTGTCAAGCATGTCATTCATGTGAAAATTCACAGAAATGTTGTGACACTGTTTTTGGCCATATCAGCTACCCTTCTTCTTGAGCCAGTCTTGTGGCTCACATGACTGGACAGGTTAGTTTAACAGATGTGCTGGGGGAGTCGTGGATGAAGCCGGGGTTATGTTACCACCACGTGGCCATTATGAGTCTCTGATCAAGATGGTAAATCCAGCCATTGTCCATGGTTACCTGACAAGCTGACACAAGTAAGGCTAACAATATTTTGTTTCAGACAGTTTCCACATTAGTTTCCACGAGCTTTACATGCTGCTTCTTGGCATCTTCAGATTATTTCATCTATCACCATGTAGGTATTATGGCTGGCTCATCATCAGCTTCAGCTGTTTTGTTGGAAAAGATGTGGTAGTTGAAATATGGAGCACCATGCCAACTTGTTCTGTCCACAAGGCAATAGGGTTGCAGAAGTCTGGATTTTGAGGACTGTCTCTTTTCAAACAGCTTCTCACTGTAAAAAACCAAGTACACATCATTACAATTCTCACACATTACAAGAAGCCACAGATAATAATTTAAAGATTATAAACACCACTGAAGTGGAGTGATATAAATGTGGTGAAACATGAGAGGAACATAGTTGCTCCTTGAATCCCCAGAATCCAACAGCCACTGTAGCTGGCAGGGAAAAAAAGTTAATTTCCAGCACTGCTGCAGAAGTTCTAGCCACTCATTGACTTCTGTTCCAACTTTAAATCTTGTCCATAGCATTTAAAAGGAATGGCTAGTTTGTCCCTGTCAAATGCTTTTAATGAGTCCAGAGGTACCTGGTGGGCCCTATATATTTTTGTCATGAGCTCATATTACGAGGGCTGTTTAATAAAGATGTCCCCTGACTTATTTCCCATGGACTGAGAGGAACAAAACTTAACACAGTTATTCGTCTCTCTCTACATGGATACCACCAAGGGTCACACATTTCTCCCATTGCTTTATGCAGCTGTGGAGACCTCACCTGTAGAAGACTGCTAGTTGGATCAGAAGACATGACTTGAACTTGGAAAACAGTGTTTCATCTTGAAAGTGCTTGCCCCTCAAAAATGACTTCATGATTGGAAAAAGGTGGAAGTCAGATGGTGCGAGGTTGGGACAGCAAGGTGGGTGAGGAAGGATGTCATAGCCACAGGACCCTGCCTCCATCTCAGCAACATCTGAGTTGTGAACTGGAGCATTGTCTTGCAGGAGGTGGACACCTTTGATCAGCATCCCACGATTCTCTGTTTTGATAGCCTTTCTGCAGCAGTGAAGAAGCCATCTCTATTGTCATTCAGTCCATAGAGTTAATCACGTACAGCAGAATGAAACTATGTTTCTCCTATCTACAATGTTAGTCACATGTAGAATCAGAAAGGTCACTGCCATGCAAGGTGCTGCCACAAACAACTTCTCCTTCCCCCATTCTATTACGCTGAGCACCAAGCTAGAAGGCAGGAAGTACCATTTTTATATGGTCTTTTGTATAACCTGGCTGGGACTTGAACCGCCAACCTCCCGGTTGTGGGGCGGATGCTCTGTCAACTAGGCCACCACTACGGTAAGTGAAGTGTAGTAAGTCCTGGTAAATGTGGTACCCTTTGCCAAAAAAACATCATCAATACTTGATGCTGGTCCCAAAAGACCATGAACATGACCTTGCCCTCTGAGGGTTGGGCACGCGCCTTCTTTGGAGGTGGTAATGGTAAATGGCATTCACTTATATAGCACTTTTTCTTATCTCTAGATGACCAAAGCACTTTACAGATCTTGCTATCCATCTGTTCACACATTGATTGCGGTGGAGCTGCCATACACAGGCGCTGGCCTGACCCACCAGGAGCAACTGGGGGTTAAGTGTCTTGTTCAAAGACATTTCGACATGCAGACTGCAGACAGAGTGGGAATCGAACCCCTGACCCCTTCGATCAGTAGTCGGCCACACTACACCTGTGCCATCGCCGCATAAATCATAATGCTTGCTTCGACTGGGCTTTAGTCTCTGGATCATCGTTCATTCATCCTGCATAATTAGTCTGTCAAAGAAGTCCGCCTGGTTTTCTTGGCAAATGGCCAAACAAGCCTGGAAGCACGTGACTTATTCCTGCTTCTGGAAAGGTGTGAGCAACCGGGAACCCATTGTACAGACAACTTCTGCATGTTCAAATGGTCATGGACGATTTTTTTCCCACAGACCACACACTGATCTTGAAATCTTGGGCTTGTTGGTGAATGGTTATGTGGTGATCCTCCAAAAATAGTGGCCTCCACTTTCCGGATGGCACACTGTGGTCATCCGGGAATGGTTGCCTTTTCCACCTATGTCCGACCACACTTGTACTGTTGATGCCAGTGCTTGATTACCTCATACGGTGGGTCATCCTCCCCCATAAGTCTCTTTCATCTCATCGAACGTCTCCCATGGTGTGCAGCCTCTAATCGGAACCCGATAACCGCTCTGCATTCAACTGGCTGCACTATCACACCTTACCTGTCATGGCCTGAGCACCGATCTCGTCCGCGCTCGGGTCATGCAGTATTTTCCTCCCATTCGGTAGTATTTCTTATGGTCCCGCAGGGCTCTTATTCTGACAGCATCTCTGCGAGGCTTACGGCTGTCAGAGCGGAGCTGGCTGTGACAGCTGGAATCAATGGAGTTGATGACTGCCTCATCAGCTGTTTCATCCCTGGCCCTATTTAAGGGAGCAGCGTTGGTTGCTCCGGGCTGCGACCTCGTCTGACATCGTCTGACAATCCTCGTCTGATATTCATCGTCTATATTCGTCACAGTAAGTGTTTTCCCTGGGACTGTGTAGCCCGTGTCTAGTTATAACCTTGGTTGTGTTCCCCCCCCCCACCCATGGCTCCTTATTTTGTCATTTGTGTTCCTTAATAAATTATGCAAGCTCATCGGTGGCCTTTGGCGTCTTATTTGAGGTCAGCGAGGACCACAGCATGACATTACCTTCATCGCATCACCTGTAAAACAGAGACTCATTGGACTTCAGAGCTGAAAATTACCACATGATCTACATATAGAGATATGGATTATTATACATGTGTAATTTTAGCCTTCTACAACAACTGGAAGGGGGCCAGGGGAAATCTTTGATGAGCTGCCCTCGTAAATTCAGAAGTCTCCTAATATTATAAAGAACTTCCTCTTTAAACTCAGAGAACACATACCTCTGCAAAGGCTCTGTCTGTCCGTCCTTTTTGTCTCTCCCTCTGTCCCTCATCCCTCTAAATTCATCCAGTAGTTTTTTAATGCCGCTGACAAGTGGGTGGACAGACAGATGGACACATGATCCATTATATTGCAAGATGGGGCCTTGACACAAGTATGTGCTTATGGATCACCTCCAAAATGAGATGGGTGTATCCATAGCCCAAGGGCCACCTCTGGTGAAAATTTAATCGAAATCTGTCCAGTAGTTTTTTTTTGTGTAAGCTTGCTAACAAACAGACAGACAAATAACCAAACAAACCACCTCAATCACATTACCTCCTTGGCAGAGGTAATAAACCCTGTTCTATCAGGCTTTACTACCATTGATATCTCAGCCTTCTTTTACTCTTTCAGGTGATGGGCTGAGAATATTTTCAAAGAAATGTAAATCCTCCATCAAACGTCCTCACGATGGATGAGTCAACAGAAGTTCGGACCGACGGCAACTCTCTACTGAAGGCTGTTTATCTGTGTCGGCTGCGTCTGACTCGGCTGCTGCTGGAAGGGGGTGCCTACATAAATGAGAGTAATGAAGATGGTGAGACACCACTCATGGTGGCTTGCAAGACAAGACACGCAGACTCCCAAAGTGTACCCAAGCACAAGATCGTTCAGTATGTTCAGTCACAACTTCTTTTACTAAAAGTAACTGCCATCAAAAATGTGCTATTTTACATTTTCCTGGAATAAAAAAAGAAAAAAAACAGGTGTGCTTTTTTTGTATTCCAATAGGTATCTTCTGGAAAATGGTGCAGATCCAAACATCCAAGACAAGATGGGGAAAACAGCTTTAATGCACGCATGCCTTGAACAAACTGGTACTGAAATTCTGTCACTGCTGTTGAGCAGTGGAGCTAATCCTACTTTAGAAGATCACTCAGGTTTATCTGCATTAGTTTATGCTGTCAATTCAGGTAGCAGAGAAATCCTGAGAATCCTCCTGGATGCCTGTAAAGCAAAGGGAAAGGAGGTTATCATCATCACCACCAACAAACTGCCTTCTGGCCATCAGATGACAAAGCAGTATCTTAATGTCCCTCCACCTCCTGATTTTGAAGAGCGTCTGCATTACACCCCCACATATTGTTTCTCATCACCATATGAAGTCCAGTTACAAACTCCTCCGCAGGGTTCCTCTGCAAATGCTTCTCCCCAACCAGGTAGCCCCCTCGTGGCATTCAAGGATCCACAGTGTTTAAACTTAGGGTCGAGAATGGTAACGTCTAGGCCAGGCTCTCCACTCCAACACCCTAGTCCTTTACATATTCCTGGAACTGATAAGCGTCTTAATCTCCATAGACTACACTCGGAGCAGTGGTCCAAAAGCTCTTCCTTGCTTATTCAGCAGACACGAGCATCTTCCCTCACCAAGGAGCCAGTAGAAATCACTCCTGAGGAGGACTTTTCCTTCAGGGTCAAAGGAAGACTCTCTTCTGCTTCTCGACATCACAGCATCGATGTCAAAGATGTGACAGGGCTCCTGAAAGCACTAGAGAATATGTCCGGAGGTGAGAACAAAGGAGGAACTGACAGAAGAGGCTTAGCCAGAAAGATGTCTTATGACAGCGCTGCAAGTTCATCACATTCTGCTTCCCACCCAAATCTGCTTCAAGATACCCTCCCCTTCTGCCACAAATCCAGTCCACTGGATGAGGATTCCTGTGACTCTCTGAGACAGTTGAACATTTCCAGTCTGAAAAATGTGGTGCGGTGGCGAAATACTGGTTTTGACCACTACAGTTCTGACTCTCAGTTGCCACAATTCAGCAGTCAAGAAAAAAAGTTTAAGAACTCTGGAACTGGATCAGGTCCAGAGAGGCACAAGGTGGTCAACAGCAGATCCTCCAACCTGTCAGGATCAAGAGAGTCCTTGGAGAATTTAATTCAGAGACGGGGAGCTGCCAAGCCAGAGCAAAGAGGCTCTGGGGCCCTTTTGCTGGATCGCATTGCTCACACTCGACCCGGCTACCTTCCTCCTCTGAATCCCCACACTCCTATACCAGATATTGGCATTGGCACAAGCACTTCCTGTCCTTTGGATGGAAGCAGCAAGACACTGAACAGTTTTCTTACCGGATCAAAGCCCATTTTACCGAGTGCACCTGCATTTCCCCGGGGTGTAACTGCTGATAAAATGCTGTGGAGGCGCCACTCAATGCAGAGCGAGCAGATAAATCAACTGGTCAACTTTGAGGAGACTTTTGGGCGCTAATATGCAATGTTACACTTAACAAAGAAAAATGCATGTATTCTATTACATTATCAAGTTATGTATTTATATGTATACACTCACTGTGATTTTGTCAAACTGCTGCTTTACTTTCCTTAGAGCCTCATACTCACAGCTAGAACATTCAGATCTGCAGCACTGTACTCTGTAATAAAGAGGAAAAACAAGATTGCCTTTGGAAAGCTGAGAAGGCTTAAGACCAGCTGAGACATTACAGAAGGGTTTGTCTTTAACCCCTTAACGCCTGAATTTATTTCCAATTATGAAAAAAAAAAATTCACTTGTGTTTTTGCTTTCAAGTAGATGCTAAATTAAGTTGCGAAAGTTAATTTGACTATAGCACATAAAATGGATATAATTTTAGGTATGATGCAAATTAGCGACAACAGGCATCTATGGTAAAAAAAATGGTAAAAAAGCACCTGTTCCCATCTCAAGTATGAAGAGTCTTTTATTTATGCAACAAAGTTATTTTCAGTATTTTCAACTCTCATGACTGCCAAACTATAACCCTAACCCTAACCCTAACCCTAGCAATCAGGATGGTGCTCCGTCTCTGACCGTTCCTACGAGAAACTAATGCTTGCGAAAGGTTCCTAGGTATGTGCTGGAAGTGCTCCAACCAGAAGTGGAGGAATACAGACGGTATTTTGGTTGCATTTAGAGCGGAAGCGGTTTGATGCGAATTCGCGACAACAGGCGTCAAGGGGTTAAGACTTTGGACCAAAAAAGATCACAGAGACATGCCTCCTGGTTTTTAAAAAAGTATTCTGTTTTCATGGAGTAAAGCAGCAGTTAAACTGTGCATTGTGCTTGCTTAAATGTAGTTAATATTTCACATATTACCTATTTATTAATCAAATTTAACTTTTTTTTTTTCATTTTCAAAAGCTTTAATCTCTGAAGTGTCTTCATGTCCCCCATATAAGTTGTGAACTTCTTCGGTGAACTATTTAACTGCACACAGAAGAACACACAGCATCCCTGTGTGTTCAGCTGCACGGTGGCGCAGTGGTTTAGCACTGTGGCAGCACAGTTTTACCCTTGGCCGGGGGATCGCGGGGATCATGAGGTCGTGGGTTCGATCCCAGCCCCTGACCAACAGTGAGCTGTGTGGAGTTTGCATGTTCTCCCCGTGTTGCGTGGGTTTACTCCGGGATTTCTCCGGTTTCCTCCCGCATACCAAAAAAAACATGTAGGTTTAGGGCGCTCGCGCATGCAGCGACCAGCAGCCGGTGGCTTGTCACCAGACTGCAAACCAAGTCTACCTACGGGTACAAATAAGTAACAAAAAAAAAAAAAAAAAAAATCCCAGCACTTTAAGCCTCTCTTTTCATTCTGAGAGCTTTCTTTTTCAGAAAATCTTTCATCTAGATTGCCAGTTCATTCCTCGACATCCTTGAAAATCCAACACATTTTTCTCTCTCCTTTTCATCATACAGTGTTGCTAGTAGCAACACGTCAATGACATGCTCATCTTTAAGTGCTCTTCCTTAAACCACATGACACTGGACCGTCTGTTTTCACTATAATATTGTGCCAAATGTTTGAGCTGACTGTCCAGTGTTTCTGATTTTTTTCTTAAATATCTACAGCTGCTGATTGAAGTTTTTTATTTTATTTTTTTCTTCAAAATATAAGTGCTTTTCATGCTTCAGACATCATTGTGAAATCCAAGAAATTCCAGTACCAACCTTTGTAACTGTGTGTCATACACCCAGGGAGGGAAACACTGAACATCACAAGCTACGATGTCATCCCTGTACTTGGGCCACAACACAACACCATCACAGTATTATCATATCGTATTATGAGTTCTTATCCTCCATCTTTGTCTTGTCCAACTCTGGACTCATGAGTCACTTCGTTCCAGTGCTGACTGACCGTGAGCACCAGCTAAAGAATTGAAAAATTAATTAGTTTGTATTACTCTGGTACCCAAAACGGTTGAATTTGCATTTGAAATACTTTTCAAAAAATTACAAAAAAAAATGTGTCTGAGTTACCGTCATATTAAGTGTCATGTTTTCTCTTGCAACTTTACACTCTATCAGCCCCCTACAGTTTAATGGACAAATGTTGATGCCCATAGTTTACCTTAGATAAGCTTAACTTGTTGACTGACTTAGGCCTGCAAAAATTCTATTCAACTTTATTTGAATAGCGCCTAACCACAACACAAGTCATCTGATGGTGCTAGATGCATTAAGACACAAATCAGATAACAACAACATACTGTCATAACTCTGCTTTTGACTAGCAGATGTGGTGGTGAAGGAATTGGACTCAGGGTGCAGGCAGGACTTTGGTGCAAAGTGGTAATTTTATTAACAGAAAAACTCCAAGCAAAATGAACAGCAGCACAGGGCTGAGAACACTGAGGATGAATAACTAACAGAGAACTGAGTACTGGGCACGGGGAGACACGACCAGGACGCCGCATGAACATTAATGACGCCACACTAGACTGAGACAGAACACTGAATTAGAGACGGGGATAATTAGCACAATACAGAATAGGTGCGCACAATCAAGGGCAGCAGGGAAGTGGCTGCAGGCAAGGAAGACAGGATGGGTGAGGCTGTACAGACAAACACAGGCAGGGAATGCACATGAAGCATAACAATGAACATACAGGACCACAATACAGGAGGAATATAGAGAGGGCAGTGGCTAGGGGTACGGAAAACATGAGGAGCTGGAACAGTAGGTGAACAGGTACACACCACACCTCAGCACCAGATGGGATGACACAGAAGACAATGACAGAGGACTCAGGGGAACACAGGGCAATGAATGCAAATAATAATCATACATAATCACAGAAAAAACAATACATGAACATAAAATTGATCCTACGTGTGATGTTGTCATTTATTATGAAATGCGGTGTAGTGGTGGCCACTCCCTCCTCCACCACTGCACCGCCCTATAAATACCAGCAGGCATCTCTGTTCGGCCTCTTTGCCGACGCCCCTGCCTGGTGGTTGTATTGTGTGTGACTACCCCTTTAATAAAGTGAAGTTCAACTGTGCACCTGGCCTCGTCATTACAAAGGTAATCCCAACATAACATTTTGGCGACAAGAATAAACATGGAAGTGTGCGTTTCACCACTTCAGCCCTTCCTGGAGCTCCCGAGCAAGCTGCCTGTGCCCTGGCCAAGATGGTTTGCCTCCTTTCAAAACTACATTGTGGTGCTCAACCTGGGTAAGCTAGATAAACTGAGGGCACGTGCACTTCTGGTTCATAATTTGGGATTTGGGGGCCAGTATATCCTACATACACTAGGGGCTTCTGACTCGTATGAAGATGTAGTCAAGTTGCCAGAGTGCCATTTCAGCACCCCAGACAGCGTGACTGTGATATCCTACCGTGTAGCAATGATCACACTTGAGTTATTTCTTTGGCTAACTCTGCCGTTTATTCTGCAACACACATAATATGACTGAACATGGATTCTGCGCGGGGTTTTCACACTCTTATTCTAATGTGTCCCCTTAATAGTAGTGCTGAACAATACAGGTAGTTCCCCCTAGAGGCATGTGCCAGTAATGTTTTAAATTAGACTTGCAGTCTACCACATCCCTCCCCTCTAGATTAAACTACTTTTAATTACACTAGCCAATTATGCTAGACATCCTGGAACTCCCATTTAACCCTAACAATCACAGTTACTTTTAACTTCTTAAACACATGTGCCATACACATAATTTCTTTCTCTTTTTTTTTTTTTTTTTTTTTACATGTATAACACACATAACAGTCTAACTGGGGATTTGGTTTGACTACCGCATCCCAGTGAAGTTCCAGGACGCATTCTTGTCCTGTGGCTGGGGAACTCACTACTGACTAAGTATAGTCCTTCAAGTAGTCTGGAGCTTTCCTAGCTCGCTGAGATCTTCTCACGGCGGGTGAGCCAACTGCAGGTGAAGACTCAGACTGCTCCACTGTTTCGGCTGCTGCAGTGCTGCCCGTAGAATCTGCAGAGACGGTTACCTCAGGTTTCACCTGAAGTGGTGGTTCGTTGATGCTCTCCTCAGGATGGGTGTCAGACAACACCTCTGGTGCCATCGGCAGGGGAATGGAGCTCCTACCACGAACTTGGTCGATGTGTCGCCTCACCACTTGTCCATGACCTAATGTCACCTTGAATGACACAGGGCCTGTCTTTTCTGTTATTTCTCCTGGTACCCAGGCTGGTCCTGAGCCAAAGTTGCGGGTGTAGACCACGTCTCCTTCTCTCAGTATTCTCTCTCTAGCATGCATGTCATGATAACCTTTTTGTTTCTCTTGTTTATCATGCACTTTGTTTCTGAAGTCTGGATGTATTAAGTCAAATGTTGACCTCAACTTCCTTCCACACAACAGCTCAGCTGGTGACTTGCCAGTTGTAGATTGGGGTGTTATTCGATAGCTGAACAGAGCTCTCGACATTCGGGTTTCAATAGAGTCTCCTGTCATCTTTTTCATGAGTGACTTGAATGTCTGCACGGCCCTCTCGGCTAAGCCGTTAGAAGAAGGATGGTATGGCGCAGTCGTGATGTGACGTATGCCATTCTTTTCAGAAAACTCTTGGAACTGTTCACTCGTAAAACATGTACCGTTATCTGATACTATGATTTCAGGTAGCCCATGTTGGCTGAAACTCTTTCTAAGACATTCAATGGTAACAGTAGAAGTAGAGCTACTCACAGAATATGCATCGATCCACTTTGAGTATGCGTCAACTATGATCAGGAACATACTTCCCATCCATGGACCTGCGTAGTCAATGTGAATTCTTCTCCATGGTTTATCTGGAACTTCCCAGGGATGTAGTGGGGCTGCTGGAGGACTGTTCCTGTTCTCCTGGCATGCCGCACATGACTTCACAAGCGCCTCCACCTCTGCATCCATGTTGGGCCACCACATGTAACTCCTCGCCAACGCTTTCATGCGAGTGATGCCAGGGTGTGCTTGGTGTAGTTGTTGCAGTAAGGCATTCCTACCAGGTGGTGGAACAACCACGCGTCCTCCCCACAGGATACAACCTTCCTGGGTGCTGAGCTCATCCTGTCGTCGGGCATAGGGAATGAACTCAGGACTGTTCATCTTCGGCCATCCTCGCAAGATGTATTCTCGCACTCTTGCTAGAACAGGGTCTTTGTCTGTCCACTTCTTTATTTGTTGTGCGTTCACCAGGGGCACGCCGATATCTTCAAACAATAGCACTCTCTCCTCCTCCTCAGGCGTGCTGTCTCTTCCTCCATCCAAGGGTAGCCTACTCATCGCGTCAGCATTCGTATGGTCCCGTCCGGCTTTGTAAACGATGGTGTACTCATACGCTGCTAATGTAACGGCCCATCTCTGAATTCTCTGAGATGTCATCTGGGGTATGGCTCTCATTTCACTGAACAGTGAAATTAGTGGCTTGTGGTCAGTCACTATAGCGAACTGTCTCCCGTACAGGTATTTGTGGAATTTTTTTACACCAAATACTACTGCAAGGCCCTCCTTGTCTAGCTGGGAGTAGTTTTTCTCAGCTGCACTAAGAGTTCTTGAGACGAACCCTATGGGTCTCTCTGAGCCATCCTCCATACGATGAGAGAGTACAGCACCCACACCGTAGGGTGATGCGTCACACGCCAGGATGAGTGGTTTGTTTGAATCATAGTGCACTAACACACTACAGGACTGAAGTAGCGCTTTGGACTCTTCAAACGCCTTCTGCTGCTTGACCCCCCATGACCATTTTTCTTCCTTCTTAAGTAAGGTATGTAGTGGTGCCAGCAGCGTGGAGAGCTTTGGGAGGAACCTATGGTAATAGTTCAACAAGCCCAGGTAGGCTTTTAACTCAGTAACATTTTGTGGCTCAGGCGCCTCCGCAATGGCTTCCACTTTGTCTGTTAGAGGGTGTAGACCACTGGCGTTGATCTTGTGGCCTAGGAACACCACCTCTTTTCCCATGAACTCACACTTGCTTCTTTTCAACCTCAGACCGCTTTTCTCCAACCGTTGAAGCACTTCCTCCAGCGTTTTCAGATGTTCTTGTTCATTTGGTCCTGTACAAAGGATGTCATCCAAATAAATGGCAACATTCGGAATTCCACCTAGGATGCCCTCCATAGTTCTCTGGAATATAGCAGGACTGGAAGCTACTCCAAATGGTAAGCGTGTGTAGGTATATAAGCCTTTGTGTGTATTGATGGTTACATACTTTCTTGATTCTTCTTCCAGGACTACCTGTTGGTAAGCGTGACTCATGTCTAATTTCGTGAAGTGTCGGCCGCCATTCAGCTGTGCGAAGAGGTCCTCCACTTTAGGAATTGGATACTGATCCACCCGTGATGCTCGATTGACAGTGAGTTTGTAATCTCCACATATTCTAATGGAGCCATCCGGCTTTCTCACTGGGACTATGGGCGCCGCCCATTCTGCAACCTGCACTGGCTCAATGATCTTGTCATCCAGCAGCCTCTGTAGCTCGCTTTCAACCAGTGGCTTGACTGCATAGGGTACCGGTCGGGGTTTGCAGAATCGTGGTTGGGCCTCCTTGTCCACATTAATCTTTGCAGTGACACCTTTTAGCTGTCCTACGCCTTCTTTGAACACCTCAGCGTGTCTTTCGAGGATCTCCTCCAGCTGCAATTTGGGCTGAGATTCCACTTTATTCACCAACTGATCAATCATGGCCAGTTCTTGTAGCCAACTTCGCCCTAGTAGATTTGGTCCTTCGCTCCCAACTACTACTACAGGTAAGTCCTTTTCTTTGTTTTCGTGTTGCACCTTCACTTGTGCCATGCCTAGCACGTCTAGCTTCTCTCCTGTGTATGTTTTTAATTTTAATGAACAGGGATTTAATTCTGCTGTGTCTGTTTTCTTCCACAGTTGTGTATATTGCTGTTTACTTAATATGGTTACTCCACAGCCTGTATCAACTTCAAATGTTACTTTCATTCCATTAACATTCATGGTACGCGTGATGGGCGCTACCTTGGTCAGCTCCTCTGACGTGTTGTAAATTGTGTGAAAACCCATGTCTTCTGTATCACTTTCTCCCTCCCCTCTAAGTTGATTCGCTCGCTGTTCCTTTCCTGGGCCCTTGTTTTCATACTTTTGCCCTTTTACTGTTGCCTTCTGCACCTGTGCATTGCCCACCTTTGTTCTACATGCTTTCTTAATGTGCCCTCGCTTGCCACAATTATGACACAGCTCAGTGGCAAATTTGCACTCGGCGGCATTGTGCTGGCCTTTGCAGCGATAACAACTGGGGAATTTGTGCTGATTTTTGTCAGTCGACACTTTGTGGACACCTACTTGGGTCTTAGGCACACGAACATGCGTTGCTGTGTCCTCTGCTAGTTTCCTTTGCATTTCTCTCACATCTTTAGATGCTGTTTCCATCGCTTGGCATAATTCCAAAGCCTTTGCAAAAGTGAGTTTTGTTTCAGATAAAAGTCGCCGTTGCATTCGGTCATCATTCACTCCACACACAAGTCTGTCTCTTAACATTTCTTCCAATGAGTCTTTGTAATCACAGTGCAGTGCTAATTTCCTCAATTCTGCCACATACTCTGCTATGGACTCAGTGTTCCTCCTTATGCGTGAATTAAATTTGAATCGTTGCACGATTTCACTCGGTTTGGGGCTGAAGTGCTTCTGAAGCTCAGCAGTAAGCTGGTCGTTCGTTTTATCTTTCGGTAATGCAGGGCTTATTAAATTTCTCAACAAGCTGTAAGTAGTTGCACCAACTCCACTCAACAGTACAGCCTTCCTTTTGTCTGGCTCCTCAATGTCATTAGCTTCGAAGAAAAAGTCCAACATTTCACTATATTCTTCCCATGACTGAGTCGAGTTATCAAAAGGGGTTACCGTTCCGATTACAGCCGCCATTGCTCGTCGTGGTGGGGAAACCTCGTTTTTCCTCCTCTGAACTTGCACTCGAACTACTGGAGTCACTTGAGTTCGCCACACTTGCAATGTTCTCTGTTTCTCGCCGCTGATTTTTTTTCTTTTAATCCTCGTCGCCAATTGTGTGATATCCTACCGTGTAGCAATGATCACACTTGAGTTATTTCTTTGGCTAACTCTGCCGTTTATTCTGCAACACACATAATATGACTGAACATGGATTCTGCGCGGGGTTTTCACACTCTTATTCTAATGTGTCCCCTTAATAGTAGTGCTGAACAATACAGGTAGTTCCCCCTAGAGGCATGTGCCAGTAATGTTTTAAATTAGACTTGCAGTCTACCACAGTGACCGTCCGCAGGATTAGGTTTCAGCAGTGACACCAAAGGGCGGGTGAGCCTGTCCACCAGTTAGTCGCCGACCTGAGGCAGCTGGCTAGTGAGTGTCGTTTTGGGCCAATGGAGGACGAAATGGTACATGATCAGCTGGCGCCGCACACAACCAGCAACGCTTTACAAGCTAGGTTACTCTCGGCGCCAAGTGACCTGACATTATCCGAGGCTGTTGAGATAACTCTCCAAGTGGAGACCGCAGACAAGCTAGCTTCAGAGCTAAAGTGGCGTCAATCACAACAGCAGCTGGGGCCTGCCGCCGCAGCACTAGTAGCGGACCCAGACAGCGAGGATAGCACAACCGATGGCAACGCGGAAACCAACACTATCAGCAGAAGGTCTGCCCCGACAAAACCCTTGTGTATGGGTTGTGGGTCTGCGAAGCACCAATACAAGGCTAGGGAATGCTCGGCTAGAGGGAAGCGCTGCGGCAAGTGTGGACGCTTGAACCATTATGCCAGGGTGTGTCGTATGTCCAAGCCGGAGAGCACACGTAGAAAAACAACTTCACCCGCCCCGACAACTGCCCATGCAGTGCCCCCGAGTACCAACAGGTTCACGTTCTGCAAGGTGACGCTGGATGGTGAGGGGGTGCCACTGCTGGTCGACATGGGGGCAGAGGGATCACTATTGAATTGGGCCACGGTGAGGAAATTTTTTTTCTCCCACTACAAAATAAGAGGTAACCCAGCGCCACTCTATGGTTACGGAGGTGGAAGGCTGCACCCGGGTGGAACACTGGAGTTAACGGCTTGGTACAAGTCGGTGGTGATGGCTGACTTCACGTTCCACGTGACGACCCAAGGCGACAACATCATGGGCTGTGACCTGTTTTATGGACTGGGGTTCGCCATTAAAGATGACACTGGGGAAGAGTGGACTGGTTGTGGCCAGCAGAACCATCTGGTTCTGGTGGTGGAGGACGATGCTGTGTGGGACGAAGATTTACAGGGCACCATGGTGGTCAAGCAGGACCAGTGTCACTCAGGTATGACGCAGGAAAGTCTCAGTGCCGGTGCTCAGGGTACCGAGTGTGGTGGTGAGGTGCCTGCATCGGCGGGTGATGCCAATGAGCTAGCCTCAGTTTCCTCCGGAGCACGGCCACAGTGGGCTGGAAGATCTTGAGCTACAATGACAACCACTGCAGCAGCTTTACAAGGAGTCGGGGCCAGACCGACAGGCACAGAGGGACCACGTGCTGATCAGCAACACTGCAGGCCGAGTAGCGCTCCTCTGAGAGTTATGGACCTGGTCTAGGCTTGAGGGGAGGGATGTCCACGGCAGATGTGGGCCAAACGACAGCCAGAGGAACACCAGGAGCGGCTGTGCATCGTGGCTGAGTGGGGCACAGCCTACTTCCAGCTGTTGGATGGCTCATAGAGGCATGCCAATGAGCTGCGGCATGCCTGGGGGGAGGCTTCAGATGGCGGGTCCGGACGAGAGAGGTGGTGGATGGCGAAGAGAAGAGGCGCTCACATCTATGAGGTCAGCTGCAATCCTAGGGGCATGCTGCTTCCAGAGGCGGGTCTACTGAGGAGCTGCCCTGGGCCTCCCACAAGCCAGGTCTACCCCTTTCTGCCAGAAGGACAGTAGTGTGGTTTTGAAAAAAATAATAAACTAAGTTCCAATGTTCATATGTTTGCATGTGTTAAATTTTTTTTTATTGTTTTGGGTGTATTTATATTTTTAGGAACATGGCAATGTTTTAAGTTGTTAATGGACTTTTAGTTAATTACAGGTGGCAGAATAATCCACCTTGCTGAGTGGGGTAGGACAGTAGGCCACCCATCCTCACCAGTTTTAAGTTTGTTGTGTGAATGTGATTGGCCATTTAGTGATTTCAGTTCTAGTTTTCTTAGTGTGTGATTCGGGTCCTAAATTGGGGAGGGTCTCAATTGTATGTCTGGTTTTGGACTTTTTACCGGGGGGGGGGGGGGTATTGTCATTTATTATGAAGTGCGGTGTCGTGGTGGCCACTTCCTCTTCTGCCACTGCACCGCCCTATAAATACCAGCGGCCATCTCTGTTCGGCCTCTTTGCTGATGCCCCAGCCTGTTAGCTGTGTTGTGTGTGACCACCCCTTTAATAAAGTGAAGTTCAACTGTGCGCCTGGCCTTGTCATTACAAAGGTAATTCCAACATAACACTACAGTATGATCAAGCCCAGATTATTCAGTTCAATTCAACTTTATTTATACAGTGCCATTTCCCAACAACAGTCATCTCATAGCACTTTCAACTGTAGGGGAAACCCCCACAACTGCAGAAAGACACCAGCAATCAGGCGATCTCCTGTGAGCAAGCACTTGGTGATGGTGGAGAGGAAAAACTCCCTTTTAACAGGAAGAAACCTCCAGTAGAACCAGGCTCAGGGAGGAGCAGTCATCTGCTGCGACTGGCTGGGGGGTGAGGGGATAGAGAAGAAGAAGAAAAGAACAGACATGTAGAGCGCAAACAGCACAACGGGAACTCAATCTATGGGAGAGAACAAACAGCTGTTAATGACCAGCAAAAATATTTCATTGAGAGTGAAGAAAGGAGTGAAGCCCAGTACATTGTTGGAGGTCGCCCAGCTGTCTAAACCTATTAGCAGCATAACTAAGGGAGGGTTCAGAGACACATGATCCCACCCTAACTATAGGCTATACCAAAAAGGAAGGTTTTAACCCTATTCTTAAAAACAGAGATCAAGTCTGACTCCTGATTCCAGACTGGCAGTTGGTTCCACAGCAGAGGAGCTTGATAACTGAAGGCTGTGCCTCCCGTTGTACTTTTGGAGATTCTAGGTATTACAAGTAATCCAGCATTTTGTGAGCGTAGTGCTCTGTTAGGATGATAGGATAGTATCAAATCTTTTAAATAAAAAGGAGCCCGATTATTTAGTGCTTTGTAAGTGTGAAGAAGGATTTTAAACTTAATTCTAAATTCTATGGGAAGTCAATGAAGGGAGGCCAGAAGCGGAGAGATGTGATCTCTCTTTCTAGTACCTGTTAAAACTCTTGCTGCAGCATTTTGGATCAGCTGAAGACTTTTTAAAGATGTTTTATGATACATACAGGTAGGACAAAGTTCATACAGATACAACATGTGCAATGTGGCATCAAAGCTAGGTTAACCTAGGATTATAGCATTTCAAGCTAGCTAGCAAATCTTGGTAGCACTACAAGCAGGTGCATACTGATGGGAAAAAGTGATCAATATAGTCATATATATAACAGTTGTCTGTGTGGCTCAAAATATGTGTACTCTGCTTATGTTTAGGTAATATAACCAATATACCACAATGGAAATATATTGCCAACTGTGTGGCTCATTACCTGCAAAAAAAGAGTGAAGCTCTGTCTCAGCACAGAGGATAACAACATCTTGTGATGTATGGGAGGAAACAGAGAACCGGCTGTGTTTAGGAGTGACCGAAACTCAGCCACTTTGACCCAGGATGAGGAACGGCCTTCAGTTTTTACACCCTGTACAAGGAATGGACTGCTACTCCCACGGACCGCTGCAGCTGCTCTTCTCTGATAATGCATGCTTGGATTTACGCATAAATATGACTGGGTCAGGGAAAGCAGAGTCAGTCAGACTTCACGACCTGACAATACTTGTTGTTGTTAGGGAGAGAACATTTGACCCAGCACTGTAATTGCTATATTCAACTTGCTTAAATAAATACAGATCTTCCAAGTAAATTGATCTCTTCCTTGAAAATGAATCTGGGTGAACCATCTACACACATAGACAATCTTTGAGGGGTAGACTTAGATGGTTCTTTCAATTTGGGGCTTTGTCCAGTGAAAAGGAGGGAGAGGTCCATTGGATTGAATTAGAGCAAACACCGGACCCACAACACTGACTGACAACACGAGCAGCCGCCCTGAAAAAGAGGTAAGCAGACGCCTGTTATATCAAAGTTCTGCTATTGGCTATAACCAAAATCTGTGTTGTCAAGCAGTTTGTGTGTGTGTCCTAGATTAAAGCAGTTGAATATAGTAAATGTTTTTGCTGAATGTTTGCTTAAAAGACCATAAGACCGTGAGTGGTGAAAGGCCCCCAGCTCGGGTATGCTAGACTCGACCTGACTGACCAATCACGATCTGAGATTGATTAGGCTGTGATAGCTTGGGACAGGAACGGCCAAAGACCGGGGAGGTGAAAGGCCCCCCTGGCCCAGATGATATCATGGCATATATACGTATACAGGTCATTCAGCCCGACTACAGGTTCACGGACTGACCTAATTGGTCCGTGACTTGTAAGGATGGGTACTGGGTTGGAGGCCCTTAGCCTTGACGAAGGCTAAAAATACTGGGTTGTATAGGTGGCACCCCAGGGAGTAGTGTCTCCGAAAGCCCGCGCTGGGTTGGATTCCTTCAATTCTGACGGAAGGAGAAAAACTGAGTTAAAGGCCCGAAGGAGTAGCGCCCTTCGAATGCTTGCACAGGTTGAAGGCCTTTGATTAAGATGTTAATCATAAATGGGGTGAAAGGCCCTGGGGAGTAGTGCCCCCGAAAATACTATAATCATTGCTGCGATTGCTATTGCTTTTTATATTTGCCAGGCTGTGAATTTGAGTTAATACTGTGGTTAAAAAAAACAACAACACAGAGGGGCGAGCAGTAAGCTGGCTCTCCTCAGAAAGGGGAGGGCGAGCGGCAGGCTTGCGCTGCTGAAAAAAAAAAAAAAAGAGTGAACAGGAGAGGACAGAGTCTGTGGAATGTGAAAGGAGGGGCTGCTGGTTTGCTTCAGAGAAAGGAAGGCGAGCAGCAGGTTGGTTTAACTAAAGAAAATATGAAGAAAAAAAAACAAAAACAGTGGGGTTGAGGAGTGACCCAAATGATTAGCGGTATAAAATCAAAAGACAGAAAAGATGTTAAGAAGGAGTGTGAGAAATTGTATCAGAAATTAACAGAAGAAGCTGTTTAAAAAAAAAAAACAGGACAAAAAGGAGAAATTGGTTCAAGAGCAACAAACAAGAAAAAATGAAGAGGGATCGGGACTGACAGCCCCTACGGTGCCATCCCTCTATCCCAATTTGAAAGATTTAATGGGGGAACGGCTACCACCATACTGTGTGAATCAAATGCCATTGGTAGAGGTGAAAGGTGGGTTAGTGGAGGTGAAAGAACTCAGACTTGATGAAGAGGTGGAGAGAGCAAAGGCAGAAACAGATGGAGATGGAAAGAAAATTGGAAGGCTGACATGATTTACGACCCAAGAGACAGACGCTGACACGAGAGATACAGACAATTATCTTTATTGTGAATTTGTGAGTGAAGTGTGAGTGGATGTGTGAATGTTTGTCTGGCCACTGGAGCTGAGCCCATCTTGCGGTAACCTGGCAACCCTGGAAAACACAAGCACAAGGTTACTGTTGTTCAGTAGCAATGTTCGGCGGGTATGCTGCAGGGGCTTACTTGCAGGTGCCACAATGAGAGGCTGACTGACTCCTGGTGTCCGTGCGACGTCGTGCTCGTGGTGTCCGGTGCTGTGGAGATGAGGAGGAGCTCCGCGGAGCGGAGGACGGTGCCTCGTCAGCATAGGAGGATGGTCCGCCGCCAGGGAGGTCCACCTGTGCACAGGGGATAGAACTAGTAGAGGAATGATGATGAGATGGCTTACGTGACCTGGTAAGGCAAGGCGTGGATTCTTTGACACGAGATTGTGGTCTTGGCGCGTTGCTTGGCGAGAGTGACAGACGACTCCGTGCTGAGGCGTCCGCGCATTGTGCTTTTATGGCCCGCTGATTGCCACCTGCTGAAGTGAGCACAGCTGATGTTGATGATGCTGATGACGGCCTAGCGGCCATCATGACAAAGGCAGCATACAGGAAAATCAAGAATTGTTGAAACAATTGGAAGAAATGCAAAATAAACAATAAAGGAAGGAGGAAGATTGGAGAGAGCCAGAGCAGTGAGAATGAAGAAGAGAAAATTAGGTCAAAGAGGAGTGCATCAATGAAATTCTCTCCATAAGACGTTGATGATTTTCAGACTAGGTGACAGAGAGAATGTTGGGTCTGTGGTCACAGAATACAGGAGGAAGATGAGGAAGAAATAGGGGAGACCGAGGGTCAGGATTGTGGTGGAGTGGAAGCAGGAAGACCGTATGATGTAGTAGGGGAAATTACATTATTTGGAAAAAGGGGAAGACAGATGAAGTCGACACCCAAGCCAGGAATAGGCAGAGAAAATTATGACCTGAGAAAAAGAGGAGTGTAGACCATCGCAGAGATATGGGGGTGGAAACTTTGACCGATATATTGGGGAAGCAGTGTAGGATAAGGGTAGACGGATGGTGTCTGAGCAGACAAGGTTAATGTGCCCCCTGATACAGAAAACTAGAGGTCATGTGTATCAACCGTTTTCTTTTACTGATGTGAACAGTATAGCGCAGTGATCACAAATCAGCGGCAGACATGTTAGATTCACTGCCAGCAAATTTATGGTCACGAGGACCCATAGATGTTGGTATCTGCTCTCACACCACAATGTTCATGGTTTACATGTATTGATTTGGCTAATGCATTTTTTGTCTTCCCTTAGCAGAAGAGTGCAGAGATTTGTTCTCATTCACCTACAGGGGCACACAGCTGCGCTACATCAGAGTTCCACAGGGCTTCATTTTGTCACCGGGCATTTTCAACCAGGTTCTTAAGGAACAGTTACAGGGCTGCCCTCTTCCACCAGGCATAGTTCTGGTACAGCATGTTGATGACATTTTGATAGCAGCACCAGGTCCTGACAGTTGTTTGGAAGCTACAAAGAGCATGTTGTTGAGATTGTTTGAATGTGGGTTCAAAGTGTCTAGGCAAAAACTACAGTGTGCTAGGTGCTATGTGTCTTTTCTGGGACATGTTATCACACCCACAGGGTCTGGCCTGTCATCATCACACAGAGATTCCATCCTCCACCACCCCAAACCACGCACTGTAAAAGACATGTTATCCTTTTTGGGTCTAACAGGTTTCAGTAAACATTACATCCTACAATACAGTGAGCGTACAACACCATTACATGCACTGGTTAATGAACAAGGCATGAGAAATCTTGCTGCGCAGTTAATGTGGACACAGGAAGCTGAGGAATTATTTATTGCTTTAAAAAATGAACTCTCACATGCAGCTGATTTGGCAGTACCTGACTACAACAGACATTTCTATTTGGATGTTTCTGAAGCAAAACACGCAGTAAATGGTGTTCTGTTTCAGAAAAAAGGGGGAGAGAGAAAGATACTCCTCTACGTCAGCATAATATTAGACCCAATGGAAAAAAGGTAACCAGCAGCATGCATACGTCATGCTGCAGGAGTGGCAAAAATTTTGCAATAAACAGCTCATGTGGTAATGGGACATCCATTGACTGTCCTGACCACACACAGTGTCATGGCATATGTGAACTCAGCAGCACTCACTATGACCTCACTCAGGCAGACAAGGATGGAAAAAATCCTATCACCACCACACATTACATTCACACATGAAGGAATAAACATGGCAGATCAGATGTTGGATGGACAACCACATGAATGTGAAAAGAGGGTCAGAGAGAATGTGCTACATGAAGCACATGGGTTAGCACATGTAGGAGCTAAACAAATGAACAGGCATTTGAGTCACTGGTGGCATCCATTCCTCCCAGATATGATTTGAAATTTTGTAAAAAGTTGCACCGTTACAGATATCTCCTAGTGGCAGTGGATACATTTACAGGATGGCCAGAAGCGTATCCTGCAAAGAAAGAAGATAGTAAGACAGTGATCAAATTTTTGATAAATTAGTACATCCCTACTTACGGGTTTCCCAAGAGAATTAGATTAGATAATGGGTGTCATATCCGGCTCTAGGGAGCCGGGCAATCAGAGCCAGGGACAAGCCAGTGAGTCGTGATATTTTATTCAGGGTAAAGGGGAAGGGATGAGGAGAGCACAGATACTCATGCAGACGTACACTCACAGGTTGCACAGCGCAGAGGTAAGCAGCTCGTACCGGACGTGGGGGTAACAAGACGTACATCCTCACAGCGGGATACAAACACAGGAATGCTGCAAGAGGAGTAGAAGCTGACACCAGACGAAGGGGCTTCAGCTTAGCAATGTGTTTATGTCGCAGCCCCGAGTCATCGAGGCTGCTCCTATTTATCCTCATTGGCAGCGCCCCAGCTGATGAAGACTAATTGGCCCCAGCTGTCCATAATGCTGCCAGCTGGGGGCCAGCTGAGACGCTGCTCAATGGGAAGCAGGGATGAGGGAAAACATGGGCTGAGTGCCGAGACGGCATCTCAACCCATGGTGACAGAGCCCCTCCCTCAAGGTCGGGCTCCTGAACGACCAGGAACATCCCAGCTCCCCCCCCCCCCCCACCTAGGGTGGGAGGAAGGGAGGCGGACCGGAGGGGAAGAAGCCAAGGGAAGGACAACACCAATGGGGCAATGTAGGGTAGCGGGAAAGAAAAACCCAAATACAATACTGACAAAACAGAATAATTAACCCAGGTACAGATGGGGAGAAGAACTGGGTCAGCACGCCGGTTACATACTACCCAGAGAGTACCAACCATGCGTGACCCAGAGCAAGGAAAAAAGAACCACCAAAAAAGGTACAGGGCAAAAATGCTGAGTACGGTTAAATAAAAGGGAACCTATACACAGCGCTAATTTAAGTACATACACACAGTCACCAAGAAAAGTGAGGGTGACTGGAACAAATAGACAATTACAGAGCATGGTGTTACGGAAAACAAGGCACATGACTCTAATGAACAAACAGGACATAAGAGAAATACTGAGTGCAGGCAAAGAAAAACCCACACACACGAATATATAAATACCCAGTCACCTAAAGAAATGAAAGTGACTGGAATAAATGGATAACTGCAGAGCATGGTGTTACGGAAAACAAAACATAACTCTACAATGCAAAAACGGGACTAAAAACATAGTACAAAAAGTAAAATGTTGAGCATGAGCGATGGAAAACACAGCACTATAAAAACGAATCCACCAACAGGACAGAACATTACACCCGAGTGACCTTAATAACAAAAGAAAAAGTGACACCCGAGGTGAATGGCAGGCAGAGTCCAAAAATGGCCGAGATGGCTCCGGAGATCTCCCCTCCCATTGTCCAGCTGGCGAATCAGGGGAAGAGAAGTGTTCGGACGGCGAACTCTGGACCCAGATCCCAGGAATCCAGTCCACCGGCAGCCGAACCAGGCTGCCCAGAGGGAAACAGACCAGTAGGGGGAACCAGATCACCGAACCGAAAGTTCTGTGGGTCGGGTCGTCGACCCGCATCACTCAACCACCAGGACCGTTGAGACGGGCGAAGGATCAGAGCGGATCCCGGTGGAAGAGGCTCAGGGGAGAGCCGATGACGAGGGCGGCGGGCGTCAGGCCGCAGGAAAACGGCCACCTCCTCACCGGACCTGGACAATACTGGGGCAGCACCCACGTCGGACCCCGATCGGGCCTCAGGCGAACCCACGTTGGACCCCGACTGGGTCTCGGGCGAACCCACGTTGAATACTGCACCAGAACCGACCTCCAACGTTGAACCCGGACCCTCCAGCACCACGAGGAACAGCAACTCCTTGCCGGTGACCCTGGAAGAAGGCTCAGAAGAGAAAACAGAACCGGGATCAGGATCACCGGCAGCGCCAGAACCCAGCGAGACGAGCTCAGACGCAGCGGACGGCTGCACCCGGCTCGTCTCCCCTGGAGATAGGCTGAAGTGCTCGGGGATAAAAAGAGAGAAAAGAAAGGAGAGCACTCGCCTGATCTCGGGTTCTGACGCCGTCCAGGACTGCGAAGATCCAGGATCCGTCGTCAGGAGGTCGTTGTCAGGCTCCCATCTAGCCGCGTCGGGCCCCGCAGCCAGCACGATGGTCAGCGCAGCTTGAGATCCCTCCAGCTCAGGTAACCCCGCCGACAATCCACTCGGCGTGAAGCCAGAAGAATCTCGTCCCGCCGGACCGAACCGCTCCTCCGTGGAGACCCGGGGACGCTCAGTCGTCGGCGTAGACTCCACGCAGCAGTCAGTCCCCCTCCTCCGTCCGCAATGTAGCTGCGGAACCACAGGCCCTCTCCATATCCCACCACGTTGACCCGGAGCCGGGGACCGCTCGGCGGAGAGAGACACAGAGGATGCGGGATTAGGCATACAGGTTACAGCAGGTGGGGAGAGTTCAGGGAGCTGCGAACCCTGAACTTCTCCTCCAGGGATGTGACAGAGCAAATCATTAAGCAGGTGTGAAAAAACAATGACTTGCCTGCCCCCTGGAGGTTGAGTATCGCCTGCTGTAGTGGATTCTGCTTCTTCCTCTCCCCGCCCGGCGATAACGGAGGACCCCCCGGGAATTCGTCTGAGGGTCGCTCGCGTTGTCTCCAGCAGAGAGCTCACCAGGCCGGGATTCCAGGCACACACAGCGGTCAGGAAGCGCGTCGAGGAGGAGGGGGAAACAGCCGGGGTGAGCCAGCCCGAATGTCCAGGAATGACAGCGGGGGAACGAGGCTCAGGGGACGAGGCTGTAGAATCTCCACACTGACGAGGCGAAGGGATGACAGCTGCGTGGGAGGAACGGTCCTGACGATGACCCAGAACTGGATCCGGACGAGGTTCGTGCAGAGGTGACTCGGCGATGTGATGACGACTACTCCCAGGGGACGAAGCGAGGGGGAAACCCAGGATTCGCCGCTCCAGATCGGAGATCGAGACGAGGAAGGCGTCGAGCACGGGAAAGCTTCGTAGCCCTGAAGTCCTCACCATCAATCTCACTGCCGCCGCCACATGCCTGAAGGTGGTGACAGGAAACACAGTAGAGCTCGCGACAGCCACTCGACCCCGGACATAACTGCTGTCAGCTGCGGCTCCTTGAAGGGAATCCCGAGTGACGTGGCGCAGGTCGGGGGAAGTCCTCTGGTTGGCGCGAACTCCCGGACTGGAATGACGGCAGGAACGGGACTCCAAAGCGGGGAAAGACGTCGCCCACTTCGACTCCCTGCCGGGATTTCCATCCACCCCGTGGAGCTTCTCTCGCTGTGTACCTGCAGCGTCTATCCTGGCACTGTCCTCCAGATGGTACAGAGAGTGAGGGTGACAGTCCAGGAGTTCCTCAGCACGGCCCGGATGCCAGCGTCTCGCGTTGGAGGCGTCGTGCAGGGTGAAGAATGTCCCGTCGACAGCCTCCGAGATGGACCTTAGCTCGTCGCCCTGGCGCCGGAAGTGACTCCTGGGAAACGGCATGCTAGCAGCGCTGACACTCGGACAGAAAGGTACATTTCCACAGCGACTCACGGCCGCCGGCAACTCTTCTGGCTGCGACATACTGTCATATCCGGCTCTAGGGAGCCGGGCAATCAGAGCCAGGGACAAGCCAGTGAGTCGTGATATTTTATTCAGGGTAAAGGGGAAGGGATGAGGAGAGCACAGATACTCATGCAGACGTACACTCACAGGTTGCACAGCGCAGAGGTAAGCAGCTCGTACCGGACGTGGGGGTAACAAGACGTACATCCTCACAGCGGGATACAAACACAGGAATGCTGCAAGAGGAGTAGAAGCTGACACCAGACAAAGGGGCTTCAGCTTAGCAATGTGTTTATGTCGCAGCCCCGAGTCATCGAGGCTGCTCCTATTTATCCTCATTGGCAGCGCCCCAGCTGATGAAGACTAATTGGCCCCAGCTGTCCATAATGCTGCCAGCTGGGGGCCAGCTGAGACGCTGCTCAATGGGAAGCAGGGATGAGGGAAAACATGGGCTGAGTGCCGAGACGGCATCTCAACCCATGGTGACAATGGGACACATTTTAAAAAATCAAGACTTACAAAAAGTGGAAAAAATGTTAGGTCTGAAGCATTCATTTGGAACAGTTTATCATCCTCAATCTCAGGGCAAGGTTGAGAGAATGAATTAAAATATTAAAGTGAAGCTTGCTAAGATCTGTAGCCAGACAGGAATGAACTGGTTAGATGCTTTACCTATTGCCCTTTTGACGGTTAGAAGTTCTGTTAACAGCATAACAGGTTTCACTCTCTATGAACTTTTAACAGGTCGTCAGTTTCCGGAACCGGGAGCTGGATTGCTGCTGTGTGAGGAAGAGGGGCCCAAGATGTGCTATAAACCATTCTATGACCAACTAAGAGCTCATGTGTCAGCTTTCTCACAACAGGTACAGGAGAAGAAGAAGCCAGGAGGTGATTTGACTCCCACGCAACCAAACACAACAGAGTGGGTCCTCCTGAAGTGCATCAAGAGGAAGTGGTCAGAACCAAGGTGGACAGGACCATTTCAAGTGGTGGAAAGAACTTCACACGCAGTGAGGTTAAAAGGTAAAGGGGACACATGGTATCACTGGAGCATGTGCACACCCGTTGAGGAACCAGGAAGAACATTGGATAACATCAGAAAGGATTTAAAGGACAGTAACCAGTGACTTTTTATACAATAAGAGTATTTTGTAGTCATTCATTGCTTAAAGGTTTTATCATTTGTTTGCTAATAAGTATCATAATCATCACATAATCAGTAATTAGTGAACTGTGTAACTGCATAACTGTGTGATTGTATGGTGAATGGTCTCTGGCATAGATAACCCCCTGGATGGATGGCTGGAGAGAATGCTTGGAAAATGGAAAAATGTGATTGTCTCTATAATCATATCCATTGTGAGTGTCATCGCTATCTTTGCTTTTTGTGGATGCTGTTGTGTATCTTGTATCAGGTCTCTCTGCATTAGGGTCATCACCACTGCTTTGGAAAGTAAACAACCCCCTCCATACCAAATGCCATTATTAAGAACTGATGGATCAATTGAGAATGGAATGGAATCAGATAAGGACGATGATGATGATGATGAAGAGGAGGACTGTGACGTGGCTTTGAGTGCCTAAAGGGTTTGAAGTATTGGTCTCATTATAGATGAGACCAAAAGGGGGAAACTGATGGGAAAAAGTGATCAATATAGTCATATATATAACAGTTGTCTGTGTGACTCAAAATATGTGTACTCTGCTTATATTTAGGTAATATAACCAATATACCACAATGGAAATACATTGCCAACTGTGTGGCTCATTACCTGCAAAAAAGGAGTGAAGCTCTGTCTCAGCACAGAGGATAACAACATCTTGTGATGTATGGGAGGAAACAGAGAACCGGCTGTGTTAAGGAGTGACCGAAACTCAGCCACTTTGACCCAGGATGAGGAACGGCCTTCAGTTTTTACACCCTGTGGAAGGAACGGACTGCTGCTCCCACGGACTGCTGCAGCTGCTCTTCTCTGATAATGCATGCTTGGACTTACGCATAAATATGACTGGGTCAGGGAAAGCAGAGTCAGTCAGACTTCACGACCTGACAATACTTGTTGTTAGGGAGAGAACATTTGACCCAGCACTGTAATTGCTATATTCAACTTGCTTAAATAAATACAGATCTTCCAAGTAAATTGATCTCTTCCTTGAAAATGAATCTGGGTGAACCATCTACACACATAGACAATCTTTCAGGGGTAGACAGGTGGTTCTTTCAATACGTAGCTGAGCTTAGTGGTGTATTGCCCAAACACTATGCACAATTAGCAGTGTTTTTAGTGGACAAAATAGATAATAATAGTCAAATTCAAAACTATAAAATGCAAAATCCTATCTAAACTTGTGAGCGATATCACGTTCAATTAAAACATGCTATCACCATCTAGCTAGCCAGCTTGTGACATAGCTTACATACACAACCAAACGCATGTGCGGCAGGCCCCACTGATGCAACTTCATGCTACGCACACAACTAGCAGTACAACAGTATGCATCATACTGTTATATTACTAGGAAAAGCAAGTGAACACAATTGTTGAGTCAAACTTTTATCGGTTATGTCAGATTGTCAAAGCCAAATCTTATTTACCCCACAAACACCTGGAAAAACTTATTCATGCTTTTATCACCACTAGACTAGACTACTGCAACTCACTTTATTTTGGTTTGGGAAAATCCACTATCCACCATTTGCAGTTAGTCCAGAATGCCACAGCACGATTTTTAACAGGCACTAGAAAGTATGATCACATCACTTCAGTTCTGGCAGGTCTTCACTGGCTCCCAGTCCATTTTCGCATTGATTTTAAAATTCTCTTATTTACTTTTAAGGTTTTCAATGACTTGGCACCTTTTTATCTAACTGAGTTTCTGGACTTTTATTCTCCTGCTTGAGCATTAAGGTCATCCGACCAGCTGCTTTTAGTGCAGCCTAAACGTAAATTAAAACAGCGAGGGGACAGGGCCTTTACAGTGGCAGCCCCTAGATCAGGGGTGGGCAATCATGTGCCATGGAGGGCCATTCCACTGCAGTTTTTCCGTTACACCCAGTCCCTTTATCAGGTGTTTCCAGTGATTAGCAATCCTTGAAACTGATCAGAGCAAACACCTGCTGAAGACACTGAGAGGAACAGAAAACCTGCAGTGGAGTGGCCCTCACTGCCCACCCCTGCCCTAGATTATGGAACAACCTGCCACTTCATATACGCACTGCAGAATCCTTACTCTTTCAAATCACAACTTAAAATCCATCTTTTTAATATGGCTTTTAATATAAGTTCAGTTTGAGTCCTACAGGTATGTTATGTAGTGGTTTCTGTGTTGTTGGTTTTTTTTTTTAGCTTGTCTTAATTTTAATTTATTTTATTTTTTTGTTACATATGTATTTTATCGTATGTTTTATTATTTTATAATGTGTAAAGCACTTTGGCCAACCTTGTTGTAGTTTTTAAATGTGCTATATAAATAAAGTTGACATTGACATTGACTAGTTATACAACAGTTAGTTCTGACTGAGCAATTTGATTGGACAACAGGGATTCCAGGAGTTACTATATTCCACGACAAATGCACTCCGTTTCACTGGATATGTATCACTCTGCTTCAAAGGTCTTTAGTAACTGTTAATTACTAGCAGTAATTTACTGTCAAGTCTACAGACTTGAGAACTGCAATACTGTGTTGGATACCTTAATTTCCACAGTGAGGCACTGTTTGAAAGCAACTACAGTCTTCGTTATCTCTGATCCAGAAGTCCTGTCCTTTTAAGCATCTGGCAACATATTTTATATCTGTTTAAACAAAACAGACAAGGTAGAGTTGAATTTATTGACTTGACAATACCTTTGTGGTGATGGACTCTTTGTTTCATCGGAAAATGCCAAGAAAAAATGAGCAAAATGTGTTGAAACCAAATCGCTTACATGCTTACAAGCCACCGGCACTGATCTTGGCCCTTCTGCAGTACAGACTCAACAGGTGACCGGTATGTATTTAGATGTTTAGCAACAGTTACTGACTACATTTAGAAGGGACTATTTTTTCTCAGCTTCACAAAATAACTGGTTAAACAAACAAATCATAATATTTTGTCCAGTGTTGCTGTCATTTAATAAATTGTGCTTGCAGAACTGTTGTATAAAAGCAATATTACATTCAAGGTCATACGGTATCAATGAATATAGTAACTACGGATTTGATACCTCTAATGCTCGACACGTACCGGAGGATATTAGACGTATCACACCTGCAGTTACTATATTCAGTGATACTGTTTTCCCTCTCTTGTAATATTGCTTAATGATATGACTATAAGACGTGGGAAGTCTAGTGAAAAGCTTTGTCAAATCTAGGAAAGTTTTCAGTTTTTTCTTAAAGGCAAAGAGAGTGTCCTCCTCACGGACAAAAGCTGGTAATTTGTTCCATAAAAGGGGCCAGATAACTGGAAGCACCTACCCCCCATGGTACTTTTAGAGACCCTAAGGTCTCAACGCACCTGACGTTGTGACGTGGTTTATATGCGCTGTCTCTTTTTCTCATGCAAGCTGCCAAGTAAAGTTCACGTTCAACAGCACGCAGTTGTCCCACGTTATTTCGTTCAACTAAAGAACACGACATGGTGTCAGAAGTGCAGCGTAGCTGTGAAGACAGACACTAAAAGTCATTCTAGTGGGAAGAGGGAGAGAGGTGAGCTAAGATGCCCGAAGATAGAGATGATGAACCGGCGAGAGCAGGAGTTAGCATCGCGGCTAGCACGCCCAGTGCCACGTTTAGCATCCAGCCACCAGAGCCCTTTGATTTCTCCAAACCACATGAATGGACCAAGTGGATTCGGCGCTTCGAAAGATTTCGCCAGGCAAGCAATTTGTCTTCAAGTTCAAACGAAAATCAAGTCAATACATTAATATACTGCATGGGAGATGAAGCGGATGATGTCCTGAGAGGCTTAAAGTTAACCGAAGCAGAGCAGCTCGAATATAGCAAAGTGAGAGACGGCTTCCACAGCTTTTCATTGTAAAGAAAAATGTTGTTTATGAATGTGCACGTTTCAATATGCGCAAACAAGAGCCAAATGAAACCGTAGACACATTTGCAATGGCCCTGCATGCATTAGCGGAGCACTGCAACTATGGTCAGCTTCACGATGAGCTCATAAGAGACAGAATAGTAGTGGGCTTGGCCGACACAAGGCTGTCAGAGCGCATGCAAATGGAAAAAGACTTGGACTTGGAGAAAGCCGTAAATATGGCAAGGCAATCAGAAGAGATCAAAAAGCAACAAACAACTTTGAGGAATGAAGGAAACATGATGCAGATGAACGTGAACTCTGTGGATAGTTACTAAAGCCAAATACGACAAGACAAAGTAAGTTCAAAAGCGAAACAGTGAACGCACGCCAGCTGTCTAAAAGTAAAAGCAAAAGTACACCAAACGCATGGTGCTATAAATGTGGTGGTTCTCCTCACCCTAAATACGAGTGCCCTGCAAATGATGCTAAATGTCATGCATGTGGAAAGAAAGGCCACTATCAACGGGTCTGCAGGCAAAGTAAGAATGTCCAAAGTATTGAGGAGGAAGAGGAGCGAAGTTTTTTCCTCGGCTCAGTCACAACAGGCCACCAGGTATGGACAGCTGATATTCTGGTGAGGGACACTAAAATGTCTTTCAAACTCGACACTGGAGCCGATGTCACTGCAATAGCGGAGTCAGACTTGGAACAAATATTTCCAAGAGCAAAAATGCCTGTTCTCCAGCAGCCGGAGAAACCATTGTTGGGTCCTGGAAGGAAACCACTGGAGGTCGCAGGTTTCACAAAGCTTCAGCTCAACTACGGGACAAAACAGACAACAGAAAAGGTCTACATTGTCAAAAATCTCAGCACGCCACTGTTAGGCCTTCCTGCCATCATAGCTCTAGGCCTTCTTGTGCGAGTTGATGTTATTTCAATGGACACTCTGAAAACATCCTACCCCAAACTGTGCAGCGGTCTGGGTGAAGTGCAGCAGCCCTACCACATAAAACTCAAATCAAACGCTGTGCCATACTCATTGAAAACCCCAAGGAGGATTCCAATACCTCTAATGGGTAAAGTCAAGGAGGAACTCCAAAGGATGGAACAGCTTGGAGTCATCACCCGAGTGGAGGAACCTACAGACTGGTGCGCCGGCATGGTCGTTGTTCCGAAGAAAAACAGTCCGAGGCTGAGACTGTGCGTGGATTTTACCGGACTAAATGAGTATGTGTGCAGAGAAAAGTTTGTGCTGCCTTCTGTCGAACAAAGTCTTGGGATGCTAGCAGGAGCCAAAGTGTTCAGCAAGCTGGACGCCAACATGGGCTTCTGGCAAATTCCCTTGTCGGAGGAATCTGCCAAACTGACCACATTCATAACACCCTTCGGGCGGTTCCACTTTAACCGCCTCTCCTTTGGCATCAGCTCTGCGCCCGAGCACTTTCAGCGCAAAATGTCAGAGGTTATCGAAGGAGTTGAAGGAGTGGTCTGTCACGTTGATGATGTGCTGGTATGGGGACATGACCAAGAGGAGCACGACGCCTGACTCCATACCACCCTGCAAAGACTGGAAAAAGCAGGTATAACTCTGAATGTGGAAAAATGTGATCTGTCACAGACCAAAGTGACTTTCCTTGGCCACATCATTACGGACACTGGCATAAGTCCTGACCCAAAGAAAACAGAGTCCATCACAGAGATGAATGAGCCATCAAACGTGACAGAGCTAAGAAGTTTTCTGGGCATGGTCAATCAGGTGGGAAAGTTTATCCCCCATTTAGCAGAGAAAGACAAAGCTCTGAGAGATCTTTTGTCCAAGAAGAACAGCTGGTATTGGGGTGTAGACCAAGCTAAAGCATTCAAAGCGCTCAAAGATGCTCTAACTTCACCCCCAGTGCTTGCTATGTATGACCCAAACAGAAACACTAAAGTATCGGCTGATGCTTCTTCTTATGGTCTAGGTGGTGTTCTCCTGCAGCAGTGGGAAAAAGGATCGAGACCAGTCGCCTACGCTTCAAGGTCGCTGTCTCCAACAGAACAACGCTATGCACAAGTGGAAAAAGAAGCCTTAGCATCCACATGGGCATGCGAGCGATTCCGTGATTTTCTAATAGGCAAACACTTCTGTCTGGAAACTGATCATAAACCTCTTGTGTCACTCTTAGGAGCTCAAGCCTTGGATCTACTGCCACCGAGGATCCAGCACTTCAGGATGAGACTCATGCGTTACTCGTACAATGTACAGTATGCCCCAGGTAAATCGCTCTGGACAGCAGACACTTTGTCTCGCTCACCATTGAAAACAAAACTGACAAAATCAGACGAGGAACTCATGGAGAGCACAGACATATATGTGGACAGCATCATTGAAAATATGCCTGTCAGTTCATCATATATGCAAACACTCAAGGAACAACTGAAAATGGACAGTTGTGTGTGCTCGTGTAATGGTCATGTGCAGTCAAGGTTGGCCTGAACATGCAAAACAAGAACCTCTGTTGAGAAACTACTGGCCCGACCGAGCCACACTTACCGTGAAAGACGGCTTGCTGTTGAAGGATTCAAGACTTGTTATACCTTTAGCAATGCGAAACGATGTCTTAACAAAACTGCATGACGGACACCAAGGAGTTGTAAAATGTAAAGCCCGAGCTCGCCAGTCAGTATGGTGGCCTGGTCTCAGCCAGCAGATAAGTGAAATGGTGTTAAAGTGCAGAACATGCATACAAGAGAGACACAACCACAGTGAGCCATTAATGCCAACCGAATGCCCTGACCGCCTGTGGCAAAAAGTGGGTACAGATCTGTTTGAGCTGGGAGGGAAAACTTACCTTCTTGCTGTGGACTATCTTTCCAGGTTCGTTGAGATTGCCTTGCTGAACAAAATGAAATCCAATGATGTCATTACTCACCTGAAGTCTTTCTTTGCCTGTCATGGCATCCCTGAGGTCCTGATGTCTGATAATGGGCCCCAGTTCTCTGGTCGGACTTTCACAGACTTTGCGGCTGCCTATGGCTTTAAACACATCACAAGCAGCCCAAGGTTCCCGCAAAGTAACGGAGAGGCGGAACGTGCTGTACAGACTGTGAAAAACTTACTAAAAAAGGCTGCTGATCCATATTTAGCTCTTCTTGCCTATAGAGCTACTCCTCTCCAAAATGGTTACAGCCCTGCTGAACTCCTCATGGGCCGCCGCCTGAGGACGACACTACCGACTCTTCCCTCTCAGTTGGATCCAACACTGCCGGACAGCGTCACTCTTGCTCATAAGGAAAGGGAGAAGAGGATGTCGGACATTTCAAACTACAACAGACGTCACCGAGCAAAACCCTTGTGTAACTTGTCACCAGAAGAACAAGTGTGGGTGACAGATGCTAAAACACCAGGCACTGTTATCCAAAGTCACTCAACACCGAGATCTTATACAGTGGACTTACCACAGGGGGCAGTGAGACGCAATCGCATGCATTTGATTCCTCTACACTCACCTTTGCAACAGTGTACCAAACAGCAGAGTGGGTCAGATGAACCTTCAGAGCAGGTGAAACAAACGCCTATTGTACCTCCTGTTACTCCTATAAAGTCTGATGTTGTGAGAACTAGATCGGGAAGAACTATTGTCAAACCTAAAAAGTTAGATCTCTAAAGAATGGTAAAATGTACAAACACAGAATGTTCTTAGCTGTGGTATTGTTAATGTTTGGAAAATAATAAGCGAAGGTTTAAAAGTACATGCTAAGTTCAGAGAAAATGTACACTTGAATACTAGTTACATGTACGCATACTCTCAAAAAAAAAAGGTAAAAAGGGAGATGTGGTGTAAACAAACGACACAGTATTATCTTGTCTGTAACTAGTGATCTTTGGTCACGCACTTGACGTCGTGACGTGTTTATATGCGCTGTCTCTTTTTCTCATGCAAGCTGCCAAGTAAAGTTCACGTTCAACAGCACGCAGTTGTCCCACGTTATTTCGTTCAACTAAAGAACACAACACAATCAATTCTTTAAGATAACTAGGCGATAGATTATGGGTGCTGTCATGGATTTTCTTAATTAACAAGTCTCCTTGCAGATCTGGTGAATAAACAGAAGTGCCAAAGTCACTAATGCATTTTGAGAATTTATTTCTTGATCAAAAGGAAAATGTCAAAACACCAAATGTAGGCGGCATAGTGAGAAGTTCAGAGTTCTTGCAGAGTGCTAGGGAACTTGAACAGCATGACAAACAACAGATAAGGATTTGATTTGGGAAAGCGTGTTCAGTTACAGTCTGTTTAAGGCTAATGTGAGTGCAGCATGTAATCATAAACTATGGGGGACAGAATGAACAAACAAAGTGTAATGATAATATAATAGATTTCTATCACAGTGCCTACTAAAACGTACGGAACATCCATGTACTGTACGTGTACTGTAACACATGTTCCTTACATCTACTGCACATGTCCTACACATGACTGTCCTGCTACTGGTCCTGCCTGCTGTCAACTCCGTGTCAACAGCTGCAGTCTGCACGTAGGATTGCCACCTTCAATGCAAAAAAATAAGTATGTATGTAGGAAAGTATGTAGGAAAAATTTCTAAGCAAAAATCAGGCAGGATCAAAGTTTCAGCTAATTTAATACGCACTGATCAACGGAGGACAATACAGAGTACAGCTCTTACAGACTGCTGCAGTGCATTGGCTTAACTAACAGAATAATTCTGGCTATATATATATATATATATATATATATATATATACAGTATATATATATATATACATGTATATATATATATATATATGTAGAAGATGTGCTCGAATGATGAGGCTGAGTTTAGTTCATAAACCAGCTTTATTGACAGAACACAGCTTCTAGCATTCTCAAAGCAGGAAAGAGAAAGAATCATATCTCGTCACCCTTTTATATGTTTCCAGCATCAGAATTCAAGTCACATGGTGTTTTCAGTAAACATACAGTCACAAAGCATCCCTTTGAATCTTCACCATTGTCTCTCATTTCCTGATGAACCGGAAATCTCTCCGGGGCATCTTCTGTGGGACAAAGAGACCAATCTCACACCTCCTTGTTATCTTCTGCAGATCCAAGTCCTTTGTCCTTGCAGACGTGACACCCTCAATACACATGCAGTCATGTCTCTGTGGAAAAGTGAGCCCACAATGTGTGTCACCCACACTACCCCCCCCCCCCCCAAACGTCTAGTAAGGGCAAAACCTGCATGGCATAAAAAAGAAAAACACAAAACACTCCATATATCGCTAATCAATCCACCAACTGCCTAGGTTTTAACTTTCTGCCGAATCTGCTGCAACCTGGCTTGGCTGCACCTGCAACATCTCTCTGCACCTGTGGATTAAAGCTGTTAACACCTTTCTGTGAAGATTCTGGAGAATGTCCTTTCGGCGGCCTGCCACGGCAGGGGGGCCTCGCGAGCTGCACTTCCTCATCAGCCAAAACAAAAGCGGGTTTGAGCCTGTTTATGCAAATCAACTCCCTTCTGCCCCCTAAATCTAGCAGAAAATGCTTCTGTCCGGTCTCCAGCACTCTGAACGGTCCGTCATAAAACGGTCGCAAACTTGGACGCTGAGCATCATGTTTAACAAAAACAAACTCTGCATTTTTTAAAGCCTTTGGCACAAAAACGTGTGGTAAACTGTGATGGACCGGGCCAGGGAGCGTGTTTGCTCCTGAGTCGCTCTGCCACGGCTGAGCAGGGGGGCCATTTGGTGCGGGATTATTGGGGAGAAATTCCCCCGGCAAACGGAGCGGTTGTGCAAAAACTAATTCAGCCGGGGAAGCATGTAAATCTTCCTTAGGTGCAGAACGCAACCCCAATAAAACCCATGGAAGTTTGTCCACCCAATTTGTATCCGTCAGCGACGCTCTGAGGGCTGCTTTCAATGACCTGTGAAAGCGTTCGCATAAACCATTAGCCTGGGGGTTATACACGGTAGTGCGATGAATCTTCACCCCCAAGCTGCGGGCCATCGATGACCATAGTTCGGAAATAATTTGGGGACCCCTGTCGGACGCTATGTCCGACGGTACACCGAAACGCGCAACCCACGCTGCTAAAAATGCTCGCGCAACTTCTTCCGCTGTGGTTGATGTCAGAGGAATCGCCTCTGGCCAACGCGTGGTGCGATCCACCATCGTCAAAAGATGTGTGTGCCCGTGTGATAATGGGAGCGGGCCTACCAAGTCAACATGCACGTGATCAAAACGCTTAGCGGGGATGTGAAAAGGTTCCAACGGGGCCTTAGTGTGTCTGTGTATTTTGGCTCGCTGACACGCTACGCAGGCTGCCACCCATTCTTTGACCTGTTTGCGCAACCCGGGCCAAACAAATTTCTCCCCCACCAACTTAATCGATGCACGCACCCCCGGGTGCGCGAGAGAATGGACCGAGTCAAAAACGCGGCGACGCCACGCGGCTGGCACCACGGGGCAGGGCCGTCCCGTGGAGACATCGCAGATTAGTGGGGGCATACCACTTTGTTGCTCCCTGTGCTCCAGCCTTAACCCTGTTGGTCCAGACTGGAGCGCGCGCACGTCCGCGTCGTTAACCTGCTCTGCAGCCATGGCTGCATAATCTAACCCAACACAGACCGGGGCTGCGCGCGCTCCCGCGTCGCTGCCCGGGCCCGCGGCCACGGATACAGAGTCTGCCCCTATGGGGCTTGGTGGTGCTACCGCGCGCGAGAGGCAGTCTGCCACAACATTGTGTTTACCCGCGACATGCTGAATATCAGTAGTGAACTCCGATATTGCGGCTAGTTGCCTTTGTTGTCGGCCTGACCAGGGTTCTGAAATTTTGGCCATCGCAAACGTTAGCGGTTTATGATCCACAAACGCGGTGAAACACCGCCCCTCTAACCAGAACTGAAAATGACGGATGGCCAAGTGTAGGGCCAAAAGCTCCCTGTCAAACACACTGTATTTACGCTCACTATCGCGCAAAGTCCTGCTGAAAAACGCGAGGGGTTGCCAGGTACCTGCCACAAACTGTTCAACTACCGCCTCCACTGCTACATCGGAAGTGTCAGTAGTGAGTGCCATGCGGGCCATTGGAACTGGGTGCGCTAACAAAACTGCGTTTGCCAGGGCTGTTTTGACCTGGGCAAAAGCGCGCTCCTGCTCCGGAGACCATTCAACTTTATTTGCGGGCTTTTGTTTTTTTAACGCGGTGTACAATGGCTGCATGAGCCGTGCTGCGCTTGGGAGGAACCGATTGTAAAAATTAACCATCCCTAGAAACTCCTGAAGCGCCTTGACCGTTTGAGGTTGCGGAAAATCCGTTATGGCACGCACTTTATTTGGAAGCGGAACCGCTCCATCTGCCGAAACGCGATGTCCCAAAAAATCAATCTGCGCCACCCCAAACTGGCACTTCGCTGGGTTAACTATTAACCCGTGCTCTGCCAGCCTCCGAAAAACTGCCGTGAGGTGTTTTTCGTGCTCGCCCTCGGACGCGCTGGCTACCAAAATGTCGTCCAAATAAACGAACACGAAAGGGAGGTTGCGTAAAACTGCATCCATCATGCGTTGGAAAGTCTGCGCGGCCCCCTTGAGGCCAAAAGGCATGCGCAAAAACTCAAAAAGGCCGAAAGGAGTTATGACCGCTGTTTTGGGTACATCTTGCGCGCGCACTGGAACCTGGTGGTAACCGCGCACCAAGTCTATTTTAGAAAAAATGCGCGCCCCCGCCAAATGAACAGAAAAATCCTGAATGTGCGGAATCGGGTAGCGATCATGAGCTGAAACGTTGTTCAACCTGCAGAAATCGCCGCAAGGTCGCCACAAGCCGTCAGCCTTTGGGACCATGTGTAACGGCGAAGCCCAAGAGCTCTTGGAGCGTCTAACAATGCCCAGTTTTTCCAGATTAGTGAACTCCTCGCGCGCGATGGCCAGTTTAGCTGGGTCCAAGCGCCGAGCTTTTGCAAAAACAGGAGGCCCGGTGGTGGTTATGAAATGCTCCACCCCGTGTTTAGCCACCGTTGCCGAAAACGTGGGGACTGTGAGTGCTGGGAACTGAGCAAGCAATGTGTGAAACTTACCACCCGCAGCTGAGACGCTGGCATGTGCAGTCGGCGGGGCCACCCGAGCTGTGCAGGGAATAGAATGAAAGGACAGTGCATTAATCAGACGTCTATTAGCAAGGTCAACCAATAAACCATGTGAGCACAAAAAATCAGCCCCTAACATGTTGAAACTGACTGCTGCTACAATAAATGTCCACTCAAATGAACGGCCCTGTAAGGACAGAAGCATGGTCCTCTCACCGAACGTTTTAATCGTGGAGCCGTTCGCTGCTGACACTGACACCCAGGGAGCTTTAGACGGCATCAGCCGTTCCGCGTAGGTGGGTGTGACGAAACTCAGGTGAGAGCCCGTGTCCACGAGGAACTGTTTCCCCGAGCGTGCATCCGTTAGGTAAAGCAGCCTGGTCTCGTTGCCGAGGGTCGCAGCTGCTACCGGCCCTCGGTCTTGGCGTTTCCCTGGCGCTTGAAGTTGCACGGTGGGACGCACCTGTGCGCTCTCTCTGCAAAACGGCGGTGGTAGAAACACGGGCCGTCCTCCGCTCCGCGTCGTCTGGCTCCCATCGCCGCCGTCGTTGGTGCGTCTGGCGCCGCGGCCGCTGGACCTGTGCTGTCTCCGGACGCCGTTCCTGGGCTAGCCGCCGCGGCCGAAACCACGTTCCGCTTGTGGGCGTCGACCAGCCACTGCGCCTCTTTGCTCAACCCATGGTAGTCTCGCCTGGCCAATCGGGGCGACTCTGCCAGGGCCACTCTCACTGCTGGCGGCAGGGTCCGAAGGAAAAGGTGGGCGAAAGTGAATTCGCCATCCTCAGAGTCTTTGAGCTTCAGCATCTTCACCATCAGGTCCACAGGTCTATTGTTTTCTGACTCCGTCAACGTCAGGAGCCCCTCTGCTCGTTGTTGGACTGAAGGGGTGAAATGGCTGATCAGCGCGTCCTTCAATGCGCTGTACTTGTCGCTGTCTGGTGGATGATTAACCAGATCCTCCACTCTCTGGACCGTGTTGCTGTCCAGCTTCGCTACCACATGGTAGAATCTTGTGTCGTCGTTGGAGATTTTCCGGAGGTTGAACTGCACCTCGACTGCGCTAAACCATGAGCGCGGGCTGTGCTGCCAGAAATCGGGCAGCCGGATCGTGGAGGCGGCCATCAGGCTGGCTTCCGCCGAGCCCCGCTCGGGAGAATTCTGTCTGCTCATTTCTCGTCGTAGGTCACCAGTGTAGAAGATGTGCTCAAATGATGATCCTGAGTTTAGTTCGTAAACCAGCTTTATTGACAGAACACAGCTTCTAGCATTCTCAAAGCAAGAAAGAGAAAGAATCATATCTCGTCACCCTTTTATATGTTTCCAGCATCAGAATTCAAGTCACATGGTGTTTTCAGTAAACATACAGTCACAAAGCATCCCTTTGAATCTTCACCATTGTCTCTCATTTCCTGATGAACCGGAAATCTCTCCGGGGCATCTTCTGTGGGACAAAGAGACCAATCTCACACCTCCTTGTTATCTTCTGCAGATCCGAGTCCTTTGTCCTTGCAGACGTGACACCCTCAATACACATGCAGTCATGTCTCTGTGGAAAAGTGAGCCCACAATGTGTGTCGCCCACATATATATATACGTATATATATATAATATATATCCAAGGGGCCGTGGGGGTGAGGTCACTTCTTGATAGTTCATTCATGACTCCATTGATAAAGTTTGGTGAGTCTATTGATTATTTCATTCATGACTAAGATTATATCTGCTGGGTCCATGCAGAAAACACTAACAGCTTAAGAGTCAGTGATAGAACTGAACGTTCACAGTCACATCAGCATCCTTCAATCTGTTTTTTCCACTACTCAACAACTCCAAATATGGTAACAGGATTTCCTGTGTATACACATTAAGCTTTATAGAGAAAAAATCATATTCATAAAAATGAATTCATAAGAATTCATATAACTCAGTATAACAAAAATAAAGGACACCCCGCCCCATCCCAAGATGATGTGTGGGGCACTAGTTGGGGTTAATCATAAATTAATCATTGTTTAAATAGAGTATTAACATAGTATTTGTTATGTACTGCCATAACACCAATACACAGCATGGATGAGATGGCACAGGCACGGGTGACATCATCACACCGTGACTATAATAAGAGACTGATGGCGGCATCCCGGATCTTTGGCGCTCCACCTCTAGCCTGTAACACCATCTGCATTCCTGTATTGTTAGCTTGCTAGCCACAATTCTGTGTGTTCCATGTGCTACCAGTTTGCTTTAATAAAAGGCACTGTTCAGCAGCGCCATAGTCTCCGCTGTCCCTTATTCACAGACACAACAATAGCGACGAGGATGACCCATGCACCACTGAGCATAATGGAGACTGAGGTGCTGCATTTTGCTCATAGGAGAATGGCCCGAAGAATCAAGCTCCGCCAACGCCGACAGGGAGCGGGAGTGACGACCCAGCAGTACATCGCTGACCTCCGCTTTCTAGCGAGCACATGCAGGTTTGAGCAGCTAGAGGACAGAATGGTGTGAGACCAGCTAGTGGAGCACACCTACAACCCAAGGCTGCGGGTGAAGCTGTTAATGGTGCTGGACGACCTGCCGCTGGCGAAGGCGATGGAGTTAGCATTTCAGCTGGAGGCTGCTGCCCAGCTAACATCACAGCTAGGTGCTTCACAACAAATACCACTAGCTCATGCAGTTACCCCAGCAGAGGTACCCGTTAACACCGCAACCTGTTTGGAGGACAATGAGGTGAACACCACGGGACAACAGGACATCATGGGATGCCGAATGTGTGGTAACTGCGGTTTCCTTGCGCGCCCCTGCCCGGCCAGGGGGCAGCGATGGCAGCACGCGGAGAGAGTAAATAAACTGGACCCGTCTCCTATCGTCGCCCGGCATAAGCTTCAGGGAGCCCCTACAGCGCTGCAGGAGAGACAGTTTGTGGCCAAGCAGGACCCCGGTGAATGACGACAACCCAACACGTGTTCTGTCGCCGACGAGAGCAACACACTGCTGTGACCACAACCAGCACTAGGAGAGAGAGGGCATAAATTGGACTCGTCTCAGATCCTCACCTGGCATATGCCTCAGGGAGCCGCTGCAACACTGCAGGAGAGACAGTCCATGGCCGAGCAAGACCCAGCAGAACAACGCCAATCCAGAGCGCGTCCTGTCGCCGGCGTGAATGGCACACCACCACAGCAGCAACCAACATCAGGCACGAAAGAGCAGCAGCGCCAAGTGCAGCTGAACAGATTAGGGTACGCCAATCCGAATGCCTGGACCTGCAGATGCTTCAGTCACTGCCGATGATGATCACAGCGCAGTTTGGGCCAGCCTTCTTCCAGATGGCCGATGGTTCAAGGTGGCACACCAGCCGTCTGCAAAAGATAAGAGCAGCTGCCCCAGATCAAGCCGCAATGCTGGGGCAGACCCAGCCAGTGTGGGACCCGGACTGGGACTTTGCTGACAAGAGAGTGCACCCAGGGGCGTGCCCACTGTGGGCTTGCCAGAGGCCCGTGAAATTGAACTGAAAATAACTCTGTTTTGGATTGTAACACCATCTGCATTCCTGTATTGTTAGCTTGCTAGCTAAAATTCTGTGTGTTCCACGTGCTACCAGTTTGCTTTAATAAAAGACACCGTTCAGGAGAACCATCATCTCCGCTGTCCTTCATTCACAGACATGTAACAGACCCAGGTTTTGGGCCTGTTGGGCAGATTAAATGTTCCTGTAAAACACAGGGAAATGAGGAGACAGACGACTGGTGAAGTTTCTCAATGCCTCGCTTCTGCCATATTTATTAATACATTCACATATATTTTCAGTTTACAGCATTTTCACATGCAAAAATATGTAATAAATTTCCTTCATGTACAGTAACCCTTTAATCATCAATGTCTGTTCAATTACTTTTTTACATGATACGGTTCAAAATATATGAATTACATGTTTTTAATACTTTTCAGCTATTTATTCTATTTATTCTGTTTTTTCTCAAACTACATTTTCAATACTCACAGCTGGACTGCTTTGTAACGTACACTAGTTTTAGTATACCACTGCCTAGCTTAACGGCTCATGAATTGCATGGCAGTAATACATGTATGCTGGCAGGCTTAGCTTTGGCTTTTAACATTTTCAACATAAATCTCTAGAACCATGAAACCACGTTTTTCACTGCTCACGGCATATTAACACTTGTACACAATATCAGGCTATAAAACGGAGGGTCGTTAACCAAAAAGGAGCTTTGTAATAAATGTACAGTTAACTCAAAATGGCATCCGCAGCGTCGCCATGACTCAGCTTTTCCACATCTTTTCACATCGTCCAAAACTCAACAAAATACAGTATTGACCAACTGATTTACACATTCACATTTAGCTGTGTTTCTTCTAAGTACTTTATGACCCATTCTGTGTGGTTTTTACTCAGTTACTAACCTGTAAAACACAGGGAAATGAGGAGACAGATGACTGGTAAAGTTTCTAAATGCCTCGCTTCTTCCATATTGGAGAGGAAAGGCCGTGACTTCACTATAAGCGACTTTCGCATCTTGGCTCGCGCAAAGCATCATGGGAACGTGGCTACCAAACATGCTCTATTGATACATTTAATCTGTGGAAAGTTCCTGATCTACGAGCATATTGTATGCATAGGGGTCTTCTCGGTTGTACCCGCAAATGCAAGGATGAACTAGTTGCGCTTGCATTCGCGGCCACGTTGCAGAAATTGGCCAAAATGGCCCCCCTGTATGTACGCTGACATAGCAGATTTTTTGTTGTCAAAGGACCAAGTACCCTTACTTGCGAGACTCCGAAAGACTACAAAGAAGGTAGGCGAGTGGTTTGACAGCTCAACTTTGGTTTTGTCATTTTGAGTAAATTTCACTACAAGGCATAGCCTGCTTACTTAGATCTATAGGTCGATACTACTATAGTTTAAGAACCACACGTTTTCAATGATTTGCAATTTTATTTTATACCAGCCTACTTATCAATGGCCTTAATTACATGTGTGTGTAGATCAAGCTTCATTACCAATATACAAAGAACTATATCCTAGATCCAGGCCTGCCTGTCCGTACCTACTACTTCAGGGTTTAGACTCCTGTCAATTAGGCTAGAACTTGAACAATACACCATTCATCCATCCATCCATCCATCTTCTACCGCTTTTCCGGAGGTCCGGGTCGCGGAGGCAGCAGTTCAAGCAGAGAAGCCCAGACTTCCCTCTCCCCAGCCACCTGCTCCAGCTCTTCAGAGGGGATACCAAGGCGTTCCCAGACCAGCTGGGAGACATAGTCTCTCCACCGAGTCCTGGGTCTGCCCCGGGGTCTCCTCCCAGTGGGACGTGCCTGAAACACCTCAAGTGGGAGGCGTCCAGGAGGCATCCTAATCAGATGCCCATACCACCTCAACTGACTCCTTTCAATGTGGAGGAGCAGCGGTTCTACTCTGAGCCTCTCCCGGATGACTGAGCTCCTCACCCTATCTCTGAGGGTGAGTCCAGCAATCCTACGGAGAAAGCTCATTTCAGCCGCTTGTATCCGCGATCTCGTTCTTTCGTTTCCCTGCGCCTTCGGGTTGGGAAACGGGTCCTGACCATCATTTGTGCCTATGCACCAAATGATGTTTCAGAGTACCCACCCTTTTTGGAGTCTGTGACTGGGGTGCTGGAGGGTGCTCCTCTTGGAGACTCCATTGTCCTACTGGGGGACCTCAATGCGCACGTGGGCAACGACAGTGAAACCTGGAGGGGGGTGATTGGGAGGAACGGCCTGCCCGATCTGAACCCGAGTGGTGTTCAGTTATTGGACTTCTGTGCTAACCACAGTCTGTCCATAACGAACACCATGTTCAAGCATAAGGGTGTCCATATGTGCACCTGGCACCAGGACACCCTAGGTCGCAGGTCGATGATCGATTTTGTTATCGTGTCATCAGACCTGCGACCGTATGTCTTGGACACCCAAGTAAAGAGAGGTGCAGAGCTGTCAACTGATCACCACCTGGTGGTGAGTTGGATCCGATGGCAGGGGAGGAAGCCATTCAGACCTGGTAGACCCAAACGTACAGTGAGGGTGTGCTGGGAGCGTCTGGCTGAGGCCCCTGTCCGGGAGGTCTTCAACTCCCACCTCTGGAAAACTTCAACCACATTCCGAGGGAGTCTGGAGACATGGAGTCAGAATGGGCCATGTTCTCCACCTCTGTTGTTGAAGCGGCTGCCCAGAGCTGCGACCGCAAGGTGGTTGGTGCATCTCGTGGTGGCAACCCCCGAACCAAGTGGTGGACACCAGTGGTGAGGGGGGCCATTAAGCTGAAGAAGGAGTCCTATCAAGCTTGGTTGGCTTGTGGGACTCCGGAAGCAGCTGAGGTGTACCGGCAGGCCAAGCGGAGTGCAGTTCGGGTGGTTGCTGAAGCAAAAACCGGGTATGGGAGGAGTTCGGTGAGGCCATGGAACAAGACTTTCGGTCGGCCTCAAAGAGATTCTGGCAAACTGTCCGGCGGCTCAGGAGGGGAAAGCAGCTCCCCGTCCACACTGTGTATGGTGCGGGTGGGACACTGTTGACTTCGACTGGGAACATCGTCGGGCGGTGGAAGGAATACTTCGAGGATCTCCTCAATCCCACTGATACGCCTTCCACAGAGGAAGCAGGGTTTGGGGACGAGGGGGATGACTCGCCTATCACAGGGGCTGAGGTCGCCAAGGTGGTTAAAAATCTCCTTGGTGGCCGGGCCCCAGGGGTGGACGAGATTCGCCCCGAGTACCTCAAGGCCCTGGATGTTGTTGGGTTGTCATGGTTGACACACCTCTGCAACATTGCGTGGAGGTCGGGGGCAGTGCCTTTGGCATGGCAAACCGGGGTGGTGGTTCCTCTCTTTAAAAAAGGGGACCGGAGGGTGTGCTCCAACTTTAGAGGGATCACACTCCTCAGCCTCCCTGGGAAGGTCTATGCCAAGGTACTGGAGAGGAGAGTCCAGCAGTTGGTCGAACCTCGGATTCAGGAGGAGCAATGTGGTTTTCGTCCTGGCTGTGGCACATCGGACCAGCTCTTTACCCTCTCGAGAATTCTCGAGGGTTCGTGGGAGTTTGCCCAACCAGTTTACATGTGTTTTGTGGACTTGGAGAAGGCATTTGACCGCGTCCCTCGTGGATTTTTGTGGGGGGTGCTTCGGGAGTATGGGGTATTGGGCTTGTTGTTACGAGCTATTCGGTCTCTGTACGACCGTTGTGAGATTTTGGTTCGTATTGCCAACACTCGGTTGGAGTCATTCCCAGTGAGAGTTGGACTCCGCCAGGGCTGCCCTTTGTCACCGATCCTGTTCATAATTTTTATGGACAGGATTTCTAGGCGCAGCCAGGGAATGGAGGGTGTCATGCTTGGTGACCACAGGATCTCATCTCTGTTGTTTGCAGATGATGTTGTCCTGTTGGCTTCATCCAGCAATGACCTACAGCTCTTGCTGAGACGGTTTGCCGCTGAGTGTGAAGCGGCTGGGATGAGAATCAGCACCTCCAAGTCCGAGTCCATGGTCCTCAGCCGGAAAAAGGTGGATTGTCCTCTCTGGGTTGGGGACAGGCTCCTGCCCCAAGTGGAGGAGTTTAAGTATCTTGGGGTCTTGTCCACGAGTGAGGGGAGAATGAAGCGAGAGATCGACAGACGGATTGGAGCAGCATCTGCAGTGATGCGGATGTTGTACCGGTCTGTTGTGGTGAAGAGGGAGCTTAGTTCTAAGGCAAAACTGTCGATTTATCAGTCAATCTACGTACACAAATACGTAACAATACACAACACTATTAATTATGTTATAATATAGACTTACTGCTTTAATCCAACAATTACGTCCGTCCGGATCCTGTATAACTACAACTTAAACAAAGTTATTCCCAAAATCACTCTTTCTCATTTAAACCAATACAAATATATAATGTGAAAACATATTAGTGTGTCATAGACACAGCAGTATTCTTAGGCCAAAGTTTGAAGTGCTCCGTTCACTGAGGGTCAGCAGTCAGAGCAGCTGTGAAAATAACAGGCTGGAAGATAAATAAGAATATTGCATGTTTACTGTTTATAGAAAAAAACTGCTAGTCCATTTCAATAAATTAGTCTTTGGAACAAGTTAATGTTTTTTGCACAATAATTCAAAAAACATTCTCAATATTCATTACACACAGAGTAAAACATTTCAAACTGTTCTTATTTAGTATTGATAATTATGGTGATAGTTTTTGATATTTCGATATTTTTACCTGCTATTGCATGCTGTGGTGTAAATATACATGTATTAAATTCATAAAATCTGTTAATCCAGGATTTTTCCTTTTCCTCTTAATTTAGTTCTTGTGCTTCTATATTTTTTTTCTTTTACAAGCTTCTTGACAAAAAACGCCAGCCTACAGCCCTAGGATGAGATGCACCTCGTGTGTGTTGTAACAGTGATGTCAGTGTCATACCTGTGTAAAACATTTCAAAACCTCACATGCATCAGCTGACACAATACTTAGCTATCCTGGACTACCATGCCACAGGCACCGAGGCATCAGCACCTATGGTGCTTTCATACAGTATAAGTATCATCTGCATTTTTACAGGTCTTTTAATTAATAGAAGTTGAGGATGTAGATTATGCACTAATTCATTTTTTTCAGTGAGTGAAGAGGTGTGTGTGTGTGTGTGTGCACGTGCATATGCTTGAACTTAACTTTTTTGGTGGGGCCGTGCGTGTGTTGCTTGTTAAGGAAAAAAAAACATGTTTTTGATGATTCTTAGAAAATCAGTCTGTTCAAAGGACCCAGAATGATCCTGGTCAGAACAGGATCATTCTGGGTCCAAGACCAAAAAAGTTATGTCTTTTTCGCTTTGAGTGGTCAGACTAGAAAAGCGCTATATAAGTGCAGGTTAGTTAGTTAGTAGTTTTGGTCACAGCAGTAGTACATACTAGTTCAGATTATGGTCAAACATTAACTTTCAGCCAAAACTGTTTTTGATGTAAGAATCACATTTACTTATGGCTTTCTCAGCTTTGCCACAAAGCAGTAATGTGGTTAGTAACACTAGAATTTCTCCAGTTTATGTTGTCAAAATGAAATGCAGTTGTTCTTCTCATGTTAAGTAAAAAGAAAAAAGCATATCTGTACATTTTTTTTGTTTGTTTTCTGGAAAGGGGCTGTCACAGAAAAAAAAAAGAGGAGCAGAGGATCACACGGTGCATGTTAATGCGGGGCAAACTGGGATGCACAAAGCACGGAGTGGAGGACTGTACCATGCACGTCCATGCAGGCTGAACAATGAGACTGTCCTGGGCCAAACCAATGTGTCTCTCACAGCTTTGGTTCCAGATCCGGGGGGGGGGGGGGTGTCTCACCTCGGCAGCAGCTGGTGACGGTCAGATTCACTTCCACTCTCTGTCGCTGCGCTGTGACATGATGACGGTGACACCTGCTTCATCGTGCTTTTATCCACATTGTCCTATTCAAATGTTAGAACATCTGGTGTATCTTTAAATATTTTTACTGTGTGTTCATTCTACTCCGGATCGTTTAGTTCTGTTGGAGTTGCTGCTCTCAAAATAGCTATACAAATAATTGCGAGGGTGTGTGAAGCGATACACGGTCCAGCCAATGATTTCACAGCATTCCACCGACCTACAGGTGTGAGGATTCCAACAAACACGTTCACCGTCAAGGCTGCCAATGAGTGTGAGAATCACACAGGCTGTTGCTGTGAAGGTCACTGAGACAAACCACAGAGGTGGCACTTTTAACGAGCACTGCAGTAAATAAAAACTGCAAAGAAAATTAATTTTTACTTTTAAAAATAAATAATTTTCAATAAATCCCCCAGCACATACAGTGGTATTGTGGTATCTCAAGTATCCCAAAACTCGTCCACCCTTTAAATTTTTTGCCAAAGTGCAATTTACACAGTGCATTCAAATTCTGTTTTCTGTGCCCCATTTTACAGAAACACCGAAAAGTTCATCTGCTACACTTTATGATTATCATGTTCGTTAGCACTTTAACTCAGAAGCCAAATAAATATAGGCAAGTCAATATATTCTGCTGCAGGGATGTGAACAACTATTTTAAAGGGCTGTTGCTCTAACCTGAAACCTTATGAGGAAAAGAGTCTCATATGTACCAAAACAATCACTGAAAATGCATAAGAAACACAGATAATTCGTTTTTAAGCACTGCATTTAAAAAAAGTTCAACAAAATAAAAAAGAATAGAAAAAAGAAAAAAAATTCATGAGCTTCAAATTTTCACAAAGTTTAAAAATTTTGTGAAAAATTCTCTAGAAAAAAGAAGAAAAATTATCTTAAGATGAATTAAAAAGTAGTCAAATTATAAGAATGTTCCAAAGAGAGAAGCAAGAAAAAAAAACTGCAAATTTACTACTATAAAGTGACGCATTTACAGGGAAAAGTCACATATTTTAGAAAGAAAGCACATACAATTTTAAGGGTGGAATTAAAAAAAGATAAGATAAGATAAGATAAGATAAGCCTTTATTAGTCCCACAACGGGGAAATTCCAGGATTGCAACAGCACAGGGATAGCAACACTCAGAAGGCAAGAAAAAAAAAAACAAGCAAGCAAGAGCAGCTAATATACATATGTACATATTACTATAAATATATATATATATACACACACACACACACACAGTGCGGAGCATTGTAGCTAGATGGAATAAATATGTAGATATATAAACACCCACAGTACGGAGCAATGTAGCTAGATGGAATGAATATATAGATATATAAATATAAACATTGTAGGGAGCTTGAAATGAGGAAGCAAAGTGATTTTATAAATCAAGTTTTATTATCAGCTTCCAGTCCCTAACATGTCTCATCTCGATGCAGAAGCAGAATGAAGAGGCTGAGCGCAGTCAGACCTTCATACTTATACCCACACACAACAAAAGACATTGCATATCAAAGCCGACATCCCGCATCAGCGTAATCCCTCTCCATTGTCCTCTCTCTCCTCCACCTGACCCTGGGGGGTCAGGAGGTTCATTCCGGTCTCCACCGTTGTGTCTCCGTCTGCTCCTTGATCATCGCTGGTGGTCGAGACCTCTTGTCCTGCTCTGAGACATGAGGTCATTCTACATATGCAATCTCTAAACATTCCTCTTATGTCTATACATATGTAGGTATGGATATATGAATAATATAAGCCACAAACATAAACATAAACACACCCAGTGCGGAGCATTGTAGCTAGATGGAATAAATATGTAAATGTATAAACACACACAGTGCAGAGCATTGTTGCTAGATGGGATGAAACAGCACAACCGTCTACTTAGTTATCCTACATGGTATGATTATGTGCCCATACATATTCTCACCCTCCATAGCGACTGGTATTTTCCTAGTTGTATGCCGGAGGGGACCATTGTGTAAGTCTATTGCATCTTTTGCATTCAAAAAACTATTAGGTTGTTACATCTTTTTTGCTATCTCTGCGAGCAGCCCTGCTTAGGTTGTACAGTCTGACAGCCGTTGGTAGGAAGGACCTGCGAAACCTCTCGGTTGTGCACCTGGGATGATGTAGTCTGCTGCTAAATGAGCTCCTCAGTGCATCCAGTATGTCCTGCATAGGGTGGAACTCGGACTCCAGCAGAGATGACAGTTTAGCCACCGTCATTCTCTCTCCTATCTCCTCCACCGGATCAAGGCGCTGCCCCAGGACGGAGCTAGCTTTCTTGATCAGTTTGTTCAGTCTCTTCCTATCGGCTGCAGTAATGCCACTGCCCCAGCAGACCACTCCAAAAATGGTCTATATTACAATAAAAATCTTTAGAAAGGTGCAGAATTAAAGTCTTTATGTTCTTCAAAAAATAATATATTGATGAAAAAATATAGGATAAGGACCTGTACTCAATAAGGATAATGACCTGCACTTATATAGAGCTTTTCTAGTCACAAAGACCACTCAAAGCACTTCACTAGCACTAACCCTCTATTCTAAGGGCCTATAGGAGACAGATATGTAGGGACAATTTTAGGACAACCAATTAACCTAACATGCATGTCTTTGGATTGTGGGAGGAAACCGGAGCCCCCAGAGTAAACCCGGGCAGCACAGGGAGAACATGCAAACTCCACACAGAAAGGTTCCTACCCCTGCCAGCCTGGGGATTTGAACCTGGAACCTTCTAGCTGTTAGGCAACAGTGCTAACCACTGCACCAATGTGCTGCCCTTTTAAAGTGACACTCTGCCAAAAATCAAGTTTTTCTTTCTTGTTAACTTGTCTGAGATGTTTTTTTGTGACTTATAAGACAAATCAAGAGTGAAATTACTCAAATGTCTCATGTCTCTGTTTTTTGGCTTTAAAGTTTCACTTAAGCATGTCTCTACCAACCAGTCAGTGCAAGAATAAGTGAGACACCTACTGGCCAGGAGGTTGGAATCTTGTCTCTGTCACTTTTAAATTGAAAAGTTGCAACCTGACAATTCTTTTAGAGAAAACTTTCATATTTTTTTCCCTCTGAAGGGGCAGTTTAGACAAGCAAATGGGCTGTTTCCCAGGCAACAGTAACCTGAACCTGTGCATGTCCTTGTTCTGCTGTCCTGAGAAGCATGCAGAATTTTATTAGCAGGCAATGAAAGTTGCGAAGTGTGTGGGATTGTTTGTGAGTTAAAAGGGTCATTGACTGAAAAATGGTGTGTTTGTAGGTTTTAACTGTCTCAAATGTGTTAACTGGTCACATAATTAGCCCAAAATTTTCCAAACAGTCAACAATCTGAAAAAAGCACACTGCCTTTATTTCATTTTTCTCTCAGAGAAACTCCCAAACACATTTTTTGACTCTTCCGGGTAAGTTTCCTACGTCAAGTTTTGAAAAAGTCCACCCACTACCATCCTAAAGACCCACCCACTGCTCTATTGGCCCGCCTAGCTGTCCGTCATGTAGATCAATGTGGTGGTTAAAGGTAGCGTATTAGCCCCTGAGCTATTAGCCCATGAGCTAACACTGGTACCAGGACGCTGGCTGTAAGCATGGCTTATATTATTTTCTTCAGATCTTAGTCACCCTAATAACCTTCCCTGTTACCACCTGGTTCACTCCGGCCCATCTCTGAGTGGTTTCATTGTGATTCCACAGCGGATCGCCTGCCCCGGCACACCAGTCGCTTTTATGGCCCGGGACCAGAGCTACTGGCCACTGTTATGCCGAGAACTCCCCCAGATTGGCGGGGGAGTTCTCGGCATAACACCAGCGCGTATGACCCGCCGCGGAATCAGGATGAAACCACTGAGAGATGGGCCGCAGTGACTTGAGTCACACCCCCAAACCAGGTGATAACAGGGATGGCTATTAGGGTGACTAAGATATGAAGAAAATAACAACGTAAGTCAGGTCTTACAGCCAGTGTCCTGGTACCAGTGTTAGCTCACGGGCTAATAGGCTAACTTTACCCTTTAGCTGGCCATGCGAACCACAAGCCAGTACAGGTGATTGGCCGCTGAATCACAATGAAGCCTCCGGCTCCCTGCAATCAAAATGTCCTGGGACCAGATGCTGCTGGCTCTCATGCCCAGCAACCCCACCATCCTCCATGGATCCGCTCTGCTCTTGGGGGCAGCATAGTCGCTCCAGCTTTCATCTTGCTGTGAGAGCAGAGTGAAGTCACATAGAGCCACATGGCCCTTTGAGATCCCTTGACTCGGTAGCTCACCTCGGGTTGCGGCGATCGTCCAGCGCGTGGTGCTAGCGATTTGTTGTGAAATCACGGCAAAATTATTCTGAGATAGACCGGACTGACGCGACATCACCATCGACTGTGGATCAGTGAACTAGAGCGCTGCCCAACCGAGCTGGAAGGCTAGAAGCTAGCCAGTTGTAATGGCTAGCTGACGTAAGAAGGAGGGCGGATTTGAAATGGTGAAGGATGGTTCTTAAAGTGACAGGCTTTAAATCAGAGCGTTTAAAGAAAGCCAGGGAAAATTAAAAAAAAACAAAAATTGTTTCAATAATTTTAAAAAAAATACAGAAAATGGGAACAAAATACAGCTGGGAAAATAAGTATTGAACACATCAACATTTTTCTCATTAAACATATTTCTGATGGAGCCACTGACCTGAGATTTTTACCAGATATCAGCAACAACCCAAGTAATCCATACATACAAAAAAAATCAAGGCAACTGTGTTCACAAAACAAGTTATATTTAATAACGTGGAATGACACAGAATAAGTATTGAACGTGCTTGGTGAAATTCATTTAATATTTAGTAGAAAAGCCTTTGTTGGTAATAACAGCTTCCAGATGCCTCCTGTATGGAGAAACTAGGCGTGTGACAGAGATCATCCTGCGCAGTTCGCCCCACACGGGACACGAACCCGCGACCTCTCAGTCAACTAACACAGTTCGAGCATGGGAGACACAGCACGATCGCGCTGAGCTAAAGGTCCGACCGGTAGCTCAGCGCTACCATCTGGGGCTCACAGCACCACTTTGTAACTGAGGTCATCAGCGCAGTTCGCCCTACACAGGACACGAACCCGCGACCTCACAGTTAACTGGTCAGAGACACACACAGCACGATCGTGCTGAGCTAAAGGTCCGACCGATAGCTCAGCGCTACCGATACTGTATGAGGCTTTGGGAGGGAGGTTTACTAACGTTCTACGCCAAACAGTACTAGTTGGCATCCGTTACAGGCGCATGCATTGCTCAGGAGTGATTTTAGCCTATTCTTCCACACAAACTGTCTTCAAATCTTGAAGGTTCCATGGGTGTCTTCTATGAATTCTGATCTTCAGTTCATTCCATCAATCCATCCATCCATCTTCTTCCGCTTAATCCTTTTCGGGTCGCGGGGGGGCTGGAGCCTATCCCAGCATCTTTGGGCAAGAGGCAGAGCACACCCTGGACAGATCACCAGTCCATTGCAGGGCCAACACAAAGAGACAGACAACCATTCACTCTCACAGTCATACCTAAGGACAATTTAGAATCCCCAGTTTGATGCCAATTAACCTAACTTGCATGTATTTGGTATGTGGGAGGAAACCGGAGAAATCCTGGAGTAAACCCACACAGACACGGGGAGACCATGCAAACTCCACACAGATCACTGTTGGTTGGGGGCTGGGATCGAACCCAGGGTCCCCCGGCCAAGGGTGAGTTGCTGTGCTGCCGCAGTGCTAACCACTCTGCCACCACACTGCCCACTGTTCATTTCATAGATTTTCAATTGGATTCAGATCAGGTGACTGACTGAGCCATTCTAGCAGCTTTATTTTCCTTCTCTGGAGCTAGTTGAGCGTTTCCTTGGCTGTGTGTTTGGGATCATTGTCTTGCTGAAATGTCCACCCTTGTTTCATCTTCAGCATCTTGGCAGATGGCAACAGGTTCTTATCAAGGATGTCTCTGTACATTTGTCCATTCATCTTTCCTTCAATTATATGAAAACTGCTTGTACCATGTGCTGAAAAACACCCCCACACCATGATGCTCCTACCTCCAAACTTCACTGTTGGTATGGTGTTTTTGGGCTGATGTGCAGTGCCATTTCTCCTCTAAACAGGTTGTGTCTTGTGGCATCCAGCGAGTTCAGTTTTGGGCTCATCTGACCAGATTATATTCTCCCAGTATTTTACTGGCTTGCCCAAATGTTATGCAGCAAACTTTAAACAAGCTTCAACATGCTTTTTCTTCAGCAATGGAGTCTTGTGAGGAGCTTCTGGTCATGGCCGGTTTATGGTAAAATGATGTTCTTTCCACTTCCGAACGATGGCTCCAACAGTGCTCACTGGAACATTCAGCAGTTTAGAAATGCACCTGTAACCAATGCCATCATTATGTATTACAACAATAAGGTTGTGAAGGTCAAGAGAGAGCTCTTTGCTTCTACCCATCATGAGTTCTTTGTGGTGTGGCAATCTGATATTCACAGACCTTTTTAAAGGTTATCAGTCAGGACTTAACCAGCTGAAATTAATTTGCACTGATGGGGGATGGCTTCCTAAATTCTGATGGATTTCATCTGGTTTCTTGGCTTTCTATGCCTTTTTGCACCTATTTTTCTTCATATGTTCAATACTTATTCCCTGTGTCATTCCACTTTATTAAATATAACTTGTTTTGTGAACACAGTTGCCTTGATTTCTTTGTATGTATGGATTACTTGGGTTGTTACTAATATCTGGTGAAAATCTCAGGTCAATGGCTCCATCAGAAATATGTTTGAGAAAAATGTTGACATGTTCAATACTTATTTTCCCTGCTGTATGTCACAAACATCCATCCATCCATCCATCCATCTTCTTCCGCTTAATCCTTTTCGGGTCGCGGGGGGGCTGGAGCCTATCCCAGCATCTTTGGGCGAGAGGCAGGGTACACCCTGGACAGATCGCCAGTCCATCACAGGGCCAACACAGAGAGACAGACAACCATTCACTCTCATAGTCATACCTAAGGACAATTTAGAATCCCCAGTTTGATGCCAATTAACCTAACTTGCATGTTTTTGGTATGTGGGAGGAAACCGGAGAAATCCCGGAGTAAACCCATGCAGACACGGGGAGAACATCCAAACTCCATACAGATCACTATTGGTCAGGGGCTGGAATCGAACCTAGGATCCCCCGGCCAAGGGTGAGTTGCTGTGCTGCCGCAGTGCTAACCACTCCACCACCGCGCCGCCCTGTCACAAACATTTCATTAGGAAATGTGTGAGCTATTAAAATGTGGAAAAAGTGCAGTCAATGACCCCTTTAAGGCAGCCGTGCATCAGTTTTAGAATAAACCTAGAGGACACTCATTGAGCACATACCTCCAGCAAGGTCTGTCTGTCTGTCTCTCAGTTTGTTTGTTTGTTTGTTAGCAGGATTATGCAAAAAGTACAGGATGATTTGAATTAAATTTTCACCAGAGGTGACACTTGTTTTAATTAATGAGCAAATTCAGTTTTGGAGGTGATCCTTGAGTGCATACCTGTACCAAGGCACGGACAGAGAGATGGAGGGAGGAAGGGAAGGACAGAGCCTTGGCAGAGATATGCCCTCTCTGAGTGCTCTCTAGTATTATGTAATGTGAGAGCTGTGGGCGGGTCACATGAAGCTGATATGAGCTCTACTGGCCTCTAAAAACATTCTGAAGAGCAGACAGGCTGGTGAGAGAGAATTCGTCAAGGCTACAGGTAAGACCTTCTCTTTGTTTCACTTGTTTGTGCAGAAAACTATAATTTCTTCAGATCTCATCATGATAATATGCCCCTTCAGCCTTCATTCTGATGTCTCTCCACTCATTAGTTCGTCTCATCCAGACACATTTGACCGACTGTATATTTGATCAATAAGAAGCTGACATTTTTCATGTTTTATTATATATGGAGTTTGCATGTTCTCCCCGTGTCTGCGTGGGTTTACCACGGGTACTCTGGTTTCCTCCCACAGGCCAAAAACATGCAAGATGGGTTAATTGGAGACTCTGAAGTGGCCCTAGGTGTGAATGTGTGTGAATGGCGAAGGGATTGGCGCCTCACCGTGGCTGCCTCATCCATCCAGGTGGATGCCCTGAATTTCCCTCTGAGGATTAATAAAGTATACAAAATACAAAAAAAAAAATCACAATAAAATAATTTGTACCAGCAGGATGTTCCCATTGATGGGGAGCATCTTATGATGTGTTACAAAGATGATTTCACTGTCAGCTACTCTGCAGTTTTAAGAATTAGAATAATATTACAGACGTTTTCTCCTCTTTCAAAATGTAACCCTTCATATGTTAGGACAATTTGGTGATGTTTCCTCATACTAGTTCCTTTCTGTTTCCGTAATTTCATGATTCCATCATCACTGGTCACATTTATGCAGTAGGACATTCAATATTTTCTAATAATATGGTGGTTGGGGGGTCGTTAGGTTAATTGGAGACTCTAAAAAAGTGACCCTAGGTGTGAATGTGTGTGTGAATGGTAAAGGGATAGCACCGTACCGTGGCTGCTTCATCCATCCAGGTGGATGCCCTCAATTTCTCCTCTGGGGATCAATAAAGTCATCATCATCATCATCATCATCATAGCAGTCTGTCGGGGGCAACAATGACTGTTTCATTTAGGTCTGATCAGATTCCTCCACACAGCTCTGTAATTCACCTTCCGCTGCCAGGAACTCCTGACCTTGTTAACCCGGGCAACGTCCGAGCCGGTATGAGTTGCTCTCTGACTGACCATTTCATGAAACTGCTTGCAAAGCATTTGAGTACCGCTAGCTTTTGCTGGACTAGCGACACATTCTTGGCAGATAGAGGTATTATCAGTGGCAAGGACAGGCCAAGACAAACTGACTCCAGTATCTGTTGCAGTGACTGACCAGATGATAGGTTTGTTTATTTCTGCTCTTTGTGTAGTGCATGTCACGATGCACCAACTGGCAAAAAAGTCCACCACAGACCTTGCGACAGATGTGCTTATCTGCCAGGATGTCCAGTCTCACCGTGTAACTGGGAGTGGTCCACCACAGACCTGGTTTTACCCACGAGGTGTTTTTCACCCTCCGAGATGCACAAGACAGTGCATCTTATCAAACTTATCAAACCCTTATCAAACTTCAGTGTGGCACAAAAATAGCCATAAAAATCCAGGACTCACCTGTATGACTGAAACATCATCATCATCATAGTAGTCTGTCGGGGGAGACAATGACTGTTTCATTTAGGTCTGATCAGATTCCTCCACGCAGCTCTGTAATTCACCTTGCGCTGCCAGGAGTGGAATAATGCAACCGTCCTCTGCTGTCTGAAGTACCTCCAGTCAGAGGACACGAGTATCTTTAAACGCAGCGCAGTCTCCGGCTACAGGGCCAGGTTAGCATAAGGTACAAAGATATAAATGCAAAATTAAGTACAAATTTGCAAGAATGGAGGTGTAAACATATGATAAAAGGTGCTCACTTGTAATTAAGTCACAAATTTACCATACTGAGGAGAAAAATGTTACATGACAAAATTGTCCCACAGGGGTCAATTTTAGGGCCCGTTTTTTTTCTTTGTACATACTTCCACTGGGTTCCGTTTTTAAAAAGCATGGTATCTCCTTCCACCTGTACGCTGACTGTCAGATATATGTCCCTTTAAAACAAAAAGATGCCTTGTGGAAGATGAAAGCAGACGCGGCAGCAAGCTGGACGACACACAAACTTTATTTCTCTTCCAACATAAAACACAGAAACTCTGACTCCTGAGTGCCTGAGTGAACTCCTTTATACACTTTAATTCCCACCTCCGGCACACAAGGTAAGAACAACATTCAGACTGCAAAACATGTACACACATTAACATAACATTGACACACATGTCACAGAGCAGGACTTGCTACAATACATTCACACTCCTGCATCCTCAGGTGTCAACCTGGCGTGGTGGGAGGTGAAAGGCACATCTTTGTCTGGTTGGCTCCTCTAAGCTTTCCCCATTAGCATCTCTAACCATCTTCTCCCCCACCAACCCCCTTGTCCTGGGTGGAGTGTCATGTGTAATTTGTCCACCACACAACCCCACCCTTTCCACCCCAAACACCCAGAAGGGGATCTAACCCTCTGGCACCTTGGGCTTGAGTCGGCGCCCGTAAAAATTTCCCAGGGATCCGTAGTGGCTAAGAAAAAACGAGTTCTCCAGGGGAGGCTGCCAGATCCTCCTTAGGCACAGAGCGCAACCCCAACAGGACCCAGGGCAGGTGGTCAACCCAATTTGTATCCGTGAGTTAGGCTTTGAGCACTGTTTTAAGTGACCTATGAAAGCGTTCGCATAACCCGTTAGCCTGGGGGTTGTACGCGGTGGTGCGGTGGATTTTGACCCCTGGGCTCTGGGCCATCACGGACCAGAGTTCTGAAACGAATTGCGGACCCCTGTCGGAAGTGATGTCCAATGCGGATCCAAACCATGCAACCCAAGCTGACAAAAAAGTGTGAGCCACTTCCGTGGACATGGTGGAAGCCAGGGGGACTACTTTAGGCCAACGCGTGGTGCGGTCCACAATTCTCAAAAGGTGTATGAACCCTTGCAATGGCTGGAGGGGGCCCACCAAATCCACGTGGACGTGGTCGAACCTCCTGGCTGGAATTTGAAATGGCTCGAGGGGGGCTTTGGTGTGCCTGTGCAATTTGGCCCACTGGCACACGACGCATGCTGCAGCCCACTCTTTCACATCCCTGTGTAAGTGAAGCTAGACAAATTTTGCCCCCACCAGTTTAACCGAGGCGCGCACGCCATGTTGTGAAAGGGAGTGGACTGACTCAAAAATGCGGCGGTGCCAAGAGCTCCGAACCACCAGGTGTGGGTGACCAATGGAGACGTCGCAGAGCAAGGGGGGGGCACCCTTCTTGAACCACCCTGCTATCCTGTTTAACCCAGTAGGCGTGGACTGAGGCACACAAATGTCCACGTCCCCGGTTTGCTCCATGGCCATGGTGGGGAAATCTATTCCTGTGTAGACCAGGGAGGCTAATGCACGCGACAGGCAGTCGGCCATGACATTAAGCTTACGGCTATGTGTTGAGTGCTGGTTGAGAACTCCGAGATCACGGCCAAATGTTGTTGCTGCCGGGCTGACCACGGTTCCGAGACTTTGGACATTGTGTACGTTAGTGGCTTATGATCAATGAACGCTGTGAACTTGTGCCCTTCCAGCCAAAACTGGAAATGGCGTGTCGCCAGGTGGAGGGCCAACAACTCTCTGTCAAATGTACTGCATTTGCATTCGTTGTTGCGCAAATTATGGCTGAAAAATGCGAGCGGCTGCCACACACCGGAAACATACTGCTCCACCACTGCCCCTATGACATCATCAGACATGTCAGTGGTGAGTGCTATCCGTGCTGACAGGGCAGGGTGGGCTAGCAAAGTGGCATTAGCGAGAGCTGTTTTGGCGTTTGTGAAAGCCTGGACTTGCTTGGGGGTCCAGTTGATGTTTTCCACGGGCTTCTTTTTCTTGAGCGCAGTGTACAACGGCTGCAGCAGCTAGGCTGCTTGGGGGAGAAAACGGTTGTAAAAGTTGACCGTGCCCAAAAATTCCTGTAGGGCTTTCACGGTCTGCGGACGCAGAAAATCCGACATGGCACGCACCTTAACAGGGAGCAGACTCACGCCCTCCGGTAAACCGGAGGGTGACCCAAAAAATCAATCACTGGCACACCGAACTGGTACTTTGCCGGGTTAACGATAAGCCAGTACGCTTCCAACCTCTGGAAAAATAGTTTGAGATGGGTGAGGTGCTCCTCCTCAGACACGCTAGCCACCAGAATGTCGTCTAAGTAGACAAAAACGAAAGGCAGGTCACGGAACACTGCATCCATCATTCTTTGGAAGGTTTGCATTGCGCCCTTTAACCCAAATGGCATGCGTAAAAATTCGAAAAGGCCAAAAGGAGTTACTACCGTTGTTTTGGGAACGTCCTCCGCATGCACCTGGACCTGATGGTAGCCACGGGCCAGATACACTTACGAAAAAATACGTGTGTTGGCCAGTTGCACAGAAAATTCCTGGATGTGTGGGATGGGATGCCGATTGTGTTCCGTGGCATTGTTGAAGCGCCGGAAATCACTGCATGGTCACCACAACCCATCGGCCTTAGACACCATGTGTAGTGGGGATGCCCACAGGCTGTTGGAGTACCTAACGATGCCCAGCTGCTCTAAGTTTGTAAATTCCTCACGTGCACTGGCTAGTTTAACTGCATCCCGGTGCCAAGGTCGCGCAAACACCAGCGGGCCTTTTGTGGTTATAAAATGTTTGACCCCGTGTTTGGTTACTGTAGCAGAAAACGTCGGAACCATGAGTGCTCAGAACTGTGAAAGTAAATGCTGGTACTTACCCCCTGGAGCTATAATGCTAGCCTGTGTTGTTGGCCCAACTCCCCGAGCTGTGCAGGGCAAGGGGGTAAAAGAGACAGCATCCACTAAACGTCTGTTGGCAACATCGACTAACAATCCATAAGCACATAAAAAATCTGTGCCTAAAATGGGGACAGAACATGCGTCCACCTCAAAGTCCCATTGGTAATTGCGTCCATGTAAGCACACCATCAACGTCCGTTCGCCAAATGTTCTGATGTTGGATCCATTGGCGGCCGTGAGCTCAGGACCACTGCCTCCTGTCGATCTGTCTGCGCTGACTGGCAGAATGAGGCTCTTCTGGGAGCCGGAGTCCACTAAGAAACGTCTCCCCGAATGTGTGTCTGTGATGAACAGCAGCTTGTTCCTGTCGCCAGCAGTCACAGCTGCTGTGCCATTTCCCTGGCTTCTTGAATTGGCACAGTGGCAGATAGTGTTGGGCATTTGAGCCAAAGTGGCGGTGATAGACACAGAGCGTCCCGTTCCTGCGTCTCTTGGCGTCTGTTCCAGCCACCACCAATAGGTCCTCGACCTTGCTGGAGTCCTTCCCGGATGCCGGTGTCGTTGCGTGCAAGGTGAGAGTTCTGGTCGCTAGGATGATGCGGTCTGCTTCCTGCGACAGAGCATGGTAGTTCTTGGTTGCCAGCAGTGGTCAGTTGGCCAGGATCGCCCTCGCTGTAGCAGGTAGTTTCCTGAGGAAGAGATGGGAGAACACGAAGGATTCGTTGTTCTTCCCCATCAATGCTAACATGCTGTCCATCAGCTCCAAAGCTGATCTGTCACTGTCACCTAGTGTCTCTCTGCTCTCTCACTGTCTGACAGGGTATACCTCTGAATCAGCATCTGCTTGAGTGCGTTCTATTTCCCATGGGCCGGCAGTTCCTGGAGCAGGCTCATCCCTTGCTGCGTGGAGCGCACATCCAGCACAGCGACCACATGATAATATTTGGTGTTGTCCATTGTGATCCCGCAGAGTGCGAATTGGGCGTCCACATGTAGAGACCAAGCGGTCGGCTTGTGAAGCCAGAAGTCTGGGAGCTTGACTGTGACAGCGCATGCCGCGCTGGTGTTCTCCCTCTGGGTTGTCTCCAGGGTGGTGCTCGGCTCGTTCTCCATTGCACATGTTAGGGTCACCACTGTGGAAGATGAAAACAGACAAGGCAGTAAGCTGGAGACGACACACGAACTTTATTCGTCTTCCAACATAAAACATAGAAACTGATTCTCAAGTGCCTGAACGAACTCCTTTATAGCCTTTAATCCCGCCTCCGGCACACAGGGTAAACACATTAACATTCAGACTGCAAGACATGTACACACATGACATGTACACACAAGACGTTGACACACATGTCACAGAGCAGGTCTTGCTACAATACATTCGCACCCCTGCGTCCTCAGGTGTCAACCTGGTGCAGTGGGGGGCAAAAGGCACATCTTTGATTGGTTGGCTCCTCTCAGCTTTCCCCATTAGCATCTCTAACTATCTTCTCCCCCACCAACCCCCTTGTCCTGGGTGGAGTGCCATGTGTATTGTGTCCACCACAGCCTCATCAGTAAACTCACTTCTGTCATGCATTGACATCTGTTATGAATCGGGACATGATCTTAGGATCATGCCCATACTTTATGTTTATTTTCCATTCTCCCTGTGATTTACAAATATTATTTTCAATTATTTTTCTCCTGTGTTTGGCTTTAATTTATATTCTTGTCTTAGCCTTTAGTTTCATCTCTAGTCATCCTGTTTATTAGTATTATTAGTATCATTTTGATATCTTGATATTCTCTCTGCTTTGATTGTTATTTGCCTCCTGTGGGTTATTATATATGGTTAGCTCCTGTCTTCAGTGTCTCCCCAGTTTATTATGTCATCCTCTGTTTGTCTTTAGTGTCATTACATTGTTTTGTGTTTCCCTGCCTCTGTTTTTGTCCCTTGTTTGGTTTTTAGTCTTGTGTGCATATTTGTTTACCTAGTGTCCTCAGCTTCTCATGTTTCCGTGCCTATAGCCACTCTCCCTCATGTGTGCATCGTTCAACCCCTGATTACTCTCCCAGCTGTCCTGTGTTTCCTAATTATGAGTTCCTCTATATATGTGAGTCTCTGTTCTGTGTTCAGGGAGAGGTCATTGTCTATTATCCTGCGTCGTTTTCCTACCATGATTTTCTGTCCATGTTTCCTGGTCCATGTGAGTTTTGCCTGCCAAGTTTTTGCTTTGTATTAGTTTAGTTTTCAACCATGCACTCTTTTGTTTTGCTCTTGTTTTGTTTAATAAATCATCATTGTACTTGATCCTGCCTGCACATGAGTTAAATCATTATCTGCTAGTGATGGCCAGATGAGGCTTTCTCGAGGACTTGAGGCCTTTCATCAAAATGGCTCATATAGACGAGGCCTCATGTGAAACTTCATTTTCTCTCCCAGGCCATCTAGTGGACAAAACATATACAGCATGGAGATTTTTACAAGGGTATTATTGGTTTAATTTGTATTTTTTCATTTCAATAAATGCACTGGCTTTTAAGAAATATCAATGATCATAAGGGAAAAAAGAAACAATAAAACTGAGGTGACTACAGTGAATGTGCTTGTGCTACTTGTAAAATTTTTTTAAAGAAATAACTTTTCAACTGTCTTTCCCAGTACATTCATCTCTGTCCTTATTCTCATGCAGGGCACAATAGTGCCTCAGCATAATGATGTGTTATTGTTGTATCCAAGCTTTCTGAAACACAACAGACACTTCACCTTGCAAATAAAAATAACCCCACTGGGACTTGAACCCCAGCTCTTCAGATGCAAGAGAAATCTTTAACCTCTAGGCTACCACTTAGTGATAGCCAGATAAGGCTTTCTTGAAGACTTGAGCCTTTCCATCAAAATGGTTCATATAGACCAAGCCTCATGTGAAACTTCATTTGCTCTACTAGGCCATGTAGTCGACAAAACATATACAGCATGCAGATTTTTACAAGGGCATTATTGGTTTATTGTGTAGTTTTTCAGTTTCAATAAATACACTGTCTTTTAAGAAATATCAACGATCATAAGGGGAAAAAGAAATAAAACTGGGGTGAATACAGTGAATGTGCCTGTGTTTCTTGGTGTGCTTGTACTGCTTATCCATTTTTACTAAGAAACAACTTTTCAACAGTCTTATACTGTCTTTCCCAGTATATTCACCTCTGTCCTTACTCTCATGCAGGGCACAATAGTAATAGTGTCTCAGCATAATAATGCGTAATAATGATTCAAGCTCTTTGAAACACAACAGACACTTCACCTAGCAAATAAAAATAAAGGTACAAGAATGCCCCAGCTGGGATTTGAACCTGTCTTCCACTTGTAGAGCAGATGCTTTACTGCTAAGCCATCACCTCAGTTACAATAAATATCCACTATTTGTGGAAAATACATCAATGGGAGAAATGCACTCAAAATGTTCCCAAATGGGAGAAGTCTGTGTTTTTGGTGCTGGCTCCAGCTGAAAATTGGATGTGACAAATCCCTTACACAGTCAAACATCAACAACACAAAATGTGAGGGACTGGGATTTCCACTGTGTATTGCTGCTCACTTTATTTTATATTGCGTGCAAAATCATGAATGGCTTCCTGACCCAGTCATGTGGAACGACGTCAACACATACATCAGCAATACACGCCTCAAAACGCGTTTTGCCAAATATTTCCTGGATAAGCTCGGAGCACCCTCAAAGCCCCAGAGCCTGCCATCCCATCACTATTATTTGCCCAGAGGGCAGAATATGACAGAATGACCTCTCCATACAAGGATCCAGCAGGTGTGGACTTCTGGTGGTTAGGGCTAAACGCTGATGAGGTGTGGGCAGCTAAAACTATTGAGGGCTTCATCTCTGACACCTGCACGCCTGAGTCTGCCCTGCGCTACCTAAATGCTGTGGCCGAGGTGATCGACACTACCCCCAGCCTACAGTGGTACCCACAGGCTGATTGGACTGTTGATTTCAGTGTCAAACTTACAACATACAGTGGTGTGAAAAAGTGTTTGCCCCCTTCCTGATTTCTCATTTTTTTGCATGTTTGTCACACTTAGATGTTTCAGCTCATCAAATGAAAAAGATTTAAATATTAGACAAAGATAACACAAGTAAACACAAAATGCAGTTTTTAAATGAAGGTGTTTAGCATGAGCCGCCTTTTTAAGGTCATGCTACAGCATCTCAATCCGATTCAGGTCAGGACTTTGACTAAGCCATTCCAAAGTCTTCATTTTGTTTTTCTTATGCCATTCAGAGGTGGACTTGCTGGTGTGTTTTGGATCATTGTCCTGTTGCAGAACCCAAGTGTGCTTCAGCTTGAGGTCACAAACAGATGGCCAGACATTCTCCTTCAGAACTTTTTGGTAGACAGCAGAATTCATGGTTCCATTTACCAGAGCAAGTCTTCCAGGTCTTGAAGCAGCAAAACAGCCCCAGATCATCACACTACCACCACCATATTTTACTGTTGGTATGATGTTCCTTTTCTGAAATGCTGCGTTACTTTTACACCAAATGTAATGGGACACACACCTTCCAAAAAGTTCAACTTTTGTCTCATCAGTCCACAGAGTATTTTCCCAAAAGTCTTGGGGATCATCAAGATGTTTTCTGGCAAAACTGAGATGAGCCTTTATGTTCTTTTTGCTCAGCAGTGGTTTTTGTCTTGAAACTCTGCCATGCAGGCCATTTTTGCCCAGTCTCTTTCTCATGATAGAGTCATGAACACTGACCTTAACTGAGGCAAGTGAGGCCTGCATTTCTTTGGATGTTGCTGTGGGGTCTTTTGTGACCTCTTGGATGAGTCATCGCTGTGTTCTTGGGGTAATTTTGGTCGGCCAGCCACTCCTGGGAAGATTCATCACTGTTCCATGTTTTTGCCATTTGTGAATAATGGCTCTCACTGTGGTTCGCTGTGTTGTGAATATCAAAATTGGACAGTTAGCAGAATCTTTTCAGTTAACCAATCAATAATCACAGAAGAAAAACTATTTCTCAACTTATCTTTTATTGAAGCACACAGAGAGTCAGACAACACAGCTGTGGGTCCTTCGCAGCACAATCTGGTGAAAGGCCCCAAATAAGAGTTTTAAGGAAACATATATTCTTCTGGCCGCTGGGCGTTCCCAGTAGCCTCCAACAGAATTATCTCTTGTAGAACTGGTTCAAAATGGCTTTCAGCGCGTCTTCACCCAGCAGATGTTTCGCTTCTCCATCCGTTGGCTCTACATCCTACTGTTGTCTTCAACTGTGTCTCCTTTCACTTCCTGCGCAACCCATATGGCCCAAGAACACTTCCATATATGTAGGCAAAAGCAGTTTTTCTTTGCGCAGCTGTTTTGGGTGTGTGGGTGCAGCTAATACCACATCCTGTTATGTACACGTGTTAGCTGCACAAACAGTTCTCAACTATTTTTCATTAGCAAGCACATTGTGTGATATCTTGTCTAACTAAACATTCTATAGATAAGATAAGATAAGATAAGATAAGCCTTTATTAGTCCCACAATGGGGAAATTCCAGGATTGCAACAGCACAGGGATAGCAACACTCAGAGCAATAATCAAGAAGATACGGAAGATATAAATAAGAGCAGTGGATATACGTACATACACATCAATATATAAATATATATACAAAGTGCAGCGCATTGTAGCAAGATGGAATAAACAGCATAACCGTCTACTTAGTTATCCTACATAGTATGAATATGTACCCATACATATTGTCACCCTCCGTAGCAACCGATACTGTCCTAGTTGTAGTTGAGGGGACCATTGTGTAAGTCTATTGCGTCTTTTGCATTCAGTACTATTGGGTCGTCACGTTTTTTTTCTATCTCTGTGAGCAGCCCTGCTTAGGTTATACAGTCTGACTGCCGTAGGTAGGAAGGACCTGCGAAACCTCTCGGTTGCACACCTAGGATGATGTAGCCTGCTGCTAAATGAGCTCCTCAGTGCGTTCAGTAGGTCCTGCATAGGGTGGGACTCGGACTCCAGCAGAGATGACAGTTTAGCCACCATCCTTCTCTCTCCTATCTCCTCCACTGGGTCAGGGCGCTGCCCCAGGACAGAGCTAGCTTTCTTGATCAGTTTGTTCAGTCTCTTCCTATCGGCTGCTGTAATGCCACTGCCCCAGCAGACCACTCCAAAAGTGATAGCTGATGCCACCACCGTGTCGTAGAATGTCTTCAGCAGTGCCCCTTGTACACCAAAAGACCTGAGTCTCCTCAGTAGGAACAGCCTGCGCTGTCCCTTCTTGTAGAGTGCGTCGGTATTGTGTGACCAGTCTAGTTTATTGTTCAGATGAACACCCAGGTACTTGTAGGATGTCACCATCTCGATGTCTGTTCCCTGTATGTTTACTGGTGCTGTGAGGGGTTGTCCTTGCCTGCGGCAGTCCACCACCAGCTCCTTAGTTTTCCTCGCGTTGATCTGGAGGCAGTTCCTATGGCACCAGTCCACGAAGTCCTGGATAAGTCCTCTGTACTCAGCTTCATCTCCGTTGGAGATGAGGCCGACGACTGCAGAGTCGTCAGAGAACTTCTGTAGATGGCAGTGTGTTGTGTTGTGTGAGAAGTCCGCAGTATAAAGGGTAAACAGGAAGGGAGCCAAAACCGTTCCCTTGGGGGCCCCCGTGCTACCAATGATCGTGTCGGACACACAGTCTCGGGTTCTCACAAACTGTGGCCGGTTAGTGAGGTAGTCCAGGATCCATGATGACAGGTGCTGGTCCACCCCTGCACACAGCAGCTTGTCCTTCAGAATCATCGGTTGGATGGTGTTGAGAGCACTGGAGAAGTCAAAGAACGTGATCCTCACCGCATTCCCGGGCTTCTCCAGGTGGGACAGAGAACGGTGAAGGAGGAAGATCACTGCATCCTCCACCCCAATGCCATGCTGGTAGGCGAACTGGAGTAGATCCATCGCTGGTCCCACCAGGGGGAAGAGGTGAGCAAGGAGTAGTCTCTCCAGGGTCTTCATCATGTGGGATGTCAGGGCCACTGGTCTGTAGCTGTTCAGGTCTTTGGGGCAGGAGGTCTTTGGTACAGGTACCACACAAGATGTTTTCCACAACTGTGGTACCCTCCCCAGCTTCAGGTTCAGGTTGAAGATGAGCTCCACAATCCCACATAGCTGATCTGCACAGGACTTGAGGAGCTTTGCGCTCATGCCGTCCGGTCCTGACGTCTTCCTCGCCTTGATCTTTCTCAGCTCCGTCGTCACCTGGGTCTTAGTGAGGGTCATGTTGGGGGGCTGTGTGTTGGGAGTGGGGGGGGTGTTGGTGGAGTGGGGTGTGGGCAGCAGGACTCGATGTCTTTAGAGGCAGCAGTGGTTGTTGTGCAGTCAGGGGGAGGGCGGTTTGTCAAACCTATTAAAAAACAGGTTCAGATTGTTCGCCCACTCCCTACCCCCCATGGCCTGGGAGGAGGTATTCTGGAGCCCAGAGATGGTTTTAAGGTTTCTCCAGACCCCACCAATGTCGCTCTGTTGCAGCTTGTCCTCCATCTTCTTCCTGAAGCTGTCCTTGCCATCTCTGATCTTCCTCCTCAGCTCCCTCTGTACGGACTTCAGCATCTCCCTGTTCCCCGACCTGAAGATCCTCTTCTTCTCTCTCAGAAGTGTTTTTATCTCAGGGTTGATCCAGGGTTTGTTGTTCGAGCAACACCGTATGGTCTTGGTGGGTACGGTGTTGTCCACACAGAAGCCGATGTAGTCTGTGATGGTGTGAGTGAGGCCATCGATGTCCTCACCATGTGGATCGCAGAGCTGCTTCCAGGCAGTGGTTTCAAAGCAGTCCTTTAGAGCGTCCATTGCCTCCTCAGACCATAACTTCACTGTGCGCATGACCGGAGGTTGTCTGTGCACTAGGGGTTTGTACACTGGCAGGAGATGAACCAAGTTGTGATCCGATCTCCCGAGTGGGGGGAGTTGTGATGAGGTGTACGCCTCCTTAGTGTTTGCATAGAATAAATCCAGTGTTTTATTGTCTCTAGTGTGGCATGTGACATACTAGGTAAACATGGGTAGAATGGGAGACAGTGAAATATGGTTAAAATCGCCTGAGATGAGGAGAAGAGCATCTGGGTGTTCTGTCTGCAGCCTGCCAGTTACTGAGTGGATGACGTCACGCACTGTCCCAGCGTTCGCCGTCGGATTTGCATAAATAACAATGCAGATCACGTGTGAGTATTCCCTCGGGAGATAGGTAGGCCGCATGCTAACAGCTAGCAACTCAATGTCTTTGCTACAGTGCTGTTCCTTAACCGTGATATGTCCCGGTCTGCACCAGTTGTTATTGACGTACATCATCACCCCACCGTCCCTTGCCTTCCCACTGTCTGGTGTTCGGTCTGCCCTTATTGCGTGGAAACCCTCCAGTTCAATGTTAGCATCTGCTGCTAGTCCTGTTAGCCAAGTCTCTGTGAATAGGAACAGGCTACACTCCCAGTATATGCTATCGTTGCGGGAGATAGCCGCTAGTTCATCTGTCTTTCCGAGTATCGATCATACATTCCCCATAATGACAGATGGGAGGGTGGGTCTGTACCTTATATTCCTCGCCCGCCGTCTTACTCCAGCCCGACACCCACGTCGTTTTCGTCTTAATTCTCCTGGTATGTCGAGTTTTCGCGTTATCATCATGGGCCGGTTGAGTGCTAGCATCTGGTCCTTGTTATACTGCCTCCTGCCAGAAACAGTGGCTCTATCCACTGAATCAGGAGACATTTGGGCGATCTACGTGTTTGGATGGAATAAAGGTGACGTTGGATCATAAAGATTGGCAAGAGAGCCAGATAGTAACAGAAATAGGCAGAAATTGATCCACTGTTGCAAAGGGCAACCTACTCGTGTGGCGCCGGAAGTCAAATATATCATAGCTGGAGTCCCAAAGCTTTAGAAATGGCCTTTCTGTGTGAAGTTTGCATGTTCTCCCTGTGCTGCGTGGGTTTACTCCGGGGGCTCCGGTTTCCTCCCACAATCCAAAGACATGCATGTTAGGTTAATTGGCTGTTCTAAATTGTCCCTAGATATCTGTTTCCTATAGGCCCTTAGAATAGAGGGTTAGTATTAGTGAAAGCGCTTTGAGTGGTCTTTGTGACTAGAAAAGCGCTATATAAGTGCAGGTTAGTTAGTTAGTTAGTTAGTTAGTTAGTTAGAAAATTGAACTTGTGGTGGCACGGGTGGGAGATTCTCCACCCAGAGAAGGCATCTGGGATAAGGGAGAACAATGGACTGGAGAAGGAAGTGCCACCGGGGGGGCTCAGACAGGACAGTATGGACTATGCACCCCCTGGAGGGAGCAGGAACTGCCAGGGCTGCTAGAAGAGAGAAGGGTGCGAGCAGCGGTGCCAGCATTATGTTATGTTAATATGCCACACAGGTCTTTGTTCCAAACAATGTATAATGGCCAGAAGTTCTGGGTTTCAATGCATGAATTTAAAGGCATAAAAGAGAAATGCACAGAGACCCGGGAGCTCTTTTTACTGTACTGTATGTTGGAGAAGGAATAAAGTTCATGTGTCATCCAGTTCATTGCCTCGCCTGCTTCCTTTCTCCACAAACTCAGCTTTCCAAAGATGTGATAAACCACAGTTAATTTATGTTTTAACAGGGGGGCAATCACTTTTTCACACAGGGCCATGTAGGTTTGGATGTTTTTTTTTACCCTTAATAATAAACACCTTGTTGCGGATCAAATAAAAGGAACCCTAGTGTGGATGGCACGGGATAAGTGCAGGCACGGCGAACTGAAGTTTAAAAGGGTGTTTTATTCATCCTCCATCACGAGAGCTCACCCCAGCGCTGTGAGAGCGCGCTGGAGGAGCCCTGTGTCTCTAGTCAGCAAACAGGCAATGTGTGTGATCAGAAAGCAGCAGTAAGACAGAGAGAGAGCAAGCGATATGCAGTTGGCTTATAAACCCAGCTAGACAATGCATGCATGGCACATTAGCATCACAGTAAACTGCTGGAAGGCATGGGACATTTACATGAGAGTCACGCACATCAATAGCAGGATTATTGGCGCCGGAATCAGACAAAGAGAGGCTGCCTAATGATATCAGTCCATACATCTCACTGTTATGCTAATTGCTCCAGCTGAGCGCTCTGCTTGTCCGTAGGCTGTGGGGGACACCCACAACCTTCAATTAAAAACAACATCTTGTGTTTACATGTGTTATCTTTGTCTAATATTTAAATTTGTTTGATGATCTGAAACATTTAAGAGTGACAAACATACAAAAAAATGAGAAATCAAGAAGGGGGCAAACACCTTTTCACACCACTGTACCTGGGTGATGAATGAGGCAAGATGGAGTTGGCAAACACAGCTTTATTGATGTTGCTGGAAGTAGCGGTTACACGGCAGGCACCTGGCGTGGGCGCGGGTCAGAGACCACAAGATGGTGGCCCACCTCCTATATACAGTAGGGTAGTGCGGTGACGTGACGGGAAGTGCACGTCACCACCCTGCACTTCACAATAAAGTGCCGTTTCCCATATACCACAAGTTTGCCATAAAAACAGCCCTTCCCAAGGACGGTTTCCTCCCTGTGTGTAAAATGGTACTGCTGTTATTAAGCCCTGAGGATTTTTGACCAATGCGTATAACAGAAATGTCTTCTTGGAACTGTGTCAACATGTAGAAGAAGTGTATAATAGGGTAATTTTAATTATTCAATACATGAAAATGAAATATATTCTACTTCAATATAGGAAAATCATTTTAACAGAGCTCCTTAGGTAATTGTCGAGATAAATTATTCTCAATAGTTTGAAGGTTTATTTGTATTACGAAATGTTGCTTTTCTTCATTTTCCTCTGCAGCCTCCTGTGAAGCCATGGCCTCCACTCTGCCCCTGTTCTTCTTGGTCCTGTGCAGCTCCATGGTGGTCCAAGCTCAGCTGACGCTGTATAACCTGCGGGCCAGCGGCCTCCCATCTAATATCTTTTCAACTGCAGATGGCTACGTGAAAGTGTTCTGTGGCACCACTTCTCTGGGTCAAACTTCTGTTCGCGATAATGAGGAAAACCCGTGGTGGGAGGAGGAGTTCAACCACTTCCTGGCCCAGGAGAATGATGTGCTGAAACTGGAGGTTTTTGACCATGACTTCATCTTTGATGACCTGCTGGGAGTCTGTCAGAGGCAGCTCAAGCTGGGAACCCACGAGCACGACTGCTACCTAGACAAAGGTGGAACCCTTCATTACGCCTATACCCTTGGCTGAAAGTCAACAGAAGGAGCAGCATCTGTAAGACCACTGGCAGTGTTCTTCAGTCTATTTCATCATGTTCACATTATCCAAAAATGCTAAACTTCTTCCTTCAATAAACCGTGCAAACATTCATTCTTATCATTACAGGCTGCCCTGCATTTCTAATAAAAGAAATCCTTCTGCTTGCAAATTTCTTTCGTCTATTCATAATGGATAATGCTTTAGCACATGCAGTTAGTTTGAAAACATTCATATAATACAATTCCAGAAGCTGACTTGAAGGTCGGGCTGTTTCCTGTTTTTGGGGGGCCCTATGCAAGAGTCCGATTTGGGGCCCCCTAGTTTATCAGTCTGGTAACAAGAAGAAAACAGCCTTCCCATTTCTCAGCAGCCCTTGAAGCTGAAGGGACATGTTAAATCTTGGAAAATAAACATCATGTCTTTAGTTAGACTGCAAGTGCGTTACTATTGTATAAATGTCCAAGGTTTGGATGCTGATGTTTGAGTGTCATCAAATCAAAAACAGGATAATGAATGAAAAAAAAAAACAGATGACAGAGTAATCATTTCCTAATTCATCTTCTTTCTAGGTGGTTGACAGCCATCATGGTGTATTACTGCCAGTTTTATATATAAAGCCTTTATACAAAATTCAGTTTTGAATTCCTCATGTGTCCTAATTCAGTCCGGTCTCACAAAAATGCATACAAGTTGTACGTTTACCCACCCATAGAAAGAATGTAATGCATGAATATTTTTATCCCCCTGTATATTACACATTTGGTAAGTATAGATAAAATTGATACACTGGCAGAAAGAGGTAGGATAGTGAACATAGGACCTTGTAGTGGTTGTGAAAATAACTACAGGCCCTGTTCTAGAAATCAGGTTTAGTGGCTTACCTGGATACAGGGGTTAAGGCAAAAAATTTCCTGAGCCTGAACTTTTTCTTTTTTTCCGGGGACAGGGTCATTGGGGTGGACACACATACATTTTATATATATATATATATACAGTATATATATATATATATATATATATATATATATACATACATATAAACAACAGTGAACTTTATGTAATACTCTAAATTGCATTATTTCTACAATTGTTTTGTTCAAAACAAATAATCTCTAGGCTTCAAAAACTTACTCTCTATCCTACGGAATGTATGAAAGGTTTTGTGTACGTTGAAGGTGTAATGTAGTAATAAGATGTATTATTGTGTGATGTGGGTGGTGGCTCCACCTTTCTGGTTCCGCCGCCACCCTGGGCATAAAGGGCTGATGCGGAAGAGGCACGGCCTCTTTTGACCTTCACCTCTGCCTGTACGGGAGCGCCTGGTATCACTGTGAGTCATTCAGTAAAGTCACATTCCATTGCACCTCCGGCCTTGTTATTGGAATACTGGTTATGGACATAACAGAAGGATGACACACTCGCCCAGGGCCGGAGTGGGATCAGTTTTCAGCCTGGGAGTTTCATGCCCAAGACCAGCCCACTTCTTGCCAAGTGGAGGAAACTGGAGCAAAAGTTCTATTTCTTTTTTTTTTTTTTTTTTTTTTTTATTTAAGTTTTTGTAAAGGGTATACAGGTCGTTACAGCAATGCATTGTTTACATTTTCATCACATGTTCCCTTATTTTCTGATATCTGACAACATTGGAAGATTAATTCTTACAACACCCCTTTTTTTTTTTTTTTTAAAGTGAAAGAAAAAGTGAAATTAAAGAGAAAAAAAAAAACAAAAAACAAATAACAAAAAACAAACAAACAAACCAGTAAAAAACAAACAAAAAGAAAAAAGTAAATAAAGATAAAAGAGCATCTGAGTAGCTTTGGAACAAAGAGCGGAACCATTATTGAAATGGTATTTGTCAAAGATTAGATCTAATGGAAGACACATATGCGGTCCAGGGTTGCCAAAAGTTCATGAACCCATCCATGTCCTGTCTCAGTGCGAATGTCAACTTTTCCATCGAGTAAATGTCTTGGATCACGTTAGTCCAATCTTCAGGTGTAGGACAGTCCTTCAACATCCATTTTTTAGTTAGAGCTTTTTTGCTTGCCAATATTAAAACATTGAATAAGTATTTTTCTCCTCGTCTTTCCAGTGAGTCCGGTAGTAAACCCAAATACAAAGTTACAAAAGAAAAGGGAACTGTAATTTTGAATATTTTCCCCAATATTGTCTGTACCTTGGTCCAATATTGGTGGATAACTGGGCATGACCAAAACACATGAAAATGATTTGCAGTCTTTTCACCACACAAGCGCCAACAGTTCAATCCCTTATGGGTAAATTTGTTTTGTGCAGGTGTTCTGAAAAATCTTGCCAAGTTTTTCCATCCAAATTCTCTCCACTGCAGGGATGAGGTACTTTTCCATTGCTGTTTATTTAGCTTTTCCCATATTTCCAGTTGTAAAGTGAAATTCCCCTCTTTTTCCCATCTCTCTTTTATGTAAGATGTGTTGTCTCCTTTTAAGTCTTGAAGACCTTGGTATATTTTAGAAATGTATCTGATCCCTGGGATCCCTTTATATGCCATTAAGAAGACCTTCAGAACACCTGACTGGGCCCTTTCCAAAACCTCCTTTTTAAGTATATTGTTTATGTGGTGTCTAAGCTGGAAGAACCTGTAAAGGTCTTGATTTATTAGGCCTTGTTTTTTCAAATCTTCAAAACTTCTTAAGATTTGCCCTTTAAAAAAATCGTAATATTTTATCAGCCCTTTCTCCTTCCACTTTTTAAATCTGGTGTCTGTTTTATTAGGAGTAAAGTCCTGATCATAGGCGATCCATTGCAGAAGTCGATAGGGCTCTTTAGTTTGATTCTCTCTGACTATCTTAAACCAAATTTTTAGCGGGGTCTCTATCCACGGGTTAGTGTTATTCAAAAGCTTAGGTAAGGCATTGTTCCCTATTATCGCCTGTAGGGGGATGTCACTTGTTATTTGGCATTCCATCTCCTTCCATTGTGCAGTGTAGACTGGGTTACATATCTCTACTAAAGTTTTAATTTGTGCGGCTTTAAAGTAGTCCCTGATATTTGGCAGCGCGAGCCCACCTTTGTCTTTGTTTAGCTGTAGGGTTCTATATCTGATTCTAGGTCTCTTGCCCTGCCATATGAATCTTGAGATCCATCTGTCCAGCTCCTGCCATGTTTTTTTGGGAGGTTCTACCGGTATTGTTTGGAAAAGGTATAGAAGACGTGGAAGTATATTCATTTTGACTGCTTCAATTCTTTGTGCAGTACCCAAGAATGGTATCATATTCCATCTTGCTAGGTCAGATTTTATTTTTGTCACCAGTGGATCATAGTTTAGTGATATAATTTTGTTGAGTTGTTTCGGGATATTGACCCCCAGATATTTCATAGATTCCGACTCCCAGTTAGTTTTGAGTTTGCTTAGTGAATAATGATTTGGGTCATAGTTGAATGTTAAAACTTGGGTTTTATGCATGTTTAATTTGTACCCCGATAAATCTCCATACTCTGAAAAAACTGAGGTTAGTTCTGGTAAAGAAGTGTCCGGCTGCCCTAGGTATATTAAAATGTCATCAGCAAAGAGTGCTATTTTATGTTCCTTCTGACCAAGTGTAATACCTTGAATTTTTTGGTTTTGTCTTATCCATTGGCTCAGAGGTTCTATGAAGATTGCAAAGAGCAGTGGAGACAGGGGGCAGCCCTGACGACATCCTCTTTCCAGTTCAAAAGATGATGATAAATTACCGTTAATCCTTATTTTAGCTGTTGGTTTTTTATATAATGCCTGTATAGTTCTAATGAAGTTGTTATGAAAATTGAAACTGGATAAGATTCTATATAGAAAAGACCAGTCAACCGAATCGAATGCTTTTTCAGCATCTAATCCCAATATGACTGCATTTAAGTTATATTTTTTTATATGATGAATTATGTGTAAAGTGCGTCGAATGTTGTCTTGTGTCTGTCTTTGTCTTATAAAACCTGTTTGGTCTAAATGAATTAGGTCTGTCAGTATATTTTCTAACCTTTTGGCAAGGATAATGGTAAAAAGCTTATAGTCCTGATTTAGTACACTGATTGGTCTGTAGTTGGAGCACTCTAGTTTATCCTTTTCAGGTTTAGGTATAACTGCAATGACCCCTTCTCTCCAGAAGGGGGGGATTTCCCCTGTGTGGAGGACATAAATGTTTTCAGGAGGAGAGGAGATAGTTGCTGTTTAAAGGTTTTGTACCACTCTGCTGTATAGCCATCAGCTCCTGGGGATTTGTTAGCTTTAAGTTTCATAATTGCTTTTTCCAATTCTTTAGGATGTATTTCTGACAGTAGTGTTTTATTTTGTGACTCCGTAAGTTGGGGAAGGTTTAATGTGTTTAGGAATGCCTCGGATGCGTTTTTATGTTTTTTGTGGGAGTATAAGTTCTTATAGTAATTCTCGAAGTTTTTAAGAATATCCTGAATTCTGAATTTTATTTCCTTTGATACTGGGTCTCTGATTTTGTAGATTGCTCTTTCTGTTTGATGTTTCCTCAATTTATAGGCTAGCAATTTTGCCGATTTACTGCCTGCTTCATAGTATTTTTGTTTCAGAAATGTAAGTTTCTTCTGGATTTCTATTGTGTAGATCTCATTTATTTGGTTTTTAATTTCCTTAATCTTGAGCGAGTCAGTAGAATGAGTGTTGCCTTTGTGTTCTTTTTCTAGGTTCCTAAGTTCTGACTCTAATGTGGATAGTTTTTCTTGTCTTAGTTTCTTTTGGGTTGCCAGTTTTGCAATAATCTTTCCTCTTATTACAGCTTTGCATGCATCCCACAGTATTAAAGGGGATACTTCTCCATTATCGTTATCTTCCAAATATCTGAGAATATCTGATTCCAATTCATCTTTCAATGGTCCTTTCAGGACATTTGAGTTTAACCTCCAAGAAAATGTATTATTTGTGTATTTTTGGATATTTAAGTCCATGTAGATCGGACTGTGGTCGGAGAGATCCATCAGTCCTATTTTACATGTTTTTACTCTTCCAATGTCTCTATTAAACATAAAAAAATAGTCAATCCTTGAGTAAGATGAATGTGGAGTTGAGTAAAATGTATAGTCTTTTACACTGGGGTTGAGTTCCCTCCACACGTCACAGATTCCCAGTTCTTTTAGTAGCATCCGAGTCTTCCTGTTTTGGGTGTTATTTTGATGTGGGGAATTACCAGAAGCATCCCAGTATGGATTCAGTCTAAGATTGAAGTCCCCACCACATATCACTAAACCTTGAGCTTTAGTTATCATTAGGTCGAATACATTTTTATAAAATTTCCAGTTAGCCCCTGGGGGAGCATACACATTCAGCAGGGTGATATCTTCTCCCTCTAGCCGCCCAGTTACCAAACTGTATCTCCCTTCTTTATCTTTGTGTTCTGATTTTTTTTCAAATGTAATTTTGGTTGATATCAATGTCGCTACTCCCCTCCTCCTCCCTGATTTATATGAAGATGAAGAGATCATTTTAAACCCTTGTCTACTGAGTTTATTGTGTTCCACGTCTGTTAGGTGGGTTTCTTGTAAAAATATTATTCCTGCTTTGTCTTTTTTCATTTTGCCTAGAATCTTGGATCTTTTTTTGTAACTTAGATTTTTATTCATTTTTCATCATATATAATGCATTCAGATCACATTCTACATTTAAAAAACAAAGGGGTTAGGGTAGGGAAAAATAAAAAAAAAATAAACAAAATAAAAATAAAAAATAAAAAAAAAAAAAAAATAAAAGGGGGGGGGACAAATGTTGGAGCATCAAGTTTTTAGTTTCCATCTCTTAATTCTTCTGGTTTTTTCAGTGTCTTTGGTTATTCTTTCAATTTCTGCCTCGTTGTTGCACTTTGTAGTGTGTCCATTTCCGCCATTTTTTCTCCCATATTCCTTCTTGCATTCTTCGTTGATATGTTAGTTTTTCCATCATACGTATGTCCTCAACAATGTCAGTCCATTGTTCTTGGTCAGGAAGAACTTCTGATCGCCATTTTTTTGTGATAGTTTTTTTACATGCAATCAACAAGATTTTAACTAGATATCTGTCCTCAGCCTGTATAACACTGTCTTTTTTAAGATCACATAAGTACATCAGGTTACAGTTCATTGGTATATTATATCCTAATATCCTCTGTATTGTCACATGCATAGATTTCCAAAATGATGATATTTTGTAGCATTTCCAAAACATATGTGAGTGGTCTGCATTTTGAGCCCCACATCCCCTCCAGCATAAAGATTGGGTATTTGTATATTTTCCTTGAATCTGTGGTGTAATGAAAAAGCGAATCAGGTTTTTCCATCCAAATTCCCTCCATGCCCTTGAATTTGTTGATGTGTGTTGTGTTTTCCATATTTCCTGCCAGCTTTCTTCTGTTATGTTTAAATTGAGCTCTTTCTCCCATTTCTCCTTTATATAGTTACTTGTATGATTGTTTGTCATAAGTTTCTGATATAGTTTTGAAATAATTCTTATTTTATTTCCTGCATATGAGCTTAAAATAAGTTGTATAATCTCGTTCACATCTGTTTGGAGGTTATGCCTAATCTTCTTCATATAGTAATCTCTCATCTGCAGATATCTGAAAAATTCCGATCTTTCTAATTTAAATTTTCTCCTGATATTTACAAAGCTCCCGAGATCTTTTTTCCCGATATTGCCCCATGCTGTGATTCCCTTGTTCACCAGATTTTTGTATCCCCTATCTTGTTTTGCCGGTTCAAACTGACTGTCAAATGCTACCCATTTCAATAGTTTTATGTCTTCCCTTATATTATATTTTTGTACTATTTTATACCACAGTTCTAAAGTAAATTTAGTGATTGGGTCTATTTGTTTGATTTGCTTATATGCATCTTTATCCCCTATTATGCTTTGTACTGGGAGTCCCTCAATTTCCTTTTCTATTTCTTTCCATTTTGCCTCATATCCCTCGTCGCACCAACATATGATATATCTTATTTGTGCTGAGTAGTAATATTCCTTTAGACTCGGTAGGCCCATGCCTCCTTTCTCTTTTGGTAATTGGAGGATTTTATATTTCACTCTTGGTTTTTTACCTCCCCAAACAAATCTCGATATCATCCTGTCCCACTTTGAGAATTGGGCATCTGGAATCTCTGTTGGTATAGCCTGGAAGAGGTAAAGTAATCTAGGTTGTATGCTGATTTTGACTGTCTCAATTTTTGAATTCAGATCCATATTTAAGATTGACCATCTATCAATATCTTTTTTTATTTCTTGTTCCAACCTATCATAGTTTGCTTTATATATTTTGCTTAGGTCTTTAGGTATGTTCACTCCAAGGTATTTTATTTCTTTTTGCTTCCAGTTTAGTTTGATCTTATCAGTTATCTGGTTTAGAGGGTTATAGTGGAATGTCAGTATTTGTGTTTTTGTTATGTTTATCTTGTATCCTGATAATTTTCCAAAATTTTCTATCAAGTTCATCATTTCCATTATTGATTTATCTGGTTGTTCAAGATAAACTATAATATCGTCTGCAAATAGCCCAATCTTGTGTTCCGCCCCCTTTATTGTTACACCTTTTAATTTCTTATTTTGTCATATCGCTTGAGCCAATGGTTCTATGAACAGAGCAAACAAGGTGGGCGATAAGCAGCATCCCTGCCTAGTTGATCTTTGTATATTTACTTTGTCTGTTAAGCTACCGTTTATCTTGATTCTTGCCACAGGTTCTTGATATAGCGTCCTTATGCATTGTACTGATTTTTCGTTAAATCCAAAGCGCTCCAGTACACTATATAGGAATTTCCAGTTAACCCTGTCAAATGCTTTTTCTGCGTCTAAACTCATTATTACTGCGCTTTTCTTTTCTTTATGTATTTGGTTAATTATATGTATTGTTCTCCTGATATTGTCATGTGTTTGGCGTCCCTCTATGAATCCAGTTTGATCATCTTCTATCAATTCCGTCAAGAATGTCTTTATTCGTTTACATATAATTGTTGTGTATATTTTATAATCTACATTTAATAAAGAGATTGGTCTATAGTTTCCGCATTGTTCTTTATCTTTCCCTGGTTTTAAAATAACAGAAATGATTGCTTCGTTCCATGTTGGAGGTATTTTGTTGTTGTTCAGCGTCCAATTAAATGACTTTAGGAGTTGTGGCAAGAGTTCTTCTATAAACAGTTTATAAAACTCAGATGGGTATCCATCACTACCTGGTGATTTACCGTTTTTAAGTGACTTAATCACATCTCTGATCTCTTGTGTTGTTATTTCTGCTGTTAGTTTTTCATTTTGTTGATTTCCTATTGATGGCAAGTCCAATGTGTCTAGAAATTTTTTGATATCTTTAGTATTTGTTTCTTCAGGTTGCGAGTATAGTTCTTGGTAGAAATTATGGAAAATTTCTTCGATGTTTTCTGGGTTAACTGTGGTTTTATTTGTGGTGGGGTCTTTAATCTTGTATACATTATTCATTGTTTGTTGTTTTCTTAACCGTTTTGCCAGCAGTTTTGTGGCTTTTGGTTTCATAATATTTTTGCTTTAGATATCTATTTTTCCTTTCAATTTCATCCATTTGTGTTTCTTTTATCTTTGTTTTTTCTTCTTTAATTTCTTGATATATTTTTGGATCATTTGTGCTTTGATGTTTACGTTCTAATTCCCTTAGTCTCTCACATCTTTGTTCATACGCTTCCAGTTTAGTCTTATTTGCTTTTCCTGTTTCAACAATTAATTTACCCCTTAACACGGCTTTTAGTGCGTCCCATAGTATTGTTGGGTCCACTTCTTCATTGTCATTCTCTTGGATATATTCGTTTATGTTTATTTTTATTCTTTCTTTCATTTTCTCATCATTTAACAGTCCTACGTTAAGTTTCCATGTTGTTTGTCGTTTTCTATTGTTTAAATATATTTCCATGTATATAGGATTATGATCTGATATTTCTGCCCCTCCAATCCAACAATTTCTCACCCTGTGTCTGTCACCTTCATTCATAAGGAAGTAATCTATTCTAGAGTGTACTTTATGGGCTGCTGAATAATGTGTATAGTCTTTTTCGAGTGGGTGTAGGTCCCTCCATATGTCTACCATACCCATTTCTGCCAGTGAGGTTCTTATGAACTTTGTTACATGTTTTTTTGTCTTCTTAACACTTGTTGTGTCAACTTCATGATCCATGACAGCATTTAAGTCTCCTCCACAAATTAGGACTCCTTCACTGTGTGTTGCTATGAGATCAAACAGATGTTGAAAAAAACCCTTGTCACTTTCTGGTGGGGCATAGATGTTCACTAATGTGATCTGCATACCATCTATTCTTCCCTTTATTATTACATACCTGCCTTCTTTATCCTGGATTTCCTGTTCACTTTCAAATTGTATTTTGTTTGAGATTAGTATCATAACCCCCCTTTTTGCTCCTCCCTTAAATGAACTGTAGTAGGAGTTCTTATAGCCAAATCTCTTTAGTTTCACATGTTCTGCCTTGCTCAAATGTGTCTCTTGCATAAATATAATTTCAGCTTTTTCCTTCTTGAATTTTCTTATTATTCTTTCCCTTTTAACAGGTGAGTTCAGACCATTCACGTTTAGTGTCATTATCTTAAGATTTTTACCCATATTCATGTTTTTCCATTTTTTTAACTTGTGCTCCTAGCCCCTTTAACAACAAAAATAACACATATTTATATAAAAACACATTAAAAAAACTCGACCTCCGTACTTTGGGCCTTTCTTCTGCCCACTGGTCCCTGTTGGTGGGTGGGGGGTTTGTCTTCACAGAGTGAAGGGCCCTCCCTAGACCTGTATTTACTATCAAAGTAATAGTCATAAGTCTAGAAATGTCCAACAAATATCACTTAAACCTCTCCTAGCCGTCTGTTTCTCTTTTACCTTGTCTTCTTGGCCTTCATTTCTTCTGTGCCTTTCTTAATCTTTGTTATGATCTAGGCTTTCAGTTGAAAGCCTTGTAGCTTGTCCTGGGCCCGCTGCTCTACGTCTCTCCCCCTTCTTCCGCCGTTCACTCGTCTCCACTCCGTCTGTCGTGGTGCGTTCAGGGCCGCCGCTGCTCCAGCCGTCTCCTTCGGCACGCTCACCTCAAGGCCCCGCTCCATCATATCCCGCGCTGCCTCTTCGGCCGTGTTGTAGGTTCTTGTGCCTTCCTCCCAATGAATCCTCATTTTCGTTAGCGGCGTTTGGAATCTAATTTTTTTCTCTTTCAGCGTTTTTTTAATATTGGCATATTTCTTCCGCTGCTGCACGATTTCTGTCGGGTAGTCATGGTCAAAAAATACCTGTTTGTCGCCGATTCGTATCTTTTTTTTCCATGCTTGCGTCAGGATTCTTTCCTTTATGTCATATTTCACAAAGTTTACCACAACTGACCTGGGTGGAGAGTTTGTTTTCGGGTTCTGTGCCGGTGTTCTGTGCGCCCGTTGAATCTGCAGATCCGTTTCTCCGGGTATTTCCAGTTCTTTTTTTAAGAACTGATCCATGAATTTTGTCATCGAGTTGCCTTCAATGCCCTCCGGAATTCCAAAGATGCGCATATTGCTTCGTCGGGATCTGCTCTCCAAGTCGTTTATTTTCTCCTGCATCCTCTGCGTTTGCGTCGTCAGGGTCTGTAGTTGTTCGTTTGCCTCGCTTTTCCAATCTTCTAGTTCCGAAATTCGGGTCTGCGCTTCTGTCATACACGCCCGCTGGGAGCGCAGCTCCTCCATGTTTTCCGTTAATTTACGCTCCATTTCTCTTCGGAGGTCCATGATTTCCTCCTTAATTTCTTTTTTCAGTTCCTCCTTAAGAGCCGCTAAATCCTGTTGTAGCTGTCGCTTGAATTCTCTCAACTCTTCACCCAAACTGGCGATGCCAGCGTTCATGTTGTCGAGTCTGGCGTCCTCCATTTTCTCTGCTGTGGACATCTCGTTTTTTTGGGCTTTGCGTACAGCGGTTTTTCCTGCGTTGTTGGAGAGGAATTCTTCAATTTTACCCTGTTTTTGTCCTTGTGCCCGGTTCCTTCGTGTTTTCATCCCTTGGTTTATTGATTCGTTTATGTCGAGTTGGCCATTTACCGATGATTTTTAATTCGGCTAGGGAGAGCTCTTTGTTTAAGTGTTATGTCTCTCCGCCATCTTCCCGGAAGTCGAATCTTGGATCTTTTAACTGGATTCAGGATTCCTTTTACATTATATGAAATTATTTTGGTTACACCCTCTTTCTCCATTGTGTTGTTTTGTTTAGTATAACTGTGTGGTGGCCCTCTTTTGTGCTACTCAGAAACTGAAAGAACATTAAAAACAAGAAAAACATTAAGAACATAGTGTAAAAAACTTTAAAACAAAAAGCTGTCATAAGAACTTCCTGAGCTGAGGTCTTTTTAAAGACCCTGTAAGAGCCTTGATGGAGTGAAGGCCCTGAGGGAAATTCCTCAAACTCTGTTACGTGTTGAGGGCCCTCTCTTGCCACTGAAAGTAGTCCCATGCTTTTAACGTGAGTTTCAGAACCCAATCCAAACTTGTAATGATTTTTTTTTTTCCTTTTATGCCTAAACCCTGTGAAATTGTGTGCACCCTCCCACCCCCATCACATCAAACATTCACGCAAAAACAGTATTTGTTAGTATGAGGAGAACATGTGGATTATTGTCACATTTCTATTTTAACAAGTTTTTTTTTTTTATTACAAAGACTTATTTGTTTCAAATAATATGATTGTTCCATGAAATGTTTTACCACATGCTGAATATGCATCTCCTTTAAAGTTTGTTACCTTGTATGAGGGGGGTTGGATGTGCGGATTGATTCAAGAGGAAGGGAAAAAAAAAAAAAAAAAAAAAGGTCGCTATTCCAACCTGAAAACGGATAGTTTATCCGCGACGCTCTGGTGCTGGGTTTCCCGCTGCTGGTCCGTGGATTTTGAGGGTCTTTGTGTTGTCCATGTTTGCGCTTTGATCTTCTCACTCGGGTCTGCTGCGGGTTTAAATACCGTTACCGGGAGCCCTCTTTTCGCCATGTCAGCTGTTGCTTCTTCCGCCGAATTATAGAGACACGTTTCATCGCCGTAGAAGACCCTTAACTTTGCAGGAAATGGTGTCTGAAAGCGCAATTTCATCTCTCTTAACACCTTTTTCGCGTCATTGTATTCCCTGCGCTTTTTAAGGACCTCCGGGGCGTAATCGTGTTCCACGTAGACTTTTCTCTCCTGGTGCATAAATCCTTTTTTCTGCCAGGCCAGTCTTACAACCTCTTGTTTTATTTTGAAATTGGAAAATCTTACCAACACCGAACGTGGGGGCGCTTCCGCCGCCGGCCTAGCGGCTAATGAACGATGTGCCTTTTCTATCTTCAGGTCGGTGGTTTGTGGAATATCCAATTTCTCTCTTAGTAAGGATTCCACGCATTCTGCCATTGAGTTAAAACCATTTTCGGTTCCTTCTATCAGACCATGAATTCTTATGTTGTCTCTTCTCTGTTTTCCTTCTTGGTCGGTTAGCTTAGCCTCTATAGCTGCTTGTCTTTTGCGTAGGTCTAGCACAGAATCTTCGAGCACTTTTATTCGATCCTCTGTTTCCAAGATTCGGTTCTCGGCCTGGTCCACTCTGCTGTTTGTCCTTTTCAATTCTTCTCTGAATTCCCGAAATTCGGCCGTAACTTCTCGGCGAAATCGTCGTAGCTCCTCAAATAGTGATTTCAGGCTAACCCTTTTGTTAGCTATCACCAGTTCCTCGTCTTCTGAACGGAGATCTTCCAGTTCAGATTCTCCGGCCGATACGTGTCCTGGCCTGGAGAATTTCAGTTTCTTCTGTTTTCCTTTAGACATGATGATTTTGTCTTTTGATTTTCACTCCTCCAAAAATCCGTTAAGTTTGATTTTCAAGGTGTTATCCTGGATTGGGTCTGAGAGCTTCAGTGTTAAGCTGCAGTCGCCATGGCGTCCAGACCGGAAGTCAAAAGTTCTATTTCTATTCAATAGTTTTTATTGCAAACATGTTTCGACAAGAATATAAAACTTAGTTCCCCTCAGTAAATCAGCTGACAAATAAATGAGAAACTGAAAGATAAATCACAAACAGGAACATCAATTCAGTTCAGTGGCATAAAAATTCTACAGAAACAAAACAGCTGTCCATTAGACAACCTAGTATGTAATAGTCATATATAGTGTCATGTCAGTTCAGTGTCAGTAATGATATCATATCATTGTGTAACTTCCCCATATAGATTTTTTGCCTTGTTCCAATATATGCATGTTTGTGTCACAAATTTACCAGAAAAAAGCTAGAAATGTCCAAGAACGTTTACAGCAAAAACCTCACTAATTGCATAGAAAATGGGAAAAACTAAAACATTTATACAAATTTGCAAAAAAATAAATCATCCGAGAACAAGAAAGGTTTTTTTTTCTTCATTCAGCAACATCTACTATGGAAAGAGGCTTTTTCACCAAACTGTGTCCACAAAAATCTGCATGGAGCAGTATTTGATCTTAAAATCAAGATAATAGGTAAAAGGCCGTAACTACTAGAGCTATTAAACATCAGGATAGTGCTCACAACATGCCTACCACAGATTATTAGGTTATATTGATGTTAATTTTTACGTCCAACTACAGGTGCATCTCACTAAATTAGAATATCATCAAAAAGTTGATTTATTTCAGTAATTCAATTCATAAAATGAAACTCATATTTTATAGATTCATTACAGACAGAGTGATATACAGCCGTGGACAAAATTGTTGGTACCCCTCTATTAATGAAAGAAAAACCCACAATGGTCACAGAAATAACTTGAATCTGACAAAAGTGGTAATAAATAAAAATTCTATGAAAATTAACCAATGAAAATCAGACAATGCTTTTGAATTGTGGTTCAACAGAATTATTTTAAAAAACAAACTCATGAAACAGGCCTGGACAAAAATGATGGTACCCCTAGAAAAGATTGAAAATAATGTGACCATAGGGACATGTTCAACCAAGATGTGTCCTCTAATTAACATCACAGGTGTCTACAAACTTGTAATCAGTCAGTCGGCCTATTTAAAGGGTGACAAGTAGTCACTGTGCTGTTTGGTGACATGGTGTGTACCACACTAAACATGAACCAGAGGAAGCAAAGGAGAGAGTTGTCTCAGGAGATTAGAAAGAAAATTATAGACAAGCATGTTAAAGGTAAAGGCTATAAGACCATCTCCAAGCAGCTTGATGTTCCTGTGACTACAGTTGCACATATTATTCAGAAATTTAAGATCCACGGGACTGTAGCCAACCTCCCTGGACGTGGCCACAGGAGGAGACGGATAATATGAATGGTAACAAAAGAGCCCAGAACAACCTCTAAACACATTCATGGTGAACTCCAAGGTCAAGGTACATCAGTGTCAGGTCGCACAAGCCGTCATTGTTTGAGCCAAACTGGACTTCATGGGAGACGACCAAGGAGGACACCACTGTTGAAAACAAATCATAAAAAAGTCAGACTGGAATTTGCCAAACTGCATGTTGACAAGCCACAAAGCTTCTGGGAGAATGTCCTATCGACAGACGAGACAAAACTGCAACTTTTTGGCAAGGCACACCAGCACTATGTTCACAGATGCAAAAATGAAGCATACCAAGAAAAGAACACTGTCCCTACTGTGAAACATGGAGGAGGTTATGTTATGTTCTGGGGCTGCTTTGCTGCATCTGGCACAGGGTGTCTTGAATCTGTGCAGGGTACAATGAAATCTCAAGACTATCAAGGTATTCTAGAAAGAAATGTACTGCCCAGTGTCAAACAGCTTGGTCTCAGTCGCAGGTCATGGGTCTTGCAACAGGATAATGACCCAAAATACACAGCTAAAAACACCCAAGAATGGCTAAGAGCCAAACATTGGACTATTCTAAAGTGGCCTTCTATGAGCCCTGATCTAAATCCTATTGAACATCTGTGGAAGGAGCTGAAACATGCCGTCTGGAGAAGGCACCCTTCAAACTTGATGACCCTTCAAACTTGTTTCTCAAAGATGTGATCTTTGAGAAACAAGATGGCTTCCGGGGTGCAGACACACAGTTTGGCAAGTCCTGTGTGTTTGCTTAAAAAGTCATCTAAAGAGCAAATTGGACCGTGGATTGTGATATCAATGTACTCCTCTGTTGTTTGGATAATTCTCTTTCTTCTGCTAAGTTCAACCTGTCCAAGAAAAAGGGACACTCTAACCTTGTATCCAGCCAGATGGAGTCAGCACATGCTATTCACAAGGGTACTGGACTATGGCCATGCCAGGCCACCCCCAGGTGAGCAGGAACAGGCTGTTACAGGCAAACCACTCCTGGGTGTTTTTAATCTCTTGCTGATACTTCTTTTGGCTGGTGATGTTGAATTAAACCCTGGGCCAGTGCCAGCTGGGCCTCCACCTTTGCTAGCTGGGTCTCCACCTCTGCTATCTGGGCCTTTACCATTGCTACCTGGGCCAACACCATCATTAGCTGTGCCTCCACCTCTGCTAGCTGGGCTAACATCATTGCAAGCTGGGCTTCCACCTCTGCTGGCTGGGCTAACACCATTGCTAGCTGGGCCAACACCATCATTAGCTGTGCCTCTACCTCTGCTAGCTGGGCTAACATCATTGCAAGCTGGATCTACATCTCTGCCAGCTGGATCTCCATCTCTGCCAACTGGGCTTCCAACTTTGCTAGCTGGGTTCTCACCCCTGCCAGCTGGGTTTGGACCTGGGCTAACAACACAGCCAGCTGGACCTACATTGCAGCCAGTCGAATCACCTTCAATAATAGCCGGGCCACTTCCGTTGATATTTGAGTCATCATCACCTCTAACTGAATCTTCACCAACACCAGCCGGGCCTTCACTATGTGCAAACATTGCCAATAAAAGAAACAGGAGGCTGCCAAATCCTGCAATATTAAAACACCGGAAATTCAGGGTGTTTCAAACTGTTAATAACTCTAAATTAATATGGGACTCAGCACATAAACCAAAAGGCATTCTTTGTGCACACTTAAATATACGAAGTATTCTAACAAAAAGTGATCAGGTTCATCATCTTCTCATTGATTCAAATATTGACTTTCTTTGCCTATCTGAGACATGGCTCCGTGAATCTTCGCCCTCAGCAATACTATCTGTACCTGGTTATAAAATGTTTAGAAAAGACAGACAGGGTTCTAAGGGAGGAGGCGTTATGATTTATGCCAAGGATACTTTTAATTGTAATGAGATACATGTTACGGATGAGAATGGACTAGAATTTCTTGGACTAACTGTTTCTTTGTCACAGCAAATGTCTTTTATTCTTGTAGTTATTTATAGGCCTCCTTCATCAAATGTAGATTTTTATGAAAAGCTGGAAATTTTATTGAAACAACTTAATTTTGCAAAAGAGGTAATAATAATAATGGGTGACCTAAATGTTAATTGGGAAGTCAACAAAGTTAGGAAAAATCTCAAAAAGGTTATGGATGACATGGATATGACTCAGGTAATTAATGGCCCTACGAGAATCACAAACTCCACTAGCACTCAGATTGATCTAGCTTTTACTAACAGGCCAGAAAGGATCTTGAAGTCATACAATATGCTCACAGGATTGTCTGATCACAATCTTATAATGGTTACAAGAAAATTAAATAAAAAGCTCTTCAAATCCTTGGCCGCCACTGAATTCTATAGGATACCAAAACAGGAACAACAAAATTTTCAAGATTCAATTCAAGAAGTAAATTGGGATGAATTACTCGTTGGCAAAAATTTAGATGAGGATTGTTCTAAATTTGCCAACAAAATACAACAAATTATTATACAATTTACACAGATAATTAAACTAAAAGCTAGAAAGAATGGCCTTCCTTGGTTAAACAAATTTATTCTGAAATTGATGAAAGAACGAGATCACTTTTTGAAGTTGTCAGTTAAATCAGGACAAAACAGGCACCAATTTATTTCATTGAGAAATAGGGTAGTGAAAGAAATAAGAAAATCTAAAGCTGACTTTTTTATTACTGTTTTGAATAGTGCAAGGGGAAATTCTAAAATAACCTGGACATATATTAAAAAACTATTGGGTGATTCCCAGAAAAACAAAGCAAAACTAATGCAAATTCAATTGAATGGAAACATCTTGACAGAACCTCAAGTGATGGCTGATGCTTTTAACAACTACTTCATTGAATCTGTGTCAGAAATCTCTGATAAGTTTATAGTAAAACAAAGGAAGGGATACCCTGTATTGTCTGCATCCCAGTCTTTTACTATTACAAATATTACTGAGACCAAAGTTATCGATTTAATTCAATCACTCAAACTATCTAAAGCAAAGGATGTTTTTGGAATGGACACGAACATGCTCAAAGATTTAGGTTCAGCTCTCGCCACTCCTATTGCCTCAGTCATTAATCTTAATCTTTCAATTTCATCTGGCCATTTTCCAAAGGCCTGGAAATCTGCTATTGTTACCCCTGTTTTTAAATCCGGTGACTCAACTCTTCTGTATAACTACCGACCAATAAGCATTCTTCCGGCCATTTCCAAAATTGCAGAAAAATGGGTGGCAGAACAGATTGTCCATTATTTAAACAGTAGTTCCCCCTCTCTCCATGCCATGCAGTTTGGTTTCAGATCCAAGCATTCCACTGAAATGGCTACATGCCTCTTCATTGAGAAAATAAAATCTTTTCTTGATAAGGGTGGAGTTGTAGGGGCGGTGTTTTTGGACCTCAGGAAAGCATTCGATACAGTAAATCACTCTGTTCTTCTTACCAAGTATGGCTGTGTTGTGAGACATGTATATGTTGGACACTGCATATGTGATTTAACCACGATGAAGGAGAGCCAGCCCCCTGCGGTGCGGAGCCACAGAGCCTGGACCCCCTGCGGAGGACAGGGGACAGAAGACTTCCTGACCACTGAGGCTCGGGAAGAGAGAAGGGGGAGTTATGTAAATAAAAGGCTAATGAATGTGAATAAAGAGATTTTGAGAGAGATGTGTGATTTCCCCCGCGAGGGAAATGGTTTGATGTCAGAATGTTTAAATGACAGAACTTTGGTGTGTTCACTCTCTTTGTTCGCTGCTCAAGAATGAGAGCAGACAGTGGAATGATTTCTTGAATAAACTGGAATGAAAGGCAATTCGGTTTCGTTATTCAAGTCTCCCCACATTGGTGACTGACGACGTTGAGAATGAACGAAGAAATTCTCAGGGTCCCGGACTCACAGCGCTCAGAGCTGGCGAGCGCAGTGGCCGTTAAGCTGCCTGATTTCTGGCAGGATAACCCACGGTCGTGGTTTCTGCAAGCAGAGTCGCAGTTCGCGCTCGCAGGAGTAACGGTGGATGACACTAAGTTCCACCATGTCATCGCTAAACTGGACAACAGCACAGCTCGGTGCGTGCAAAGCTTGGTGGAGCAGCCACCCGCGACCGACAGGTACGGCAAGCTGAAATCCACCCTCATCAAGTTTTTCACCCCCTCGGCTGAAGTGAGGGCGAGGAGGATCCTGTCTTTGCTAGACCAAGGTGGACACAGGCCGAGCGCCCTGATGGAGGAGATGATACAGCTGAGAGGGTTGGACAACGATGATTTCATTTTTCAGTTCATCTTCCTCTCCAACCTCCCGGCGCATGCGAGAAGCACGCTGGCCGGCAAAAAGTGTCACACCCTGGAGGAGTTCCGGGAGCTGGCCCAGGAGGCAGATGGGATCCTGGACGCCTGCGGCGGGCAAGCAACCACAGCAGCGACCCGAGACAGTGGGGAGCCAGAGGCGGCAGAACCAGACTGGCCGACGACGGCGGCAACACGGCCGCGACGAGGGGGAGCCAATAGCCCGGCGGCAGAAGCGCGGGCACGACACAGCGGAGGAGAAGATCTCTGCTTTTACCATCGGAGGTTCGCAGAGAAGGCACGCAGGTGTGTGCCGCCCTGCATCTTCAGGAGTTCGGGAAACGGCAAGACCGGGGGTCGCTAGCAGCTTCGACCCTCGGAGAACGCAACAAGCTGCTCTACATCACGGATGCGCGCTCCGGACGAGTGTTCCTCATCGACACCGGAGCACAAGTGAGCTTCATCACCCCAACATACGCGGACCGGGTGGCTGGACCCCACGGTAGCGGAGCTACAGCGGCAAATGGCTCGAACATCAACACCTACGGGAGAAGGACCTTGCCTTTATGCTTACATGGCCGCACATATGAATGGACTTTTGTGATAGCGGCGGTGAGTTTCAACATGTTGGGCGCGGATTTTTTGTGTTCACACAATCTGTTAGTTGATCTTGCTAATAGACGGCTGGTAAATGCACTCTCTTTTTACTCTCTCCCCTGTTCAGCTCGAGTGTCCCCGCCACCAGTACAGACCCACGTCGCTACAGCAGGTGGTAAGTTTCACACACTCCTCACCCAATTTCCAGCGCTCACTGTGCCCACTTTTTCAGCGACGGTCGCGAAGCACGGGGTGAAACACTTTATCCCCACTTCTGGTCCTCCCGTGTTTGCAAAAGCTCGGCGCTTGGATGCAGTTAAGCTCGCCATTGCGCGCGAGGAGTTCGCCAGCCTGGAGAGGCTGGGCATCGTTCGTAGGTCGAAGAGCCCGTGGGCTTCGCCGCTGCACATGGTACCGAAAGCCGATGGCTCCTGGAGACCGTGCGGGGATTACCGCAGGCTAAACAACGCTACGGCGCACGATCGTTATCCCATCCCGCACATTCAGGATTTTTCGGTGCACCTGGCGGGGGCGCGCATTTTTTCAAAGATTGATCTAGTTCGCGGCTATCACCAAGTCCCGGTCCAACCGGAGGACATTCCTAAAACAGCGGTAATAACCCCGTTCGGACTTTTCGAATTTTTACGCATGCCGTTTGGTCTCAAAGGGGCGGCACAAACATTTCAGCGGATGATGGATGCCGTGTTACGCGATCTCCCTTTCGTGTTTGTGTACCTCGACGACATTTTGGTCGCGAGTACTTCAGAGGACGAACACGAAACGCACCTCACAGCAGTTTTTAGGAGGCTGGGAGAGCACGGCTTAATAGTTAACCCAGCCAAGTGCCAGTTCGGCGTCGAGCGGATCGATTTTTTGGGTCACCGCGTCTCCCCGGAGGGAGCGGTTCCGTTACCAGAGAAAGTACGCGCGGTAGCGGATTTTCCCCGTCCACAAACGGTCAAATCACTACAGGAATTCTTGGGGATGGTGAATTTTTATAACCGATTCCTGCCCCACGCAGCTCAAATCATGCAACCGTTATATGCCGCGCTCAAAAAACAAAAACCGACCCAGGCGGTCGAATGGTCCCCGGAGCGGGAGCGCGCGTTCACAGAGATTAAAAAAGCCTTGGCTGACGCTGCGCTCCTGGCCCACCCAGACCCTGCAGCAGTATCGCGCTGACGACAGACGCTTCAGATTTAGCCATAGGGGCCGTTATTGAGCAACAGGTAGCCGGAGTTTGGCAGCCTTTGGCTTTCTTTAGCAAATCTTTAAGCGCGGCTGAACGAAAATACAGCGCGTTTGACAGAGAACTGTTGGCGCTGCATTTGGCTATTCGTCATTTCCAGTTCTGGCTGGAAGGACGGTGCTTCACCGCTTATGTGGACCACAAGCCGCTCACATACGCCATGGCCAAAATTTCAGACCCGTGGTCCGGCAGGCAGCAGAGGCAGCTGGCCGCAATCTCGGAATTTACCACTGACATTAGGCACGTTGCGGGCAAATTCAATGTAGTAGCGGATTGTCTCTCACGCGCGTTCACGACCCCAACACGCGCAGAGGCAGAACGGGCCACCGTGACCGCGCCGCAGGAGAGCGGCACGGTGGCGCGCGCAGCCCCGGTGCACGTGGGTATAGATTACGCAGCCATGGCAGCGGACCAGGGGGCGGACGCAGACGTGCGCGCGCTCCAGTCTGGACCAACAGGGTTGAGGCTGGAGAGCAAGTGTTTACAAACCGGTATGCCCCCCCTGATCTGCGACGTGTCGACGGGGCGCCCGCGTCCGGTGGTTCCGGCCACGTGGCGCCGCCGTGTTTTTGACTTGGTCCACTCACTGGCGCACCCGGGGGTGCGCGCGTCGGTGAAACTAGTGGCGGAAAAGTTTGTTTGGCCGTGCCTGCGCAAGCACGTGAAGGAATGGGCAAAAACCTGCATTTCCTGTCAACGGGCCAAAATTCACAGGCACACAAGAGCCCCGTTAGAACCGTTCCGCATTCCGGCCAGAAGGTTCGACCATGTGCACGTCGACCTTGTGGGCCCCCTACCGGCATCACAGGGGTTCACGTATCTTTTGACAATGGTGGACCGCACCACACGTTGGCCGGAAGTGGTCCCACTTGCGACGACCACGGCCGCGGAGGTGGCTCGCGTTTTTTTAACGGCTTGGGTGGCGCGTTTCGGGGTTCCGTCGGACATTACGTCCGATAGAGGACCGCAATTCATCTCTGAGCTGTGGTCAGCGATGGCCAACGGCTTAGGAGCCAAAATTCACCGCACTACGGCTTACCACCCTCAGGCCAATGGTTTATGCGAGCGTTTTCATAGGTCTTTGAAGGCAGCACTCAGAGCGTCGCTCACGGATGCAGATTGGGTGAATAAACTTCCATGGGTTTTATTAGGGTTGCGTTCTGCGCCTAAAGAGGACTTAGACGCCTCCCCAGCGGAGCTGGTATTCGCACAAACTCTGAGGCTGCCGGGCGAGTTTTTACCAGAGCACCCAGAGCCCCCACCTCTCTCGGCTCTGGGACCGTTAGTCGGCACGGGGGCAGACACGCTCCCGGGTCCGGTTCATCACGCTTTTCCACGAGTTTTCGTCCCCAAGGCTTTGAAAAATGCCGATTTCGTTTTTGTCAGGCGCGAAGCCCTAAAAGCAACGCTCAAACCGCCTTACGAAGGGCCATTTCGAGTGCTGGAGGCAGGTGATAAGCAATTTGTGCTGGATTTTGGAGACAGAAAAGAGACAGTCAGTATTGACAGACTAAAACCTGCTTTTGTCATGAAGGACGTGTCTGTACCGGTCGCGGTGGCGCCTCGACGAGGCAGGCCCCCGCAGAAGGCAATTAATCACTCTCTCCCTCAGTCAACAGCGCCGAAGCAGAAACGCACCACAGGCAAGGCGGGGCCAACGCACAGCAGATTCGGCAGACGGCTGAAGCCCAAGCGGCGCACAGACTGAATGTTGGTGTTGATTATTCAGTAGTGAGTAAGGTGCTATTTAATTTTAGGAATTAGTCTGTTCTTCATCGTTTGGGGGGGGTTATATGGCTGTGTTGTGAGACATGTATATGTTGGACACTGCATATGTGATTTAACCACGATGAAGGAGAGCCAGCCCCCTGCGGTGCGGAGCCACAGAGCCTGGACCCCCTGCGGAGGACAGGGGACAGAAGACTTCCTGACCACTGAGGCTCGGGAAGAGAGAAGGGGGAGTTATGTAAATAAAAGGCTAATGAATGTGAATAAAGAGATTTTGAGAGAGATGTGTGATTTCCTCCGCGAGGGAAATGGTTTGATGTCAGAATGTTTAAATGAGAGAACTTTGGTGTGTTCACTCTCTTTGTTCGCTGCTCAAGAATGAGAGCAGACAGTGGAATGATTTCTTGAATAAACTGGAATGAAAGGCAATTCGGTTTCGTTATTCAAGTCTCCCCACACCAAGCTCTTTAAATTTAACTTTTCTCACAATGCTGTGAGCTGGATTGAATCATATCTGCATGATCGAACACAATCTGTATCAGTTAACAACTGCAGATCTGATTCTCTTAGGCTAACTTCTGGAGTCCCTCAGGGATCAATATTAGGCCCCCTTTTATTTAGTCTTTATATTAATGATGTGCCCACTGTTTGTTCTGAAGCTGAATGCTTAATGTATGCAGACGACACGGTTTTTTTTTGTTCATGGTCGCTCCAAAGACACTGTTGCTGCTAAACTTAGTAAAACAATGTCCTGTGTCACAACTTGGTTGCAGGAGTGCTGTCTACAGTTAAATGTTTCTAAAACTGTAGGCATGTATTTCACTAAAATAAATAGTGTCACCTGACCCTGACATACATGTTAATGGAGGAAAAATACAAATTGTTAGCCAATATAAATATCTTGGGTTAATAATAGATTCACAGCTTTCTTTTAAAGCCCATATTGCTAAATTGTGTAAAAAAAAAAAATCAAGTTAAATCTTGCAAATTTCCATGCAATTCGAAATGAAATGTCAACTGAAGCCGCAAAAATATACTTGCATTCAATGATTCTGAGTCACTTCAACTATTGCCTAACTAGCTGGTCCCAGGCGGGTTTGAGTGCAAAAAAACCATTGGAAGTTTTGTACAAACAAGCACTTAAAGTTATGGATAAAAAACCTAGGCATTATCATCATTGTGCAATTTTAAAAAAAATACAGTCTTTTAAATTGGGATAGTCTTCATACATTTGCAAATTTAAATTTGATTTATAAAGTACTGCATGATTTGGCTCCAGATCCTCTGGCAGAGTTCATCAGCCAAAGAAACAGCTCTGAGCGTGTCACTCGAGGCTCTGTCAGAGATGACTGTTTCATTCCTCTGCGCAGGAGCACTTTCAGTAAGTCGGCCTGGTCAGTGAGGAGCGCTAGTGAGTGGAACTCGAGGAGGTTAAACTGCTCACAACATTCAAGGCCTTCACAAAAAAATTGAAAATGTGGCTTATAAACACCTACAGCTGCCAACACTAAAAGATAAGTCTGCTGTGATGTTTGATGTTGTTTAAATGTACAGTTTGTTATGTATATGTTATTTGTTACATTAGTGCCCTCTTAAATGTCTAACCATGTTTTTTTCTTGTAGATGCATTTTACTGCTTTTTTACATCTTGGCCAGGGGACTACAGATGAAAACTAGCCTTTTGGCTAATTCTGGCTTTTTTAACCATGTGTAATCATATGTTTTATGAAATTGCATTGTCCCTTTTCAAATAAACTAAACTAAAACCTGAGACAACTGGAGCAGTTTGCTCATGAGGAGTGGGCCAAAATACCTGCCGAGAGGTGCAGAAATCTCATTGACAGTTACAGCAATCGTTTGATTGCAGTGATTGCCTCAAAAAGTTGTGCAACAAAATATTAAGGGTACTATGGCGGTTGATAAAATAAAGGCGACGTGAGGGTTTTAAGTAGGTTTATTAAATCATACCGCCATCATAGGAACTCCACCCCAGCCCTTGTGCAGGCGGGCTGGTGTGTGTCCTCAGGCTCTCAGCAGCAGTAGTCAGATGAGCAGTGGCAAAGAGATTTACAGAATAGTGCAGCATATATACCCAACTACAGACAATACATGTAAGGCATTCACAGCAGTAGGTATGGGCATTTGCATTTGAGAGACACACATAACAATAAGGAGACTGCAAGAGGTTACAAGGCACATCTACATATTGTCATCAGTGTCTAGACACAGTAAGGACAGGAAGCATGAATACATTGCATGAATGGCACATTAACATCACAGTAGTGAAACAATGCATGAATGGCACATTAACCTCACAGTAGTGAAACGGAAAAAGCCAGAAGGAGCGGGCTGTCTGTAGACATTAATACACACATTGCTGTGCCTGTCCCAGTCTGTTGTGGGGGTTATCCCAAACCGCCACACGCTCCCCCCCAGAGGGCTCGGCAGGCGGCCGAGGCCTCGATAGTCCAGCTTTGGCAGCGAGCAGGGAAAGCTCTGTGCAGGCGGAGGTGGAGGGGGGTGGGGGGTAGTAAATGCCGGCCGGAGACGGTGAAATCGTCTGAGCCGCGCAAAAATTGCTTGTTGGTCCGCGATGTCGAGGGGCTGTCCCGTTGAATGTGCGGAGATCACAAGAAGAAAAATTAGTCACTGGCTCCTCTCGCGATTAAGTCCTGCAAGGATTAATAGCGGCCGTGAAGAAAAAAAACAGGAGCAACGAGGCTGCGTGGCGGCTGTAAGAAAAAAAACAAGAGCAAGGGGACTTGGCGTGTTGACTTTAGGTGCGGGCACAACCTTAAAGCCTTCAGGGACCGCAGACTGCTGAATTCCCGTTGTGCGCCATGGCTAAGACCATAAAATCCAGTGAGCAAGCTGCGTGCGTGCCTCAGGTGTACGAGCAAGCCTGAAGGGCCAGTGTGCAGCGGCGAAGAAGGAAGGCGGTCAGTGGAGCTGTATGTGTCCCGTGCGTGGTGCGCCGTCCTCGTAACTCCCCAGTGCATGTGCCGGGGCTCCGTGCGTGGGTGGGCCTGCTGGAGAGGAAGAGCCAGGGTCAGGGAGCTTAATCATCCCTGTTGTAGTTGCAGTAGATGGGTCATGGTGCGTTCAGGTCCACGTGTGCTCCGTCGGCCGTGGAGGTCGCCGTCGTGGAGAAAGGACAAGGTGCGTGCACTCTCGTAAGGAGACACAGAATCGTGTGTCAGAAGCTGTTAGAGCGGCCGGTCCAAGCGTGGATGTGCCGATCTAGGCGTGCAGATCTCACCATGAAATGTTCCTCAGCTTTCCCGGTCGTGGGTGGTCTCCGGAGAGTTTCGCCTGGAAACTCTGCGTCGAAGTCTCCCTGAAGCAGAAGGGAGGGCAGATCAGTCAGGCTGCCGCGTTCGCTTGTCGTCGGAGAATCACCGCCGGGTGCTGCATTCGTTGCCATCAGGACACCAGCGTGGCTGTCCAAACCAGAAGGTTGCGATGCACAAAGCGTGTGCATTCTCGGGGTCACCAGTGCGGCGGCAGACAAAATAAAGGCAGCGAAGTGAGGTTTTAAATAGGTTTATTATCATACCGCCATCACGGAGCTCGCCCAATGGGCGGCTCGGAGGCTCTCCAGCAAAGAGACACAGGATGTGTGTCAGCAGCGGTAGTCGAAGAGTGAGAGATTTACAGAATAGTGCAGCATATATAACCAACTACAGACAATACATGAAAGGCATTCACAGCAGTAAGTATGGGCATTTGCATTTGAGAGACACACATAACAATAAGGAGATTGCAAGAGGTTACAAGGCACATCTACATCTTGTCATCAGTGTCTAGACACAGTAAGGACAGGAAGCATGAACACAATGCATGAATGGCACGTTAACATCACAGTAGTGGAACAATGCATGAATGGCACATTAACATCACAGTAGTGAAACAATGCATGAATGGCATATTAACCTCACAGTAGTGAAACGGAAAAAGCCAGAAGGAGCGGGCTGTCTGTAGACATTAATACACACATTGCCGTGTCTGTCCCAGTCTGTTGTGGGGGTTATCCCAAACTGCCAGAGTACCATCATTTTTGTCCAGGCCTGTTTCATGAGTTTGTTTTTTAAAATAATTCTGTTGAGCCACAATTCAAAAGCATTGTCTGATTTTCATTGGTTAATTTTCATAGAATTTTTATTTATTACCACTTTTGTCAGATTCAAGTTATTTCTGTGACCATTGTGGTTTTTTCTTTCATTAACAGAGGGGTACCAACAATTTTGTCCACGGCTGTATTTTAAGTGTTTATTTCTTTTAATTTTGATGGTTATTGCTAGCAGCTCATGAAAACCTGAAAATCAGTTTCTCAAAAAATTAGAATATTACAGAATATCAATTTTATTTTTTTATTATTTTTTTTTAAGAAATGTTGGCCGACAAAGTATTTCCATGCACACACTCAATACTTGGTCAGGGCTTCTTTTGCATGAATTAATAGTGTATCAATCTGGCGTGGCATGAAGGTGGTCAGCCTCTGTTACTGCTGAGGTGTTATGAAGGCCCAGGCTGTTTTGAGAGCGGCCTTCAGCTCATCTGCATTGTTGGATCTGGTGTCTCGCATCTCCCTGTTGATGATACTTCATAGATTCTGTATGAGGTTTAGGTCAAGAGAATTTGCTGGACAGTAAAATATGGTGATACCATGGTCATTAAACCAGGCTTTGGTACTTTTGGCAGCAGTGTGGGCAGGTGCCAAGTACCGCTGGAAAATGAAATCAGCATCTCCATAAAGCTTGTCAGCAAAGGGAAGTATGAAGTGCTCTAAAATGTCCCAGGAGACAGCTGCACTGACTTTGGACTTGACAAAACACAGTGGACAAACACCAGCAGATGACATGACTCCCCAAATCAGGTGCCAAGTCCTGTCACTTGGAAATCAAGGTCCCAGAGTCTGGAGGAAGAGTGAACAGGCACAGAATCTTAAGTTGCTTGAGGTCCATTGTGAAGTTTCCACAGTCAGCAATGATATGTGGAGCCATGCCATCTGCTGATGTTTTTCCACCATGTTTAATCAAGTCCAATGTCAGTGCAGCCACCTAACAGGAAATTTTGGAGCACTTCATGCTTCCCTCTGCTGACAAGCTTTATGGAGATGCTGATTTTATTTTCCAGCAGGACATGGCACCTGCCCACACTGCCAAAAGTACAAATACCTGGTTTAATGACCATGCTATGAAATGGTCAGTCAGAGAGCAACTCATACCGGCTCGGACGTCGCCCGGGTTAACAAGGTCAGGAGTTCCTGGCAGCGCAAGGTGAACTAGAGAGCCGCGTGGAGGAATCTGATCAGACCTAAATGAAACAGTCATTGTCGCCTCCGACAGACTGCTATGATGATGATGATGATCAGTGTGCTTGATTAGCCAGCAAACTCTCCTGACCTAAATCCCATAGAGAATTTATGGTGTATTGTCAAGAGGAAGATGAAATAACACCAGACCCAACAATGCAGACCAGCTGAAGGCCGCTATCAAAGAAACCTGGGCCTCCATAGCACCTCAGCAGTACCACATGCTGATCGCCTCCATGCCACGCCGCACTGATGCAGTAATTATGCAAAAGGAGCCCCGACCAAGTATTGAGTGTGTACATGGACATACTTTTCAGTCGACCAACATTTCTATTAAAAATCAATTAAAAATTTTTTTTTTTTTATGTAATATTCTAATTTTTTGAGAAACTGAATTTGGGATTTTCATGGGCTATAAGCCATAACCATCAAAATTAAAAGAAATAAACATTTGAAATATATCAGTGTGTGTGTAATGAATCTATATATGAGTTTCACTTTTTGAAGTGAATTACTGAAATAAATCAACTTTTCGATGATATTCTAATTTATTGAGATGCACCTGTAGAACACCGGCCCCGCAGTGAAACGGCCCACTAGAATATGGGCCACTCCGGTCCTGCATTCGCGCCTTCAGTCACGCTGCAAAGGGCAACAACGCTTGGACAAAAAGTACTTCTGCATATAGGAATAGAACATAAATCTTTTGTTTGTATAGAACAGGGGTCCTCAAATGTTTTTGCCAGGGGTCCACGTTTTTTTCCAGTGGGCCAGCGGTCCAGATCAGTGAAAGCATGCTGCATGAGCGGATATTTCATTTTTATGTTGGGATGGACAATAAAGAGAACATTTTCTCCAGAGTAAATATTGAGGGGACACTAAGTATTATTGTTGTCGGTCACAAATTTATGAGAAAGAATAGACAAATGTACACTTATGGGGAAAATGCTGCAAATTTACAAGAAAAAAGTCAAATTTATGAGAAAGAAAATTGCAGATTTAAAAGAAACAATTGCACATTTACATAAAGTTTACTAGAAAAAAAGTTTCATATTTAGTGAGAAAAAATATGTAAATTTACAAGACAAAACACATAAAAAGGCTACAAATTTACAAGAAAAAAAATTACAGATTTAAGATGCAAAAACAGCAGATTTGAAGGAAAAGTGGCAAATTTACAACAAAAAAGTTTTACATTTACAAATAATGTAGTAAATTCATGAGAAAAAGTTACACATTTATGAGAAAAGCTGCAAATTTTAAAGACCCCCCACCACCACCACCGCCCCGGGGCCCCTTGACTGACGCCCATGGCACCAGGCTGGTCTGCTGTGGAGGCAGCAGCCACTTTCACGACAGACTTTCACAACTCTGCTGCTTTTTGTTGTTTCATAGATGTAACAAGAATCCTGCTTGCAGCTTGATATGATTTCAGTCCATTTATTCTCATTGTTCTTACCTCTGAATTTTGAGGAAATGTCTCTCCAAAGTTCCCGATACTTGCTCTCATAATGCCGTTTCAAATTGGAAATCTTTATCAAGCTGTTGTCTTCTGCCGGTAGAAGGGAGAACAAATGCAAATTGCTCAGTCCATTCATCTTTGAATTGCCGATTTTCACTGTCCACTTTTCTTTTAGCAGCAAACTTGGAGCATGCCATTTTCGTTCACGCCAGGCTCCCACTGCTGCTACCGCTCCGAAAGTGAAAGTAAAACGTGGCGCCCTGCTGCAGCCGCCCTGTCAGCGCATCGCTGGCATGAACCATCGTCGCAAGCAGGTGTTTAGTGTTAGTCAAAGTCGTTATACCTTTGAAAAAGTGATTACCCTCTTTACCGACAATGCATGAATGCACAATGTCAACTTTGAAGACTGTAAAACGTGGAGTTGGATCACTAGATTTCTAACTCTCTTTGAAACACTAAAACTTCTGGCAAATAGACATAAGTTAAAGATAATTTTTACTTCTAAAAATGTATAATGGGTACTTCTAAAAATGCACAAATGGTTACAAGCCTGGCTGTAGTGTTATATTTGATAGTTTTGGCGGATGGGATGCAATTCTCGGCATAACACCGGAAAACTTTAAACCCTGTAGCTAAGTTAACTCAAGAGTTTGTGGTAACTCTTTGAGTTTTCGGTTCCAAAAAGTCGGAGTATGTTTGTAACTATGGTCACAAAGGCTGTGAACAACACCTGCTCCTGACTAGGTGATGTTCAGGTGGTGTCTTTAAAATATACTGCTCAAAAAAATTAAAGGAACACTTTGAAAACACATCAGATTTTAATGGGAAAAAATAAGCTGGATATCTACACTGATATGGGCTGGATAATGTGTTAAGAATGAAAAGATGCCACGTCTTTTGATGGAAATGAAAACACTCCAAAACTTGAAGTGAAGAAATTGTGGCAGGCTAGTCCAGCTTACTCAGATTAAAAAGTGTTCCTTTAATTTTTTTGAGCAGTATATTTAAACTTAAGAGGAACCACATCCACAAGCAGAAGTGACTGCAGAGAATCAGAGAACTTGTCACTCAAAATCACCTTTAATAAAACAAACCATCACTAATTTGTTTTTAACACGCCTTCTTCATTTCCTGAACAAACATCATTTCCACTCCATGTGGATTTTTTTCGAGATAAGATTTTGTCCTTTTCTGGTAACTGCAGTGAAATTCTAACATTTAGTGATCTTAGAGGTAAAATATTCATTTCTGTTTAGCAGTTATTTGTCTCTCATTAAGATCAATAAAATCAGTTTCTTTCATTGTCAAATCGCTGCACAGATTTGAGGAGGATCCACTATACTGTATTAAGTTCTGCTGCAGATCCTCCGTCTTCAAACACCACAGTCACATGCTTGGCGTAGACTGTGCATATAGCTTAGTGGATCCTCCATGTCCACTTCTGTCACAGCCGATACGGTTTCCTCTTAAGCCTTTTAATTGCGTCAACAGTCTTATTTGCCTAATGAAGGACAGTTTGTCAAAAAGGAAAACAAAACTCAAGGACACCATCTTGGATTGTGAAGGTGACAGAGTTATAAAAAAAGTTAAAATAAAAGCCCACATTCACTCAATGAAAAAGACACATCAGCAAGGCTTGCATAGTGATGCATTATTGTAATTTCAATATGGGAAGAAATTAAAATCCATACTGTATAATGTGATTATCTCGGTATGTGGGGAAAGTTAAAAATCCTTGGCAGAGCTTCACGAAATAAACAATGAAGGATGGAGTCATCAGACTTTCTTCCATTTTTCCAGGGCAGAAGCCAGATGTTCTCTGATCTGCACATCTGTTCATGACAGTGGGATTCACTTTTTAACATTCGCATATTTGCTCCTTCACCCAAACTGCCCAGTTTTAACTATGCTAATTCTGCTTTACATTTCAAAAAAAAAGGTCACAAAATTACATTAATAAATTTAAAAATGTATAAAGAAAAAACCTTCAAATTGATATGACAAAAATTCCAAATTTATGAACAAAATAAAATACATTAAAAAAGGAATCTACAAAAAAAAAATCTCTGGGAAAATGATTTCAAATTACATGGAACATTTGCATATTTACTATAAAAAATAGCAAAATTACAAGAAAAAAGGCTCTTAAATTTATACAAAATGCTGCAAAATTTTGAAAATGGTAAATTTACATGAAACAAAATCTTCAGAGCAAAAGTCATTACATCTGAATGCAATGATAAAGGCTGTAAAATAGCCGAGTGCCTTGCAATGCACTGGATTTACCACATTATTCTGAATACTTATTTTTATGAAAAATAAATTTGACCCAAGGGAAGTCCAAGCTGGAGCCCAAACATATCCTCTCGCATCAGAGTCCAGCACTTGTGTCACCAAGAGACTTGACCCACTAGGCACGCCAAGTAGAAATGCTTATATAAACTTCCATGTCAACTGGTGAAGAATGCAAAAACTCACTTCATGCAGCAGTTCTTCGCAGGTCAGCTCCCTGCATCTCTGGCTGACGTCACCGGGTTTTTCTCCACTCCTCATATGCCTCCAAGAGTGCTTGTAACTCTTCCTCTGAGAAGTAATTCTCTTTTCCTCCACTGCTCATGGATTCTGTCTTCAACACATGCTGTCTTAGTAGGTCAGTGAGTTGATCAGTCATAAGCACAGTTCTGGAACCAGAAACTGAGTAAGTTCTGGCAGGTTCACTTGACCCTGGGTTCAGGGTTTATTTCAGGCTATGTTAACCCTGTTTTCTGGAATACCCCCCAGGACAAAGAGACACAGCTGTGATGTGGAAATGTTTTTATTCTGCTGAAACTGCAGAGCAGAATGCAGAGCATGGCAAGCATTCACCTATGCTGCTGATGGACCGTCACACCCATTCGACCCATACTCATGATTTTCATTCCTGATGATGCTCCTACCCAAGTTAAGATGCAAGCAAGCTCGTACAGTCTATTACCAACTAGGAAAAAAATTGAAAACATTACACAGTACAGATACTCCTTCCACAGACCAAAGCCTTGGTATCCATTAATAGAAGATTATACAAATACTTTCATATATATGCAAATTAGGAGAGAACTACATTTAGCACTGACAACTTCACTACAAACAAAGAAATCAACAGTTCTTTTATAGCTTCTCATGTAGCAAAGCACTGAAACGTAACAAGACCACAGCATCAAACACCAGTTGCATTAAGCAGAGTATTTATATTAACAGAATAACTTTGAAATTTCAGCCTGCCAAATGGACTGCTCACAACAGTGACAGCAACAAAATAAAACACTTTTCAATGCAACACTACAAAACGAAAAAGGCATGACATTTAGCATTTCGTTTTTCTTCTAGCTTCACTTTCAGCTCCACTTAAACATCAACAGTCTGGAGAAGTTCAAGTGCGGCTGTTTTAACACACCAGGTTAGATCTCCGGACCTAAAACTAAAAGAAGATATCAGTGTACTGCTAAGGTGAAGCTACGCCGCTATATCTGCAGCTCAAAAAGGAAAAAAAGCAAGTACACGGAAGACAGGCATACGACATTAGTATATTTTAATGGAGATTACTTTTAATTAAAATTCATAATCATAGTCCTTCTTGTCTTTTTTCCCTTCACCCTCGAAGCTGTCCGTCCCATCGCTGTTGTCGCGGCGGCGCTTGCGGCTGTTGCGCATGTTGAAGCGCTGGTTCATCTGCGGCAGAGGGTCCATGCCCAAAATTTTGTGGATCTGACGGAAAGCCAGGAGCCTCAGAGCAAACTGTAAAGATGCAGAGGAACGATGGTGGGATTCAGAGAAAACTGGAGTTTTAACAAGGATGTTCCCATCCAGCACACTGGTATGTGACATCAGGTCTGAAATCACTCTGATCACTGGCTCAGCAACAGCAGGGGGGGCTGCTGGCCCACTGTCATAGCCATTCACATTTGGCTCTGCTAATTCTAATGTTTAGCTAGTGCCTTTTACACACAGTCATGTAATACAGATGACTCCTGGACAAATAAATACATAAATTAAATAAATAAAAAAGAGTGAGGAGGCAGTTACAGTTCTGAAATAAAGTGAAAATGTGTGAAATAAAACTGTTGCTCCTTTTAAAAGTTGCTGATGAACCTACACCACTATCTCAGTGAAGCAAAAGGCTGCTTGAAGAAGCTCCAGTAATGTGACCTTTTAGTTTTGCACTGGTATCGACTTGGCTCAGGATCAGCAGATACTGTAGTCTACAGGTACATCTCAAAAAATTAGAATATCATGAAAAGTGTTCAATATTTTTTGTCACTCATTTCAGAAAGTGAAACCCATATACTGTATCATATACATTCATTACACAGACAGTGATATATTTCAAGTGTTTATTTTAATTTTGATAATGGCTTACAGCCCATGAAAACCCCAAATTCAGTTTCTCAAGAAATTAGAATATTACATAAAATTAATTTTTTTAAAAAATAGTTTTTTTTAATACAAATGTTGGCCGACTGAAAAGTATGTCCATGTACACAATACATTGTTGGGGCTCCTTGTGGGTTAATTACTGTATCAGTGTGGCGTGGCATGGAGGTGATCAGCCTGTGTTACTGCTGAGGTGTTATGAAGGTCCAGGTTGCTTTGATAGCGACCTTCAGCTCGTCTGCATTGTTGGGTCTGGTGTCTCTCATCTTCCTCTTGACAATCCTCCATAGATTCTCTATGGGATTTAGGTCACAAGAGTTTGCTGGCCAATCAAACACAGTGATGCCATGGTCATTAAACCAGGTTTTGATACTTTTGGCAGGGGAACGGGGGTGTCAAGTCCTGCTGGAAAATGAAATCAGTTTCTACATAAAGCTTGTCAGCAGAGGGATGCATGAAGTGCTCTAAAATTTCCTGGTAGACGACTGCGCTGACTTTGGTCTTGATAAAACACAGTGGACCAACACCAGCAGATGTCATGGTTCCTCAAATCATCACTGACTGGAAACTTCACACTAAACCTCAAGCAACTTAGATTCTGTGCCTCTCCACTCTTTCTCCAGATTCTGCGACATTGATTTCCAAATCAAATGCAAAATTTACTTTTATCTGAACAGATGTCACCTGCTGGTGTTGGTTCACTGTGTTTTATCAAGACCAAAGTCAGCGCAGTCGTCTCCCAGGAATTTTAGGGCACTTCATGCTTCCCTCTGCTGACAAGCTTTATGGAGAAGCTGATTTCATTTTCCAGCAGGACTTGGCACCCCCCCCCCCCTGCCAAAAGTATCAAAACCTGGTTTAATGACCATGGCATCACTGTGTTTGATTGGCCAGCAAACTCTCCTGACCTAAACCCCATAGAGAATCTATGGAGGATTGTCAAGAGGAAGATGAGAGACACCAGACCCAACAATGCAGACGAGCTGAAGGTCACTATCAAAGCAACCTGGATCTTCAGAACACCTCAGCAGTGCCACAGGCTGATCACCTCCATGCCACGCCACACTGATACAGTAATTAATCCAAAATTTGCCCCCGACCAAGTATTGGGTGGTACATGGACATACTTTTCAGTCGGCCAACATTTCTATTTAAAAATGATTTTTTAAAATTAATTTTATGTAATATTCTAATTTTTTCAGAAACTGAATTTGGGGTTTTCATGGGCTATAAGCCATAATCACCACAATTAAAATAAATAAACATTTGAAATATATCACTGTCTGTGTAATGAATCTATATATGGGTCTGACTTTCTGAAATGAGTGACAAAAAAATACTGAATTTTTTCATGATATTCTAATATTTTGAGATGTACCTGTAGATAGAACTGGGGCCAAGAAAAAATTAAGTTTGCCTCCCCCAAAAAAGGAACCTCTCATTTGAGTCAAAGCTTCTGTAAGAATGTGAAGCCATACTGGTGACAGCAAAAAATGTCAAATGAACAGATGGACGGACAGGTCAAAAACATTATAACCTCCACAACATCCTTGTGTTGAGTATAATAAAACTGGTCAGTAAGAAATGTTCAGGAATCCAAATGACTCTGTACAAACTCACTTTTTTGCATCAGATATATGAACATTTCGATGTAACCATTTAATGAGGCCAAATATTTTAAAAATGCATTACATATTAAAGTTAAAGCCAAATCCGAGAACTCATACTTGGGCACTTGAGGTAATGTCCTCTCTCTGTTGCTCTCCCACAGGTGCCAAGGTGTCAACAGGCTTCTTTTCACAGGGATCCATCAATCCAGGCCCACCTGTTAGAACAAACATCAGCTTCATTACATCTGATATTTTATTACACCTTTAAGAACACATACAGCTCTTGAAAAAACGAGACCACTGCAAAATCTTTCCTAAATTAGCACAGAAGCATTTTCATAAAGCCTGGAAACAAAACCAAATTTGCTACAATAATTAAAGAAAATGTGAACAAAATATGTCATAAACATGTCATTAAGACATGTGTGAGCTGTCAGAATGTGGAAAGTCAATCACTGATCCCTTTTAAATCAAATCTTGATATAATGCAGGTAATACAAATTTGTTCCAACAGTGATCTGACTGGACAACAGGGACAAAAAAAATAAATGACCATACGCTGATGTTTCACCAAGATGTATCACTCCGTTTCAGCAATGTTTTAATATAGCATAGTATGTGGCTTGTTGCAGTATATAAAAATTTTAATGTGTTGTGCACCTTAAATTCCACAGTGAGGAGCTGACTGAAGACTATTGTTACCCAGATGTGGTACCCGGTGACTTGTAAACATCCAGGTGGAAAACAAAAAAGGTTGGTTTCTTATTGCCAAATGTCACATCTGTTCCAAATAGCAGGGATGAGCTAAAGTTGGATTTATCATCTTGGTTAGCCAACTGTACAGGAATACCCATGTGGTGATAAGACTTTATTTTATCTGAAGATGGACATGGGTTGAAGCTAGATCCCGGTTATTTGCTATCCAAGGACGAGCTGACGACAAAACAAATGAGCTAATGTTGGATGCATCATTCCAATTTTTTGAATAAATCAAAAGTTAAAGTCAATAGATGAGAAGGGAGATGAAGCTCCAGGTAAGGAGCCCAGAGTAGCTGGACAGACCAATATCTGATTCAGAGGCTGTGTTCTCAAGTGTTTCTAATGAGCATGAAAGCAACCAAAACAAGCTCTTACCTGTGAGTAAAATCCCAGAAGAAATGCATTCAAAGACACGTCTTAGTGCATCACCAGGACTGAGGGGAGCGGACGAGCTACTGATAGCCTTCTCAACAAGCAGCTCCATGGCCTGAAGTGAAGCAAAAAATGCCCTTAGATGACCAGGAAAAATGTCTTTGCTTGCCATTGCTTTTTCAGTTGTAATTAACTCTGCTCCACAAACACAATTATTTTTTAAAATCCGTAAGCAAAACTTTAGAATCAAAAACAATTACACACTTGATTACTGCACCATCATCTCTCCAGAGATCTGATCTAATGTGTCAAATGTTATCATTTACTATAGTTACTAATTACTAACGTGGATTAGTTGTATGAGTAACTTTGATATTGACAAAAGTCACACTCTGTGAAGAGTTTGTATTTACATCACAAAGTTAAAAAACCAAGCACTGTAATACATTCAGTAGTAACACAGTTGGTCCTTCACCCTGACTGGTGTACTGGGTCACCCCCCCCCCCCAAAAAAACCCTACTCTATCACAAAGACATCAAATTTCTCAGGTTCTTGATTCCATCGCGACAGTTGTGATCTCCGTCATATCTTTTTGTTGCTGATGGGCCCCACCTCTGCCATCTTCTTCAGCTGTAGCTCTTTAGCAACTAACCCACATATTTGACCATGGTCACCAACAAATCAGCAAGTGTATCTGTCCCTGTTGTCATTGGTAATAACTGATCAACTGGGGCTTAACCTGGCTTCAGGCTTGGTGGCCCAAAATGATTGATTTAGGCTGTGTCCACTGAGCAAGGAAAAAAAACACTCCAGACCCATTTTTCTGGGCACCTCACAGGTGCTCGTTAAAAAAAAAAAAAAAAAAGTAGCTGTCCTGTATCCTAGCAACCGCTTGACCCGTCACAACTCCATCAATGTTTCACACATTTAACACTGAGGCTCTTTTACCAATGACACTAAACCGCATCAAAGTGGAAAGAAAACATCCTTCCAAGCTTTGAGTTTCAAATACTGATCATGGTGTCCTTTTATCCTGATTGGCTGTTTAAGGCCCTGTCACACCTTGACGATTTATTCAGCATTCTCCAAATTTTTCATACGTTTGGCAGATACACTGGCGTACGGGAAATTAGTTATGGGCAAGTTTTGTATACAGTGGTGTGAGAAAGTGTTTGCCCCCTTCCCGATTTCTCATTTTTTTGTATGTTTGTCACACTTAAATGTTTCAGATCATCAAACTAATTTAAACATTAGACAAAGATAACACAAGTAAACAGAAAGTGTAGTTTTTAAATGAAGATGTTTATTATTAAGGGGAAAAAAATCCAAACCTACATGGCCCTATGTGGAAAAAGTGATTGCCCCCTAAACCTAATAACTGGTTGTGCCACCCTTAGCAGCAACAACTGCAATCAAGCATTTGCAATAACTGGCAAAAAGTCTTTCACAGCACTGTGGAGGAATTTTGGTCCACTCATCTTTGCAAAATTGTTGTAATTCAGCCACATTAGAGGGTTTTTGAGCATAAACTGCATTTTTGAGGTCATGCCACAGCATCTCAATCGGTTTCAGGTCAGGACTTTAACTAGGCCACTCCAAAGTCTTCATTTTATTTTTCTTATCCTTTTAACAGTCAGATTTCACATGCCCCCGGTGGCACAGCACAACAACTGCGTCCGTCAACTCAATCCGACATTCCTGGCTGTACTGAGGATTTGCACTGATTTGTACTGATCTGCCAGTTTCAGAAGGTGGCAGGCACACATTGGAGGACTCATGGATGACATGTAATAAACCCAAGAAGAAGTCCTTATTTCCTTTTCCTGTTTTCCTGCCTTTAGCTCAGAAAGCTAATATGGCTGCCATGGATCATCGTTTGTCATCACACAACGGCTTCGTACTCCAAAAATAGCTGTGGAATACAAACGAAATTTACGTGGGATAATCCTAAGGGTTTGTAGATGTGGGAGAAAGCACAAATGACCGACAGAACGCAAAATAACGACCACGATGGACGAAAAAAGACTGGTCACGTGAGCGAGTAAGCCCCCCTGGCCACCAGTAAGTGAAGAATTTTTTTTTTTTTTTTTTTTAACATTGTACTGATTTTCTGGTTCATATACTTTGAAGATAACAGCATACCCCTGTAGAGACAACGGTGTCAAAAAACTGAACCATTCTTTGTGTAAATATGTCCAAAGTCCACTTTTGACCGAGTTATGGAATTTATATAGCTGCCGTGACATTATGCAAATTAGATGCAAAAACTTATTCCTATCTGAAACTTTGGATCATAATCTACATCTTTCTAATTTTGACAGTAAGCCATTATCTCTTGCAACTTTCAAGTTAAAGCCTTGGAAATCTGAACTATTTTATTGACAAAAAATATTTACCACTCTTGACCCCTAGGGGTTGTGTCGCCATATGGTGACTGGGACAGTTAGAGGGTTTTAAGCTATTCAGAGGTGGACTTGCTGGTGTGTTTTGGATCATCCTGCAGCAGAACCCAAGTGCGCTTCAGCTTTAGGTCACAAACAGATGGCCAGACATTCTCCTTCAGGATTTTTTGGTAGACAGCGGGATTCATGGTTCCATTTACCACAATAAGTCTTCCAGGTCCCAAAGCAACAAAACAGCCCCAGACCATCACACTACCACCACCATATTTTACTGTTGGTATGATGTTCCTTTTCTGAAATGCTGTGTTACTTTTACGCCAGATGTAATGGGACACACACCTTCCAAAAAATTCAACTTTTGTCTCATCAGTTCACAGAGTATTTTCCCAAAAGTCTTGGGGCTCATCAAGACGTTTTCTGGCAAAACTGGGACAAGCCTTTATGTTTTCTTTGCTCAGCAGTGGTTTTCATCTTGGAACTCTGCCATGTAGGCCATTTTTGCCCAGTCTCTTTCTTATGGTGAAGTCATGAAGACTGACCTTAACTGAGGCAAGTGAGGCCTGCAGTTCTTTGGATGTTGTTGTGGAGTCTTTTGTGACCTCTTGGATGACTCGTCGCTGTGCTCTTGGGGTAATTTTGGTTGGCCGGCCACTCCTGGGAAGGTTCACCACTGTTCCATGTTTTCCTGATTTGTGGGCAGTGCGGTGGCAGAGTGGTTAGCACTGCGGCAGCACAGCAACTCACCCTTGGCCAGGGGATCCTGGGTTCGATCCCAGCCCCCAACCAACAGTGATCTGTGTGGAGTTTGCATGTTCTCCCCGTGGCTGCATGGGTTTACTCCGGTTTCCTTCCACATGCTAAAAACATGCAAGTTAGGTTAACTGGCATCAACTGGGGATTCTAAATTGTCCTTAGGTATGACTGTGAGAGTGAATGGTTGTCTGTCTCTCTGTGTTGGCCCTGTGATGGACTCGCGATCTGTCCAGGGTGTGGCCTGCCTCTCGCCCAAAGATGATGGGATCGGCTCCAGCCCCCCGCGACCCGAAAAGGATTAAGCGGAAGAAGATGGATTGATGGATGGCTCTCACTGTGGTTCGCTCGAGTCCCAAAGCTTTAGAAATGGCTTTATAACCATTTCCAGACTGATAGATCTCAATTACTTTCTCATTTGTTCCTGAATTTCTTTGGATTGCAGCATGATGTCTAGCTTTTGAGGATCTTTTGGTCTACTTCACTGTCAGGCAGATCCTATTTAAGTAATTTCTTGATTGAGAACAGGTGTGGCAGTAATCGGGCCTGGGTGTAGCTAGACAAATTGATCTCAGCTTTCCAAAGATGTGATAAACCACAGTTAATTTATGTTTTAATGGGGGGGGTCCCTTTTTCCACACGGGCATATAGGTTTGGATTATTATTTTTTTTTTTTTACCCTTAATAAACACCTTCAATTAAAAACTGCATTTTGTGTTTACTTGTGTTAAATTTGTTTTATGATCTGAAACATTTCCAGACGTGGACAAAATTGTTGGTACCCCTCTGTTAATGAAAGAAAAACCCACAATGGTCACAGAAATAACTTGAATCTGACAAATGTGGTAATAAATAAAAAGTCTATGAAAATTAACCAATGAAAATCAGACTGTGCTTTTGAATTGTGGTTCAACAGAATTATTTTAAAAAACAAACTCATGAAACAGGCCTGGACAAAAATGATGGTACCCTTAACTTAATATTTTGTTGCACAACCTTTAGAGGCAATCACTGCAATCAAACGATTTCTGTAACTGTCAATGAGACTTCTGCACCTCTCAGCAGGTATTTTGGCCCACTCCTCATGAGCAAACTGCTCCAGTTGTCTCAGGTTTGAAGGGTGCCTTCTCCAGACGGCATGTTTCAGCTCCTTCCACAGATGTTCAATAGGATTTAGATCAGGGCTCATAGAAGGCCACTTTAGAATAGTCCAATGTTTCACCCTTAGCCATTCTTGGGTGTTTGTAGCTGTGTGTTTTGGGTCATTATCCTGTTGCAAGACCCATGACCTGCGACTGAGACCAAGCTGTCTGACACTGGGCAGCACATTTCTCTCTAGAATACCTTGATAGTCTTGAGATTTCATTGTACCCTGCACAGATTCAAGACACCCTGTGCTAGATGCAGCAAAGCAGCCCCAGAACATAACATAACCTCCTCCATGTTTCACAGTAGGGACAGAGTTCTTTTCTTGGTATGCTTCATTTTTGCGTCTGTGAACATAGAGCTGATGTGCCTTGCCAAAAAGTTCCAGTTTTGTCTCATCTGTCCATAGGACATTCTCCCAGAAGCTTTGTGGCTTGTCAACATGCAGTTTGGCAAATTCCAGTCTGACTTTTTTATGATTTGTTTTCAACAGTGGTGTCCTCCTTGGTCGTCTCCCATGAAGTCCACTTTATGCTCAAACAACGACTGATGGTGCGATCTGACACTGATGTACCTTGACCTTGGAGTTCACCATGAATGTGTTTATAGAGGTTGTTCTGGGCTCTTCTGTTACCATTCGTATTATCCGTCTCTTCCATTTTTCATCAAGTTTCCTCCTGCGGCCATGTCCAGGGAGGTTGGCTACAGTCCCGTGGATCTTAAATTTCTGTGCAACTGTAGTCACAGGAACATCAAGCTGCTTGGAGATGGGTCTTATAGCCTTTACCTTTAACATGCTTGTCTATAATTTTCTTTCTAATCTCCTGAGACAACTCTCTCCTTTGCTTCCTCTGGTCCATGTTTAGTGTGGTACACACCATGTCACCAAACAGCACAGTGACTACTTGTCACCCTTTAAATAGGCCGACTGATTACAAGTTTGTAGACACCTGTGATGTTAATTAGAGGACACATCTTGGTTGAACATGTCCCTATGGTCACATTATTTTCCAATCTTTTCTAGGGGTACCATCATTTTTGTCCAGGCCTGCTTCATGAGTTTGTTTTTTAAAATAATTCTGTTGAACCACAATTCAAAAGCACTGTCTGATTTTCATTGGTTAATTTTCATAGAATTTTTATTTATTACCACTTTTGTCAGATTCAAGTTATTTCTGTGACCATTGTGGGTTTTTCTTTCATTAACAGAGGGGTACCAACAATTTTGTCCACGTCTGTAAATGTGACAAACATACAAAAAATGACAAAATCAGGAAGGGGCAAACACTTTTTCACACTACTGTATGTTAAGAGCACACTGAAGTACGCTAGTATACAGTGTTGTACACTAAGCTCCTCTGAAAATTTTCAGCATGCTGAAAATTTTCTGACGTATCTAGCATATGGCTAAAACGTTCTGCATAAGCGGGACATAAGTTGTAGGGAAGTTATGCGTTCGTTCACACACGTTACGTATAAGTTACTCATAAGTTGAAGTACATCGAGATAAATGTCTAGCATACCCAAAACTTATTTCTAACATATGAGTAACGTTCTTTGAACCTATGAGTAACTTAATGAACAGGTTTCTAACTTACAGCTACTGTATAATAGTGTATTTCCAGCATTGGTTCACAGGAATAACTCAGATAAACTGCTCTTGTTCTATTCAGACAAAGTGAAGAAATGTTTCATACCTTGTTTTTTTTTTTTTTTTTTTAATTACTTATTTTGTACCCGTAGGTAGATTTGTTTTGCAGTCTGGTGACAAGCCACCAGCTGCCGGTCGCTGCATGCGCAAGCGCCCCTTAACTCCCTAACCTTGACATGTTTCCACTGTGATGGTCTCTGTGTAGACCAGGTGACACCTTCACTAATTAAGAGCTGACTTGATCCACCTGCTCTCTGTTCTGATCAGCTCAGCTGCTGCCTGCAGCGCACGCGCACACACACAGCTACACACACATACTTGTATGTGTAATGGGACCTGTTGGGGACGTGTCTGAGGATATTATGAAGACCCAAATCGCTGTTTAGCCCTCCTTGTCATGTTTTTACCTTTGTTTGCAGTATGTACCATCAGCTGTCCAGTGTTGTTCTGATAGATATGCCAAAATGTCAGAACACTGGAGGCAGTGGATCCAGTCAGCTGCTCAGCTGTTTTCCATGATAAATCACACTTTGCTCTCCCTTGGCTGCTGCTCTCTGATGTTTTTGGGTTCACACTGGCAAAAGCACACTCCATGCATTATCTTGTTTTTTTTCCACTTTATTTAAAATAAACTTTTTTTTTAACCATCAGTTCACGTGCCTTTGAGCCAGGTGGTGACAACTGTCATTTGACGTTCATGACATGCCATATCACCTGTTTCAGACGTGACCGACCCGACAGATTTGACAGCTCTGCGATGATCTTTGGAGGGGAGAATCACCTGGGTTGAACAGAGATGATCTCTTGTACACCAAGATTCATGGATCGGGAGACTACGGCAGTTTGGCATGACTGCATTATGCATAAATAAGGATAAACTATGCATAAGTTAGACTATGGTCGGGCATAAGTTGTGAATGACGGCAACACGCTAAGCGTTCATTGGTTTAAGTTACTGAAATGTTCTATATAAGCTCCTAATATGTTATGTATACGTCAAACTCGTTACGGACATGCGATGCATATGGCCAAGAGTGAAAATTCTGGTGTATGCCAACGTTTTAGACCAATTTTTGTATGTTTAGCAAATGCTGCCTAAATCGTCAAGGTGTGACAGAGCCTTTAAAGAGTGTGCTGCTGATGGGCAGGACTACATAAAAAAATAAACAGAAAACTAAAAATAAGAATGCACGCAACTGAGATGCAGACCCATGCCTTCTGCAGCCTTATACATTTAAAACATTGACCTCTGACCCCAAACTCACAGTCAGATGTCAGGGTGTCGGAGTGAGCCTGTGTACCAAGTTTGGCAACCATACCTTTACACATTCTGCAGTATTAGGGCATAGGGAACACAAACACTGACATTTGACCCTGGCTTTCTTTGTTGTGGAGATATAGTCTGCATGGAATTCTGACCTTGACCTTTAACCTTTTGACCCCAAAAGTACAGCCACAGGTGCTAGTCCCAAGGTCAACCTGTGTACAAAATTTGGTGGCTGTAGCCTCATTCCCTGTCGAGTTAGAACAGATGGCACAGACCACTCTACCCACACAATTCGTCAGTGTGGGTAAGAAGTTGCTCCCACTCTTCTGTGGACACGCAGCTTAAAAAAGCAAATCATAATACTGTATGTTGTTGCTTATTACTGCCAAACTAAAATGGCGTTTGTGGTGATGCTGTATAAGAGCAAGATCAACATCAAGGTCATGCAGTATTCCAATATTATCAAAAAAACAGTCTTGTGTGATACTGCTTGATAAAATAAAACAAACATAACTTTGTCATTAACCTTCAGGCTTAAATAACACCCTTACCCATCCAGGAAAGGCAGACCACGTGGGAACTCGCTGACAGAGGTCTCGCAGGATTCGGATGATGATCACACAGGACTGAAGACCGTTGGCTCTAGCCTTTTGATGCAATAAAGTTAGGTTTATGGAGTGACCAAGGGTGACAGGAGATGGACCAAACAAGTCAATCAGTTCCATCATAGAGGTCGCAAACACTACTGTGTATAATGGAAGCTTGACTATGGTTTAACATGTGTATAAGCCATAACATTTTTCAATCAGCTGCCATTCCCAGTAGTCTTGTACCTCACAGTTAGTAACAGAGGTCGAAGTTTGCAAGATGTACAAGAAACAAGAACTGTTCTTGCAATCTTCTAAACCCTGACCCCAGATTTATTCAGGTATCTCACTAACAGGCACTTAAAAGTACAAGAGTCCACCTGAGAGGAGAGTATGGGGACTGAAAGGGCCAAGGAAATCTGACTGATTTTACTTGTGCTTTTGCCCAGGTAGCAAAATCACAGGAAACTATTCAGATATTCACTTTTCTCTCTCAATCCCCATCCTACAAAAATATATAGAATAAAAACAATACAAACGCTGAACATAAAGCACTTCTGGATGGCACAACTTGGTGCAAGTTACTGTGCAGCCTTATGGAATTACATGTAACTACAATGCAATACTTGTAAAATTTACTTGGGAATACAAGGATGCCCGTTCTTTGCTAGTAATTTTTCAGAGATATTTTGAATTAAAATGAAAACATACAATGGACATTAAGCAGATCCAGAACCATTAACCAGATCCTTGTTATAACAGGTGGCATCCTTGAATATATTCCTTGAAATAGTAGCATTTACTCTTGATTATAAAATAAAATGTGTAAGAACACAAATAAACGAATAAACAAATAAATAATGCATCTCATAAGGCTACAATAAGAAAGTAAAATGATGTTCCGAACCTGGAACCACTTAGCGTGGCGCAGAGCAGCCAGAGCGTCAAGGCATTTTTGCCTGTCCAAGACGTCCGCTGGGTCTTTCACCATACTCGAGGTTACATCTAAAAATGGATTTCAAGTGTCAAAATGGTGATGAGGAATGGGTGTTTGACCAGGTCAGCGAGGCTGCCAAAGAACAAACACATTGCCACACATACCTACTTTTTGTACAACCAACAACTGGTTGCCTAATTTGCAATTTGAACAATAACTTACTGATGTTAATCAAACCCTGATTGCACAAACTGACAGAGAAAAAGTTCATGGTTACAGATTAACACAGCACCACTTGTTTAGTCACTATAAGCATAAAGGACTGATGAATTTACTGAATCATTGACCGTGTTTACATGGTCACGAGTAAACCGATTATAGTCAGCTCTCTGGAGTTACCTGATTATTCAAACTGTCATGTAAACAAAGTAATCTGATTATCTTTATCAGTTAAAGGCCATTATCAGTTTATGAGATAACGGATTAACACATCAACAAGCCGTTTACTTGGTGCATGTAAAAACCTAAAACAATTTATTGCCTTTACTGGTTTACTCCAGTAATCAGTTTACTCATGACCATGTAAACATGGTCACTATAGAAGACGTGAATAAGCTGATGTGTTTGGAAAGCAACGATTTTAATTAAACTGCATTTTGGCTTATAAATACTTGGAAAAAAAATGCCATTTTATCAGGCAATGTGCTCATTATTACCTTTTTACCTAGCATGGGAAAATGGATTTCTAGTACCGGTTCTTTGTTTCTGTAGCTATGTTTAACTAGACTTCAGATCAACAACATACAGTGCATCCGGAAAGTATTCACAGCATTTCACTTTTCCCACATTTTGCCATGTTACAGCCTTATTCCAAAATGGATTAAACTCATTTTTTTCCTCAATATTCTACACAAAATACCCCATAATGACAACATGAAAAAGTTTTTGAGATTTTTGCAAATTTATTAAAAAATAAAAAACTAAGAAATCACATATACACAAGTATTCACAGCCTTTGCACAGTACTTTGTTGATGCAACTTTGGCAGCAATTACAGCCTCAAGTCTTTTTGAATATGACGCCACAAGCTTGGCACACCTATCTTTGGGCAGATTCGTCCAGTCCTCTTTGCAGCACCTCTCAAGCTCCATCAGGCTGGATGGAAAGCGTCAGTGCACAGCCCTTTTCAGATCTCTCCAGAGGTGTTCAATTGGATTCCAGTCTGGGCTCTGGCTGGGCCACTCAAGGACATTCAGAGAGTTGTCCTGAAGCCATTCCTTTGATATCTTGGCTGTGTGCTTAGGGTCGTTGTCCTGCTGAAAGATGAGCCGTTGCCCCAGTCTGAGGTCAAGATTGCGCTGGAGCAGATTTTCATCCAGAATGTCTCTGTACATTGCTGCATTCAGCTCTCCCTCTATCCTGACTAGTCTCCCAGTTCCCACCGCTGAAAAACATCCCCACAGCATGATGCTACTACCACTATGCTTGACTATAGGAATGGCATTGGCCTGGTGATAAGAGATGCCTGGTTTCCTCCAAACAACAGTGGGGAAAGAAGACCCTGTTGAGCTTGACTCTATTCTGGCACTGTGAAAAGACATGAGAGGTGTAGAATAAGTGGGAGGCCTCGGCCATCGGTGAAATACCACTACTTCTTATTGTTTTTTCACTTACCCGGTGAGGCGGGGAGGCGAGCTCTGAGCAGGCTCTTGCTTCTGGTGTCAAGCTCGCTCCAAGGACAGTGGCAGGTGGTGAGTTTGACTGGAACGGTACACCTGTCAAACTGTAACGCAGGTGTCCTAAGGCGAGCTCAGGAAGGACAGAAACCTCCCGTGGAGCAGAAGGGCAAAAGCTCGCTTGATCTTGATTTTCAGTATGAATACAGACCGTGAAAGTGGGGCCTCACGATCCTTCTGACTTTCTGGGTTTTAACCAGGAGGTGCCAGAAAAGTTACCACAGGGATAACTGGCTTATGGCGGCCAAGCGTTCATAGCGATGTCGCTTTTTGATCCTTCGATGTTGGCTCTTCCTATCATTGTGAAGCAGAATTCACTAAGCGTTGGATTGCTCACCCACTAATAGGGAACGTGAGCTGGGATTAAACTCTTTGAGACAGGTTAGTTTTACCCTACTGATGTGTTGTTGCAATAGTAATCCTGCTCAGTATGAGAGAAACCGCAGGTTCAGACATTTGGTGTATGTGCTTGGCTGAGGAGCCACTGGTGTGAAGCTACCATCTGTGGGATTATGACTGAATGCCTCTAAGTCAGAAACCTGCCTAGATGTAGCGATACCGTAGTGCTGCGGCTCTCCAGCAGGCCTCAGATAGCTGGCTCTGGCCGGTGATGAAACGGCTCTCGCGACCGGGCCGGGGGACGGCCAGAAGGTGGCCACCCCTCCCCAATCACGGATGCATGTTCGTGGAGAACCCGGTGCTAAATAACTTGTAAACGACCTGATGATGATCTGGTCTGATGATTTGTCTCATCAGACCAGAGAATTTTGTTTCTCATGGCCTGAGAGTCCTTCAGGTGCCTTTTGGCAAATTCCAGGTAGGCTGTCATGTGCCTTTTACTAAGGAGTGGCTTCCGTCTGGCCACTCTACCATATAGGCCTGATTGGTGGATTGCTGCAGAGACGGTTGTCTTTCTGGAAGGTTCTCCTCTCTTCACAGAGCAACGCTAGAGCTCTGAAACAGTGACCATCAGGTTCTTGGTCACCTCCCTGACTAAGGCCCTTCTCTCCCAGTCTCTCAGTTTAGACGGCCAGCCAACTCTAGGAAGAGTCCTGGTGGTTCCAAACTTCTTCCATTTATGGATGACGGAAGCCACTGTGCTCATTGGTACCTTCAAAGCAGCAGAAATTTTTCTGTACCCTTTCCCAGATTTGTGCCTTGAGACAATCCTGTCTTGGAGGTCTACAGACAATTCCTTTGACTTCATGCTTGGCTTGTGCTCTGACATGCATTGTCAACTGTGGGGACGTTGGGTCAACAGGTGTGTGCCTTTCCAAATCATGTCCAATCAACTGAATTTACCACAGGTGCATTCCAATTAAGCTGCAGAAACATCTCAAGGATGATCAGTGGAAACAAGATGCACCTGAGCTCAATTTTGAGCTTCATGGCTAAGGCTGTGAATACTTATGTACATGTGATTTCTTAGATTTTATTTGTAATAAATTTGCAAAATTCTAAAAAAAAAAAAAAAAAAAAAACTTTTTTCCCATTGTCATATGGGGTATTGTGTGTAGAATTTTGAGGAAAAAATGAATTTAATCCATTTTGGAATAAGGCTGTAATATAACAAAATGTGGAAAAAAGTGAAGCACTGTGAATACTTTCCGGATGCACTGTAGGCAAGTGGCTAACAGGAAGTGACTTGTAAAAAAGTGGCAAGGGAACAGTAGGTGTGGCAAAGGTTTTGGGATGTGAGAAAACCTTGGTCAAAAATCCTTCCAAAGCCGTCAGGCCCTACTGAACTTCTCACAGAAGACAATGTGATAGATTTAAGAAATTGAGTCTTTCTGCTAGACTTGAATATTATTACAAATGCCAAAGAGGAGGAAGCAATGGTTGCTGAAGAAGAGGAAAAAAACAATAAGAACTACCAGAAAACAAAAGGAGTTAGGATATCACTGCATGCATCACCTAATATGAGTAGGTAGGAGGAAGACCCCATCAATCATTGTTTACCAAAGGCTGTACACTCAGATGCAACCACAGATTCCTCTGCCATAGTGGCCTTTCCTGAATACTCCCCTAAGAATCATTTGGGACAATTAGATTTCATAATTGAGTCATGGTAGTATTTCACCGTTTGTTGTGGGCAGATCTTCAGATCGTTAGTCCTCATCTTTCTACCGTCAGTGAGAGCAAAAATACATCAGATTTACTGAATGTTATCTCCTACTGAGTCCAGATTTGAGTCATGTTTGTAACAAGATGTCAACTCAGGGGAGCACTTTAGAACAGGGGACCTCAGCATGGTGAACTGTTCACCAGTACACAAAATCAAGATTTGTTTCCTGTGGGAAAAACACATCCCATTTCCTCTGACTTACAGCCAAATCTGAATTTGACAAATGCTTCCCAATTAACTGATGTGCCTCCTACTGTCCATATTTTTTCTTTTGCTAAAATTGCCTTGTTACCTCCTCATCTCAACAAAAATTTGGGTAAAGAACAATGCAATGATTACATTGCTTATTGTAGGTTATAATAAAATGGAATCATTCACCTGGAACACAGGAAACAAAATAGAATCTCACCTGGGAATAACTAGACTTAATGCAAACACTGATCATGCTTTGTTTAAAGGATAACGATAGCATATCAGAGGTAAGAGTTACAGAGCAAAAAGCACAAGAGCAGTACTGCTGGCACGTGCCTCTTTCATCTTATTCCATTTTGCACTAGACGTGATCTGCCCTACATATTTTGCATTTCAGTTTCGTTTAAGACAATAAGATGTGAGGGTATCATGGCTGCCCACCTTAGACCAGTGAAGCATAACGTGTCTCATGTTTTGGTGAAGTTCTGATATTTATATTTGCTTAAACAAAGAAGAAAAATTATTTTGTGCGGAGGAAAAACTGTTCGTTTATTCAGACCGGAGGGGTTCTGTGCTGGTTCCCATTCCCAAACGCAATTGTTAAATGCATTCACACCCAAAATAAAGTGGCTTGAAGCCTGAAAAGTTGGAACTAAAACACAATTGGGTTGTCTTAGCGAACCATAAAGCCATTAGAGGGCACGACATCCAGATGAACTGAGCTCAGTGTAGCACAACACAAAGAAGTCATGCTAAACACTTAAACACGCAGTTGTTGATGTTCAATAAAAATAGATTCAGCAACTAAACACATTATTAACATGAAATGTTTTCAGAAACACCTCTCATTGGTTTCAAGTCTGAGCAAGTTTACTGCCAAGTCACCATGTTTCCGGAATTTTTGAAGTCCGGTGATTCATCTGTGACCCATCAAATTCTGAGTGTAGAGGGCAGTACGCCATGATTTTGATGTGTAAATCAACTATTACATAGATACAGTAAGGCAGTGATTCCCAACAGCTGTTGTTGTGCATGTATTCTGTAGGCATCCATGCACCCGTGCACAATAATGGTAAATTATTTGCAGTTTTTTGAACCAATTAAGAAGTGAAATTAGAAAATTTCCCACAGAAACCTGAACATTTCAGGCACCCCACATTGGGAACCGCTGCAAGTAAGGTATTCGCTATCACAATCTGTGACGTACAGTATGCATTTCTGAAGCGCATAAAGAGTACATAGTCCTCTAAAGTATTGTTTTTCCAATCAGGGTGCCCTGGTACATTCAGGTTTCTGTGGGAAATTATCTAATTTCACTTCTTAATTGGACCAAAAAAATTTTTTTTTTCAAATTAAAATCAAGTCACAGATTTTGAGGGGTCACAGATTCAAACGTAGTACCATCAAAATCCCACGTTGCAAAACATTTAAACAGGCAGTTGTTGTAATCAGACTAAAACAGTCCCTCCAGGATTTCACGATGTTGCGGTCGCACTAATTCACGTGAATCTCTCCTTTAACAGTTTAAAAGATGCAGATACAAGACTCGTGACGAGAGCTTTTCAATAGAACAGTTTATCTTCCGTTTGTTTCAGTGTTAGTACTTCTTTGTATGTTCCTCTCCCTTTTCTTTCCCCCTCCCCCCGTCAGGTCCTTCATGGGTAAAACAATTTAAATAAAGTATTAAAAGTTATTACAAGAGTAGTTTATAAATAATATACAGTACATACCCATATGTACTGTATAGGGCTGTCGCGATAGAGGAATTTCCCCTGTGGTGAAGGTGGAGAGCTCAACACCGCGGTATGCGGTAGTATTGCAAATGTTTTTAGGACCCTGTGGTCTCGTAATTTAAACAAGGTTCATAATGTGACAAACAATGGAAGCTGTGAGAAACTCGCTGCAGCTCCGCTCTCAACTTCGTGTGTGTGTGTGTGTGTGTAACAATTGTGCGGAACTCCGGTATTTCTAGACATGAACTGCTGATTCTGTTAAAAAAAAAAAAAACGATCATTTTCATAAAGCAGTGGCGGGAACTCCAGTATTTCAACTACGGCATGTGTGGACTGGAGACTGCAGCAACATTCAGCTTATTTAAACAAGACAGTCTCCGTACAGTCCTGCATGGCTCTTGTCTCTGATTTTTGCCACTGTCTGAAAAATGTAGTTGTTTCGCTCTCGGAGCTCAATTGTAAACACTCTGCTCAGAAGGAAATAACATGCTTTGTGCCCTTTCAGTGTTCACTGTCACGGCTGCATTTAGCAAGGAATCCAAACGCTTCTACCACCGACTGCTTGCTGCAGTCTGTCTGGAGAGAAAGTCCCCCACACGGTACTGCCACCGCCAGCACCCGGTGCTATGGAAGCTTCCAGAGTACTGGGTGCAAACATGCTGTTGGCAATATAAATACACTTAACATTTAACAATTTATTTAATAATCAATAGGGGGCACGTAAGTGAACAACGAGATCTAGCCACACACACACAAAGTGAACACCGCGGTTGCTTGTTTTCTTCCGTGGTAGGTTTGTCCACAGCACGGTATTACATAATTGCAGTTATCACGACAGCCCTCATACTGTATAAAGCTCCTTTTGACAAAGCAAATCTGTTTGGCACAATAAGAGAAGCAGATTTCTGGATATTGTGTTTAAGTCTGTATTTGCTGTTGCACAAAAGAGTTTTTATGTATAGCAGAAGTTTCTGCTTAATTTACAAATTACTGTTTAATAGGAAATTTTTGACAATCCTGTGCTCTTGTGGTGTTATATAGAATATCGTTGCAGTAAACAATGGAAAAAAACATCTGCTTTAAAATTTGTAATTCTTCCCACAACTTTTAGTGCAAAAAACCCTCTCAAAACGTTGCAACTTTTATCGCAACATTTTTACAAGAGCACTCTGAGGCGAGTGTAATACCCCCCATCTCTCTTTTCTTTGAAGAGCCCAATACTTACTAAGAGAGAGCAGTTTTCAACTTTTCAATATAATTACTGTGGCAGAACCAAATTATAATAAGCCCATCATCCACGAATATACAACAAAGTAGACAACCCATAGTTGTAGGTCGGGATCCCGAGTAGCAAGTTTGGTGATCCTAGAAAGCTTTACACATTCTATAGTCAGAGATCACAGGGAGTGCCAACCTTGACCTCTGACCTTTTGACCCCAAACTTGTAGTCAGAGGTTATGGTCTCGAAGTGCCCTCACACCAAACGTGAACGGACAAATTTTTCGCGCAGCATGATTATATTATAACTCAATATAAACACATGAACAGACATGAATTTCCTGTCTCGAGTGAAATGCAGACAGGCAAAGCTGCCTTTATAACTTCTGCAGCTGTGTTCACCCTGCTGTGTAAATCCCCAAAATGACATCATGCTTAGGTTTAACACAATATCCGCCCTGAAAAAGTTGTCCCCATCTCAAAAACGATGGTGTTTACATTGCTAGCTTGCTAGTCTTGTTAGCACATCTGTGGCAGGAATCCATGGGTAAATAACTCAAGACATCCCGATTCAACTGAAGACCTCCCGGTCCTCCTGTCTCCAGATGAGTGTCAGTCTCCTTTTCAAACTAGTTTACTCTCCAATGTTGATACTTTTACTCTGATGACGGCAGAAACTCAAAGCTAGCGCTATCCCTCGGATGTGAATGCGCGATTTCGTGTATGCTCGCCTCTTTTCATTGACTTTGTATGGATATGTGCCACCCCTTCGCGTTTGGTGTGAAAGCACCTTCAGAGTGAACTTGTGCACCAGGTTTGGTGGCCATAGCTTTCTTTGTTAATGAGATATACTTTATAACACATTTTAATGTTGCCCTTTGACCCTGAAATCCCAAAACCACAGTCACATTTCAGGGTCACAGGGTGAATCTGTGTGGCAAGTTTGGTGGCTCTAGTTTTACTTGTTGTACAGTAATAAGGCATAAGAAATGTTAACCTTGACCTTTGACCCCAAATCCACAGTCAGAGGTGAGGATCCCAAGGTAAACCTGTGTAGCAAGTCTGGTGACCCTAGCTTTCTTTGTTGTTGAGATATAGTTTATAAGCCATTTTGATGTTGACCTTTGACCTTGTGATCCCAAAACCATAGTCACCCTTCAGGGTCACAGGGTGAACCTATGTACCAAGTTTGGTGACTCTACTCGTTATACATTAATAAGGCATAGGGAATGTTAACTTTGAACCTTTGACCCTTTGACCCCAAGCCCATAGTTAGGTGAGGATGTATGTCGTCCAAGATGTGTATAAGATACAATTCTTGCATCAATTTGAAAAGCCTACATCATTTCTTTCAGTCGTTTTTGTATTTAGAAGATTTAGGGAAAAATCTGACCTCAACATCATCAAATGAGAGTGAAACTGCAACATGTGCATCATCAGAGTATCTCAAACCAAGGTACCAAGTTTCAAAACAATCGGAACAAAGCTGTAGGAGGAGTTGATTTCACAAGACAGTTACTGTCTATGAAGTGAGGTGAAACAGGTGGTCACAGGTCTGGGGCTAACAACTCCTGCAAAAATCATCCGATCAGAACCAAATAGCAATATGCACATCATCAGCGTATATCAAACCATAGTACCAAGTTTCAAAACTATCGGACCAAAACTGTAGGAGGAGTGGATTTCACAAAAGTGGGATGGTCAGATGGACGGACCCATACATCATCCCCCTTCAGTAGTCTTCGCCCAAAAGGCTCTTTAACCCCTTTGGGCTTCGACTGGCGGGGAAGGGATAAGGGCCTGCACTTATACAGCGCTCTTCTAGTCTCAAAGACTACTCGAAGCGCTTCACTAGTACTAACCCTCTATTCTAAGGGCCTATAGGAGACAAGATATCTAGGGACAATTTAGAACAACCAATTAACCTAAAATGCATGTCTTTGGATTGTGAGAGGAAACCGGAGCCCCCGGAGTAAACCCACGCAGCACAGGGAGAACATGCAAACTCCACACAGAAAGGATCCTACCCCTGCCAGCCTGGAGATTTGAACCTGGAACCTTCTAGCTGTTAGGCAACAGTGCTAACCACTGCACCACTGTGCTGCCCAATAAATAAGAATAAAAAAGCTTTCCGCAAATTCAGGCTTTTTGGGCCGCAACAATCATGAAAACATCCCGTGAAATCCTGGAGGGATTGAATGAAAGATTTATCAATTAGATGTTATTTATCACCTCTGTTTTTAAAAGCACCATTTGCTGGTTTGTTTTTAAATACTGGATAAAGGCTCTTGCTGAGCCACCATGTTTCCAGTGCTGAAAAGTCAGCCTACTAGCGTTGTAGTCAAGACCAGACCAAGATCAGAACCAAGAACAGCGCATACCAAAACCAAGACCTTAAGGGGTAGAGATCAAGACAAGACCAAGACTGCTGTCTTATACATGTCTTGATCTTGACCCCTTAAAGTCTTGGTCCCATCTTGGCAGACTCAGGTCTCAGTGTGGTCTTGACCACATCACTACTGCCCATGATTACAGATGATGTCTGCTCTGGATCAGCTCTGCATTTGTGTGAAAGCTGTCAATCATTTATCACTACTTTGTTTTCTCGAACAATCCTGTTTATGCGTTGCCAAACTCTGCATAACTTGGTATGAACGCAGGCTGGTATGCCAGAGTTTCATGATTCCAGAATGGGATCAGACACGGAACCTTTTCCGGTCTGAAAATGCAGGAAAGAACCTGAAAGAGACCAGTACTAACATTATTAAATAGGACTGGCTTGGAGATGACTCATACATGAAGAGCAACATGCCACAAGGCCAAATTAAACAATGTGCCAGCAGCAAAGTACTCTTCAGGGTGTCAACCAACATATTGAAACTCATTAGAGAGAGAGAGAGAGAGAGAGCGAGAGCGAGAGAAAGAGAGAGAGAGAGAGAGACAGACAGACAGAGAGAGAGAGACAGAGAGAGAGAGAGACAGAGAGACTGACTGTGAAAAAGCCTAGAGAGAGAGAGAGAGAGAGAGAGAGGGCAGAAAGACAAGGAAAAAAAAAAAAGAGACAAATGCTGTGATGGTTTCCCGACCTCCATCCCGCATATTCTCTTCTCTAATGACGGGTGAGGTCAGTGTGATGGTGACTTGCATCTTTGGCTCACTACAGGAAGTCAGAATGATGGCAGCTTCCTGGACAGACCCTTTCACTTCATATTTTTCTGGAGTTACCATCTGGGGAAAAAAAACAACAACCAAAAAAAGAACTGTAGATGCAAATCCACCAGCATTATTGTAAGATCGATTTAAATACAGCTGTAGTGACTATTGGCATTTAGACAGTTGCTGGGTGACGGGAGAAGACCTGTTTTTGACGCGCTTCCAAAGAAACTCCAAGCATCGCATTTACTTTTGGGTGATGTTGCCATTTACAGTCTTGGCTTACAAAAATAGTCTCCAACATGCAGTAAATGAGCAAAAACTTGATTTAAGACAAGAGCAGATTAATCTTGAGATGAAAAGTAAAGCGAGCTATGGTGCAAGCAAGCATGCAGGCTAGTGAGTGAACGGCAAGCAAACCATATGATCGCCCCATCACCCACAACTGCTTACACGCCCAAGTCACCTGTGCCATTTAAAATCTAACTGGCATGCTCTCACCACACCACCACCTAAGGTGATCAATAGAAAACACCTGTGACAACAGACACCAGGAAAATAGCTCCTATAACAGCTGATGGTGTTCTCTACTAAAACTGATAAAATAATTCCTCAAGGAACATATAAAAGATGTGAAGAAAATTTTAGCACATTTAACAAAATGAAAAGACACCTAGAATGATCAACTATCAGGGAAATTGTGGGGAAACGCTGTACCCAGGCTGTCAGTTGCTCTTAATGACTTGGCAGAGTAAAAAAATGATTAAAATAAAGAATGAATGAAAGCACAGTACCGTCAGCTGTTTGGGGAGGTGCTCCACGATGCAGGTGAGGAGGTTCTTTGTGGGCTTCTCAGAGCAGAGCAGGACCAGGTTGACATTCTTGTCCCCATGAAGAAGCAAGCCTTTGGCCAGGACTCCAACCCTCATCACTCCCTTCAGGGCTCTAGTTAGTTACACAAGGATGACAGGAAATTAAATCACATAGAAACAAACATATTACAAGATTTAAAAAAAAAAAAAAAAAAAAAAATTGAACACATCCAGAGTTTCACTGCTCGAAACGCTACTGCATGTTACTATTTCAGAGAAAAAATTATCAGCTGAATCCATGGTAGGCTAAATATAAAGTGTTTTTGTTTTTCCTTTAAACACTGCAAGTATCTGAACTGTATCTGTTCTTCACTTCTAGAGCAGAGCTGTTTAACAACTTAGAAACAACACTGTGAAATACACTCACCGGCCACTTTATTAGGTACACCTGTCCAACTGCTCGTTAACACTTAATTTCTAATCAGCCAATCACATGGCGGCAACTCAGTGCATTTAGGCATGTAGACATGGTCAAGACAATCTCCTGCAGTTCAAATCGAGCATCAGTATGGGGAAGAAAGGTGATTTGAGTGACTTTGAACGTGGCATGGTTGTTGGTGCCAGAAGGGCTGGTCTGAGTATTTCAGAAACTGCTGATCTACTGGGATTTTCACGCACAACCATCTCTAGGGTTTACAGAGAATGGTCCGAAAAAGAAAAAATATCCAGTGAGCGGCAGTTCTGTGGGCGGAAATGCCTTGTTGATGCCAGAGGTCAGAGGAGAATGGCCAGACTGGTTCGAGCTGATAGAAAGGCAACAGTGACTCAAATAACCACCCGTTACAACCAAGGTAGGCAGAAGAGCATCTCTGAACGCACAGTACGTCGAACTTTGAGGCAGATGGGCTACAGCAGCAGAAGACCACGCCGGGTGCCACTCCTTTCAGCTAAGAACAGGAAACTGAGGCTACAATTTGCACAAGCTCATCGAAATTGGACAATAGAAGATTGGAAAAACGTTGCCTGGTCTGATGAGTCTCGATTTCTGCTGCGACATTCGGATGGTAGGGTCAGAATTTGGCGTCAACAACATGAAAGCATGGATCCATCCTGCCTTGTATCAATGGTTCAGGCGGGTGGTGGTGGTGTAATGGTGTGGGGAATATTTTCTTGGCACTCTTTGGGCCCCTTGGTACCAATTGAGCATCGTTGCAACGCTACAGCCTACCTGAGTATTGTTGCTGACCATGTCCATCCCTTTATGACCACAATGTACCCAACTTCTGATGGCTACTTTCAGCAGGATAATGCGCCATGTCATAAAGCTGGAATCATCTCAGACTGGTTTCTTGAACATGACAATGAGTTCACTGTACTCAAATGGCCTCCACAGTCACCAGATCTCAATCCAATAGAGCATCTTTGGGATGTGGTGGAACGGGAGATTCGCATCATGGATGTGCAGCCGACAAATCTGCGCCAACTGTGTGATGCCATCATGTCAATATGGACCAAACTCTCTGAGGAATGCTTCCAGCACCTTGTTGAATCTATGCCACGAAGAATTGAGGCAGTTCTGAAGGCAAAAGGGGGTCCAACCCGTTACTAGCATGGTGTACCTAATAAAGTGGCCGGTGAGTGTATATCCACGGTCTTACTCAAAGTTTTATATTAGAAAAAAAACTTGAACCAGACTGAACTTGAATCCAATACCTCTATGAACTTTCATTCAGACTGTCCAACTCCATACAAGAATCATCATTCCTCACAGAATCTGGACAAGACTGGGGAGCCATGCACACGACAACGTTTTTACCTCAAACTGTGGAAGTTCGTCTATAGTTTAGCTGTCCGTGCATATGAGATTAGATAGAGATTTGAAACCAATCTCCAGAGTGGAGAGGTTTTATCGGCACCATTTTTCTGTGTCTGTGTGCACACATAAAAACATCAACGGTACATTACAACCACAATTTACAATAGATTTCAGCTAGTCCACACACCAAGGAGCATGTATTTCTCACAAAGAAATACAAATATGGACACAGAAGTACAGTGGGGCAAAAAAGTATTTGGTCAGCCACCAATTGTGCAAGTTCTCCCACTTAAAAGATGAGAGAGGTCTCCAATTTTCCTCATAGGTATAAATTAACTATGAGAGACAAAATGAGGAAAAAAAAAATCCAGAAAATCACATTGAAGGATTTTTAATGAATTAATTGGTAAATTCCTCGGTAAAATAAGTATTTGGTCACCTACAAACAAGCAAGATTTCTGGCTCTCACAGATCTGTAACTTCTTTAAGAGGCTCCTCTGTCCTCGACTCGTTACCTGTATTAATGGCATCTGTTTGAACTCGTTATCAGTATAAAAGACACCTGTCCACAACCTCAAACAGTCAGACTCCGAACTCCACTATGGCCAAGACCAAAGAGCTGTCAAAGGACACCAGAAATAAAATTGTAGACCTGCACCAGGCTGGGAAGACTGAATCTGCAATAGGTAAGCAGCTTGGTGTGAAGAAATCAACTGTGGGAGCAATTATTAGAAAATGTAAGACATACAAGACCACTGATAATCTCCCTCCATCTGGGGCTCCACGCAAGATCTCACCCGTGGGGTCAAAATGATCACGAGAACGGTGAGCAAAAATCCCAGAACCACACGGGGGGACCTAGTGAATGACCTGCAGAGAGCTGGGACCAAAGTAACAAAGGCTACCATCAGTAACACACTACGCCGCCAGGGATTCAAATCCTGCAGTGCCTGACGTGTCCCCCTGCTTAAGCCAGTACCGTATTTTTTGGACTATAAGGTGCACTTAAAATCCTTTAATTTTCTCAAAAATTGACAGTGCGCTTTATAATCCGGTGCGCCTTATGTATTAATTCTGGTTGTGCTTACTCACCTCGAACCGGTTTTATGTGGTACACGGTGCTCAAAAATCTGTCAAAAATGTTTTAGTACGACTTTGGTAAGCTACGAAGCCGAACCGCTTGATGGATTGTCGGAGCATTACGGTAGTCAGGAGCCTCGTGGAGTAATATGTACTTCAACAAAATGGCCGGATGGCTTTTGCCACAAATCTCTGTCCCTATTGATCTGCGACTCCATGCGTGGCCATCTCACCGATACTGTCAAAACCCAAGTGAAGCAAACTAATTCGGAGCTTGCCATCATTCTGGGTGGATTAACCAAAGAAGTCCAACCGCTAGATATTGGTGTCAACAGGTCGTTCAAAGTTAAATTGCTAGCGAGTTACGCCACTATCTGCTAATGGATCGTGGATCGAAACTGCTCCCGTTTGCGATGTAAACAGCCACGGACCAAAAAACGTACATTTGCTCGTGGAACAGGTCATTCACACTCGCAGACAATCGCGCTATATGCGTCTATAATGACTATAGGTAGGATTTTCTTTCCATGCACGCAAAAAAAAAAAAAATTCCCGGATCCGATACCCAAAAGCCGATGGTGTATAGAACACGTATATTAGGATTTGTATGTGAAATTTCGGCATCGAAACTGCTCCCGTTTAGCTGTAATTAATATTTAAAAATGATATTTTTGGGACGTAAGAATTCAAGTGTTCCGGCATATCTTTACTTATCGGGGCCGCCGGCGGAGAGCGAGCCGTATCGAGTACTGAGCGAGTATCCTGGCCAATATGGCGATGTAAACAGCCACGGACCAAAAACGTTCCACCTGCTCATGGAGCAGATCATTCACACTCGCAGACAATCGCGCTATGTGTGTCTATAATGACTATAGATAGGATTTTCTTTCCATGCACGCAAAAAAATAATTTTTCCCAGATCTGACTACCTCGCTTTAATGCGCCTTATAATCCGGTGCGCCTTATGTATGAAAATAGACCATCAAATAGACCGTTCATTGATATTGCGCCTTATAATCCGGTGCGCCTTATAGTCCCCAAAATACGGTACATGTCCAGGCCCGTCTGAAGTTTGCTAGAGAGCATTTGGATGATCCAGAAGAGGATTGGGAGAATGTCATATGGTCAGATGAAACCAAAATAGAACTTTTTGGTAAAAACTCAACTTGTCGTGTTTGGAGGAGAAAGAATGCTGAGTTGCATCCAAAGAACACCATACCTACTGTGAATCATGGGGGTGGAAACATCATGCTTTGGGGCTGTTTTTCTGCAAAGGGACCAGGACGACTGATCCGTGTAAAGGAAAGAATGAATGGGGCCATGTATCATGAGATTTTGAGTGAAAACCTCCTTCCATCAGCAAGGGCATTGAAGATGAAACGTGGCTGGGTCTTTCAGCATGACAATGATCCCAAACACACCGCCCGGGCAATGAAGGAGTGGCTTCGTAAGAAGCATTTCAAGGTCCTGGAGTGGCCTAGCCAGTCTCCAGATCTCAACCCCATAGAAAATCTTTGGAGGGAGTTGAAAGTCCATGTTGCCCAGCGACAGCCCCAAAACATCACTGCTCTAGAGCAGATCTGCATGGAGGAATGGGCCAAAATACCAGCAACAGTGTGTGAAAACCTTGTGAAGACTTACAGAAAACGTCTGACCTCTGTCATTGCCAACAAAGGGTATATAACAAAGTATTGAGATGAACTTTTGTTATTGACCAAATACTTATTTTACCGAGGAATTTACCAATTAATTCATTAAAAATACAGGATATATGGCGGCCGGGATGGTCACACTTTTTCAGTGCTGAGACAAAGTTGCTGATTTTGCCATTAAAATAACTAACCAACAGCGATCGGCATTTGTGACACACACGCACGGGCTGAATTTCCACCTTCGTTGAAATACCCCTTTAATCGCCTTTCACCGGACACTGTGAGTAAACTGATTAGCGTTTCTTTTTGTGGTTCGCTGCTACGCTTTACCCGAAGCATTTGCTAAGCTAACACTAGTCGTAGTACCCAACACCGACACGAAGCGACTCTGTCCCCGGTGACTGGGGCTCGCCGGAGGAACTAACCGAGGCAACAGTTGGACGGGAGCCGGATCGGAGTTCGGTTGCAGCGGTGGTGGGAGACGGGGACCAGTGGAGGACCACCGGGGCCCCAGCCAGACAACAGCCTGAGTCGGAGCCCAGTTACAGCGGCAGGGTTCAGCGGAGGAACTACTGAGGCAGACGGCGGTAGGTGGCGGGGCTCAGCGGAGGATCTACCGGGACCCCAGCCGGACAGAAGCAGGATCGGAGCTCGGCTACAGCGGCGGGACTCGGTGGAGGAGCTTCCGGTACCCCGGCTGGACAGGAGCTCGGTTACAGCGGCGGTAAGCAGTGGGACTAGCAGCGGAGGGGGCTAGCTGAGGCCCAGCTGGATTCGAGGTCGGTCGGATCGGATACCGGCGACACCAGCAGAGATTGTTTTACTATCCACAGGTCAGTAAAAATGCCACCAAAGAAGGAGGAAATGGAAGAGATCAAAAAATCTCTGAACTTCTTGTCAGAAGAAGTGACCAAAATGGTTAGCCAGCAGGCCAAAATATTAGGCCTAATGGAAGAAGTCCGAGAATTAAAATTAACAATTCAGGAAAAAGACAAAAAAATTACGGACTTGGAGCGACGTGTCGAGGATCTTGAACAATGTTCTCGTATGGATGATCTAATTATAAGTGGACTAGACATCAAATATCAATCATACGCTCATGCTACAACAGGACTGAGAGGTGAGGAGGCTCCCGCAAGTGAATCAGTCTCCCTGGAAAACCAGGTGCTTCAGTTCCTTGATAGTAGAGATTAAAAGGTCGAAGCAAATACAATTTCAGCCTGTTATGCTTTACCCAGGAAAGATAATAAAAACAAAGAAATCAATTGTGATGCGCTTTGTGAACAGAAGGGTAAAGAATGACATACTGAGGCAGGCCAGAAAGCTCCGGGGAACAGAAGTTTACCTAAATGAACACCTAACGAAAACTAATGCTGAAATAGCACGGCAAGCACGGATGCTGAAAAGACAAAATAAGATACAGGCAACATGGACAAGAAATTGTAGAGTTTGGATCAAACTAAATGGAACACCTGAGCAAGCAAAGAGCATAATGATCAGAGATGTTACTGACTTAAATAAATACAGATGAACACTGATTAAGAAAATTAAGAGACAATGATAATCCATATTCACACACGGCAAGAATAGTTCTTTTGACATACCATGTCAATGTACTTTAAAAAAAAAAAAATAAGCAAAACAAACAAAAAACTTATGACTGACTTGAGTAGACATCAATTATCCCCAGTTGGAGGAAGTCATCTGACACAGAGTGAGGAAACTCAAACTCTGAAAATATGCCATTATGCTGAACATAAACTACAAGAGATGGAGAATGATATTGATCCTGATAACCACTTTTTCAATAATATTCATAACCATTGTGAATATTACACTGAAAAGCAAATCAAAAGTCAAGTGCAACTAGATGGTAAACTATCAGTAATACACTTCAACAGCAGAAGTCTTAACAAAAACTTTCCACAGATTCAGGACTATTTACAACAGCTAGACAGAAAATTTACAGCTATCGCAGGTCTCTGAAACTTGGCTTAATGAAGAGCAGGCTCCCCTGATGGCAATAGAGGGATATCAGATGTTTCATATTAACAGATCTCAAAAAAAGGGTGGTGGTGTTGCATTGTATATCGATGACCTGTATAGGTGTAAGCTTGTAAATGGAATGTCCTTTGCACTACCAGGGATTTTGGAATGTGTTACTGTTGAGATTGACCAAGATAAAACAAAAAATCTAATTATAAGTTGTATATATAGAACGCCGGGAACTTGCATTGAGACATTCAGAGATAAATTAGTCGAGCTGTACAATAATATTACTAGTAAGAAAATGGTAGTAATTTGTGGAGATTTCAATATTGACCTACTAAATCCATATCAACAAAATGTAATTACAGAGTTCATGAACTCTATGTACAGCATGAGTCTATATCCCACAATAACACATCCCAGTAGAATCACAGTTCACACTGCTACACTTATTGACAACCTGTTTGTTAATATTATTGATAAGAAAATAGAAAGTGGATTATTGATAAATGATATAAGTGACCACTTGCCAACCTTTGCACTTATCCATGGCCACACGGGGGCCAATACAGAAATTTTTTTTAAAATCGTTCAGATACAAATCACAAAATGCAATCAGTTCTTTTAAAGAGGACTTGCTGAAGCAAGACTGGACAGAAGTCTATGTATCAGATGTAAATGAAGCCTATGACACATTTATAAACATTGTAACCACTCTATGAAAAAAATTGTCCATTAGTAAAGAAAAAGCTTAAACATAAATTTGCCAATAAGCCATGGTTAACTAAAGGATTACAAAAGGCGTGTAAAAAGAAAAATTTATTATATAAAGCTTTCCTAAAGAAAAGGACAAAAGAAGCAGAGCAGCGGTATAAAACATACAAAAATAAGTTAACATATATAATAAGATGTAGTAAGAGAGACTATTACAGTAAAGAACTGGAGAAAAACAGAGACAATATTAAAAATACATGGACAATACTTAACAGTATTCTTGGAAATAAAAGCAGAAATACAAGCTACCCAACCGATTTTTCAAAAAATAATAAAACGACTCAGAGTGTGAATGCAGCTTCACCTGCAGATGAATTTAATAACTTTTTTGTTAACATTGGTCCTAATTTGGCTCAAAATACCCATTACGGCGCCTACAGGTGATACAATAAGCAAAAACACTGCTATAAAAGACTCCATTTTCATAAAGAACACAGACGAGGAGAGGTCATTGAAATTGTTAAGTCGTTTAAAAGTAAAACATCTACGGACTGTGATGGTATTGACATGCTCTTAGTCAAAACTATTATTAAATGCTTAGTGAAACCACTGACATATATCTGTAACCTGTCTCTCCAAACAGGTATATTTCCCAATGCAATGAAAATAGCCAAAGTAATTCCAATATACAAGACGGGTGACAGAGGGGAATTCTCAAACTATAGACCAATTTCACTATTGCCGCAATTTTCCAAGATACTTGAAAAAATATTCTATGAGAGAACTGACAACTTCATACTGAAGAATAATTTATTGTGTGAGCAGCAATATGGGTTCAGACATGAGAGGACAACTGCATTTGCTCTAATGGAATTTATAGAAAAAATATTAACTGCCATTGAAAATAAAGAGTACTCAGTTGGGGTATTCCTGGATCTTAAAAAAAAAGCATTTGATACAGTGGATCATAATTTATTATTAAAGAAACTACAAAATTGTGGTATTAGGGGGGTAGCACTGTCCTGGTTATGTAGTTACTTAAAGAATAGATATCAGTATGTATGTGTTGGTAACAAAAACAGTTACTGAAGGTTACTTGTGGAGTCCCACAGGGTTCAGTTTTGGGGCCACTGTTATTCAATATGTATATAAATGATATACTGTATGTAAAGTTTCGAAAAAAATGAACTTAATATTGTTTGCCGATGACACTAATCTATTATGCAGTGGAAGCAATTTGGAACAACTTTTGGATACACTCGGAAAGGAATTAGGAAAGCTTAAACCAGGGGTGGGCAATCATGTGCCATGGAGGGCCATTCTACTGCAGGTTTTCTGTTCCACCCAGTCTCTTCAGCAGGTGTTTTCAGTGATTAGCAATCCTTGAAGGTGATCAGAGCAAACACCTGCTGAAGAGACTGGGTGGAACAGAAAACCTGCAGTGGAATGGCCCTCACTGCCCACCCCTGGCTTAAACTGTGGTTTGATTCAAACAAATTAACGCTCAATTTAAGTAAGACAGAATTTATAGTCTTTAACAACCATCACAACAACTTAGTATCTAAACTCAGTGTAAATGGTGTAGAGACTGAAAGGGTATCTGAAACTAAATTTCTTGGAGTAATAATTGATAATAAACTGTGCTGGAAGTCACATATTAATTATATTAAAGGTAAAATATCCAAATCAATTGCAATACTACACAGAGTGAAATATTGGCTGAATCAACCCACACTATACACCTTGTATCATTCATTAATACTCCCATACATGACTTATTGTAATGAAGTATGGGGAAATACATATAAAACAAACATATATCCAGTCTTTATGCTTCAGAAGAGAGCTATTAGAATAATAAACAAAGCTGCTTACAGGGAACCAACAAACCCACTTTTTCTTAAATTAAAAGCTCTCAAGTTGAAAGATCTGGTTGACTTTAAAACTGCAGTAATAATGTTTAAAGTGAAGAATCTATCACTGCCCGCAAATATCCAAAAGTTGTTCCAAATAAGGGAGAAACAATATCATTTCAGAGAAACACGTATATTTCAAAAACCTTCAGTGAGAACTACCACCAAGCAACACTGTGTTTCAGTGCAAGGAGTCAGATTATGGAACGATTTTGGACCTGAATTAAAATCATGTACAACGCTTGGACAATTTAAACAAAAACTAAAGGAAGAAATACTCCAAACATATATACAAGATGACATGTAAAATCACATAAGGATTGTCATATCCAGCCTGCGTTGTGTTGTAGCTTAGTTTTTTGTCACATTTTGTCTTAGCTTTGTTCTGAATTGTAATCGCTCTTGTTTTGTTTTTCTTTTGAATTCTTGGATGGAACATGGGTGGGCAATATAAGCTGCGGCTTCAGCCATCACCCATTTCGGATAACTTATGTTGAACTGTATAATCAGAGGAGTTATTGTCTAATTTGACCTTGTTGGATTTTCTTTCCCCCTTTGTTATATTATTCAGTTTCTTTTAACCTGTACTTTTAATCTATCCGAAATAAAGATTCATTCATTCATTCATTCAAAAAAAAATCCTTCAATGTGATTTTCTGGATTTTTTTTTTCTCATTTTGTCTCTCATAGTTGAGGTATACCTATGATGAAAATTGGAGACCTCTCTCATTTAAGTGGGCAAACTTGCACAATTGGTGGCTGACTAAATACTTTTTTGCCCCACTGTACAAGCTCTGTGATTAAACTTTAAGCTTGATGTGTTAGAATTAGGTTAAAAAAGGGCTCTTAACGGTATCGGTAAAACACCTTTTTTTTCTTCCTTTTACACAACAGATGTAGTCTTACAGAAAAATAATCAGCAAAATTATAACCAAGGAGGATTTACAGACTGAAATACATCCCTAAAAATAAAGCCTATCTTTCCTAAATGATGAAAAAAAAAAAAATAGCTGTGGAGCAGCTGATGTTTCAAATCCAGCTTTGCGCAGCTGCTCAGCCAGCTGACACCACATCAGATCACTATTCTTTCTTGTAATCCATTTGTAAAAGTTATGACTGAAAACTCCATATCAAATATTCAAACCAGCTGTCAGTAAGCCAGATTGTTCTAAAGCCTGCAATTATACACAACAATGCTTTTGTTTAGACTGGAAGAAACATCTGCACACACGACACATCACACAAGCAACCACACGTGCACACGGATCAATGGAAGGTGTGAAAACTGCTGTTGTGACTAACGGATGCCAAGTACAAGTTTTACTAGGGACTTTGGATTATAATAGATTCCATCTGCAAGAAATATTTATATTCTCTCTTTTTTTTTCAGCTACAAGAATCAGAAGTCATAAATAAATAAATAGGCTAAATAAATAAATAACCCGAATAGGCTGCTGACTGGAGGCTGAGCTGAGGCGAAGCTGTCAAGCCCTGGGATCTCAAAGAGCACTGTCCCACTCCGCAGGACTCCGTTCTGTGCCCATGGGCAGCTCCGCCACCATACCCCAGGTCTCCGTGTAACTCCACAGCAGTGCAGGGGAGCCGCCCATTACTCACCTCCTAGCTCAGATCGGTGTTGCCAATCTGAGCTGCTGAGTCGGCTATGCCGACCAACTCTGCCCACCCAGCATGCCAACGCCAAGAGTGTTGTCACAAACATTTCATTAGGACATGTGTGAGCTGTTAAAATGTGGAAAAGGGGCAGTCTATGACCCCTTTAAGGCAGCCCAGCGTAGCATTTTTAGAATAGAATATGCTTTGTCACTGTACAGCACAATGTAATTGTGGGTGCTCCACCAGGCTACTGCACAATTAAGTATGAGAGAAGGATATAAATAAAATACAGCGTTACAGCACACACGATTGAATAAAATAGCCCAGGATTATGGAAATGTACACAGGTCTGGTAGTGGCCTCAAGGATGGATCAATGTACATGAAAGTGTGGAGTGCAAACACAGGTGTGTTATTATGACAATTAAAAAGAACCTCAGCTCTGTGCATGTGGGCGTTGTGGGGGGATGGTGGTGGGGCCTTTGACTGTTTGCAGTTGGGATGGCCCAGGGGAAGAAACTGTTTGACAGTCTGGAGGTGTGGGACCCGACTGATCTGAACCATCATCCAGAGGGGAGCAGGTCAAACAGGTGGTGGGCGGAATGTGAGTGGTCTCCTGTGATGGCCTTGATCTTTCTGAGGCAGGAGGATCTGGAGATGTCCTCCGAGGAGGGCAGAGGGCTGCCGATGATTTTTTGGGTAGTGTTGATGATCCTCTGCACAGCCTTCCTGTTCTCGGCCATGGAGCCGGCGTACCACACCCAGACAGTAGGTGAGCACGCTCTCCACTGAGCAGCGGTCGAAGGCCAGCAGCAGCTTCTGGTCCAGGTTGTTCTTCCTCAGGACATAGAGGAAGTCCAACCACTGCTGGGCTTTCTTCACCAGGGCCTTGGTGTTAACAGACCATGGGCTTCATGTATAAAAGACTGCACAGCTTTCATATTGAAAGATGGCATACTCACAAATTTGAAAAGTACGTGCACACAAAAATTTTCAGATTTATAAAACTGTGCACACACCTGATTTTCCGCTCCTTTTCTTTATACATCCCATCTCACGTGAAAAGTCAGCGCATGTGCACGATCCCTTTACTCCACCTCGGTTCCTCCCACTAATGACTATGTAAATTAAGAAAAACACTCCGTCTGTCATTCTTCTGTCAAACAGTGATAGTCAATCCTGCAGGAAAGCGCAACATAAAAAAATAACGGAGTGTGACACTGAGGTGTCGATAATGAAGGTAAACGGCGTTCACTTATATAGCGCTTTTTCTCATCTCTAGATGACCAAAGCGTTTTACAGATCCTGCTATCCACCCATTCACACACACATTCATACACTGATGGCGGCAGAGCTGCCATGCACAGGCACTGGCCTGACCCACCAGGAGCAACTGGGGGTTCAGTGTCTTGCTCAAGGACATTTCGATATGTAGACTGCAGACAGAGTGGGAATCAAACCCCTGACCCTCCGATCAGTAAGTCAGCCACACTACACCTACGTCACAGACGCTCCCAGTGGAGGTCAGAATAAAATATTTTATTCTGTTCTGATGCTCCAGAATCAACAATAAACCTAAGTTTACCGAGTGGACCGTGTTACAATGACAGTTCATTCATTTTTTATTTTATTTTTTTTAAATTTCTGTCGGATCATAATAAGACAAAAGAGAAAAGGAAAGAAAAAGACATTTTGCACAGAAACGGTGTAGACTGAAGCAACAACTTGTGCCTACACCTCAGTTAATGCAGCCGGCTCAGACTGAAATAAAATAAAATGGCATTAAAGTTAAAGACTACAGAGAAATTACTATATGACAGTGTGACCAGGGGGAGGGCTCAGTAATCCGCAAACAGACGTGATGTTACTGAGAAAAATAAACAAAGACCACTGAATACCACCCCAATCTTACAGATGAATTTATACAACTTACAGACCAAATCTGTCAGAATCCAAATTATGCACAACAGCCAGGAGGAACACATAGAGCTGTGCAATATAAAGTCCTTTTATTTCTAAATTATAACCTCCAAGGTACAGCACATATTGCAATGGGGATCCTCCTGTTGTCTTTGGGTTAAGATGACTGAAAGACAACAGACGTTATAACAGATCCCCTCGACCCACTTCCCGAGGTCTGAGGAGACCAAAATGTCAAAGGGGAAATTCATTAAGGGTCCCTGGAAATCCAGGTAAATTGCAGCCCAGAACTCCCTATGGTCCTCCTTTTATTCAGCGTTAACCCAGAGGATTTCTCCTTTTTTCTTCGGGTCAAATTTACACATTTATAGAAACAGTATCTAGTTAACAGCAGCGCTGGCTTGTCCATGAGTGAGACAGGTCAATTCATTGGGGTTTCACTGCGCTCAATGAGCCAAGTCATTGAGATAAATCACACAATAATAGCTAGGGCTGTCGCGGTAGAGGAATTTCCCCTGCGGTGATGGTGGACAGCTCAACACCGCAGTATGCGGTATTTACTGCAAATGCTTTTAGGACCCTGTGGACTCATAATTTAAACAGGGTTTATAACTTATGTGGCAAATGAGGAAAGCTGTGAGAGTCTCGCTGCAGCTCCGCTCTCAACTTTATGTGCGTGTGTGACAACTGTGCGGAGCTCCCATCTTCTTACAGGCATGAACGGCTGATTCTGTTAAAAAAAAACTCCATTTTCATAAAGCAGTGGCGGTAACTATCGGGTGTGTGGACTGGAGACTGCAGCGACATTCAGCTTATTTAAGCAGGACAGTCTCTGTACAGGACCCTGCGTGGCTCTTGTCTCCATGATTTTTGCCGCTGTCCGAAAAATCAAGTTAAAACAAGATGCTCTCGGAGCTCATACACAGAGCATGCACAGTCAGGATCATACACACTCTGCTCAGAAGGAAATAACACGCTTTGGGCCCTTTTGGTGCTCACCGTCACGGCTGTATTTAACAAGAAGTCCAAACGCTTTCACCACTAAATGCCTGCTGGAGTCTGTCTGGAGAGACACCCACACGGTGCTGTCGCTGTCAGCACCTGGCAGCGGCAGCATCGTGTGCTGTGGAAGCTTCTAGAGTACCAGGTGCAAACATGCTGTTGGCAATAAAAAAACACTTCATTTAACAATTTATTTAATAATCAATGGGGGCACATAAGTGAACAATGAGATATAGCCACACACACAAAAAAGGTGAACACCACGGTTGTTGCGGTTGGTCGTTTTCCTCTGCGGTAGGCCTATCCATAGCACGGTATTAAGTAATTGCGGTTATCACAACAGCCCTAACAATAGTCATGCTTTTCACAGACTAATTCATAGATAAAGCATTTTAACTGAAGTGAAAACATTATTTTAACATATTCTGTGAGTTTCAGCTGTTTTGTAGTTTAACAGACCCATCTCATAAAGCCAAACAGAATTTTGCGGACAGCCACAACTTCTCACAGTAGGTGAAAACTTTGCAGCTCGGGCCACAGATTCTCACGTCATGTTTGTTTTTATACATCCCACTGTGTGCGTGACAATCAGCATACGCTGTGTTTTTGTGCATGTGCACCGTTTATACATGAGGCCCAGGAGAGGGTGTGGTACTGTCTGTTCTTCCTGAAGTCCATAATGGTTTGTGGACATTCATTTTCAGGTTGTTTGCTGAGCTCCACAGCAACAGATTCTCTACCTCCACCGTGTATGTCTTCTCACCGTAGTCAGTGATGAGTCCAATCAAGGTGGTGTCGTCCGCATACTTCGCAATGACCGTGGTTGGGTGGGTTGGAATGCAGTCAAAGGTATACAGGGAGTACAGTAGTGGACTTGGCATACAGCCCTGGGGGGAGCCAGTGCTGAGAGACAGTATGGAGGAGTGGTGGGGGCCAAGTCTGACTGTTTGTGGGCGGCTAGTGAGTAAGCTTTTTATCCAGAAGCAGGTGGGGTGGAGTGCAGGAGGAGGAGGTGCAGTTTGTTGATCAGGATGTCCAGGATGATGGTATTGAAAGCTGAGCTGTAGTCCACAAAGACCATTCTCACATAGCTCCTTGGGTTCTCCAGGTGGCTCAGCATTCTGTGGAGTGTGGCAGCGATGGCATCGTCCGTGGACCAGTTCAAGTTTAGAGATAAACTTGTGCTTACATAGTGCATAACCTTTTCTGTAACTGTTGTTCCTATATGAACTGAATATAAAGTTAGTTTTCTTCTTTTTCCAAAACATTTTACGAAGAATTCCCTTTTTGTTAACCTTGCGTTACACTCAATTTTCTAACAGTAGTTTCACTAACTCTACTTTCAGATAAACAGTCACATTCCAGATAGGGGTGGGAATCTTTAGGCACCTCACAGTTCGAGCCAGTTATGATTCAGGGGGCTCCGATTCAAGCCGATTACGATGACATCTATCCATTTTCTACCGCTTGGTTACCAGAGGTTTGAGTTGCAGGGGCAGCAGCTCAAACAGCGAAGCCCAGAATTCCCTCTCCATGGCCACCTACTCCAGCTCTTCTGAGAGGATACTAAGGCATTCCCAGACCAGCTGGGAGACAGTCTCTCCAGCATGTCTTGGGTCTGCCCCGGGGTCTCCTCCCAGTGGGATGTGCCCAAAACACCTCAAGTGGGAAGAGTCCAGGAGGCATTCTGATCAGATGCCCAAACCACCTCACCTGGCTCCTTTCCAATGTGGAGGAGCAGCGGTTCTCTGAGCCTTTCAATGAGGAGGTACTATGAGCCTTTCCTGGACGACTGAGTTCCTCACTCTAAAGCTGGATTCATGCTGCACCTCTGCTGTCCACGTACGTGTAACCGGAAACCTCATGTGATGAAATTTACGTCATCGTCTCCATTCCACTAGTGTCTGCAGTGTTTGACTGCGGACGACTGCGTGCAGCCCAAATTTTGTGACCGCGCTGCCTGCCCACGACCTGAATGTGTTGAAAAGCGCATGTGCAAGACTGAACATCCCATTCACGAGGTGGCGATATTGGCACAGCATACCAAGACAAACTAGATGAAGAAGACAAAGCGGAAGCGCAAGACGAGAATAAACATACATGAATCATGCATACATGACTTCCTCCACATGGTGAGGACATCGACGGTCTCACTCACACCATCACAGACTACATCAACTTCTGTGTGGACAACACCGTACCCACCAAGATCATACGGTGTTGCTCGAACAACAAACCCTGGATCAACCCTGAGATAAAATCACTACTGAGAGAGAAGAAGAGGATCTTCAGATCGGGGAGCAGGAAGATGCTGAAGTCCGTACAGAGGGAGCTAAGGAGGAAGATCAGAGATGGCAAGGACAGCTTCAGGAAGAAGATGGGAGGACAAGCTGCAACAGAGCGACATCGGCGGGGTTTGAAGAAACCTTAAAACCATCTCTGGGCTCCAGAGATGGAGCCCAGTGGTTTGACCAACCGCCCTCTCCTCCGCCTGCACAACAACCACTGCTGCTTCTACTGCCATCGAGACCTGCTGTCCACCCCCCCCCCTCCACCAACACCCCCCCCCCCCACTCCCAACACACAGCCCCCCAACCTGACCCTCACTAAGACCCAGGTGAGGGCGGAGCTGAGGAAGATGAAGGTGAGGAAGGCCTCGGGTCCGGACTGCATCAGTGCGAAGCTCCTCAAGTCCTGCGCAGACCAGCTGTGTGGGATTGTGGAGCACATCTTCAACCTGAGCCTGAAGCTGGGGAGGGTACCACAGTTGTGGAAAACATCTTGTGTGGTACCCGTACCAAAGACTTCCCACCCCAGAGACCTGAACAGCTACAGACCAGTGGCCCTGACGTCTCACCTGATGAAGACCCTGGAGAGACTGCTCCTTGCTCACCTCCGCCCCCTGGTGAGACCAGCGATGGATCCACTCCAGTACGCCTACCAGCATGGCATCGGGGTGGAGGATGCAGTGATCTTCCTCCTTCACCGTTCCCTGTTCCACCTGGAGAAGCCTGGGAACACGGTGAGGATCATGTTCTTTGACTTCTCCAGTGCTTTCAACACCATCCAACCAATGATCCTGAGGGACAAGCTGCTGTGCACAGGGGTGGACCAGCACCTGTCATCATGGATCCTGGACTACCTCACAAACCGGCCACAGTTTGTGAGAATCTGGGACTGTGTCCCCGACATGCTCATCGGCAGCACGGGGGTCTCCCAGGGAACAGTTTTGGCTCCCTTCCTGTTCACTCTTTATACTGCGGACTTCTCACACAACACAACACACTGCCATCTACAGAAGTTCTCTGACGACTCTGCAATCGTCGGCCTCATCTCCGATGGAGATGAAGCTGAGTACAGAGGACTTATCCAGGACTTCATGGACTGGTGCCATCAGAACTGCCTCCAGATCAATGCGAGAAAAACTAAGGAGCTGGTGGTGGACTGCCGCAGGCAAGGACAACCCCTCACAGCACCAGTAAACATCCAGGGAACAGACATCGAGATGGTGACATCCTACAAGTACCTGGGTGTTCATTTGAACAATAAACTAGACTGGTCACACAATACCGACGCACTCTACAAGAAGGGAAGGTGCAGGCTGTTCCTACTGAGGAGGCTCAGGTCTTTTGGCGTACAAGGGGTGCTCCTGAAGACCTTCTACGATTCGGTGGTGGCATCAGCCATCACTTTTGGAGTGGTCTGCTGGGGCAGCGGCATCACAACAGTCGATAGGAAGAGACTGAACAAACTGATCAAGAAAGCTAGCTCTGTCCTGGGGCAGCACCTTGACCCAGTGGAGGAGATAGGAGAGAGAAGGATGGTGGCTAAGTTGTCATCTCTGCTGGAGTCCAAGTCCCACCCTATGCAGGACATACTGAACGCACTGAGGAGCTCATTTAGCAGTAAGCTGCATCATCCTAGGTGTGCGACCGAGAGGTTTTGCAGGTCCTTCCTACCTACGGCTGTAAGACTTTATAACCTAAGTAGGGCTGCTCACAGAGATAGCAAAAAAAACATTACAACCTAATAGTATTGAATGCAAACGACGCAACAGATTTACACAAAATGGTCCTCTCCAGTATACAACTAGGACAATATCAATCGCTACCGAGGGTGACAATATGTATGGGTACATATTCATACTATGTGGGGTAACTAAATAGACTGTTATGCTGTTTATTCCATCTAGCTACAATGCTTCACACTGTGTATATATATTTATATATTTATGTGTACATATGTATATTCACTGCTCTTATCTTCTAAATTATTGCTCTGAGTGTTGCTATCCCTGTGCTGTTGCAATCCTGGAATTTCCCCACTGTGGGACTAATAAAGGCTTATCTTACATACTTCAGCAGCAGCAGCATCTTTGTGGAAAAGGAGTGAAAACTGGGAAGTCAAGCAGCAGAAAGCAAGCAGCGTTTCTTCGTTGGTGAAAATCCTGGCGCGTCAGCGCACTGGCGCTACCTATTGGACGGGAGTGAAACTACAAATGATGGTTGTGTGCATGCATCAACCACTTGGCCTGGGTAGATGAAAAAAGTGAGCATGAACAGTGCCGCGTGTGTGCCGGGCTCGTCCAAAGCAAGCTCAGCTCCCTCTTCACCACAGTGATGCATCTTTTTATTTTATTCCAAACAAAATTATTACAAAAAGGAATTTCTGCACTTCATCCCAAAGAAACTATAGCTGTAGCAGGTGCTTGTCAGCTTCAAGACATCAAAATTACAGAGGAAAAGAGTCTTGAGCACACCGTCAGATTCATAGGATTTATTAGTGCTAAGACTGACAGACATACAGCCTCTTCAGTCTTCTTAGGTTGTAGACCCATTACTGATTTTAACACTTATTTTATATTGCATATTAATGAACACTTTACATGTAAATATGCAACATTGTAGCCAGAGCTTGTTGTCTATATCCTTCTTAACTGTTCTAATTCACATGTGGCAGGAAGTAGAAGATAACTAACATTTATCAAGTGTATAATAATGTTTCAAACACTTTGTGTCTTCTTCAGAGTCAGACACATAAGTGTTGAGTTGGATTTATGCACCTGCATCATGTCGACGCCATTACTGATGTCCATCGCCAACACAGTGATCGGCAGTTTTTTCTTGTGTGTTGGGTGAAATGCTTTGTTCTGTTGCCAAAACGCGTTTCAGCCAATGTGTGTAGTGATTTGTGCTTGTCATACATTTTTGTTTATTAAATAGCGATGGACTAGAGCAGACTGTGATAGAGTTGGCGTTAATAAATGTTAAGAAAAAGCACATTTTCATACGATCGTTGCACAGAGAAAAAGAGAAGTCAAGAGAAAACGGTGCGTGCGATCACTGCCGTTGCCGTTATTTGACAATCTGTGTAATTATTGGGGTTATGATGAGCCACAAAATGTTCTGTATGTACGTCCTTCCTCAACATTCTTTTGAATTTCGACAGTTGTTTAACCAACTCGCTTTGGAAGCTGTGCCGCAGTGAACGGCCAGAGCGAAGCAGTGACAAGAACCAGGAAATGTGAAGGAGGAGACAAAGCGGACCAATCATAGCTCTTACGGCCTGCGTCGCTGACATGCACCTGTCCGCTGGAGGTACACGTCGGGCGACGCAATAGGAACGCACATTGCTGCTGCGTTGCGTCGACACAGGTGCATAATTGCGCTTTAGTCTTAACACCAATAATGGCTGTGAATTTGACAGTGTGCTCTCACTCTTTTCCTCTGTCAAAGAAATATCAGACTTCTAACAGAAGCATTCCTACCTGCTGGTTTCAGTCTTTTCATGTTTTGGTCTAGCCATGGCTGTGCAGGTCTGGTGACCCACCCACCACAGCCGCATTTCACACACGTGCATTGAATGTAATTTACGTTCCGTATGTCCATATAGGATGACAGTGATGCTCCAGCAAACTGACTTGAGCACTCATAATTAAATAAAATGAGGAGTTTTTTTGCCGGTGTTGAGTGCCACAACCATAGATATGAACATGGTTATATGCCGCAACAAATACTGCCTGGGCAGGTGCCAACTTCCACATTTAGGAGTCCACTTTTTTCGCACCATCAAAATTAATTACATTATAAATCTATGGTCCATATATCCTGACAGCATGACAGCAAGGCTCTAGTAACCTGATCAGAACACCCAGACCAAAATAAAATCAGGAGTCTCTCTGCAGTGTTGTGCGTCATACGAAAGACTGTCCAGACGGGCGCCAACTTCATTTAAAGTTTTGCTTTTTTGCTCTGTCAACATGAAATTATATGCAGATATTCCTCTTTCGCTATCTATGCAAAATTACCGCTATTATAACATCTGGTTATCTCTTCATTTTACAAAGAAACATGTCTGTTGTCAATTTGGTTCCTTCACTATATTAGTTAAACTGAGTCAACAGTGTGGTTCCTTTGACCAGATTTTATAATGACTCCGTGTCAAGAAGTCATAAGTAGGATGAAAGACTAATTAAATAATTGTTAATGTAAGTATTAATCAAAACTTAGCTTATTAGTTACTAAATTCTTAAGCTCAGTTCTCTATTTATGGAGTTCTCTCATCTCCAAATAAACTGAGTGATGCCCGTAGTGTTAGAACTAGGCAAGTCAATAGTTAATAATTATTAATAATTATAGCTTTAATGCTACAATCAATAATGCACAAGTAGTATATTGAGTTCTCTACTGATAATTTTATCAACAAACTGGTAAGGCTCTTGGAAGATTTCATAAAATACTTCTGAGCTACTACTAATTATTTTCTTTTCAACAGGATACTGAGGTTTTCTCCCTCTTAACCTCAAGAAAACTAGAGGTAGAAATGAACCACAGAGAGGAATGTAAAATATGTAAGACTGAACATTGAAGTTAGGGGACCGCACCTGTCTTTCGAAGGTTCTTTCTTCTCTTTATCCTCTTCCTTGGGCTTGTCTTGGTCTGTAATTATATCAGAAACCAGTTTGAGGGCACGCTCTGTGATTGACACGATTTTCTGGATAGACTGAAGCTCATCTTCGGAAGGATAGATGGCTGCATGCTTCGTCATAACATAGCGATCATCTGAAGAATCAGGACGACGTGGAGGCTGAAAGAAAACAATTCAACATCAGTTTAAAATATTGCATAATATTATACTTAACACTTTCTTTAAAACTCCAGACTTCTTTTATACCGTTACTGATGTTGAACAATTTAGAAAAAAAAAACCAAAAAAGACAAATTTACAAATTTGTACGTTTGCTCCTTCTAGATCCAAGAAAACATGGAACCTACCATAGGACCCTGTGGCTGTAGACCAGGCATGCCAGGGCGGACTCCCAGTAGACCAGGAGGGCCAGGAGGCCCTTGTGGATACCCTCCTTCTGGCATACGTCGTCGATCATCCCAGTGGTGCTGCTCCTCCTCCATACGTCTCCAATACATATCTTCTTCATAACGCCTGAAAATGGAAACCCCACCTCATCAAGAAAAATAGATGGCAGACACAGAGAAAACTATGCCACAGAGAGCAGAAGCTCTTCTTAGTACATGCCACAATGAGAGCTGACAGGCACCTGATGTTCTAACTTTAAAGACTGAAGAATTTATATTTTTCTGTCGTTCATTCAGGTCTCACTTAAGTTTTTTTTAAAGTTTGACTTGGTTGTAATGTGACTGAGGAAAATCATAGTCCAAACTTTGAAGGTAAAGTCCCTAAAGCAGGGCAAGAGCACCCTGAGGTGAGTGCAATACCCCACCTCCGTTTTCTTTGAAGATCCCAATAATTACTGACGGAGAGCAGTTTTCAACTTTTCAATATAATTACTGTGGCAGAACCAAATTATGATAAGCCCATCATGAATGAATATACAACAAACTATACAACCCATAGTTGTAGATCAGGATCCCAAGGTGAACCTGTGTAGCAAGTTTGGTGACCCCAGGTTTCTTTGCTGTTGAAATATAGTTTATAAGCCATTTTGATGTTGACCTTTGACTTTGTGATCCCAAAACCATAGTCACACTTCAGGGTCACAGGGTGAACCTGTGTACCAAGTTTGATGACCCTAACTTTACTCATTGTACAGTAATAAGGCACAAGGAATGTTAACCTTGACCTTTTAACCCCAAACCCATAGTCTGAGGTCAGGATTCCAAGGTGAACCTGTATACCGGGTTTGGTGGCCCTAGCTTTACTTGCTGTACAATAATAAGGCATAAGAGATGTAATCTTGACCTTTTGACCCCAAACCCATAGTCAAGAGTTCAGGATCCCAAGGTGAACCTGTATACCAGGTTTGGTGGCCCTAGCTTTACTCGTTTTATTGTAATAGTAAATTTAGCATTGACCATAGTGCAACTGCAATGTTAACTTTGAACCTTTGACCCCTTGACCCCAAACTCAGTTAGGTGAGGGTGTAAGTCGTCCAAGATGTGTATAAGATACAACTACTGTATTGATTTGAAAAGCCTACATCCTTTCTCTCAGTAGTTACTGTGTTTAGAAGATTTATGGAAAAATCTGACCTGACCTTTGACCTCTAGGTCATCCGATGAGAACGAAATTGCAATATGCTCATCATCTGTGCATATCAAACCATGGTACCAAGTTTCAAAACAATCAGAACAAAACTGTAAGAGGAGTTGCTTTCACAAGACCGTTACTGTCTATAAAATGAGGTGAAACAGGAGGTCATAGGTCAAGGGGTACAATTCCTGCAAAACTCATCCAATCAGAACCAAACAGCAATATGTGCATCCTCAGTGTATATCAAACCATGGTACCAATTTTCAAAACAATCGGACCAAAACTGTAGGAGGAGTTGATTTCACAAAAGTGGGACGGACGGACGGACTGACCCATAACATAATCCCCCTTTGGGCTTCGACCAAAGGGGGATAAAAAAGCGGGTCTGTTATTAAAACCAAGATATTGTGAGCCTTTTTCAAAAGGCTCAAAACAATAGAACTTTTTCATCCATATCTACTAACAGGACACCGTGGCCTTACCTCATCTCCATTCGCCAACGTTCCTCCTCCTCTCGTCTCCTCCAATACTCTTCTTTCTGCATCTGCTTTCTCATCTTCTCTTCCTGAATCTTTCTGGCCCGGATACTGGGCTTCACCTCTACCTGGAGATCTGGATTCACTTTTTTCTAAACAAACAAAAAAAACAAAATGTGCAAAAACAATAAATTGAGTTTTTCCAGGCTAAAGAGCAAAAGGACCATCCAGATTGTTATCAGCATTAAGTTCAAAAGCCAGCATCTATCTGCAATGGTATGGGGGGTGTTAGTGCCTAACACATGGGGCGGCTGTGGCGCAGGTGTAGTGTGACCAACTACTGGTCGGAGGGTCATGGGTTCGATTCCCACTCTGTCTGCAGTCTGCATGTCGAAGTGTCCTTGAGCAAGACACTGAACCCCCAGTTGCTCCTGGTGGCCAGGCTAGCGCCTGTGTGTGTATGGCAGCTCTGCTGCCATCAGTGTGTGAATGTGTGCGTGAATGGGTGGATAGCAGGATCTGTAAAGCGCTTTGGTCATCCAGAGATGAGAAAAAGCGCTATATAAGTGAACGTCATTTACCATTTACCATGGCATGGGTAACTTGCACATCTGTGAAGGCACCCTTTATGCTGAACAGTACATACAGGTTTTGGAGCAACATATGCTGCCATCCAACATCTTTTACAGGGACGTCCCTGCTTATTTCAGCAAGACAATACCAAGCCACATTCTGCACGTGTTACAACAGTGTGCATTAGTAATAAAAGGGTGCAGGTACTAGAATAGCCTGCCTGCAGTCCAGACCTGTCTCCCATTGAAAATGTGTGGTGCATTATGAAGCACAAAATACAACAATGGAGACCCCGAACTGTTGAGCAACTGAAGTCATATATCAAGCAAGAATGGAAAGAATTCCACCTATAAAGCTTCAACAATTACTGTCCTCAGTTCCTAAATGTTTGAGCATTGTTAAATAAAAGGTGATGTGACATAATGGTACACAGCATGGCATGTAGTGTGGGCATCCGGCATAAGAGAGCCTAAGATGGTGGCTGGCTTACAATACATAGGCCAGTGCAGTGACGTGACAGGACATCCACGTCACCACACTGCACTTTAAAAGTGCCCCTTTTATTATATACTACAGTGTCAATATTTTGTGTGGCCACCATAATTTTCCAGAACTGTCTCAACTCTCTTGGGCAGGGAGTTCACTAGAGCTTCACAGGTTGCCAATGGAATCCTCTTCCACTCCTCCATAACGACATTGCGGAGCGGGTGGATGTTAGAGACCTTGCACTCCTCCACCTTCAGTTTGAGGATGCCCCACAGATGCTCAATAGAGTTTAGGTCTGGAGACATGCTTGGCCAGTCCATCACCTTTACCCTCAGTTTCTTTAGCAAGGCAGTGGTCATCTTGGAGGTGTGTTTGGGGTGGTTATCATGTTGGAATACTGCCCTGTGGCCCAGTTTCTGAACGGAGGGGATCATGCTCTGCTTCAGTATGTCACAGTACATGCTAGCATTAATGGTTCCCTATGTAGCTCACCAGTGCCAGCAGCACTCATGCAGCCCCAAACCATGAAACTCCCACCACCATGCTTGACTGTAGGAAACACACACTTGTCTTTGTACTCCTCACCTGGGTGCCGCCACACACGCTTGACACCATCTGAACCAAATAAGTTTATCTTGGTCTCATCTGACAACAGGACATGGTTCCAGTAATCCATGTCCTTAGTCTGCTTGTCTTCAGCAAACTGTTTGCGGGCTTTCTTGTGCATCATCTTTAAAAGGGGCTTCCTTCTGGGATGACAGCCATGTAGACCAATTTGATGCAGTGTGCAGCATATGGTCTGAGCACTGACAGGCTGACCCCCCACCCCTTCAACCTCTGCAGCAACGCTGGCAGCACTCATACGTCTATTTTCAAAAGACAACCTCTGGATATGACGCTGGGCACGTGCACTCAACTTCTTTGGTCAACGATGGCAAGGCCTGTTCTGAGTGGAACCTGTCCTGTTAAACCGCTGTATGGTCGAGACCATTGAGCTGCAGCTCAGTATCAGGGTGTTGGCAATCTTCTTATAGCCTAGGCCATGTCTATATAGAGCAACAATTCTTTTTTTCAGATCCTCAGAGAATTCTTTGCCATGAGGTGCCATGTTGAACTTCCAATGACCAGTATGAGAGTGTGAGAGCGATAACACCAAATTTAACACACCTGCTCCCCATTCACACCTGAGACTTTGTAACAATAACGAGTCACATGAAACCGGGGAGGAAAAATGGCTAATTGGGCACAATTTGGACATTTTCACTTAGGGATGTACTCACTTTTGTTGCCAGCGGTTTAGACATTAATGGCTGTGTGTTGATTTATTTTGAGGGGACAGCAAATTTACACTGTTATACAAACTGTACACTGACTACTTTACATTGTATCAAAGTGTCATATCTTCAGTGTTGTCCCATGAAAAGATGTAATAAAATATTTACAAAAATGTGAGGGATGTACTGACTTTTGTGAAATACTGTAAATAGCTTGTCTAATACGTATATTCAATTGAATATAGATTGAAAAGGATTTTTTAAATCATTGTATTTTGTTTTTATGAACCGGATGTTATGTTTGAACTGGAGTGGTGGCTCAGTTGGTAGAACATCCGGCCCACACCCGGGAGGCAGGGGTTCAAATCCCGGCCAGGTCATGCCGAGGACCATATAAAAGTGGAACTTCCTGCCGTCCAGCTTGGTGCTCAGCAATAATGAAATGGAGGGAAATCTGTGGCGGCGCCTTGCATGGCAGCGGCCCTCTGATTCTACACTTGGGGTGTGTGTGATTAACACAGTAGATACGTAAAACACAATCTCATTCTACTGTACATGATTGGTTGTACCGTTGAATGACAATAAAGGGTGATTTAATTTTAATTTAATTTATTTACAATTTATACAATCGCCCAGCTTCACTGGAATTGGGGTTTGTAGTATTTAAACATATAAACTAGTATTCAGACTTGATTCCAGAATTTGTAGTTGTAAATCTAGCTTTGTTGCCCTGTAATATTAATCTGTGAAAACCCTCTGTAAATTACAAATACAGTGGTGTGAAAAAGTGTTTGCCCCCTTCCTGATTTCTCATTTTTTTTTGTATGTTTGTCACACTTAAATGTTTCAGATCACCAAACAAATGTAATTATCAGACAAAGATAACACAAGTAAACACAAAATGCAGTTTTTAAATGGTGTGTATTACTAAGGGTAAAAAAAATCCAAACCTACATGGCCCTGTGTGAAAAAGTGATTGCTGACCCCCCCCCCCAAAAAAAACAACATAACTTTAATTTATCACATCTTTGGAAAGCTGAGTTCAATTTCTCTACCCACACCCAGGCCTGATTACTGCCACACCTGTTCTCAATCAAGAAATCACTTAAATAGGACCTGCCTGACAAAGTGAAGTAGACCAAAAGATCCTCAAAAGCTAGACATCATGCCATGATCCAAAGAAACTTAAGAACAAATGAGAAACAATGTAATTGAGATCTATCAGTCTGGAAACGGTTATAAAGCCATTTCTAAAGCTTTGGGACTCCAGCGAACCACAGTGAGAGCCATTATCCACAAATGGCAAAAACATGGAACAATGGTGAACCTTCCCAGGAGTGGCTGGTTGACCACAATTACCCCAAGAGCACAGCGACAACTCATCCAAGCGTTCACAAAAGACCCCACAACAACATCCAAAGAACTGCAGGCCTCACTTGCCTCAGTTAAGGTCAGTGTTCATGACTCCACCATAAGCGAGACTAGGAAAAAATGGCCTGCATGGCAGAGTTCCAAGACTTTTGTGAAAATACTCTGTGGACTGACGAGACAAAAGTTGAACTTTTTGTAAGGTGTGTGTCCCATTACATCCAGCATAAAACACAGCATTCAGGGATGAGAATGGGGTTTGGGGAAAAAAGAGGAAACTAAGCCGGGGGTCTTGGGGGACGCAGGCCCCCAAGCTGGATCCAAGATGGAGCCTTGGTGGGGGGTCTAGGGGGGCAACGCCCCCCAGAAGCTAACGAAATCTGGTGTTTTAGAATGCTCAAATGTGGTCTTATATTTAAAGTTAGAAGTAAGTACAAATGCATTTATAGTTTAACTTTTTAATCTGCTGCTGCATCACATGTGTAATCATGTTCAATACTGTTTTGATTCAGTGTCACACTTGATTGAGAAATAGAAAATGTCACTTCCATATTTACATGCCTGTGCTACTACTCTATGAACTTATGTACAAGTCAATGTATTCTTCACATCTAATTGTGCAATTTCTTCTTCTTGGCTACCAAAGCCTGGAGCCGTGGAACAGTGTTCAACTAAGACAACACAACCACGAGATCCATAACTCAAGAAATCGTTGCAATAAACACACTGGGCTTTCCCTGGTACTTCGTATTTCGCTATGAAATCGGCGATTTTTTCAACCACAACTTCGGTATTTTTACCGATCTTTACAGTCAATGACAGTTTTTGGAGCCATTCCCAACGAAACTTGTTCCTTATCCCTTTGTCAATTTCTAAAATTCTTGCTTCGTTGTCCTTCTTGAGTTTTAGGTTCACCATTTTCACAAAATCGGGAAAACTCGGTTGATTATTTTGAACTGTCCGCCATTTACATTTCGCTCCACGTGTTGGATATGACAAAGGAAATCTAACAAAATCGCCGATTGGTTGCGTCAATAAGAATCAGCCAATCAGTGGCCTTGTTACATTACATTACTGATCTTGCTGGGTAGCGCGTTCTGCATGGTGGATTTTAGCAGCCGATCGAAAATACGACTCGCCGGTCATAGCATACTTCACCCACCCACCCCCACCAAAAAAAAAAAAAAAAAAATTCTCCTCGAATTTAGATGATTCACGAGAATGACCCTAGACATGATCAAATCCGTGGAATTCCACAGATCCACGGAAAATTCTCATCCCTGAGCATTTCAGAAAAGGCACATCATACCAACAGTAAAATATGGTGGTGGTAGTGTGATGGTCTGGGGCTGTTTTGCCGCTTCAGGACCTGGAAGACTTGCTCTGGTAAATGGAACCATGAATTCTGCTGTCTACCAAAAAAATCCTGAAGGAGAATATCTGGCCATCTGTTCGTGACCTCAAGCTGAAGCACACTTGGGTTCTGCAGCAGGACAACAATCCAAAACACACCAGCAAGTCCACCTCTGAATGGCTTAAGAAAAACAAAATGAAAACTTTGGAGTGGCCACTCAAAAGTCCTGACCCGAATCCGAATGAGATGCTGTGGCATGACCTTAAAAAGGCGGTACATGTGCAATTCAATGCAATCAATTCAATGCTCGATTTATCTTTGCCGATGCAAAGATGAGTGGGCCAAAATTCCCCCACAGCGCTGTAAAGACTCACTGCCAGGTATTGCAAACACTTGATTGCAGTTGTTGCTGCTAAGGGTGGCTCAACCAGTTCTTAGTTTTAGGGGGCAATCACTTTTTCACACAGTGCCATGTTGGTTTGGATTTTTTTCCCTTAATAATAAACACCTTCATTTAAAAACTGCATTTTGTGTTTACTTGTGTCATCTTTGTCTAATATTTAAATTTGTTTGATGAGGGACTTCCGGTTATGGCTGCCACGTAAGAAGGACAAGTCTCACTCTGCTCTGCTTCTGGAGAAAAAAATCGGCAAATAACTCTCTCATTTGGGACAGAACGTATCCCAGCGTTTGAGCGAGGATATGTCGGTGAAGCCTAAGGCTGGAAAACCAAGTAGAGGAAAAAGCGAGCCGCAGAAACAGTCCAAATTAACGGACTTTCAGGTCTGTGACGCAGCAGAGAAAGCACCAAATATGGCGAAGGAAGCTAACAACGGCGCGGGAGCTGCGGGAAGCGACACAGGTGCGTTGCTGGCGGCTATGAGTTCAATGAGAGCGGACTTTTCCTCTAGATTTGATGGGATTATGGCAGCGTTGGAAGGAATGAGAAAGGAATTGGGTGACTGTGTGGAACGAATGGCGCAGATGGAGCTTCGTATTTCCAGTGCTGAAGATGAAGTCAATTGTCTCCAATTAAAGGTGTGCACTTTGGAAAAAAAAAATGTCTGGAAGAAAACATTCTGGATTTGGAATCCCGGTCGAGACAGAACAACTTGAGGCTGGTGGGTCTACCGGAAGAATCCGAAGGTCGGGACCCGTGTTCCTTTCTGGAAAAGTGGATTCCGGAGGCGCTGGGCAGTGCGGAGCTGCGGCCGGCGGTGGTTTTGGAGGGCGCGCATTGTATTGGCCCACGGAGAGATAAGGGACCACCGAGGACCTTAATTATGAAGTTTGTCAGCAACAGAGACAGGATGAAGATCTTCAACGCAGCACGAGCTAAAGGAGAGATTAAACACCAGGATCAGCAGGTGCAGTTCTACCCAGATTGGGCCACAGGAATCCAACAATTGAGGAAGCAGTATGATCCCGTACGTAAGGAGCTGCGCAACCTTGGGATTCGTCATGGTGTAATCTATCCTGCGAGACTGCTGACCACGTATGGGGGCAGAACCCACATCTTCAAGACCCCAGAGGAGGCGCAGGAGTTTATCAAGAAGATCCAAGAAGAAGAGACTGGTGGGAGCTAAGCATGAACAAAATATAAGGTAGAATAATTAAGCATTTGCACAGGCATCTGACTGACTTGAAGCAAATAGCAAGTTTATAAAATATAGATTGCATTATATAATTTAAAAAAAAAACAAAAAAAAAACTATGATGTACAAAGTTGCTAAAAATTTTGGAGTTAAGTTGGAAAACTACAGAGGAGAGTTAATGTTACGTCATTAAAAGCAGCAGAGTTAGGGTGATTGGGAGGATGAAGAAGGAGTGGCTTAGGCTGATCCTCGTGGATGTGGAGCAGTCGATGGCTATATCGGGAGACGGAATTTTTCTTTTGATTTTGGGGGGTTTGCCACAAGTGTGGGAAGGGGGAATTTGTTTGTGTGTAGTTTGTAGGATGAATGTTCAACCACTCATTTTTTTGCTTCTCTGTATGAGCATGTTTACACTGCAAGGTAATCCCAAACTCCCTACTGATCATAAACCAAAGCGTTAATATTAATTTAACTTCATGGAATTGCAGAGGTCTACAAAATTTAAAAAAACTTAAACAAGTTATGAATAAAATAAAAGACATGGGTTCAAAAATTGTGTTTTTACAAGAAACTCATCTAATAGAGGAGGATGTAAAAAGAATTAGGAGTAGATGGCAAGGAAGTGTTTTCACCTCATCATTTTCATCCTGAGCCAGGGGAGTTATGACTCTCATACATAAATCAGTCCCTTTTCAAGTGAAAAGTGTAATTGGAGACAAATTTGGAAGATATGTAATCATTCAAGGATCTTTGCTATTAGAAAATATAAATTTGGTGAACCTATATGGTCCCAATATAGATGATCAAAAGTTCTTTGCTAATTTATTTCTTATCTTATCATCACTTACAGGGCAACATATAATAGCAGGGGATTTTAATTGTACATTGAATCCCGGTATAGATAGATCAACAGGACTGGACTGTACGCACAATGGATGTAGGATGACCATTAATCATTTTATGAAAAAATTGAGATTGCTAGATATATGGAGAGAAATGAAACCACAAGTCAAAGCCTACTCTTGTTATTCCAGTACCTACAAGACATTCTCACGTATTGATTATTTTTTGATTTCCACAGAATTAAGGTCCAAGATTCAAAACTGCTTTTATGATAACATCGTGATCTCTGATCATGCACCCTGCTGTATAGTATATGTAGATAAGAAATTGACAAAGGAATCAGGTAGATGGCAATTTCAGCATAAATGGCTTCAGGATGAGGAATTTGTCAAGTACATAGAAAAACAGATAGATGAGTTCTTTGATATCAATACTACACAAACATCAGCATGTGTAAAGTGGGAGGCTTTCAAAGCTTTTATTAGGGGACATATTATTAGTTATACAGGTTCAAAATCTAAGAAGACTCGAGAGGAGAGAGCCCAATTGGAACATAAAATAAAAAGTCTTCAGGAAAAAGTGTATGCAGGAAGTGATCCAAGGTTGGAGAATGAATTACTGATTTTGAGAGCTGAATACGACAAAAAATCAGCGAATAGAGCTGCCTCGAGTCTTCTAAGATTAAAACAATCTTTTTATGAACAAGGTGAAAAATCAGGAAAATTATTGGCATGGCAGATTAAACAATTAGAAATTAAAACACCAATTACCAGTATTATAAGTAACGGACAGGTAGTTCTAGATCCTTTAGAAATTAACAGAGCCTTTAGAGATTACTATGAAAAATTATATGATACCAAAAATGAATCTGATTTAACAAAACTAAATGGGTTTTTGAACGAACTATCTATACCGTGTATTCCAAATGAAAACAGGGAGATATTGGAGTCTAAAATTAGTCAAGAAGAAGTTGGGCTAGCCATTGATAATATGAAATCAGGAAAAAGTGCAGGACCAGATGGTCTTCCAGTTGACCTTTATAAAAAATTTAAGAATAAATTAATAAAACCTTTTTTGGAAATGGTTTTAGAAGCATTTCAAAATAATAATTTACCATCATACATGAATAATGCCTTAATTATACTGTTGCCAAAACCAGGTAAGCCCTCTAATAAATGTGAAAATATGAGACCAATAAGCCTATTAAATGCCGACCTTAAGATAATCTGTAAAATTTTAGCAAGACGAATACAAGAAATTTTACCAAATATTATTAATCGAGATCAGAATGGCTTTATAAAGGGAAGACAAGGCTTCCATAATGTAAGAAGACTATTTAATATTATTTAAAAGAAGCACCGGATACAGCTCTCCTATCACTGGACGCCGAAAAGGCCTTTGATAGAGTCGAATGGCCCTTTTTTGAAGTCTTACAAAGGTTTGGACTTGGAAATAATTTCATAAAATGGGTTCAGATAATATACAATAATGCTACAGCAGAAATCCTAACAAATAACAATATTTCAAAATCAATAAAAATCAACAGAGGATGTCGACAAGGCTGTCCACTTTCACCTTTACTGTTCACTATGGCAATTGAACCTTTAGCGATGGCGATACGTTTACATTCACAAATATATGGAATTAAAGTTGGACCAACAGAACATAAAATCTCCCTGTACGCCGATGACATAATTTTGTTTATGTCGAATCTAAAAAAATCAATTCCGACCTTGTTGAATTTAATAAAGAATTTTGGGGAAATATCAGGATATAAAATAAATAAAACTAAATCTTCAATATTAATGCTAAATGAGACCCAGAGAAATTACCCAGACCCTGAGGTAAATCAATTCAACGTTGTAAATCAGTTTAAATATTTAGGAATCCAAATTGTGCCTAAGCTAGAATCAGTCGCCAGTGTCAATTATGAAGCCTTAATGACAGATATTGATGAGTCAATTCAGAGATGGATGTCACTACCAATGTCGATGATCGGGAGAATCAATATACTTAAAAGTAATATCTTACCTAAAATACTTTATTTATTTCAATACATTCCCTTACCACCACCTTTAGATTTATTCTCAAGAATTAAAAAAAAGTTAGTGGAATTTATATGGAACAACAGGAGGGCTAGATTACGTCTGTCTTTATTATATTTACCATTTGATCGTGGAGGTCTGAAATGTCCAAATTTTATGTTGTATTATTGGTCGGCACAACTGAGGTCTATGACATATTATTTTTCATTAAATGATCTCCCTCACTGGACTGAAATGGAATCATACAATTTACCTTTACCTCTTCCCATATTCATATACTCAGATTCGGCAAAAAAATTACAAAAACAAGTTAAAAATCCATTTGTAGAGCATATGATCAAAATATGGTGTGAAGCTAAAAATTATTTCAAAGAACCACAGTTATTGTCACCATTTAGCCCAATACGGGGTAATCAATATTTTAAACCAGGAAGAGCGGACGCTGTATTTAAAGTATGGAATTTAAAAGGGATTCAAAAGATTCAAGATTTATATTTGCCATGTGCAGATAACATAATGTCTTTTGAAGAGCTGAGGGTCAAATTTAATCTTAATAGAACACATTTTTTTAAATATCTTCAACTTAGAAACTTTATTCGATCAAATCAAAATAAAGCTCTCACTCGACCTATTTATTCATCCTTGGAAAAAATGTTGATGAAAGATAGTAAAAGAAAGGGTATTATTTCAGAGTTTTATAACTCACTGACACTATCCTCAAGTGAAAATTCACAGAAAAGATTAAACTACTGGAAAGAAGATCTGCAAATTGAAATTTCAGAGGAACAATGGGAATTGGCTTGTACAGAAGCCCAAACCAAATCAATAAATGTACGTCTTAAATTGATACATTTCAAATGGTTAATGCGGATGTATGTTACACCGGAGGAGTTAAATAGATATAACAAAAATATACCAGATACATGCACAAAATGCATGGAAAGTAAAGGAACCCTATTTCATTGTGTATGGGAATGTAGAATAATAAGAATGTTTTGGGAAGAGGTGAGGGTAACAATTGAAAAAATAATCTCAAAACAAGTCATTTTGAATCCTAAACTGTTTTTGTTGGGTCTGTACCCAGAAAAGCATAACTTTAATAAAAGTGAAAGAACATTCATAGACCTCAGTTTGCTTAATGCCAAAAAATGTATTGCACTACTGTGGAAAAAGACTCATAGACCAGATGTGACTCAGTGGTTAAGACAGATGTTAACAAATCTTCCATTAGAAAGAATAACATATATACTGAAATCAAAGGAAATTGTGTTTAAGAATACAGTGGTACCTCTACTTACGAATTTAATTCGTTCCGGAAGAATTCTCGTAACGTGAAAAATTCGTAAGTAGAGGCGCATCTTACATGTAAATGCCGTAATCCGTTCCAAGCCCCCAAAATTCAGGCATAAATTTTTTATAAATCGTAAAAACGCATCAAAACATGTAACAAATACATGTTACAATTAGATTACTGCACAATAAACATAAAATGAGAGTTTAAAATGAGAGAAAGAATAATAAAAGAGAAAGAATAATAAAAATTATGTTCATTTACCTTTTAACTGCGATCGTCGGCGTCGGCGTCAGCGTCACCTTTTGCCTTCTTTGGTTCATGTTCTGTCTCATCAGTGGTTTTTGCCTGACGTTTTGTGATGAAACGATCCAAGGACGTTTGCTTTTATCGGCTTGTAAGGGCTTCCTTTTGTTTTAATACCGTGCTGATCGTTGATGTTGTTTTTTTTTTTTTCCCAAAACTTTATTAAGAACAAGGTGAAAGTACAGAGTTATAACGTAGATGGTGATAAACATGGCAGTTAATTTTTTTTTCTCTAAATTGTGTAGTTCAGTCAACAGTCTTACAAGAGGTAAGAAGGATAAAATAAAGTAGTAAGAATAGTAAATAATAATAAGATAAAGCGAGATCAACCAAACGCACCCATTCGTGGCCAATGGGATACCAGGAAGATGCTAGGCGATAGCCAATGGCAGAGCAGCTACAGGTATGTTTACGTTCGGTAAAATACGGGAGCTGCGAGGAGCGCGTACTTTTTTTGCCTTTCGTATCCTGAAATTTTGTTCGTAACTAGAGGCAATATTTTCCCGTTGAGGCGTCTCGTAACCTGAAAATTTCGTATGTAGAGACGTTCGTAAGTAGAGGTACCACTGTATATGGAGACCTTTTATTGATCATGTAAAAAATTTAAACATAACTCTTGAAGAAGAAGGTGAATGATGTGTGTGGACCTTGTAAATTCCAAACTGGTGAACATAATATGTATACTTATGTAATGGATTGTCTAGACTAAACAGAGGAGCATTGTTGAAGACTTGATTTTGTTGGTGGTTGTTGGTGTTTTTAGTGCATTTTTTTTTTGTAGTACTTTAGTGTTAGTGTTTGATTGTGTCATGTTTGTTTAAAAAAAAAAAAAGGTTCAATAAAGATATTGTGGAAAAAAAAATTTGTTTGATGATCTGAAACATTTAAGTGTGACAAACCTACAAAAAAATGAGAAATCAGGCAGGGGGCAAACACTTTTTCACACCACTGTAAATACATCTACACTTGTGTCAGGTTGTATTTAAGTTTCTGGGAGTGGTCCAAACCTTGTATTGCAGACGATGCCTTCGACCTTTCAGATGCATTTCCTTAGCATTGGGATCATTGAAACTGCATTCACATAGTTTGCAATGGAAGCGGATGACTTTGCCTTCATCATTCCGGACCTGGAAAATTAATAAAGTGAAACATTAAAAAAAATTCTTCACATCAACATAATGCTGCTAAATAAATGTCTGTTAGAGCATACTTCTTCAACATAGTCATGACCGACGGGCTGGACGTCACTCTGCAGAGCAGCCAGGGCCGTTGTGGACAGAGACTCTGACACTTCATTCTTTGTGTCCTGAGAAACCGTGGCGGACGTAGCAGGTTTAGAGGCCTCCCCTTTGCCGTCAGCTCTAGTCTCGTCTACCTTAACGGTGGTCTGTAGTTTATTTCCACCTGAATCGGGTGAATAAAACACTGCGGTTAAGGTCAAGTTATGCAGCATTTTACAATAAAATTTATTCTTGTGTTTTAAACAGAAATAATTAAGGTGAACATTTAAATCAGAATCCTCAGAGTGACCCTTAACCACCATCCATTTCAGTTTCAGGAGATTTCATGAAGGGTATAAGGCTGTATAGCCCCTTTTCCACTAGCACCTATTCAGCCCAACTCACCTCGACTCTACTCAGCTCGAAAAAGTGTGGTTGTTTTTCCATTTCAACTGAGTACTACCTCAAGTAGGTGGGACTGGATTCATTACAGGAAGGCGGCCCGTTATCCCGTTGTGTTCTTTACATGCTGATGTTTCCACTGATACATAATGTAAAAGATGCTTAAAATCCCAAAACACTCACCATCTTCCCTGTGAGCAGCCATCAGCTCAGAGACCTCCTTGGTATACTTTTCATTTTGTGTTGTTCCGCTGCAGGAGGGCTGACGGAACTGAAAAGTTCATAGTTGTCAAATTTGGCCAAATGTAGTTTATTTTTCAAGTGCAGGGATCCAAGTGCTGCAACAGTGATGGAAGAACTGCGTGCACCGACAGGAAAACTGTTGAAAATTAACCGCATTTGATCAGCCTATGAGCTTTTCAGTCGCAGCATCAGCGGAGCATTCCGAAATGAAATACCAGGAAGTCTCCGAGCTGATGACTGTTCATGGGGAAGATGGTGAGTGTTGTGTGACGGTGTTGAGTTGTGTGTAGCCATTTACTTTGTTGATTATCACAGAAATAATAAAAAGTCACTGCTGAATTTACAAATGGCGGTTTTGAATCTTGTGAAGACATCACTCTCATCCACTGATGTCACACAATGGCCAATCAGTGGCCTGCAATCCGTTGACGTCACATTTTCAGCTCGACTCAGCACAGTTGGAACCTCACTGAAGTTGGTCCCAAAAAAGTACCTGGAATCGGGTACTAATGGAAAACCCTACAAACCGAGTAGAGTCAAGGCGAGCAGGGCTGAGTAGGTACTCGTGGAAAACTGACACCCCTGAAATAGACCATAACTAACTAACTAACCTGCACTTATATAGCGCTTTTCTAGTCACAAAGACCACTCAAAGCGCTTTCATTAATACTAACCCTCTATTCTAAGGGCCTATAGGAAACAGATATCTAGGGACAATTTAGAACAGCCAATTAACCTAACATGCATGTTTTTGGAATGTGGGAGGAAACCGGAGAAATCCCGGAGTAAACCCACGCAACACGGGGAGAACATGCAAACTCCACACAGATCACTGTTGGTCGGGGGCTGGGATTGAACCCACGATCCCACGATCCCCACAATCCCCCGGCCAAGGGTAAACTGTGCTGCCGCAGTGCTAACCACTGCGCCACCGTGCAGCCCATAACAAGAGCACTCTGAGGTGAGTGCAATGTCTCCTGTCTGTTTTCTTTGAAGATCCCAATATATCACCGAAGGGGACAGTTTTCAACTTTTCCATATAATTATTGGGCAGGACCAGTTCAAATTATGATAAACCCATCATCCATGAATATACAAGAATAGCTGCATACAATCCATAATTGTAGGTCAGGATCCCAAGATGAATAAAGTTTGGTAGCCCAAGCTTTCTTGAGCTGTAATTTATATAGCATTTTGACCCTAACCTCTGACCTCACACACACACAGTCAGAGGTCAGGGTCTAAGCCGTCCAAAATTTGTCTCAGATACAATGATGATATCAATTTGAAAAGCCTACATAATTTTTTTTTCTCCAATTATCACGCTCACAAGATTTAGGGAAAACTGACCTAAATCGTCTGTTTCAGAGATTCAACTGTGATACCGATTTGAAAAGCCTACACATTTTTTCCTTTCTTTAGTTATCGTGTTCATCAGGTAGGTGTCAACAGTACCCCTTCAGCCTTTTAGAGATTGAAGGGTAAGACCTCACTAACAGTTGAACTGTTGTGTTGGCTGTTGTACTCATTATTACTTTACTAACCAACAAAGTTGATCTTGGGGGTGTTGACTTTCTTCCCTGCAGGGACAGAGTTTGCAGCAGAGATGCTATTGGCCAAGGAGTTCTTGAGACCTGTAACACCACTGCTGACCATGCTGACAGGCCTCAGGTAGGAGGTACTGGAGCTGGTGGAGGTGGAGGAGGAAGCGGTGGCGGTCACGCACAGAGAGCCGGCGCTGCTGGAACTGCTCAGACTGGCTGTGGTGATCTTGCTGGGGGCAGCTGTGGTGGAGGACGATGTCTGTGTTGCCACGCTGGGCTCAGTGGAAGGAATTGGCTTACCAAGTTTGGTATGAAGCTTCACAACCTGGAGAAGATCATTCAGTGGTGAGAAAGACATTTTTAGCAATACTTTATCTATATGAGACAAGAAATGTTAATTATTTTACCCTCATGAGCTCAGACAGAAAGATGAGCGTTTCTGCCACTATAACAAAGTTAAATTTCAGAACTTTTTAGGACCTTTCTTTTTAAAGGGGTCATTGACTGAAAAATGGTGTGTTTGTAGGTTTTAACTGGCTGAAATTAGTCTACTGGTCATGTAATTACAATTTTTTCTTCAAAACATGTCAATTCTCTTAAAAAAAAAAAGCACAGCCTTTATCTCATTTTTCTCTCCCAGAAATGGCAGAAATGTTTTTGAATCTTCTGGGTAAATTGTATAACGTCACAATTAGAAAAAGCCAACCCACCGCCTTCCTAAAGACCCACCTACTGTTCTATTGGCCAGCCTAGCTGTCTGTCATATAGATTGGGAGGGGCGCTAAAGGTAGCTTCACAGAGTGGGTAGCCTGAGCTATTAGACCCCCGAGCTAACACCTGGTTACCACCTGGTTTACCAATCCACAGTCGGCGGTGTGCCTTGCGTCACTCTGGCCCATCACCCAGTGGTTTCATCGTGATTCCGTGGTGGATCGTGAGCACCAGTACACTGGTTGCTGCAACCAACCTGGTTCAGGAACCAAAAGCCAGAGGCCTCTGGCCGGCAGCCTCAGGTCCTGGGCGCAGCAACCAGTGTGTCGGTGCTGGCAATTTGCTGTGGAGTCACAGCGAGGTTGCTGGGGGTGGGCCGAGGTGGCGCACACTGCGCCATTGACTGTGGATCAGTGAGCCAGTGCCACTCATCCGAACTAGAAGGATGCTAAAAGCTAGAAGCTAGTTAGCTAATGGCTAACTAATGTCAAAGGGAGGGTGGAGTTGAATAGGTGAAGGATGTTTCTTTAAGTAACAGGCTTTAAATCAGAGCATTTCAAGAAAGCCATGGGAAAATACAAGACAAATTTGCTTCAATAATTATAAAAAAATAAGAAAATATGAACTAAATATTGTTGTCAAGTTACAAGAAAATGCACATTTACAAAGAAAAAAGTTGCAAATGTCTTTTAAAAAATAAAGAGGCAAATTTATTTTAAAAAGTTGACTTATTAGAACAAGGTCAAAAGTTTCCAACTTTAGAAACATTTTTGCCAATTTATGAGGAAAAAAGGACTAATTTGTCAAAAAAAATTTATAGAGGAAAAGTTTCAAATTCATGAGTGAAAAGTTGAAAATTTCTTAGGAAAAAAGTTGCAAATATACAAAAGAAGTTTAAAAATTATCCAAGTTGCAAACTTATGAAAAAAAGAGTTGCAAATTTACAAGGAAATTTCAGATTATGACAAAAAAAAAAAAAAAAACTACAAATTTACAAGGAAAAAAATCCAAAAGTTATGTGGAAAAAGTTGCAAGTTCACATAAAAAGTCACACAATTATGTGAAAAAAGTAAACAATTAATGAGAAAATGTCTTAAGCCATGGACAAATGATCGCTGTGTGCTCCACTTATTTTTCTTTGTTAAAATGCAAGAACAGTTACTACACACTCAATAGACGTATGAGGATTTCATCTCATAAATGCAAGAAAAAAAACATAATATATCTGGGGCATTTTAAGACCTATGAAATGTATTTCTAATAAGCTGTTGTAATTATTTTACCCTCCTGAATTCAGGCTGAAATGTAAAAATTGGGGAAATGCAAACAAGGCCTATTTTTTTTGCAGATGTGCTGGTGAAGAGAAAGTCCTAGTATGATGTTGTACAATACCTTTTGGTGTTTGGCGCCACGAATGTGCGCAGCGTACGCATCAGCACCGGTGCACGAAACATCACAAAGTTCACAACGGAGTTGGTTCTGGGCATTTCGAGCCAGTGCTCCTCCCCCACTCCCGCTGCTGCTGCTACTCTGGGAAACCTTCAGTGCAGCTTCCTTCTTCTTGTGCTTCTGGCCCTCCAGGTGCTCCTTATAGGTCTTTGCATTAAATGTTGGGGAGACAGACAAAACACAAAGGATGTCTTCTGTGATGCAAACCCAATTCACAGACCTTAAACCTGTACTGTGGAGCAAATCCAACACATCTGGGTCACATGCAGAATGTTACCCCAGGGTTGTTATGAGCTGGCAACATGTGACCAATCAGAAACACAGATGTTTATAGGCAGCAGCAAAGGTTAAGGAGGGAATATTTATTCAAACAGAGTTGGAGTCACCATTTAAGCAAATGGTATTGTGCCTTGACCATTAATCAATCACAATAAAGTCATAAAATAAACAAAATAGATCCTGCTGCTGTCAAACTCTCACAGAATAGATAATTCAAAACAATTTAAGCCGATATGCGTCTCCGTCCTCTCCGGGTCCCCCTTGTGTATGACCTTGTCCCCTAGTGGAGGAGAACAAGTATCTTGTGGTCTTATTCATGAGTGATGGGAAAATGGAGTGGGAGATTGATGGACAAATCGGAGCAGCATCTGCAGTGATGTAGACGTTGTACTGGTCTGTTGTGGTGAAGAGGGAGCCGAGTTCTAAAGAAAAACTGCCAATCTACGTTCCTGCCCTCACCTACGGTCACGAACGTTGGGTAATGACTGAAAGAATGAGCTCATGGATACTAGCGGCTGAAATGAGCTTTCTCCATAGGATTGCTGGACTCAGTGGCTCACATCTTTACGACAGGGTGTGTGGGTGGATGGTGGCAGCTGTCATTCACCTGAGCATACTGCATGCATTTTAAAAAATGAATTACAAGTTTGTAGTTTATGGCTCATGAGCAACAAGAAAATATCTACAGAAAAAGATTTTTTTTTACATTGAGGAGCATGGGACAGCCCTTCAGGGCTGGGTGACATCATGGCCTTAAGGTAAATAGATGACCTTCTGCCAGAAAGAAAAAACTCAACTGAGAAAAGGTCTCAAATTTACCAGAAAAACATCTCAAATTTAGGTGAAAAAAGTCTAATATACAAGTGGAAAAAGTCAGGAATTTACTACAAAAAAAAAGCTGTAAATTTAGGGGAAAAATATTTTTTTTTGGGGGGGGGGGGGGCACATTCACAAGAAAAAAAAAATAGGGCACAAGAGAGCAACAGTTTTACAAGAGCACTCTAAGGTGAGAGCAATATCCCCCACCTCTGTTTTCTTTGAAGATCCCAATATGTCCCTAACATTTGATTTTCACAAATATGAAGGAAATGGGTGGAAATCTCTGACTCTGAAAGAAGGAATAAGTGTATAAAAAATTATTTAGCAAATATAAAATTTATTTAGCAAATAGAAATAATTTTGGTAATCCTAACTGACTGAAAACAGGAAAAGTTTAGTCTGATTTAATGTCAGACTGGGAAAAAGGTTGTCCCTTTTTATAGTGTATGTAAACTTCTGATTTCAACTGTATATCAAATGTATGTAACGTGTGCACGCATGTGCTCACACATGAGCAAACATTTGCAGTCGTTCTGCTCCAAAGACTACCTCTTCCAACCGCACAAAGCTGGGGGGGAAGATGCCATTCTGGAGAACAGTGGTATTTATGTGAATAGTAAGTTACTCCAACTTAAATATTAAAATAATTTTAGATACAAGATTTCTGATTTTCATAAGCTATAAAATCATATTAAACAAAAAAGAAAAAAAAAAGACTTGAAATATTTCCTTTTACCTGTAAGGGATATAAAAAAATGAGAATATTCACTTTCGGAAATGAAAAAATAAAAGAACCTTAGTGAGCAAACTCCCATACTGAACACATCTGTGTATGAGGGGCCCCTAGTGAGAACTGTGATCAACAAAATGGACCAGATAACAGGAGTCGAAGCATGGAGTCAAAGCTTCTGTATAAACAGGAAGTGAATCCAATTAGAAACGTACAAACTATAATGGTGACAAGGGGAACAGACCCGTCCCCAAAATAAATGAAACCCCTCATTAGATGTGTGAAAATCAACTGTCAAAGGTAGTGATGAGTTAAAGCTTCTGTATAAATCTGAAAATCCAATCAGAAATGTAGAAGCTATAGTAGTGACAACATAAAATATCAAACAGATGGACAAACAGGTCAAAAATATTAAGCCATCTGCAACTTTGCTGGGTGCAACGTGATAACAACAATAATAATAATTAGGGATGGGGAATATAACAGGGATTAAGACGCATCAGTTAGAGCTGTCCTGATAAACATCATAGTAACGACACTGCCACAGTGGACTGAGGACAGAGCAAAGACAACAATATTGCATCTTAAGAGACGTTCACTCCCATTCATGATTTCAGTGCAGTTAACTGATGGGAGACAGTGAGTTTGCACTACTGAAAGGTAAATCTGGATTCACCTGCGGGCCAGCACAGCTGATCTTACACACATCACAGTAGTGGATCTGAGGAGGTTTGGGCGGCTGCTTGGGTCGAAGTTGCTTGCTCTGGTAAGGGGGTTTCTTAGTGAAAGTGTTGCCCGTCCACGCAGCTGTTGCTGCTACAGCTGCCACTGCTTGCTTCTGTTGCTGCTGCTGCTGCTGGTAGTAGCTGGATGCTGCAGAGTACACTGCTGCTTCATAGCCAGAATAGGAGGTTCCTGCAAAATAACCCATTTTTAACATGAGACTGATACACAAGTACATCATTCCCTTTTCCAATTTTTTTAAATAAATACAAAGCTAATTGTTTATGTACATTCACCATGGTACTCAATCGTTTTAGTAAAACAGTAAACAATATGAACCCAATAAAGTGATTTCAGTTACTGACAGGAAGCACAGTGCAGACATGCTGTTATAAAGCAGAGGCCAACCATGTTTGCTCAGCTGTAGCTGAACAAATGGAACGTCACTGCCACTCATTACTCCATCTCACTGTCCCCACTGGGTGAGTCAACACTGCACTGGTAAAAGAGATCTTTGTAGTGTTTCAAACATGGTGAGACGTGACCCATGTGTCCATTAAGGGTGTGCTCTCACTGGGGCCAGCTGTGAGCGGGTGACCTCCACCGGCCCACACTCCCATCATTTTTTGTTTAGCACATTTCCCTCCTTTGCTGAAGGCTGTGAGAAACTCACTGCAGCTCACGCTCAACCATGTGTGTGACGGCATGTTGGGTCAGGTTCCCCATTGGCAGAGTTGTGGCTCACAAGGTGAGCTGCTTTATCTCTATAAAAAAGCCTCAATCATTTCCATAAAGCAGTATATTAAGGATTTTTTTTCACCCTTTATTGTCATTCAACTGTACAACCAATCATGTACAGTAGAACGAGATTGTGCTTTACCTATCTACTGTGTTAATCACACACACACCCCAAAGTGTAGAATCAGAGGGCCGCTGCCATGCAAGGCGCCGCCACAAATTTCCCTCCTCCATTCCATTATTGCTGAGCACCAAGCTGGACGGCAGGAAGTTCCACTTTTATATGGTCTTCGGCATGACCCGGCCGGGATTTGAACCCCTGCCTCCCGGGTGTGGGGCGGATGCTCTACCAACTGAGCCACTACTCCGATTTAGGTATAGTAAGGATCCAGGCTGCGATCCACATGGTGAGGATATCAACAGCCTCACACACACCATCACAGACTACATCAACTTCTGTGTGGACAACACCATACCCACCAAGACCATACGGTATTGCTCAAACAACAAACCCTGGATCAACCCTGAGATAAAGTCCCTACTGAAAGCAAAGAAAAGGGTCTTCAGGTCGGGAAACAGGGAGAAGCTGAAGTTTGTACAGAGGGAGCTGAGGGGGAAGATCAGAGAAGGCAAGGACAGCTACAAGCAGAAGATGGAGGACAAGCTGCAACAGTGACATTGGCGGGGTCTGGAGAAGCCTCAAAACCATCTCTGGGCTCCAGAATACCTCCTCCCAGGCCACGGGGGGCAGGGAGTAGGTGAACAACCTGAACCTGTTTTTAACAGGTTTGACCAACCGCGCCCCCCTCCGCTTGCACACCAACTACTGCCACCTCTACCGTCATCTAGTCCCGCTGTCCACACCCCCCTCCATCAACATCCCCCCACTCCCACCACACAGCCCCCCTGCCCCAACCTGACCGTCACTAAGACCCAGATGAGAGCGGAGCTGAGGAAGATCAAGGTGAGGAAGGCCTCAGGTCTGGACTGCATCAGCGCGAAGCTCCTCAAGTCCTGCGCAGACCAGCTGTGTGGGATTGTGGAGCACATCTTCAACCTGAGCCTGAAGCTAGGGAGGGTACCACAGTTGTGGAAAACATCCTGTGTGGTACCCGTACCAAAGACTTCCCACCCCAGAGACCTGAACAGCTACAGACCAGTGGCCCTCACATCTCACCTGATGAAGACCCTGGAGAGACTGCTCCTTGCCCACCTCCGCCCCCTGGTGGGACCAGCGATGGACCCACTTCAGTTTGCCTACCAGCATGGCATCGGGGTGGAGGATGCAGTGATCTTCCTCCTTCACTGTTCCCTGTCCCACCTGGAGAAGCCTGGGAGCACAGTCAGGATCATGTTCTTTGATTTCTCCAGTACTTTCAACACCATCAAACCAGGGATCCTGAAGGACAAGCTACTATGCGCAGGGGTGGACCAGCACCTGTCATCGTGGATCCTGGACTACATCACAAACCGGCCCCAGTTTGTGAGAACCCAGGATTGTGTGTCCGACACCATCATCTGCAGTACGAGGGCCCCCCAGGAAACAGTTCTGGCTCCCTTCCTGTTCACCCTTTATACTGCGGACTTTTCACACAACACAACACACTGCCATCTACAGAAGTTCTCTGACGACTGCGATTGTCGGCCTCATCTCCGACGGAGATGATGCAGAGTACAGAGGACTTACCCAGGACTTTGTAGATTGGCGCCATCGGAACTGCCTCCAGATCAATGCAAGGAAAACTAAGGAACTGGTGGTGGACTGCCACAGGCGAGGATAACCCCTCACAGCACCAATAAACATCCAGGGAACAGACATTGAGATGGTGTCATCCTACAAGTACCTGGGTGTTCATTTGAACAACAAACTGGACTGGTCACACAATACCAACGCGCTCTACAAGAAGGGACAGCACAGGCTGTTCCTCCTGAGGAGGCTCATGTCTTTTGGTGTACAAGGGGTGCTCCTGAAGACCTTCTACGACTCGGTGGTGGCATCAGCCATCACATTTGGAGTGGTCTGCTGGGGCAACGGCATCACGGCAGCCGACAGGAAGAGACTGAATAGGCTGATCAAGACCCGTAGGTAGATTTGGTTTGCAGTCTGGTGACAAGCCACCGGCTGCCGGTCGCTGCGTGCGCGAGCGCCCTAAACCTACATGTTTTTGGTATGCGGGAGGAAACCGGAGAAATCCCGGAGTAAACCCACGCAACACGGGGAGAACATGCAAACTCCACACAGCTCACTGTTGGTCGGGGGCTGGGATCGAACCCACGATCTCATGATCCCCGCGATCCCCCGGCCAAGGGTAAACCCGTGTGGGCTGCACGGTGGCGCAGTGGTTTAGCACTGTGGCAGCACAGTTTTACCCTCGGCCGGGGGACCGCAGGGATCATGAGATCGTGGGTTCGATCCCAGCCCCCGACCAACAGTGAGCTGTGTGGAGTTTGCATGTTCTCCCCGTGTTGCGCGGGTTTACTCCGGGATTTCTCTGGTTTCCTCCTGCACACCAAAAACATGTAGGTTTAGGGTGCTCGCGCATGCAGCGACCAGCAGCCGGTGGCTTGTCACCAGACTGCAAACCAAGTCTACCTACGGGTACAAATAAGTAACAAAAAAAAAAAAAAAAAAAAGAAAGCTAGCTCTGTCCAGGGGCGGCGCCTCGACCCAGTTGGAGGAGATAGGAGAGAGGAGGATGGTGGCTAAGCTGTCATCTCTGCTGGCGTCCGAGTCCCACCCCATGCAGGACACGCTGAACCCACTGAGGAGTTCATTTAGCAGTAGGCTGCACCATCCTAGGTGTGCAACTGAGAGGTTTCGCAGGTCCTTCCTACCTACGGCTGTCATACTTTATAACCTCAGCAGGGCTGCTCGCAGAGGCCGTACAATCAGAATCAGATTTATTGCCATTGTTCATGTAGTACACAAACATGTAGTACAAAAAATAAACTTTATGACCTAATAAGTACTGAATGCACAAAATGTAACAAACTTGCACAATAATGGTCCCCTAGGCTGACTAATACGAAATATGCTGTATGGGTACATATTCATACTATGTGGGGTAACTGAATAGACCGTTATGCTGTTTATTACATCTAGCTACGCTGCTCTGCGCTGTGTATATTTCTGTGTATGTATGTATATTCACTGCTCTTATTATCTTGTCTTCTAAATTACTGCTCTGAGTGCTGCTGCAATCCTGGAATTTCCCAATTGTGGGACTAATAAAGGCTTATCTTACAATTTCAGCATGGTAGGCCTACGGTTAGGAGCAATACTGTTAGTATGTACTGTTAATGTTAGCTTACCTGTTTGACAACAAGCTCTTTGGTTGCTGAGGGTTGAGCTGTCATGGCTAATGTGCTGAATGCAGTAAATGACTGAATTACAGGAGTCACTATCACTTTTTCATCTTTGTTAATATTAGTCCTTATTCTGAATATTAGTTACACTGTGTCCAGCTGAGACAAAATGGCATTTGAATGCCTCCCGCCCACGGGAGACAGAACGTTAAGAGGTATTAAATGGCGGCTAAGGTAAAATACGCACTAGACTAGAGTCCCAACAAGAAGCAAAGATGATGGACATGAGAAAAATAAACGCGATTAATCGACAAGCTGAAAAAAATAGTCGTTAGATTAGTTGACTACTAAAATAATCTTCAGTTGCAGCCCTATAGGGGAAGGGCTGAGGGGTTGGGTGATCAAGATGTCTTCATAATCCAGCCATGGAAAGAAATATGTGTATAAATATGAATCCATTATCATTTAGGTTGCATGTCCACAGGGAATGTAAAAACACTCTCAACCTGTTTTCCTCAGCACTTTACATGTGCTCATAAAAATGCTCGCCGCCTGGTATCCTAGCAACTGCTTGACCTGTTTACTCAAAGCATGCTGGTGGTTTCACCCATTTTGCTCTAAATCGCTCCACTCACTGGACTAAACCGCATCAAACTTGGAAGAAAATACACTTCCTTCCAAGATTTTGCTGTTAAATATTGATCATGGTAACTTTTGGTCCGATTCTGATTGGCTGGTGAGACAGATGTGCAGCTGACGAGTGCTGCAGCACTCCGAAAGCTGAACTTTTTTCAACTTTCAGTGTCATGAGCACTACAACAAAATATGCTGACTACTGACAGCATTTTAGCGCAGAGGTCACAGAGCGCATTAAATGCCGGACTATATAGAAAATGAAGAGAAAAGTCATCCACAGGGGGAAAAAAAACCCCACCATTAGTGGACACACAGCTTTATCCAAATCTTAAGCTTATGACAACTGAGCAGATCATGACTGATGTCAACATGGGCCATGATATGGATGGTCAGTGTTGTTCCTTTTTTATTTTTTTAAACAAATAAAAAAAGAAAAAAAATTCTGGATATCTCTAGCAGATCTTGAGCTCTGTTATCCGCCACCCACCAGGGCATTTCTTCCCATCGGGCTGCAGCATGAAGAACCGAGGCAGGACGGGAGATCGACCCATGGTCAGTACAGGAGCCATCTGCGGCTTCTCCTGTACCAAGAGCGGCGCAGAGCCCGACTCCGTCCATGGCGGGTTCATTTTGCAGCTGGTTTGGAGTAACGGCAACGAACAGACAGCACCCAATAGCCAGTCCCTCCAGGATTTCGCGATGTTGCGATCGCACCAATTCATGCGAAATCAGCCAATCAGCGCAACTATTGTACAACCTTGCAACTTTCTCCAATCACCGCAACTTTCCCGCAATTTTGGCCAATCCTTGTCAACTTCGGCCAATTTCACCAATCAAATTTATCTAACTGGCGCTGAAACGCTCAGTCTAACCAACCAAATGCATCGCTGCACTGCGTTCACTTCTGTGTTCACAGTGAGTAGTGAATTTATAGTTTACATTGAGTAATGGAACACATCAGCAAACAGAGTGTGTGATTTAAAAATAAAACACTCACCCGCGAGGTTTTCAACGCTGTCCCTTCCTCCGTCTCCCCCAGCCTGCCTGTGGACACCTCGCCACGTCTCTGTCCTGACAGCGTGTGCGAAGCGCTGGGTTTGTGTTGAAAAACATGCGCCTGCCCCAAAAGGACCCCGTTGTGGGAGCGCGCGTGAGGAGAGTACACTACACTACAGCGAGTGTTTGAACATCTTTAGAGGTAAAATCATTACATCTGGTCAATGGGCTTTAAAACTGAATCGCCATTGTGGACGGACAAACGCACCCACCCACCCCTGCCGTCCCGTTGTAAATGAAAGGTGTGTGTGTGAAGCCCGACATGCAGCAGACAGGTAGGCATGGAAATACAGAGAATATTCTCTGTATTTAAAAAAAAAAAAAACCACAAAACACAGACTCCCAACAGCCAATACAGAGCAACAGAACAATTTTTTCCTCTCCGCTCGGTACGGAGTGGTTGGGAACTGTAGGGAGTTTTCAAATGAAGGTGCTGCCAATAATTTCCAAATCTCTACTTTTTAACATGCGTTCAATGCAATTTAGCTGTTGTAATGGATATTGTGTTAATGTTTGTATTTGCTGTTGCACAAGAGTTTTTTTCTGCATAGCAGAAGTTTCTGCTCACTATACAGATACATCTCAAAAAATTAGAATATCATGAAGAAGTTCAATATTTTTTGTCACTCGTTTCAGCAAGTGAAACCCATATATTAGATAGATTCATTACACAGAGAGTGATATATTTCAAGAACTTATTTCTTTGAATTTTGATGATTATAGCTTACAGCCCACGAAACCCCAAATTCAGTTTCTCAAAAAAATTACAATATTACATAAAATTAATTTAAAAAAAAAGTGTTTAATATAAATGTGGACTGACTGAAAAGTATGTCCATGTATACACTCAATACCTGGTCGGGGCTCCTTTTGGATTAATTACTGTATCAACAGCCATGTTTACATGGATACAAGTAACTGGATTAAAAGCCTGATCGGAATAAAAATGCTTCATGTAAACACGCCAATCTGAATATTCTGACCCCATCACACTCATTCGGATCAAAATTTCATTCCAATTGAGACGGGGGGGATTATGCCAATTGGGATAGGCTCCAGCCCCCCCCCCCCCCCCCCCGGCGACCAGAAAAGGATTAAGCGGAAGAAGATGGATGGATGGAAGTTATTCTGATTGGTGCGCATATAAACACTTATTCTGAAGCTTGGGTTGAAAATATGTTTACTGCGCATATCTGTACGTCAGCCACACGTGGACGTGACGTATTTCCGCCTTTACAGCAGCTAGCGGAAGACATGGCGGGAGTAAAACAAAACTGGTCTGTATCGTCCTGCTGTCTCCCTCTGTTCGCCATATGGAGAAGTATGTACTTGTAGCTTCATTACGAAGACCAGCAGAAGCAAAAGTACAGTCTGAATAACAATACAGGTCCATTTCAAAGAGAAAGACACAAAGTGGGGTTTGTTTACACCGGAAGTTGCTTCTTCTTCTACTATTTTCGGAATGTTGAAATGTTGACATGCGCATGTCAAAATGATTTAGTCCGTTCAAACGTGTGACACATGGAAACGCACGTCCTAATCAGATCAGCTTTTTCAGGATCCATGTAAACAGTAAAGTTCTGATCTAAATTATAATCAGATTGAAGAAATTTTGCCCATGTAACCGTGGCTATTGTGGTGTGGCATGGAGGTGATCAGCCTGTGGCACTGCTGAGGTGTTCTGAAGATCCAGGTTGCTTTGATAGTGACCTTCAGCTCGTCTGCATTGTTGGGTCTGGTGTCTCATCTTCCTCTTGACAATCCTCCATAGATTCTCTATGGGGTTTAGGTCAGGAGACTTTGCTGGCCAATCAAACACAGTGATGCCATGGTCATTAAACCAGGTTCTGATACTTTTGGCAGTGTGGGGGGTGCCAAGTCCTGCTGGAAAATGAAATCAGCTTCTTCATAAAGCTTGTCAGCAGAGGGAAGCATGAAGTGCTCTAAAATTTCCTGGCAGACGACTGTGCTGACTTTGGTCTTGATAAAACACAGTGGACCAACACTAGCAGATGATATGGTTCCTCAAATCATCACTGACTGTGGAAACTTCACACTAAACCTCAAGCAACTTAGATTCTGTGCCCCTCCACTCTTTTTCTAGACTCTGGGGCTTTGATTTCCAAATGAAATGCAAAAGTTACTTTTATCTGCACAGAGGTCATCTGCTGGTGTTGGTCCAGTCTTTTATCAAGACCAAAGTCAGCGCAGTCATCTACCAGGAAATTTTAGAGCACCTCATGCTTCCCTCTGCTGACAAGCTTTATGGAGAAGCTGATTTCATTTTCCAGCAGGACTTGGCACCCCCCACACTGCAAAAGTATCAAAACCTGGTTTAATGACCATGGCATCACTGTGTTTGTTGTTCATAACACCTCAGCAGTACCACAGGCTGATCACCTCCATTCCGCGCCACATTGATACAGTAATTAATCCCAAAGGAGCCCCAACCAAGTATTGAATGTGTACATGGACATATTTTTCAGTCGGCCAACATTTCTATTAAAAAAAAACTATTTTTTAAATTAATTTTATGTAATATTCTAATTTTTTGAGAAACTGAATTTGGGGGTTTCATGGGCTGTAAACCATAGTCATCAAAATTAAAATAAACACTTGAAATGTATCACTCTGTGTGTAATGAATCTATATAATATATGGGTTTCACTTCCTGAAATGAGTGACAAAAAATATTGAACTTTTTCATGATATTCTAATTTTTTGAGATGTACCTGTAATGGGAAATTTTTGACAATCCTGTGCTTTTCTCGTATTGTTATAAGGATAAGGACCTGTACTTATATAGTGCAGTAAACTGGAAAAAAGCATCTGCTTTCAAATTTGGAATTCTTCCCACAACTTTTAGTGCAGAAAACACTCTAAAAACACTGCAACTTTTAAAAAAAGCTTCTGCAAATTCAGGCTTTTTGGCTCGCAACAATCATAAAGACATCCCGCAACATCCTGGAGGGACTGCAATAACACACACCTGTCCCCACTCTCACCAATCAGATCACCATGGCAACTGCTGTCCCTGTGGAGAGTAGTTAATCCCTGTGCACCCCCCACATCAGCTCCTACCTCTGTGGTTATAGGTGATTTTTTTTTTAGAGAAGGAAGCCCCACTCATTGTCCACAATTGAACAAATTTAAGCTTTCTTACCACAGAGAGAAAAAGTGGCTGCACTTTGGCTATGGCCACAATGCCGGTCTTAATGCTCAATTCTGATTTTTTGCAGAGATCTGATTTTTTTGTGAGGGCATTCACATTATAATTTAAACGCGGCCTCCATCAGACTCCAGTGTGAACGGTCTACAGCTGTGAAATGACCCGCATGCGCAGAAGAAAACGTAATGTCACACACAGCATTTTGTTTACAGAAGTAAATATGAGCCCTGAACAATTGAGGGGGACAGAACTTCTTCACCTTGATGCAGCGCAGCAAAATAAAATGTTTAAATCACTCAGAAATGATTAGGTACAAAATAAATGAGACCAGCTTCATTCCTCTATGCAACAGATGACCGCGGTGATCAACTCTGCTTTAACAGAACTGATCGATTAAACAGCTCTCTTGAAAATGACACCCCGTGTCTCAATGGGATTACCTGTATAAATAAGGTTAATAATAAATAATCCTAGTGATTACAACAGTGGCAGTGTGACTGTGCTCTTATTCTCCTGGTTAGCTGTGTTAGAAAGCAAGTTAACGTCTCTACATTCATTAAGATTCATGCTCTTCATCCTGCTGTAAAACATTTAGCTCACTCTTAGTGACCTGACAAGAATGACTTTCCTGAAAAAAAAAAAGTATATATATGAAGCTTACCCGAGTAGGTGACAGCATTTGTACTGTATGTTGGGCTTTGAGAGTACGATGGAACTACTGAAGCTACAGCAGCCACAGGTTGGACAGTGGAGGTTACAGGGTAGATGGAGAAAGAGGACGAGGCAGCACTGGGTGCAGCTGGTTTTATCACGGTCACCTGTCGAGTCTGCTGGGTTTGGGTGTAAGATGTTACCCCCTGGCTATATCCTGATTTTGCAGCTACAAAACAAAGATAGAAGCAAACACATTACTATTGTGCAGTGTAGAAGTCCAACTGCGACTCTTCTTCTTTTAGCATCACAGCAGACATATTTTGCAATTATTCTGCATATGCTACATCAGCATAACCCACAGTGATATAGGCAGAAAAACAGATCAAAGTGAAAGAGTATTTTTAAAAGCAATGAAATTTACCAGATTGAATTGTAGATAGGTTGCATTGCATCAGAACTTTAGGTTAACAAGTATGAGCTGTGTGTGTATTTAACATGCCTGTCTGGTAGTAGGACTCTGCCACACTAGGTTGCGGCTGTGCAGCAGCAGCAGCTACAGCCGCTGTAGCGGTAGGCTGTTGGTAGTACTGCTTACTGCTGTCATAAGCTACGGCTGGAGCTGTGGACCGCACATAGGAGTAAGAGTCCTGCAAAGCAAAATGTTCAGAGTTAATGTGTTAAAAGGAGGGAGAAGATACATTAAAAAAAAAAAAGATTTACTCAAACAGATACTCTTTGGTAACAAAATTAATGTACTGAAATGTTCTGTGATCAACAGAGAATTCCGCAAAGGGCAAACGTATGGTGTACCTGGTAGTTCTGTGAAGTGACCGGGGGTGGTGGTGGAGGGACCTCAGGCTGGCGTTGAGGATAGGCATAATCAGTGGCGGCGTGTGCTGGCTGATATCCTCCATAGGCTGCAGCAGAAGCAGCAGCTGCCACGGCGACGGGCGCAGGCCTTGCTACAGCAACAGTGGCTGCGGTGGGGGCATAAGCTGCAGCAACAGTGTGTGCTGCAACTGGTGCTTGATGGACAGTGTAACTGGCAACTGTGGTAGGGTGTGTGTATGCTACCCCGGCAGCTGGCTGATGACTGTAAGACACAAATAAAAAAAATCTAGATTGGAGCTGCATAAAGACAGAAAACGTAACCTTTACAATTACAGATACAGTCTGATCATGGCTCTGAATGTTAGTTTGTGTATTATGCTACATTCACATGTTAGTATTAATTTGGTAACCACTATGACAAATGAGAGCAATGGTTGGCAATTGGAAGTATGCAAATATCAAAAGGTTTCTGCTCTAAAACAAGAGCACTCTGAGATGAGTGCAGTATCCCCTGCCTCCATTTTCTTTGAAGGTCCCAATATGTCATATGAAAATCCTGGCACGTCAGCGCATTGGCGCTACCTATAGGGCGGGACTGAAACTACAAATGATGGTTGTGTGCATGCGTCAACCGCTTGGCCTGGGTGGATGAAAAAAGTGAGTATGTACAGCGCCGCGTGCGCGCCGTGCTCATCCAAAGCGCACGTGGACCAAAGTAGACTAGAGGGGAAATGCAGCATGAATAAGGCTTAAGAGCAACAAAGCATTCAGAATCATGGTCAAAACACTGGACAAGAAATCTGTGATCCCCACGTGATTCTCCAAAGTTGCATTACCTGCGCTGTAAGAAAAATACAGATGATATCACAACTGTCAAGTACTTTGTAACTACGACTGACCTATGGTCAAGCACAATAATGGAGCTGTACCTGTCCCTGACAATTCGCTCCAGTAGTGGAGATTTTAAAATGAAGAGTCGACGCTTGCATACGTCATTTTTCCCCTCAAGACCACACAAGAGAAGCTATAGCCCACAGACTGAAGGAAGCGCAATCACCTTGGAGCCTGCAGGAGAAACTAGTCTGCATAACAACAGATGGTGGATCTAACGTTGTCAAGGCAGCTTCTCAAAATAAATGGATGAAGCTCCAGTGCTTTGGTCACAGGCTTCATCTAGCAATTGGTAAGTAGAATGAATAAAAAAATAAAATTTTATGTAATCTGTGTTTTTCCTAAAGTCAATGAATAATTAAGATTAACCTCTTGCACTCCGGGATACCGCGGGCGGTCACGTCTCTGCGTACTAGTGCGCCCTTGGGCGCACTAGGACGCACACTGTGCGTCTCAGTGCGCACTGACAAAAAAAAAAAAGCTGCATTTCCGTTCTTCCACTACAGACACAGCCGCGAACAGAAAGCCAAAGGAGTGCTTTGATTGGTTTAGATTTGACTGACCTCTCATTCGACTAATAAGAGCCTTGAATTGGGTTTCTGAAACCTAGAAGAACCAATGACTGAAAACCTAGCAAGAAGGACCCGCCTACCAACGACTGCGAATACAGCGAGCCAATTGAAGCAGAGAAGTTCGACGATTGAAAGCGTGCGTCCCGTGCGTAAAATCTGTTTTGTGTAAGCCGCTGTGTGTGACGGTAGCGTTCGCCAGTGTTTTTTTCTTACTACTGTTCTTATTTGTTTTGAAAAATCGTTTGCCAAAACCGCAATAATGGAATCATGGTTTGACCGGGTCACGTGACCAGAACCACGAGTCGTAACAAGCAGACCAGCGTCATGTTCGTCTGACAATGAGGAAGAGATGTTCGCCAGCGACACTGCTGTTGTGGACAGGTAAGTGTTATAAGCTAAATTATTCTTTATCCCTGACTTTATCCCTGATATGACTTTTGACCGATCGGTAAATTACAACTGTGCGTCATCGCCACATGATGGACAGCGGCGCACGGACCGGATCGTGCGCCGAGAATGGTCCCCCCCCCCTCCTCTGTAGCGGATTGCAGATATTTTAGTACAACTGTGCGTAGTAGAGTTTTTTTACGTGGCATGCTTCTTTGTGTGTGGGGGGCTTGTTTGTTCATTCATTCATTCATGAATGAATAAACACCCCCCCCCCCCACACACACAGAGCCCTGAGTGTCACCTTTCATTAGAGCCCAAGATCAAGCTTCTATATTGAATCATTCAAAAGTTACAGACGTTTTTCCAAACTGTGCCATTTGGCACAATTTGGCACAGTTCAAAAACGCCTGGGAACAACCTGACAAAAAAGCTGTGTAATATATTCATGTTTTGTGGTATTGTTACAAAATTTTGACCTCAGCTGGATAACACTTGGTTCTACATTTCTGTTGCATTTTCCAGCCCGTATCTGACAGCTGTGTGTTATTTGCAAGCATTTGTATCCCAAAAAAAAACACCCAGGCAAACTTTATTTTCTTCAAGTTCAGTATGTTTAGATGACTGTTACTCAGTGGCAGGAGCACTTAGAGAGATTATGACTGTTGTGCCAAAAAAATTCAGCGTTTTCTTTTAAATGAGACCAACCACATGAAGATGCTGCAAAGGGTTGAAGAACAGCTTTTGATTTACTTTGGGTACGTTATTTTTAGGCGTTTTTAGGGAAATTGACCAGAGTGCAAGGGGTTAATAATTACGATTTCAATACTGATAAAAAATAATCGTGATCATCATTTTGGCCATAATCGTGCAGCCCTAGGTCAGGGTGTAAGCCGTCCAAGATGCGTCTTAAAGACAACTATGGTATCGATTTGAAAATCCTACATTTCTTTGAGTAGGTACTGTGTTTACAAGATTTAGGGAACAAAAGCACTCTGTGGCGAGTGCAATATCCCCCACCTCCGTTTCCTTTGAAGATCCCAATACTTAATGACAGATCAGTTTTCAACTTTTCAATATAATTACTGTGCCAGAACCAAATTATGATTAACCCATCATCCATGAATATACAACAAATTATACAACCCATAGCTGTAGGGCAGGATCCCGAGGTGAGCCTGTGTGGCAAGTTTAGTGACCCTAGAGCACAGGTGTCAAACTCACTCCATGGAGGGCCAAGACCCTGCAGGTTTTACCTCCACCCAGTGTCTTCAGCAGGTGATTTCACTGAATTTCTTCCCACTGATTGCTAATCAGTGAAAACATCTGCTGAAGACGCTGGGTGGAAGTAAAACATGCAGGGTCTTGGCCCTCCGTGGAATGAGTTTGACACCCCTGCCCTAGAGGGTTTATACGTTCTTATAGCAGGCGTCACCAGCTAAAACTGCAAAAGTTCCCCCAGCCGAGGTCCGAACTAGGTGTGGGAATCTTTAGGCACCTCATGATTTGATTATGATTCAGAACTCCAATTTGATTCTAAAACCCATTCTAAATGCATCTTGATGCATTTTCCTTTCTATTCAGGATTTTTCCCTCCCACTGTGTGACAACTAGGGCTGCAACTAATGATTATTTTGATAGACAAATAATCTTTCTTCGATTAGTCGACTAATAACGATTATTTCTCTCATGCCTACCATCTCCATTTCCTGTTGGCACAGCTCCTCTTCGGAGCTCCAGGTCACGTTTTACCTCATCTGTTTGAGCCTGCACACCTGTGAATATCCAGTCCCTCCAGGATTTCGTGGAATGTTTTTATGATTGTTGCAGCCCAAAAAGCCTGAATTCGCAGGAGCTTTTTTAAAAAGTTGCGATAAAAGTTGCAATGTTTTTAGTGTTTTTTTTTTTTTTTTTTTTTGCAATAAAAGTTGTGGCAAGAATTATGAATTTCAAAGCAGATTTTTTTTTTTTTTTTTTACAGTTTACTGCAGTGATATTCTATACAACAATTAGGGCTGTCGCGATAACTGCAATTATGTAATACCGTGCTATGGACACACCTACCGCGGAGGAAAACGACCAACTGCAACAACCACCATGTTCATTTTTCTCGTTGTTCACTTATGTACCCCTACTGATTATTAAATAATTTGTTAAATGAAGTGTATTTTTATTGCCAACACCATGTTTGCACCCAGTACTCTGAAAGCTTCCATAGCACCCAGTGCTGCCGCTGCCGGGTGCTGATGGTAGCAGCACCGTTTGGGGCACTCTCTCTCCAGACGGACTCCAGCAGGCAGATAGTGGTGAAAGTGTTTGGACTCCTTATATATAATAAGGATAATATAATACATAACATAATAATGAACATAAATTATTAGTTAATATTGCAGTAGCTGGTGAAGCAAATCCTCAGCGATTCATCAGTCATTCTTGCCTTTCCCTGCAATGAAGCCTAACCAGACCTGTTAGCTAAGCGACTTCTCATTGTTGTTCCAGTTACCAGTGGGTTAAAACCACCATAAATGCCTCCACTCTCTTGTACTTTTTTCCACGTTTAAAGTACTTTAATAAGCTCATGCTTCTCTCGGACAGCAACGCTACAGAGGCACGCTCTGCCTGCAGAAACAGTCACGTTGGCGCTGGGCGGGCGGGGCGCTTCCATGCAGATGACAGTCACATGCGTTGTTCGTGTGCGTGCTTGCGAAGCATTTCTTTCATATTTAATTTTTCTTAAATTAACACATTTTAGGCGCGGCGGCAAACTTCCTTAGCGCGGCGGGCCGCCACACAGAAATGTTACCAGAGGAAACCCTGAACTCTTTTGTGCAACAACAAATACAGACTTTAACACGATATCCATTACAACAGCTAAACTGCACTGAATGCATGTTAAAGAATATAGATTTGGAAATTATTGGCAGCACCTTCATTTGAAAACTCCCTACAGTCCCCAACCACTCGGTACTGAGCAAAGAGGAAAAAGTAAATAATTTATTCTGTTGCTCTGTACTGTCTATAGGAGTCCACATTTTTCTGGAAAAAAAATAGACAATATTCTCTCTCTTTCCATGCCCAACTCCTACCTGTCTGTCTGCTGCACGTCAGTCTTGACACACACACTTGTCTTTTCAGACACACATCTTTCATTTACGGCAGGACGATCGGGGGGGGGGGGGGGGGGGGTGTCCGCTCAGACCACAGATTCACAGCTTTAAAGCTCATTGACCAGATGTAGTAATGATTTTACCTCTAAAGATGCATAAAATGTTTAAACACTGGCTGTAGTGTTAGACTTAGTCGTTTTGTTTGTGACTTTATGGAGTCTGTGCTCATGCGCGCTCCCACGACAGGGTGCTTTTGGGGCAGGCGGACGTTTTTCAACACAAACCCAGCGCTTCATACACATGGTCAGTGAGATGTTCACCGGCAGGCTGGGGGAGATGGAGGAAGGGAGGTGTTGGAAACCTTGCGGGTGATTTTTTTTTTTTTTTTTAAATCACACACACAGTTTGCTGATGCGTCCATTAATACTCAGTGTAAACACGAAGTGAACACGGTACAGCGATGCAGTTGGCTGGTTAGACTGAGCGTTTGAGCACCAGTCAGAGACAAATTTGATTGGTGAAATTTGCTTAAGTTGACGAGGATTGGCCAAAATTCTGGGAAAGTTGCAATGATTGGACAAAGTTGAAAGGTCGCACAATAGTTGCACTGATTGGCCGATTTCACGTGAATTGACGAGATCGAAACATTGTGAAATCCTGGAGGGACTGAATATCACTTTGTCAGTCTCTACCTTAATATAATCTAGCCTATTACAACAAGTTCCCATAGCTAAATAAAATAATGACCCAACAAACATGAGTTTGAAACTTTAACTGGACAGTTTGATCCCCAGCCCTCGACCAACAGTGATCTGTGTGGAGTTTGCATGTTCGTGTCAGTGTGGGTTTACTCCGGGATTTCTCCGGTTTCCTCCCACATACCAAAAACATGCAAATTAGGTTAACTGGCATCAAAAACTGGGGATTCTAAATTGTCCTTAGGTATGACTGTGAGAGTGAATGGTTGTCTGTCTCTCTGTGTTGGCCCTGCGATGGACTGGCGATCTGTCCAGGGTGTACCCTGCCTCTCGCCCAAAGATGCTGAGATAGGCTCCAGCCCCCCCGCAACCTGAAAAGGATTAAGCGGAAGAAGATGAATGTTTGTAACAACACAATTAAATAACAGATGCTAAAGGGCAGTCTTTTAACCCCCAAAATAAATTGTAAAAACTCAAATAGCAGGCTCTGCTACCCCATAAAGGGCTGCTGTAATGCTGTATGTTCAAAACAAACTGGAGTAATATTCAACTCCATTAAAGTAAAAAAAGAAAAAGAAAATAACAAGCTAGTCCATCCTGTTTGAAACCTTGGTGGGTCTGGAAGTTTAAAAGATTAATTAGGCTTCAGATGAAAATTAAAAGAACTTCCAGTCTAAAATAAAAAAGCATTTTAAATATCAGTGCAGGAATGTGAGCCTCCACTACACATACAGTGAAATATTTAAGCTGTTTAAAATTTGTGATGATTATAGTTATCTTTTTTTTTAATTAAATTACAAATCATGATATTCTAATTTTCCGAGATGTACTAATGTTCAGAATGAAGGCTGATGTTACGATGACAATAATAGAGAATATGAAAAAGAGTAAGCTGCTCATGTAGTTCACCCATTTACTGCAGTTAACATATAAACACATGGACAAAATTGTTGGTACCCCTCTGTTAATTAAAGAAAAACCCACAATGGTCACAGAAATAACTTGAATCTGACAAAAGTGGTAATAAATAAAAAGTCTATGAAAATTAACCAATGAAAATCAGACAATGCTTTTGAATTGTGGTTCAACAGAATTATTTTAAAAAACAAACTCATGAAACAGGCCTGGACAAAAATGATGGTACCCTTAACTTAATATTTTGTTGCACAACCTTTTGAGGCAATCACTGCAATCAAACCATTTCTGTTAACTGTCAATGAGACTTCTGCACCTCTCAGCAGGTATTTTGGCCCACTCCTCATGAACAAACTGCTCCAGTTGTCTCAGGTTTGAAGGGTGCCTTCTCCAAACGGCATGTTTCAGCTCCTTCCACAGATGTTCAATAGGATTTAGATCAGGGCTCATAGAAGGACACTTTAGAATAGTCCAATGTTTCGCTCTTAGCCGTTCTTGGGTGTTTTTAGCTGTGTGTTTTGGGTCATTATCCTGTTGCAAGACCCATGACCTGCGACTCGAGACCAAGCTGTCTGACACTGGGCAGCACATTTCTCTCTAGAATACCTTGATAGTCTTGAGATTTCATTGTATCCTGCACAGATTCAAGACACCCTGTGCCAGATGCAGCAAAGCAGCCCCAGAACATAAAAGAACCTCCTCCATGTTTCACAGTAGGGACAGTGTTCTTTTCTTGGTATGCTTCATTTTTGCGTCTGTGAACATAGAGCTGATGTGCCTTGCCAAACAAAAAGTTCCAGTTTTGTCTTGTCTGTCCATAGGACATTCTCCCAGAAGCTTTGTGGTTTGGCAAATTCCAGTCTGGTTTTTTTATACTTTGTTTTCAACAGTGGTGTCCTCCTTGATCGTCTCCCATGAAGTCCACTTTGGCTCAAACAACGACGGATGGTGCGATCTGACACTGATGTACCTTCTTGACCTTGGGAGTTCACCATGAATGTGTTTAGAGGTTGTTCTGGGCTCTTTTGTTACTATTCGTATTATGTGTCTCTTCCATTTTTCATCAAGTTTCCTCCTGTGGCCACATTCAGGGAGGTTGGCTACAGTCCCATGGATCTTAAATTTCTGTGCAACTGCAGTCACAGGAACATCAAGCTGCTTGGAGATGGTCTTATAGCCTTTACCTTTAACATGCTTGTCTATAATTTTCTTTCTAATCTCCTGAGACAACTCTCTCCTTTGCTTCCTCTGGTCCATGTTTAGTGTGGTACACACCATGTCACCAAACAGCACAGTGACTACTTGTCACCCTTTAAATAGGCCGACTGACTGATTACAAGTTTGTAGACACCTGTGGTGTTAATTAGAGGACACATCTTGGTTGAAAATAATGTGACCATAGGGACATGTTCAATCTTTTCTAGGGGTACCATCATTTTTGTCCAGGCCTGTTTCATGAGTTTGTTTTTTTTAAAGTAATTCTGTTGAACCACGATTCAAAAGCATTGTCTGATTTTCATTGGTTTATTTTCATAGACTTTTTATTTATTACCACTTCAGTCAGATTCAAGTTATTTCTGTAACCATTGCGGGTTTTTCTTTCACTAACAGAGGGGTACCAACAATTTTGTCCACGCATGTAGCTAGCATAACAGAAGCAGCTCAACTGTCAGCAACCATCGTCAAAGAGAGATTATTGTCTGACAGCAGGTAAACTATTTAAACGGCATGTACTAATAGTTTGGTCAGTTTTCTAAAGCTGAGAGTGTCACTCATTGAAAATAAGAAGCGCTAACATTACTTGCTGACCTTACCGGTGCAGTCTGCTGACAGGTGGCTGGAGATGGAGGAATAGAGAGGAGGGAATGGATGCATCACTGTAATGCAGCTGTGATATGACAACACTGCTTTACAGTCTACATTTAACTGGTTTCAGCATACTGTATATATTTTTAAAAAAATGCAAAACTTACACCCAAGTACAGCATATATATTTTTGTAATTGCTAAAATAACAATTGTGCAGCTGTTTCTAATCACTTCAGTATTCCATTTATACTGCTTTTATTTATATTGCTTTTCATCACTTAAACATAACAAATGTTACAGGGCAAAAATGCCCATTTGTACAGTCTTTTATATTTCATTTTATTATCTTTTTAAGATTAGAAGCATTGTTTAAAGTCAGAAAAATAAAACTCCTGCACTGATGCTGAAATCCTGTGAAGGCCTGCTTTTTTCCCCACATGGAAGACTGATCAAGAATTGAAAACGGAATCGATAAAGAATCAGATTAATAAGCAAACTCGACAATGCCATAGAGAGCCTAAGCCACAACTCCTCTACTTCCGCATATGGGATCTTAAATCAAAAAAAAAAAAAAAAAAACTCCATTGAAATGAATGGCAAGAGCAAAATTATCTTTTGATCCTGATCAAATTTTGCCCCAAGTTACACAAATGTCTGTCAAATTAAAAGATAAAAGTCAATGACTGATAAACAATTTTCAAACGTAAAGCACATAAGAGAACGACAACAGACCAGAGAGAGCGACTATTGCAGCTGCTGAGGGTAAGTAAAATGTTGTTTTTTACATTTGTGTCATAAATTAATAATTCATCCAGCCTGATGGCGTTTTCCTTTACAAACTATGGATACAGTAGTTAACCAACTGTTGGTTAAGCGCTGTAAATAAATGCAGAATAAAGGTATATTTTTAAATCAGGACTTCATGATGGAGGCAGCTGCCTTCATGTAACATTTCTATTGAATCAGGATTTCCTTTGGTAACAACAAGCATGCGCACGAACAACGCGCGTGGCCATCATCCACACGGAGTTTAGAAGCGCCCCGCCCACGCGAGCTTTCCAGTCAGTCGGCAGGCAGTATCTCGCTAGCGGCAGCAGCATCTTCATGGAAAAGGAGTGAAAACCGGGAAATCAAACAGCAGAAATGGACTCTATTTGAAGAGAAACTTTGTGAATAAGTCCGCTGTGTCTTCGTTGGTGAAAATCCTGGTGCGTCAGCGACTTGGCGCTACCCATCGGGCGGGAGTGAAACTACAAATGATGGTTGTGTGCATGCGTCAACCGCTTGGCCTGGGTAGATGAAAAAAGTGAGCAAGTACAGCGCTGCATGCGTGCCAGGCTCATCCAAAGCGTATGTGGACCAAGGCGAACTAGAGGGGAAATGCAGCATAATAAGGCTTGACTGTCCAACAGAAGTATGTTTATTAAAGTACTTTAAATACGTAAAAAAAAAAAAAAAATCAGAAGAGGTACAGTATGTAAGCAATGGAGGCATTTATCATGGTTTTAACACGCTGGAAATGGGAGCAATAACGGAAAAGTCGCTTAGCTAAGAGATGTGGTTAGAATTCAAATGCAGCCGGCTTCATATGAAGGGAAAGGTAAGGGGGACTGATGAATTGCTGAGGATACATTTCACCAGCCACTACAATATTAAGTTATGCTCCCAATTATGTACCTGGCAAGTTAAGATGACCGAAACTCACAAAGTCAATGACTTTAATCCGTCAGCAGCCTTCAGACAAACTGAACGTGCCAGCATTTGGATTTCAAAATAAAGGAGGTTTTTCTTGGTGGTGAGATTTCTTTAAAAAAAAAAACAAAAACAAAACTATAAATATATAGAAATATTATAACAGAAATAACGGCATCCTTGGTCATTTAAGTTAATTTAAATCATTAAATACAACTTCATTAATATTTTTTCTTTGTAATTTGAGTTAAATTATGGTTCTGTTCTGACTACAAAATTATGGTCAAAAATATAAATTGTTATAAGGAAAAAGTAAAGCTAAAGTAGCTTTGAAGGTTAGGAAGCAGTTAGCTCAAAGGTTAGGCCTTTTTTGGATTTTATAACAAAGATGGAAGGATAGACCTCTACATGACACACAACCCGCAAGAAGCGCTGCACGAAAAAACACTCGGAATACGACAGGCCAGCACACGTCTCAGAGAAGCATTAGCAACAGCTAAGCTAAAGAGACACCAGCATGGAGCTTTTGCTCAAAGCGTCAAGTTTATTTACGAAGCGCTTTTCCCAGACGTATAGTCACAAAGTGCTGTACAATAAAATGGAATAAAAGGAAGTTGATAGATAAAAATCACTTTAAAATACAAAAACAAGTTAAAACACGAGATTAAAATAATTTAAAAATATCAGACATACCAATAAAAAGCAGTTGAAACTCAATGGAAATATTTGTTAAATCAAAAAGTTTTCAGCTGCTTTTTAAAAGAGTCCACAGAGTCAGCTAGACATATTTGGAGTGGGAGTCAATTCCAAACACCGTCCACCACCCTCCCTGTGTGCAAAGATGAGTCTCCGCGGAAAATAAAGCCCGAGAATACTTTATTATATGTAAGAGATGTCCAACAGTTTTACTTTGGGATATGCTTTGAGGTTGAATAAGGTGAAAAAAACTGAAATATATGGGATTGTGATGCTTGATTATCATGATAGGATTGAATCGTGACCCATGAATCACGATCCGAATCAAGAGTTCCTTCACGATTCCCACACCTACTTTGAAATCTATTCTCCTCTTCTTCTCCCCTTCATATCTGTGAAGACTGGGTTTCCACTCCAAGATCCATCCTGCACTGAGATGTTCTGAAGGGAAGAGGTTGCAGGGTTTCTCCTGGTAACATTTCTCGGTGGCAGCCCACCTCGCCAGAAATATTACCGCCATGCCAAGGAGATATGAATTTAAGAAAAATATATGAAGCAATGACTTTCCGCAAGCACGCACACGAACAACGCGTGTGGCCGTCACCCGCGCGGAGTTTAGAAGTGCCCCGCCCACACGAGCTTTCTAGTCAGTCAGCAGGCAGTGTCTCGCTAGCGACAGCAGCACCTTCGTGGAAAAGGAGTGAAAACCGGGAATTCAAACAGCAGAAATGGACTCTATTTGTAGAGAAACTTTGTGAAGAAGTCCGCCGTTTCTTCGTTGGTGAAAATCCTGATGCATTAGCGCCTTGGCGCTACCGATCAGGTGGGAGTGAAACTACAAATGATGGTTCTGTGCATGTGTCAACCGCTTGGCCTGGGTAGATGAAAAACGTAAGCATGTACAGCGTCGCGTGCGTGCCAGGCTCATCCAAAGTGTATGCGGACCAAGGCGGACTAGAGGGAAAAATGCAGACTGTCCGACAGAAACATGAGTTTATTAAAGTAGTTTAAACGCGGAAAAAAAAAAATAAAAAAAAAAAAAAATCAGAAGAGGTATGTAAGCACTGGAGGCATTTATCATGGTTTTAACACGCTGGAAATGGGAGCAATAACGGAAGAGTTGCTTAGCTAAGAGATTTGGTTAGACTTCAAATGCAGCCTGCTTCACATGAAGGGAAAGGCAAGGGGGACTACTGAATTGCTGAGGATATATTTCACCAGCCACTACAATATTAAGTTATGTTCCCAATTATGTACCTGGCAAGTTAAGATGACCGAAATTCACAAAGTCAATGGCTTTAATCCGTGAGCAGCCTTCAGACAAACTGAACGTGCCAGCATTTGGATTTCAAAATAAGGGAGGTTTTTCTTGGCGGTGAGGAGATTTCTAAAAAAAAAAAAAAACAAAAAAAAAAAAAAAACTATAAATATATAGAAATATTATAACAGAAATAATGGCATCCTTGGTCATTTAAAGTCCAAATGTCACGTAATTTTTTTTTCCAAATGCCAACGAATTTTGATAAAATATACATAGCTTAAACCAAATATTCATACCGGAGACCATATCACCCACCCGTATTTACATAATAGCACAAAATACACCAGGCGAAGGCCCCGCCTTGCTCGCTGGCTTGTGACAGCCAATCCAGACCGCGGCCAAGTTTTTGACGTCACAAATTTAACCCTGGCTGCCCTGCCGTATCAACATTCACACTATCAACATTGGACAATCATGACGGAAAGTGACAGCGATTGTGAACAAATTAGCTTAGTTTTGTCCTCTAGTGAATCGGACTTGGAATTCAGGGAAGACGACACCCCAGATACTGATGACAGTGGTTCAGACAGTGACAGAGGCATAGAACCTTACAGGTTTGAGCCGTTCGAGACGGAATCAGATGCTTTGTCTGATGACAACAGTTCCGACGATGACCAAAGAGCAGAACCAGTGGAAAATGTCACTGAATTGGACATTAATCGCCTCCAGAATGTTGAATGGTAAGCCAAAAAGAAATCTGTGATGTTTAATAAATTAACTATAACCACCGGCAAAATTGGGAAGCCGAAGGGGGTCTGTCGAGGGCGCCCCATAAATATCGATTTTTCGGAAGCCATTATTATGACGATACAGTGGGGCGCTAGCTTACAGTAGAACCCTTTCTTTCCTCATTCAGTTGTAGCAACAAAATCAAGGATGAAATGGAAGTAATTGTGGAAAATGACTTGTATTAAAATCCCCAGGATCGTGTGTATAGGGCCATAACCAGGAATGTTCCTTTCTCACTGTAGACGAATTAGAAATCTAGCTTGTTGTTTTGTACGCCAGCTTCAAGGTTTGATAACTAGAAATAATTGGGAAAAAACTATGTCTCTAGCACATGGCACTTCATGGGGAGGGCTTGAAAGTTCTATTAATAAACAAAGACAACATGAATAATGCAATGGATCTTTTCACTTTATTTTACATGAGTTCTGCAAGGCATTTATGAGGTGGATATGGTGTAAATAATATGGACAGGATGTGAACACATTATTGAATATTATATACAGTATATTATACTGTTACAAAATTTATAAAAGCTCACAATTGCAATATCAACAAACCTGTGCTTACAATATCAACAAACAAGCATATTTATGTATACATGCATTCAGAAAATATTTGCAAATTCTTGTACTTGAATTTTTCAATAGGTGCACCTGTGAGTGTTGCCAAGCAATGCCAACAGTGGAGGAGAGCCGCTGCTGTCAAGAAATTGACCAAATCAGAATGAGAATGGAGGCGCATACCTGTCAAGTGATACGTTTTCGCCGTATTTTAATACGGGGAAAATGCAATTTTAGCAAATACAGGCGTATTGCCATTTCTGTACGCCCAAAAGAAAAATATACGGGAAAAAAAATTATTGAGTGTGTTGAGGAACACGTCGTGTGTGTGACCCCCACAGCTAGGGGCTGGCAGAGCGCTCAGCGTGAGCTATTATCACTACAGTGAAAAGTGTGGACTCAATCATTAGGCTGATGGCCGGGGCGGGCAAAGCGCTCAGCGTGAGCTATTATCACTACAGTGAGAAGTGTGGACTCAATCATTAGGCTGATGGCCTCACACTTTCGACTGTCCTGCGGCTCTGGAACAGAGAGGAATCGCCTTCCAAATCCAGAATTCTGCTTTTTTTATTTTGAGCAGGACGCTGAGTTGTGTTGTTATTGTCAAATATCCATGAATCCTTAAAATATTTGACAATAACAACACGAATTACATTTAAAACATTTCCCAGAAAAGAGTCCCTTATTACCCAGCTGTCCCTTATAGCCCCGTTTTACGGTGCCATCCAGCAATACGATACATGATTTATTTCTAAGGATAAAATTGTTGGTCGTTGTTACGTTGGTAACGAGGGGTAACTAAGAACAAAAATAGTGATTGCCTTCCACAAACAAAGGAAAAAAACTGTCTATGTATTAAAAATATGCGGTGCCTCTTCCAGTCTCCATATAAACAATCAATCAGGATACCCCAAGCATCAAACTAAGGTACAATCTGTTTCGTCACTTCCGCCTTCTTCCCCAGGCGATTCCGGGGGCCGTGAGTAGGAACGTCAGGCCAAGTGCGGCAGTTTTAAATTAACGAATGTTCCAGCGTTACTGAAGCATATGCACCAAGACCCGAACGGATCGGTTCCCTTTTATATCTAGTTTCAAGACATTTTAAGGACCCTATTACGTGACAGTTGGACTTTAAGTTAATTTAAATCATTAAATACAATTTTATTAATATTTTTGTCTTTGTAATGAGAGTTAAAATTATGGTTCTGTTCTGACTGCCAAGTTATAGTCAAAAATATAAATTGTTATAAGGAAAAAGTAAAAAAAAAATAAATAAATAAAATACCACAGTCTGCTTCAAATTTATTTAAAAAAACATTAATTTTATTTTAAAAAACAGACAAAAATAAGCCATAAAATAATCCACAAATTTATAATAAAAAAAGTTTCAAATGTACAAGTCAATTTTACAAGCGGAAATTACAAATTTGAGGAAAATGGTTTCAAATTTAGATAAATTTACAGAGAAAAGTAGAAAACTATAAAAAAAAATCATTATAAATTTTGGAGAAAAAACTCAAACCTTCAAGACTGAAGTCATTACTCAGGTTTTTAAGTGGGGGCTCTTTGTACCCTTAACTAGAAATTTTTGGTTGTCTCCTTTAATTTACATGGCACTTGATATTTTCTAACCTGTTTCTATACCACCATAGACAGAGAGAGAACTCGAATTAAGACAGAGCTCAGAGAGGGCAAGATGAGACAGAAGAGAGGAGCCAAGGAGAGGAAAGTGTTCAGGCAGAGGGTCCAGGAGAGGTGAGAGCAGAGGAAGGAGAGAAGGATGACACCAGTAAAAAGTCCAAACACAGGACGTCTGGGTGGGACCCCAACTGGCCCAATATTCCAACATTCAAGCCTTGGTTGTACAATACTTCAAACTGTAAGTTCCATATGCACAGCAGTGGCTCAGGAGGTAAGAGTGGGTCGTCCAATAACCGGATGGTTGGCAGTCTGAATCCCGCTCTCCCCAGATATCCTGCCGTTGTGTCCCTGGGCAAGACACTTTTCCCACCTTGCCTCCAGTGTCCATAACACTAGATATGAATGTGTATAAATGTTCGGTGGTGGCCGGATAGGCCATTGGCCCAGATTGGCAGCCACATTTCCGTCAGCCTGCCACAGGGCAGCTGTGGCTACAGTAGTAGCTTGCCACTACCATTGTTTATCTGGAGTGAATGAATAATGTATCTGTAAAAAGCATCTTTGAGTGTCTATTATAAAGCGCTATATAAATCTGATGCATTATTATATCCAAAGTTACTGTGCAAAATTTTAAAAAAGAAATACATAGTATAAAATTAACATATTCATACATATGTGTTTTCTGCCCCCCTGGAAAAATATGTTGCCGCCACGCCAAGGTCTTTAAGCCAGAGGAAACACTGAGGTTGTCAGTGGAGGAGCCATCCCTGCATCGTTGTGGATTTCAGCACAGAAGAAGCCCTCAAATTTTTCAGGGGTCTTAGTTTTCAAATTCAAGATTCAAGAAGGTGCTGCTGCCATAATTTGTCACATAATCTAACATGCATTAAATGCAATTTAGTTGTTGTAATGACTAATTCTATCTTTTTTTTATTTTAAGCCTTCAGCAAGAATACAATGTTGGTCATTTTTTGACAATTTTACTGAGCGTCCATCTTCTACTGCTTAATCCTTTTTCGGGTAGTGGGGGGCTGGAGCCTATCCCAGCATCTTTGGGCCAGAGGCAGGGTACACCCTGGACAGATCCCCAAACCATCGCAGGGCCAACACAGAGAGACAACCATTCACTCTCACATTCATACCTAAGGACAATTTAGAATCCCCATTTGATGCCAATTAACCTAACCTGCATGTCTTTGACCTGTGGGAGGAAACCGGAGTACCCAGAGTAAACCCATGCAGACAATTTTACCGAGCCTTTAATTCTAAATAAATCATTGTTTAACAGGAATTTTTTGGCAATCCTGTGCTTTTTTGTTACATAGAATAGCATCACTTTAAACTATGGAAAAACCAGCTACTTTACAATCTGTACTTCCTCACACAACTTTCAGTGCAAAAAACCTCTAAAAATGTCAACTTTTATCGCAACTTTTTGGGAAAGCTTCCACAAATTCAGGCTTTTTGGGCTGCAACAATCACAAAAACAGCCGACGAAATCCTGGAGGGACTGAAATCCAGTGAGATTATGCATACACGCTTCACGCATTGAATTTGTTTACTGACTCTGAGTTGTTAACTTGACACTACACCCCCTCTGCACTAAAGAAAGCACTTGTTAGCACTTTGTGAAGCCATAAGTTAAATAATAAAAAGTGTATTATTGTAACTGACTTTGGGTCAGTTCTTTATGTGATAATTTATGTATTAACAAAGTCAGAGTATGCCTGCTACAATTTGAAGTATTAGGTCACTAAGATTTTTTTCCTTACAAGTAAAATAGCTACTAAAATGGTAATTTCCTTGACTGAATCGGCTCAAATCAAACTGGAATTGAATCGATTCAGAACCCCATGAACCAGAATTGAACCGATTCTGGAAATTAGTGATGACTCCCAGCCCTAGTTAAAAATGTCAATAACTGTTGTTTCTGGCCACTCTGATAGATTGTTCTTCCACATACTGGCTGGTAAACGATACAGACACTTTCATAAATGTAAAGTTTTTGATCATATCTCATCCGATCTTGTGGTAAAAGTTCGTCATAATATTGATATGACATATTGCTTTTATCACCTCTGCGTGTGTTGGTACATGTCTACTTCTGGATGAAAAGGCAGCAGTGTTATGGATATAGAGGTGGGCAACTGTAACTAAAGTATCAATAAAGTTGCGCTAGTTTGATATGATACCGATACCAGCACGGATGTCGGTATTATCGATCATTTTATCGATAGGCTCGCCCCTAGCTAAAACGAGACCAACCGCCCCTCCCCCAGCCCGAACAATACAACCGCCGGTAGCCGAACATCCCCTACCTACCCACATGATTTTCTTTTTTTTTTTAACTCAACAACATGTAAAAGCCTGTCTGAGTCAATACACAAAACATCTTGACTAAACGTACCTGTACTGAGCGGCAGCGCCGTGGGTAAATCCAAAGTAATTCCCGGTAGCCATTTTGGCATCTTCACCAAGCCGGCTGGGCACTGCGGAGAGGACACAGAGGATCACGCTAAGCTAACCGTTAGCAGCAAGCTCCAAGGTCTGTCCGTCGACCTCGGCCTGTCACCGTTCTTCTAAGTCTCTGTAGATTCATATAACATGCACATTCTTATCATACTCACCATAGGTGAAGGAGACTACAGGACATATAGGAATCATTGGTTTGGTATATTCTACAGACGGCCGAGCAGTACACCAACGTAATTATTACATGTCGAATCCGGAAATGCCGTTTGTGCGCATGCGCACTATAGCAGAGAGAGATTTACTTGATTCAGCAAGATCAGAGATAATTATTAGGGCTGGGCGATAAGGCCTCCCCAAAGAAATCTCCCATTTTCTCAAGCCACATTCGATTCTCGAGTCAGTTTTTGTCCTTTTCTTTTCTTCTTCTGCTTCTTCTTCTTCTTCTTCTTCTTCTTCTTATTATTATTATTATTACGCTATCACTCTATAAATTTAAGAAATCTCTGTCAGTGTGTGTGTCTGTCAGTGTGTCACAGTCCAAAGATCATAGGACCGCCTATGATGTTCCTATGATCTCTGCATGATGTCCTGTAATGTTCCTATGTATGAACTCATACATACTCTCGACTCCTTATGTGTGAAATGTCCTATGATGTTCCTGTGTAACAAAGGCAGGCATCACTCACGATCATAGGACTCGCTATGACATCATCAAAGATCAAATGCAGGCATCACTCAATAAATTCAAGAAATCTGTCAGTGTCAGTGTGTGTGTCACGGCCAAAGAGCATAGGACCGCCTATGATGTTCCTATGATCTCTGCATGATGTCCTATGATGTTCCTATATATAATGACTCCTTATGTGTGAAATGTCCTATGATGTTCCTATGTAACAAAGGCAGGTATCACTCACGATCATAGGACTCGCTATGACATCATCAAAGATCAAATGCAGGCATCACTCACAATCATAGGACTCGCTATGACATCAGCAAAGATCATAGGACTGGCTATGACATCAGCAAAGATCAAATGCAGGCATCATAGCACTCACTATGACATCATCAAAGATCATAGAACTCACTATGACATCATCAAAGATCATAGGACTCGCTATGACACAATCAAAGATCAAAGGCAGGCATCACTGAACGAGTGCTGACATGTTTGCTTACACCTTTGCTTACACCTACCTGCTTTCTACGGGCATGCAGAAATACTTGCTTATACTTGGTTTCTATGGGCATGCACGGGTATGCACAGGTATGCACTAGTTATTTCAAAATCACGTGCAAAACAAACCTTTTTAATAAAGCTTTGCTCAAAGATGAATCCATAAATTTTGAATAAAGTGCCAACCTTTTATATTTTTTTTAAAAAAAGGTTATACTTTTTTTTTTATAAAATTAGCTGCAATAATTATATAATTATTGAAGGAAAGCTGGTGAACAAGGAAGTTCCAAGGATTAGCAAGGCGGAAGTGAGGGTAACTTTGAAGAGAATGAAGAATGGAAAGGCAGTTGGTCCAGATGACATACCTATGGAGGTATGGAGATGTTTAGGAGAGATGGCAGTGGACTTTTTAACCAGATTGTTTAACACAATCTTGCAGAGTGGTAGGATGCCTGAGGAGTGGAGAAGTGTTTTGATACCAATTTTCAAGAATAAGGGTGATTGATGCTCAGAGCTGTAGTAACTACGGAGGCATAAAGTTGATCAGCCACACTATGAAGATATGGGAAAGAATTGTTGAAGCCAGATAAAGAGGGGAGGTGACAGTCAGTGAGCAGCAGTATGGTTTCATGCCAAGAAAGAGTACTACAGATACAATGTTTGCTTTAAGAATGTCAATGGAGAAGTATAGAGAAGGTCAGAAGGAGTTGCACTCTGTCTTTGTAGATCTAGAGAGAGCAGATGATAGGGTACCAAGAAAGGAAGTGTGGTATTGTACAACAAAGTCAGGAGTGGCAGAGAAGTATGTGAGGGCGGTGCAGGACATATATGAGGACAGTGAGATGGTGGTGAGGTGTGCTGTAGGAGTGACGGATAGATTCAAGGCGGGGTGGGATTACATCAGGGATCAGATATGAGCCCCTTCTTGTTTGCCATGGTGATGGACAGGCTGACAGGCAAGGTCAGGCAGGAGTCTCTGTGTACCATGATGTTTACAGATAACATTGTGAACTGTAGTGTGAGGAAGGAGCAGGTGGAAGAGAACCTGGGTAGGTGGAGGTATGCTCTGGAGAGAAGAGGAATGAAAGTCAGTAGAAGCAACACAGAATACATGAGTGTGAATGAGAGGGAGGCAGGGGTAACAGTGAAGATGCAAGGAGTAGAGGTATTGAAGGCAGATGTGTTTAAATACATGGGGTCAACCATCCAAATCTATGGAAAATGCACAAGAGAGGTGAAGAAGAGAGTGCAGGCAAGGTAGAGTGGGTGGAGACAAGTGCCAGGGGTGATTTGTGACAGACAGAAAGATGGCAGTTGGAGTGAAAGGGAAGATTTACAAGACCTGGTATGATGTATGGTTTGGAGATGGTGGCGCTGACAAAAAGCCTGGAGGCGGCGCTGGAAGTGGCAGAACTGAAGATGCTAAGATTTTCATTGGGAGTGACTAGAAGGGACAGGATTGGAAACGAGTATATCAGAGGGACAGCTCAAGTTGAGCAGTTTGAAGACAAAGTAAGAGAGGCAAGGCTGAGGTGGTTTGGACATGTGCAGAGGAGGATATACAGTATATATAGTAAATATGTTGGACAAAGGATGTTGAAGATGGAACTGCCAGGTAGGAGGAAAAGAGGAAGACCACAGAGAAGATTCATGGATGTAGTGAAGGAGGACATGGAGAAGGTTGATGTTACAGAGGGAGATGAAAGGATTGGGTGAGATGGAGGCAGATGATCCACTGTGGAGACCCCTAAAGGGAACAGCCAAAAGAAGAAGAAGAATTGAATAATTAAAGAAAATTTGACCATAAGAAAACCATTTTTTCAGATTTTAGCAAACATTTATTTATTTTGAACCGATACTTATTTTTCAATGGAAGCTGCCCATTTTTTGTCATTGACAAAAATGATTATCATCAGCGTGGGTTTACTCCGGGATTTCTCCGGTTTCCTCCCACATGCCAAAAACATGCATGTTAGGTTAATTGGCTGTTCTAAATTGTCCCTAGATATCTGTTTCCTATAGGCCCTTAGAATAGAGGGTTAGTATTAATGAAAGCGCTTTGAGTGGTCTTTGTGACTAGAAAAGCGCTATATAAGTGCAGGTTAGTTAGTTAGTAATTAAAGACCCACTCCAGCAGCTCTAAAACCACCTCAAAAACAATGTGTTTTGCAAAAATCGTATATTGTGGCTTTTTATATACAAAAAACTTTCATTGCCTTAGAATGGCTTGGAAAGCTTTTACTGTATGTCTTTGACCTACTTAAATATGCACATACACTACCGTTCAAAAGTTTGGGGTCACCCAGACAATTATTTTGTGTTTTCCATGAAAAGTCACACTTATTTACCACCATGAGTTGTAAACTGAATAGAAAATATAGTCAAGACATTGACAAGGTTAGAAATAATGATTTGTATTTGAAATAATAATTTTTTCCTTCAAACTTTGCTTTCGTCAAAGAATCCTCCATTTGCAGCAATTACAGCATTGCAGACCTAACATGATTGCACAAGGGTTTTCTAATCATCCATTAGCCTTCTGACACAATGAGCAAACACATTGTACCACTAGAACTCTGGAGTGATAGTTGCTGGAAATGGGCCTCTATACACATATCTAGATATTGCACCAAAAACCAGATATTTGCAGCTAGAATAGTCATTTACCACATTAGCAATGTATAGAGTGTATTTCTGATTAGTTTAAAGTTAACTTCATTGAAAAAAAGTGCTTTTCTTTCAAAAATAAGGAAATTTCTAAGTGACCCCAAACTTTTGAACGGTAGTGTATCTATGAATATTCTAATTAGCTCCACCCATACTCCAGCCCACCAGTAGCTGGAAGAAGACGAGGACATTGTACAAGGCTCAGAGAAGGTGATCTAACTTGAGGAAGTACTGTCGTAGGTGAACCCATGGAAGAGTCGCTGCCTGGCCTGGCATGCAGGCTGGAAGGCTCTGGTTACCCACTCGCCACGGATCACCTCAATGGGGGCCGGTGAACAGTTCACCTCAGTCCCGTGGGCCCGCCAGCTGGCTTGTCTCCGAGGCACTCCTCGGCCTTCTTCCTTCGGAGCTTACCTTGCTTCAAGCTGTCCAAGGCAAACTGCTCGCTGGCCTTCAGCGAGGAGATCCGAGGTGAGTGAGCAACCAGAGACTGTTCCTTCGGGGAAAGAGGGAGGAGCTGAGGAGCGCTCAGTTCCTTTGGAGCGTTCTTCCCAGCTTGCTTCAGGGAGAGGCGAGGTGGCTGGTAGGGCGCACTGGCAGGTGCTCCCAGCGAGGTGAGGGGAGTACTCCAGCCGGCCAGTGACTGCCTCTCCGTTCCACCGAGAACGATTCTTCCACAGGTTCACCTACGACGATACTTGCCCCGGCCATTGCTCCATACACACCAGGGCCGTCTTTCCCCGGCATGCAGGCTGCAAACCCATGTCCTCTCCAGTATTTTAGCAGGGATACTAAGGTTTCTCCAATTAATCATTGCTGTTGGATTTTCATGTCTGTGGGTAAGACACGTAATTTAAAAGAGGATTTCTTGCCTATCATCATCACGTCATCATAGCAGTCTGTCGGGGGCGACAATGACTGTTTAACTCCTGACCTTATTAACCTGAGCGACGTCCGAGCCGGTATGAGTTGCTTTCTGACTGACCATTTCATGAAACTGCATGCAAAGTATTTGAGTACTGCTAGCTTTTGCTGGGCTAGCGGCAGTTCATAGTGGTCAAATTTGACCAAATGTGGCTTATTTTTCAACATAGTTCTCCCGTCTGTCTACACACTTCTTCTATTGGTGTTGCAGTGCTTGGATACCTATGGTCGAAAAATAAAGCACATTTGGTCAAATTTGACCACTATGAACTTTTCACCCCCCCCCCCCCCCCCCCCCCCATAATCTGCCATCGTTCCCAACTTGTGAAAACCTGGTGATAAACGAGGCTGATGAAGAAGTAGCACTGAACTCGGTTTTATTGATAACAGTGAACACACTACACATGAGGCACCGTAGCAGAGTCATCCAGGGCAAGAGGAAGCCCTCATGAGGGCTGCCCCCTAATATAGGGCGGTGTGATGACGCAACAGGAAGGCGTCGTCGTCACACCGCAGTTCACACTAAAAGCTCACACAACACCCCCCCTTCCTTTACAAAGTACAAAAGCACACCACCAAATCAAATCCACCCTAATTTGGAAGCACAGTCACTCACAAGCACACCAAACTAAAATAGCAAACTAAAACAGAGCATAAAACATCTTAAAAACTAAAATAGGACCGGTGGGTGGACTACCACGTGGCCCGCATGGTGCAGTGGGTTATTCTGCCACTGTTACTACTTGTCTCTCTTTCTTTTTTATTTGAACAAACTAAAAACAGCCATGCTCCTAAACTAAAACACAAAATAAGAACTATAAACAGCAATGAGTCTGTCAGCACAGTCACTCAAGCAGATGGTGGGTCAGGCAGGGGTCCCTGGGCAGCCCTGCAGCAGACACGCCCCTGGAGGCGGCAGGCCCCCGGGGTGAGGACCAATCTTCAGGACGTCAGAGCCTGGATCCCAAATCACCTTCAATGACTCCCGTCCAGCATCGTCACCCAGAGCATCCTCCTGGACACACCGCAGCTGGTTAGCGTGCCTCATCGAACCATCAGACAACTGGAAGCACGCCACTCCTAACTTCGCCACTATCCTCAGGTGTGCCCGATGTTTCGCCGGCTGTCGTCTGATCCAACTTCGTCTTGGTCTTTCGTCAACCAGAACCCAAACCCAGTCCATGACCTGAAGTGGGGCCTTACTCTGCCTGACATGCTGCTGAGCATGCGGTAACTCCGTGCTGTTTTGTGGTCATGCCTCGCCCTGTTCTACTAACGATGCAGTGGTCACCGTCGTGGCAACAGACCCCTCACCCAACTGCGGCTGAGTACTGAAGTGTCCGGTGTTTTCATGGTGCTGCTCGTTGGAACAGGCGTCCCACCCTCACGCTCGGCCCCCTTTATGACCTCCCGCCGAGCACAGGCACTGAAACTGTCCCGTTCTGACACTGAGCTGGAACTGGGTGACTTGATGGCAGGGCTGCTCGACAGCTCCTCGTCCCAAACCACGTCATCATCAATCACTGGAGCCTATGAGCTCCAGCAACCACAACCGGACCAATCATTCTCAGCGCTGTCTCTGATGGTGAAACCCAGTCCATAGAACAGATCACACCCCATGATGTTATCGCCGCTGACCGCCACTTGGAATGTGAAGTCGTGCACCGCTTCAGACTTGTAGCTAACAGTCAACTCCACAGTCCCAAAATTGCACAGTCTGTTACCGCCGTAGCCGTACAATGGCGCTGGGTTACTACTAATCCTGTGGTAGGGGGAAAAACTTCTTCACCGTGGCCCAATTCAGCATCAACCGCACCGCCGCCGCGTCAAGCAGCAATGCCACCTCAACACCATCCAATTCCACCGTACAATACGAATACCCGTTGGTGCTGGGACTCACTGAGTGGATGGCTGTCGCGGGCAGGCGAGATGGTTTCTTCGGTGGCCTCTCCGGCTCAGATAAACGGCACACCCTGGCATAATGATTCAAGTGCCCACACTTGCTGCATCATTTCCCTCTTGCCGGGCAACGGTGGATTGAGGACCCACAACCCCTGTAAACGGGGTTCCCTGGGGCAGACCTTCGGCTCGTAGCATTCGCCTCATAATCTTTGTTGATGCTATCTTCATCGTCCGGGTCCATAACATTCGCTGAGGCAGGCGGCTCTGGCGGCTTCTGTGACTGGCACCAGTTTAGCTCCGAAGCTAGCTTATCAGCGGCTTCCAACTGGAGAGCTAGCTCAACAGCCCTGGCTAATGTCAAGTCATTAGGTGTCGTTAATAGCCTAGCATGTAGCCCAACGTTGTACGTGTGCTCAGCCAATTGGTCTCCCACCATCTCGTCTTCCAGTGGCCCAAAACGGCACTTGCTAGCTGCCAAAGGTCAGCGACATACTGATGAATTGGCTCACCGACACGTTGGCGTCTCTGGTGAAAGCGAATTCTCTATACCGTCACACTGTCCAGGGTGGTGAAATGGTTAGCTAGCAGCTCCACAACGTCCTCATACGAGTCTGTCATGCCAAGCATCCGCAGAATCCTTTGGCCCTCAACACCCAGGTTGTGGACAAGGAGCGCATGTGCCCTCATCTTATTGAGCTTCCCAAGTTCCAGCGCTGCGATGTACGTTTGAAAAGCCTCTAACCAGCGAGGCCATGGCACCGGTGGCTTGCTGGGGAGCTCAAGGAAGGGCCGGAGTGATGTAACACACACCTCCATACATTAATCTTCAGTCGCCAAATGTTATATCCACAAACCTGGTGATAAACGAGGCCAACAAAGATGTAGCACTGAACTTGGCTTTATTGATAACAGTAAACACACTACACATGAGGCACCGTAGTGGAGTCGTCCAGGGCAAGAGGAAGCCCTCATGATGGCTGCCCCTGAATATAGGGCAGTGTGATGACGCAACAGGAAGGCGGCATCATCACACTGCACTTCACACTAAAGACCCACACAACAGTGACCTAATTTTTAAAACTCTATCCATCAAAATGATGAAGATAGAGAAATTCTAGACAATCATTAACAACAAAAGCCAAGAAGAGAAAGAAATATGATGAGACTTAGCTTGCTCTTGGATTCATTGTGGGTGTGGACAGGCAGAGAAATAGTTGTGGGTAGGAGGGCTTGTTAATTGTCTGGCTCCCCAAAATGTGGAATAAAAAAAGAGTTTAAGAGCCACTGGTATAAATGAACAAAAAAAAATCAGCAGTTTACAACAACCACAGTCTCTGAACTTTTACTACTGACATGGATTTGAAACTGTCAGTGCTTCAGTCACGCTCTTTAGAAAGAAACCTCAAAGCTTTGTGTTGTGTGGGGATTTGGCCCTTGGGGCTTGCCGTAGCCTGTGCTGGGGGGTCGAGGCCGTGATGTCAGGCAGGCTACGGCCAGTGAATATATTGTGCCTGTGTTCCATAATAAATTTCAGTTTGTTGCTCAGTTCAACATGGCTCCGGTCTCCCGTTATTGAGACATAACATTTTGGTGACGAGAATAAACCATGGAAGCGTGCATTAAACCGCCATCTCCAATTTTACAGTCTCCGGGTATGCCAAGTATACCATGGTGCAGCTGGCGGGAGGCGTTCGAGGTGTGTGTTACTGCGGCCGGCCTGGGATGCGCTGATGAAGAGAGATGGAGGAGCCTACTCGTTCACTACCTCGGTGAGGAGGGCCAACGGACATTTTTCACGCTAGGTGGCAAGGGCTCACTGAAGAAATGTCTGGACTTAATAAATTATTTCTTCATTGGACATTCCAACATCACGGCACAAAGAAAGAAATTCTTTGACCGTCGACAACAAGCTGGTGAGTTCACCCAACGTTTCATTCCATAGCCTAGCAAGAAAGTGCGCCTTCGGACCGATTGAGGAAGAGCTAGTCCGGGACAAGCTAGCATATGGTACGAGTGATGAGTGGCTAAAAGACAAGCTAACGCTGACTACGGACATCCTCACGCTGGAGAAAGTGGTTGAATTGACCAGCCAGATAGAGTCCACTGCCCAGCTAGGCCTACTAGTGTCTACCAGGTCTAAGGAGAACCTGGCCATCCAAGTTTCCCCTCCACGTCTGGCCGCTAGCAACACAGCTAACACTTCTGGGCGGACTCCCAAAAGGCGGTGGACCGTGGCACAGGCAGGAGTGGGGGCTAGGGGTTGGTGTGATGGCTGTGGCTATCCTCGTCACCGGGTGGGCTCGTTCACCTGCCCCACCAGAGGGAAGAAGTGCCGTAACTGCGGCCATTCTAATCACTGGGCCAGGGCCTGCACCACCACTATTAAACTATCGGTGGCGGAGCCCGAAAGCATGACGCAGGTGTGTGTGGCGGGTGCTAGGAAGGGATCGTTAAAGTTGTATGTCTTGCAACTAGACGGGGTTGATGTGCTGCTTATGGTGGACTCAGGAGCCAGGAAGTCCATACTGAGTATGGCTACATTGAAAAGACTTTTCCCGGGCAAAACCATCAATGCAGGGGCAGTGAAAATGTTTGGGTACGGTCACGCTGAAATTGACATGGTGGGCATGGTCAATTTCTCGATGAAATGTGGGTTAAGGATTATTCCCGCGTTTACCTTCCAGGTTTCATGCCAGGGGGCTGACTTGCTGGGAATCGATCTGCTGGGTGAACTGGGATTCTCCATCATGGACCCAGAGGGCTCAACAGTGCTGACAGTGTCCCCAGAATGGCATGTCCGCTGGCTGGCATTGTTTGTGGGCCCAGGATGTATTAAGGCATTCTACCACCGCCCGCTCATCGACCCAAGCGTGATGCCAAAGAGCCAACCATTACAGCGGCTTCCCCTTGCCCAGCGGGACGATGTCACGATGGAACTGAACAAACTGCTTAAAGCTGGCATCATTGAGAGAGTGGATGCCTCACTCTGGATATCGAACATCGTGGTGGCTAAGAAGAAGACGGGCGGCATCTGGCCGTGTATTGACCTTAGGATGGTGAATAAGGCGATTGTTCTGGACATATACCCGCTCCTCACAATGGAGGAACTTACCGCAACATTCAGCAACTCAAGGGTGTTCACAAAGCTAGAGCTCCACCAGGGTTACCTACCGGTGCCTCTTCACCCAGCCAGCAGGGACCTGGCAGTGTTTGTGACCCACATGGGCATTTTCAGGTATACCCGCATGCCCTTTGATCTGAGCTCAGCACCTAGCTGTTTCCAAAAGATCATGTCCATGATTCTGGCCAGCCTCAGGGGTGTAGTGGTGTACCTGAATGACATTGTGGTCCACAGCACATCGTGGGAAGAGCACGATGGTCATTTGGGACGGGTGATAGAGGTGCTACAGGAGCATGGAGTCACATTGAACGGGGAGAAGTGCGTTTTCACGGCAGACTCCATTGAGTTTGTGGGATTCCCCTCTGGCAGCCAAGGGGCTGAGACCCCTGCACTCGAACGTGGAGGCGGTCCTGTGTCTCCCAGACCTCACAACACCCGCACAAATTTCCTCATTCTTGGGCATGGTGAACTTTTACTGGCGTTTTACTCCCCACTATTCAGAGAATATCGAACCACTCTGGGCCTTTCTGAAGCAGGATGCACCATGGCAGTGGACCCCAGCCTGCTCAGCAGCAGTCGCTAGGCTAAAGTCCCAACTCACCTCCCCTCCAGTGTTGGCCCACTTTGATCCAAAATGGCCAACTTTTGTGACCTGTGACGTGTCTGGTTCGGCAGTGGGGGAGGTTATGTCTCAAGTGCAAGACAGTATCGAGCACCCAGTGGTGTTAATGTCGAGGTCTCTTTCAGCAGCCAAACAGAAATATGCCGTGGGTGAGAGGGAGGCACTCGCCTGTGTCTGGGCATGCGAACGGTGGCACATCTATCTCTATGGGCGCCACTTCACCCTGTGAAAGGACCACCAGGCGCTGGAGAGGACAGGCTCGGGACACAGACCCCTATGGATCCACAGGTGGACTGAGCGGTTGAGGGCCTACAACTTTACTACCCAGTTCACTCCTGGAAAATAGAATGTAGTGGTGGACCTCCTGTCCCGTGCCATGGCCAACACCGCACAACTGGACGACGACGACCCCATGGAGGCCGATCTGGTCAACACGCTACACAGACCCCTCCAGGACATGGTATCCCTCCAGGAGCTCCTGGCAGAGTCGGAACGGGACCCCATGTTGTCACAACTGTGCTCGGTCATCAGGGAGGGTTGGCCCACAAAAGTGCAGGGCGATCTGGCACCTTTTCACCAGTTTAGGGACGAACTGAGCTGTTGGAACGGTGTGTGTAGCAAGGGTGCACTGCAAGCTGATCCTGGTGTCTCTGAGATCACGACTTCTGGCGATGCTCCATGAGGGTCACCTGGCCATGGTCAGGGTGAAGCAGTGTTGCAGGGATTCAGTTTGGTGGCCTGGTATCGATAAGAACATTGAAACCATGGCAAAGAACTGTGTCCCATGCTTGGAGAGCGGAAAGACCGGCAGACCCCCCCCCCCCCCCCCCGCGACTGTTACGGTACTCAGAGGGCCCTTGGAAGCACATCCTATTAGACATCTGCGGCAAACAGCACCCCCTAACAGCCGTTTTTTGCTTATGGTCTACAATCTGTTCTCCAAATGTCCGGAGGTGTTGCCCACTAATTCAGTCATGACGGAGGTGGTTATGGATTTCCTCTCATCACTGTTCACCAAATGGGGGGTCCTGGATGCCATCACTACGGACAATGGCCTACATTTCACCTCTGGGGGGTTTGAGGAGTTTTTTGGGTGTTAGGGGCGTGGAACACATCAAAACCACATTCTACCACCACCAAGCCAATGGGGGTGTGGAGTGTCTCAACAAGACTCTGAAACACGGTCCGAGAGTCCATTTGGTAGATGGCTTCATTTTCCCTGATGTCCTCCAGAGCACACTCCTCCACTACAGGGCAATGGCCCACGGCACGACAGGGTGCTCCCCGGCGAAACTCATGCTGGGGTGTGAACTCCACCTGCCCCTGGACCGACTGAGGCCCCCCCACGACCTCCTCTCCAGAGAACACAGACCCTCCACGGGACTAGGTCATTGCCCAGCAGCAGAAGATGAAACAACGTTTCAACAGGAAGCACAGGGCGAAAGCCCAAAGACCTGATGTGTCGGACCAGGTACTGGATTAAACACCCCTACCACACACACATAAACTGCAGCCTTTCTGGATGGGGCCCCTACAGATCATGAGGTGGCAGGGCCAGGACACATTTGAGCTCTTGGATGGGTCACAGTGGCACTCCAGCCAACTCAGGAAGTCGTTACCTGCACAGAGTCTGGGAACGGCAGCAGAACGGACTGATTTGGGTTGGGACTCATCTGATGGGGGTGTTAGGGACTCGCAGGTGTGACCAACAGAGCCTGGAGCAGGTTCCCTTTCAGTGGGGCGCTCGGCTAGGATGCATCAGAGGCCCAAATACCTTGATGTCTTTGTCCTGAAAGTAGCTTTAGCCAGTGCGTGTTGGGAATGGGCGGCAGAATAATTCGCCCAATACGGGAGGGTGTCCTGGTAGTCTACCCAGGTGCCCCTTTAGTTTACTGGTTTTGTTGTTCTGTGTGTTTAAAAAAACTGTCTATATTGCATGTGTTCTACAGGGTCCATGTTATATTTATATGTGTGAGTTATCTATGGGGTTTCCATGTTTTGTAAGGGGAGGAAATGTTGTGTGGGGATTTGGCCCATGGGTCTTGCCGTAGCCTGTGCCGGGGGGTCGGGTGGTGACGTCAGGCGGGCTACGGCCAGTGAATATATTGTGCCTGTGTTCCATAATAAAGTTCAGTTTGTTGCTCACTTCAACACAGCTCTGGTCTCCCGTTATTGAGACATAACATTTTGAATATTTTTCTGCACAATTAGAAGAAAAGTCTCCAAGCTCCATGAGACTTCACCTGCCAAGCAAGAATAAATGCTATAGCTTCCTCAGTAGTATTTATTCTTGTTTAAAAGCAGCCTACTTAGTACATTGCTGTTTACAGCCTATTAATGCGGTTTTAGCAGGCAACATACCTTAAAAACACGTTCTCTGCCAGTGCACTGTTCCCTCTATGGCTCCCTTACTCTCGCTGTCTCGCTTGACCACTTGCACACAGAGCAGCACCTAGGTTTCAATTGGTGCTCCCTCTTCTGGTAGACTTTATAATTGCATTTAAGAATGCAGTTCCAAATACGGCAAACGTGATATAAATAAATAAACGATTTTTGGAAATGGACTGGCAGGCCGCAGTGGATGAGGGGGTAAGCCACATGCAGCCCGTTGCCCATCCCTGAATCAGGCTAAGCAGGAATAGAGAGCCTAAGTCACGCCCCCTCTACTTCCTTATGGGACCTTACATCAAAAAAACTCTCCAGTGTAATGGATGGCAAGAGCAAAATGATCTTTTGATCCTGATCGAATTTTTCCATGAATGACAAATATGATGTTTGTCAATTTAAAAGATATTTTTCCACGCAGTTAAAGTTGTCAGTTGTTGTATAATAACAGAGTAATATTTAGTTTCATCCCACATCACTAAACACGATTACAGTTTAGTGATGTGGGAGGATGGGAGTTGTTGTCCGCTAGTCATTTAAACAAAAACTAAATATTACTCTGTTATTATACAACAGCCAACAACTTTAATTACATGGAAAATTATCTTTTACACTGACAAACATCATATGTGTAATTTGTGGCAAAATTTGATCGGGACCAAAAGATAATTTCGCTCTTGCCATCCATTTCAAAGGAGAATTTTTTCAATTTAAGGTCCCACATGGAAGTCGAGGGGGCGTGACTTAGGCTCTCTATACTGAAGTAGCTAGAAACACTCTGTCCAAATCTGCTTTTTTTTTGGGGGGGGGGGGGGAACGCTTAAGTAGACATTCACAGCAGAAAAACACATACTTTGGTGTTTGGAATGATTTTGCTCTTGATATGTCATGTAAATCACAAGAAACATGTTACAGACATGTTAGCAACAGAAAAAACTTGATTTTTGCCGGAGTGTCACTTTAAATAATTAATGAGGAACAGCATGGTCTGTGTGTGAGCTGATCCTGTAATCTATGGGGTATGAAATTTTACATGAGTGTATAGGTATTAAAATTAAATAGATATACCAAGTCAGTACACCAAAATTTACATGACTGTATGTAGCTTTACTTTTTTCAGTGTTTAAGAGTGCCCCCCTTACTTTGGTTGAGAACCAAAATGTCTGTGGATGTCACTGCAAAGAGGATAGTGCATAGTGCATAGTGTTGCTTTAAAGTCACTGCATGGTTTAACCAGGGTTTACCTCACAGAGATCTTAATAAATGAGTCCTTGTCATCTCTGTGGCAGGGGTCAGCAATCTCACTAGATAAAGATCCACTTTGAAAGATTTTTGACCAGCAAAATCTGCATGGAGCCACAAAAATGTATGAACCTGAAAACTAAAGTAAAACAGCAACATTACCCTTACACACTGGCTTAATACCATTACTATTAAGAGGGTTTTTCCTCATAAAATTGTAACTTTTTTCCTAAATTTGTGACATTTTTGGCATAAATTTTCTGGTTTTCTAATAAATTTGTCATATTTTTCGTTGAAGATTTGTTATTGTTTCGGGTAAAATTGTAATCGCTTTAAACATAAATACAGTATGTAACCTTTTTTCTATCAAAAGTGCAATGTTTGCAGTCAGTCTGTGATTTACCTGAGGAGAGGCATAAACTTTTCTAAAAGCGCCTATAGGAGGAAGGTGGAGGGCTTCTTCACAGACAACAACCCCTGACAGATGTGGAGAAGCATCCAGGCCCTCACCAACTACTGGAGCCAAGGCCCCCCAACATCAGACAACAAGCCTCACTCTGGCAGAGGAGCTTAACAGCTTCTTTGCCCAGTCTGAGCACACCTATCCCCCAAATCCACCCCCCTTCCCCCCTCCCCCCTTTCTCTACAGGTGCATGAGGTGAGGAGGCCACTGAGAGCAGTGAAGCCCCGCAGAGCTGCTGGCCCAGACGGCATCCCAGGAGCAGTGCTCAAAACATGTGCAGGCCAGCTGGCAGGGATCCTCACCAAGTTGTTCAACCTCTCCCTGATGCGTGCCACCGTCCCCTCCTGCCTCAAGGCCTCCACCATCATCCCCATTCCCAAAAAAGGCAGCAATTGACAGCCTGAATGACTACAGACCCATAGCACTCATGTCTGTAGTCATGAAGTGTTTCGATCAACTGGTGTCCCAGTACATCAGGGACTGTCTTCCCCCCTCCTTTGACCCCCATCAGTTCACCTACAGGGAGAACTGGTCTACGGAAGATGCCGTCGCCACCATTCTCTACAGAGTGCTGAGCCACCTGAAGAACCCAAGGAGCCATGTGAGGATGCTCCTTATGGACTATAGCTCAGCTTTTAACACCATCATCCCGGACATCCTGATCAACAAACTGCACCTCCTCCAGATCCCTCCCCCCACAAGCTCCTGGATAAAGAACTTTCTCACCAACCGCCCACAAACAGTCAGATTTGCCCCCCCCCACCCCCCACTCCTCCACACTGTCCCTCAGTACTGGCTTCCCCAGGGCTGCGTGCTAAGCTACTCCCTGTACACCTATGACTGTATTCCAACCCACCCAACCACCGTCATCGTGAGGACGTCTACAGGAAAAGATGTCTGCGCCGGGCACGCAGCATTCTTAGGGACTCCAACCATCCTGCTCATGGACTGTTCCAGCTTCTCCCCTCCGGAAGGCGTTTCAGAAGCCTTCGGACTAGAACCAGCAGGTTTAGGAACAGTTTCTTTCCAACAGCTGTCACGTTATTGAACTTAGTTCCCCGCTGACTCTCTTACCATCATCTCTTACCATCCTCACCTGTACATAACTGCCCATCTAACTTATCGTACATTATTTGCACATAACAGTACTCTTAACTTTCTGCACTGCTGCATATATTTGCATATATTTGCTTAAATTGCACATACTGTCAATTACTGTATATACTGCACTGCTGTCCTTTGCACTTCTGATTGGATGCTAAACTGTGTTTCGTTACCTTGTATTCATACATGTGTAATGACAATAAAGTTGAATCTGTCACCATGGGTTGAGATGCCGTCTCGGCACTCAGCCCATGTTTTCCCTCATCCCTGCTTCCCATTGAGCAGCGTCTCAGCTGGCCCCCAGCTGGCAGCATTATGGACGGCTGGGGCGCTGCCAATGAGGATAAATAGGAGCAGCCTCGATGACTCGGGGCTGCGACATAAACACATTGCTAAGCTGAAGCCCCTTCGTCTGGTGTCAGCTTATACTCCTCTTGCAGCATTCCTGTGTTTGTATCCCGCTGTGAGGATGTACGTCTTGCTACCCCCACGTCCGGTACGAGCTGCTTACCTCTGCGCTGTGCAACCTGTGAGTGTACGTCTGCATGAGTATTTGTGCTCTCCTCATCCCTTCCCCTTTACCCTGAATAAAATATCACGACTCACTGGCTTGCCCCTGGCTCTGATTGCCCGGCTCCCTAGAGCCGGATATGACAGTATGTCGCAGCCAGAAGAGTTGCCGGCGGCCGTGAGTCGCTGTGGAAATGTACCTTTCTGTCCGAGTGTCAGCGCTGCTAGCATGCCGTTTCCCAGGAGTCACTTCCGGCGCCAGGGCGACGAGCTGAGGTCCATCTCGGAGGCTGTCGACGGGACATTCTTCACCCTGCACGACGCCTCCAACGCGAGACGCTGGCATCCGGGCCGTGCTGAGGAACTCCTGGACTGTCACCCTCACTCTCTGTACCATCTGGAGGACAGTGCCAGGATAGACGCTGCAGGTACACAGCGAGAGAAGCTCCACGGGGTGGATGGAAATCCCGGCAGGGAGTCGAAGTGGGCGACATCTTTCCCCGCTTCGGAGTCCCGTTCCTGCCGTCATTCCAGTCCGGGAGTTCGCGCCAACCAGAGGACTTCCCCCGACCTGCGCCACGTCACTCGGGATTCCCTTCTAGGAGCCGCAGCTGACAGCAGTTATGTCTGGGGTCGAGTGGCTGTCGCGAGCTCTACTGTGTTTCCTGTCACCACCTTAAGGCATGTGGCGGCGGCAGTGAGATTGATGGTGAGGACTTCAGGGCTACGAAGCTTTCCCGTGCTCGACGCCTTCCTCGTCTCGATCTCCGATCTGGAGCGGCGAATCCTGGGTTTCCCCCTCGCTTCGTCCCCTGGGAGTAGTCGTCATCACATCGCCGAGTCACCTCTGCACGAACCTCGTCCGGATCCAGTTCTGGGTCATCGTCAGGACCGTTCCTCCCACGCAGCTGTCATCCCTTCGCCTCGTCAGTGTGGAGATTCTACAGCCTCGTCCCCTGAGCCTCGTTCCCCCGCTGTCATTCCTGGACATTCGGGCTGGCTCACCCCGGCTGTTTCCCCCTCCTCCTCGACGCGCTTCCTGACCGCTGTGTGTGCCTGGAATCCCGGCCTGGTGAGCTCTCTGCTGGAGACAACGCGAGCGATCCTCAGACGAATTCCCGGGGGGTCCTCCGTTATCGCCGGGCGGGGAGAGGAAGAAGCAGATTCCACTACAGCAGGCGATACTCAACCTCCAGGGGGCAGGCAAGTCATTGTTTTTTCACACCTGCTTAATGATTTGCTCTGTCACATCCCTGGAGGAGAAGTTCAGGGTTCGCAGCTCCCTGAACTCTCCCCACCTGCTGTAACCTGTATGCCTAATCCCGCATCCTCTGTGTCTCTCTCCGCCGAGCGGTCCCCGGCTCCGGGTCAACGTGGTGGGATATGGAGAGGGCCTGTGGTTCCGCAGCTACATTGCGGACGGAGGAGGGGGACTGACTGCTGCGTGGAGTCTACGCCGACGACTGAGCGTCCCCGGGTCTCCACGGAGGAGCGGTTCGGTCCGGCGGGACGAGATTCTTCTGGCTTCACGCCGAGTGGATCGTCGGCGGGGTTACCGGAGCTGGAGGAATCTCAAGCTGCGCTGACCATCGTGCTGGCTGCGGGGCCCGACGCGGCTAGATGGGAGCCTGACGACGGATCCTGGATCTTCGCAGTCCTGGACGGCGTCAGAACCCGAGATCAGGCGAGTGCTCTCCTTTCTTTTCTCTCTTTTTATCCCCGAGCACTTCAGCCTATCTTCAGGGGAGACGAGCCGGGTGCAGCCGTCCGCTGCGTCTGAGCTCGTCTCACCGGGTTCTGGCGCTGCCGGTGATCCTGATCCCGGTTCTGTTTTCTCTTCTGAGCCTTCTTCCAGGGTCACCGGCAAGGAGTTGCTGTTCCTCGTGGTGCTGGAGGGTCCGGGTTCAACGTTGGAGGTCGGTTCTGGTGCAGTATTCAACGTGGGTTCGCCCGAGACCCAGTCGGGGTCCAACGTGGGTTCGCCTGAGGCCCGATCGGGGTCCGACGTGGGTGCTGCCCCAGTATTGTCCAGGTCCGGTGAGGAGGTGGCCGTTTCCCTGAGGCCTGACGCCCGCCGCCCTCGTCATCGGCTCTCCCCTGAGCCTCTTCCACCGGGATCCGCTCTGATCCTTCGCCCGTCTCAACGGTCCTGGTGGTTGAGTGATGCGGGTCGACGACCCGACCCACAGAACTTTCGGTTCGGTGATCTGGTTCCCCCTACTGGTCTGTTTCCCTCTGGGCAGCCTGGTTCGGCTGCCGGTGGACTGGATTCCTGGGATCTGGGTCCAGAGTTCGCCGTCCGAACACTTCTCTTCCCCTGATTCGCCAGCTGGACAATGGGCGGGGAGATCTCCGGAGCCATCTCGGCCATTTTTGGACTCTGCCTGCCATTCACCTCGGGTGTCACTTTTTCTTTTGTTATTAAGGTCACTCGGGTGTAATGTTCTGTCCTGTTGGTGGATTTGTTTTTATAGTGCTGTGTTTTCCATCGCTCATGCTCAGCATTTTACTTTTTGTGCCATGTTTTTAGCCTCGTTTTTTGTATTGTAGAGTTATGTTTTGTTTTCCGTAACACCATGCTCTGCAGTTATCCATTTATTCCAGTCACTTTCATTTCTTTAGGTGACTGGGTATTTATATATTCGTGTGTGGGGGTTTTTCTTTGCCTGCACTCAGTATTTCTTTTTTGTCCTGTTGGTTCATTATAGTCATGTGCCTTGTTTTCCGTAACACCATGCTCTATAATTGTCATTTGTTCCAGTCACCCTCACTTTTCTTGGTGACTGTGTATGTACTTAAATTAGCGCTGTGTATAGGTTCCCCTTTATTTAACCGTACTCAGCATTTTTTGCCCTGTACCTTTTTGGTGGTTCTTTTTTCCTTGCTCTGGGTCACGCATGGTTGGTACTCTCTGGGTAGTATGTAACCGGCGTGCTGACCCAGTTCTTCTCCCCATCTGTACCTGGGTTAATTATTCTGTTTTGTCAGTATTGTATTTGGGTTTTTCTTTCCCGCTACCCTACATTGCCCCATTGGTGTTGTCCTTCCCTTGGCTTCTTCCCCTCCGGTCCGCCTCCCTTCCTCCCACCCTAGGTGGGGGGGGGGGGGCTGGGATGTTCCTGGTCGTTCAGGAGCCCGACCTTGAGGGAGGGGCTCTGTCACCATGGGTTGAGATGCCGTCTCGGCACTCAGCCCATGTTTTCCCTCATCCCTGCTTCCCATTGAGCAGCGTCTCAGCTGGCCCCCAGCTGGCAGCATTATGGACGGCTGGGGCCAATTAGTCTTCATCAGCTGGGGCGCTGCCAATGAGGATAAATAGGAGCAGCCTCGATGACTCGGGGCTGCGACATAAACACATTGCTAAGCTGAAGCCCCTTCGTCTGGTGTCAGCTTATACTCCTCTTGCAGCATTCCTGTGTTCCTGTGTCCCGCTGTGAGTATGTACGTCTTGCTACCCCCACGTCCGGTACGAGCTGCTTACCTCTGCGCTGTGCAACCTGTGAGTGTACGTCTGCATGAGTATTTGTGCTCTCCTCATCCCTTCCCCTTTACCCTGAATAAAATATCACGACTCACTGGCTTGCCCCTGGCTCTGATTGCCCGGCTCCCTAGAGCCGGATATGACAGAATCTAATCTAATCTAATCTAATCTAAAAATATGCGGACAACACCACCTTGGTTGGGCTCATCACCGACGATGATGAGAAAGCATACAGGGCAGAGGTAGAGAATCTGCTGCTGTGGTGCCAAGCAACCAACCTGAAACTGAATGTCCAAAAAACCAGAGAACTCATTCTGGACTTCAGGAAGAACAGACAGGACCCCCCCATAAATGGTGACCATGTAGAAAATGTCCCCGCCTTCAGGTTCCTGGGCACCCACATCTCCTCTGACCTCTCCTGGACTGTCAACACCAAGGCCCGGTTGAAGAAAGCCCAGCAGCGGCTGCACTTCCTCCGTGTCCTGAGGAAGCACAATCTGGACCAGAAGCTGCTGCTGGCCTTCTATTGCAGCTCAGTGGAGAGTGTGCTCACTTACTGTCTGGGTGTGTGGTATGCTGGCTCCACAGCCAAGAAAAGGAAGGCTATGCAGAAGGTCATCAACACCGCCCAAAAAATTATCAGCAGCCCTTTGCCTTCCCTGGAAGACATCTCCAGAGCCTCCTGTCTTAGAAGGATCAAGGCCATCACAGGAGATAAGATAAGATAAGATAAGATAAGCCTTTATTAGTCCCACAATGGGGAAATTCCAGGATTGCAACAGCACAGGGATAGCAACACTCAGAGCAATAATTTAGAAGACAAGATAATAAGAGCAGTGAATATACATATGTACACAGAAATGTACACAGCGCGGAGCAGCGGAGCTATATGGAATAAACAGCATAACAGTCTATTCAGTTACCCCACATAGTATGAACATGTACCCATACAGCATATTTACCTCTGCCAGGCCTCAGGCCAGGAGGTTATGTTTTTGCCGGGGTTTGTCTGTCTGTCTGTCTGTTGGTTAGCAAGATAACTCAAAAAGTTTTGGACGGATTTCGATGAAACTTTCAGGCGTTGTTGGAAATGGTACAAGGAAGAACTGATTAAATTTTGGCGATGATCCGGATCACCGTCTGGATGCAGGAATTTTTTAAAGGATTCTTTAACATTGTGAGATAGGGCCATTTTCAACACAGAGGATGCGGAGAATCACCATGCTGCAGCGAGAGAAGAAATGCAGCGACTCAGGCAAGGGCTATCCCCAAATGCTATTGAAGCTCGTCGAGCTTAGTTTAATTTTTTTTTTTAATTGATTTTTTTCTTATTACCTCTGCCAGAAGGTTATGTTGTTTTTTTTTAAAAGATCTGCTCAATATTGCCAGTCATGCCTCGTTCAAATTCTAAAAGTGTGAAACAGAGAAGGCAACAGAGTGCAGAGTACATGAGAAAGAAAAAAAAAAAAAAAAGGCAGGGAGATAACACAGAGGATGCGGAGAATCACCGTGCTGCAGCGACAGAAGAAATGCAGCGACTCATGCAACGGCTATCCCCACATGCTATTGAAGCTCGTCGAGCTTAGTTTTATTTTATTGATTTTTACCTCCACCAGTACGTTATGTTTTTGCCGGGGTTTGTCTGTCTGTTTGTCTGTTTGTCTGTTGGTTAGCAAGATAACTCAAAAAGTTTTGGACGGATTTCGATGAAACTTTCAGGCGTTGTTGGAAATGGTACAAGGAAGAACTGATTAATTAAATTTTGGGGATGATCCCGATCACCGTCCACAAGAAACCCGCCATTACCGAAAATGCCATTTTCGTGAATAACTACTCAACCACTAATCCTATCATTGTCAATCCAATTGCTAGTCATATGTTTTCATGGTCAAGGAATCTGAAAACGTTCACACAAACACTGTATGGGGGGAACTGTGGCGCTTGGTGGAGGTCTGCGCTCTCCGAGTGCTTTTCTAGTTCGTATTTGAGTCAGCCTAGGGGACCATTGTTGTGCAAGTTTGTTACATTTTGTGCATTCAGTACTTATTAGGTCGTAAAGTGTTTTTTTTATGACTTCTATGAGCAGCCCTGCTTAGGTTATAAAGTCTGACAGCCGTAGGTAGGAAGGACCTGCGAAACCTCTCAGTCGCGCACCTAGGATGGTGCAGCCTACTGCTAAATGAGCTCAGTGCTTTCAGCGTGTCCTGCATGGGATGGGACTCGGACTCCAGCAGAGATGACGGCTTAGCCACCATCCTCTTCTCTCCTGTCTCCTCCACTGGGTCGAGGCACTGCCCCTGGACAGAGCTAGCTTTCTTGATCAGTCTATTCAGTCTCTTCCTGTCAGCTGCTGTGATGTCATTGCCTCAGCAGATCACTCTAAATGTGATGGCTAATGTCATCACCGAGTCATAGAAGGTCTTCAGGAGCACCCCTTGTACACCAAAAGACATGAGCCTCCTCAGGAGGAACAGCCTGCGCTGTCCCTTCTTGTAGAGTGCGTTGGCATTGTGTGACCAGTCCAGTTTATTGTTCAAATGAACACCCAGGTACTTGTAGGATGACACCATCTCAATGTCTGTTCCCTGAATGTTTATTGGTGCTGTGAGGGGTTGTCCTCGCCTGTGGCAGTCCACCACCAGTTCCTTAGTTTTCCTTGCATTGATCTGGAGGCAGTTCCGATGGCACCAGTCAACGAAGTCCTGGATAAGTCCTCTGTACTCTGCATCATCTCCATCGGAGATGAGGCCGACGATCACAGAGTCGTCAGAGAACTTCTGTAGATGGCAGTGTGGTGTGTTGTGTGAGAAGTCCGCAGTATAAAGAGTAAACAGGAAGGGAGCCAGAACTGTTCCCTGGGGGGCCCCCGTACCGCAGATGATAGTGTTGGGCACACAATCCTGGGTTCTCACAAACTGTGGCTGGTTTGTGAGGTAGCCCAGGATCCACAATGACAGATGCTGGTCCACCCCTGCACACAGCAGCTTGTCCTTCAGGATCACCGGTTGGATGGTGTTGAAAGCACTGGCGAAGTCAAAGAACATGATCCTCACCGTGCTCCCAGGCTTCTCCAGGTGGGACAGGGAACGGTGTAGGAGGAAGATCACTGCATCCTCCACCCCGATGCCATGCTGATAGGTGAACTGGAGTGGATCCATCGCTGGTCCCACCAGGGGGCGGAGGTGGGCAAGGAGCAGCCTCTCCAGGGTCTTCATCAGGTGAGATGTGAGGGCCACTGGTCTGTAGCTGTTCAAGTCTCTGGGGTGGGAAGTCTTTGGTACGGGTACCACACAGAATGTTTTCCACAGCTGTGGTACCCTCCCCAGTTTCAGGCTCAGGTTGAAGATGTGCTCCACAATCCCACACAGCTGGTCTGCGCAGGACTTGAGGAGCTTTGTGCTGATGCAGTCCGGACCCGAGGCTTTCCTTACCTTGATCTTCCTCAGCTCCGCCCTCACCTGGGTCTTAGTGAGGGTCAGGTTGGGGCAGGGGGGCTGTGTGCTGGGAGTGGGGGTGTGTGGAGGGGGGGGTGGACAGCAGGACTAGATGATGGTAGAGGTGACAGTGATTGGTGTGCAGGCAGAGGGGAGGGTGGTTGGTTAAACCTGTTAAACAAAACAGGTTCCGGTTGTTCACCCACTCCCTGCCCTCCGTGGCCTGGGAGGAGGTATTCTGGAGCCCAGAGATGGTTTTGAGGCTTCTCCAGACCCCGCTGATGTCACTCTGTTGCAGCTTGTCCTCCATCTTCTGCTTGTAGCTGTCCTTGCCTTCCCTGATCTTCCTCCTTAGCTCCCTCTCTACTAACTTCAGCTTCTTCCTGTTTCCCGACCTGAAGACCCTTTTCTTTTCTTTCAGTAGGGACTTTACCCCGGTGTTGATAACAGGGTTTGTTGTTTGAGCAACACCATATGGTCTTGGTGGGTACGGTGTTGTCCACACAGAAGTTGATGTAGTCTGTGATGGTGTGTGTGAGGCTGTTGATGTCCTCATCATGTGGATCGCACAGCTGCTCCCATGCAGTGATTTCAAAACAGTCCTTTAGAGCATCCATTGCCTCCTCAGACCATACCTTTACTGTGCGTGTAACCGGAGGTTGTCTGTGTACTAGGGGTTTGTACACAGGCAGGAGGTGAACCAAGTTGTGATCCAATCTCCCGAGTGGGGGGAGTGGCGATGAGATGTACGCCTCCTTAGTATTTGCATAGAATAAGTCCAATGTTTTATTGTCTCTGGTGTGGCACATGACATACTGGGTAAACGTGGACAGAATGGAGGACAGTGAAGTATGATTAAAATTACCCGAGATGAGGAGGAGAGCATCTGGGTGTTCTGTCAGAAGCCTGCAAGTGACTGAGTGGATGATGTCACGTGCTGCCCCAGCGTTCACAGACGGATTTGCATAAATAACTAGAAAAGCACTCGGAGAGCGCAGACCTCCGCCAAGTGCCACAGTTCCCCCCATACAGTGTTTGTGTGTACGTTTTCAGATTCCTTGACCATGAAAACATATGACTAGCAATTGGATTGACAATGATAGGATTAGTGGTTGAGTAGTTATTCACGAAAATGGCATTTTCGGTAATGGCGGTTTTCTTGTGGACGGTGATCCGGATCATCCCCAAAATTTAATTAATCAATTCTTTCTTGTACCATTTCCAACAACGCCTGAAGGTTTCATCGAAATCCGTCCAAAACTTTTTGAGTTATCTTGCTAACCAACAGACAAACAGACAGACAAACCCCGGCAAAAACATAACGTACTGGTGGAGGTAAAAATCAATAAAATAAAACTAAGCTCGACGAGCTTCAATAGCATGTGGGGATAGCTGTTGCCTGAGTCACTGCATTTCTTCTGTCGCTGCAGCACGGTGATTCTCCGCATCCTCTGTGTTATCTCCCTTCCTTTTTTTCTTTCTCATGCACTTTGCACTCTGTTGCCTTCTCTGTTTCACACTTTTAGACTTTGAACGAGGCATGACTGGCAATATCGAGCAGATCTTTAAAAAAAAAAAAAACATAACCTCCTGGCGGAGGTAATAAGAAAAAAAATCAATTAAAAAAAAATAAAACTAAGCTCGACGAGCTTCAATAGCATCTGGGGATAGCCCTTGCCTGAGTCGCTGCATTTCTTCTCTCGCTGCAGCACGGTGATTCTCCGCATCCTCTGTGTTGAAAATGGCCCTATCTCACAATGTTAAAGAATCCTTTAAAAAAATTCCTGCATCCAGACGGTGATCTGGATCATCGCCAAAATTTAATCAGTTCTTCCTTGTACCATTTCCAACAACGCCTGAAAGTTTCATCGAAATCCGTTGAAAACTTTTTGAGTTATCTTGCTAACCAACAGACAGACAGACAGACAAACCCCGGCAAAAACATAACCTCCTGGCCTGCGGCCTGGCGGAGGTAACAATGCAGATCACATGTGACTATTCCCTAGGGAGGTATACAGGCTGCATGATAACAGCTAGCAACTCAATATCTTTGCTGCAGTGTTGCTCTTTAACCGTGATGTGCCCAGGATTACATCATCTGTTGTTCACATACATTATCACCCCTCCACCCCTTGTCTTCCCACTGTCTGGTGTCTGGTCTGCCTGTATTGCATGGAAACCCCCCAGTTCAATGTTAGTGTCTGTTGCCAGTTCTGTTTGCCATGTCTCAGTAAACATCATGCTAATCTCCCTGAAGGCGCTCTCGTAATGGGACATGGCCGCTAGCTGGTCTGTCTTATTGAGTAGCAATCATAGTACATTCCCCATGATAACGGATGGAATCTCTCACATCTTGCCCACCACCTGTTTGACCTACTTCCCTCTGGACGATGGTTCAGATTGATCATGTCCCACACCTCCAGACTGACTAACAGTTTCTTTCCCCTGGGCCATCCGAACTGCAAACAGTCAGAGGTCCCACCCCCTCCCTCTGAATGCTCACATGCACAGAACTGAGGACCTTTTAATTATCACTATAACTCACCTGTCTTTGTACTCCTCACTTTCATGTATATTGACCCATCTGTGAAACCACTACTGTACATATTTTCCATAATGCTTGGGCCATTTTACTCAATTATGTGTTCTGCACTCCGCACTCTTATGTACATCGTTCCACTCACGAAGCCACTACCGTATCTGTGTATATACCTATGGGCTATTTATTATTTTTACTTTTACCTTTACCTTTGTCGTATGATTAATAGTGTGTTCGGTATTGTTTTACTTCAAACTCTTCTCACTTACTTTATTACGCACCTGGTGAAGTACCCACAATTTCATTGTGCTGTACAACTGTACAATAACAATAAAGCATATTCTGTTCTTTTCTATTAAATTTTTTTCCCTTGCAAATTTGCAAGAGTGTTTTTCTCATAACAGCAACTTTTTCCCCAAAACTTTTTTCTGGCATAGATCGTCTGCTTTTCTTTTTTTTTTTTTTTTTTTATTTAAGTTTTTGTAAAGGGTATACAGGTCGTTACAGCAATGCAGTGTTTACATTTTCATCACATGTTCCCTTATTTTCTGATATCTGACAACATTGGAAGATTAATTCTTACAACACCCCTTTTTTTTTTTTTTAAAGTGAAAGAAAAAGTGAAATTAAAGAGAAAAAAAAACAAGAAACAAATAACAAAAAAAACCCAAACAAACCAGTAAAAAACAAACAAAAAGAAAAAGTAAGTAAATAAAGATAAAAGAGCATCTGAGTAGCTTTGGAACAAAGAGCGGAACCATTATTGAAATGGTATTTGTCAAAGATTAGATCTAATGGAAGACACATATGCGGTCCAGGGTTGCCAAAAGTTCATGAACACATCCATGTCCTGTCTCAGTGCGAATGTCAACTTTTCCATCGAGTAAATGTCTTGGATCACGTTAGTCCAATCTTCAGGTGTAGGACAGTCCTTCAACATCCATTTTTTAGTTAGAGCTTTTTTGCTTGCCAATATTAAAACATTGAATAAGTATTTTTCTCCTTGTCTTTCCAGTGAGTCCGGTAGTAAACCCAAATACAAAGTTACAAAAGAAAAGGGAACTGTAATTTTGAATATTTTCCCCAATATTGTCTGTACCTTGGTCCAATATTGGTGGATAACTGGGCATGTCCAAAACACATGAAAATGATTTGCAGTCTTTTCACCACACAAGCGCCAACAGTTCAATCCCTTATGGGTAAATTTGTTTTGTGCAGGTGTTCTGAAAAATCTTGCCAAGTTTTTCCATCCAAATTCTCTCCACTGCAGGGATGAGGTACTTTTCCATTGCTGTTTATTTAGCTTTTCCCATATTTCCAGTTGTAAAGTGAAATTCCCCTCTTTTTCCCATCTCTCTTTTATATAAGATGTGTTGTCTCCTTTTAAGTCTTGAAGACCTTGGTATATTTTAGAAATGTATCTGATCCCTGGGATCCCTTTATATGCCATTAAGAAGACCTTCAGAACACCTGACTGGGCCCTTTCCAAAACCTCCTTTTTAAGTATATTGTTTATGTGGTGTCTAAGCTGGAAGAACCTGTAAAGGTCTTGATTTATTAGGCCTTGTTTTTTCAAATCTTCAAAACTTCTTAAGATTTGCCCTTTAAAAAAATCGTAATATTTTATCAGCCCCTTCTCCTTCCACTTTTTAAATCTGGTGTCTGTTTTATTAGGAGTAAAGTCCTGATCATAGGCGATCCATTGCAGAAGTCGATAGGGCTCTTTAGTTTGATTCTCTCTGACTATCTTAAACTAAATTTTTAGCGGGGTCTCTATCCACGGGTTAGTGTTATTCAAAAGCTTAGGTAAGACATTGTTCCCTATTATCGCCTGTAGGGGGATGTCACTTGTTATTTGGCATTTGATCTCCTTCCATTGTGCAGTGTAGACTGGGTTACATATCTCTACTAAAGTTTTAATTTGTGCGGCTTTAAAGTAGTCCCTGATATTTGGCAGCGCGAGCCCACCTTTGTCTTTGTTTAGCTGTAGGGTTCTATATCTGATTCTAGGTCTCTTGCCCTGCCATATGAATCTTGAGATCCTTCTGTCCAGCTCCTGCCATGTTTTTTTGGGAGGTTCTACCGGTATTGTTTGGAAAAGGTATAGAAGACGTGGAAGTATATTCATTTTGACTGCTTCAATTCTTTGTGCAGTACCCAAGAATGGTATCATATTCCATCTTGCTAGGTCAGATTTTATTTTTGTCACCAGTGGATCATAGTTTAGTGATATAATTTTGAGTTGTTTCGGGATATTGACCCCCAGATATTTCATAGATTCCGACTCCCAGTTAGTTTTGAGTTTGCTTAGTGAATAATGATTTGGGTCATAGTTGAATGTTAAAACTTGGGTTTTATGCATATTTAATTTGTACCCCGATAAATCTCCATACTCTGAAAAAACTGAGGTTAGTTCTGGTAAAGAAGTGTCCGGCTGCCCTAGGTATATTAAAATGTCATCAGCAAAGAGTGCTATTTTATGTTCCTTCTGACCAAGTGTAATACCTTGAATTTTTTGGTTTTGTCTTATCCATTGGCTCAGAGGTTCTATGAAGATTGCAAAGAGCAGTGGAGACAGGGGGCAGCCCTGACGACATCCTCTTTCCAGTTCAAAAGATGATGATAAATTACCGTTAATCCTTATTTTAGCTGTTGGTTTTTTATATAATGCCTGTATAGTTCTAATGAAGTTGTTATGAAAATTGAAACTGGATAAGATTCTATATAGAAAAGACCAGTCAACCGAATCGAATGCTTTTTCAGCATCTAATCCCAATATGACTGCATTTAAGTTATATTTTTTTATATGATGAATTATGTGTAAAGTGCGTCGAATGTTGTCTTGTGTCTGTCTTTGTCTTATAAAACCTGTTTGGTCTAAATGAATTAGGTCTGTCAGTATATTTTCTAACCTTTTGGCAAGGATAATGGTAAAAAGCTTATAGTCCTGATTTAGTACACTGATTGGTCTGTAGTTGGAGCACTCTAGTTTATCCTTTTCAGGTTTAGGTATAACTGCAATGACCCCTTCTCTCCAGGAGGGGGGGATTTCCCCTGTGTGGAGGACATAATTAAATGTTTTCAGGAGGAGAGGAGATAGTTGCTGTTTAAAGGTTTTGTACCACTCTGCTGTATAGCCATCAGCTCCTGGGGATTTGTTAGTTTTAAGTTTCATAATTGCTTTTTCCAATTCTTTAGGATGTATTTCTGACAGTAGTGTTTTATTTTGTGACTCCGTAAGTTGGGGAAGGTTTAATGTGTTTAGGAATGCCTCGGATGCGTTTTTATGTTTTTTGTGGGAGTATAAGTTCTTATAGTAATTCTCGAAGTTTTTAAGAATATCCTGAATTCTGAATTTTATTTCCTTTGATACTGGGTCTCTGATTTTGTAGATTGCTCTTTCTGTTTGATGTTTCCTCAATTTATAGGCTAGCAATTTTGCCGATTTACTGCCTGCTTCATAGTATTTTTGTTTCAGAAATGTAAGTTTCTTCTGGATTTCTATTGTGTAGATCTCATTTATTTGGTTTTTAATTTCCTTAATCTTGAGCGAGTCAGTAGAATGAGTGTTGCCTTTGTGTTCTTTTTCTAGGTTCCTAAGTTCTGACTCTAATGTGGATAGTTTTTCTTGTCTTAGTTTCTTTTGGGTTGCCAGTTTTGCAATAATCTTTCCTCTTATTACAGCTTTACATGCATCCCACAGTATTAAAGGGGATACTTCTCCATTATCGTTATCTTCCAAATATCTGAGAATATCTGATTCCAATTCATCTTTCAGTGGTCCTTTCAGGACATTTGAATTTAACCTCCAAGAAAATGTATTATTTGTGTATTTTTGGATATTTAAGTCCATGTAGATCGGACTGTGGTCGGAGAGATCCATCAGTCCTATTTTACATGTTTTTACTCTTCCAATGTCTCTATTAAACATAAAAAAATAGTCAATCCTTGAGTAAGATGAATGTGGAGTTGAGTAAAATGTATAGTCTTTTACACTGGGGTTGAGTTCCCTCCACACGTCACAGATTCCCAATTCTTTTAGTAGCATCCGAGTCTTCCTGTTTTGGGTGTTATTTTGATGTGGGGAATTACCAGAAGCATCCCAGTATGGATTCAGTCTAAGATTGAAGTCCCCACCACATATCACTAAACCTTGAGCTTTAGTTATCATTAGGTCGAATACATTTTTATAAAATTTCCAGTTAGCCCCTGGGGGAGCATACACATTCAGCAGGGTGATATCTTCTCCCTCTAGCCGCCCAGTTACCAAACTGTATCTCCCTTCTTTATCTTTGTGTTCTGATTTTTTTTCAAATGTAATTTTGGTTGATATCAATGTCGCTACTCCCCTCCTCCTCCCTGATTTATATGAAGATGAAGAGATCATTTTAAACCCTTGTCTACTGAGTTTATTGTGTTCCACGTCTGTTAGGTGGGTTTCTTGTAAAAGTATTATTCCTGCTTTGTCTTTTTTCATTTTGCCTAGAATCTTGGATCTTTTAACTGGATTCAGGATTCCTTTTACATTATATGAAATTATTTTGGTTACACCCTGTTTCTCCATTGTGTTGTTTTGTTTAGTATAACTGTGTGGTGGCCCTCTTTTGTGCTACTCAGAAACTGAAAGAACATTAAAAACAAGAAAAACATTAAGAACATAGTGTAAAAAACTTTAAAACAAAAAGCTGTCATAAGAACTTCCTGAGCTGAGGTCTTTTTAAAGACCCTGTAAGAGCCTTGATGGAGTGAAGGCTCTGAGGGAAATTCCTCAAACTCTGTTACGTGTTGAGGGCCCTCTCTTACCACTGAAAGTAGTCCCATGCTTTTAACGTGAGTTTCAGAACCCAATCCAAACTTGTAATGATTTTTTTTTTTTCCTTTTATGCCTAAACCCTGTGAAATTGTGTGCACCCTCCCACCCCCATCACATCAAACATTCACACAAAAACAGTATTTGTTAGTATGAGGAGAACATGTGGATTATTGTCACATTTCTATTTTAACAAGTTTTTTTTTTTTTATTACAAAGACTTATTTGTTTCAAATAATATGATTGTTCCATGAAATGTTTTACCACATGCTGAATATGCATCTCCTTTAATGTTTGTTACCTTGTATGAGGGGGGTTGGATGTGCGGATTGATTCAAGAGAAAAAAAAAAAAAAAAAAAGGTCGCTATTCCAACCTGAAAACGGATAGTTTATCCGCGACGCTCTGGTGCTGGGTTTCCCGCTGCTGGTCCGTGGATTTTGAAGGTCTTTGTGTTGTCCATGTTTGCGTTTTGATCTTCTCACTCGGGTCTGCTGGGGGTTTAAATACCGTTACCGGGAGGCCTCTTTTCGCCATGTCAGCTGTTGCTTCTTCCGCCGAATTATAGAGACACGTTTCATCGCCGTAGAAGACCCTTAACTTCGCAGGAAATGGTGTCTGAAAGCGCAATTTCTTCTCTCTTAACACCTTTTTCGCGTCATTGTATTCCCTGCGCTTTTTAAGGACCTCCGGGGCGTAATCGTGTTCCACGTAGACTTTTCTCTCCTGGTGCATAAATCCTTTTTTCTGCCAGGCCAGTCTTACAACCTCTTGTTTTATTTTGAAATTGGAAAATCTTACCAACACCGAACGTGGGGGCGCTTCCGCCGCCGGCCTAGCGGCTAATGAACGATGTGCCTTTTCTATCTTCAAGTCGGTGGTTTGTGGAATATCCAATTTCTCTCTTAGTAAGGATTCCACGCATTCTGCCATTGAGTTAAAACCATTTTCGGTTCCTTCTATCAGACCATGAATTCTTATGTTGTCTCTTCTTTGTTTTCCTTCTTGGTCGGTTAGCTTAGCCTCTATAGCTGCTTGTCTTTTGCGTAGGTCTAGCACAGAATCTTCGAGCACTTTTATTCGATCCTCTGTTTCCAAGATTCGGTTCTCGGCCTGGTCCACTCTGCTGTTTGTCCTTTTCAATTCTTCTCTGAATTCCCGAAATTCGGCCGTAACATCTCGGCGAAATCGTCGTAGCTCCTCAAATAGTGATTTCAGGCTAACCCTTTTGTTAGCTATCACCAGTTCCTCGTCTTCTGAACGGAGATCTTCCAGTTCGGATTCTCCGGCCGATACGTGTCCTGGCCTGGAGAATTTCAGTTTCTTCTGTTTTCCTTTAGACATGATGATTTTGTCTTTTGATTTTCACTCCTCCAAAAATCCGTTAAGTTTGATTTTCAAGGTGTTATCCTGGATTGGGTCTGAGAACTTCAGTGTTAAGCTGCAGTCGCCATGGCGTCCAGACCGGAAGTCCAATCGTCTGCTTTTCTAATACAATTTTTCTATTCTGCCTTGTAAATTTGTTTTTTTTTCAGAGAAATTTGCAGAACTTCTCACATAAATTTATAACATTATTCTCAAAAAGTTGCAACTTTTCCAGTAAATTTGTGGGGGGGGTTTTTTGTACCAGAAATGTGTGTTATGTCCAGAAACCCAGAATGACCAATGGAGAGTGCTGCTGATCCAGAACACTAACTTTATTACAACAAGTTGTTATAGTTACAGCACTGATTTACTGTTGGGGCTGTGCGCCGTGTAGTCTGGAGCCGAGAGAGGCCTAAGATGGCTGACAGGGACAAGAGTTGCAAATTAGCTAATAGCTATACACTCTATGTGCAACACATCAGATTGATTGTCTTTGATTAATTGTCTATGTTTATTGCACTGTCCCTGTCAAATAAACTAATCTACTACTACTCTCCCATTATAATGGTTTGGTGTGATTATGTCACCACACAGCTGTGTCATCACGCCGATGCAAGTTAACCCATTGTGGTTTTACATACCACATTCACCCCCCCTTGGAAAAAAAAAAAAACAGAACAGCATGCAAACCGAATTTACCCTCCCCAATTTGGTAACACAAAACTAGCTAGGGCTAGCGGGTAGACCACCGCGTAGCCCAGCGTGGCTGAGTGGGTTATTCTCCCACTAACCATCAGCAGCCACGCCCCTAGCTAAACAGTCCTCTTTCTTCTTTCTTTTCTTCCATGAGGAAGGCAGTCCTGTAGAAGGGGCCTTATAGCGAGCCCGTGGTGGACGCGCCCCTGGGGATGCGGGGGCACACGGACCGGGACCATCTCTCACGAAACCTCAGTCCGGGTCCCACACTGTGCGAGTCACCTCCCACAAAGCCCTGTCGTCCGGGGTTGCTGTTCCAACCTGACGGAGACGGTTACTGTGCCACACCGAACCATCTGCCAGTTTGAAGGTCGCTGGGCCCAGTTGCACAATGATCCTGATGGGTGTCGGTGGTGGTGGAGGCTGTGTTGGGGCCGACTGTAGGTCCGGCCATTTGGTTCTGTGGACCCGAACCCAGTCCATCACTGCAAGTGGCATTTTGTTCGGCTGTACATGGTGTTGAGGCTATGCTGGTGTAGCTTTTACGTCTGTTGTGGGGCGTCCACCATGCTGTGGTGGTTCTGCTGTGTCCTGCTGGGTCAAGGACTCTTCAACCTGCGTCTCAGAGGTGGTTCCTGGAGGCTTGTGCCAGTCATGGATTTGGAAGATGTCCGGTGGCTTTGTTGTGTTTTGTTTGGTTGCAGACTCTTCATCCAGCAGCTCAGCAGTGGGTCCTGTAGGCTGGTGCTGTGCATGGATTCAGAAGTAGTCCGGCCCCTTCTCCCCCTCACCTGAGGAGTCCGGTTGTGGTGATGCGTCGCTGTTGGTAGAACCTGCACCGGGTTGTTGTGTCCCTGGGTTCCTGATAGACGCGGGCTCCCTCTCCTGCAATTCTGCAGCGGCTCCTGGAGGCTCATGCTGGGTGAGGATCTGAGGTGAGTCCAGTTGCAGCCCCTTCTCCAGGCAGTGCGCCTCCTGAGCACACGGGATGGCTGTACCCTTGTCATCGTCGTCTGGTTGTGTTGCGTCCCACTCATCACTATTGGTCAAACGTAGTTCGTTACTGTCGCAGATGGAAAAGCCCATTTGATAAAACAAGTCACATTCTAATATGTTGTCTCCACGCATGACCACTTGAAAAATAAAGTCAGTAACGACTCTTGACTCATAGTGGACCATTAGTGTGATGGTCCCTACATTGCTAACTCAGTAGCCACCATACCCATACAGCACCGTTGGGTTTTTTTCTGATCAGGTGGTTGGGGAAAAAGTTCTTCATCATGGCCCAGATTAACATTGATCTCACTGCAGCGGTGTCGAACAGCAGTGGCAACTTGACATCGTCCAGCCCCACCATGCACAATGTGTACGCCGCACCTCCGGACCTCACTGTGTGAATGGTTGTTGTGGGCGAGTGACTTAACTTGGCCAGTGGGTTCGGGGGTGGTGCTGACTTTTGCGAAGTGGTTGAATTTTCCGCATCTTTTATATTGTTGCCCCCTTGCTGGGCAGAAATGTGCTCTCTCTCAGTGCATCAGGGAACCACAGTTGCCACATGAGAAGAGCCCCGTGGCGTTCTTCTGAGTTGCAGTGTTTACCTCGGCCTCTTCTGCCTCATCACAGGGTTCTTCTGTGCTTACTGCGTATGCAAGCGGTGTGTAGCTCGGTTGTCATTGTTGTTGCTGCACACCTAGCTCTGATACTAACCTGTCAGCGGACTCCAGCTGAAATCCTAGCTCGATGGTGTTAGCTAGCATTATGTCGTTTGGCACCGTTAGCATCTTCATCCGCAGCCGCGGGTTGCTAGTGTGCTCGGCCAACTGGTCTTGCACCATTTCGTCCTCCAATAAACCAAATCTACACATGCTAGCCAGGTGGCGAAAGTCCACAACAAACTGCTGTGTTGTCTCTCCAACTTTCTGTTGCTGTTGGCGGAACCCAATACGCCGTGCCAACACGTTGTGGGGTGTAGCGAAGTAGCGAGCTAGCAGCTTGACTGAATCAACGAACGAGTCCATTGCCCCCCCCCCCATCAGGCAGCTAGGCAAGCAGAACAGGGATCTGTTACCCTTATTGTGCCAAAACAGATTTACGTACTTTGCCAAGAGGAGCTTATACAGTACCTAACTATGTATTGTATATTGTTGTAAACTCCTCCTGTAATAACTTTTTTTTTCACAATATTTTTTATTGAACCTTTTTTTACAAACATGGCACAAACGGTCAGACACAAACACAAAAGTAATTTAAAAAATTAAAAAGAACAATAACAAAAAAATGTGTAATAAAAACAACAACAACAGCCATTAACAAAAACAGGTCAACAACAATGCTCCTCTGTTTAGTCTAGGTAATCTATTACATAAGAATACATAATATACTGTAACGTGCTGCTCGACATGGCGACGTCCCACTGGGAGATTCGAACTCACGCCTCCCGCTCCGGAGTCCCGCACCCTACCTGTGTCGCCAATAGGGTCAACCCACTTGGCAAGCCAAGTAGGGTGCTCATATTGAGTTCGCTACAATACATTCACCACTTTGGAATTTGCAAGGTCCACACATATCATTCACCTTCTTCTTCAGAAGTTATGTTTAATTTCTTTACATAATCAGTGAAAGGTCTCCATATATTCTCAAACACATTTTCCTTTGATTTCAGTATATATACTGCTCAAAAAAATAAAGGGAACACTTTGAAAACACATCAGATTTTAATGGGAAAAAATAAGCTGGATATTGAAATTGTGGCAGGCTAGTCCAGCTTACTCACATTAAAGGAACACTTTTTAATCTGAGTAAGCTGGACTAGCCTGCCACAATTTCGATATCCAGCTTATTTTTTCCCATTAAAATCTGATGTGTTTTCAAAGTGTTTAGGGTTCACTGTGATTTGTTTTGAAATTATTTTCTCAATTGTTACCCTCACCTCTTCCCAAAACATTCTGATTTTTCTACATTCCCATAAACAGTGAAATAGGGTTCCTTTACTTTCCATACATTTTGTGCCTGTATCTGGTATGTTTTTGTTATATCTATTTAATTCCACTGGTGTAACATACATCCGCATTAACCATTTAAAATGTATCAGTTTAAGACGTACATTTATTGATTTGGTTTGAACTCCTGCGCAAGCCATTTCCCATTGTTCCTCTGAGATTTCAATTTGCAGGTCTTCTTTCCAGTCATTCAGTCTTTTCTGTGAGTTTTCACATGAGAATAGTGTCAGTGAGTTATAAAACTCTGAAATAATACTCTTTCTCTTACTATCTTTCATCAAAATTTTTTTCCAAAAATGAATAAGTAGGTCGGGTGAGAGCATTATTTTGATTTGATCGAATGAAATTTCTAAGCTGAAGATATTTAAAAAAGTGTGTTCTATTAAGATTAAATTTAATCCTCAGTTCTTCAAAAGACATTATGTTATTTGAGTGTGACAAATATAAGTCTTGAATCTTTTGAATCCCTTTTAAATTCCATACTTTAAATACAGTATCCACTCTCCCTGGTGTAAAATATTGATTACCCCATATTGGGATAAACTGTGACAGTGAGTGTGGTTCTTTTAAATATTTTTTGGTTTCACACCATATTTTGATCATGTGCTTTACAATTGGATTTTTAACTTGTTTCTGTAATTTTTTTGCCGAGTCTGAGTATATGAATAAGGGAAGAGGTAAAGGTAAATTGTATGATTCCATTTCAGTCCAGTGAGGAGGATCATTTGATGAAAAATAATATCAGAATCAGAATCAGAATCAGAATCAGCTTTATTGGCCAAGTATGCACAACACATACAAGGAATTTGACTTTGGCTAAAAACTTGCTCTCGTTGTTCAGGTGAAGGATTTAAATAAGGATTCAATGACAACCAGAGTATGTACAGTAAATTACAGTCTGTCCACGTTTCTATAAAAGGATGCAAATATATACAGGAATATATGCAGTTATTTACTCGGACTAACCACACTTTGCAGAAATATATGAAAAAATATACAATCACACAGTATTTCAATGTGGACTCAGATTCAGTGATATAATGTGAATGAAGTAAAAAGCAGTGTGAGAGTTATGTGCAATGTAATAATGGATGAAAAGTCATGAGTACAGCAAACAGGTAGGACTAGGTGAATGTTAGGAGTTCATCAGAGTGATGGCTTGAGGAAAGAAACTGTTCCTGTGACGGGTGGTTTTGACCTTCAGTGATGTGTAACGACGACCAGAAGATAGAAGTTCAAACAGTTTGTGGCCGGGGTGTGATGGGTCAGCACAGATGTTTCCCGCCCGTTTCCTGGTTATGGACCGATATAAGTTCTCAATGGAGGGTAGGTCGGTACCAATGATCCTCTCCGCAGACTTAATGATCCGCTGCAGTCTGGTCTTGTCCTGTTTAGTGGCAGATCCAAACCAGACAGTGATGGAAAAGCAGAGGACAGATTGGATGATGGCGGTGTAGAAGACAACCAGCAGCTCCTGAGGCAAATCAAACTTCTTGAGCTGATGCAGAAAAAACAACCTCTGCTGGGCCTTTTTCCGGACAGTGTCAATATGGGAGGACCACTTCAGGTTCCGGGAGATTGTGGTACCCAGAAACTTGAAGGAGTCCACAGTGGACACTGTGCTGTTGAGGATGGTGAGTGGGGGGAATGAAGGGGGGTGTCGCCTGAAATCCACAGTCATCTCCACCGTTTTGGCTGGGTTAAGTTCAAGATGGTTCTGGCTGCACCAGAGGATCAGCTGCTCCACCTCCCGCCTGTATGCAGACTCATCATCATCCCGGATCAAACCGATGACTGTGGTGTCGTCCGCAAACTTCAGGAGCTTCACCGAAGGGTCCTCTGAGGTGCAGTCGTTGGAGTAGAGGGAGAAGAGCAGTGGGGAAAGGACACATCCTTGGGGGGCGCCAGTACTAATTTTTCGGGAGCTGGATGTAAATCTCCCTAGCTTCACCTGTTGCCACCTGTCAGTCAGAAAGCTGGAGATCCACTGGCAGGTGGAGGGGGGCACCTTGAGCTGGAGGAGTTTCTGATGAAGAATGCCTGGGATGATGGTGTTGAACGCTGAGCTGAAGTCGACAAACAGGATCCTGGCGTACGTCCCTGGGGAGTCGAGGTGTTGCAGGATGTAATGTAGTCCCATATTCACTGCATCATCCACTGACCTGTTTGACCGGTAGGCAAACTGCAGTGGGTCCATCAGGGGGCCTGTGATGACCTTCAGGTGGTTCAGCACCAATCTCTCCAAGGATTTCATGACCACAGAGGTCAGGGCAACAGGTCTGTAGTCGTTTAATCCTGTAATAGAGGGTTTCTTGGGAACTGGAATGATGATGGAGCGTTTGAAGCAGGAAGGCACTTCACGCAGCTCCAGTGATCTGTTAAAGATCCGGGTGAAGATGGGGGCCAACTCGTTGGAGCAGACTCTCAGGCAGGACGGAGACACACCATCAGGTCCTGCAGCCTTCTTGATCTTTTGTCTCTGAAAGACCCTGCGCACCTCCTCTTCACAGATCATTAGTGCTGGTGGGAGGTCAGAGTGGAGGAGGGATGGAGTTCCTGGGGCTGCAGATAATCCTTTTGTGTGGGTGGGAGGTGAGAACTGAAGGTTCTTTTCAAACCTGCAGTAAAAGCTGTTTAGGTCATTAGCCAGCTGGAGGTTTTCCGCAGGGTGGGGGGATGGTCTCCTGTAGTTGGTGATATTCCGTAGGCCTCTCCAGACAGAAGCAGAGTTGTTAGCTGAGAAGTTTTTTTGTAACTTCACACTGTAGCTCCTCTTAGCAAGCCTGGTCTCTTTCGTCAGCATGTTTCTGGCCCGCTTGTACAGAGTCCAGTCACCAGTCCTGTAGGCCTCCTCCTTGGTCTGACGTAGCTGCTTCAGTTTAGGAATGAACCAGGGTTTATTGTTGTTGTATATGCAGAAGGTCTTGGTCTGCACACACATGTCCTCGCAGAAACAGGTGTATGACGTCACAGTGTCAGTGAGTTCATTTAGGTTAATGGCTGCAGCTTCAAAAACACTCCAATCTGTGCAGTCAAAGCAGGCTTGTAACTTCAGCTTTGATTCCTCAGTCCATTTCTTCACAGTCCTTACAACAGGCTTGGAAGTTTTTAGTTTCTGTCTGTATGTTGGAATAAGATGGAGCAGGCAGTGGTCAGAAAAACCCAGAGCTGCACGGGGGACGGCATGATAGGCATTTCTTAAAACTGTGTAACAGTGGTCAAGTGTATTTGTGTCCCTGGTGGGACATTTAATATGCTGTCTGTATTTAGGAAGCTCATTTGTGAGATTAGCTCTATTGAAATCACCCAGAATGATAAGCAGAGAGTCTGGATGTTTTTCCTCCACCTCTGCTATCTGGTCAGCGAGGAGCTGCAGTGCTTCCGTTGTACAAGCAGCAGGCGAGATATAAATTCCGACCAGAATAAATGAGGAGAACTCTCGCGGTGAATAAAAGGGTTTACAGTTTATGAACAGTGACTCTAGGTTAGGGCTACAAAACTTCTTCAACACTGTGACATCAGTACACCAACCTTCGTTTATGTAGAATATGTCATAGACCTCAGTTGTGCTGACCAGTAATACAACATAAAGTTTGGACATTTCAGACCTCCACGATCAAATGGTAAATATAGTAAGGACAAACGTAATCTAGCCTTCCTATTGTTCCATATAAATTTCACTAACTTTTTTTAATTCTTGATAATAGATCTGAAGGTGGTGGTAAAGGAATGTTTTGAAATAAATAAAGTAGTTTTGGTAAGATATTACTTTTAAGTATATTAATTCTCCCGATCATCGACATTTGTAGTGACATCCATCTCTGAAGTGACTCATTAATATCTGTCATTAAGGCTTCATAGTTGGCATTGGCGACTGATTGTAGCTTAGGCAAAATTTGAATTCCTAAATATTTAAACTGATCTACAACATTGAATTGGTTTACCTCAGGAGCTGGGTGATTTCTCTGGGTCTCATTTAACATTAATATTGAAGATTTTGTTTTGTTTATTTTATATCCTGATATATCCCCCAAATTCTTTATTAAATTTAACAAGATCGGGATTGATTTTTTAAGATTCGACAGAAACAAACTTATGTCATCGGCATACAGGGAGATTTTATGTTCTGTTGGTCCTACTTTAATTCCATATATTTGTGGATGTAAACGTACTGGCATCGCTAAAGGTTCAATTGCCATAGTAAACAATAAAGGTGAAAGTGGACAGCCTTGTCAACATCCTCTGTTGATTTTTATTGATTTTGAGATATTGCTGTTTGTTAGGATTTCTGCTGTAGCATTATTGTATATTATCTGGACCCATTTTATGAAATTATTTCCAAGTCCAAACCTTTGTAGGACTTCAAAAAGATAGGGCCATTCGACTCTATCAAAGGCCTTTTCGGCGTCCAATGATAGGAGAGCTGTATCCGGTGATTCTTTATTGGAATAAATAATATTAAATAGTCTTCTTACATTATGGAAGCCTTGTCTTCCCATTATAAAGCCATTCTGACCTCAGTTAATAATATTTGGTAATGTTTCTTGTAGGCGTTTTGCTAAAATTTTACAGTGTGGTGGACACACATACGGGACCTGTTTTGTGACTCACATTTTAGGTCAGAACAAAGTAAGAGGCTTCCTTGGTGATTACAGGATGCTGCAAGAATCTTAGCTTTGGTATGCAAGGCCTGAGACTGCGGAGGGTTTAATTAAAGGATTAAAGAAGGGATGCATTGTAGACAGTGGAAGTGATATGGAGAGAGGATGCATTGTTACTGTCTTTATAATGCAAGGTGATTCATGTGACGTGTGAACTGTAAGAGTCCTGATATTTAAGGGCGAGAGTTTCCTGTGTGGCTCTCTTACTGCTTTGAGACGATGGTGATGTGAATAAACCTGACTTGAGAGAGAACTCTGCCTCGTCATTCTCACATCTCCACACTGGTGACCCGAGACGTATCATGCAAGAGGAGAATTCCCCTGGGCCAGCCTCGTCAGGAGCCCCCAGCCAAGCGAATGCCGCTACAGTCCAGCTACCGGACTTCTGGCAGAACAATCCGCGCTCCTGGTTCAACACGGTTGAGGCGCAGTTCAACCTCCGGGGAATATCGGTAGACGCCACAAAATTCTACCACGTAGTCGCAAAGCTGGACAACAACACGACCCAGCATGTGGAGAGCCTGATCGACCAGCCGCCGGACAGCGACAAATACGGCACGTTGAAGGCTGCACTCATCCAGCAATTCACCCCCTCGGCGGAGGAGCGAGCAGAGAGGCTCCTGGCGCTGACGGAGTCGGAAAATGACATGCCCGCGAACCTGATGGAAAAGTTGTTGAGGTTGAAAGACTCTGACGACGATCACTTCATTTTCACCCACCTCTTCCTCAGGACTCTACCGTCAGCAGCGAGAGCGACCCTGGCCAGTTCGCCACTGTTGGCCCTACGGGACTACCGCGCGCTGGGCCGAGAGGCGCAGCGGATTGTCAACGCCACCAAGCGGCGCGCAGCCACGGCTGCTGCAGCGGAACTCGGCGCGATGACCGGAGGCGACAGGAGGCCAGAGGCAGCGGTACCAGACTCACCGACGACGGCGGTGGCAGGGGCCAGGGAACGCGGTTCGGACGTCCTTTGTTTCTACCATCGCTGTTTCGCAGAGAGGGCACGCAAGTGTGTACCACCGTGCCAGTTCGGGCATTCGGGAAACGCCAAGACCGGGGGTCGGTAGCAGCCGCGGCCCTTGGGGAGGAGAACAAGCTGCTCTATTTGTCGGACGCACGCTCGGGGAGGCATTTCCTCGTCAACACAGGCTCCCAGTTGAGTTTCATCACACCTTCCTATGCGGACAGACTAGCGGGTTCCGGAGGTCCCCGGGTGACGGCAGCGAACGGCTCGGAGATTAAGACCTTTGGTGAGAAGACTCTGCTTCTGTTTCTACACGGCCGTACATTTAAGTGGACTTTTGTTGTAGCAGCAGTAAATTTCAATATGTTGGGGGCTGATTTTTTGTGCTCACATGGTTTGTTGGTTGATCTCACTAACAGGCGCTTGGTTAATGCACTGTCTTTTGATTCTGTCCCCTGTACAGCGCGAGTTGCCCCGCCAACAGCACAAGCCAACGTCACAGCTGCCAGCGGTAAGTTCCACACACTGCTCACTCAGTTCCCAGCACTCACGGTCCCCACATTTTCGGCAACAGTCGCTAAACACGGGGTGGAGCATTTTATTACCACTACTGGACCGCCCGTTTTTGCAAAAGTTTGGCGCTTGGATGCAGTTAAAATGGCCATAGCACGCGAGGAGTTCGCCAACCTGGAGAGGTTGGGCATTATCAGACGTTCAAACAGTCCTTGGGCTTCCCCGCTGCACATGGTCCCGAAAGCTGACGGATCATGGCGACCTTGCGGGGATTTCCGCAGGTTAAACAACACTACAGCGCACGACCGCTACCCAATCCCATATATCCAAGATTTTTCTGTTCATTTGGCAGGGGCGCGTGTTTTTTCTAAAATAGACTTGGTCCGCAGTTACCACCAAGTCCCAGTGCGCGCTGAGGACATACTCAAAACAGCGATAATAACTCCGTTTGGCCTATTCGAGTTTTTACGCATGCCATTTGGACTTAAAGGGGCTGCTCAGACGTTCCAACGCATGATGGACGCGGTGCTTCGCGATCTCCCTTTTGTGTTCGTCTACTTGGACGATATTTTAGTAGCCAGCGTGTCCGAAGACGAACACGAAAAACACCTGGCCACTGTTTTCCGAAGGTTGGGAGATCACGGTTTAATAATCAACCCAGCGAAGTGTCAGTTCGGGGTAGCACAGATCGATTTTTTAGGACACTGCGTCTCCCCCGAAGGAGCAGTTCCGCTGCCTGACAAAGTGCGCGCAGTGGCAGACTTTCCCCGGCCGCAGTCAGTCAGGGCGTTGCAGGAGTTTTTGGGAATGGTGAATTTTTATAACCGTTTTCTCCCCCGCGCGGCGCAACTCATGCAGCTGCTGTATGCCGCGCTCAAAAAAAAGAAACCCGACATTTGATTCATTGGGCTCTCCCCCCTGAGAGAGCTCCCCCTTGGTTTTATTTGGAGAGTTACCTGAGCTGCCCTCTTCCCTTAGAACGTCTAATCACAATCAAACTTTCTTCTGAATTTCAGTCGCATCCTATTGTATCCTTTTTACAATACGTTTGGAAGAGAGTTGCTTCTATACTCGAGTTTAGCTCTCATCTTCATTCTATGGCTTCTATTTGGCTTAACCCAGGTCTCCATATTGGAAAATCCCCATTTATGTGGAAGATCTGGGTGAAAAAGGACATCTTGATGTTAAAAGATCTATATGAAGGGGGAGCTCTCAAATCATTTGATGTTCTACGGGCACAGTATGGACTACCACAGAATCAGTTTTGGAAATATTTACAACTTCGACATCTGCTGTGTCAAGTCTTTGGATCTACAACTACCCCTCCTCCTGATGTAGATTGGCTCATCCAGGCTTTGAGTTCCTGTGGTAAAATATCTAAGGCCTCAAATTTCTATTTAATGCTCCTTAAGAGCTCAAATAAAGATTCTTCATTCCTTAAACACGTATGGGAAAAAGATCTGAATTCACAATTTACTGATGTTGAATGGGCAAATATTTTAAAGAATGGGAAGAAAGTGTCTAGGGAATTGAAAACCAGACTTGTTCAATTTAAAATTTTGAATCGATTTTACTGGACACCTTGTAAAATGTTGAGAGCGAATCTCATTCACTCTTCAAGCTGCTGGAGATGTCTACAGGGGGAGGGGACATTAATCCATATGATCTGGAGTTGTCCGGTAATACAGGACTTTTGGTTGCAGATCCATAGACATATTATGACAATTGTTAAGCAAGAAGTGCCATTTACTCAGAGACTTTTTGTCCTTGGGGATCCATCAACGATTCAGAACCCAATCTCTGATGCCGAGTGGATTCAGACTGCTCTGATGGTGGGCCGAAAGTTGATCACTTCTTACTGGAAATCTTCCTCTGCCCCACCATTAGCTCATTGGCTCAGGGAGTTGGGCAAGCTTGCTGCACTAGAACACCTTTCATATAAACTTCTGGACAGGATGGACAGCTTCTACAATAAGTGGGGATCCTATCTTACCTTTATAGGTGTTGTAGATTAAGCCAATCATCTTAAGAGTATTAGGGTGGAAATGGAATGTTTTATCCTCTCACTAGGTATATTTGTTTTTTTTATGTTGTTTTTGTTTTTTGTTTGTTTGTTTTATTTTCTAAATTGAAAACCCAATAAAATTCAAATTACAAAAAAAAAAAAAAAAAAAGAAACCCACGGATAAGGTCGAGTGGTCCCCGGAGCGGGACCAAGCGTTCTCAGAGGTGAAAGCAGCCTTGGCAAAGGCTGCGTTGTTGGCACACCCAGACCCAACGGCCCGCATAGTGCTCACCACTGACGCATCAGATGTGGCCATAGGGGCGGTCATAGAGCAACATGTAGCCGGGGTTTGGCAGCCCCTTGCATTTTTCAGCAGGACCTTGCGCGATAATGAACGTAAATACAACGCGTTCGACAGGGAGCTGCTGGCTCTCCATTTGGCCATCCGCCACTTTCAGTTCTGGCTAGAAGGACGCTCTTTCACCGCGTTTGTTGACCACAAACCGCTAACATTCGCAATGGCCAAGGTTTCCGAACTGTGGTCAGGCCAGCAACAGAGACAGCTGGCTGCGATATCAGAGTTTACCACTGATATTCGGCATGTGGTGGGCAAACTGAATGTAGTGGCAAATTGCCTCTCGCACGCTGTGGCGGCCCCAGTCAGCGTAGGAGTAGATTACGCAGCCATGGCCGTGGAGCAGGTTAGTGACGCGGATGTGCGCGCGCTTCAGTCTGGACCAACAGGGTTAAGGCTGGAGAGCAGGGTGCTGCAAGACGGTATGCCCCACCTAATCTGCGATGTCTCCACCGGACAGCTGCGTCCAATAGTACCGGCCGCGTGGTGCCGCCGCGTTTTTGACTCGATTCATTCTTTGGCGCACCTGGGAGTGCGCGCGTTGGTCAAAATGGTAGGAGAGAAATTTGTGTGGCCGAGCCTTCGCAAACAGGTTAAAGAATGGGCAGCAGCCTGCACGGTGTGTCAACGAGCCAAAGTACACAGGCACACGAAGGCTCCTTTGGAGCCGTTTCACATTCCGGCCAAGAGGTTCGATCACGTTCATGTGGACCTCGTGGGCCCCCTCCCACCGTCACAAGGGTGCACACACCTTCTGACAATGGTGGACCGCACCACGCGCTGGCCTGAAGTGGTCCCGCTGGCATCAACCACGGCCGAGGAGGTGGCGCGCACGTTTTTAACAGCTTGGGTGGCGTGTTTCGGCGTTCCGTCGGACATTACGTCCGACAGAGGCCCTCAATTTGTGTCCGAGCTTTGGTCGACAATGGCCCGCAACCTGGGTGTCACAATTCACCGCACAACTGCGTACAATCCGCAGGCTAACGGGTTATGCGAGCGTTTTCATAGGTCATTGAAAGCAGCTCTCAGAGCGTCACTGACGGATTCAAATTGGGTTGACAAGTTACCGTGGGTGTTATTGGGGTTGCGTTCTGCGCCTAAAGAGGACTTAGAAGCCTCCCCAGCGGAGCTCGTGTTTGCGCAGCCACTCCGGCTGCCTGGGGAGTTTCTCCCAGATAACCCTGCGCCAGACGCCTCCCCGTCTCAGCTGTTGCGGAGTAACATAGAATCAAGCACGCTGCCCAGCCCCGCGCACCACAGTTTTCCGCGCGTTTTGTGCCTAAAACTTTGAAGAAAGCAGAGTTTGTTTTTGTCAGACATGATGCGCACCGAACCCTGCTGCGACCGCCTTATGATGGACCGTTCAGAGTGCTAGAAACAGGGGACAAGCAGTTTTTGCTAGATTTGGGGGGTAGGAAAGAGAAAGTTGGCATAAACAGACTCAAACCCGCTTTTGTGGTGGCAGATGAGCAGGTGCTGTTGGCGAGGGCCCCACGGCGAGGTAGATCACCGCGGGGGGCTTCACAGAGTAATGTTTCCCCAGAACACCCACAGGTGCTGACAAAAGGTTTCCACCCCCAGACGGCAAACCCCCAGCGTGACAGCGCCGCAGAGACATTGAATCCCAGCTACAGCAGATACGGCAGGAGACTGAAGCCTATACAGCATGTGGACTGATGTGTATTGATACTGTCACAGCATGCATGTTGTTATTTTCTTGTTTGTTCTGTTTTTTTTTTCTAAAATGTTGGGGGGGCTTTGTGTGGTGGACACACATACGGGACCTGTTTTGTGACTCACATTTTAGGTCAGAACAAAGTAAGAGGCTTCCTTGGTGATTACAGGAAGCTGCAAGAATCTTAGCTTTGGTATGCAAGGCCTGAGACTGTGGGCGGTTTAATTAAAGGATTAAAGAAGGGATGCATTGTAGACAGTGGAAGTGATATCATGGAGAGAGGATGCATTGTTACTGTCTTTATAATGCAAGGTGATTCATGTGACGTGTGAACTGTAAGAGTCCTGATATTTAAGGGCGAGAGTTTCCTGTGTGGCTCTCTTACTCCTTTGAGATGATAGTGATGTGAATAAACCTGACTTGAGAGAGAACTCTGCCTCGTCATTCTCACATCTCCACAACAGATTATTTTAAGATCAGCATTTAATAGGCTTATTGGTCTCATGTTTTCACATTTATTAGGGGGTTTACCTGGTTTTGGTAACAGTATAATTAAGGCATTATTCATGTATGGTGGTAAATTACCATTTTGAAATGCTTCTAAAACCATTTCCAAAAGTGGTTTTATTAATTTATTCTTAAATTTTTTATAGAGGTCAACTGGAAGACCATCTGGTCCTGCTCTTTTTCCTGATTTCATATTATCAATGGCTTGCCCAACTTCTTCTTGACTAATTTTAGACTCCAGTATCTCCCTGTTTTCATTTGGAATACATGGTATAGATAATCCACCCAAAAACCCATTTAGTTTTGTTAAGCCAGTTTCATTTTTTGTATCGGTGTGGCAACCTGGGGAGTGCATAATGGTTTACCATCTTAGACAGGAACAAAGGACGTGAAGTTAACCTTTTGTGTGTGAGAAGTTTCTAGATGCCCTAGTAAGATAACAGGGAGGTGTCAAGGATGAATGGACTGACTGCAGTCAGGCGGGGAGATTATCTTTTGTGTGTGAGAAGAGTCTAGAAGGAGATTATCTTTTGTGTGTGAGAAGAGTCTAGAAGGATGTCATGTTATTTAAGGGAAGAGTTCCTACTTGTATGCCATTCTGTCTATGCTCCTTGTGTGAGTCGTGTAATAAACCGCCTGAACCAAATCCGCCTCATTATTTACACGCTCCACACTGGTGACCCAAGACGAATCATGGAATACGACGGAAGATCCCCGGAGCCAACCTCGACTGGAACCCCCAGCTTTGCGTGCGCTGTAGCGATCAAACTACCTGATTTTTGGCAGCACAACCCGCGCTCCTGGTTCCACCTAACCGAGGCGCAGTTCGCCCTCCGAGGGATATCGGCGGATGATACGAAATTCCACTATGTGGTTGCAGCGCTCGATGCCAGCACGGCTCAGCACATCGAGAGCCTGCTCGATCAGCCACCAGCCGACGGCAAATATGACACGCTGAAGGCTGCCCTCATCCAGCACTACACGCTCTCGGATGGTGAGAGAGCAGAGAGCCTTCTGACACGGACCGAGTTGGGAGACGGTTCGGCCGTGGACATGATGGAGAAGATGCTGAGGTTAAAGGGCACGGACGACGACCACTTCATCTTCACCCACATTTTCCTCAGGAACCTTCCGACAGCGGCGAGAGCGGCCCTGGCCAATTCGTCGTTGCTGGTCAAACGGGACTATCGTGCGCTAGCCCAGGAGGCAGACCGGATCATCGTCGCCACCAAGGCTTTCGTGACCATTGCGGCAGCGACGGAGCCCAGCACGTCGACACGAGGAGGCGAGGAGCCGCTGACGGCAGCAGCAGAACCACCGACGGCAGCAGCAGCGGGGGCCAAGGAACGTGGAGGTGACACGCTTTGCTTCTACCACCGCCGCTTTGCAGAGAGGGCACGCAAATGTATACCACCGTGCCAGTTCAAGCGCTCGGGAAACGCCAAGACCGGGGGTCGGTAGCAGCCGCGACCCTCGGGGAGGAGAACAAGCTGCTCTATTTGACGGACACACGCTCAGGGAGGCATTTCCTTGTGGACACCGGCGCACAGAAGAGTTTCATCCGGCCGACCTACGCTGACCGGCTGGCAGGACCCAGCGGCCCCGAGATGGCAGCAGCAAACGGCTCAGAGATTAAGACCTTTGGTGAGAAGACTCTACTCTTGTCTCTACACGGTCGTACATTTGAACGGACTTTTGTTGTAGCAGCATTGGATTACCATATACTGGGGGCTGAATTTCTATGTGCACATGGGTTGTTGGTAGATATCGCTAACAGGCGCCTGGTTAATGCACTGTCTTTTGACTCTCTCCCCGTATAGCTCGAGTGACCCGGCCAACAGCACAAGCCAACGTCACAGCAGCATGCGGTAAGTTCCACACACTGCTTGTTCAGTTCCCAGCACTCACAGTCCCGACGTTTTCAGCAGCTATCGCTAAACATGGGGTGGAGCATTTTATCACCACCACCGGGGCGCCCATTTTTGCAAGACCTCGGCGCTTGGACGCAGCTAAACTGGCCATAGCGCGCGAGGAGTTCGCTAACCTAGAGAGGTTAGGCATCATCAGGCGCTCAAACAGCCCATGGGCTTCCCCACTTCACATGGTCCCTAAAGCTGAAGGTTCGTGGCGACCTTGCGGCGATTTCCGCAGGTTAAACAATGCTACAGCGCACGACCACTACTCAATTCCCCACATTCAGGATTTTTCCGTTCACCTCGCTGGAGCGCGCATTTTTTCTAAGATAGATTTGGTCCGTGGTTACCATCAAGTCCCAGTGCGCGCTGAGGACATACCCAAAACAGCGGTAATAACTCCGTTTGGTTTATTTGAGTTCTTGCGCATGCCGTTTGGGCTTAGAGGGGCAGCACAGACGTTCCAACGCATGATGGATGCAGTGCTGCGCGATCTCCCTTTCGTGTTCGTCTACCTGGACGATATCTTGGTAGCCAGTGCGTCCGAAGACGAACACGAAACCCACCTCACGATGGTTTTCCGAAGGTTGGAAGAGCACAGTTTAATAATCAACCCAGCGAAATGTCAGTTCGGGGTGACGGGGATTGATTTTTTTAGGGCACCGCGTCTCTCCCGAAGGAGCGGTTCCGCTGCCTGACAAAGTGCGCGCAGTGACAGATTTTCCCCGACCGCAAACGGTCAGGGCGCTACAAGAATTTTTGGGAATGGTGAACTTTTATAACCGTTTCCTTCCCCGTGCAGCACAGCTCATGCAGCCATTGTACGCTGCGCTCAAAAAACAGAAACCCGCGAATAGGGTCGAATGGACCCCGGAACAAGAACAGGCGTTCTCGGAAGTTAAAGCAGCCCTGGCAAACGCCGCATTGTTGGCACATCCAGACCCAACGGCCCCCATAGCCCTCACCACTGACGCCTCAGATGTGGCCATAGGGGCTGTCGTGGAGCAGCGCGTCGCCGGGGCTTGGCAGCCGCTTGCCTTTTTCAGCAGAACCTTGCACGACAATGAACGTAAATACAACGCGTTCGACAGAGAGTTGCTGGCTCTCCACCTGGCCATTCGCCATTTCCAGTTCTGGCTGGAAGGGCGCAATTTTACTGCGTTCGTTGACCATAAGCCACTAACATTCGCGATGGCCAAAGTTTCAGAACCTTGGTCGGGCCGGCAGCAGAGGCAGCTGGCCGCGATCTCAGAGTTTACTACCGATATTCAGCATGTGTCGGGCAAACTGAATGTAGTGGCAGACTGCCTCTCGCGCGCCATTGTGGCCCCGGTCTGTGTAGGGATGGATTACGCAGCCATGGCCGCGGAGCAGGGTAGTGACACGGACGTGCGCGCGCTCTAGTCTGGACCAACAGGGTTAAGGCTGGAGAATAGGACGCTGCTTAACGGCATTCCCCCCTTAATCTGCGACGTCTCCACGTGTCGCCCACGGCCTGTGGTTCCAACCGTGTGGCGCCGCCGCGTGTTTGAGTCGGTTCACTCTTTGGCACACCCAGGGGTGCGCGCGTCGGTCAAAATGGTAGGGGAGAAATATGTGTGGCCGGGCCTTCGCAAACAAGTGAAAGTGTGGGCGACAGCCTGCGTGGCGTGCCAACGAGCCAAAGTTCACAGACACACGAAGGCTCCTTTGGAGCCGTTTCGCATCCCGGCTAAGAGGTTTGACCATGTCCACGTGGACCTCGTAGGACCCCTTCTGCCATCACAGGGGTACACGCATCTCCTGACAATGGTGGACCGCACCACGCGCTGGCCAGAAGCGGTTCCGCTGGCGGCAACCACGGCCGAGGAGGTGGCGCACGCGTTTTTTTTTTTTTTTTGTAACTTAAGATTTTTATTCATTTTTCATTATATATATTGCATTCAGATCACAGTCTACATTTAAAAAAAACAAAGGGGCTAGAGTAAAAAAGAAAAAGGAGAAAAAAAAAAAGGGGGGGGGGACAAATGTTGGAGCATCAAGTTTTTAGTTTCCATCTCTTAATTCTTCTGGTTTTTCCAGCGTCTTTGGTTATTCTTTCAATATCTGTCTCGTTGTTGCACTTTGTAGTGTGTCCATTTCCGCCATTTTTTTTCCCATAGTCCTTCTTGCATTCTTTGTCGATATGTTAGTTTTTCCATCATACGTATGTCCTCAATAATGTCAGTCCATTGCTCTTGGTCAGGAAGAACTTCTGATCGCCATTTTTTTGTGATTGTTTTTTTACATGCAATCAACAAGATTTTAACTAGATATCTGTCCTCAGCCTGTATAACATTGTCTCTTTTAAGATCACATAGGTACATCAAGTTACAGTTCATTGGTATATTATATCCTAATATCCTCTGTATTGTCACATGTATAGATTTCCAGAATGATGAGATTTTGCAGCATTTCCAAAACATATGCGAGTGGTCTGCATTTTGAGCCCCACATCCCCTCCAGCATATAGATTGGGTATTTGTATACTTTCCTTGAATCTGTGGTGTAATGAAAAAGCGAATCAGGTTTTTCCATCCAAATTCCCTCCATGTTCTTGAATTTGTTGACGTGTGTTGTGTTTTCCATATTTCCTGCCAGCTTTCTTCTGTTATGTTTAAATTGAGCTCTTTCTCCCATTTCTCCTTTATATAGTTACTTGAATGATTGTTTGCCATAAGTTTCTGATATAGCTTTGAAATAATTCTTGTTTTATTTCCTGTATATGAGCTTAAAATGAATTGTATAATCTCGCTCACATCTGTTTGGAGGTTATGCCTAATCTTCTTCATATAATAGTCTCTCATCTGCAGATATCTGAAGAATTCCGATCTTTCTAGTTTAAATTTTCTCCTGATGTTTACAAAGCTCCCGAGATCTTTTTTTCCGATATTGCCCCATGCTGTGATTCCCTTGTTCACCAGATTTTTGTATCCCCTATCTTGTTTTGCCGGTTCAAACTGACTGTCAAATGCTACCCATTTCAATAGTTTTATGTCTTCCTTTATATTATACTTTTGTACTATTTTATACCACAGTTCTAAAGTAAATTTAGTGATTGGGTCTATTTGTTTGATTTGCTTATATGCATCTTTATCTCCTATTATGCTTTGTACTGGGAGTCCCTCAATTTCCTTTTCCATTTCTTTCCATTTTGCCTCATATCCCTCGTCGCACCAACATATGATATATCTTATTTGTGCTGAGTAGTAATATTCCTTTAGACTCGGTAGGCCCATGCCTCCTTTCTCTTTTGGTAACTGGAGAGTTTTATATTTCACTCTTGGTTTTTTACCTCCCCAAACAAATCTCGATATCATCCTGTCCCACTTTGAGAATTGGGCATCTGGAATCTCTGTTGGTATAGCCTGGAAGAGGTAAAGTAATCTAGGTTGTATGCTGATTTTGACTGTCTCAATTTTTGAATTCAGATCCATATTTAAGATTGACCATCTATCAATATCTTTTTTTATTTCTTGTTCCAACCCATCATAGTTTGCTTTATAGATTTTGCTTAGATCTTTAGGTATGTTCACTCCAAAGTATTTTATTTCTTTTTGTTTCCAGTTTAGTTTGATCTTATCAGTTATCTGGTTTAGAGGGTTATAGTGGAATGTCAGTATTTGTGTTTTTGTTATGTTTATCTTGTATCCTGATAATTTTCCAAAATTTTCTATCAAGTTCATCATTTCCATTATTGATTCATCTGGTTGTTCAAGGTAAACTATAATATCGTCTGCAAATAGCCCAATCTTGTGTTCCGCCCCCTTTATTGTTACACCTTTTAATTTCTTATTTTGTCGTATCGCTTGAGCCAGTGGCTCTATGAACAGAGCAAACAAGGTGGGCGATAAGCAGCATCCCTGCCTAGTTGATCTTTGTATATTTACTTTGTCTGTTAAGCTACCGTTTATCTTGATTCTTGCCACAGGTTCTTGATACAGCGTCCTTATGCATTGTACTGATTTTTCGTTAAATCCAAAGCGTTCCAGCACACTATATAGGAATTTCCAGTTAACCCTGTCAAATGCTTTTTCTGCGTCTAAACTCATTATTACTGCGCTTTTCTTTTCTTTATGTATTTGATTAATTATATGTATTGTTCTCCTGATATTGTCATGTGTTTGGCGTCCCTCTATGAAACCAGTTTGATCATCTTCTATCAATTCCGTCAAGAATGTCTTTATTCGTTTACATATAATTGTTGTATATATTTTATAATCCACATTTAATAAAGAGATTGGCCTATAGTTTCCGCATTGTTCTCTATCTTTCCCTGGCTTTAAAATGACTGAAATAATGGCTTCGTTCCATGATGGAGGTATTTTGTTGTTGTTCAACGTCCAATTAAATGACTTTAGAAGCTGTGGCGTGAGTTCTTCTATAAACAGTTTATAAAACTCAGAAGGGTATCCATCACTACCTGGTGATTTACCGTTTTTAAGTGACTTAATCACATCTCTAATCTCTTGTGTTGTTATTTCTGCTGTTAGCTTTTCATTTTGTTGATTTCCTATTGATGGCAAGTCCAATGTGCATAGAAATTTTTTAATATCTTTAGTATTTGTTTCTTCAGGTTGCGAGTATAGTTCTTGGTAGAAATTATGGAATATTTCTTCGATGTTTTCTGGGTTAACTGTGGTTTTATTTGTGGTGGGGTCTTTAATCTTATATACATTATTCATTGTTTGTTGTTTTCTTAACCGTTTTGCCAGCAGTTTTGTGGCTTTTGGTCCCGTTTCATAATATTTTTGCTTTAGATATCTATTTTTCCTTTCAATTTCATCCATTTGTGTTTCTTTTATCTTTATTTTTTCTTCTTTAATTTCTTGATATATTTTTGGGTCATTTGTGCTTTGATGTTTATGTTCTAATTCCCTCAGTCTCTCACATCTTTGTTCATATGCTTCCAGTTTAGTCTTATTTGCTTTTCCTGTTTCAACAATTAATTTACCTCTTAACACGGCTTTTAGTGCATCCCATAGTATTGTTGGGTCCACTTCTTCATTGTCATTCTCTTGGATATATTCATTTATGTTTACTTTTATTCTTTCTTTCATTTTATCATCATTTAACAGTCCTACATTAAGTTTCCATGTTGTTTGTCGTTTTCTATTGTTTAAATTTATTTCCATGTATATAGGATTATGATCTGATATTTCTGCCCCTCCAATCCAACAATTTCTCACCCTGTGTCTGTCATCTTCATTCATAAGGAAGTAATCTATTCTAGAGTGTACTTTATGGACTGCTGAATAATGTGTATAGTCTTTTTCGAGTGGGTGCAGGTCCCTCCAAATGTCTACCATACCCATTTCTGCCAGTGAGGTTCTTATGAATTTTGTTACATGTTTTTTTGTCTTCTTAACACTTGTTGTATCAATTTCATGATCCATGACAGCATTTAAGTCTCCTCCACAAATTAGGACTCCCTCACTGTGTGTTGCTATGAGATCAAACAGATGTTGAAAAAAACCCTTGTCACTTTCTGGTGGGGCATAGATGCTCACTAATGTGATCTGCATTCCATCTATGCTACCCTTTATTATTACATACCTGCCTTCTTTATCCTGGATTTCCTGTTCACATTCAAATTGTATTTTATTTGAGATTAGTATCATAACCCCCCTTTTAGTTCCTCCCTTAAATGAACTGTAGTAGGAGTTCTTATAGCCAAATCTCTTTAGTTTCACATGTTCTGTCTTGCTCAAATGTGTCTCTTGCATAAATATAATTTCGGCTTTTTCTTTCTTGAATTTTCTTATTATTCTTTCCCTTTTAACAGGTGAGTTCAGACCATTCACGTTTAGTGTTATTATCTTAAGATTTTTACCCATAATCATGTTTTTCCATTTTTTTAACTTGTGCTCCTAGCCCCTTTAACAACAAAAATAACACATATTTATATAAAAACACATTAAAAAATCTCGACCTCTGTACTTTGGGCCTTTCTTCTGCCCACTGGTCCCTGTTGGTGGGTGGAGGGATTGTCCTCACCGAGTGTAGGGCCCTCCCTAGACCTGTATTTATTATCCAAGAAATAGTCATTAGTCTAGAAATGTCCAACAAATATCACTTAAACCTCTCCTAGCCGTCTGTTTCTCTTTTACCTTGTCTTCTTGGCCTTCATTTCTTCTGTGTCTTTCTTAATCTTTGTTATAATCTAGGCTTTCAGTTGAAAGCCTTGTAGTCTTTCCTGGGCCCGCTGCGCCATGTCTCCCCCCGTCTTTTGCCGTTCACTCGCCTCCACTCCGTCTGTCGTGATGCGTTCAGGGCCTCCGCTGCTCCTACCGTTTCCTCCGGCACATACACCTCAAGGCCCCGCTCCATCATGTCCTGCGCTGCCTCTCTGGCTGTGTTGTAGGTTCTTACGCCGTTCTCCCAATGAATCCTCATCTTCGTTAGCGGCGTTTGGAATCTAATTTTTTTTTCTTTCAGCGTTTTTTTAATGTTGGCATATTTCTTCCGCTGCTGCACAATTTCCGCCGGGTAGTCATGATCAAAGAATATCTGCTTGTCGCCGATTCGTATCTTTTTTTTCCACGCTCGTGTCAGGATTCTTTCCTTTACATCATATTTCAGAAAGTTTACCACAACTGACCTGGGTGTAGAGCGTGGGTTCGGGTTCTGTGCCGAGGCTCTGTGCGCTCGTTGAATCTGCAGATCCGCTTCGCTGGGCAGTTCCAGCTCTTTTTTTAAGAACTGATCCATGAATTTCGTCATCGAGTTGCCTTCAATGCCCTCCGGGATCCCGAAGATGCGTATATTGCCCCGTCTGGACCTGCTCTCCAAGTCGGTTACTTTCTCCTGCATCCTCTGCATTTGTGCCGTCAGGGTCTGCAGCTGTTCGCTTGCCTCGCTATTCCAATCTTCCAGCTCTGATATTCGGGCCTGCGCTTCTGTCATACACGCTCGCTGGGAGCGCAGCTCCTCCATGTTTTCTGCTAGCTTGCGCTCCATTTCTCTTCGGAGGCCCATAATTTCTTCCTTAATCTCTTTTTTCAGCTCCTCCTTAAGAGCTCCTTAAATCCTGTTGTAGCTGCCGTTTGAAGTCTCTCAACTCTTTACCCAAACGGGCGATGCCAGTGTTCATGGTATCGAGTTTTGTGTCTTCCATTTTCTCTGCTGCGGTCACCTCGTTTTTTTGGGCCCCGTGTTCAGCGGTTTCTCCTGCGTTGTTGAAGAGGAATTCTTTAATTTTACTCTGCTTTTGTCCTTGTGCCCGGCTCCTTCGTGTTTTCATCCCTTAGTTTATTGATCCGCTTATGTCGAGTTGGCCATTTACCGATGATTTTTAATCCGGCTAGGGAGAGCTCTCTGTTTAAGCGTTATGTCTCTCCGCCATCTTCCCGGAAGTCCGGCGCACGCGTTTTTAACAGCATGGGTTGCGCGTTTTGGAGTTCCGTCGGACATTACGTCCGACAGAGGCTCTCAATTTGTTTCTGAACTCTGGTCAACCATGGCCTGCAGCCTAGGTGTCTCAATTCACCGCACAACCGCGTACAACCCGCAGGCTAATGGGTTATGCGAACGTTTTCATAGGTCGTTAAAAGCGGCTCTGAGGGCTTCACTGACGGATGCAAATTGGGTAGACAGGCTACCATGGGTTTTATTGGGGTTACGTTCTGCGCCTAAAGAGGACCTGGAAGCTTCCCCGGCAGAACTCGTTTTTGCACAACCACTCCGGCTGCCTGGGGAGTTTCTGCCAGATAATCCTGTGCCGGGCAGCTCCCCGTCTCAGCTGCTGCAGCGTTGCATAGACTCAAGCATGCTGCCGGGCCCTGCCCACCACAGTTTTCCGTGCGTTTTGTGCCTAAAGCTTTGAAAAACGCAGAGTTCGTGTTTGTCAGACACGACGCCCACCGCCCCCCCACTGCGCCCACCTTATGATGGACCGTTTAGAGTGCTGGAAACAGGGGATAAGCATTTTTTGCTAGACTTGGGGGGTAGGAGGGAAAAAATTGGCATAGACAGACTCAAACCTGCTTTCGTTGTGGCTGACGAGCAAGTGCTGTTGGCGAGGGCCCCTCGGTGTGGAAGACCCCCACGGGGCACTTCCCAGAGAAAAGATTGTCCAGAGCACCCACACGGACAGTCAAAAAGTTTTCACCCCCAGACATCAGCCCCCCAGCATGGCAGCGCCACGGAGGCAGCGAATCCTGGCTACAGCAGATATGGCAGAAGACTGAAGCCCAAGCAGCATGTGGACTGATGTTGATTGTTCTACAGCATGTGGACTGATGTTAATGGTTCTATCACAGCATGTGGACTGTTACCCTTTTGTCCTATCTAAGCTGCTGGGGGGCGGGGGCAACTTGGGGAGTGCATAATGGTTTACCACCTTAGACAGGAACAAAGGACGCGAAGTTAACCTTTTGTGTGTGAGAAGTTTCTAGATGCCCTAGTAAGATAACAGGGAGGTGTCAAGGATGAATGGACTGACTGCAGTCAGACGGGGAGATTATCTTTTGTGTGTGAGAAGAGTCTAGAAGGAGATTATCTTTTGTGTGTGAGAAGAGTCTAGAAGGATGTCATGTTATTTAAGGGAAGAGTTCCTACTTGTATGCCATTCTGTCTATGCTCCTTGTGTGAGACGTGTAATAAACCGCCTGAACCAAATCCGCCTCATTATTTACACGCTCCACATCATATAGTTTTTCATTCTAATTGTTTAATCTGCCATGCCAATAATTTTCCTGATTTTTCACCTTGTTCATAAAAAGTTTGTTTCAATCTTAGAAGACTCGAGGCAGCTCTATTCGCTGATTTTTTGTCATATTCAGCTCTCAGAATCAGTAATTCGTTCTCTAACTGTGGGTTACTTCCTGCATACACCTTTTCTTGAAGAATTTTTATTTTCTGTTCCAATTGGACTCTCTCCTCTCGGGTCTTCTTAGATTTTGAACCTATATAACTAATAATATGGCCCCTAATAAAAGCTTTGAAAGCCTCCCACTTTATACATGCCGTTGTTTGTGTAGTATTGATATCAAAGAACTCTTCTATCTGTTTTTCTATATACTTAACAAATTCCCCATCCTCAAGCTATTTATGTTGAAAATGCCACCTAACTGGGTCCTTTGTCAATTTCTTATCTACATATACTAGACAGCAGGGTGCATGATCAGAGATCACAATGTTATCATAGAAACAGTTTTGAATCTTGGACCTTAATTCTGTAGATATCAAAAAGTAGTCAATACGTGAGAATGTCTTATAGATATTAGAATAACAAGAATAGGCTTTGACTTGTGGTTTCATTTCTCTCCATATATCTAGCAATCTCAATTCTTTCATAAAATGATTAATGGTCATCCTGCATCCATCCATCCAGTCCACTCCTGTTGATCTATCTATACTGGGATTCAATGTACAGTTAAAATCCCCTGCTATTATATGTTGCCCTGCAAGTGATGATAAAGTGAGGAATAAATTAACAAAGAAGTTATGATCATCAATATTGAGGCCGTATAAGTTCACCAGATTTATATTTTCTAATAGCAAAGATCCTTGGATGATTAAATATCTTCCAAATTTATCTCTAATTACATTTTTCACTTGAAGTGGGACTGTTTTGTGTATGAGAGTCATAACTCCCCTAGCCCGGGATGAAAATGATGAGGTGAACACGTTACCTTGCCATCTTTCTCCCAATTCTTTTTACATCCTCCTCTATTAGATGAGTTTCTTGTAAAAACACAATTTTCGAATCTGTCTTTATTTTATTCATGACTTGTTTAAGTTTTTTAAGATTTTGTAGACCTCTGCAATTCCATGAAATTAAATTAAGATTAACGCTTTGATCTATGATCAAATAAGGAGTTTGAGATTACCTTGCAATATGAACATACTCATACAGAGAAGCAAAAACATGGATGATAGAACATTCATCCTACAAACTAAACAAAAACAAATTCCCTTTCCCCACATTCGTGGTAATCCCCCCAAAATAATCCGTCTCCCGTTGTAGCTAGTGACTGTTCCACACCTGCGAGGATCAGTCAAACCACTCTCTCTTTCTCCTCTTAATCACCCTGACACTACTACTATTCTTATAGCATTAACTCTCTTCTGTAGCTTTTTCAACATAACTTCAAAGTTTTATAGCAACGTTGTACATCATAACATCTTTACCTCCGCCAGGCCGCAGGAGATTATGTTTTTGCCAGCATTTGTCTGTCTGTTTGTCTGTCTGTCTGTCTGATGGTTAGCAAGATAACTCAAAAAGTTTTGGATGGATTTCAATGAAACTTTCAGGCATTGTTGCAAATGGTGCAAGGAAGAACTGATTAAATTTTGGGGATGATCCGGATCACCGTCTGGATCCAGGAATTTTTTTAAGGATTCTTTAACGTTGTGAGATAGGGCCCGGAGGTAATGTGTAGTTCAGTGCTTCCGCCAGCAGGAAGCACTGAACTACATATTGAAGCTCGTCCAGCTTGTGACAGAGCCGCTAAAATGCAGCATACACTGAATGACAGCCCACAGGCTGCTGCTTGTCGCCGTGCTAACGACAGAGACAGTACACGGCAGCACAGACAGGATGAGGGGCTATCCCCAGATGCTACTGAAGCTCGTCGAGCTTAGTTTTATTTTATTGATTTTTTCTTATTACCTCCGCCAGGGCCATTTTCAACACAGAGGATGCGGAGAATCACCGTGCTGCAGCAAGAGAAGAAATGCAGCGACTCAGGCGCTATTGAAGCTCGTCGAGCTTAGTTTTATTTATTTTTTTTATTGATTTTTTTTCTTACTACCTCCGCCAGGAGATTATGTTTTTTTTTTTTAAAGATGATCTGCTCGATATTGCCAGTCATGCCTCGTTCAAAGTCTAAAAGTGTGAAACACAGAAGGCAACAGAGTGCAGAGTGCATGAGAAAGAAAAAAGGCAGGGAGATAACACAGAGGATGCGGAGAATCACCGTGCTATTGCTAGTCATATGTTTTCATGGTCAAGGAATCTGAAAACGTACACACAAACACTGTATGGGGGGAACTGTGGCCGCCATTACGGAAAATGCCATTTTCGTGAATAACCACTGAACCACTAATCCTATCACTGTCAATCCAATTGCTAGTCATATGTTTTCGTCATCAAGGAATCTGAAAACGTACACACAAACACTGTATGGGGGAACTGTGGCGCTTGGCGGAGGTCTGCGCTCTCCGAGTGCTTTTCTAGTTTTTTAATACAGTCTGTATTTTGTAGACATATTTATGTTTCAGATCAATCAGATGCCTGTACATAAGCTTAAATGTTCTACCGTTGTCATGTTCATGTTTAGCTCCCACCAGTCTCCTTTTGGATTTGCTTGATGAGCTCCTGCGCCTCTTGAGGGGTCTTGAAGGTGTGGGTTCTCCCCTTATATGTGACCAGCAGTCTTGCCGGATGAATTACTCCGTGACGAATCCCTAGGTTGCGCAGCTCTTTGCGGGCGGGGTTGAACTGTTTTCTCAATTGTTGTATTCCTGCAGCCAAGTCCGGATAGAACCGCACCTGTTGGTCCTGGTATTTAATTTCCCCTTTAGCTCGCGCCGCATTGGTGACTGTCATCTTGTCTTTGTAGTTGAGGAACTTCATAATCAGTGTCCTCGGTGGTGTCTTATTATCTCTCAGTGGGCCGATTCAGTGAGCTCTCTCTAAAACGACCGATGACTGCAGATCCGTGTTATTCAGTGCTTCTGGAATCCACTTTTCCAAAAAGGAACAAAGGTCCCGTCCCTCCATTCCCTCCGGGAGGCCCACCAGCCTCAAATTATTCCGTCACGAGCGGGATTCCAAGTCTAGGACGTTATCTTCCAGACATTTGCATTTTGATTCCAGTGTTTGCAATTTAGTTTGCAGGCTGGTAACGTCATCTTCAGTGCTTGATATTCTCGCCTGTGACACTTGCTCCATGCAGTCATTTATTTCCTTTCTCATACCTTCTATCGCTGCTATAATCCCATCGAATTTAGACGAAAACTCTGTTCTCATGGAGTTGATGGCAGTGAGCACTACGTTTGTCCCCTCTTCAACTGTTCCCGCTCCGCCGCTGGCTCCCTCCTCCGCCATTACCTCTGGAGTTTTCTCTGTTTCGCCTCGAGCGTGAAAGTCTGTTAGCTTGGGTTGTTTTGTCGAGTTACCTTTTCCTCCACCTAATTTTCCAGCCTTGGTCTTTACCATATCCGCTCCAAAATGTTGGGATGGGTTTTTGTTCCAATTAAGAGAGTTTTAGTAAAATTTTTATTTTCACGAGCAGAGCAGTGTGAAGCATGTCTTCCTACATGGCCACCATAACCGGAAGTCCTCCTGTAATAACTTGTAATACTTTATTTTAATTATTTTTACCCATGGAGGACCTGACAGGATGGGGAAGAGGGAAAGGAAGTGTGTGGAGGGGGGAAGAAAAGGGAGGGGAACAGACAAAAAGACAAACAAACCAACAACTAAAACAAAAAAAAGACAAACTGCTTCTTCCACTGAAGGTGTCTCAACACAAGTCTAGTTTCCGCACCTGTTAAAGGAGAGACAGTTGTGCGTGTACGTCTGCATGTGTATATGAGATGAGATGAGATTCAACTTTATTGTCATTACACATGTATGAATACAAGGTAACGAAACGTGATTTGGCATTTGGGCACGCTCTGCAGAGCGCATCCAAGGCCGGGGCAGCCGCTAGGCGCCAGTCATAAAGAAGAAAAGAAAAAAAGAAAAGAAATGATATGACACAATAGGCGAGAGAAAAAACCATGTTTTATCAAACTGACGCTTAATGGGTAAGCGAAATTTTGATTGCAGGCAAAAAAACCCTCAATGCATATTTAGCAGTAGTGGACAATCACACAGCAGAGGGAGGGAGAGCAGTGTGTGTATATTTGCATGTCATTGTGTAGTGTAAATGTAACAGTTGTTAGTGAGCAGCAGAGGGCGCCTCCTGGCAGTGGATAGATGTTATAATCATGTGACTTATAAACAAGTCCAGAGTTCAGAGTCTATCTCTGTTTCTCTCTTGCTTGCAGAAGGCACATGGGCATTGTCCTTGAGAGTCCAATCCGCTGACGACAACAACTGATTGTTGATTGTATGGGTAGACATAAGAGCCGGTTCTTCCGCTAATCTCAGTCAGGAGGAATGTAAACACGGGGCAAACAAGGTCAAATCAAATCAAATCAGCACAGTGCACTCAGAGAGTAGAATTTGTCCTCACCCGTGTAATTCTGTGCTTCCATTATATATGCAGGCTTAAACTGTTTTTCCATAGAGAGCACAGGGCTTTCAGATGTATTCCTTCACTGAATCACTGTCATTCAGTTCACCGTTTGCCGCTACTCGTGCCCTCCCCAACTGGTCGAATTTGATGAAGGAGCTGGCTGGGTCCGCTTGATCCGCTCTCTCACCTTCCTTCAATTTCTGATGCATCAGGGAACTCCACAGCCAAAAATAGAAGTCCTGAGATCATAGCCAATAATACTGCCATAGACGCATGGATTCCAATGTCCATGAGTCTCTCGTAGGTTCCAATTCTTGGGCTCCCCCTTGGCCCAATTCTTGTTGAAAATAGTGACAATAGCACATTTAAGCCGCTTCCAAATCCATAATTTCCGTTTAGATTAAGATTCAGCAGAAGAAGAGCGACTAAACACAGACAAAAACGCAACATTGCAAAAGCTGGGAATAGATCAGGAAGGCAGGGGAGGAGGGAAGAAAAATGCGACTGCTCTCTCTCAAGGCAAGAAGGAAAAAAAAAAAATATATGATAGTGTGCACAAAATAAGTGTGTGCATGTAAGTGGTTTGTCAGGAAACATACGAAGTGGGGGGCCGGTCGCAGCAGCTCTCCCCCCAGGATCCCCGAGCAGGCAAGGCAGTGCCACCAGCCCCCACAGGGCACAAATGACTGAGGTCAGCAAGCCCCAGGAAAGCCAGGCATCCGCTCCCGGAGGGACGATCGAGGGAGGCCAGGTTGCCAGGCGGCCAGCACGGCAAGCCCACACCCCCGGACCCGCCAGCTCCCTACCCCCCCCCCCCCCAGCGGGGCCAACGCCCGCCCCCAGGCCTCAGGCGCCAGGAGGCCAGTGACCCCACCCCCGGGGCCAGAGACTGGCCCGCGCCCCCCGGCGCGAGACCCCCTCCCCCCAGCGCCACCGCCGCACACCCCAGGGACCCCCATACCCAAAGAACTGCCCCCGCCCAGGGGAGCCCACATTGCCGAGAGGCATTACCCCCCTTCATCCAGCACCTCCCAACTCGCAGACACACCCCTCCCCACACCTTCACACCCACATGCTCCCATGTGCACCCATATCCACTAACTCACTCTCACTCACCCGGACCAACCCATTCTCTCTCACTCCTGTACCCGTTCAAACTCACCCCTCATTTACCCTTTTTTCATAAGGCGGCTGTGAAGTAGATGCAGTGAGCCTGAACATGCACCAGCGCCCGGGGAGACCGCTGGCGCAGGCCACAGAAGCAGACCCCCACCCCCGGCGCCCACTCAAGCGACTGATCAGCAAACGACCGCAGGTGCCCCAAAATACCACCCAATACGCAAAGCGCCGCACAAAACCGACCCACCATCACCACCTCCATTCATCACCCCCTCACTCTCACTTACTCTCATATTCAGTCCCGCACTCACTCCCTTGGTTGTATCTATACATTCAGTAGCACCCAGGGATTTTGACAACATGACAGGTCCCAGGCTCCCCACCAGGCTCCCACGCCCCCAGCAGGAGGAGGGCAACAGGGGTGGGGAAGACCCCCACCCCCCTCCCCCCTGCACAAAACATGGTAGGTGCATGTTAGTTATATGATGTAATTGTGTGTAAATGTGTGGACTACCAAAGTACAATTCAAATTGGGGGGATGGTGATTGGAGCACCGATAGCCACTGTGATGGGCAGTGGGGCCCCCATTCCCCCAAGCCCTCAGTGTCTAAAATGCAATTAAAATTGAGGTGAGGGCAGCCCCACCGCGCAACAAAGGTATCCCCTTTGCCGACACAGTGCAGCACACCCCCACCCCAAAGCCCTAAATGTATCCAAGAAGATGTATATTCCACCCAGAGTCAGGGGGGAGGGGGAGGGCGGGAAATAAGACTGTGAGGGAGGCGGTCTAAAAGCGAGCCCCCCCCCCCCCCCGAAGCCATCTCTGCAAACTAGTTCATGAGGCCACCCACTGCCCCCAAATCCCAACCCAGGGTGAGGGCCGCCAATGCGAACAGCCCAGGACCCAACAGCATCGCGCCCTGGCGTTCCCAGCACCACAAACATGATGGGGCAGACATACCCATTCCTACTCATCTTACACACACATGGACAACAATAGACACAATAGTGAACAATGGGCCGGACCCACACGGCGCCCCACATGTCAAGCGACACCCCTGAGCACCCACGCAAGCCCACCGACCACCCACCCCAGACGCACACCAACAACAGCAGGCCGCCCTGCAGCTACAGCCACCCGGGAGCAACCCGATGGAAACATGGTCACCAACTGGTACCAACGGCCCCCCCAACCACCCACGAGCACCAACACACACCTGCCGCCAATGACACCAGGGGCAATGCGACAAAGTGCCCCACCCCGGGACACAACAGCAGGGCGGCTGGGATAAGCAGGCCCTGAAATGCCAACCCCCATGCCACTAGATGGACTGCCCCACCCCCGCCACCCAACAAAGTTCTCCTACCCATACACACATCCTCCACCCCCAGACATTCACCCACAGGTAACCACACCCATACACACCCACCCACCCACCCACCATCACACATGCCCACCTACATCCACACACAGCTCCACCTGCCCACTCACAACACACACACCCACTTTCGCACCCGCTCATACACAAGCCCCCACTCACACCCACTCTCACACACATACACACACACTCACATGCATACCCACACCCGCAGACCCCAGTGGATGGGGAGGGCGACCCAGGATGCAAGCACCTGCCCCAGGATGCAGGCACCTGCCCCAGGGTACCGCCAGGGCCCCAGGGAGAACACGACCCCGCCATGCAATGACGCACTGGGTCCAACCCGCACCACCGGTGCACACCCAACCCCAGCCCAGAGGGGGGAACACCCCCCCAACACCAGGGGCCCAGGGCCAGACCCAGACCCCCCCGGGAGGTGAGGCCAGCCGGCCGGGGGCAACAGCCCCCCCCCCCAGGCCAGACACATGGCTACCCCGGAACAGACCCCCCAGACACCCGCAGTCAGGGCGCAGCCAGTCGCCAGAGGTGCCAAGGAGAGCGAGCCACTGCCCGCCACCCCTCAGGTTATAGAGTTATTAAGCGGGGACCAGAGAGAATTAAATTCTACCAATTGATTATTTGAGGAGGCTGACATTCTCTCCAGGCTAATATAATCTAATAGTAAGTTATTATAATAAGTCATGCACAAGTTATTTCTTGATTTCCAATTCATGAGGATAGTTTTCTTTGCGATGCATAAGGCGGTGAGAACCATGTGTGACATCCTTGCATATACATTTATTTCACTTAAATCACCTAATATGCAAAATGTGGGTGAGGATGGGATGCTATACCCAAGCCATGCCAACTGACATGGTTTTCAGAAACACCCAGAAACAGACGCAGGCTCAACAACAATAATGATCTTTTATTGAATGAGAGTGGAAGTGTGTGCGTATGAATGGTGTTGTGAGAGTGTAGTGTAGTGCGAGCAGGAGCGTGATGACAGGACAGGTCTGGCAACCCTGGAACAACAGCACAGACATGGGAGTTAGCTTCAAGCTGGCAGACAATGATATTAATAGAGTGTTGGCAGTCTTACGGCAGTGAAGATTTTTAATCCAGCTCCGAAGAGATGAATTCCCAATACCGGCCCAGTGCCCTGTCGTGAAGCCGTGGTGCAGGTGCAGAATATTCACAGTGCTGTTAGGGTGAAGGTGACGTGTGCTCCAGCTCACCAATTACGTGGGGAGAAAGCCGCTGTACACAGCTGAGTCCGGTCCGCCGCAGGAGGAGAGGGAAGTCCGTTAGGAGGGTGGTCCACCTGTGCACAGGGAACAAGGGGAGAAAGGCAGGTGCAGGGAATAGCTCAGAGAAGGCTTACGTGGTGTTGGGGAGATGGAACTCCCGTGCGACGAGAAGCTTAAGATTAGAAATGAGTTCCCTAGAGTAGCGAGATGGAGGAAGACACTAGGGAGGGGGTCTTCCTGGGAGAAAGCGCAGGACATCTCCGTGCTGCCTACTGGGCAGCGTTCCTTATAAAGAGTGCTTGATGAGGGAGAGCAGGTGTGCCCACAGCTGTGAAACATAATTAGGGTGAGGCACACACAGCACAGATAACCACAGTGCCCCCCCCCCCCCCACAAGGGACGCCTCCCGGTGGCTATTCCAACCTGTCCGGGTGCGTCCGATGGAACTCCCGGATGAGTTGAGGATCCAACACAAATGAGGGACGCACCCAGGACTGCGCATCAGATCCATACCCCTCCCAGTCCACCAGGTATTGTAGACCGCACCCTCGGTGGTGGACATCCAGGATGCGATTGACCTGGTGCGCAGGACCACTGTCGATCATCACGGGCGGGGGTGGAGGTTTGGGTAGAGGACACAGCGGGCTGGACTCACATGGCCTCACCTGGGAGACATGGAAGGTAAGACAGATACGCATAGAGGGGGGCAGATCCAGGTGCACAGCAACGGGGGTGGATGATATGAGTTATGGAGAAAGGACCAATGAAACGCTGTGATAATTTCTTGGTCTCACCCTTCAGGTTGATGTTCCTCGTGGAGAGCCATACCTGCTCCCCCACACGGTAGGAGGGAGCCTGGGTCCTGTGGCGGTTGACGATCTCCGTATTGTGGGCCACCGTACGTCGCAGAGCCGCCTTGGTGGACTTCCAGAGTCGCCAGCAACGCCTGATATGGGCCTGGACAGAGGGAACGGCGATCTCCTCTTCCTCCTCCTCCGGGAACAGTGGGGGGTTGTAACCTAAAGAGACCTCAAAAGGGGAGAGACCAGTGGCAGAAGAGACAGCTGTGTTGTGTGCATACTCAACCCATGGTAAGTACGTCCTCCAGGATGTAGAATTAGAGGCCGTGATGCACCTCAGGGCTGCCTTCAATTCCTGATGAGTGCGCTCACACTGGCTGTTACTTGGGGGTGATATCCAGAGGACAGACTCACTGTTGCCCCCATCGCCTTGCAGAAAGACCGCCAGACCTGAGAGACGAACTGGGGTCCACTATCTGATATGATGTTCGTCGGGGTGCCATAAAGCCAGACCACGTGCAACACCAACAGATCTGCCGTCTCCTTGGCCGCTGGCAGCTTCTGCAGAGGAACAAAGTGAGCCGCCTTAGAAAATCTGTCCACTATGGTGAGGATAACCGTGTGGCCTGCTGAGGGGGACAAACCGGTCACGAAGTCCAAAGCAATATGGGACCAGGGGTGGCTGAAGATGGGGAGAGGATGCAGCAGACCTGCCGGTGGGGAAGAAGATGACTTGCCGGTCGCACACTGCGGACAGGCCCGGATGAATTCTGCCATGTCCCTCTGCAGCGAGGGCCACCAGAAGGACATTTGTAGCTGGGCCACAGTGCATGCCACCCCAGGGTGGCACATGATCTTTGAGGAGTGCAACCAGTCAATTACCTCCCCTCGAACAGCAGATGGGACGTACATCCGACCCTCCGGTCCCCCACCGGGGTCGGGCTCCGCCTCCTGCGATCTCCTCACCCTCTCCTTGATGTCCCAGGAAAGCATGCCCACGATGCAGGGAAGGAGGAACAATTGGATGGGGCGTCGTCTCCACAGCTTCGGGGGAAAACTGCCTCGAGAGCGCGTCAGGCTTGATATTCTTAGAACCCTGGTGGTAGGTGATGGTGAAATTAAATCTTCCAAAAAACAGGGACCAACGGGCCTGCCTGGCGTTCAGCCGTTTAGCGGTCCGGAGGTACTCCAAGTTCTTGTGATCCCTCCAGACGATGAACGGAAGTGAAGCGCCTTCCAGCCAGTGGCGCCACTCCTCCAAAGCCAGCTTCACGGCTAACAACTCCCTGTCCCCCATGTCGTAATTCCTCTCCGCAGGAGACAGGCGACGGGAGAAGAAGGTGCAGGGGCGGACCTTGTTGTCAGTAGGAGAGCGCTGGGATAACACTGCCCCCACCCCAAAGTCCGAGGCGTCGACCTTCACCAAGCACTGTAGAGCGGGGTCGACCTGGGCCAGGAAGGGGGGGGGGGGACTTCTCCTTCAGCTCAGCAAATGCCACCTCTGCCTCCTCCGTCCAGTGGAACGGTACCTACGTAGAGGTCAGACGGGTGAGGGGTAAAGCAATGATGCTGTAATTCTGGACAAAACGGCGATAGAAATTACAAAATCCCCAAAATAGCTAAAGTTGCTTATGGGAGGAGGGGACAGGCCATTCCACCACCGCTTTAACCTTTTACGGGTCCACGATGATCTTCTTGTGCGAGATGACAAAGCCCAGAAAGGTGGTGGATGAAACATGGAATTCACACTTCTCAGCCCTGACAAATAGCCCATTCTCCAGAAGGCGCTGCAAAACCCGTCTGACATGGATACGGTGTTCCTCCAAGGAGTGAGAGAAGATGAGGATATCATCGAGATAGACAAACACAAATGAGTCCAGAAAATCCCTCAGAACGTCATTAATGAGCCTCTGGAAAACAGCAGGAGCATTCGTTAGTCCAAAAGGCATCACTAAATACTCAAAATGGCCACCAGGGGTGCGAAACCCAGTCTTCCATTCATCCCCTTCTTTGATGCGGACTAGGCGATAAGCATTCCGCAGGTCTAATTTAGTGAACACCCTGGCCCCCTGGAGGGAATGAAATGCCGTATTGATAAGAGGAAGAGTAAACTTGTCCTTTACAGTAATGTTATTAAGTTCCCTAAACTCAATACATGACCTGAGAGAACCGTCCTTCTTACCCACGAAGAATAATCCCGCCCCCACCGCCGAGGAGGATGGTCTGATGATGCCCGAGCTCAGGGACTCCTTGATGTATTTCTCCATGGCCTCATGTTCTGGGGCAGAGAGGCTGTAGAGCTGACTCGAAGGCAAAGGAGCCCCTGGCAGAAGGTTGATGGCACAATCATACGGCTGGGGGTGGGGGGGTAGTGGCAGAGCCTTAGGTTTGCTAAATACTGCCGCCAGGTCGTGATACTCCGTGGGCACAGGCGAGACATCTGGAGGAGGCGAATCCTGAGGGCACAGGGGTACAGAGGGAGAGCAGATAGCAGATTGTAAACAAGCACCCAGACAAAACGTACTCCAAGATAAGATTCTTCCCATCCTCCAATCAATGGAGGGATTATGGAGACTTAGCCATGGGAACCCCAGGATGACGGGGGAAGTGGTGGAGGAGAGCACAAAAAACCTCATATGCTCACGATGGTTGCCTGAGACCAGCTCAGAGACGGGAGCAGTCTGTTTAGTAATGATGGCCAGGGGCATCTTGGAGAGGGCGATCAGTTTGAGTGGTCTCTCTAGGTTGTAGCAGGGAAGCCTCAGCTGGGTTGCCAGACCCTCTGAAATAAAGCTCTGCTCCATACCAGAGTCAATGAGAGCATGTGAGGATAATTCAGTGCATCTGTATTGAAAGTGAATAGGTAGCATGAGACGTGTAAGGGCCTTAACATTATCACCGTCCGTTAGTCCCCTTACTGTAACTAACGGACTCCCCCTTTTACCCGATTAGGGAAAGACGCAACCTCATGCTCAGCGCTGCCACAGTATAAACATACAGTAGCCCAAGGTCATGGCTGCGTTGACTTTCCGCCGGGGATAATTTGGACCGGCCAGAAAACGTGGGTTCATCCTCCCCAGGCGACTCAGAGGGAGGGAGGGCCTTAAGGGGAGACTGCGGGAAGTGGCGAGGCTGAGTGCCTGAGCAGTACTCACTAGCCTATTCCCTTAACCTATTGTCAATAGAAATCGCTAGTGCAATGAGCTCGTTAAGCTTAGTGGGTCTTCCCACCTGGGCCATCTCATCCCTCAAGCTAGAGCTAAGATGCTGAACAAAAATACTACACAGCGAGGCATCCTCCCACCCAACCTCCGCAGCCACTACCCGGAAATCAACTGAGTAATCAGCTACTGACTTAGCCCCCTGTCTCAAATTAAGGAGGCGAGAGGTGAGCACACAATCCCGATCAGAGTGATCAAAAACCTCAGAAAATTCTGCCACAAACTGATCGTAGGTGTAATTAGCGTAATCAGGTTGGGTCATAATGGCGGTAGCCCACGCCAAAGCCTGTCCCTTCAGTAAATTCACCAAATAAGTAATCTGACTATGGTGAGTGGAAAAATCCCCTGGCACACGCTAAAAAACCAGACTACAATGTAACAAGAAACCCCGTGCTTCCCCTAACTTACCACTAAATGGGTGGGAATGGGGACGGGACATAACTGGGCATGAGAAGGTGGAGACTGAGAAGAGTTAGTCGACCTGGCCAGGTCCCGGGAGGCAGGTGGAAATGGCTGTGGCAGGGAGAGCTGGTCAAGTCGTGATTTAACGTGTGTCAGTTGAGTTAAGATCACCTGTTGGTGTGTTAATTGATCTAGCGGAGCCTCCATGGTGTTAAGTTGCGTGCCAAGGCACCTTCTGCTGGGGTTTCTTGACGGAGATGTACTGATATGGTTTTCAGAAACACCCAGAAACAGACGCAGGCTCAACAACAATAATGATCTTTTATTGAATGAGAGTGGAAGTGTGTGCGTATGAATGGTGTTGTGAGAGTGTAGTGTAGTGCGAGCGGGAGCGTGATGACAGGACAGGTCTGGCAACCCTGGAACGACAGCACAGACAGGGGAGTTAGCTTCAAGCTGGCAGACAAGGATATTAATAAGAGTGTTGGCAGTCTTACGGCAGTGAAGATTTAATCCAGCTCCGAAGAGACAAATTCCCAATACCGGCCCAGCGCCCTGTCGTGAAGCTGTGGTGCAGGTGCAGAATATTCACAGTGCTGTTAGGGTGAAGGTGACGTGTGCTCCAGCTCACCAATTACGTGGGGAGAAAGCCGCTGTACACAGCTGAGTCCGGTCCGCCGCAGGAGGAGAGGGAAGTCCGTTAGGAGGGTGGTCCACCTGTGCACAGGGAACAAGGGGAGAAAGGCAGGTGCAGGGAATAGCTCAGAGAAGGCTTACGTGGTGTTGGGGAGATGGAACTCCCGTGCGACGAGAAGCTTAAGATTAGAGATGAGTTCTCTAAAGTAGCGAGATGGAGGAAGACACTAGGAAGGGGGTCTCCCTGGGAGAAAGCGCAGGATGTCTCCGTGCTGCCTACTGGGCAGCATTCCTTATAAAGAGTGCTTGATGAGGGAGAGCAGGTGTGCCTGCAGCTGTGAAAGATAATTAGGGCGAGGCACACACAGCGCAGATCACCACACCGACAAGTTCCCACATGTCTCCTGCCAGAACTTTTGAACCGGTGCACAGGACCACATAGCATGCATATACAGTAGCTATCCAGGACATTGCCGGTGCAGCGAGAGCAGATATTTGTGTGACTCAGGCCCATTTTGAACATCCTTTGTCCTGTGTAATGAATTCTATGTAGAACTTTACGTATACTGTATAAGTTGTAAGTTAGAGTTTTTAGTCATCTTAAAAGTGTTTAAACATATTTGTGTCCAGAAACTTTCCTCCTTATTGATCGATAGGTCTGTCAGGTTCAGGTTCAGGTTACTTTATTTGTACCCGTAGGTAGATTTGTTTTGCAGTCTGGTGACATCCATATTTACAAACCACAATTACATTCAACATAGACACAAACACAGGCATGAAGCTGACTATAAACATGATAAAAATACTCAAGGCTCCATCAATCAGGATATAAGACAAAGAGATGAGAGAAAAACCAGAGATAAGAGAGAAGGGTCATATTAAAAAGTGAAAGACTAGTCAAAGAGGTTAAATGGTGTCTCCCATTTTGATATTGGAAGAGATATGGACTTATCTAGTTTTTTTTTTCCACAATATCTTTATTGAACCTTTTTTTTTTTTTTAACAAACATGATACAAACAATCAAACACTAACACTAAAGTACTACAAAAAAAAAATGCACTAAAAACACCAACAACCACCAACAAAATCAAGTCTTCAACAATGCTCCTCTGTTTAGTCTAGACAATCCAATACATAAGTATACATATTATGTTCACCAGTTTGGAATTTACAAGGTCCACACACATCATTCGCCTTCTTCTTCAAGAGTTATGTTTAAATTTTTTACATAATCAATAAAAGGTCTCCATATATTCTCAAACACAATTTCCTTTGATTTCAGTATATATGTTATTCTTTCTAATGGAAGGTTTGTTAACATCTGTCTTAACCACTGAGTCACATCTGGTCTATGAGTCTTTTTCCATAATAGTGCAATACATTTTTTGGCATTAAGCAAACTGAGGTCTATGAATGTTCTTTCACTTTTATTGAAATTATGCTTTTCTGGGTACAGACCCAACAAAACCAGTTTAGGATTCAATATGATTTGTTTTGAGATTATTTTTTCAATTGTTACCCTCACCTCTTCCCAAAACATTCTTATTAATCTACATTCCCATAAACAATGAAATAGGGTTCCTTTACTTTCCATGCATTTTGTGCATGTATCTGGTATATTTTTGTTATATCTATTTAACTCCTCCGGTGTAACATACATCCGCATTAACCATTTGAAATGTATCAATTTAAGGCGTGCATTTATTGATTTGGTTTGAGCTTCTGTACAAGCCAATTCCCATTGTTCCTCTGAAATTTCAATTTGCAGATCTTCTTTCCAGTAGTTTAATCTTTTCAGTGAATTTTCACTTGAAGATAGTGTCAATGAGTTATAAAACTCTGAAATAATACCCTTTCTTTTACTATCTTTCATCATCATTTTTTCCAAGGATGAATAAATAGGTCGAGTGAGAGCTTTATTTTGATTTGATCGAATAAAGTTTCTAAGTTGAAGATATTTAAAAAAATGTGTTCTATTGAGATTAAATTTGATCCTCAGCTCTTCAAAAGACATTATGTTGTCTGCACATGGCAAATATAAATCCTGAATCTTTTGTATCCCTTTTAAATTCCATACTTTAAATACAGCGTCCGCTCTCCCTGGTTTAAAATATTGATTACCCCATATTGGACTAAATTGTGACAATAACTGTGGTTCTTTTAAATAGTTTTTAGCTTCACACCATATTTTGATCGTATGCTTTACAAATGGATTTTTAACTTGTTTTTGTAATTTTTTTGCCGAATCTGAGTATATGAATATGGGAAGAGGTAAAGGTAAATTGTATGATTCCATTTCAGTCCAGTGAGGGAGATCATTTGATGAAAAATAATATGTCATAGACCTCAGTTGTGCCGACCAATAATACAACATAAAATTTGGACATTTCAGACCTCCACGATCAAATGGTAAATATAATAAAGACAGACGTAATCTAGCCCTCCTGTTGTTCCATATAAATTCCACTAACTTTTTTTTTATTCTTGAGAATAGATCTAAAGGTGGTGATAAGGGAATGTATTGAAATAAATAAAGTATTTTAGGTAAAATATTACTTTTAAGTATATTGATTCTCCCGATCATCGACATTGGTAGTGACATCCATCTCTGAGTTAACTCACTGATATCTGACATTAAGGCTTCATAGTTGACACTGGCGACTGATTCTAGCTTAGGCATAATTTGGATTCCTAAATATTTAAACTGATTTACAACATTGAATTGATTTACCTCAGGGGCTGGGTAATTTCTCTGGGTCTCATTTAGCATTAATATTGAAGATTTAGTTTTATTTATTTTATATCCTGATATTTCCCCAAAATTCTTTATTAAATTCAACAAGGTTGGAATTGATTTTTTTAGATTCGACATAAACAAAATTATATCATCGGCGTACAGGGAGATTTTATGTTCTGTTGGTCCAACTTTAATTCCATATATTTGTGAATGTAAACGTATCGCTATCGCTAAAGGTTCAATTGCCATAGTAAACAGTAAAGGTGAGAGTGGACAGCCTTGTCGACATCCTCTATTGATTTTTATTGGTTTTGAAATATTGTTATTTGTTAGGATTTCTGCTGTAGCATTATTGTATATTATTTGAACCCATTTTATGAAATTATTTCCAAGTCCAAACCTTTGTAGGACTTCAAAAAGAAAGGGCCATTCAACTCTATCAAAGGCCTTTTCGGCGTCCAATGATAGGAGAGCTGTATCCGGTGCTTCTTTATTAAAATAGATAATATTAAATAGTCTTCTTACATTATGGAAGCCTTGTCTACCCTTTATAAAGCCATTCTGATCTCGATTAATAATATTTGGTAAAATTTCTTGTATTCGTCTTGCTAAAATTTTACAGATTATCTTAAGGTCGGCGTTTAATAGGCTTATTGGTCTCATATTTTCACATTTATTAGAGGGCTTACCTGGTTTTGGCAGCAGTATAATTAAGGCATTATTTATGTATGATGGTAAATTATTATTTTGAAATGCTTCTAAAACCATTTCCAAAAAAGGTTTTATTAATTTATTCTTAAATTTTTTATAAAGGTCAACTGGAAGACCATCTGGTCCTGCACTTTTTCCTGATTTCATATTATCAATGGCTAGCCCAACTTCTTCTTGACTAATTTTAGACTCCAATATCTCCCTGTTTTCATTTGGAATACACGGTATAGATAGTTCGTTCAAAAACCCATTTAGTTTTGTTAAATCAGGTTCATTTTTGGTATCATATAATTTTTCATAGTAATCTCTAAAGGCTCTATTAATTTCTAAAGGATCTATAACTACCTGTCCATTACTTATAATACTGGTAATTGGTGTTTTAATTTCCAATTGTTTAATCTGCCATGCTAATAATTTTCCTGATTTTTCACCTTGTTCATAAAAAGATTGTTTCAATCTTAGAAGACTCGAGGCAGCTCTATTCGCTGATTTTTTGTCGTATTCAGCTCTCAAAATCAGTAATTCATTCTCCAACCTTGGGTCACTTCCTGCATACACTTTTTCCTGAAGATTTTTTATTTTATGTTCCAATTTAGCTCTCTCCTCTCGAGTCTTCTTAGATTTTGATCCTGTATAACTAATAATATGCCCCCTAATAAAAGCTTTGAAAGCCTCCCACTTTACACATGCTGATGTTTGTGTAGTATTGATGTCAAAGAACTCGTCTATCTGTTTTTCTATATACTTGACAAATTCCTCATCCTGAAGCCATTTATGCTGAAATTGCCATCTACCTGATTCCTTTGTCAATTTTTTATCTACATATATTAGACAACAGGGTGCATGATCAGAGATCACGATGTTATCATAAAAGCAGTTTTGAATCTTGGACCTTAATTCTGTGGAAATCAAAAAATAATCAATACGTGAGAATGTCTTGTAGGTACTGGAATAACAAGAATAGGCTTTAACTTGTGGTTTCATTTCTCTCCATATATCTAACAATCTCAATTCTTTCATAAAATGATTAATAGTCATCCTACATCCAGTGTGTGTACAATCCAGTCCTGTTGATCTATCCACACCTGGATTCAATGTACAATTAAAATCCCCTGCTATTATATGTTGCCCTGTAAGTGATGATAAGATGAGAAATAAATTAGCAAAGAACTTCTGATCATCTATATTGGGACCATATAAGTTCACAAGATTTATATTTTCTAATAGCAAAGAACCTTGAATGATTACATATCTTCCAAATTTGTCTCCAATTACATTTTTCACTTGAAAAGGAACTGATTTATGTATGAGAGTCATAACTCCCCTGGCTCGGGATGAAAATGAAGAGGTGAATACACTTCCCTGCCATCTACTCCTAATTCTTTTAACATCCTCCTCTATCAGATGAGTTTCTTGTAAAAACACAATTCTTGAACCCATGTCCTTTATTTTATTCATAACTTGTTTAAGTTTTTTTAAATTTTGTAGACCTCTGCAATTCCATGAAGTTAAATTAAGATTAACACTTTGGTCCATGATCAATAGAGAGTTTGGGATTACCTTGCAGTGTAAACATGCTCATACAGAGAAGCAAAAACATGAGTGGTTGAACATTCATCCTACAAACTACACACAAACAAATTTCCCCTTCCCACACTTGTGGCAAACCCCCCAAAATCAAAAGAAAAATTCTGTCTCCCGATATAGCCATCGACCGTTCCACACCCACGGGGAACAGCCTAAGCCACTCCGTCTTCATCCTCCCAATCACCCTAACTCTACTGCTTTTAATGACGTAACATTAACTCTCCTCTGTAGTTTTCCAACTTAACTCCAAAATTTTTAACAACTTTGTACATCATAGTTTTTTTTTTGTTTGTTTTGTTTTTGTTTTTTTTTTTTTTAATATATAATACAATCTATATTTTGTAAACTTACTATTTACTTCAAGTCAGTCAGATGCCTGTGCAAATGCTTAATTATTCTACCTTATATTTTGTTCATGCTTAGCTCCCACCAGTCTCTTCTTCTTCTTTGATCTTCTTGATGAACTCCTGCGCCTCCTCTGGGGTCTTGAAGATGTGGGTTCTGCCCTCATACGTGGTCAACAGTCTCGCAGGATAGATTACACCATGACGAATCCCAAGGTTGCGCAGCTCCTTACGTACGGGATCAAACTGCTTCCTCAATTGCTGGATTCCTGTGGCCAAATCTGGGTAGAACCGCACCTGCTGGTCCTGGTGTTTAATCTCTCCTTTTTTAGCTCGTGCAGCGTTGAAGATCTTCATCCTGTCTCTGTTGTTAAGAAACTTCATAATTAAGGTCCTCGGCGGTCCCTTATCTCTCCGTGGGCCAATGCGATGTGCTTTTTCCAGAACCACTGCTGATTGCAACTCCTCGCTGCCCAGCACCTCCGGAATCCACTTTTCCAGAAAGGAACATACGTCCCGACCTTCTGATTCCTCTGGAAGACCCACCAGCCTCAAATTATTCTGTCTCGACCGAGATTCCAAATCCAAAATATTATCTTCCAGAGATTTATTTTTTTTTTCCATAGTGCGCACCTTTAATTGAAGACGGGTGACGTCATCTTCAGCACTAGCGAGACGGAGCTCCATCTGCGCCGTTCGTTCTACACAGTCACCCAATTCCTTTCTTATTCCTTCCAACGCTGTCATAATCCCATCAAATCTAGAGGAAAAGTCCGCTCTCATTGAACTCATGGCAGCCATCAGCGCATCTGCGCCATTCCCCGCAGAAATCGCAGCGTTGCCAGCCTCCTCCGCCATATATGGAGCCCTGTTTGCTGCGTCACAGACCTGAAAGTCCGTTAATTTGGACTGTTTCGGCGGCTCGCTTTTTCCTTTTCCTGGTTTTCCAGCCTTAGGCTTCGCCGACATATCCTCGCCCAAACGCTGGGATACGTTCTGTCCCAAATGAGAGAGTTATTTGCCGATTTTTTTTCTCCAGGAGCAGAGCAGAGCGAGACACGTCCGTCCTACGTGGCAGCCATAACCGGAAGTCGGACTTATCTAGTTTTGATAATAGTCCATGTATTTTTGATATCAATTTAGGGGAATGAAGATTTAGAAACTCTGCCACCTTAACTGGTATCTCTAAATCTGTCTGATTAAGATTAAATCTTGCTTTTATTATGGATTTAAGCTGTTGGTATTCAAAATACTTTTTATCACTGATGTCGTACTGTAACACTAGTTCCTGAAACTGGATAAAATTTCCACCTTGAATAAGATGTTCTAAGTTGTTTATTCCCTTCTCTTGCCATAGTGGAAAATTTAATGTCCTGTTTTGTTGCAAGATATCAGGATTATTCCAAATGGGCGTGAGTTTACAGGGGACAAGTGAAGACCCCGTTATTTTTAAAAATTTTCACCAAGCCATCAGAGGAGCTGATATTAATGCATTTAAAACAGTCATGGCGTTTAATACAGGGACTTACAAAAGGTAAGTCAGGGATATTTAGCGACCCGCAGAGAGCCTGTTCAGCATCTAACCATGGATTTCCTAGTGGGGTTGATTTTGTCGAGTCTGTGGCAGAACCCCCACAACAGACTGGAACATGCAGAGCGCGCATCTGGAGCGATTAACAGAACAATAGGCAGCCTTCCTGTGTCTAGCTCCTTCTGCTGTATCATGCTGTTTTGTATGAATCAAATGCAAACATTCAGGTTTCCTGCTCTTACTGTGATGCAAATGTCCCATGCCTTTCATGTATTGTCTGTAACTGGGTATAAATACTGCACATGTTCTGTAACTCATTCTCTCTTTGACTGCTGCTGCTGACACACACAGCCTGTGTCTCTTTGCTGGAGAGCCTGAGGACCCCGCTCCAGTCTGCTCACACTTGGGCTGGAGTGGAGTTCCTATGATGGCGGTATGATTTAATAAACCTGCTTAAACCTCACTTCGCTGCCTTTATTTTATCATCCGCTTCACTGGTGACCCCGAAGACGCACACGCTTTGTGCGACGCAACCTTCTGGCTTGGACAGCCACGCTGCCGGCGAACGCAGCACCCGGCGGTGATGCTCCGACGACAAGCGAACGCAGCAGCTCTCTTCTGCTTCAGGGAACTCTCCGGACATCACCCACGACCGGGAAAGCCGCAGCAAACTTCATGGTGGGATCTGCACGCCTAGATCGGCACATCCACGCTGGACCGGCTGCACTCACAGCTCCTCCACACGACAGCGCATGCACCTCGTCCCCTCTCCACGACGGCGACCTCCATGGCCGACGGAGAATGCAGCGCGTGGACCTGAACCCACCATGGCCGAGCGAGTGACAAAGATCGTCTCCTCCCTCTCACCACTCCAACGCATCTGCACGAGCGCGAGGGACAAAGATTGTCTAGTTCCTTTCACCGCTCCAACACATCGAACAAAGATGATTACGCTCCCTGACCCTGTCTCCTCTCCAGCTGGCCCAACAACGTACGGAGCCCCGGCACACGCACCGGGGAGTTACGAGGACGGCGCACCACGCACGGGACACATACGGCTCCACTGACCGCCTTCCTCCTTCGCCGCTGCACACTGGCCCTTCAGGCTTGCTTGTACACCTGAGGCACGCAGCTTGCTCACTGGACTTTATGGTCTTAGCCATGGCACTCAACGGGAATTCAGCAGTCTGCGGTCCCCGAAGGCTTTAAGGTTGTGCCCGCACCTAAAGTCAACACGCCAAGTCCCTTTGCTTTGGTTTTTTTTTCTTACAGCCGCCACGCAGCCTCGTCGCTCCTGTTTTTTTCTTCACGGCCGCTATTAATCCTTGCAGGACTTAATCGCAAGAGGAGTCAGTGACTAATTTTTCTTCTTGTGGACCTCTGCACGTTCAACGGGACAGCCCTTCGACATCGCGGACCCACAAGCAATTTTTGCGCGGCTCAGACGATTTCACCGTCTCCTGCCGGCACTTACTACCCCCCACCCCCCTCCACCTCCGCCTGCACAGAGCTTTCCCTGCTCGCTGCCAAAGCTGCACTATCAAGGCCTCGGCCCCCTGCCGAGCCCTCTGGGGGGGGGGGGAGCGTGTGGCGGAACCCCCACAACAGACTGGGACATGCAGAGCGCGCATCTGGAGTGATTAACAGAACAATAGGCAGCCTTCCTGTGTCTAGCTCCTTCTGCTGTATCATGCTGTTTTGTATGAATCAAATGCAAACATTCAGGTTTCCTGCTCTTACTGTGATGCAAATGTCCCATGCCTTTCATGTATTGTCTGTAACTGGGTATAAATACTGCACATGTTCTGTAACTCATTCTCTCTTTGACTGCTGCTGCTGACACACACAGCCTGTGTCTCTTTGCTGGAGAGCCTGAGGACCCCGCTCCAGTCTGCTCACACTTGGGCTGGAGCGGAGTTCCTATGATGGCGGTATGATTTAATAAACCTGCTTAAAACCCTCACTTCGCTGCCTTTATTTTATCATCCGTTTCAAGTCCATTGTTCCTAACATGTAGAAAATACGTTGGTCGTCTATGTCCAGAGAGTGAATTAACAAAGCTCGCTTCTGTATTTTGTCTAGCTCGTCCAGGCCCAATGCCGATATGTCGGTGGTGAAAGCATAGAACCAGCGCGGCCACAGTACAGGGGGTCACCGGGGTTTTCCAGAAATGGCTGTGGTAGCCTCACGCACGCTTCCATGGTTTAGCTCTTGAGGTTTTACATACCACTATGTTTACATGGACACAAGTAACCGGATTAAAAGCTTGATCGGAATAAAAATGCTTCATGTAAACACGCCAATCTCAATATTCTAACCCGATCACGCTCATTCGGATCAAAATTTCATTCCGATTGAGAGGGGTGGGTTATGCCGATTGTTAATCCGAATGGTGCGCATGAAAACACTTATTCCGAACATTGTATCTGCTTCGTTTCTTTTTTTTTTCACGTTCCGCCTAAATGATCGCATTTTTCACCGTCTGAACATTAACCAAAACGCAATTTTTTTGGCAAACCCCTCAGACCCGGCAAAAAATTCAATAAACTGGAAAACATGTGTGCCCCCCCCCACCCCTCATTTTTGTGGGTGGGGCCAAACGTACAAGGTCTATGGAGACTGGAGACCATAAACTTTGCCGTAGAGACATAAAATTTGGTTGAGGTGTGCGTAGGGAAGAAAATATGGTTTCAGAAAATATGGTTTACTGCGCATGTCTGTACACCAGCCGCACGTCGACGTGACGTATTTCTGCCTTAGCAGCAGCTAGCGGAAAACATAGCGGGAGTAAAACAAAACTGGTCTGTATCGTCCTGCTGTCTCCCTCTGTTCGTCATATGCAGAAGTCTGTACTTGTAGCTTCATTACGGAGACCAGCAGAAGCAAAAGTACAGTCTGAATAACACGATACAGGTCCATTTCAACATGAAGCGGGGCTTGCTAACCCCGGAAGTTGCTTCTTCTTCTACTATTTTTTGAATGTCGAAATGTCGACGTGCGCATGTCAAAATGATTTTTTCCATTCAAACGTGTGACACATGGAAACGCACGTCCTAATCAGACCAGCTTTTTCAGGATCCATGTAAACAGTAAAATTCTGATCTTAATTGTTATCAGATTGATGAAATTTTGCCCATGCAATTGTTGTGACTATTTGTTGCAAATTTGTTAATTTTTGGCATAAAATTTCAGCTTTTGTTATGAATTTGTTATTCTTCTAGTAACCTTTTCCCCACAAATCTATGTCCTCTTTGTACTCAGGTTTTGATTTTTTTTGTCTCCAGTCTTAAGGCTTGAAACAAGTCTTAAGTAACCACTGACGATCGGCAAAAGCGCCACGTGTCTCCAGAGCCGCAGGTTGCAGACCGCTGCTCTATCATTTAACTCTCCAAGTCCAACTCTCCAGTCCAGTAGGTGGCGGTAATGCACCTTTAAGTTGGTTTTCAACCGCCATAAACAAAAAGCAAAGAAGACATAAAGACGTTACCAAACAGCAGATAGGTCATAGTAAATATGAGCGCATAATGTGTGTGGTTTAGGTGAAGATATTCGTGGTGACAACAGCGCCACAGGATGAGCGGCGCGCGGAAGATCGTCGGCTACGTCACGGTGATCGGCGTGGTGGGAGTCGGTTGCGTCCTGTGGTGGGCGATTTCTCCGGGACAGAAGAGGCAGAGGGAACTGATGCAGGTGAGTGGGGGGACTGCAGCTCGGGGTTCTGGCTTGTCAGCTAATGCTCCGCTTCCTGCAGGCTTTCAGATCAGCGATTACGTGTTTCGCTTTTTCACGTAACCCCGAAACACACGCTATTCATTCTTCAGCTGTGGAGTGTCTGTCCATTTTTTCCCCAGCCAGAACACCGAAACAGTAAACTGTATTCATACCAGTTTGGCTACTTTGTGCGTCTCCGCAGCTGCTGCAGGTGTGCTTTGGGAGGGCGAATAGGTGGCCGAGCTGATGCCTGTAGGCTGCAGCCGTCTTCTTCTTCTTTTAGATTTCACTGGCGGTTGGCAGCCAGCTTACTGGTGCATTACCGCCACTGACTTCTTCTTCTTTTATCACTCTATATCTTTGTATAAGGAGTTCTGAACAACTTATGAAAAAATGATCCGTCCTTGGACCGTGTCGGAGGTGCAGGCGTCAGTAGTGCTCGAGTGTGCGAGTCTGCGAGGGGGTGAAGTGGCTCAAAATAGCAGAAATAAAATGTGAGCTTTAAACAATAAGCTGTACAACGGGAAGGATACGTGACACGTCTGCGAAGAAGTGATTCAGGTTTGCCCTGGTGAGGATTTCTAGAACTGAAAGCTTGGCTGGGAAGGTTGGCGGTGTTGGCAAACCGTTAAAAAATGGCTGATGTTAAGGCCAAGCAACGTGGTGTGGAAGTACAGATGGACATTAACCTCGCAAAAGAAAAGGAAACTTGACGAAACTCTCTCATGTGCTTGTAAAGCTGCATATGGAGAGGACTGTGAATCCTCCCCAAACACACCAGCAAAGAACCCAGTTGTTAAAAACCCAAGCAAGCTTTGGTTGCAGAAGAACCGACTTGACTTCAGGTGCAAGACCCGATCATACAAATTCTCTCTGATAAAACTAACAGAAGAGCAGACCGTCCGGAAGAAATGACAAAGAAAAAGTCTTAACTCCGTTAAAGCCAAAGCTAAGGAGATCCGCAGAGAAGACGGAGGTGTCAGCGGGTGTGGACATCGCTCATCGCCTTGGTCGCCTGAAAGCTGGGCAAGAGAGAAATGTGAAGCCACGTCCCGTCGTCACAAGATTCGTCTCAAGATCTGTGAGGGACATCATATGGAAGCAAGCCAAGCAAAGTGCCTTTCTGAAGAACCAAGGTGACCGCTTCAAGGAAGATCCCACCGCCAGTGACGAAGAAGCAAGCAGTGGCCTATAGTGGAAAAGGCAAGATAGGGAGGCAGAAGTGCTGACTTCAGAGGGGCCAGGGCATTTGTTGGTGGTGAAGAAATTCATGGAGACAAAGTATAAAAGCTGAAATGTTGTATTTTAGAAGACATTTTAGACATAGAATATATAAACACATTTTATATTTCGTAAAATGTTGTACAGTTGTAAGGATTTGATGTTAATAATTGCGAGTTTGTGATATTTTTCAGAAAGTTATATACACAGGTTTTTTTTAAAAATGTTTTTTCTCATCTTTTTTGTTTTTAATGTCCATTTTAATATTTTCTATTAAAGCCAGGGGTATTTGAGATATTGTTAAGAGAAAAGCTCTTTTTTTGTATTGTAAAAGTGAAAGTGCCAATGTTTATTTTATTCAAGAAACTCACACAAGTTCTACTGATGAATCATTCTGGAAAACCCAGTGGGCTGCAGATATATACAGTGGTGTGAAAAAGTGTTTGCCCCCTTCCTGATTTCTCTTTTTTTTTTTTGGATGGTTGTCACACTTAAATGTTTCAGATCATCAAACAAATTTAAATATTAGACAACGATAACACAAGTAAACACAAAATGCAGTTTTTAAATGAAGGAGTTTATTATTTAAAGGTTAAAAAAAATGTAGGTTTGGATTTTTTTCCCCTTAATAATAAACACCTTCATTTAAAAACTGCATTTTGTGTTTACTTGTGTTATCGTTGTCTAATATTTAAATTTGTTTGATGATCTGAAACATTTAAGTTTGGCAAACATACAAAAAAATGAGAAATTAGGAAGGGGGCAAACACTTTTTCACACCACTGTATGGTTTTGTGATGGCGGTAACCATCAGCAGCTGTTGCTATTTTAAAAGACAGATTTAGAGGTCAGGTATTACAGATTGAGAAGAATGTAAATGAGAGATGGATCATCTTAGCGGTTGACATTAATCACTACCAGTTCATCCTCATTAATGTTTATGCTACTAATAATAAAGCTTGCAATCCAGTTATCTTCCAGTCTATTGAATCTAGAGTTTTATACCTCTGCTTAACTTATCCTTCTTCAAAGATTATATGGGGAGGGGATTTCAATTCTGTTTTTGATGAGAACCTTGATGGTTACCCTCCCAAAAATACATCTAGTAACTCAGAATCACAAAGCATTTGTTTTCGAATGAATCTTCTAGATATCTGGAGGGAAAATAACTTTTGTCAAATGATGTATACATGGTGTAACAAAAACCTCTCATTACAGTCACGTATTGATTTCTGGTTAATTAGCAGTGAGCTACACAATTTGGTGATGGCCATCTCAATAGAGCCAGCTATTCTGAGTGATTATAAAAGGATCGTCATAAAACTTAATCTCAAAGACACTTGCACTCAGAAATATGGTCGAGGATATTGGAAATTCAACAGTTCTTTGCTTAGCAATAAAGACATCAGAATTGAATTCAGTAATATTATTGATAAGCATTGGTATCAAGCATGTATTGCTGGTACTTATGGTTACTTTTGGGAATTATTGAAATATGAAATTCGTAAGACTTATTGATAAAGCCAAAACACTCTCTAAATTAAAAAGAGAGAAAGAAACAAGCATTATTAAAGAAATAATGAATATACACATGAACAGTTTTGGAAATTTCTACTAGTAACTCAAATAATGGCCACTCGTTAGAAAAATGTCCTCTTTCTGGGGCATACAAGCTGTAGGAAGATCCTTTAAAATTTGCCAGCTAGCAGATGATACAGCAGTTTAAAAAAAAAAATAAATAAAAAAATCAAAATCAAGTTTCCAAAGCAATAGATTGCATAACGAAATTTAATAATGTATCGGGTTTAAAAATTAATGTGGATAAATCTGTTTTATTTCCAGTAAAAGAATGTAATCTTACAAATATCTGTGACATACCTGTCAAAAAGGAAGTAATATATCTTGGGGTTAACATTTGTAAGGATGTGAAACAACGACAGGAACTTAATTTTAGAGCTATTTGTTGTGTTGTGGTTTGGGGACCTTTATTTGTGAGACATGGGTGGTGGCTCCACCTTTCCGGTACCGCCACCACCCAGGTTATAAGAGAGTGGTGAGTGGGAGGGGCGGTCTCTTGGCCACCTCTCTGTCTGGCGGGTATGCTGGTGTATTGTGGAAAGGTCTCTTAATAAACCTGTGATCAGCTCCACACCTGGCCTTGTCCTTGGCTCGTATCACCGACATAGCATTTGGCGAAGAGGATAAAAGGCATGGACGCGTGTGTGACATCCATCTGGCTATTTCTGGAGCTTCCCGGTGAGCTGCCCGTCCCTTGGGTGAGATGGTTCGTCGCGTTTCAGATGTACTTGGTGGCGCTGGACCTCGGGAGACTGGAGAAATTGAGAGTGCGGGCACAGTTGGTTCATAATTTGGGAATGGAAGGACAGTGTATTTTGAGTACTTTGGGCGAATGTCATAGCTTCGAGGAAGTGGTGGAGCTAATGGCACAACATTTTCGTGCCCCGGAAAACATCATTCTTTGCAGGATTCAGTTTCGACAGTGCCATCAGCGGGTCGGCGAGTCGGTGCAGCGATTTGTGGCAGACCTGTGTCAACTGGCCAGGGACTGTCAGTTTGGATCACTGGAAGAAGAGATGGTTCGCGACCAGCTGGCGGTACATACTATCTGCCCTGCTACAAGGTCGAAGCTGCTTACGTTCTCGGGCGAACTGACATTATCCACAGCCATTGATTTAACTCAACAGTTGGAAGCAGCAGACAAGCTATCATGGGAGCTCAGTGAGAGTGTGTTACACAGACAGTCTGTTCCACAATTGACGGTGCAGGCAGTGGACCCGGACAGCGACGACAGCGTGGAGGGTGGTGAAGGCTATGCTAATGCTGTAAAGATGAGGTCTGCCCCAGGAACGCCCACCATGTGTTTGGGTTGTGGGTCCACGAAGCACCGCTATAAGGCCAGGGAGTGTCCGGCGAGAGAGAAACACTGCGGCAAGTGTGGACTCTTGCATCATTTCGCCAGGGCATGCCACAAGTTTGTGCAGGGGAGTCCAAAGCACAAGGAAAATTCTCCTGCTCCCACGGTTATTCACACTGTGTCCCCAAGTACCAACAGGCACTCCTACTGTATGGTGGAGCTGGACGGGGTGACAGTACCATTGCTGACCGACACGGGAGCGGTGGGCTCCATGTTAACTTGGGCAACCATGAGGAACTTTTTCCCGCATTATAGGATTGGAGGTGATCCAGCGCCGCTCTGTGGTTATGGTGGAGGGAGATTGGCCACAGTGGGAACGGTGAGACTGGCGGCTCAGTACAAGTCGGCGGAAGTGTGTAACCTGAAGTTCACCGTGACTGCCCATGGAGAAAATATTAGGGATGTGATTTGTTTGATGGCCTGGGCTTCGCCATCAAGAGCGGTACTGGAGAGGAGTGGTCGGGCTGCGGTTTGTGGGACCGACCGATCCCAAGAACGGTGGATGGTGCTGTGTGGGATGAGAATTTGCCTGGCACCCTGGAGAGTGAGCGGGACCAACCCCACCTAGGGCCGTCACTGGAGGGTTCCTGTGCCAGAGCCCAAGTAGCCCTAGACGAGAGAACTGGGCGGCACGGCGGGACATCTGTGACGGTGGGTGGCGCCGAGTGTCTGGCTTCATTTGTTCCCGGATATCGGCTGGAAGGGATCGTAGAACATGGAATCACAACGGTGAGGCTGGCAGCGGAAATGAAAGCGGTCGGGGCAGGACCGGCTGGCACAGTAGAACGACGTGCCAAACAAACACTGTAAGCTGAGTAGGGCTCCTCTGGGGGTCGCGGATGTGGTCCGGGCCCGGGAGGAGGCACGGTCGTGGAGGATTCGGGCCAAGCGTCAGATTGACGAACACTAGGGGCGGCTGCAGGTGGTGGCAGTACAGGAGGATGCCTATCTTCAGGTATCAGATGTCTCATGAAGGCATCTGAATGAGCTGCGGCGCACCCGGGAGGAGATTGGTGGGCTTGAGCCTGAGCAAGGGACATCCCCGGTGATGATGAAGAGAAGGCATACCGGGGTCGGATCAGCCAGCGGTGACCCAGTGGGTGGTCTTTCCCTGGGACAGACTGATGATTGGACAGGTATTTGAGGAAAGAGAAGGGGGACCAGGGATGTGTTTATAATGTTTAATTTGTTCCCATGTTCAAAGCAGTTAAAAAAAAAATGAAAGAAACACTCTCACATGTATTGATTAGCTATGTTCGGGGATTTATTTAATGTGCTGTTTAGGTTAAAACACGGCGGTATTTTGTGTTGTATGTTTATTGTACTATAAGCGGCAGAATAATCTGCTTCGCCGTGTGGGGGTGAGATGGCAGTCTACCCGTCCTCCCCCAGTGTAGTTTTTTTTAGTATGACTGTGTTTGGCCATTTTTGTTATGTTATGTTTATGTCCTTAGGGTGTGTTTCGGGTTCCAAATTAGGGTGGGTTCGAATTGCGTGTGTGGCCTTGTGGCTTTTGTGTGTGTGTGTGTGTGTGTGGGGGGGGGGGTTGTGTTGTAGTTTGGGGACTGTTATTTGTGAGACACGGGTGGTAGCTCCACCTTTCCGGTTCCGCCACCACCCAGGGTATAGGAGAGCGGTGAGCGGGAGGGACGGTCTCTTGGCCGCCTCTCTGTCTGGCGGGTACGCTTTGTATTGTGGAAAGGTCTCTTAATAAACGTGTTCAGCTCCACACCTGGCCTCATCCTTGGTTCCTGTCATCGACATAACACTGTTATTGAAAAGACTAAACTGAAATTAAATTCATGGTTAATGAGAGATGTCTCTATATGTGGGAGGGTTCTGTTGTCAAAAGCTGAGTGATCTCAGTCAGTCTCTGTTTCCTTGTCTCTTAGTATCCCAAACAACATCATTAAAGAACTGGATAAGCTACTATATGATTACATTTGGAAGAAAAAGGCCCATTATTTAAGAAAAGATGTCATAAGAGGAAATAAAGAGGCAGGTGGACTGGAAGTTCTGGATTTTTCTCTCTTGAACAACACCTTCAAGATAAAGTGGATTATTGAATATCCATCCATCCATCCATCCATCTTCTACCGCTTTTCCGGAGGTCCGGGTCGCGGAGGCAGCAGTTCAAGCAGAGAAGCCCAGACTTCCCTCTCCCCAGCCACCTGCTCCAGCTCTTCAGAGGGGATACCAAGGCGTTCCCAGACTAGCTGGGAGACATAGTCTCTCCACCGAGTCCTGGGTCTGCCCCGGGGTCTCCTCCCAGTGGGACGTGCCTGAAACACCTCAAGTGGGAGGCGTTCAGGAGGCATCCTAATCAGATGCCCATACCACCTCAACTGACTCCTTTCAATGTGGAGGAGCAGCGGTTCTACTCTGAGCCTCTCCCGGATGACTGAGCTCCTCACCCTATCTCTGAGGATTATTGAATATGTAAAAAAAAAAAAACCCTAATAGTTTATGGAATTCATTCCCAGCATTTGTATTTAACTCTGTTAGTGGCACTGACTTCTTATTAAAATGTAATTCTTCGGAAGATAAAATTCCAGTAAAGATGGCCAACTTTCACCGACAAGCTCTCTTGGCTTGGATTTTGGTTTATATAAGTAAAACTTCAGCCCTCGCAAAAGTTGCATTTGGAACAATAAAGAAATTCTTCATAAAAATAAAACATTATTTGAACACTCATGGTTTGATAAGGGAATTATTTTTATATATCAATTAATTAGAAAGATGAGGCTTTCTTATCTCATTCTGAATTTGTTCAAAAATTTAGTTTTTCAGTCCCAGCTAAAGATTACAATTTAGTTTTAAACACAATTCTAAAAATATATCTACATATTTTAAAAGGCTGTAGCATAACTGGACTGCATGTAGACAGGACTCCTGTCTATCTTGGTGATATATGTAAAACACTGTAATAATAAAAAAATACTGACATGTAACACCCTCGGCAGCTAAATTTTTTTGGCCATCTATTGTACACAATTTACAGTGGAAGAAAGCTTGTTCTGTTGGAAATAAGTATTGTATGAACAACAGGGTGAAAGAAGTGTCATTTAAATGACTACATCGGATCTGCCCTGCAGAAGAACTACTGGAACGTTTTAAACTTCAGCTGGACGACTCTTGTATTTTGTGAGACTGAAAAGGAAACAGCCTTTCATCTCTTTTCACTGTGAGCGTTCACGTTTGTTTTGGACCAAAATAGAGAATCATACTACTGAAAAAGTTCAGTATTCAAATCAGTGTGTTTGAAGTTATGGTATATTTTGTTTATGGTGCCATTAGTGATGATACTAGATATATTATTCAATTATTAATTACTCTGGGAGAATTCCATATCCACAAGTCTAAATGGTCTGCATCCAAACCCTGTTTTAAGAAATTTATGGCTGAGCTCAATTATTACTGCACCTCACTAGAACATATAACTAATCAGGAGGCTTCAAAGACTCTTTCACTATTAAAATAGTTTAATGTTACAGTGGGGCAAAAAAGTATTTAGTTAGCCACCACTTGTGCAAGTTCTCCCACTTAAAAGATAGAGAGGTCTCTAATTTTCATCATAGGTATACCTCAACTATGACAGACAAAATGAGAAAAAAAAAATCCAGAAAATCACATTGAAGGATTTTTAATGAATTAATTGGTAAATTCCTCAGTAAAATAAGTATTTGGCCACCTACAAACAAGCAAGATTTCTGGCTCTCACAGACCTGTAACTTCTTCTTTAAGAGGCTCCTCTGTCCTCCACTCGTTACCTGTATTAATGGCACCTGTTTGAACTCATTATCAGTATAAAAGACGCCTGCCCACAACCTCAAACAGTCAGACTCCAAACTCCACTATGGCCAAGACCAAAGAGCTGTCAAAGGACACCAGAAACAAAATTGTAGACCTGCAACAGGCTGGGAAGACTGAATCTGCAATAGGTAAGCAGCTTGGTGTGAAGAAATCAACTGTGGGAGCAATTATTAGAAAATGTAAGACATACAAGACCACTGATAATCTCCCTCGATCTGGGGCTCCACGCAAGATCTCACCCCGTGGGGTCAAAATTATCACAAGAACGGTGAGCAAAAATCCCAGAACCACATGGGGGGACCTAGTGAATGACCTGCAGAGAGCTGGGACCAAAGTAACAAAGGCTACATCAGAAACGCACTATGCCGCCAGGGACTCAAATCCTGCAGTGCCAGACGTGACCCCCTGCTTAAGGCAGTACATGTCCAGGCCCATCTGAAGTTTGCTAGAGAGCATTTGGATGATCCAGAAGAGGACTGGGAGAATGTCATATGGTCAGATGAAACCAAAATAGAACTTTTTGGTAAAAACTCAACTTGTCGTGTTTGGAGGAGAAAGAACACCATACCTACTGTGAAGCATGGGGGTGGAAACATCATACTTTGGGGCTGTTTTTCTGTAAAGGGACCAGGACGACTGATCCGTGTAAAGGAAAGAATGAATGGGGCCATGTATTGTGAGATTTTGAGTGAAAACCTCCTTCCACCAGCAAGGGCATTGAAGATGAAACGTGGCTGGGTCTTTCAGCATGACAATGATCCCAAACACACCGCCCGGGCAACGAAGGAGTGGCTTCGTAAGAAGCATTTCAAGGTCCTGGAGTGGCCTAGCCAGTCTCCAGATCTCAACCCCATAGAAAATCTTTGGAGGGAGTTGAAAGTCTGTGTTGCCCAGCGACAGCTCCAAAACATCACTGCTCTAGAGGAGATCTGCATGGAGGAATGGGCCAAAATACCAGCAACAGTGTGTGAAAACCTTGTGAAAACTTACAGAAAACGTTTGACCTCTGTCATTGCCAACAAAGGGTATATAGCAAAGTATTGAGCTGAACTTTTGTTATTGACCAAATACTTATTTTACCGAGGAATTTACCAATTAATTCATTAAAAATTCCTTCAATGTGATTTTTTGGATTTTTTTTTCTTATTTTGTCTCTCATTGTTGAGGTATACCTATGATGAAAATTGGAGACCTCTCTCATCTTTTAAGTGGGAGAACTTGCACAATTGGTGGCTGACTGAATACTTTTTTGCCCCACTGTATGTAGAATAATCTTTTATTAATTGTGTAACACCCTGGCATTGTTCCTCGTTCCTGTTCATTTGTGTGCTTTTTATTAGCAATGTATACCTCTTGTTAGGAAATAAAGTTCTTAAAAACAGCTTGGCAACACTAGAGTTTTTTTTTTTAAATGAACTTTGAAAGAATTGGGAATCAAAATGGTGTGTGTATATATATAAATCATCAAAAACAGGACAGAATAAAAAACTGATTAAAGACAAAACTAAAACAGAAACAAACAGCAGTGTATTAACAAAGGATAAAAAAACTGCTGAAAGTTCAGCTGTGTGTCCAGTGTCTCTATAACTTTTTTGTTTTTCCAATCTAACTTTTTAAAATAAAATTCCAATTTTGTTTTAAATGGTTGCATTCTTGTTGATTTTTTACATCTACATATAGGAATATTTTCTTATTGAAATAAAGAGGTTTAAACAGTGTTTTCTAATTTTCAGTGTTATAATAAAAATATATTTTCAACCCATTTGTTTTAAACATAGTTTTAATTTCGAAATTAAAACATGTGACCGGCTATTGTGGGTCTCAAACTTGTTTTAAACATTACTTTCTTCAGGAATGATCTGAATTAAATGTGCTGCAGCCTCTTGTAATTAATTAAATCATGCTGGGATAGGCTCCAGCCCCCCCGCGACCCGAAAAGGATTAAGCGGAAGAAGATGGATGGATGGATGGATCTTTTTTTTTTTTAAACTGTACAATTCACCACTCACACACACCACCCTAAATTATTTAATGATAATAATAAAATAACTTTATTTGTATAGCGCTTTTCACAAAGTGCTTTACATGAAATACAACACACAAAGTTTCCAGTGATAAAATAAAACACAAGAATAGATTACAACAAATAAACTAGAAAGGCACTCGGAGAGCGCAGACCTCCGCCAAGCGCCACAGTTCCCCCCCATACAGTGTTTGTGTGTACGTTTTCAGATTCCTTGAGCATGTAAACATATGACTAGCAATTGGATTCACAATGATTATTTGTTTATTTGACAGGGACAGTGCAATAAACACACAATTAATCAATGACAATCAATCTGATAGTGATAGGATTAGTGGTTCAGTAGTAAAAGCATTGCATCCTTGGCGGAGGTAATAAACTGAAGTGTTGCTGTTGTGTCCATCTCCTCCACTGACTGATGCAAATTGGGTAGACAGGCTGCCGTGGGTTTTATATTATATTATTTTGGGGTTGCGCTCCGCGGCAAACGAGAATTTAGAAGCTTCGCCGGCAGAGAGCTCGTTTTTGCGCAGCGCCTATGGCTGGCCGGTGAATTTCTGCCAAAGAATCCGTCGGCGGACAGCTGCCCGTGTGAGGTTTTGCAGTTGCGCGCAAACACAAGCACGCTGGCGGGCCCAGGCCAGCAGTGTTTTCCGCGTGCTTTTGTGCCTAAAACGTTGAAGAACGCAGAGTCTGTGTTGCAGGCACGACGACCAGCGCCCTCCATTGCGCCTGCGCACATGTTGAAAATGGCCCTATGTCACAGTGTTGAAAAATGCTTTAAAAAATTCCTGTATCCAGACGGTGAACCGGATCACCCCCAAAATTTAATCAGTTCTTCCTTGTACCATTTCCAACAACGCCTGAAAGTTTCATGGAAATCCGTCCAAGACTTTTTGAGTTATCTTGCTAACCAACAGACAGACAGACAGACACACAGACAAACCCCGGCAAAAACATAACCTCCTCCTGGCCTTTTCGGCCTGGCGGAGGTAATAAAATGAAACAAATAAAACCAATAAGTAACCCCCCCATCTATAGGCCTGTCTAAACAAGTGTTTTAATTTGCTTCCTAAAAATAATCTAAGAGTCAGTAAAATGGACTGAAGGGGGCAGAGAGTTGCACAACTTTGGTACTACAGCTTGAAAAGCTCGATCACCACACATTTTAAAATGTCTGAGGTACCTCTAATAAAAGCTGACCTGAGGACCTGAGGGGCCGAGAGGAGGAGTATGGCTGAATGAGGTCTGCAATGTAACGAGGAGTGAGACCATGCAAGGCTCTAAAAGCTAAAACCAGAATTTTAGACTGAACTCTAAAATTAACAGGGAGCCAATGAAGATTAGATAAAATGGGGGTGATGTGAGATCTCTTGTTAACTTTAGTGAAAAGCCTTGCAGCAGCATTTTGAACCATCTGAAGCTGATTTAAGGAAGTTTTGTTAAGAATATTAAAAATTGAATTACAATAGTCTAAACGAGAAGAGATACAGACGTGGACAAAATTGTTGGTACCCCTCTGTTAATGAAAGAAAAACCCACAATGGTCACAGAAATAACTTGAATCTGACAAGTGGTAATATATAAAAATTCTATGAAAATTAACCAATGAAAATCAGACAATGCTTTTGAATTGTGGTTCAACAGAATTATTTTAAAAAACAAACTCATGAAACAGGCCTGGACAAAAATGATGGTACCCCTAGAAAAGATTGAAAATAATGTGACCATAGAGACATGTTCAACCAAGATGTGTCCTCTAATTAACATCACAGGTGTCTACAAACTTGTAATCAGTCAGTTGGCCTATTTAAAAGGTGACAAGTACTCACTGTGCTGTTTGGTGACATGGTGTGTACCACACTAAACATGGACCAGAGGAAGCAAAGGAGAGAGTTGTTTCAGGAGATTAGAAAGAAAATTATAGACAAGCATGTTAAAGGTAAAGGCTATAAGACCATCTCCAAGCAGCTTGATGCTCCTGTGACTACAGTTGCACATATTATTCAGAAATTTAAGATCCACGGGACTGTAGCCAACCTCCCTGGACGTGGCTGCAGGAGGAGACAGATAATACGAATGGTAACAAAAGAGCCCAGAACAACCTCTAAACACATTCATGGTGAACTCCAAGGTCAAGGTACATCAGTGTCAGATTGCACCATCAGTCGTTGTTTGAGCCAAAGTGGACTTCATGGGAGACGACCAAGGGGGACACCACTGTTGAAAACAAATCATAAAAAAGCCAGACTGGAATTTGCCAAACTGCATGTTGACAAACCACAAAGCTTCTGGGAGAATGTCCTATGGACAGATGAGACAAAACTGCAACTTTTTGGCAAGGCACATCACCTCTGTGTTCACAGACGCAAAAATGAAGCATACCAAGAAAAGAACACTGTCCCTACTGTGAAACACGGAGGAGGTTCTGTTATGTTGTGGGGCTGCTTTGCTGCATCTGGCACAGGGTGTCTTGAATCTGTGCAGGGTACAATGAAATCTCAAGACTATCAAGGTATTCTAGAGAGAAATGTACTGCCCAGTGTCAGACAGCTTGGTCTCAGTCGCAGGTCATGGGCCTTGCAACAGGATAATGACCCAAAACACACAGCTACAAACACCCAAGAATGGCTAAGAGCGAAACATTGGACTATTCTAAAGTGGCCTTCTATGAGCCCTGATCTAAATCCTATTGAACATCTGTGGAAGGAGCTGAAACATGGCATCTGGAGAAGGTACCCTTCAAACCTGAGACAACTGGAGCAGTTTGCTCATGAGGAGTGGGCCAAAATACCTGCTGAGAGGTGCAGAAGTCTCACTGACAGTTACAGAAATCATTTGATTGCAGTGATTGCCTCAAAAGGTTGTGCAACAAAATATTAAGTTAAGGGTACCATCATTTTTGTCCAGGCCTGTTTCATGAGTTTGTTTTTTAAAATAATTCTGTTGAACCACAATTCAAAAGCATTGTCTGATTTTCATTGGTTAATTTTCATAGAATTTTTATTTATTACCACTTTTGTCAGATTCAAGTTATTTCTGTGACCATTGTGGGTTTTTCTTTCATTAACAGAGGGGTACCAACAATTTTGTCCACGTCTGTAAAAGCAATAATAATCTTTTCCAACTCAGCCACAGACACCATGTTTCTCAGTTTGGCAATGTTTCTCAGGTGGAAAAAAGCAGAGTGGGTCAGCTGATTTACATGAGCATCTAGGGATAAAATGCTGTAGTGGAGAAAGAAAGCAGGTGAGGCAACGAGCTGGACGACACATGAATTTTATTCCTTCTCTAACATGCAGTATAGTGAAAAGAGCTCCCGGGTCTCTGTGCATTCCTCTTTTATACCTTTAATTCCATGCATTGAGACCCGGAACTTCCAACCATAATACACTGTTTGGAACAAACAGTGTGGCTCCGGTGGTTCCTCCTTTCCTCGGGGGGTGCGTAGTCCACACTGTCCCGTCTGAGCCCCCACGATGGCACTTCCTCCTCCAGTCCATTGTTCCCCCTTATCCCAGCTGCCTTCTCTGGGTGGAGAATCCCCCCCATGCCACCACACAGCCCCCCCCCCCCCCCCCGTCCTTTGGGTTTGAGCCGGCGCCCATAGCGGCTGTAGTGGGGGATCGCCGATCCAGTCCAAGCACCCTGCTGGTGAGGTGTACAGGAGGGCACATCAGTCTGTGGAGGGAAAAAGGGAGGGGGGGGGGAAACACATTGGCTTCATGTGCGCAGGTCCTTACCGAGGGTAACACCAACTTGCGGAGCCACCAATGCTGGACATCCATGCCAGGGAGCTTGAGCCAACACCACCTGCTCATCTGCCAACACAAAAGCAGGCTTCAGCCTGTCAATGCAGCCAGTCTCCCTACGCCCCCCCAAAGTCTAACACAAAATGTTTTGCCCCAGATTCCAACACCCTGAACGGTCCGCTGTACAGTGGATGCAGCGGGATACGTTGCGCATCATGCCTGACGAAAACAAAGCTGGCATTCTGTAAACTCTTGGGGATGGAAGAGTGGGGAAAACAATGGTGAGCCGGGCCCGGTACGTTAAAAGCCTCTGTATTATGCAAAAATTGCGTGGGCCGATTAGCCTTGGGTGTGGGGTTTTAAGGTAAAAACTCTCCAGGGATCTGCAGCAGCTGAGAAAAAACAAGTTCTGCTGGGGAGGCTGCCAAATCCTCCTTAGGTGCAGAGTGGAACCCTAAAAGAACTTAGGGCAGGTGGTCAACCCAATTTGCGTCTGTGAGTGAAGTTCTGAGCGCTGCTTTAAGCGACCTATGAAAACGCTGGCATAACCCGTTAGCTTGGGGATTGTATGTGGTAGTACAGTGAATTTTGACCCCCAGGATCTGGGCCATTGTGGATCAGAGTTCCGAAACGAATTGTGGACCCCTGTCGGATGTGACGTCTGATGGGGATCCGAACCGTGCAACCCAAGCCAACAAAAAGCACGAGCCACTTCTGCGGACGTGGTAGAAGCCAGTGGGACCGCTTCAGGCCAGCGCGTGGTGCGGTCCACGATGTTAAAAGGCATTTCCTCTGCACCATTACTATAGATCGAGTAAAACTAGGGTGACCAAACTTTGTATATAGGTTCACCTTGGGATTCTGACCTCAAATTATGGGTCTGGGGTCAAAAGGTCAAGGTTTTTGATTTTTTTTCATTCAAATTCTGTTGATTTTCATGATTTTTCATTAGGTTCTCACAGGTCAAAGCCACAACCAGCAGACAGTCACATTAGCACAATCTCAAAATTTCCATTGGGAATTTCTAGTTGTATCTTTCAATGTCCAGTATTTTTTTTCCCCCCCAAAGGGTCATTCATTCATTGATGTGTTTTGTGACCAACTGTAAAAAAATTTTAATAGTACTGTAAATACCTCAGTTGCTTCTTTATTTGTTTATTTTTTAATGCTAAATCTTTTGCATTAATGATTTATATCCTTGTTAAAGGGGTTTGGACTAGTTTTGTACTTCATCCTATAGCCTTTTTGAACGTTGGACAAGTATTTTTTTTAATTGTTTTGGATTTTATTATGACATTTGAAATAAATAAAATAAACAAAAATAAACATCACTAAAACTAAAGAGATGATTATTGACTTTCAGAAAGACAGCAGAGCCTAAACCTAATATTACACATGGAGAGGAAGTTCAACTAGTGAAGCCCTACAAATATCTGGGAACAGTGTTTGACTCTCAGTTGAAGTTCGCTGCTAACAGTCAGTTGTTAAGCGTGGACAACGAAGAATCTACTATTTGTGGAAACTGAACTCTTTTAATGTTCCTAGGATAATTTTATGTAGTTTTTATTGCTCTTTTACTGAGAGTCTTTTAACTTTTATCTGTTGGTATAATGGGCTCTCTGATAAAGGTCTGCTCCACGATCACTGGAGTCCAGCTGGATAATTTAAGCTCGCTGTGGAGTAGACATGTAACACATGGCCAGTCTGACCATGTTTTAAATGGTGAATTTGTTGTAATGCCCTCAGGCCGACACTACCTTACACCCCGGAGGAGGTCTGGCTGTTACTCCATCCATCCATCCATCCATCTTCTACCGCTTTTCCGGAGGTCCGGGTCGCGGAGGCAGCAGTTCAAGCAGAGAAGCCCAGACTTCCCTCTCCCCAGCCACCTGCTCCAGCTCTTCAGAGGGGATACCAAGGCGTTCCCAGACTAGCTGGGAGACATAGTCTCTCCACCGAGTCCTGGGTCTGCCCCGGGGTCTCCTCCCAGTGGGACGTGCCTGAAACACCTCAAGTGGGAGGCGTCCAGGAGGCATCCTAATCAGATGCCCATACCACCTCAACTGACTCCTTTCAATGTGGAGGAGCAGCGGTTCTACTCTGAGCCTCTCCCGGATGACTGAGCTCCTCACCCTATCTCTGAGGGTGAGTCCAGCAATCCTACGGAGAAAGCTCATTTCAGCCGCTTGTATCCGCGATCTCGTTCTTTCGGTCATTACCCAAAGCTCGTGACCATAGGTGAGAGTAGGAACGTAGATTGACTGGTAAATCGACAGCTTTGCCTTAGAACTAAGCTCCCTCTTCACCACAACAGACCGGTACAACGTCCGCATCACTGCAGATGCTGCTCCAATCCATCTGTCGATCTCTCGCTCCATTTTCCCCTCACTCGTGAACAAGACCCCAAGATACTTAAACTCCTCCACTTGGGGCAGGAGCCTGTCCCCAACCCGGAGAGGACAATCCACCTTTTTCCGGCTGAGGACCATGGACTCGGACTTGGAGGTGCTGATTCTCATCCCAGCCGCTTCACACTCAGCGGCAAACCGTCCCAGCAAGAGCTGTAGGTCATTGCTGGATGAAGCCAACAGGACAACATCATCTGCAAACAACAGAGATGAGATCCTGTGGTCACCAAGCATGACACCCTCCATTCCCTGGCTGCGCCTAGAAATCCTGTCCATAAAAATTATGAACAGGACCGGTGACAAAGGGCAGCCCTGGCGGAGTCCAACTCTCACTGGGAATGACTCCGACCGAGTGTTGGCAATGCGAACTAAACTCTCACAACGGTCGTACAGAGACCGAATAGCTCGTAACAACAAGCCCGATACCCCATACTCCCGAAGCACCCCCCACAAAAATCCACGAGGGACGCGGTCAAATGCCTTCTCCAAGTCCACAAAACACATGTAAACTGGTTGGGCAAACTCCCACGAACCCTCAAGAATTCTCGAGAGGGTAAAGAGCTGGTCCGATGTGCCACGGCCAGGACGAAAACCACATTCAGGAGGAGCCCTGAATCCGAGGTTCGACCAACGGCCGGACTCTCCTCTCCAGTACCTTGGCATAGACCTTCCCAGGGAGGCTGAGGAGTGTGATCCCTCTAAAGTTGGAGCACACCCTCCGGTCCCCTTTTTTGAAGAGAGGAACCACCACCCCGGTTTGCCATGCCAAAGGCACTGCCCCCGACCTCCACGCAATGTTGCAGAGGCGTGTCAACCATGACAACCCAACAACATCCAGGGCCTTGAGGTACTCGGGGCGAATCTCGTCCACCCCCGGGGCCCGGCCACCAAGGAGATTTTTAACCACCTTGGCGACCTCAGCCCCTGTGATAGGCGAGTCATCCCCCTCGTCCCCAAACCCTGCTTCCTCTGTGGAAGGCGTATCAGTGGGATTGAGGAGATCCTCGAAGTATTCCTTCCACCGCCCGACGATATCCCCAGTTGAAGTCAACAGTGTCCCATCCGCACCATACACAGTGTGGACGGGGAGCTGCTTTCCCCTCCTGAGCCGCCGAACAGTTTGCCAGAATCTCTTTGAAGCCGACCGAAAGTCTTGTTCCATGGCCTCACCGAACTCCTCCCATACCCGGGTTTTTGCTTCAGCAACCACCCGAGCTGCACTCCGCTTGGCCTGCCGGTACACCTCAGCTGCTTCGGGAGTCCCACAAGCCAACCAAGCTTGATAGGACTCCTTCTTCAGCTTAATGGCCCCCCTCACCACTGGTGTCCACCACTTGGTTCGGGGGTTGCCACCACGAGATGCACCGACCACCTTGCGGCCGCAGCTCTGGGCTGCCGCTTCAACAACAGAGGTGGAGAACATGGCCCATTCAGACTCCATGTCTCCAGACTCCCTCGGAATGTGGTTGAAGTTCTTCCGGAGGTGGGAGTTGAAGACCTCCCGGACAGGGGCCTCAGCCAGACGCTCCCAGCACACCCTCACTATACGTTTGGGTCTACCAGGTCTGAATGGCTTCCTCCCCTGCCATCGGATCCAACTCACCACCAGGTGGTGATCAGTTGACAGCTCTGCACCCCTCTTTACTCGGGTGTCCAAGACATACGGTCGCAGGTCTGATGATACGATAACAAAATCGATCATCGACCTGCGGCCTAGGGTGTCCTGGTGCCAGGTGCACATATGGACACCCTTATGCTTGAACATGGTGTTCGTTATAGACAGACTGTGGTTAGCACAGAAGTCCAATAACTGAACACCACTCGGGTTCAGATCGGGCAGGCCGTTCCTCCCAATCACCCCCCTCCAGGTTTCACTGTCGTTGCCCACGTGCGCATTGAAGTCCCCCAGTAGGACAATGGAGTCTCCAGGAGGAGCACCCTCCAGCACCCCAGTCACAGACTCCAAAAAGGGTGGGTACTCTGAAACATCATTTGGTGCATAGGCACAAATGATGGTCAGGACCCGTTTCCCAACCCGAAGGCGCAGGGAAGCAACCCTTTCGTCCACCGGGGAAAACTCCAATATAGAGGCAGCAAGGTGGGGCGATACAAGAATACCTACCCCTGCTCGTCGCCTCTCGCCCGGGGCAACTCCAGAAAAGGCCAAGCTCCAGCCCCTCTCCAGGAGACTGGTTCCGGAACCGGAGCTGTGTGTTGAGGTGAGGCCGACTATATCTAGCCGGTATCGCTCAATCTCGTACACCAGCTCAGGCTCCTTCCCCACCAGAGAGGTGACATTCCACGTACCAAAAGCCAGTTTAGAAAGCTTGGGATCAGTCCGCCAAGGTCTCCGCCTTTGACTGCCACCTAATCCACATAGCACCGGACTTCCATGATCCCTCCTGCAGGTGGTGAACCTACTGGAGGGCGGACCCATGTAACTCCTTCGGGCTGAGCCCGGCCGGGTCCCATGGGTGGAAACCCGGCCACCAGACGCTAGCCTTCGAGCCCCTCCCCCAGGCCTGGCTCCAGGGTGGGGCCCCGGTAACCCCATACCGGGCGGGGTACACTGAATCCTTGATATACAATTTATCATGAGAGTCTGTTGGATCGTTCTTCGTCTGGCCCTTCACCCAGGACCAGTTTGTCTTGGGAGACCCTATCAGAGGCAAATTGCCCCGGACAACATAGCTCCTGGGATCACTGGGGCACGCAAACCCCCCCACCACGATAAGGTGACGATCCATGAGGGGGGATCCATAACTGGCTGTTACTCCAGTTCTTTTATTCCTTCAGCTATTAAGCTGTTGAACGCCCAGTGTTAAAGGAGGTTGTGGGTTTGCCCACCTTCTGACTTGCTTGGGACCCTCCACTTCTCACTGGATACTGAATGTTGGTTATAAGTATGAATGCAGATGTTATTGTTGTGTTTTTATGGCTGGGACTGTACACTGAATTGCCCAACAAGGGACAAATGAAGTTACCTGAATCTGAAAATCTTCAACTGCGCAATCCTTTTCGGGTCACGGGCGGTGTTGGGTCTTATATTTAAATTGCTAATAACTGAAGTGGGGGAGCAGCATATTTTCAACAGGGCTGCACTTGGTTTAACTAAAAGAACTTTACAAATGTTTATATTGAAATTGGGTTATGTATTGTAACAGTAACTGATTTTTTTTGAGATTTTCTTTTCCTTTAGCCATGTAGAGTTTAGATGAAAACATATGCAACTTTGCAAGCCAAAATGATTGATTTGTACTGAATAGTAATTATTACCCATGTCTTCCTCATTAGAATCTGCCTGAATCAAACCCAGTGAGGATGGAAGAGACGAGACGGCAAAATGCATTGATGCTGCAGTTACTGAAGGACGCTGCTGAAACCCATGATAACATTGCAAGAGGTCTGGGACGTGAAAAATAGTTGGCGCCTTTCTACTTCCTGCATAAAGGTCTGCTGCATTGTTCACAAAAGGATGGACGTGTTATTTACAGAAAAGTTGCTGTCTGATGTACATCTCTAATGCCGTTGCTGCATATAAAAACTGTGTACCACTTGATGTTAAAATTGTGTAATTAAAATGCTCCAACCTGAGCTGCATCCTGTTTTTTAAGACCATGGGCACAAAAATGCACTTCTCATTAGTAAGATACCTGATATATTGTATCCTGTAAGGAATGTAATTAAAATGAAAATAAAAAAGTGAGTAGACTATTTGCAAATGGCGTTATTAAACTTGTACAATATCCTCACTGGACAATTTGGTAGGGTGGTCAAGGTCAGAGGTCAGTTTTCCCTCAATCTTGTAAACATGACTGGAGAAGGGAATGATGAAGGCTTTTCATGCACATTCTATAGATCTACTGTATCTATGAGAAGTCTCTGACGAGTTTGGGTGACCTTGAGCTCAAGATCAGAGGTCAGCTGTTCCAGTGTATTTTAAACAGAAAGGAAATGATGTCTCATGTTTCACATTGCTACCATACTTCTGTCTTTGAAAAGGCTATTAAAGCTAATTCAGCCAGCCAGTGCTCTTAATGCCAGCAGGCTGAGAGGTAGCACCGGCCACTGCCAGTATTTTTTATTATCCCCCAAAAGTGAGATTATGTTATAGGGGGCTTTGTCTGTCCATCTGTCAGTCCGTCTCCTACTTTTGTGAAATCAACTCCTCCTAAAGTTTTGTTCCAATTGTTTTGAAATATGGTACTAGGGTTTGATATACACTGATGATGCACATATTGCAATTTGATTCTGATTGGATGATTTTTGCAGGAATTATAGACCTTGAGGTCAAGGCAAGAGGTCATTTTTTCCCCTAAATCTTGTAAATGCAATAACTACTGAAAGAAATGATGTAGGCTTTCAAATCAATACCATACCATACAAGCCCTTGACACAGTCATCTACACACATGGGCAGGATGCCTAACAAGTGGCTGACACGCTAATGATAGCAATGGAGAAAGTGTCAAAATAGATTAATCAATCATGCCTCATTCTGAACGTAGGGAAAACGGCTACCATGTATTTTACCAACAAACAAAATCATACACAATATCCAACTATAACTGTAAATGGAGCAAATATAGAAAATGAAACAGTTTAAGTATTTCGGCGTCACATTAGATCCCACGCTCAGCTTTAAAAACCACATAAAACGGATGAGCCGCACTCTGAAATATAACCTTGCAACCTTTCGATGCATCAGAAACTCACTCTAAAAAGGATCAAAAACCTTTCTGAATGCCATGATTTTGACACATTTCTCCTATTCCATCTCATGCTGGTCACAAGCCAACAGTACGACTCTGAAACGCTTGGAATCCCTGTACAACAGTCCATCAAAATTGTGGATAAGAAGACTGTGTGTGGTATACTTGCCAAACACAAGATGTTAAGCTTTGAAAATATGATCATGTATGCAAATACATGGTTGGTCTTTAAAATTATCCATGGTTCTGCTCCCTCACCCCTTAAGACTTTTGTGTACTTGACTTCTGAACAAAATACCAGAGTATCAAGGACATCCTATAAGATAAGATAAGCCTTTATTAGTCCCACAACGGGGAAATTCCAGAGGTTCCAGAAATTCCTCTAGGTGACATTGTTGCATCTCCCTACGTAAAACTGCTTTTGGACAATTGGCGTTCTCATACAAAGCCATAACGGAATGAAACAAGCTCCCCACTGCTTTGAAGACCAGAACAAACTACAGAGACTTTTCCACAGAGACTAAAAAATGGATTTTAAGTAATCAAGACTGTCAGCATTGACTCTTTCCCTAAAACGGGATTTGAAATTATACTCTTAAATTGTTTTTATGTGTGCCGTCTCTCTTATCTTTTTACCTTTTAAACTTACTCCCTGTTTGTTTCAGGGTCAACAGTTTCTGAAACCCGACCAGAATTGGTTTCTATGTGTGCTATTTTTCTTTTAACATCTTCCTGCCTGCCTCAGAGAGACTACAGATAGAAATTAGGGAGAATGCTATAATCTTGTACAGATCATCTTTACCCTCTGTTGAATGCTTTTTTCTGGACATGGTCCCTGACAAATAAACCAATAAACTATAATTATAATTGTCTCTAAGAAATATCGTGGGTAGCTTACACCCTGACGTATGGGTTTGGGGTCAAAATGTCAAAGTTAACATTCCATTTGCTCTATTACTATAGAATGAGTAGAACTAGGATCACCAAACTAGAACCTGAGACCCTGATCTCTGATTATGGGTTTGGGGTCAACAGGTCAAAGGTCATGGTAAACATTCAATTTGCACTATTACTATAGAACGAGTAAAGTTACAGTTGCCAAATTTTGCTGCATATGCTCACCCTGAGACCACGACCTCTGACTATGGGCTTGGAGACAATAGGTCAAAGGTCAAGGTTAGCATTCCCTATGCCCTATTATTATAGAATAAGTAAAGCTCTCTGGGGTCATCAAACTTGCTACACAGGTTCACCTTGGGATCCTGAGCTGCAACTGTGGGTTGTATAAAATAATTTTTGCTGGATATTCATGGATGATAGCCTTATCATTTGGTTCTTGCTCCAGTAATTATGTGGAAAAGTTGAAAACTGCTCTCTTTCAGAAACATATTGGGATCTCCAAAGAAAACAGAGGTGGGGGATATCGCCCTTGCCTTGTTAAATATTCTGTGGATGAGATTCATTGATGCCAGCCCTTGTTGAATGCAGCGGATGTGCAATAGGAAAAATTGCTTTACTGTAGTTGGTAAAAAACCCAAAAACCCAACAAACAACAACAGCAAAGAAAATTAAAGTTTTGTTTCAACAAGATAGCACCTCTGTTCCATGGGGATTTAAAAAATAATAATTTTATGTCAGACAGTTGCTGGAAAAAGGTTTTATCCTACAAGCCTTTGTATGTTTTTTTGCTAAATTTCATAAATGTAAATTCTTACATATAGAACCCTTTTTTCAGGTTTTTGTAAAAGAAATAAAAAATATTTCAAAAAGCACAAATTGAAAAGATGTATGGACCTGTGACACTTGCTGTAAGTTTAACCTCTTTGTCTAATGTAAAGAATGTAGTATACCCTGTTTAAAGGCCCCGTTCACTCAAATACAGTGCGTTTGTGTGTTTTAACCTTCTACGCGGTTCCCACTCATCCTGGAAAATCTGGAAACTGATTGACCACTTTTCCAGTCATGGAGAACATATGGAAATGAGAAAAAAGTCAAATGTCGTGGAGAAGCTTAAGTTGTCCTGGAAAATTATTTCCTCTGCCTCTGCTTCTCTCTGCCTTGTGAGTGAACGCAAATGGGTTAAAAGTTATGCGCATGCATGTCTGTTGCCACACCATCTTCAATGGGCACCACTGAGGCACAGCGCTTCTCCCCTTCCATAGATATGAACAAAGAGTTCACCTTCACTGCTGCTTATCACTGGAGCAAATGCATCAATGGAGCCGCCGTCTCGGTACAGAGCAGCCACTGGTCAATCAAGGTCATGGTCTGCCCAGAATTAAATGACCATAAATCGCCAAATTTAAAAGCTTTGTTTTGTTTTAAACTTCTTGGTTTGTTACAGATGTCAGAATTGTATTTACGATTGAGTTGTGGGTAAAATTAAAGAGAAAGTGTTTAATATAGCCTACTTCATACCAGATTTTACAATCTGCACTGCTCACAGAGACCGCCCATAACACTACTTCTTTGCACTAATAAGGAGCGTTCCTTTTCAAATCCACTGTAATATTATTATTACTCAAGGTAGCAACAGTACTGTACTCATTCAACTGTGAAATATACTGCTGAATAATGTAACTGCTTACTAGTACTGTAAATACTATTTTACCTATTTTATGGTCGGTACTCGCACCAAACTTCCTCGGCTGTTGGTTAAAAAAAACTTATGCTATTAAAAATGTCTCCTGTCAGTGGCAAAATGGAAGGTGGTGGTGGCGGTCAAAAGAAAAGTGGAGCCAAGAGGCAGTGAATTAAAAGGAGAAAAGCCCTTACCACAGATGCAGCAAAATGCAGTAAAACCACTGATTTGTAGCTACAATTACAGGTCGGTTAAGGCTTATACAGTGGCTAAGGAAGCGACTATGTAGTTAGTTCCCCTGTTTTCCAATCTTTATATTTGTGTTATTAATGCATTTTTTTTTCTCTTTTTGCCTTTACATAACTCATTGGAAAAGTCCTTATACTGGCTCTGGGCATTCAGTAATAATCCAGATAATTTTTACAAAATAAATCCACACATCGTGAGTAAATATAATACTTTTTCCATCCAGGTTAAAGTCACATACTGCAGCTTATGCTCTGTCAACCGCAAGTCAAACGCTTGTCGAAGACCTCTGGGTGAAGTCCAAAGGGGGATTATGTTATGGGGCAGTCCATCTGTCTGTCCGTCTGTCCCACTTTTGTCAACTCCTCTTACAGTTTTGTTCCAATTATTCTGAAACCTGGTACCACGGTTTGATATAAACTGATGATGCACATATTCCAGTTTGGCTCTGAGTGGATGAATTTTGCAGGCATTATAGACCTTGAGGTCAAGGTCAGAGGTCAATTTTTCCATTGTAAACACAATAACTACTGAAAAAATGATGTAGGCTTTTCAAATCAATTCCATAGTTGTATCCAAGACAAATCTTAGATTAACTCTTTGGGGTCAAAGGTCAAAGTTAACATTCCTTTTTCACTATTACTGTAGAACAAGTAAAGCTAGGGTCACCAAACTTGGTACACAGGTTCACTGTGACCTATGACCCTGAGCTCTGACTATGGGTTTGGGGTCAAAAGGTCAAAGATCAACATCAAAATGCCATATCAACTATAGCTCAACAACAAAGAAAGCTAGGGTCAGCAAACTTGCTACACAGGTTCACCTTGGGATCTTGACCTACATCTATGGCAGGGGTCACCAACTGGCGGACTCCAGTCCGGATCTGGACCCCATGAGTCCTCTGTCCAGACCCTGAAACCTTTTGATACAATTTGGGAAAAAGGGAGGCTGTTTTGTTTTGATGGGAAAAAAGTGAGAAAAAAAGAACTGAACTGCTGTACTGCCGATCGCCCGGACAGCTTATGGCACGAGCCCTTGGGCGCTGTCCTGCTGTAGACTCCCCCCTTCACTGTCCCACAAACACCACTCTCTGCAGAGACTCTGTGGCTCCAACTGCTCCAGAATATGTGCAGAAGGTTGCAAAATCACGGTTTGCTGCGCTCCACCCCCTATCCCAGACACAAGACCGACAGCCAGGACATCCACCCCAGACAGACACGCTTCGTTTCAGGTCTGTATCCACGAAATTAAGTGCTGTTGTGAAACTGAGACCGGAGCACTTCTTCCTCTATTCTGCTGAGTGGTCTGTGCTGGGATGCAGTGGTGAGGTAGCTGGTTATGAAAGCCCTTTTTGTAGCCTCCGATATCACTTAAAAACTCAGTAAAAGCTCTGTATATTACTGAACATGAAAGGTTCCACCTCCCCTTTGCCTGTACTCATGGAGTTACAGCCTCATCCATGTAACAGAGTTTCCTGTTGAGATAAAAAAGAAATTGTTATGTCCGTGGGTTTCTACTTTAGATTACCACTCGGAGGAACAAACACAAAGACACACACGGCTGCAGGTCATTAGCTTGCTCGTTTACTCAGGCATACGCACACGTACACACATGCACATACACATACCAGTTCAGTTCAATGAGCACACTCTTATACTCTTGGCAATGCCACAGGGTACAGCACCCACCAATGGGGTGGCATATGCAAATGCAACTCATACATCACATACATCACATCTCCTCCCCACTAAATATTGTACCCACCCCCAAGATACACAAAGCAAACAACTTTTATTATTTAAAAAAAAACACACACTAGCCTTGAGGTTGGGAGTAGATGATCCCAAACCCCTGAGTCAGTCAAGGGTTTATTCTGCCCTTTTGGTGAGACGTGACTCTCTCATCTAACACATAAAAAAGGTCTCTTATTCAAAAATGTCCAATATATGTCTCTTAAAAGTATCTTAAAGTTTATGGAACATAACGCTCTGGTGGTTTAGTAATACGAGAAGGATATCTCTTACCAGTCTCTGGAGGTGATGTGGTGTTTCCCTCTGAGGTTACCTGGGGTAATGGTGAGGGGTCACTCACAGGAACCGGAGTAGCTGGTTCTGGAACAGTCTTTTCCAGCACAGGCAGGTCTGCTGAAATGCACGACGATGCAGCTCCGCCGTCGTCTGTAGAGGTATCCCATTCAACAACCCTGGCCAGCATCTGGTCCGCGTGTCGCCTCCAGTGCTGCGATACGCCGATGTCAACGGTGAAGGATACAGGGCCAGTCTCAGCTGAAACAACCCCTGGTATCCACTTCTTCTCTCCTCTCCCGTAATCCCGAACAAGAACTGGGTCTCCCACCTTGAACGTTCTGGCTTTAGCATGCATTCCTCGATACGCACACTGTGCCTCTTGTGCTTTCTCTACCTCTGATGTCACGCTAGGCTTCAACAGGTCCAATCGAGATCGCAACTTGCAATACATGAAAAGCATAGACGGGGACTCCTTCATTGTAGAGTGTGGAGTGTTACGGTACGTGAGTAGAAAGGCGTCCAGTCGGTGTTGTATGGAAGTGGTTCCAGTGGAATGCTTCAGTGACTGCTTAAATGTCTGTACAAAACGTTCTGCAAGACCATTTGTTGATGGATGGAATGGTGCAGAGCGAATGTGCTTTACTCCATTGCCTTTCATAAAAGTGTCAAACTCATGTGAGGTAAACTGAGGACCATTATCGCTCACTAACACCTCAGGGAGCCCATAGCGACTAAATAACCCTCGGAGCACCTGGATGGTATTAGCCGTTGTAGTAGAACTCATAAGGTGTACCTCAGGCCATTTTGAATGGGCGTCTACAACCACCATAAACATTTGGCCCTGGAACGGCCCAGCAAAGTCAACATGAATTCTCTGCCATGGGGATCCAGGCCAGGTCCATGGGTGGAGTGGTGCTGGTCCCGGTGCTTTCTGTGTGAATTGACAGGACTGGCATGTTTTTGAGACCTGTTCAATTTGAGCGTCAATTCCGGGCCACCACATGTAACTGCGGGCGACAGCTTTCATTTTGACAACACCTGGGTGTCCAGTATGCAGTTCCGACAGCAGTCGTGATCTCAATTTTGAGGGAATAACGACACGCACACCCCACATAAGGCAACCTTGCTGGAGTGTCAACTCATCCCTCCGGCTGATGAATGGCGCCAATGTGCTGGCCACATCCTGGACCCTTGGAAAGCGACCTGTGGAGACCATCTCCAGGACTTGAGCAAGGACAGAATCACCCCTGCTCTCTCGGCAGATTTCTCGACAGTTCACAGGTATGGCTTCTAGGTGTTTAATATGAAAACTGTCCGCAGTACTGATTCTCTCTCTTGATGATGTTGGTAATGGAAGGCGTGAAAGCCCATCCGCATTTCCATGACGAGCTGCCTCTCGGTACTGTATGGTGTAATTATGGGCAGCTAACAGGAGAGCCCACCGCTGCATTCTAGCAGCAGCCATAGATGGTGTGGCTTTGCACGGACTCAGAATAGCGGTCAATGGGCGATGATCTGTAAGGAGTGTAAACTGCCTACCATACAGATAATGATGGAATTTACGAACTCCAAATATAATGCCAAGAGCTTCACGCTCAATATGGGCATAATTGCATTCTGCCTTATTCAGAGTCCTTGATGCAAAAGCTATGGGCCTCTCTTGTCCATTCGGGAGAATGTGTGAGATGACACTACCTACACCATAAGGTGATGCGTCACACGCCAACCGAATGGGAAGTTGTGGATCATAATGGGTTAACACGCTTTGAGAGAGTAACTGCTCTTTTGCCTCTTTGAAAGATGCAGCACATTCAGATGTCCATTGCCATTGTTTTCCTTTACACAGCAGAGTATTCAGTGGGCTTAGGATAGATGACAAGTTGGGGATAAATCTGCTGTAATAATTAATTAGCCCCAAGAAAGAACGTAACTGACTCACGTCTGTAGGTGCAGGAACCTCCACAATTGCCCTGACTTTCTCTGGTGCCTTGTGTAGACCCTGGGCATCAATGACGTGACCCAGATATTCCAGTGAATCCTTGAAAAATTCCCATTTTTCCTTCCGTACTCGCAAACCGAATTCTTCCAAGCGCCCTAGGACTGCATCCAGATTTTTCAGATGCTGCACACGATCCTGTCCACTGACCAATATATCGTCCAGGTAACAGTGAACGTTCGGCAGACCCTGGAGGACTTGGTCCATGGCACGCTGGAATATCGCTGGTGCTGCGGTAATTCCAAATGAATCAGAATCAGAATCAGAATAAGTTTATTGCCAAGCACATTTACAAGTAAATAACAGGTAAATATACGAGGAATTTGACTTGACACTGAAAACGTCATACATGACATTCTCAATGACGCGGCGAGCCGTGGAGGCGCCTGTCAGCAGGAGGGGAACAGTGGGCAGTGGGGGGAAGGGGGAGGGTGGACACAGTAGGAGAGAGAAAAAAGCATTGTTGATCAGAAAAAAGTTCATATATGACCGATATTATGATTACAAGACAAAAACTCTCAATGCACAATTAGCAGACAATAGAATCCACACAATGACACAAAGAGAGCAGTGAGTGAATGTCTTCATCAGTCAGTATAAATGGATCAGTATGTGTGAGTTGGGTGCAATCAGTGGCAAATCAGTTAGGTGGACAACAATAGTCTCTTCCTCAGCAGATGTTATGACTACAGTCTGAAGCAAAGGCACGTGTCCTTGAGCACGGCAGATGGAATAGTTGAGCCAGACAGCTGTCCTTGAGAGTCAGATGCTGCCCGCCAATGTTATGAAAAAACAATTATACTGTTGATTATCAGGAGGACTGAATGCTGAGGGGTGCCGAAAAAAACAGGTCGAATAGCACTGACTTCAGAGAAAAAACTTTCTATTCTCTTACGGATTCAGTGCTCCAATTCCATCATGGCCAGGCATTGAAATCGATTCGTGAACAGCTCTCAGCGTGATCGTGATGTAATCCATTTTCCTGTACAGTTCTCCATTGGCCGCTGTCAGAGTCCTGCCCAGTTGGTCAATTTGATGAGTGAGCTTCGCCGGGTCCGCTTTTTGATAAGCTCTGTCCATCTTCTTCAATTTGCGGTGAACCAGAACAATCCCAAAGCCAATCAGTAGAATTCCGATGACCATTGCTCCGAAAAGATATAAATCCTCAATATCTTCAATAGAAAGATCACACAGGCACAAGAGTTTCCAATTGCTTGTGTCCTTTAAATAACCTGCAGCAGCAGTTCCTGCAGGACAGATAGGCTCCCCCGGGCCCGATTTCCTCGTTGAAAAAACAGTGTCAATTGCGTTCAAAATCCCAGCTTATTAAATCCATAATTTCGTTAGATAAATCAGCAGTAAAGACACGCAGACACAGACGATAGCAAGCTGGGATCCAGTCAGTTAGGGAGGGAGAGAGAGATAGGGAGCCGGAGCGGGGAAGAAAAGCGTCTGCTCTCTTTGGAGGGCAGAAGTGAAGAGGCCAGCCTGTTATAACAAAACAGGCTAACACTAAACATGCCAGCCTGTTATAACAAAACAGACCCTTGGATGTAGTTATTGTGAGATATTTTCTGGAATTTCCCTCTATCACCATTTGCAAATAGGCATGAGATAAGTCCAGTTTACTGAAATGCTGCCCCCCCGACAGTGATGCGAATAGATCTTCAATGCGTGGAATTGGGTATTTCTCCACACACAGGGCAGGATTAACTGTGACTTTAAAATCCCCACATATCCTAACATCTCCGTTCTTTTTCACAACGGGCACAATGGGCGTTGCCCATTCACTGAATTTGACAGGGGATATAATGCCCTGCTCACACAATCGGTCAATTTCAGCCTCCACTTTTGGCCTAAGGGCATAGGGAACGACTCTCGCTTGACAAAACCGTGGCACATGATCCGGCTTCAGCGCTATGGCTACTTCCATGCCTTTCAGAGTGCCTAATTCTTTTTTAAAGACCTCTGCATGTCTTTGTAGCACGCCCTCTAGCGTCTCCTCCCGGACCGTCTTTATTTCTCGCCAGTCAATTTGAATCCTCCGCAGCCACTCCCGACCAAAAAGTGGGGGTGAACTTCCCCGAACCACATACAGTGGTAGTCTAGCCCGCTGCTTGTTCATCCTCACTGAAACGGTGATGACACCCTCTGCTGGAATCACCTCGGCCGTATATGTTTTCAACATTATATGGGTTTGGCGCAAGGGCAAGTCCTTAACGTGTGCATCATACAGTTTTCTTGAAATCAGAGAAACGGCAGCACCGGTATCTAATTCCATGATAATCCTTTTACCTTCAATTTTTGGTTTAACACACATGTATGACAAATTACTCTGCTGAGACACCATATGCAGGCTCACTTCAGTGTCTGTAGTGCTACCATCACTAGATATTTCTTTTACATCCAATTGGTGCACCCTTTTTTTCTTTTTAGCTTTATACTCCACTGGTTTCTCCTTATTTACAGTCTCTTTGTTCCTGCACATTTTCGAGATATGTCCTCTCTTACCACATTTATGGCATTTTTGCTCCTTATAAAAACAATCGCTCTCTTTGTGGTTCATTTTTCCACAGCGCGAACATTTCGTGTGTTGTTTGTCGTGTGGTGACAGTGCATGCACTTTCAGCGCGTTGCTCAGCTGATGTGTCTTGCGAGCTACTGTCTCCATTGACATGGCTAGTTCCATTGCTTTGGAAAAAGTAAGCTTCTCCTCCGTCAGCAATTTTTTCTGGATAGCTTCAATATTCAATCCACACACGAGCCTATCCCTCAATGCATCCTGCAGGTGCGTACCAAACTCGCAGTGTTCAGAAAGCTTTTTAATGACTGCTATGTATTGCGTCACAGTTTCTCCCTCTTGTTGGTTCCGTTTATGAAAGTGGAATCTTTCAGCAATCACAATTGGCTTTGGGGAAAAGTGGTCTTTCAAAACTTCCGTGAGTTGAGCATACGTCTTAGCCCCTGGCTTATCTGGAACTATGAGGCTACGTAAAAGTCCATATGTTGACGCACCAATTACACTTAAGAAAACAGCAAGCTTTTTCTCCTCTGCAATACCATTTGCCGTTACAAAATGCTCAAACCTCTCGACGTAGGTTGTCCACTGCTCCACCGACTCGTCGAATGGGTTAATATGTCCAATAACTCCAGCCATGGCGTGCAGTTAGCTAGCGTTTAGCAATCTTGTCACCTGGCGTCCTGTCACCCGGCGTCCTGTCACCTGGCGTCCTGTCACCTGGCGCGCTGTCACCTGGCGTCCTGTCACCTGGCGTGCCGCGCCCAGCCAAACTCCCACCAGGACCAACGTTCCTCTTCCTCCGTCACTCGCAGTCAATACCGTGGCGAGACTTGGAAACCTAAAGTTATCCTTGTCGCCAATGATGTTATGTCCGTGGGTTTCTACTTTAGATTACCACTCGGAGGAACAAACACAAAGACACACACGGCTGCAGGTCATTAGCTTGCTCGTTTACTCAGGCATACGCACACGTACACACATGCACATACACATACCAGTTCAGTTCAATGAGCACACTCTTATACTCTTGGCAATGCCACAGGGTACAGCGCCCACCAATGGGGTGGCATATGCAAATGCAACTCATACATCACATACATCACAGAAATGTTGGATGAATTCTATAATATGGAATTATACGTCAACCAATTGCTCGTACAAGCTGCAGTCCTTCTGGCCAGCGCCAACATGGATCACCGCTTGGCTAAGACCAGCCGCCTTCCGTCTGACTGATGGGCCACGATGGCACGCCAGCCACAGCAGAAGGATGACACCACCTCCCACTTTTGACCAAGAGACCGCGACCGGGCCGGCTCGCCCAAACTGGGACTTTGCCAATGAATGGGCCGCAGCCCCAGTGAGGCGCCTGCTGGAACCACCCGAGCTGATGCAGCCTGAGCCCCGCTTAACACAAGTCCGATAGAGGCGTCTTCATCTTCAGGACTATTACTGACTTTAAATACATTGGTAGTCAGCGCATGGTCTACTCAGTGGCAGAATAACCCACATGACCATGCAGGTACACCGGCAGTCTATCCGGTTGCTCAGTTAGAAATGTTATGGTTGAAATATACTTTAAGTGGTTCTTTATACCGTCCTGTTTGGCCCAGTCATGTATGCATGTTCAGTTTTACATTAGCCAATATGCTAACAACTATGTTCTTGTGCTAGCTTGTTCCTGCTAAGCTAACTAAAGTAGCTAAGTGAGCTAAAGTTCTGAGCTTCTCGGAGGGGGGGGGGGGGTGTATGTAAAATGGTGCAACGCACCATGCTGTGGTAGCAGACATGCACGGGTGATGTTATGACACTGCAGGGTATATTAGACATGCTGCCCAGGGCCAGTCGCCTTCTTGGCACCCCACCTGCTTCCAGCCACCCATTGTTCTGTACTGTTCTGCTGCACTAACCTCAATAAAGCTAACCTCAACACGTGGATGTGTCTGCCCTTATTTCCAGACATAACAGAACCCCGTACCAATATGGTGATGGTTGACGCATGCTGAAAAGCTGAACGTGAGATCTAGTCTTCATATCTATGCTCTGTTTCTAGCCAGCGCAGTGCGCCACGTGATACCAGCCAATCAAATTTTCATGTCCTATCAGAGCAGATTATTTCACATAAATTATAGCCATAGACTGCACATCTTTTAAATCTGACCACTGGGGGCGGAAGAGGCATAAACATAGAAGTAATCTGGTTAAATGTACAAAATGCAAGGAACAACTATAGAGAAGAACACTTCTGCAGTGCATGGTGGGGTGAGGGGATGACGTGATAAGTTATCTGTCATACTGTAGCAGCTGAAAATGTCCTGGAAAAGTCCTAGAAAATAATTTTAAGAAAAGAATTCTAAAATACTTTGTTGGGTTATATGACTACAGTAAAAATGTTAACTTGTCTTCACTGAGAAAGAATTACATTTTAACATTTCCGCAGAATGGTCAGGAGCTGGTTTTGCTTTTGTGGTTTCTTTTTCTCTATGTCACTGACAAATGCTGCAGTCTTCAGTTACAACCATGACTGGTAATAGATTCAGTGAGTTGCCAACTTTTCAAAAAAAATTTGGAGTGAGATTGAGAGGGTTATGTGTACAGGGGAGACTGGGGTTAGGGACAGTAAGTGTGCATATGCACAATATACATAAACTGGTATATTTATGCCTCGGTGAAACAGAGGCATACAGTAATCGGTTAGTGTGTCTGTTTGTGGCTGTGTGTATCTGTCTGTCTGTCCACCTCTGTGTTTCAGCTAACCAGGTCAAAATTAAGTGGAACTAAAGGCTTGCATCATTGAATCACCATATTTTCTTGACTTTTAATTTGCCAGAATTTCGAAATAACACTTTGTTTTTGAAATAAACACAAATTTAACTCACCATTTCTGTCAGTGCTGCAGCAAAAAAAGGTATTGTAATAACTATACCGGGCTAGTAGAGGTCGGAGTCACACTTTTTTTTTTTACAGCCAGCCACCCATGCTACCATGCCACAGGCACTGAGGCACAGCACCTTGGTGCTTTCACTTTTCAATGCACTCACTTCTTTACCTCAGAATAAGTTTCAGAATATGTTCAATCTGCTTCATGGTGCCTTGAGGGCTCTTGTGTAAAAATCTGAGGAAAGTCAAGACAATACTGGCAGTAATTTCCTTATTTTGGAGTGAGAAATAAGGTTCAGTGTGAGAGAGACGGGGCAAAAGAGTGAGACTCACTCCAAAAGAGTGAGAGCTGACAACACTGATTCAGTCCCCACCCAGGGTTTTTCAGTCCAAGGTGTTAGCTTCAAAGCTAACAGTGCTACTAGGGTGTTAACTTACCAAACATGGTTTATATTATTATTTTCTTTAGATTTTAGTCATCCTAATAAACATCCCTGTTGCCACCTGAAGGGTATTGCATAAAAGTAAGATTAAGAAAGCCAAGATGACTGAGAAATTGGGGCTTGACATAGTTGGACCTGTGTATCCTGGCTTAATCAGTTGCACCATTGTCAAGCCAGGATGAGAAGAGTAAACTATGTCAAGCCAGGTGTAGATAGTTGGAATAAGTATGTTCACGGCAAACCTAAATAGACCATGCGATCAATCACAGAATCACTGATTCTACTGCAGATAAGACAGTGGGCAAAACATGAGCATTATATTTCTCACCAGGACAACAGTGACTTCTTATGGAAACCTATGAGGAGGTGAAGCACATATGTCTAAAATCTCTGTGTATGTGTGTGTGTGTCTATCTGTGTGTCTGTGTGGCAGTGTGTTTGTTCCACGCGTATCTCTTGAATTGTTCATCAGACTGGCCAAAGATTTTATACGTGCTTTGTTGAGGTTACAAGGGTGTGCATCCCCGAGTATGGAGTCGCTCAGTCAAAATGTGTAATTTTTATCAATAAAAGTTTAGCCGCCCCTCTGTCACCACTCTGTCTTTTCATGCCCTGGCTTCAGGAAGTGTGGGCAGGGTTTTGGATCAACTCCGTGCTGATTGGATAATACACGGTGTAATCGAATTTATCTAAACACTTTAAAAGGTCCTGAAATAAATAAATCAGTCGGATCTGTAGAGTGAATATCCTTTTATTGTCGCCGGCAGTGAGTGAAGCAGAAAAACATCAGCTCAGCTCTGCTCCCAGAGGAGAGAGCTGCATACCCTTTTATTGGCCTTCAGTGAAGCTTCCAGAATATGTGATAAGGCACAGCTGCAAAGCTCAGGGACATCATAAGATACAGGCACAGGGCTTCAAGGACATCAAGCAGTTTACTCCCTAATACGGGTCTAATACGCAGACTATATCAAACCAGTTCATACAGTATATGGATAAGAATTACAAGTTATGTTGTAACACATACACACACTTATAAAACATATGATCCCTAGTTACTTCAACAGATAAATGCATAATCAGTGAAATTCTACTACAATTCCCTTCTCTTGGTCATATATGACCATCTGTACAAGACTGTCAAAGTAAAAGAGTCAGCAAAAGTACACCCTCTCAGGTTTAAACTGATGCATCATGAACAGTGACATGGAATAACAGTATAGGTAAAGAATCACAAATGATTGTATCATAAATTGGGAAGAGTAGTGTGACATGTTAACAGCAAACACTCAATATTTATTCTCTAATATTATCATAGCCATCAGGGAAAGGAAGGTGTGACATATCTGAAGCAGTGTGAATCAACATTTTCTGCTGGATTGTGTCTGAATCCTGTTCAGCCATGGGGAGAGCTGTGTAATGCATCATGTTGATAGCAAACATCTTGGACATCATATGATAAATTATTGGAATCTGACAACAGCCGCAGAACAACAAAATCAAAAGAATTATTAAAAACATCACTCCAATACATACAAGCCAGTCTTTCCAACCACCACTAGTTAGACAGGACCAGAGATCCCAGCCGGAGGAGACCATGCTGTCTCGCTGCAGCTGCTGTGAGAGAAGGTCATTAAGGTGACTCACCACATGTGTCATCTTATCACCATAATCAGGGATATAGGTGCAGCACTCTTGACCTATAATGTGACATACCCCACCCTGAGCTGCCAAAACAGTGTCCAGAGCTAATCTATTTTGTAGCACAACGTTATGCATGGTCTTCATTTCAATTGTCATTGCTGAGAATCCCATTTCAGTTAAAGCTGTGAGGTTCTCTAAATCAATAACCAGCCAGTCAATATGGTGGGCAGTATTTACCATACCCCACGTGGGTACTAATGCGCTAAGAAGTTTCACCCCTGGACTTATCCTGACCCTGGTTTGGTCATCAGTTGCTCTCTCCTCCCACCCATGATGTTCATGTGGTGGGAAATAATGGGAATATGAAAACTGAGCATGATGGGTGAGATTTTTGACAGTGCGCATGCTAGGAATCAATTTAGCCATGTAACATGTTCCACACCACCCCGATGGCAAATACTGATAAACTTGTGACCCACATACCCAAACATGAGCAATTAGGCTACCGTAGCCATCAGAGCTAGGGAAGAACAACTGAGGATTGTCAGAACATTGACTTTTATTTTGACGTCCACATGTAGCTCTCGGTAGGGTGAGGTTTGGTGTTGTGAAAAATGGTACCCTTAGTGTGTGCAAACATGGGGTACCAGTCACATGGAACCCACAGGTAGCATTAAGAGTGGTGTTACATCATTGTGCAGTTCCCAAATATGTTGACCCATTATGATGACAACTGAGGTGAAAACATACTGAAGCTGTAAAGAGTGTGGGGTTGGCAGTGAATACAGGCTTCTGAGGCTTCTTACTTATGCAGGTTACATTATGAACTCTGATTTGGCAAAAGGCGATATCTGTTACACCGACATTCAACCACTCACAGTACTCTTGTATTTCCTGCAAATTTGACAGTAAACCCCTTATCACAGACGGTGCCATTGTGGTGTACCCCTTCAACTGTAGTCTGTGCTAACAATGCTCCCATTGTTTCTGATCTGTTTAGAGGATAAGGAATCATAAGCACAGAGTGAGTAACATGATGTGGCAAGTATGTGCAAACATAACAAGACCCAGTCACATTTGCCTGTCTAACTGACAAACTCACCACCTGATACCATACATTGTTGTCATAGGTGTAACTGGAACAGTTGTCAAAGTTATACCCCAGAGGGCTTGCCTCTCGTCTTGTCCGGAAAGGATTGTTTGGTGAGGCAGAACAGTGTATTAATAGAAATATGATAACCCCAAGCAAAAAAGTGATAAGAAAGCACACCCACATTGTGTCCGTCTTGGCAGAAAACTGACGGCATCGCTGGCATCTTCGGCGGTGTTCCTCCTCAGCAACGTGATGCTGTTGTGAGTCTGAATTGTCCGTCATATCAGCGTCAGTGTAAGTGAGATGCATGTGTATGTCTCACCTGAGCAGCATTCAGCGTACAGTCAGATTATTTGTGACGGCTAACAGGTGCAACAGTATGTGGCCTTATGTCATCACTCGGCAATTAGGTGACAACACTAGTCGCACTTCTCCCCTTTACGTTGATAACCAGACAGGCTGCGAGCCTGCTTTTCTATTGCAAATACCGGTACTGGACACCAGAGGGTGCTGTCAGCTGACGTTTGCATAGACAAACAGTTAGCCACTGTCGAGGAGTTTGAAACCCAGAGGATCCAGCTAAAGAGGCCGCTGTGGCGGTTTGGTTAACCCCCACAACAGATTAAGGACACTCAGCTCTCTTCTCTTGTTTTTTTTTGCTGCACTACTGATATGTAGATGTGCTTTGGTGTAACCCCCACAAACAGACTGGTCAAACACAGCGCTCGGCTAGAGCAAATAACAGAACAGTGAAATGTGTATTAATGTCTACAGGCAGACTCGTTTCGTCTGGCTCACTTCTGTGATGTTAATGTTGCCTTTCATTCATTGTGCTCATGCGTCCTGTCCTCACTGTGACCTAGGGACTGAGATCAATATGTCTCTCAAATGCAAATGTCTTATGCCTTTTCTGTTATCTCTTTGATCATACCAACTGCTGGGGTATGCCCTTGATGTATTGTTGTAGTCGAGTATATATGCTGCAACTCTGTAACGCAAACCCTCTCATTCTCTCATTCTGATTCTGCATCTGCTGTGAGACACACACACTGTCTCCTCTTTGAGAGCCTGAGGAATTCGGCTTCAGCCTGCTCACACTATGGGCTGGAGCCGAGTTCTGATGAAGGCGGGTGATAATAAAGCTACTTAAAAATCCAACGCTGCCTTTATTTTATCATCCTCTTCACTGGTGACCCCGGAATGCACACGTTTTGTGCAAACGCAACCTTCTGATCTGGACAGCTGCACTGGTGACCCGTTCTTCAGGATGAGATCTGCACGTCTGAGATCTGCTCATCCACGCTGGACCGGCCGCGCTCGCAGCTCCTCCACACGTGAGCGCAGGCGTCCTCCATGGCTGGCGGAGAACGCAACACGTGGACCTGAACGCACCACGGCCGAGCGGTGGCAAAGATCGTCTATTTCCTCTCACCGCTCCAACGCACCATGGCCAATCTGCAGCCACAGCTCAATCCGGATTTTATCAGCGCCGTCTGCGCCGATCCCCACCAAGATCCTGCACCCTGGTTCTCCTCTCCAGCTGGCCCACCCACGCACGAGCCCCGGCGCAAGCACCAGGGAGTTACGAGGACGGCGCATCACGCACGGGACAAATAACGGCTCCAGAGACCGCCATCGTCCTCCGCCGCTGCTCACAGAACCCTCAGGGCTGCTCGTTCACCTGAAGCAGGCATGCAGCTCGCCACTGGATTTTTTTTTTTAATGGTCTCAGTCACGGCACATAAGGGATTTCAGCCGTCAGCTGTTCCCGGGGGGTTTTAGGGTTGCTCCTGCACCTAAAGCCAACAAGCCGAGTCCCTCTGCTTCTTTTTTTCTTACAGCCACTACGCAGCCTCGCCGCTCCTGTTTTCTTCATGGCCACGAGAGGAGCCAGAGACTAATTTTTCTTCTTGTGGACCTCTGCACGTTCAACGGGACAGCCCTTCGACATCGCGGACCCACAAGCAATTTTTGCGCAGCTCGGACGAGTTCACCGTCCCCCTGCCGGCACTTACCCCCCTCCTCCCTCCCCCTCTGCCTGCAGTGAGCTTCTCCCACAGCTCGCTCCCATAGAGGGATTATTGAGGTCTCGGCCCCCTGCCGTGCCCTCTGGGGGGGAGCGTGTGTGGCGGTTCGGTTAACCCCCACAACAGATTAAGGACACTCAGCTCTCTTCTCTTGGTTTTTTCTGCTGCACTACTGATATGTAGATGTGCTTTGGTGTAACCCCCACAAACAGACTGGTCAAACACAGCGCTCGGCTAGAGCAAATAACAGAACAGTGAAATGTATATTAATGTCTACAGGCAGACTCGTTTCGTCTGGCTCGCTTCTGTGATGTTAATGTTGCCTTTCATGCATTGTGCTCATGCGTCCTGTCCTCACTGTGACCTAGGGACTGAGATCAATATGTCTCTCAAATGCAAATGTCTTATGCCTGTTCTGTTATCTCTTTGATCATACCAACTGCTGGGGTATGCCCTTGATGTATTGTTGTAGTCGAGTATATATGCTGCAACTCTGTAACGCAAACCCTCTCATTCTCTCATTCTGACTCTGCATCTGCTGCGAGACACACACACTGTCTCCTCTTTGAGAGCCTGAGGAATTCGGCTTCAGCCTGCTCACACTATGGGCTGGAGCCGAGTTCTGATGAAGGCGGGTGATAATAAAGCTACTTAAAAATCCAACGCTGCCTTTATTTTATCATCCTCTTCACCGCCAAAGATAAATAGGGAGTTGGCTTTCAAGTTAATGGGGGAAGGGGGTAATAATGAAGCTGGTAGTGATTTTGGCTAACCACTTGGACATCTGCTTCTCGTGCTAGTCTACAACATGGGGTGGTGATTGTGGCTAATCACCATCTGCTTCTACTCCTGGTCTGGTCTGGGTTCTTCCGGCTTGACCCATGGAACCTTTCTGCAGTGTGTTGCGTGGATCCACGTTGCCCTCTCAGCAATTTTCACAGCTGTGAATGTTATCAGTAGGACTTGGTATGGACCCAACCACCGTTTGCTGTGCCAGTTCTTCGGTTTGAAGCTTTTAACCACCACCCAGTCACCTGGTCTTATGTCATGGAGGAGCCCCTCAGCAGGTTTGGGCAGGGCAGCTTTTACCTGTTGAGAGATGTTTTGCAGTTGGCAGGACAGGGTAGAGCAATAAGATAAGGTTCAGGTTCAGGTTACTTTATTTGTACCCGTAGGTAGATTTGTTTTGCAGTCAGGTGACATCCATATTTACAAACCACCATTACATTCAACATGAACACAAACACAGGCACACATGAAGCTGATTATAAACATGATAAAAGTACTCAAAGCTCCAACAATCAGGACATAGGACAAAGGGATAAGAGAAAAAAGCAAAGAGAGAAGAGAGAAGGGTCATATTAAAAAGTTAAAGACTAGTCAAAGAGGTTAAAAACTCAAAAGTCTAAAACCCAATAAAAGATTTAGAACCCAAATAAAAAACCTACAAAAATAACTAAATATAAAATAAAATTAATAAATAGGTAACTAAATTATGTGCAATATATTGTTACATCTTATTCAACTCTTTAACAGCAGCAGGAACAAAGCTGTTTTTGTAGCGCTGGGCTTTACTTTTTGGGACAGCAAACCTCCGTCTGGAGGGAAGAAGTTGAAAGTGGCAGTGCAAAGGGTGGGAGTCATCATTTAAAATGGAGGTAGCAATCCTCTGTACCTATCTGGTGTACAGGGATGTCAGGCTCAGCTGTGACTCACCAAGCAAACGACTGGACCATCTAACAACCTGATCCAAGGATTTCCTCTGTTTCAGTTTTGTCTGACCAAACCATGACACTAAAGAAAAGGATAAAACAGATTCAATAAAATCCTGATAAAACATTGTCATTATGGTTCAGTCAATTTGGAAGCATGCAAGTTTCCTTAAACAATGCAAATGTTGCTGACCCTTTTTGCACACCCTTTCACAGTTCTCTTTAAAGTTTAAATTACTATCAATAATTGTCCCAAGATATTTGTAGGACTGTACACATTCAGTGGTCTGGCCTTTTAGTACAGTGACTTTGTGCCTGGGAGTTTTCCTCCTAAAGTCAATAATCATATCTTTAGTTTTTGTTGTATTCAGCTTCAGGTGGGAATCCTCACACCAGTGAACAAAGTCATCAACTACTGGGCCGTGGCCACTCTCACCATCCTGGAGGAGACTGACAACAACTGAATCATCAGCATACTTTATAATGTGTCTGTTGTCATGTCTGCTCCGACACATGTTTGTGTACAGGATGAAGAGTAGTGGTGACAACACACACCCCTGAGGAGAGCCAGTAGAAGAACACTTTTGGTCAGACAATGTACCATTGACCCTTACTCTCTGTGTCCTGTTGGTTAAAAAATCCAGAATCCAACCCACCAGATTATTACTCAAATCAAATTGTTGCAGGAGCCTTTCAACTAAAATATGAGGTTGGATTGTATTAAAGGCAGAAGAAAAGTCCACAAATAAAAGCCTGGCATGTGTCCCATTAAAATCCAGATGTTTAAAAAGCATGTTAAACAGAGTGACAGTGGCATCCTCCACTCCTCTGTGAGGCCTATAGGCAAACTGCAAAGGATCCAATGCATGCTCAGTCTGCTTTAGGACCTCAAATCTGACCAGTTTTTCAAAAATTTTCATTAAAATTGAAGTCAAAGCAACTGGTCTAAAATCATTTACCGTTTTAGGACAGCTGGATTTTTGAATGGGGACAACCACGGCATCTTTCCAGATCTTAGGCACATGTTGTGTCTGTAAGGACTTATTGGATTAAGATTAAGGATTAAGGATTAAGTACTGAATCTGCAGAAGAATATAAAGTTCTTTCTCTGTGATCAGTTCTATTTGGCTCAATTTCCCTTACAAAAATCCTCCTGATCATCTGCAGTCTCTGTTTTTCAAAACACTGAGCACATGGCCTTCGGACAGCAGCTGCATGGACAATTGCCAAGGACAATTGCCAGTAGCCAGACAAAACATCTCCTGCCAAAGTGTCCTTGTTGTTCTTACTGATACAACACTTGCTTCAACATTACATTCATATTGAGCCACAAACTGACAACAAGATGATTCACTCACTGCTCTCTTTGTGTCCTGTGAACTCTTTTGGTCTGCTGAGTGTGCATTGAGGGCTTTTTTTTTCTTTGTAATCATAATATTGATCATACATGACCACTATTCTGAAATCAATGATTTTTTTGCTCCTTCCTATTGTATTATTTCTTATGCTACCTGTACCCTCCTGTTGGCAGGCGCGTTTCAGATGCATGCCGTGTCACCGGAAATGCAGGTTCATTTTCTGTGTCAAGTCAAATCCCTCGTATGTTATCAGTGAGCTGTTATCAGAGTCCTGTTATCAGTATCTGTTAATGTACTTGGCAATAAATCTTTTTCTGATTCTGATTCTGATTCTGAAAATGTAGTGAAACACAGGACTCAGTTCATGTGCACAGGACTTTACCAAGTGCCCACATATATTATCAGGGCCCTGACTTCTGTTCACTTTTACAGCACAGAACGCCCTTTTTGTCATGGTCCGTGTGCTGACTCTGTCTGCACTCGGGTTGTCCGGTAGTTCCCCGTTCTCTCCTCTGGCGCACCTCTTGGCCTCCAGGCTTTTATTATGACAACGTCTCGGCGGGGCTTCCAGCTGTCAGAGCCGAGCTCCGCAGGATGGCTGGATTCCAATCAGCTGATGACCTTTCATCAGCTGATTAATCTGTCAGCCCTGTTTAAGGGAGCAGCTCTGTTTACTCTGGGCTGCGACCTTCGCCTTTCCAGTCTGGTTTCCCTACGCCCGAAGCCAGTTCTTTTCAGCGTTCGGTTCCATCCTCACTAATTGTATGTAAGTGTTGTGTCTTGCCTTTATTTGTGTTTTGCCTCACGAGGCTCATTATTTTGTAGTTTATGTCCTTATTTAATAAATGTGCAAACTCATCGGCTGGCCAACAGTGTCTCATTAGCGGTCCGCCAGGACCGCACCATAACAGTAGGTTGCAGCCAAAAGGAGACGCCGGTCACCGTGAGTTTGCTTTGGTGCTTGTGTTTTTCCCCTTCTCTGGGTGCTCTTATTGCCCGTTAGCATGTCGGCTTTCACGCGAGATTATTGCCCCGAGTGGGTTGAGGAGATTGATGGCTACCTGTCCAAAGCCCGTCGCCTCATGCCCACCTACGCGGCATACAAGCACCTGGATCTCGCCCAGAGGACATTGTTAAAATATCACCTTACCTCCTTTCTGGAAGGGAAGGAGAGAGTGGCATGGATTGTGGCATAACGAGAACTGATTGAGAACGCGGCCGTGAAGGCGGCCAAGGAACCCTCATCTCCTTCCCCGAATACGGCCGTCCTGATGAGGGAGGAGACCCACGGACTGGAGGTAAACTCTGGCAGGAGGCCGACGGTGAGGCATCCCCGCTCCTTGCCTCGGGATCCAGCTCCTGTCACCCGTCCAGCCCAGGACCAGCGGTTTCCTGACCCAACCTTTGCCTCGCCCTCTGTCGGTAGTCGTCGTCACAGAGCCTGTGTAAAGCCTCAGCGAGAACCCCGTCCGGATCCAGTTCCGGGTCGCCGTAGGAACTCTGCCTCCCAGTCAGTTTTTTCTCTTGCATCACAGCAGGAAGAAAATCCAGCAGCCTCCGTCTCCGGGTCATCTGTCTCTGCTGTCCCGTCAGCTTCTCGTGCCTGGATCGCCTTGGCTGTCACTTCCTCCTCCTCTATGCTTTCCCCAGCTGCAGTGAGCTCCACGACTCCTGCTTCGGCGAAGCCCGCCATCGATCCTGGTCGATTCTGGTCAATCCTGGTGTTTTGCCCCACGAGGCTCATTATTTTGTAGTTTATGTCCTTATTTAATAAATGTGCAAACTCATCGGCTGTCCCATAGTGTGTCATTAGCGGTCCGCCAGGACCGCACCATAACACTTTTAACATCCTGCACCTCAATATTAAAGTGCTGATTGTCTTTTGAGTTTCTGTTTCAAATTTTGGGTTTCTGTGCTAAAATCAAAGGAATCAAAACGACCATAAAAACAATTAAGAGCATTAGCCAGCTCTATGTCTGAACTAAAACCATCTAAAAACACACGATTACTGCGCTCTGTGCTCTGAAGGCCTGCAATAGTTTTCATACTGGCCCAGGCTGAACCAAGCTTCTTTGTTGCCATCTTGCTTTCCAACTCTGATTTATAATTCTGTTTTGCTCTTAAAATTTCGGCCTTCTCCTCTTTTGTGGCAACCTGCAGCTCAGAAACAACCCCCTGTTTAAAAGGCAAGTGCTTTCCTCTGTAAGCAGGATTTAACTGATTTTGTAACCCATGGCTTGTTGTTGGGATATATTTTGACACGTTTATGTGGAATGATCATGTCTCTGCAGAAAGCCATGTATGAGCATGTCACGTCCACTAAAGAGTCCAAATCTTCTCCGCAGGCAAGTGTGAACACCTCTCAGTCCGTACAGTTAAAGCATTCCTGGAGGCAGTGCACTGAATTCTCTGTCCACACGTCTATGTCTCTGGTCTTCGCCTTGCCTCTTCTGAGAGCAGTTTTATATGTGGGCAGCAAATGTACACAGTTGTGATCTGAGGATCCTAAAGGAGGAAGGGGAAGAGATTTAAAGGCCCTCCCTATGGATCCGTAGCACAGGTCCAATGTCTTTTTTCGCCTGGTTGGGCAGGAGACATACTGATGAAAGTTTTCAAGTGTCTTCTTTAGAGACACATGGTTAAAATCCGCAAGGATAAAATCTGGAGCCTCTGGGGAAATCGACTGCAACCGCTGTACCACATCAAAGATGGTGCTGGAGGCGGAGGCAGCATCTGCCCTCGGGTGAATGTACACAGTTGTTATGAAAAGTTGGGGGAACTTGCAGGGCAGATAAAAGGGGCGTAGTGACACGGACAGAAGCTCCACATCTGGTGTACAGATGCGCTCTCTGACCGTGACAGACGACACAGTACTGTTTATTAATATACAAACCATCTAAAAAACACACGATTACTGCGCTCTGTGCTCTGAGGCGAAGGTTGGGTCAGGAAACCGCTGGTCCTGGGCTGGACGGGTGACAGTTGCTGGATCCCGAGGCAAGGAGCGGGGATGCCTCACTGTCATATGTTTTTTTTTTTTTTTCTCCCGGCGCCACACGAGTTGGCCGCCCTTTGCAACAGCGGCTCGATTCCGAGTCTTTTTCCCTTCCTCTCTCTTTTTGATCCATCTTTTTTTCACTCCACTTATATCACGGACACACAGATCGTCCCAAATGTCTCCTGAGCCGGTGGACGGAGCCACTGTTTATAGCAGGATACGATACAGCAGGGAAGAGCTGCTAGCATTCAACCGCCACCCGGTCCCATTGGAAAAACTCGACATACCGAGAGAACTGAGGCAAAAACGCCGCGGCTGCCGGGCTGGAGTAAGGCGGAGGACAAAAAATATAAGGTACAGACCCTCCCTTCCATCTATTGTCATGGGAAATGTACGGCCGTTACTGGGAAAGGTAGATGAGCTAGTGGCTATCTGCCGTTACGATAGCACATATTGGGAGTGCTCTCTCCTTTTGTTTTCTGAGACGTGGCTAACTGAACTAGCAGCAGATGCTAACATTGAGCTGGAGGGTTTCCACATGATATGGGCAGACCGAACACCAGACAGTGGCAAAGCAAGGGGCGGTGGAGTGATAATGTATGTTAACAACAACTGGTGCAGACCGGGACATATCACTGTTAAACAACGACACTGCAGCAAAGACATTGAGTTGCTAGCTGTTAGCATGCGGCCTACATATCTCCCGAGAGAACACTCACACGTGATCTGCATTGTTGTTTATGCAAATCCAATGGCGAACGCTGGGACAGCGCGTGACGTCATCCATTCAGTAACCAGCTCTCCTCATCTCAGGCGATTTCAACCATGTTTCACTATCTCCCATTCCACCCACGTTCACCCAGTATGTCACATGCCACACTAGAGACAATAAAACACTGGACTTATTCTACGCAAACACTAAGGAGGCGTACACCTCATCACAACTCCCCCCACTCGGGAGATCGGATCACAACTTGGTTCATCTCCGGCCGGTGTACAAACCCCTAGTGCACAGACAACCTCCGGCCATGTGCACAGTGGAGTTATGGTCTGAGGAGACAATGGACACCCTAAAGGGCTGTTTTGAAGCCACCGCCTGGAAGCAGCTCTGCGATACACATGGTGAGGACATCGATGGCCTCACTCACACCTTCACGGACTACCTCAGCTTCTGTGTGGACAAATCCGTTCCCACCAAGACCATACGGCGTTGCTCAAACAACAAACCCTGGATTTCCAGGCCACAGAGACTAGAGGACAATGGCGTGAGATCAAAGAGGTTACTTTGTGGTTGAGATTAAGTACCATGTGACTGTATGTTTGATTAAACACCATGTGACTGCTGTTTCGTGCCCGGGGTATAAAACCCCTGATATGAGATGAAAACTTCCTCTTGATTTGCTTTGAGATTTGTTGGAGATGTGCTCTATGAATAAAGCTGAATCTGAGGAACAAACTCAGCCTCATCCTTGAACACATTCTCCACACTGGCGACCTTACGACTCAGAATGAGCAGAAATAATTCTCCTGAGCGGGGCTCGGCAGAAGCCAGCCTGATGGCTGCCTCCACACTCCGGCTGCCTGACTTCTGGCAGCATAGCCCGCGCTCCTGGTTTAGCGCGGTCGAGGCGCAGTTCAACCTCCGGAGAATCTCAAAGGACGACACGAGATTCTACCATGTTGTGGCGAAGCTGGACAGCCACACAGTTCAGAGGGTGGAAGATCTGGTCAACCACCCACCGGACAGCAACAAATACGACGCCTTGAAAGCTGCGCTTACCAGTCATTTCACCCCCTCCATGCAATAGCGAGCAGAGGGGCTCCTGGCATTGACGGAGTCGGAGAACGACAGACCCGTAGACCTGATGGTCAAAATGCTGAGGCTGAAAGACTCCGAGGACTGCAAATTTATTTTCGCCCACCTTTTCCTCCGGACCCTGCCGCCAGCGGTGAGAGTTACCCTGGCAGATTCACCCCGGTTGGCCAAGCGAGACTACCATGGGCTGAGCAAGAAGGTGCAGCGACTCGTCGACGCCCACAAGCGGAGCGCAGTTTTGGCTGCAGCAGCGGAGCTAGGAGCGATGCCCGGAGACGGCATGGGGCCAGTGGTTGCAGCACCAGACGCGCCGACGATGGCAGCAGTCAGCACCAAGCGACACGGAGCGGGCGACGTCATGTGCTTCTATCATCGCCGTTTTGCAGAGAGGGCACACAAGTGCCTCCCGCCGTGCCACTTCAAGCGTTCGGGAAACGCCAAGACCGAGGGTTGGTAGCGGCTGCGGCCCTCGGGGAAGAGAACAAGCTGCTTTACCTGACGGATGCACGTTCGGGGAAACGATTCCTCGTGGACACAGGCTCCCAGATGAGCTTCATCATGCCTTCCTATGCGGACCGGCTGATGCCGTCCAAAGTTCCCCGGGTGTCAGTGTCAGCAGCGAACGGCTCAGCTATTAAGAACTTCGGTGAGAGGACTCTGCTTCTGTCTTTGCAGGGTCGTTCATTTGAGTGGACTTTTGTGGTAGCTGCAGTCAGTTTCAACATGTTAGGGGCTGATTTCCTGTGCTCACATGGTTTATTGGTTGATCTTGCTAATAGACGTCTAGTCTTTTCACTCTATTCCCTGCACAGCACGAGTGGCACCGCCAACTGCACAAGCCAACGTCACTACTGTGGGTGGTAAGTTCCACACAATCCTCACTCAGTTCCCAGCACTAACAGTCCCAACGTTTTCGGCGACAGTGGCCAAACATGGGGTGGAGCATTATATCACTACCACCGGGCCGCCCGTTTTTGCAAAAGCTCGGCGCCTGGACTCAGCTAAACTGACCATAGTGCGCGAGGAGTTTGCCAACCTGGAAAAACTGGGCATCATCAGACGTTCGAAACGCCCCTGGGCTTCACCATTGCACATGGTCCCAAAGACTGATGGCTCGTGGCGACCTTGCGGTGATTTCCGCAGGTTGAATAACACCACCGCACACGACCGCTACCCAATCCCACACATTCAAGATTTTTCGGTTCATTTGGCGGGAGCGCGCATTTTTTCTAAAATAGATTTAGTGCGCGGCTACCATCAGGTTCCAGTGCGTGCCCAGGACATACCCAAAACAGCGGTAATAACTCCTTTCGGGCTTTTTGAGTTTTTGCGTAGCCTTTTGGAATCAAGGGGGCCGTGCAGACGTTCCAACGCATGATGGACGCGGTGCTGCGCGACCTCCCTTTCGTGTTCGTCTACTTGGGTGACATTTTAGTAGCCAGCACGTCCGAAGACGAACACGAAAACCACCTCACGGCAGTTTTCCGGAGGCTGGCAGTGCACGGGTTAATAATTAACCCAGCGAAGTGCCAGTTTGGGGTAGCACAGATTGATTTTTTGGGGCATCGCGTTTCGCCAGAAGGAGCGGTCCCTCTCCCCGATAAAGTGCGCGCATTAACAAATTTTCCCCAACCTCAAACGGTCAAAGCGTTACAGGAGTTTTTGGGAACGGTTAATTTTTATAACCGTTTTCTCCCAAGTGCAGCGCGGCTCATGCAACCATTGTACACGGCACTAAAAAAGCAAAAACCCACAAATAAAATCGAATGGTCTCCTGAGCGGGAGCGCGCATTCTCTCAAGTCAAAACAGCGCTGGCAAACGCGGCTTTGTTGGCACACCCAGTTCCAACAGCCCGCATGGCCCTCACCACTGATGCGTCTGATTTAGCGGTAGGGGCAGTCGTTGAACAGTTGGTAGCGGGGACCTGGCAACCGCTCGCGTTTTTCAGCAAAACCTTGCATGATAGCGAGCGAAAATACAACGCGTTTCACAGGAAGTTGTTGGCCCTACACTTAGCCATCCGCCATTTCCAGTTCTGGCTGGAAGGGCGCCGTTTCACCGCGTTCGTGGACCACAAACCGCTGACTTTTGCGATGGCCAAGATTTCTGAACCTTGGTCGGGCCGGCAGCAAAGACAGCTGGCCGCGATATCAGAGTTCACCACCGATATCCAGCATGTTGCAGGTAAACATAATGTAGTGGCAGACTGCCTCTCGCGTGCTGTGCCGGCGCCAGACCACGTGAGGGCAGACTCTGCAGCCATGGCCGCGGAGCAGGTTAGCGATGTGGACGTGCGCTGCTCCAGTCTGGACCAACAGGGTTAAGGCTGGAGCACAGGGTGCTGCAAATGGGTATGCCTCCCCTAATCTGCGATGTCTCCACGGGACGGCCGCGCCCCGTGGTACCAGCTGCGTGGAGCCGCTGCGTTTTTGACTCGATCCATTCTCTGGCGCACCCGGGGGTGTGCGCATCGGTCAAAATGGTGGGGGAGAAATTTGTATGGCCGGGGTTGCGCAGACAGGTCAAGGAATGGGCGACAGCCTGCGTAGCGTGTCAGCGAGCCAAAATACACAAGCACACTAGAGCTACTTTGGAGCCTTTTCACATTCCTGCTAAGCGCTTTGATCATGTGCATGTCGACTTGGTAGGCCCTCTTCCGTCGTCACAGGGGTACACACATCTTTTGATGATGGTGGATCGCACCACGCGTTGGCCGGAAGCGGTCCCTCTGGCATCAACCACAGCGGAGGAAGTGTTGTGCGCGTTTTTAACAGCTTGGGTAGCGCGTTTTGGAGTTCCGTTGGACATAACGTCAGACGGGGTCCTCATTTTGTTTCCGAACTCTGGTCGTCGATGGCCCGCAGCCTAGGGGTAAAGATCCACCGCACCACCGCGTACAACCCCCAGGCTAACGGTTTATGCGAGCATTTTCACAGGTCATTGAAAGCGGCCCTCAGAGCATCACTTACGGATACAAATTGGGTTGACAAGTTACCATGGGTCTTATTGGGGTTGCGTTCTGCATCTAAGGAGGATTTGCAAGCCTCTCCAGCGGAATTAGTTTTTGCACAGCCTCTCCATTTGCCAGGGGAATTTCTCCCCGATAATCCTGCCCCAAATTGCCCCCCCCCCCGCTCAGCTGTTGCAGAGCGGCACAGGATCAAACACGCTTCCTGGCCCGGTTCATCACAGTTTACCATGCGTTTTTGTGCCGAAGGCTTTAAAAAATGCGGAGTTTGTTTTTGTGAGGCATGATGCTTGTCGCCCCAGCCTGCGTCCGCCTTACGATGGGCCGTACAAGGTGCTGGAAACAGGAGAGAAGCATTTTTTGCTAGATTTGGGAGGCAGAAAAGAATTGATTTGTATTAACAGACTCAAACCCGCTTTTGTGTTGGCAGATGAGGAGGTGCAGTTGGCGAGAGCCCCCCATTGCGGTAGACCCCCTAGAGGGCATTCTACAGGACTCCCACAGAGATTGACTAACGGTTCTAATCCACCGGTGCAGACAGCAGCAAAGCCGGCTTTCAGCAGATACGGCAGGAGACTGAGAGTTAAGCAACTGGTGGATTGATGTGTAGTAATGTTATGATGTCATGTGTCTCTGGTTATGTTTGTCCCATTTAGACGTTTGGGGGGGTCTTGTGGCGCATATGTTGGTTACATATTCCCCACAAATGTGTTGCTGTATGTTTATTGCACAGGTGTCAAGCTCATTCCATGGAGGGCCAAGACCCTGCAGGTTTTACCTCCACCCAGTGTCTTCATCAGGTGATTTCACTGAATTTCTTCCCACTGATTGCTGATCAGTGAAAACACCTGCTGATGACACTGGGTAGAAGCAAAACATGCAGGGTCTTGGCCCTCCATGGATTGAGTTTGACACCCCTGGTTTATTGTGTGCTTCACTTCTCATGGAACAAAGAGGACTGAGACTCTGGGACTCAGCAGAGGAGTGTGAGATTTGGCCTTTGTTCTGGGAGACGACCGGGGAAGATTTCCCAGCCACAGAGACTAGAGGACAATGGCGTGAGATCAAAGGGGTTACTTTGTGGTTGAGATTAAGTACCATGTGACTGTATGTTTGATTAAACACCATGTGACTGCTGTTTTGTGCCCGGGGTATAAAACCCCTGATGTGAGATGAAAACATCCTCTTGATTTGCTTTGAGATTTGTTGGAGATGTGCTCTATGAATAAAGCTGAATCTGAGGAACAAACTCAGCCTCATCCTTGAACACATTCTCCACAGTGCCTCTTTTTGAATTGATTTCTGTTTGTTCATAGTTTCAGTTCCGGCTCCAGACTGTTCCACAAATCCACCCCACAGACAGATATGTACATACATTTCTTGGTTGTTCGTATCTTGGGTTTTGTAAAGTTTAAGTCTCCTCTCAAATTATGATCATTGTCTCTTTTTTAAAATATTTTTTGTATATTAGTTGGGAGTTGATTATTAATTGCCCTGTACATGACTTGTGCTGTCTTAAATTTAACTAAATCGATGAACTTTATGACATGTGACTTTAAAAACAACGAATTGGTATGGTCTCTATATCCTACATTATTTTATTATCCTTATAGCTCTTTTTTGTAATGTGCATATTGACTGTAGGTTGGTCTTGTAGGTGTTTCCCCAGACTTCTACACAGTAGTTAAGATAAGGTAGAAACAGTGAATTGTACAGTAAGACCAATGATTTATAGTCCAAGATGTGTCTTGTCTTCCCCAGTATGCCTATACATTTTGCCAACTTGGCCCGGATGTGACTGATGTGAGGTTTCCAGCAGATTTTATTGTCTAGCGTCACCCCCAGAAACTTATTTTCCTGTACTGTTTCTATTCTGGTATCATCTATCGTTACCATTATTTCATGATTTATTTTATAATTTCCAAACAACATAATCTTTGTTTTTTTTAGATTTAGAGATAATTTATTTTTGTTGAACCACTGCGTTAACTTTTTCATTTCAGTTGTGACCACCTCTAAAACCTGCTGCAAATTCTCACCAGTGCAAAGGATATTTGTGTCATCCGCAAACAAAATAAATTTCAGAATTTTTGATACTTGGCTATATGTCATTTATATACTAAATAAAGAGTTTGGGTCCCAAAACTGACCCCTGGGGCACACCACAAGTGATGTCCATGAAGGGTGATTTGTGCTCACCAATTTGTACAAATTGTTGTCTGTTACTTAAATAACTTTCCACCCAACCCAGTCCGACCCCTCTTATCCCATACCTTTCCACTTTCCTTAGTAGTATTCTGTGGTCAATGCTGTCAAAAGCTTTCTTTAAATCTATAAATACTCCTACAGCAACCTTTTTTTTTATCTATACAACTAGTAATTTCTTCTATAAGTTTGATCAGTGCCAAAGATGTAGATTTATCTGCTCTAAAACCATACTGGCTGTCTGTAAGGAGGCTGTGTTTTTCAATGAAATCATCCAGTCTCTTAGTGAAGATTTTTTCAAGTATTTTGGAAAAAAAGTATTTTTTCAAGTATCTATGCAGTGAATGGACCAACAAGTTTCTTTTTCGCTTCTTTTTGTATTGTAACGTCGGGGCCATTTTAAGGGGAGCAGGGATTTCCCAGCATGCTTTGCCAGTTTGAAACGTTACTGTATGTGTGTTAAATGTTATTTCTGAGTTATACTGCTGTGTCATTATAACTGCATTATAATGACCCAGCAGTGTTTAGCAGGATTAGGGCAAGATGTATCATGTGTGTGTAACCATGATTCAAACAGGGGTCTGGGAGAATGACCTCCACTCCACTCTGTGCACAGAAGCAAGTTGGGGTCGGGGGTGTGTAAATAAAGCCTATTCATCACAACCATCTTGCTCCATTGTCTTTGTGTGAACCTTGCAAATGTCACACTGGTGTCAGGAGTGGGACATGGAGCAAGATGAGGATCCAGGCGGAGGTACAGCGGCCGGAGCGGTTCATCGCTCAGCCGGGAACGGAGTATAGAGCTGAGACGCCGGCCCCCGGAAAGCTTCGCTGCGATGGACGGAGCAGAGCAAACCAGCCCCGTTTCCCGCCCTTTTCAGGGCAGGACGGGCTGGCGATTCCAGAGCAATTAGGAGCGGCAATCGACCGGGAGATGACGGTCCCATCCATCCAGCAGCGAGCCAAGATTCCCCGTTACAACGGCGAGAACCTGTCGGATGACCGCCTGGCCCAGGTCGAGTTGGCTGCCGCGCTGATCATCGGAGGAAACCACCGTGCTGAGAGCGAGTGGAGGAGGAGCTACGGCAGATCACAGCAGCGCGTGCACGAAGGAAACAGCCATGGCGACGCGAGGAAGGACGGCTTCCGCTGCACAGAGCCAGGGTACATGGCATGGTACTGCCCCGCACACAGCGCACGACAAACTGGCCCCTCGCCGACGCTAAATTAGAGCGAGGTGGCATGGACGGGGAAAAAGCCGCCTCCTGCAGATGCTTCTCCCGGCAGATGACGTCACAGAGGCGCAGGAGCGACGCAGCGGAGCGAGCAGGACGAAGATGCGGCCATTTTTCCAGGCGCGGCAAGGGCTGGACGCATGGACGCGGGCCAGCGGCCGCCTGGGAGAACTGGCAGCGGTGGGAGTCGGCCGGAGCGGGCCTGGGACTCCCACTGCCAGGGAAGGGACTGTGTGTGGTCCTACAGAGGCTGTCAGATGTGTCCATCCGCCCGCTGATGGCCAAACCGGGACCCTACCCCAACCAGATTCTCCGACCGAGACTCAGATGGCCCGTGCATGCCGCTTTGGCACCGGGCTGACTCGCATTGGATTTCTGAAAGTGGACTTTGAATTTTCTGGGGACAGAAACCAGTCCAGGGGGGGGCAGTGTAACGTCGGGGCCATTTTAAGGGGAGCAGGGACTTCCCAGCATGCTTTGCCAGTTTGAAACGTTACTGTATGTGTGTTAAATGTTATTTCTGAGTTATACTGCTGTGTCATTATAACTGCATTATAATGACCCAGCAGTGCTTAGCAGGATTAGGGCAAGATGTATCATGTGTGTGTAACCATGATTCAAACAGGGGTCTGGGAGAATGACCTCCACTCCACTCTGTGCGCAGAAGCAAGTTGGGGTCGGGGGTGTGTAAATAAAGCCTATTCATCACAACCATCTTGCTCCATTGTCTTTGTGTGAACCTTGCAAACGTCACAGTATAGAAACTTTAAATTGGTGTTAAATTTAGGTTATTCTGAATAATATGGATTGCTTCGAAGTTACTTTGAAGACTTAATTTGGTTAAAAACCGGCTTTAAAGATTAAAAGTTTAAATAAAAGATGCAGTCCCTATGTTTGACCACAAGATGGAGGCAGTTTTTGTCTGCACTCCCGGAAGAGGAAACCCAGTGACGTCACTAAGGACCTATGGTCTCTACTCTAAGATGGCGGGTAAAGGGCACTTGCTTTAAGTGGACTTAAGATGGCGTCGCTCGGCTGATCCTACACATGCGCAGTATAAAGCCGTTTAGTGATGCGCAGATGTGGGCGTGTTCGTCCTCGCGACAACGAAGCACACCTTGTTTTTCAAAAGCGGGAGAGCTTAAATCTCCTTAAAACTTTATTCATTGATGACTAGTTTACACAATGGTAGCAGAGTGAGGTGGGGGCGTTCCCTCCTCCCTCTCGCTGTCAGCGTGCACACACACACACACACACACACACACTGTACTGCCCAGAGAACGGGGGAAGAGAGGTTGAATTCCTCCCTCCCCCTCGTGCTTCACAGAAGCACACAGAGACAATGGCTGCGGGAGTGACACCCTGCACTGAGAAACGCACCACCTGTAGCCACACATGTGACTTACTTAATGCCTTACATAATGCCTCACATCTTAGATAAGAACAAAGTGCAGAGTTTCCTTGGAGATAACAGGAAGCTGTGAAAGTGTAATCTTTGGTATGCAAGAGACTGCTTGGAGGATCCTTTGTGGGCCAAAGACTGTGAGGGGGATGCTAAGGGATTAAAGAGGAAATGCATTGTTACTTTTGATTGGAATGCAATGTGACTTGTGAGCTGTGGTGAGACCTGGGTTTGTAAGGGACGAGTTTTTTCTGAGATGTCCTCTTTCTACTTTGCTCATGATGGAGACGTGTAATAAACTGCCTTGAGATAAACCTGCCTCGTCAATTACACACTCCACACACCATTGTTTTAAAAATTACAAGTTTGACCAAACCACACACAGCTTATGCCTTATTGTTTCAAGTGAGAAGGACCCCCCCCCCTTCCCGGAGGAAATTCAACTTGGCAGATCTATTTTTCAATAAATTCCACACTCTCGGGACCATAATTTGAAAAAAAAGAAAAAGAAAAGAAAAAAGCTAGAACGAGTTATTATTCTGCATTAATAGAAGAGAACAAGAATAATCCCAGGTTTCTTTCAGCACTGTAGCCAGGTTGACAAAGAGTCAGGACTCTGTCAATCCTAGCATTCCCTTAGAGCTTACTAGTCAGGACTTTATGAACTTTTTCAATAATAAAATTTCATCCATTAGAGATAAAATCAATCAGATTCTTCCCACAGTTAACTTAAATACTGTAACTACTACAACTCCTTCAATTGATGTCTGTCTTGATGAGTTTACTCCAATTGACTGACATAATGCACGGCTCAGGAGACACACACGCAGGCTCAGAATGGATTTAACAGCTTTATTGACAAACAGGGATGTGTGGCTGCGTGTCTGTGGAATAAGAATGTATTGGTGGTGGCGTCTGCGTCAGGCACGGGGGCAGGAGACCGTACAGCCGGACAACCCTATGGGAGGAAGCAGAGGAAGAAGGGTAACGGGCACCACACCAATACAAATGATAATGATGGTTATGCTGGCTTACTTGGTTACGACAGGTGGCTGGCGTTGACAAGGGCGAAGCCCGGGAGACAGCGACCTGCAGTGCCTGTGGCAGCAGCGTAGAGACGGTGGCGAGATAAGGAAGTCCGCCGCCGGGAGAGTCCACCTGTGCACAGGGGACAAGGCTGGAGGAAAGAGGTAAGGGGAGCTTACCCAGATAATCTTGCTAGCTGGCTTGAGTACCGTAGTAGCAAACGATGCCGAAGTTGAGAGACGACTTCAGGCCGAAGCCCAGGGCAGAGTGGATTAAATACCTCGCCGCTGACAAGGAGCAGGTGTGCGCGCAGCTGGCGCCGCTGATGAGCGGCGAGGCATGACAGTACTCCCCCCTCTAGCAGCGCCTCCTGGCGATGGTTTCTCCGGGTGCGCTCGATGGAACTCAGTGATGAGTGACCGGTCCAACACCAGCGAGGAAGGCACCCATTGTCTCCACTCGGGTCCATAGCCCTCCCAGTCCACCAGGTACTGCAACCCGCGACCCCGGCGCTGGGCGTCCAAGATCTCAGAGACAGTCCAGGCTGGATGGCCACCAATCATCCGGGGAGCGGGGTGCGCTGCAGGTGGAGGGCAGAGGGGGTCAGAGACCACCAGTTTGACTCTGGAGACGTGGAAGGTGGGATGGATGCGGAGGGAGGAGGGAATAGCCACACGCACAGCCACCGGGTTGATAATCCTAGTTATGGGAAATGTGCCAATGAATCGTTGGGCCAGCTTCCTCCTCTCACCCTTTAGATTGACGTCCTGTGTGGATACCCAGACTTGTTGTCCCACCTGGTAGGCCAGGGCAGGTCTCCTGTGCCGGTCCGCCGTGGATTTATTGCGCTCCGCCATGCGTAAAAGTGCATTGCGCGCCGTAGTCGAAAGGGAGCGACACCGCCTAAAGTGCGCCTGGACAGAGGGGACGGCCAACTCGCTCTCCTGCGCGGGGAATAGAGGTGGATCATAACCCAGGGATGCCTTAAAGGGAGACATCCCGATGGCAGACGAGCGAGAGGTGTTGTGGGCGTACTCCACCCAGGTGAGGTGAGAACTCCAGGACGAGGGCTTGGATGTGGTAACGCAGCGGAGCGCAGCCTCCAGCTCCTGATTGGTCTGTTCACACTGCCCGTTAGACTGGGGGTGATGGCCGGAGGTGAGGCTTACTTAAGCTCCCAGGGCGTTGCAAAAAGACCTCCAGACATCCGAAGAGAACTGGGGGCCACGATCGGAGACCACGTCGACCGGTATTCCGTGCAGTCTGACCACGTGTTGGATGAGGAGGTCCGCCGTCTCCAAGGCTGAGGGGAGTCCACGTAGGGGCACAAAGTGGACGGCCTTGGAAAAACGGTCTACGATGGTCAGAACTGTGTCGAAGTTGTTGGAGACAGGAAGCCCGGTGACGAAGTCTAGGGCGATGTGCGACCAGGGCCTGCCAAGGACGGGCAGGGGCTGGAGCAGGCCCGCAGGGGGAGCATTACCTGACTTACTGGTGGCACAGACGGGGCAGGCCCGGGCGTAACGGGCAGCGTCCTTCCGCAGACTTGGCCACCAAAAAGATCGCTGGAGGAGGTCGATCATCCGTGAAGCTCCGGGATGGCAGGTGAGCTTAGAGGTGTGGAGCCAGTGAATAACATCCCCCCGGACGGCAGATGGCATGAAGAGCCTCCCCTCCGGTCCGCCGCCAGGGTCCGGTTCCGACTCCTGCGCCCTCTGGATCTTATCCTCTATGTCCTAGGAAATGGCCCCCATGACGCACGACCTGGGCAGGATGGTGTGAACAGTGTCTTCCGTGGCCTCCGGGGCAAATTGCCTGGAGAGGGCGTCGGGCAGGCCGTTCTTGGAGCCAGGCCTGTAGGTGATGTTAAATTTAAACCTTGCGAAGAACAGGGACCAGCGCGCCTGGCGGGCGTTCAGACGCTTGGCAGATCTTAGGTATTCCAAGTTCTTGTGGTCAGTTAGGACCACAAAAGGCAAGGCGGCCCCCTCCAGCCAATGACGCCACTCCTGAAGCGCAAGCTTGATGGCCAGAAGCTCTCTGTCCCCCACGTCATAATTTCGCTCCGCCGGGGACAGGCGTCGAGAGAAGAAGGCGCAGGGTCGCTTGACTCCGTCGGCTGGAGACCGCTGGGACAGCACCGCCCCCACCCCCGTGTCCGAAGCGTCCACCTCCACAATGCACTGCAGCGCGGGATCGACCTGGCTGAGGACCCGGGAGGAGGAAAACTCCGTCTTCAGTGCCTGGAAGGCCGTTGCGGCCTCTTCAGTCCACCGGAACGGGGTCTTAGGGGAGGTGAGGCGGGTCAGAGGCCCGACGATGGCTCCAAAGTTTGGGACAAAGCGGCGGTAGAAATTGGCAAACCCGACGAACTGCTGAACCTGTTTCCTAGAGGTAGGTGTGGGCCAATCCACCACCGCTTTAATCTTCGCTGGGTCCGGGAGCACCTGGTCATGGGAGATGACGAACCCCAGGAAGGAAGTTGTTTTGCCGTAGAATTCACACTTCTCCGCCTTGACATATAGGCGATTCTCCAACAGCCTCTGCAGGACCCGCCTCACGTGGACCCAGTGCTCATCTCTGGACCTGGAGAAGATGAGGATGTCGTCCAGGTAGACGAACACAAACAGGCCGATGAAGTCCCGGAGGACGTCATTAATGAGGCGCTGGAAGACGGCTGGAGCGTTGGTCAACCCAAACGGCATCACTAGATATTCAAAATGACCGTTAGGGGTGCGGAAGGCTGTCTTCCACTCATCTCCCTCCCGGATCCGGACGAGGTGGAGCGCTGCGGAGATCCAGCTTGGTAAACCAGGTCGCCCCCTGGAGGGAGTAGAAGACGGTATCCATGAGGGGCAGGGTGTACCGGTCCTTCTCCGTGATGTCATTGAGAGCTCGAAAATCAATGCAAGGACGAAGGGAGCCGTCCTTCTTTCCCACGAAGAAGAACCCTGCGCCTACTGGTGAAGAAGATGGTCGGATAATACCAGCGCTGAGCGACTCCTTCAAGTAGGTGTTCATGGCCTCCTTCTCTGGCGCTGACAGGCTATAGAGGCGTCCTGAGGGTAGGGGCGCCCCCTGACGGAGGTTGATGGCACTGTCGTAGGGCCGGTGAGGAGGCAGAGACATCGCCTTGGACTTGCTGAAGACTGCACCCAGGTCGTGGAACTCTGAGGGCACAAGGGTGAGATCCGGAGGCGCGGTGTCCTTGGCTGTGGGAGGCGAGGACGGGGCGCAGGCAGCGGATTGGAGACAGGTGCCCATACAGAAGGTACTCCAAGCTGATACTTTTCCAGTCTTCCAGTCCAAGGCGGGGTTGTGGAGATGGAGCCAGGGGTATCCGAGAATAACAGGAGAGACCGAGGTGGGCAGGACGTAGAAGGAGATATCCTCCCGGTGGTTTCCTGAGATGATCACCGGAATGGGAGATGTCCGGTGGGTCACCTTTCCCAGTGGGACTCGGGAGAGATTAACCAGGGCGAGAGGAGGGTCGAGGGGGTGAAAACGGATGCCCAATCGGGTTGCCAGGCTCTGTGAAATAAAGCTACCCTCCGCGCCTGAATCCACCAGTGCATGTGTGAGGTGCCCTGTGAGGTTGTGACAGAAGCGGATGGGCAGCGTCAAATGTGTGAGGGGATTTAACCGATTAGCATCCGCGAGGCCCCCTACAGTGACTCGCGGACCTCCTCGTTTGGCTTCTCCGGACAATGCTCCACCGTGTGCTGGCTACCCCCGCAATACATGCAAAGGCCCAGATCACGGCGGCGTTGTTTCTCCGCCAGGGGGAGCTTTGTCCGGCCCGTCACCATTGGCTCCGACTCCTCGGAGACCTCCGGCGGCGGCAACGCCAGGTGGCGAGCTTGGGACAAGCGCGCAGAGGCGCCCCGCGAGCGAGAAGACTGCTTCCGCTCTGAGGCGCGCTCACACAGCCTGTTATCCAAGCTGATGGCTAGGGAAATCAGCTCCGCCAGCGTCTCCGGGATATCCCGGCCGGCCAGCTCATCTCTCAGACTAGAACTTAGGCTACGGAGGAAGATGCCGCAGAACGCACGCTCTTCCCAGCCAACTTCCTCCGCGGTAACCCGGAAGTCGATCGCGTATTCGGCCGCCGATCAGCTCCCCTGTTGGAGGCCGAGAAGGCGGTCGACCTGGACACTGTCCAAACGCGAATGATCGAACACTTCCAGAAATTGTTGCACGAATTGGCCATAGGTGAGGGTGGCATAGCTGGACTTCGCCATGATGGCGTAAGCCCAGGTAAGCGCACGACCCTCCAGGAGATTGCCAATATAGCCAATCCTGCTGTGGTCTGAGGGAAAGTCTCCAGGAACGCGAAGGAACACGGACTCACACTGCATGATAAAATCCCGAGCTCCACCAAGCTTACCGCTAAAGCGAGCAGGAGTGGGGATTGGTGTGAGCCGTGCCGGCGCACCCGGAGTAAGCTGGACAGCCGCCGGAGCAGCGGGAGCTGCGCCACCCGGACAAGCCGAGGGGAACGGCTGCTGGGGGTCCAAGCGGTCTAATCGGTTAGTAATAATAGTCAATTGGTTTAATATCACCTGTTGCTGATGGGCTATTAAATCCACCCGAGCCTCAAGGGTGGAAAGACGGCGTGCGAGCCTGCTGTCTGCCGAGCCGCTCTGCTGAAGCCGTACTGACATAATGCACGGCTCAGGAGACACATGCAGGCTCAGGATGGATTTAACAGCTTTATTGACAAACAGGGATGTGTGGCTGCATGTCTGTGGAATAAGAATGTATTGGTGGTGGCGTCTGCGTCAGGCACGGGGGCAGGAGGCCGTACAGCCGGACAACCCTATGGGAGGAAGCAGAGGAAGAAGGGTAATGGGCACCACACCAATACAAAGGATAATGATGGTTATGCTGGCTTACTTGGTTACGACAGGTGGCTGGCGTTGACAAGGGCGAAGCCCGGGAGACAGCGACCTGCAGTGCCTGTGGCAGCAGCGTAGAGACGGTGGCGAGATGAGGAAGTCCGCCGCCGGGAGAGTCCACCTGTGCACAGGGGAAAAGGCTGGAGGAAAGAGGTAAGGGGAGCTTACCCAGATAATCTTGCTAGCTGGCTTGAGTACCGTAGTAGCAAACGATGCCGAAGTTGAGAGACGGCTTCAGGCCGAAGCCCAGGGCAGAGTGGATTAAATACCTCGCCGCTGACGAGAAGCAGGTGTGCGCGCAGCTGGCGCCGCTGATGAGCGGCGAGGCATGACATTGACCTTTGTGAGTTAGACAAAATAGTTTCCTCATCCAAACCCTCAACTTGTCTTTTAGACCCTATTCCTACCAGGTTATTTAAAGAAGTCTTCCCACTTATTGGTAGCTTTATTCTTCATATAATCAATTCTTCATTAACTTTAGGCCATGTACCGCAGGCTTTTAAAACGGCTGTAATTAAACCCTTACTCAAAAAGCCAACGCTAGATCCAGGAGCTTTAGCTAACTATAGACCAATCTCTAATCTCCCTTTCATTTCAAAAATCTTAGAAAGAGTTGTTGCTACGCAATTATTTGACCACCTGCAGGGAAATGGTTTACTTGAAGAGTTTCAATCTGGGTTTAGAATCCATCATAGTACTGAAACAGCCTTAGCGAAGGTCACTAATGACCTCCTCATCGCATCTGATAATGGACTAGTTTCTGTACTTGTCCTTTTAGACCTTAGTGCAGCTTTTGATACTATCGATCATAATATTCTACTTGATAGATTAGAACACTATGTTGGACTTAATGGAACTTTGTTGCAGTGGTTTAGATCTTATTTATCTGATAGGTTCCAGTTTGTTCATGTAAATAATGAGTTTTCTTTCAACTCAAAGCTTAGTCATGGAGTTCCACAGGGATCTGTGCTAGGCCCTACTCTTTTTAGTTTATATATGCTTCCGTTAGGCAACATTATTAGAAAGCACTGTATACATTTTCATTGTTATGCAGATGACACACAATTATACCTGTCAATGAAGCCAGATGATAGTAATCAATTAGCCAAGTTAGAAGCCTGTCTTAAGGAAATCAAAGCTTGGATGACTTGTAATTTCCTGCTATTAAATTCAGATAAGACTGAAGTCATTCTTGTTGGTCCAAAAAACCTTAGAAATACCTTTCCAAATCAAACTTTCAGTTTGGATGTGGTTACTCTTTCTCTTAATAGCTCTGTGAGGAACCTTGGAATTATTTTTGATCAAGATCTGTCCTTCAATTCACATATTAAATTTGTTTCTAAGACTGCCTTCTATCATTTGCGTAATATTGCCAAGATTAGGAGCATCTTGTCTCAGAGTGATGCTGAGAAACTGATCCACGCTTTTGTTAGCTCGAGATTAGATTATTGTAATTCTTTATTATCAGGCTGTCCTAAAACATCTTCAAAAAGTCTTCAGCTGATCCAAAATGCTGCAGCAAGATCAAGATCTAGTACCTTTTATCAGGTACTAGAAAGAGAGATCATATCTCTCCGGTTCTGGCCTCCCTTCATTGGCTTCTCATAGAGTTTAGAATTAAGTTTAAAATCCTTCTTCTTACTTACAAAGCTCTAAACAATCAGGCTCCTTTTTATTTAAAAGATCTGATACTACTGTATTATCCTAACAGAGCACTACGCTCCCAAAATGCAGGATTACTTGTAATACCTAGAATCTCCAAAAGTACAATGGGAGGCAGAGCCTTCAGTTATCAAGCTCTTCTCCTGTGGAACCAGCTGCCAATCTGTATTCGGGAGTCAGACTCGATCTCTGTTTTTAAGAATAGGGCTAAAACCTACCTTTTTGATATCGCCTACAATTAGGGAGGGATCATGTGTTTCTGAACCCTCCCTTAGTTATGCTGTTAATAGGTTTAGTCAGCTGGGGGACCTCCAATAATGCATTGGGCCTCACTCCTTTCTTCACTCTCAATGAAATATTTTTTTTTGCCGGTCATTAACATCTGTTTGTTCTCTCCCATAGATTGAGTCCCCATCGTGCTGCTTGCTCTCTACATGTCTGTTCTTTTCATCTTCTCTATCTCCTCACCCCCCAGCCAGTCGCAGCAGATGACTGCCCCTCCCTGAGCCTGGTTCTGCTGGAGGTTTCTTCCTGTTAAAAGGGAGTTTTTCCTCTCCACTGTCGCCAAGTGCTTGCTCACAGGGGATCGCCTGATTGCTGGGGTCTTTCTGCAACTGTGGGGGTTCCCCCTACAGTTGATAGTGCTATGAGATGACTGTTGTTGTGAAATGGCGCTATATAAATAAAGTTGAATTGAATTGAATAATTGTCAGTCATGAATTTCACCTTCTGGCCGCCCATGCTGGAGGGACACTGTTTAGGCCTCGACTTGCAAGACCCCATTACTGACCAATATGACCGTTAGTCATCACTAAACGTCTTAAGTGCATGCTAGCGTGTCCTTATCTTGACTGCTGGTCACCCCAGGCATCGCCAGGCATGCCAACGCGTCTCACTGTGAATTGAGACTATGTCCCCAAACCTGCTTCTAACAGGTACTGTACACCGTCTACTTTTAGCTATGACCACAAACCTATTTATAGTAGGTACTGTACACTGCCTTCAATTTAGCTTTGTCCCCAAACCCGTTTAAAACAGGTACTGTACACTGCCTTTAATTTAGTCCTGCCACGAGATTGACTTGCCGGACTCCAGAATTTGTCTACAGGTATTGGTCCAGTGAGGTGAACATGTAGGTTTAGGGCGCTCGCGCACGCAGCGACCGGCAGCCGGTGGCTTGTCACCAGACTGCAAACCAAATCTACCTACGGGTACAAATAAGTAACAAAAAAAAAAAAATAATAATCGACAATTTACCAATACAATTTGCATAAAGGGCACAATAAATTTTACTTACTTTAACTTTAGGAGACTTGTAAAATGGATTCTTCTGGATAGCGTGACGCCCCTTCGCCGCCTCCACACTCCCGTCGCCAACTAGGTGGAAAGAGCCGAACTCCTTGGTGGAAACAGCTGAACTCCATTCGGGGAGCTTCGTTTGGGGTGATCAGCCTACGTTGACGGGCGAAGATTGGTGATCAACTATCCCACTTCCTGACACCAAGAAATGTAACCGAATATTTCCTAGCCCACTTATAAGGTCCTGGAGAAAATAATCAGACAAATCTGCCATATTGAATTCCCTTTATTACTGCTGGCAGGAGAGAAGCAAAGAAAACCAGCCTGATTTTTCTGCACTGCTCTGCTCTGCTCAAAGGAGGCATTTGGTTTTAAAGGTTCCCCCAGAGCCCCTCCCACATTACCTTATATGGATACATAGAAACTGCGAGGAAGTACTAGAACATTCTGGCAGTAGCCTTCAACTGACCATAGTCACACTCAGGGCATGTATTAGCGGCAATTGTACAGGAGGGGAAAGACATTTAAACATAACTGCACATCACCTAAATTACACAACAGATTAGTGTATAAGCAGCAAATTTCCACCAGGATGAACATTCATTCATTCATCTTCTTCCGCTTAATCCTTTTCGGGTCGCCGGGGGTGGTGGTGGCTGGAGCCTATCCCAGCATCTTTGGGCGAGAGGCAGGGTACACCCTGGACAGATCGCCAGTCCATCGCAGGGCCAACACAGAAAGACAGACAACCATTCACTCTCACAGTCATACCTAAGGACAATTTAGAATCCCCAGTTTTTGATGCCAATTAACCTAACTTGCGTGTTTTTGGCATGTGGGAAGAAACTGGAGAAATCCCGGAGTAACCCCACGCAGACACGGGAAGAACATGCAAACTCCACACAGATCACTGTTGGTTGGGGGCTGGGATCGAACCCAGGATCCCCCGGCCAAGGGTGAGTTGCTGTGCTGCCGCAGGATGAACATGTGAAAAATAAATTTCTACCACAAATACATGCAGTTAGTGTGTTTAGGCATGTCATCATAATAATAGTCCTAATGATAGTCCTATATGAGTAAATTAAAATATCATGCAGTGCTTTAATCTTGCTATTAAGTGCCTAGGCCTAATCTAATTGGCAAAATATGGTTCACAACCTTTTCACAAAGGTCCTATATAAATTGAGATAAAAATTTGAGGAAAAAGGCCTCACATTTTCTATGATGATGTAGATCTAGGCCTTGCTATACATAGCCTACTTAACTAGTATAGACTAACCATATATTGAATTAATGTGTCACACTGATGAGTAGGCCCAAATGGAATAAATATTAAGGCCTAATGCTAATTCTTATATAATTATCTTCATCAATTTTAGGTTCTGATCCAAAACATGACACCTTCCCTCCTGCTTACACATCCTGGACTTGGGATCAGTCAACGGTGCAGTTAAAGGTTATTGGTAATCAACAAAAATCGGCATGTAGGGTTGATCCAGTGTTGACTGGTAATCAGTAGTTGATGACCAGCATCAGGAATAATTTAGCACAGATATAAACACTGTCAGATGATGAGGAATCAGAAGTCCTCCTTAGGTGTCTTTGGTGATCACTCTTTCTGTCGTTAGTTAGTAAGTAAGTCGGTCAGTCCTGTAATATATTGACCGTATTGATGATCATCATCACAAGTAAATTAAGAGTTCATTGATATTTACACTGTGTGATGACCAACATCCTGAATAAATTAATTTATTCAGCATGCTGGTCATCATATTTTGCTAATTAGATTAGGCCTAGGCACTTAACGGCAAGATTAATGCACAGCATGTTTTAATTTACTCGTATAGGACTATCCTTAGGACTATTATTATGACGACATGACTAAACAGACTAACTGCATGCATTACTCAGAGCTATTCGCCTTGACTTTATCGATTATCCAGCCTTACCACAACCGCTAAACATAATGTCAACTTGATTTCTATCCATATTATTCCTGAGGGCGCTGCTGTAGAAACGATTATGGGCGCAACTTCCTGTTTTGGCTGAAGTAGTATTAAATCACTCAGCAAGAGTGGAGTAGTGGGGCATTTAAAATTGCATTTATAAAAGTGTTTTAAACTCATTTTTTTTTTAAATTTAAGTTTTTGTAAAGGGTATACACGTCATTAGAGCATTGCATTGTTTACATTTTCATCACGTTTCCTTATTTTTTGTTAATTGACAACATTGGAAGAATAATTATTACAACACCCCCTTTTTTTAAGTGAAAGAAAAAGTGAAATTAAAGAAAGAACAAAAAAACCCACAAACAAAACAAAAGCAAAAAACAAAAAAAAATAAAAATAAATAAATACAAATAAAAGAGCATCTGAGTAGCGTTGGAACAAAGAGCGGTGCCATTATTGAAATGGTATTTGTCAAAGATTAGATCTAATGGAAGACACATATGCGATCCAGGGTTGCCAAAAGTTCAAGAACCCATCCATGTCCTGTCTCAGTGCGAATGTCAACTTTTCCATCGAGTAAATGTCTTGGATCACGTTAATCCAATCTTCAGGTGTAGGACAGTCCTTCAACATCCATTTTTTAGTTAGGACTTTTTTACTTGCCAATATTAAAACAGTGAATAAGTATTTTTCTCCTCGTCTTTCCAGTGAATCCGGTAGTAAACCCAAATACAAAGTTACAAAACAAAAGGGGACTGTTATTTTGAATATATTCCCCAATATTGTCTGTACATTGGTCCAATATTGGTGGATAACTGGGCATGACCAAAACACATGAAAATGATTTGCAGTCTCTTCACCACACAAGCGCCAACAATTCAACCCCTTATGAGTAAAGGTGTTCTGAAAAATCTTACCAAATTTTTCCATCCAAATTCTCTCCACTGCAGGGATGAGGTACTTTTCCATTGCTGTTTATTCAGCTTTTCCCATATTTCCAGTTGTAAAGTGAAAGTCCCCTCTTTTTCCCATCTCTCTTTTATATATGATGTGTTGTCTCCTTTTAAGTCTTGAAGACCTTGGTATATTTTAGAGATGTATCTGATCCCTGGGATCCCTTTATATGCCATTAAGAAGACCTTCAGAACACCTGACTGGGCCCTTTCCAAATCCTCCTTTTTTAAGTATATTGTTTATATGGTGTCTAAGCTGAAAGAACCTGTAAAGGTCTTGATTTATTAGACCTTGTTTTTTCAAATCTTCAAAACTTCTTAAAATTTGCCCTTTAAAAAAATCGTAATATTTTATCAGTCCGTTCTCTTTCCACTTTTTAAATCTAGTATCTGTTTTATTAGGAGTAAAGTCTTGATCATAGGCAATCCATTGCAGAAATCGATAGGGCTCTTTAGTTTGATTCTCTCTGACTATCTTAAACCAAATTTTTAGCGGGGTCTCTATCCACGGGTTAGTGTTATTCAAAAGTTTAGGTAAGGCATTGTTCCCTATTATCGCCTGTAGGGGGATGCCACTTGTTATTTGGCATTCCATCTCCTTCCATTGTGCAGTGTAGACTGGGTTACATATCTCTACTAAAGTTTTAATTTGTGTGGCTTTAAAATAGTCCCTGATATTTGGCAGCGCGAGCCCACCTTTGTCTTTGTTTAGCTGTAGGGTTCTATATCTGATTCTAGGTCTCTTGCCCTGCCATATGAATCTTGAGATCCTTCTGTCCAGTTCTTGCCATGTTTTTTTGGGAGGTTCTACCAGTATTGTTTGGAAAAGGTATAGAAGACGTGGAAGTATATTCATTTTGACTGCTTCAATTCTTTGTGCAGTACCCAAGAATGGTATCATATTCCATCTTGCTAGATCAGATTTTATTTTTGCCACCAGTGGATCATAGTTTAGTGTTATAATTTTGTTGAGTTGTTTCCGGATATTGACCCCCAGATATTTCATAGATTCCATCTCCCAGTTAGTTTTGAGTTTGCTTAGTAAATATTGATTTGGGTCATAGTTGAATGTTAAAACTTGGGTTTTATGCATGTTTAGTTCGTACCCCGATAAATCTCCATACTCTGAAAAAACTGAGATTAGTTCTGGAAAAGAGGTGTCCGGCTGTCCCAGGTATATTAAAATGTCATCAGCAAAGAGTGCTATTTTATGTTCCTTCTGACCAAGTGTAATACCTTGAATTTTTTGATTCTGTCTTATCCATTGGCTCAGAGGTTCTATGAAGATTGCAAAGAGCAGTGGAGACAAGGGGCAGCCCTGACGACATCCTCTTCCCAGCTCAAAAGATGATGATAAATTACCGTTAATCCTTATTTTAGCTGTTGGTTTTTTATATAATGCCTGTATAGTTCTAATGAAGTTGTTATGAAAATTGAAACTGGATAAGATTCTATACAGGAAAGACCAGTCAACCGAATCAAATGCTTTTTCAGCATCTAATCCCAATATGACTGCATTTAAGTTATATTTTTTTATATGATGAATTATGTGTAAAGTGCATCTAATGTTGTCTTGTGTCTGTCTTTGTCTTATAAAACCTGTTTGGTCTAAATGAATTAAGTCTGTCAGTATATTTTCTAACCTTTTGGCAAGGATAGTGGTAAAAAGCTTATAGTCCCGATTTAATACACTGATTGGTCTGTGGTTGGAGCATTCTAGTTTATCCTTTTCAGGTTTAGGTATGACTGCAATGACCCCTTCTCTCCAGGAGGGGGGGATTTCCCCTGTGTGGAGGACATAGTTAAATGTTTTCAGGAGGAGTTAAACTCATTTTAATGTATAGTCCACATACCTGTTTTGCAGTCAAGGGGCAGATAATTTCAGCACTTGTAGTTTTTGTATTTTTGAATGTTTTTGCATAGTTCTGGTACTTGTGGCTATTCGTGGTGTGAGACTCCTAAACCTCAGCTAAGTCTGTGCTGGCTTCAACAGCAATGCATAGATCATGCACTGAAAACTAAAAAGGACTGTTGGTGTGATCGGTGGTGTAGTGATGGGTTTTGTACAATATGTGGCGTGATGATATCAGCATCTGGCTGCATCATCATGCCGACATATATATGGGCGGGTCCGCCATTTTAGGGTTCTCTTGCCCTGACGACTCAGTACGGTGAAGACGTACACTACTGTTCAAAAGTTTGGGGGTCACTTAGAAATTTCCTTATTTTTGAAAGAAAAGCACTTTATTTCAATGAAGATAACTTTAAACTAATCAGAAATACACTCTATACATTGCTAATGTGGTAAATGACTATTCTAGCTGCAAATGTCTGGTTTTTGGTGCAATATCTACATAGGTGTATAGAGGCCCATTTCCAGCAACTATCACTCCAGTGTTCTAATGGTACAATGTGTTTGCTCATTGTGTCAGAAAGCTAATGGATGATTAGAAAACCCTTGTGCAATCATGTTAGGTCTGCAATGCTGTAATTGCTGCAAATGGAGGATTCTTTGACGAAAGCAAAGTTTGAAGGAAAAAATTATTATTTCAAATACAAATCATTATTTCTAACCTTGTCAATGTCTTGACTATATTTTCTATTCATTTTACAACTCATGGTGGTAAATAAGTGTGACTTTTCATGGAAAACACAAAATAATTGTCTGGGTGACCCCAAACTTTTGAACGGTAGTGTATAGTGTATTGTGACCCGTTCCATAATAACATTCAGTTCCAGTACAGCATCCTCGTCCGTCTCTTTACTGCCAGGTTTGTGGACATAGCATTTGATGATGGAGGATTAAACCATGGAGGCGTTCGTAACACCACTGCGCCCTTTCGTTGAGCTCCCCGGGGAACCGCCAGTTCCTTGGCCATGTTGGCTGGAGGCATTCGAGACCTACAGTATATTACAGTGTTGGACCTGGGGAAGCTGGATAAGGTGAGGACGCCAGCGCTACTTGTCCACAACCTAGACATTGAGGGCCAAAGGATTCTCCAGACGTGCAGCGTGATGGACTCATATGAGGAAGTTGTGGAGCTGCTAGCGAACTATTTCACCATGTCGGACAGCGTGACGGTACAACGGATTCGCTTTCGTCAGAGACACCAAAGAGTTGGTGAGCCAATACAGCAGTTTGTCACTGACCTGAGACAGTTAGCGAGTGTGTGCCATTTTGGGCCGTTGGAGGACGAGATGATGCAGGACCAATTAGCCCAACACATATGTAATGCTAGGCTATGAGCTAGGTTGCTAATGGAGCCAAATGACCTAACGCTAGCTAGAGTAGTTGAGCTAGCACTCCAGTTGGAGACCGCAGACAAGTTAGCCTTGGAGCTAAATTGGCGCCAGTCACAGAAGTCGCCCAAACAGACAACATCGACCAATGTTGTGGACGGTACCAACACCCAAGCGCTCATTTCACACTCTTGGAAGGAGAGCCACCCAGAGGGGTCACTGGACACCTTCAGTACCCACAACGAGCCTCAACTGACTAAGGAGATGACAGGCGAAGGGTCCGCTGTGAATGCGGTGGCTGCAGGGCCACTGGGAGTACAGCAGCACATAAAGCCAAGCAAGGTACCGCTCCAGGTCATGGACTGGGTTCAGGTTCGTGCCGATGAGAGACCGAAGCGATGACTGGCCTGGTCACAGCCGGCGAAACAATGAGCGCCACTGAGGATCATGGCGAAGTTGGGGTCGGCATGTTTCTGGCTGACAGACGGCTCGGTTCGACATGCAATCCAGCTGAGTTGCATCCGGGTGATGAGGCTGTGCGGGAGTCAGTAGAGGTGGTGTCGAGTCTGGGCTCCTGTGTTATGAAGATCGGCCCTTGTCCCGGGGGTCTGGCGCCACCAGGGGTGTATCCACCGTGGGACCGCTGCAGAGCCTCCCCGGTAGACCCACCCTTACCATGGGAGACTGTAAAACGAAAGAGACTGTTTGTTTACTTAGGAGCACAGCTGGAACAACTTAAAGTGGCAGAATACCCCACTTTGCTGTGCTGGGTCTTGTGGCAGTCGACCCACAGGCCCTAGTTTTAGGTTTCGTTCTATGGCGTGTTGAATGTTTTATTTTAGTGTGATTATTGGGGTTCTAGTATACCAAATTAGGGAGGGTCTTAATTGGATGTGTTTTGTGTTTTGTAAAGGGGGGGATGTAGTGATGGGTTTAGTACAATATGCAGCTTGATGATGTCATCACGCTGACATATACAGTGCATCTGGAAAGTATTCACAGTGCTTCACTTTTTCCACATTTTGTTATGTTACAGCCTTATTCCAAAAAAGATTAATTTTTTCCCTCAAAATTCTACACACAATACCCCATACTGACAATGTGAATTTTTTTTTTGGAGATTTTTGTAAAATAATTAAAAATAAAAACCTAAGAAATCACATGTACATAAGTATTCACAGCCTTTGCCATGAAACTCAAAACTGAGCTCAGGTGCATCCTGTTTCCACTGATCATCCTTGAGATGTTTTTACAGCTTAATTGAGTCTATCTATGGTAAATTCAGTTGATTGGACATGATTTGGAAAGGAACACATCTGTCTATATAAGATCCCACAGTTGACAGTGCATGTCAGAGCACAAACCAAGCATGAAGTCAAAGGAATTGTCTGTAGACCTCAGAGACAGGATTGTCTTGAGGCACAAATCTGGGGAAGGGTATAGACAAATTTCTGCTGCTTTGAAGGTCCCGATGAGCACAGTGGCTTCCATCATCCATAAATGGAAGAAGTTCGGAAACACTAGGACTCTTCCTAGAGCTGGCCGGCCGTCTAAACTGAGCCATTGGGGGAGAAGGGCCTTAGTCAGGGAGGTGACCAAGAACTCGATGGTCACTGTGTCAGAGCTCCAGTGTTCATCTGTGGAGAGAGGAGAACCTTTCAGAAGGACAACCGTCTCTGCAGCAAGCCACCAATCATGCCTGTATAGTAGAGTGGCCAGACGGAAGCCACTCCTTAGTAAAAGTCACATGGCAGCCCACCTAGAGTTTGCCGAAAGGCACCTAAAGCACTCTCAGACCATGAGAAACAAAATTCTCTGTTCTGATGAGACAAAGATTGAACTCTTTGGCGTGAATGCCAGGCTTCATGTTTGGAGGAAACCAGGCACCGCTCATAACCACACCAATGGTGGTAGCAGCATCATGCTGTGGGGATGTTTTTCAGTGGCAAGAACTGGGAGACTAGTCAGGATAGAGGGAAAGATGAATGCAGCAATGTACAGAGACATGCTGGGTGAAAACCTGCTCTGGAGCACTCTTGACCTCAGACTGGGGCAATGGTTCATCTTTCAGCAGGACAATGACCCTAAGCACACAGCCAAGATATCAAAGGGGTATCTTGGCTGTTGGCTGCAAAGCCAACAAATCTACCTACGGGTACAAATAAAGTAACCTGAACCTGAACCTGAAGGTGTGGTTTCAGGACAACTCTGTGAATGTCCCTGAGTGGTCCAGCCAGAGCCCAGACTTGAATCCAATTGCACATTTCTGGAGAGATCTGAAAATGACTGTGCAGTGACACTTCCAATCCAACCTGATGGAGCTTGAGAGGTGCTGCAAAGAGGAATGGGCAAAACTGCCCAAAGATAGGTGTGTCAAGCTTGGGGCATCATATTCAAAAATATTTGAGGCTGTAATTGCTACCAAAAGTGCATCAACAAAGTATTGAGCAAAGGCTGTGAATACTTACATACATGTGATTTCTTAGTTTTTCTATTTTTAATAAATTTGCAAATATCTCAAAAATTTTTTCCCATTGTCATTATGAGGTATTGTGTTTAGAATTTTGAGGAAAAAAATGAATTTAATCCCTTTTGGAATAAGGCTGTAACATAAAATGTGGAAAAAGTGAAGCGCTGTGAATACTTTCTGGATGCACTGTATATGGGCGAGTCCGCCATTTCAGGGCTCTCTTGCAATGGCGACTCTGTACGGTGAAGACGTATAGTGTATTGTGACCGGTTATATAATAAAGCTCAGTTAAAATGCAGCATCCTTGTTCGTCTCTTTACTGCCAGGTTTGTGGGTATAACAGGTGGTACAGAGACACAGGACAGACACAACAGCACCAGGTATGTTTTCACTTGTATGAATGTCACAGATCTGACATTTACGTATGTATGTCACCAGATGCAAGGCTGCATGAAGTAAAATAATAAATAAAAAAATTGTAACAGTTTTGTTATGTCCACAAACCTGGCTGTAAAAAGATGGACGAGGATGCTGCACTGGAACTGAGCTTTTCTTATAGAACTAGTCACACTACAGGATATGCAGCTCGTGGTGGAGTCGTCCAGGCAAGAGAGCCCCTAATAGCGGACGCTCCCTATTATATGTCTGTGTGATGACGCAACTGGAAGGTGATATTATCACACCGCACTTCACAATAAAACCCCATCATAGCACCCCCCGCTTTACAAAAACATAAAACACATCCAATTAAAACCCTCCCCAGTTTGGTACACAGAAGCCCCCCCCCCCAATAAACACACTAAAATGATAAGAATCGTAAACACACCAAACAACAACTAAAACTACGGCCAGTGGGTGGACTACCACAAAGCCCAGCACGGCTAAGTGGAGTATTCTGCCACTTAGTGGTAGTCCCGTCGTGCTCCTACCTAAACAGTCTTCCTTTTCTTTTTAACAGTCTCCCATGGTAAGGGTGGGTCAACCGGGGGGTCCCTGTGGCAGCCCCACGGTGGACATGCCCCTGGAGGCAGCAGGCCCCCAGGACAAGGGCTGATTTTCATAACACAAGAGCTCGGATCCCACACCACCTTCGCCGACTCCTGCGCAGCCTTGTCACCCGGAGTGTCCACCTGGACACGTCACAGCTGGTTCACATGTCGAACTAAGCCATCTGCCAGCCGGAAACACGCCGCTCCCAACTTCGCCACAATCCTCAGCGGTGCCCAATGTTTCGCCGGCTGTGATCCAGCCGGTTGTCACCCTGGTTTTTCCTCAGCACGAATCTGAACCCAGTCCATGACCTGGAGGGGTACCTTGCTTGGCTTGATGTGCTGCTGTGCTTTTGGCAGCTCTGTGCTCTCCTTCCATCTGGCGCTGTTGTAACACTGCGGCAGTATAGCAGTCACTGTTGTTGCAGCGGACCCCTTACCCGTCTTCAGCCGAAATTCAACATGAGCACTGAAGGTGTCCGGTGCCTCCCTGGTGTTGCTCATCGAACGGACCCTCCACCCGCTGACTCAGTCGCTCCCACTGCAGCTGGCCGAGTGTGGGAACTAAAGCCATCCGGTTCCTCCACTGAGCGGCTCTCCTTCTGAGAGCATGAGGTGTGCGCTTTTGTGCCGGTACCGTCTGGAAGTACCTCATCCCACACCACAACCATTCAGACCCAGCACTGATGGTGAAACCCAGTCCGTAGGACAGGTCACACCCCATGATGTTATCACTATGCGCCGCCACCTGGAACATGAAGCCATGCACCGCTTCGGTCTTATAGTGAACAGTCAACTCCACAGTTCCAATACTGCACAGTCTATTACCACTGTATCCGTACAGCAGCGCTGGGTTACTCCTGATTCTGTGATGTGGAAAAAACTTTTTCACCGTGGTCCAGCTCAGCATTGACTGCACCACCACCGTGTCGAGCAGTAGTGGTAAAGCAACACCGTCCAATTCCACCGTGCAATAGGAATAACTGTTGGCGTTGGGACTTACCGAGTGGATGGTTGTTGCAGGTGGGCAGGCGGGCTGGCTTACCTGGTGGGCTCCATGGCGCTGAAGACTGGCATACCCTGGCAAAATGGTTCATGTGCCCACACTTGCTGCACTGCTTTCCTCTTGCCGGGCACACTTGCACTTTAATCTGCTGCGTCGGGGACTCACAACCCCCGCAGACGGGGCCTCTTGTAGCAGACCTATGGATTACCGCATTTGCCTTGTAGTCTTCCGCCGTGTTCCCTTCGTCCTCTGAGTCCACTGCATTCGCTGATGTCATCTGTTCTGGCGTCTTCTGTGACTGGCCCCAATTTGGCTCCAAGCCTAGCTTATCAGCAGCCTCCAGCTGAAGAGCTAGCTCAACTGCTCTAGCTAACGTTAAGTCATTAGGTGCCGTTTGCAACCTAGCTCGTAGCCCAGCACTACACGTGTATTTGGTCAATTGGTCCTGCACTATCTCGACCTCCAACGGCCCAAAATGGCACACACTGGTTAACTGTCTTAGGTCAGCGACTAACTGCTGAAATGGCTCATCAACTCTTTGGCATCTCTGGCAAAAGCAAATCTGTTGTACCATCACGCTGTCTGATGTGGTGAAATGATTAGCTAGCAGCTCCACGACATCCTTGTACGAGTCCTTCGTGTCGAGCGTCCGGAGAATTCTTTGGTCCTCAATGCCTAGATTGTGGACAAGTAGCGCTCGTGTCCTCACCTTATCCGGCTTCCCCAGGTCCAATGCTGTGATGTAGGTTTTGAAAGCTTCCAATCAGCATTGCCATGGAACTGGCGGTTCCCCGGGGAGCTCCAGGAAAGGCCTCAGTGGTATTATGCACGCCTCCATGAATTAATCCCCAGTCGCCAAATGTTACGTCCACAAACCTGGCAGTAAAGAGACAGACAAGGATGCTGCACTAGAACTGAGCTTTATTATAAAACTAGTCACACTACAGCAGGGGTGTGAAGACACTGGTTGTAGGTAAAGCCTGCAGGGTCTTGGCCCTCCATGGCACATGATTGGACATCCCTGCACTACAGGATATGCTGCTTGTGGTGGAGTCGTCCGGGCAAGAGAGCCCCTAATGGCGGACGCTCCCCATTATATGTCGGTGTGATGATGCAACCGGAAGGTGACATCATCACATCGCACTTCACAATAAAACCCCATCATAACAAGTTTGCTTCCTAAGGATTAACGATTTAAGAAAGATATCAAATAGGTGCTTTTTTTTGTTTGTTTGTTGCATTCGTTGCACTCCATTGAAACGATATGGAGCAGCTTCAGCATGCAGTAATTTTTAAATTATCACAAAATATAGATCAATAAAATTTTGAACAACTGCCAGAAAAGGGCTGTACGTGTTAAGTTAAATAACAAGCATTTGCGGCATGACAGCAGCATGAGCATTTTAATTTCGGGGTAAGACAAACAGCTGCAGCCGTCTGTATTTACCCCGACATTAAAATATCCAAGAACAGTGTTGTGGTTCTTTGTGGCTCTGACTAGATTCTACGTCTTCTCTAAGGTAAATTTGATTATATCTGTAGAGGAGCTTGAAATAACGAGGCGATGTGATTTATAAACCAAAGTTTATTATCAGCTCCTCTAACAAGTCTCATCTAGGTGCAGCAGCAGAAGAAGTAAGAGAGCGAACACCTTCGGCTCTACGAACTTATACTCGCACATAACAAAAGACATGCATATCAAAAGCTGACATCCCTCATTATCTTAATCCCCCCATTGTCTTCGTACTCCTCCTCCTGGCCCTGGGGGGTCAGGGCAACCCATCCGGTCTCCACCGCAGTGCCTTGGATGCTCTTTAATCCTCACTGGCGGTTGAGACTCTTTGTCCTGTTCTGAGGTGTGAAGTCGCCTTACATATGTAATCACCAAACACTCTCACATGCTTGAACATATGTTGGTTATGGAATATATGATTAATATAGACCACAGCCCCCCCCCCCAAACGACTAAGAAAAGGACAATAGAAACATTCACAGTTTAAGATAATTACTATGACATACTAACTGCTACACCTCTTGCCACAGAAGAAACTTTCCAGCAGCCATGCTCCTAAGAGAGTTCAGTGGTAATCATAACAGCATAGTAAAATCACAAGTCAGTCCTAAACTGTTACAGCACAATTAGTGAACAACTGTTGAGTAGTTTGCATCAGTCCCTGTGCCGTCTGGGTTTCAATCTTCTCCCGAATCTGCTGTGGGTCCGCTTGGGCGTCCTGCTGGGACCTTCCTGTAAGGAATCTGCAGCTTGGGAAGGAGAGTGATTATTTGTTCCCTGCAGGGGGGCTGAGTCTTTTCTCTTGGGGGGTCTACCCCGCCGAGGTGCTCTCGCCAACCGTGCAGGCTCGTCTCTCAACAAGAAGGCAGGTTTAGGTCTGTCAATGCTGACTGTTTCTTTTCTATCCCCAAAATCAAGCACAAAGTGTTTATCACCAGGTTCCAGCACTCTGAATGGCCCATCGTATGCTGGGCGGAAAGTTGGTTTTAAAGCTTCATGCCTAACAAAAACGAATTCAGCGTTTTTCACAGCTTGGGGGACAAAAACCCATGGAAAAGAGTGATGTGCCGGCCCCGGGAGAGAGTCCGGTCCGTTGCTGCCTAAAAACCTCAGGGCTGGAAAATGCCCTGGCTCTGGGTTCTCTGGTAAAAATTCACCTGGGAGCCTGAGAGGTTGTGCAAAAACTAATTCTGCTGGAGAGGCATCTAGATCCTCTTTAGGCGCAGCACGCAACCCCAATAAAACCCAGGGAAGTTTATTTACCCAATTTGTATCCGTTAGTGAGGCTCTGAGGGCGGCCTTTAAAGATCTGTGAAAATGCTCGCATAACCCATTAGCCTGAGGGTGATAAGCGGTGGTGCGGTGAATTGTTGCCCCTAAGCTGCTGGACATGGCTGACCAAAGCTCCGAGACAAATTGAGGCCCCCTATCGGACGTGATGTCCGATGGGACGCCGAAACGTGCCACCCAGTTTGTCAAAAAAACGCGAGCGACTTCCTCCGCTGTGGTTGACGCCAGACGGACTGCCTCTGGGCAGCGCGTGGTGCGGTCTATCATTGTTAACAGGTGTGTGAAACCTTGGGAGGAAGGTAGTGGCCCCATGAGGTCGACATGAATGTGGTCAAACCTTCTAGCAGGGATTCGAAAAGGCTCCAAAGGGGCTTTTGTGTGTTTGTGTACTTTGGCGCGCTGACAAGAAATGCAAGTCTTTGCCCATTCTTTTACGTTTTTGCGCAGGCCAGGCCACACAAACTTTTCGGCGACCATTTTAACTGAAGCGCGCACACCTGGGTGGGTGAGGGAGTGAATCGAGTCGAAAATATGGCGGCGCCATGCAGCTGGAACTAACGAGCAAGGTTGGCCGGTTGAGATGTCGCATATTAGGGGGGGCACACCGTCGCGTAGACCCCTTTTCTCCAGCCTTAACCCTGTTGGTCCAGACAGGAGTGTGCGCACGTCCGCGTCACTACTTTGTTCCTCTGCCATGGCTGCATAATCTATCCCTGCATGGATTGGGGCCGCGTATGTGTCCGCGTTGGTGAAGAGTTCCGCGGCTAAGGTAGTATAATCTGTCTCCTCGCGCTCTGGCGATGTCACAGCGCGAGAGAGGCAGTCTGCTACCACGTTAAGTTTGCCTGCCACATGTCGAATGTCCGTGGTGAACTCTGAAATCGCAGCTAGCTGTCTTTGTTGCCTGCCTGACCACGGTTCGGAAATTTTAGCCATAGCAAAGGTGAGCGGTTTGTGGTCTACAAAAGCCGTAAAACGCCTCCCCTCTAACCAAAACTGGAAGTGGCGGATGGATAAATGGAGCGCTAGTAGCTCTCTGTCAAAAGTGCTGTATTTACGCTCAGTTTGGTTTAGCAATTTGCTGAAGAATGCCAAAGGTTGCCAGATTCCGCCGACATGTTGTTCTACAACTGCTCCTATGGCCAGGTCTGAAGCATCTGTGGTTAGCGCAATGCGGGCCGAGGGATCGGGGTGAACCAACAATGTGGCATTAGCTAGGGCGCTTTTTACTTCCGCGAAGGCGCGTTTGCGCTCCGGGGTCCATTTGACCGCGTTGGAAGGTTTTTGTTTTCTGAGCACGTCATATAGGGGCTGCATGAGCTGAGCTGCGTGGGGGAGGAAGCGGTTGTAAAAATTAACCATGCTCAAAAATTCCTGCAGCGATTTGACTGTTTGTGGCCGTGGGAAACTTTTTACTGCGTGAACATTTTCTGGAAGTGGGACTGCCCCCTTTGGAGAAACTCTGTGTCCTAAAAAATCAATTTGTGACACGCCGAATTTGCATTTGGCTGGATTGATTATTAACCCGTGCTCTTCTAGTCTCTGAAAAACCATAGTGAGATGCTGCTCGTATTCTTCCTCAGACGAGCTGGCTACCAGCATATCGTCGAGGTAGACGAACACGAAAGGGAGGTCGCGTAATACCGCGTCCATCATCCGCTGAAAGGTTTGAGCAGCGCCTTTGAGGCCGAAAGGCATCCGCAAAAATTCAAAAAGACCGAAGGGGGTTATTACAGCTGTTTTAGGAATGTCCTCTGCTCGAACTGGGACTTGATGATAACCGCGGACCAGGTCTATTTTTGAAAAAATGCGCGCACCCGCCAGATGTAGTGAAAAATCTTGAATGAGAGGAATTGGGTAGCGGCCATGCGCTGTCGCATTGTTTAGTCTGCAGTAATCGCCGCACGGCCTCCAAGAACCGTAGGATTTCGGGGCCATGTGAAGTGGTGACGCCCATGGGCTTTTTGAGCGTCTGATAATGCCTAATTTTTCAAGGGTGGTGAACTCGTCCCGAGCTATGGCGAGCTTGGTCGCGTCTAAGCGCCGAGCTTTGGCGAATACGGGTGGGCCCGTTGTGGGAATAAAGTGTTCGACCCCGTGTCTAGCCACTGTGGCTGAGAATTTGGGAATTGTGAGTGCTGGAAATTGGGTGAGGAGTTGATCAAACTTACCTCCTGCTGTGGTGACGCTAGCCTGCATGGGTGGTGGAGAAAGTCGAGCTGAGCAGGGAATAGAAGCAAAGGACAGTGCATTAACCAAGCGCCTGTTCGCTAGATCAACTAATAACCCATGTGCACACAAAGAATCTGCGCCCAACAAGTTAAAACTCACCGCCGCTACAACAAATGTCCATCTGTAGTTGCGGCCGTGGATGCAGAGGTGCAGGCTCTTTTCGCCAAAAGTGTCGATGATGGAGCCGTTGGCTGCCACCGCTCCATTGCCCCGGGGGCCCATGGCCCGGTCTGCTTGGGAGGGCATGACAAAACTTAGTTGAGCTCCCGTGTCGATAAGGAACTGCTTGCCAGTGTGTCCATCCGTCACATATAAAAGCTTGCTTTTTTCGCCGAGAACCGCCGCTGTTAACGGCTCTCGGCTTCGGCGTTTTCCCGAAATTGTGAATTTGCAGGGGGGAACGCATTTGTAAGCCTTCTCGGCGAAGCGGTGGTGGTAATAACAAACGTCGCTCCGTCTGTTGCGTCCTGGCCGTGTCGCTGTCACCGCGGGCTGATTCTGCTTGGTGATTTGTGGTTCCTCGTGGCTTTGGACATCAGCGTTGAGGTCTGCGGATGCTGCTGTGGGTGTCTGCTCCTTGCAGGCGTTGACGAGCCGTTGAGCTTCGTGAGCTAGCGTGCGGAAGTCTTGCTGGGTGCTGCATCGCATGTTGGCCAGCGTCCCTCTCATGTGTGGCGGCAGCGTACTGAGGAATATGAAATGGAAGAGGAAGTTGTCATTGTCCTCTTCTTTAAGTTGCAGCAAGTCCTCCATGAGGGCCTTGGGTCTGCCTCCTCTGTGGCCGTAGACCGCCAGGATCCTCTCGGCTCTCTCCTCGGCTGAGGGGACGTAATTTGCCACGATGGTCGCTTTCAGTTCTTCATATTTGTCCTGGGCCGGCGGCCGTTGGATTATGCTCCGCGCACATCTCGAAGTGGCGGCGTTGAGTTTGGCGACGATGTGATAGAACTTTGTATCATCAGCCGTGATGCCCGCAAGTGCAAACTGGGCTTCAGCTTGCTGAAACCACGAGGCGGGGCCTTCCTGCCAGAAGTCCGGCAGGTTGACGGTGACGGCGTTTGTGTGGACCGTCACTGATGTGTCCGCAGGGTGAGAGTGCCTTGCTTCGGCTCTCTCCGCGGCGCTGGTGCTCGGTTGAGCCCTCTCTATCACTTCTGCCATGGGGGAACATCGTCCTTCTGTTCCCCTGTCTGCATGGGCGCCGGCGTCTGCCTGGGTCGCCACAGATGAGTCGATCGCGGGGGAACGCCTCTGGTCCATTCTCGCGTCAGGGTCACCAGTGTAGAGGAGCTTGAAATAACGAAGCGATATGATTCATAAACCAAAGTTTATTATCAGCTCCTCTAACAAGTCTCATCTAGGTGCAGCAGCAGAAGAAGTAAGAGAGCGAACACCTTCGGCTCTACGAACTTATACTCGCACATAACAAAAGACATGCATATCAAAAGCTGACATCCCTCATTATCTTAATCCCCCCATTGTCTTCGTACTCCTCCTCCTGGCCCTGGGGGGTCAGGGCAGCCCATCCGGTCTCCACCGCAGTGCCTTGGATGCTCTTTAATCCTCACTGGCGGTTGAGACTCTTTGTCCTGTTCTGAGGTGTGAAGTCGCCTTACATATGTAATCACCAAACACTCTCACATGCTTGAACATATGTTGGTTATGGAATATATGATTAATATAGACCACAATATCCAACATATGACTGTGAGAGGAAAGGTTGTCTGTCTCTCTGTGTTAGCCCTGCGATGGACTGGCGATCTGTCCAGGGTGTACCCTGCCTCTTGCCCAAAGATGCTGGGATAGGCTCCAGCCCCCCCACAACCCAAAAAGGATTAAGCGGAAGAAGATGAATGAATGAATGAATGAATGAATATTTTAACAAAATGCAACCGACTTTATTGTGGTGGAAACATTGATATATCTCAGAGCTTTTATTTGTTTACAGTGTTAGCATCTTTGCCAGCGGAGCTAACTAATGGAGCTACTGTCTGCGAGGCCACTTTTTAAGGCCATCTTTGTTATGTCTGTAATAAAGGGTCAGAGTCAGTCTTATGCCATGCAGCGAACTCCCTTTACTGAACACACACAGAACTATATATACAGGTGCCGCAGCCCGCCTGATGTCACTCTGCAGGGTGGCTACAGCAAGCCCCAAGGGCTACCCACATACACCACACTCTCTACACAACATTCCCCTCCCCCTTATAAAGTTCAAAACACATACACACAATTCAGACCCACCCCAATTTGGGACCCGAATCATGCACTAAGGGAAATAGCAGCAAACAGTGAACAGTGATGACCTAACACATTCACCCCCCCCCCCCAAAAAAAAAAAACCCAACTAAAACTGGACTATGGCTCTCAAATACTTAAAATAGTCCTGTTTCACAACAACCATTCACATGCACATCATATCATACTACAATTATTTATGTTACACCACAGTCCATGGGCAGCCACGGATAAAACCTGTTACGTGTGGCCCTAGAGAGCCACACAGAGAGAGCCGAGGGCAAGCCAGTGAGTTGTGATGTTTTATTATAAAAGGGGACAGGGGATCAGGAACACGGCCTCGTAGGCCAGGAAGCACAAATACTCATACAGGGTGACACTCACAAGTTATGCAGCCAGACGAGCAGAGAGCTGGAACCGGGCATAGGGGTTCCAAGACACAAGTACTCATACAGGATGACACTCACAAGTTATGCAGCAAGATGAGTAGAGAGCTGGCACCGGACATAGGGGTTCCAAGACACAAATACTCATGCAGGGTAACACTCACGAGTAAGGCAACAAGATGAGTAGAGGGCTGGCGCCGGATGTAGGGGTTCCAAGACACAAATACTCATACGAGGTAACACTCACGAGTAAAGCTGCAAGATGAGTAGAGGGCTGGCGCCGGACGTAGGGGTTCCAGCCTAAACAGTGCTTAAGTCGCAGCCCCGAATGATCGGAGCTGCTCCTTTTTATCTTCATTAGCAGCGCCTCAGCTGATGAGGATTAATTGGGCCCCAGCCGTCCCGTAACACCGACAGCTGGGAGCCCGCTGAGACGCTGGCCAATGAGAGACAGAGACAGGAAGGGACATGGTCTGAGCGCCGGACGACCCGGCGTCTCATCTCATGGTGACAAAACCGACCCGGAGGCCTGGGGCAGCCCCACGGCATGCACGCCCCTGGAAGCCGCCTGCCCCCGGGGTCGAAGCTGACCTCCCTGGTGAGAATGTCTCGTCTGGACCCGCAGTGCTTCTGCCCGGCACGCCGTCCCTCCGTGCCTGTCGGTCCGTCCCCGATAGTCTTCAAAACTGCTGACGTTGTTGTAGCACCAGACACTCTGGGCCCCTGTGGCCGAACTCTGGGGAAAACCAAAGCTCGCTTGTCAGCGACACTTGTCAGCTTGGTCGCCTCGCCTCTGCGCCCAGCACCCTTGTCCAAGGTGCTCTGCCTGCACTGCCACTGTGCCCGGCTGTCGCTGCTGCTTCCCGGGGCTTTCAGCCTGCTTGCTCCCGCTCTCCCACTGCCTGGACTCCAGCCGCGGGGAATACTCAGTTGAGTACGTTTGCTGCTCTCCCTCTCCGCTGTTGCTGCTCACTGCACCGTCAACATCACCAGCTCTACGGTCACGCACCGTGCTGAGCTCCTTGGGTGGCTCGCTGTCTTCGGTAACCAGGGGCTCAGGTCCCCCTGCATACCCAGCTGGTAGCTTGTAGCTCGGTTTTGGCATGCACCTAGCTTCGTGGCAAACCTTCCCGTTGCCACAGCCTGAGCCTTTATCCTCCGAGCTAACTAGCTTAGCTCCTCTTGGCGCCAACAGTCTCACTACCCACAGCCCCAGCTTCTTGTCCCTTGGACATTCGGCAAAATCTCCCGACAGCCGCCCGACAGCATCTGTATAAAGCTCCGTCTCTCCCAACATGCCGAGACGATGGACCAGAAGCACCCGTCCTTGGTCTCCGTCGAGTCTACCCAAGCCTAGCCCAGTGATATAGCCCCTAAGCATGGCCATCCAGTCCGGCCACAGGATTGCTGGCTCCCCCGGACACTCCAGAAACGACGGCAGAGGTGGAGGTAGCCCATACGCCTCCATGGTTTTTCTCTTGTTGTCAAAATGTTATGTTGTGGCGGAATGAAATAAGGCACGGCGAAGTGAAGTTTAAAAGGGTGTTTTATTCATCCACCAACACAGGACTCACTCCAGTGCTGTGAAAGCGCACTGGAGCGAGCCCTCAGCAAACAGGCAATGCGTGTAGTCTGAGAGCAGTAAGAGAGAGAGCAAGCGATATTCAGTTCACTTATATACCCAGCTAGACAATGCATGCATGGCACATTAGCATCACAGTACAGCAGGAATGCATGGGACATTTACATGAGAGTCACACATAACAATAGCAGGATTACTGGCAGGAAGGAGAGGCTGCCTATTGATATCAGTCCATACATCTCATTGTTCTACTAATTGCTCCAGCTGAGCGCGCTGCTTGTCCCGAAGGCTGTGGGGGTCACCCCCCCCCCCCCCCCAGAGGGCTCAGATGGGGGCTGAGGCGTCGATCGTCCAGCTTTGGGAGCGAGCTGCGGGAAAAGTTCCGTGCCGGAGGAGGGGGCGGGAGGAGGGTGGGGGTAGCGAGTGCCGGCCCGGGATGGCAAAGTTGTCCGGCCCGTGCAAAATTTGCATGTGGACCCACGATGTTGAGGGGCTGTCCCGTTGAACGTGGCGGAGGTCCACAGCGGCTGTGAGAAGAAACATTTGTCTCTGACTCCCCTCGCGGTTAAGTCCAGTGAGGATTTGTAGCGGCCATGAAGAAAAAGAAACAGGAGCTGCAGCTATGTGAGGGACTTGGCGTGTTGGCTTTAGGTGCGCGCGCAGCCCTAAAGCCCTCGGGGACAGCTGACGGCTGGATTCCCATTGTGCGCCGTGGCTGAGACCCATACAAAATCCTGTGTGCGGGCTGCGTGTGTGCTTCAGGTGTGTGAGCAGCCCTGAAGGTTCCGATGTGCAGCGGCGGAGGACGATGGCGGTCTGTGGAGCCGTTATTGTCCCGTGCATGGCGCGCTGTCCTCGTAACCCTCCGGTGTGCGTGCGGGGGTTCGGTGCATGGCAGGTCCACTGTCGAGGCAAGTCAGGGTCAGGGAGCTTGCTGGAGATCAGCGTCGTCGGCGCCGATGGTCCTCCCTGTCTTGTCGTTCGCTCATGCCGGGTCATGCTGAGGAGCGGTGAGAGGGAGTAGACGATCTTTGTCCCTCGGCCGGTCCCAGCGTGGATGTGCAGATCTCAGGCGAGGGTCACACAATGACGCTTTCTGCAGCTCTCCCAGTCGTGGATGATTTCAGAGGGAGTTTGCCTGGTGTCGGTTCTGCGTCGAGGTCTCCCATGTGGCAGAAGGGAGGGCAGTCCATTTGCATCAGGCTGCTGCATTCACTTGTCGTCGGAGTCACCGCCAGGGGCTGCGATCGTTCGTCGTCAGCGTGTTCTTTTCTTCGGGGTCACCAGTGTGGCGGAATGAAATATGGCACAGCGAAGTGAAGTTTAAAAGGGTGTTTTATTCATCCACCAACACAGGACTCACTCCAGTGCTGTGAAAGCGCACTGGAGCGAGCCCTCAACAAACAGGCAATGCGTGTAGTCTGAGAGCAGTAAGAGAGAGAGCAAGCGATATTCAGTTCACTTATATACCCAGCTAGACAATGCATGCATGGCACATTAGCATCACAGTACAGCAGGAATGCATGGGACATTTACATGAGAGTCACACATAACAATAGCAGGATTACTGGCAGGAAGGAGAGGCTGCCTATTGATATCAGTCCATACATCTCATTGTTCTGCTAATTGCTCCAGCTGAGCGCTCTGCTTGTCCCGAAGGCTGTGGGGGTCACCCACAATGTCTGTAATAAGGGGTCAGAGTCGGTCTTATGCTATGCAGCGAACTCCCTTTATTGAACACGCAGAGAACTATATATACAGGGGCCGCAGCCCACCTGACGTCACTCTGCAGGGCAGCTATGGCAAGCCCTGAGGGCCACACACATACACCACACTCTCTACACAACCGTCTTCTCATCCCTTGATCGTTGTGGGAAGGGGTATGATAATATTACTCTTTTTGAGGTGCAAAAGGTCGTGTTCCCGCATTTTTGATGCCGAAGTCATTGTTTTTTAACAAGGAAATATGTCCCGTTTCTATGACAACCCAACTTTCTTAACTAGTACCGGAAGTTGCGCCCATAATTCATACAAGGCATCATGGGAGCTAGGAATAAGGTGGATAGTTCACCAGTTGTGCAAGATTATAAACTGTGTCTCCATACCAAGAAGTTTAAAATTTCTTAATTCTCTGGGAAGTTATTCAGGTAGTGGCGCAGTTTAGACTCGCTGAGTGTTTTGGGTGTACCAATATGGCGGGCAGGTGGCTTCACTCGGCTCTGTACTCGCGCTATCCAGTAAAGTAGACACGTGCGTCGCCGGAAGTTCATTCATCTTTCCGCTTCCTCTTCACAGATCCGCGCTTCTTCACTCCTTCACGTAAGCCTCAACAGTATGAAAAGAAAATGTATGTTTTGGGGTTTTGGTTTGCCGGAGGGGACCGGTCGAGGTTATTAAACTGCACTCATGTGGATGTTCGGCACCGGTACTGGGCCGGTGCCTGCGTCCCCATGCAGCTCTGCTAACGGCTGCTGATGGTGCTCTAGCCCGGGAGCTAACCACCAAAGCCTGCGTGCAGGTCTTGACAACTTTGGTTAATGCAGGCAGGCAGAAGGAAACGTGTCTCCCCCCCGTTTTTTCTTCTGGATTGAAAAGGACGTCAAACGTGTGAAACGTTTGGATCGTGTGAAGGGCTAACCACACTGACAGCTGCATCACTGACAACACAGGCCTCGGAACCCCGCTCCATCTTTAGCTGCAGATGTGTGCAACCACATGTGAAGTGTGGCTGATAGCTGGAATGCACCTTCTCAAACGTAGCACCCCGCAGGAGCCTTGCGAGCCCAGTTCAGGGCTACACAGCCATGTGCCACGCAGGGCCAACACCCCGCAGGTTTTCTCTTCAGCAGATGCTTTCACTCGTCAGCAGTCAGTGGGAAGAAACCCTTTGTTGGAGACCCTGGTCGGAGGTAAAGCCTGCAGGGTCTTGGTCCACCATGGCACATGGTTGGGACCCCGGTGTGGTGGTCTTCTGCTCATAGTGGCCCCTTAAAGCCTGGACAAAGCCTTCTGCAGTTTCAGTGAAAAGAGGTCACACACTCAAGAAGGAAAAATTATATATGAATTTACTGGAAGAATCATTTCTAAGAAAAGCTGAAAATGCATGCCAAAAATTCTCACCAATTTCGGGAAAAAGTTGCGATTTTATGAGGGAAAACACCATGGCAGATTTGCAAGACTGTCACAGTTTCTGGGAAAAACCCCAAACATTTACTAGAAAGAAAATTGAATAATTTCTTACATTTATTACAATTTATGTGAAATGTGCTACAAACTTATCTGAAAAGGGTAACACTTAAAAGAATAGAACAAATTTATTAGAATAGTTGAAAATTTGTGCCATAAATATGACAAATTTGCAGAAAAAGTTGCAATCTTGTGAGGAAAAACTCACAATTTAAAAAGAAAACTACAAAATTTATGAAAAAAAATCACTTATTTTTACGAGGAAAGAATGTTACAAATTTATGTGGAGAGAGACTGCAATTTTACCTGAAAAGGTAACAGATTTTCAAAGAAAAATTTGAGACATTTATGAGAAAAGCAGAAAAATTTTGCCAAAAAGGTCTAAAATTTTGGAAAAAGTTGTAATTTTATGAGGGAAAACCTGTTAATATTAGTTTGTCAGCAATTCTATTGTAAAAAGAACCAATGTGAGCAGTATTTGGCCCAGAAATTTCCACATGGAGCCACAAAACACCTGAGCCTTAAAATGATTCTTCAAAGCTGAGTGGGATCTGGCCTGTCAGCATTAATTACTGTGAAGAAAAGTACATTTTCTTTGTATTTACTATTAAAGTTGCAACTTCTCATTCTAAATTGACAGCTTCACTCAGTAATTTGATTTTTTCCCCCATGTGAATGTGCAGATTTTTTTAACATAATTTTTTGTTTTTTTTTCCTCATAAATTTGACTCATGAAAATTTAAGTTGTGTTCATTTAAACTTGGGACCTTTTTCCTCACATTGGCAGTGTTATGTTTTCTCAACAAATTTACAAATGTGCTGATTAATTTGAGTTTTTTTTAATGTAAATTCATGACCTTTTAATCAAATTTGTGAATTTTTTAAACAAATTTGGGACTTGATTATTTTTTTTTTAAAGTTAGATTTTTTTCCATGTAAATTTGAGACCTTTTGTCATGAAAATTTTCAATTTTTAACATATTTTTTTTTCCATATAAATCAGGGATTTTCTCTCCATATTGTATTTATTGAGTAAACTTTTCTAATTTTTTGGGAATCTCACAGTGAGCTGCAGGTTTCTGACCCCCTGTTTATTGGCAGAGTTTTTTCCTGTTATAGAGCACTGATACATGAACAGTTACTGGAGTAGTGGACTAGTTAGTAGTAGAGCGTCTGCCCCACAGCTGGGAGATACCAAAGATAAAAAACAAAATGGTACTTTCTGCCTTCTAGCTTGGTATTCAGCATAATAGAATGGGGGAAGGAATGTTGGTTACCCAGCCATAGTAAGGAGCACAAGTTAAATGGATCTTTAAAAAACGAAACGTGCCGTGAAGTGTTCTGTCCAAATGATTGTTTCACAGCTGTGACTACACGCAGGCCGCCCACTCCAGATGGAGAACAATGCAAATATGCTTCAGGATGTCACTGGAAAAAAATGGTTTTTGTCTGCACATGGAGAGTCTGCCCATGTCTCTGTCAAGTGTTTTAGTTGAGCACTGCTAGTGAAAGGTCAGAATATTGTGATTCATTTTTTAAACTGAATTATAAAAAAAACTTTGCATATGTAGTGAGCAATATAGCCCCCCCAAAAAATCACAGTATTTCTGTAAATTTTTGCTGATACTACAAAATATTTTTTCTTTTTTTTAAATTTATGTAAAACCAGTTTGACAGGCCAGCATATTATTTGCCTTCAGCAAATTCAGTCAACAAAATAATCTCTTTTCTTCAGTATGTAAGCAGCAGCTCAGATTGAGTTTCACATTCTCTTCCAAATTTGCAACAGAATAATATAAACCACCACATCTAAAGTGCATCAGATGTGGTGGTTTATACAAGATAAGATACTTTATTAATCCACGCCTGGGGAATTCCTTTGCTACAGGAGTGATAGAAAGTAATCCAAAGTTATTAAAATTCTTAAAGGAACTCAAAAGTTAAAGAAACTGAGTGAGTTAAAGTAATGTAAATAAACTATAAAGCTGGAAACTTCAGTATACACACAGGATTCTGGTGAAGAAAGGCTGGGATGAGTGCAGATGGTAATAGCAATAGACTGAGGGGACTGGCAGCTGCTCAAAGATGGACTGTAAAGAATCGTATGGAGTTATTGCATGTGGCAGGAAAGATTTCATGTGTAATGCCTGTTCTGCTTTACGGCTATGAACAGCGCCCAAGTTTGTGTACTTGCGCTCTAACTTGTAGACTAGGCCAACTAAACCAGTGTAAATACAAATATCTAGCCTACAAAATAAGCAGAGTGTTTGAAGGGCTACTTTAATCAAGATCAGGTTGTGTGTGAAAAGGGTGTAGGGTAGCTTTAAAACTGTATGGTGTAAACCTTCCTTAAAATAAGCAAACAATTTGATAGATTTCAAAAAAGCCAGAATTTATTTGCCCACTGGTCAGCAGAAGGAACCAAGGCAATGGAAACAGTTTTAAACATATAACACAAAAGCATTAAATAACTGTTGGGTAATAAACATACACAAAAAAAAGAAGACAAAAAAAGAAACACCTACTCAATGGGGGGGGGAAGGCAATACATCGCAAATGAGGATTCACAAACAAACAGAATTCTTAATAAATCTAAGGCGGCATATCCTATTAATTTGTAGGTCTACTATAAAGGTCCCTACTCGGTACCGAGTGATAAAACTCGGCAGGAAAAGGGACTGAACTCCTTCCACTTGCGCTGCATTCGCCGCATCCTGGACATATCCTGGCAGGACAAAGTGCCCAACACAGAAGTTCTGTCCCGCGCCGGCCTTCTCTCCATGTTCACTCTACTCAGGCAGCGCAGGCTCCACTGGCTAGGCCACGTTCACCGTATGGAGGATGGCAGAATCCCCAAAGACGTCCTCTACGGAGAACTGGCAACTGGCAGGAGAGACGTTGGCCGCCCACAGCTGCGCTTTAGAGACGTCTGCAAGAGAGACATGAAGGCCCTGGAGATCAACACAGAGCGCTGGGAGGACCTTGCAATGGACCGCTCCAAATGGAGAGGCACCCTGACCAGACAGCTCAAGGCGGGTGAAGAGAGACTGACTGCTGCAGCAGATGAAAAAAGGACCCGCAGGAAGAACCGCCACAGACCCAGCAGCACGGAGACCACCCACAAGTGCAACCTGTGTGACAGGGACTGCCATTCGCGCATCGGACTGTTCAGCCACAGGCGGTGCTGTTCCAGCAGAGTAGACGTTTAGGATTCTCTTCATGGTCATCATAGACCGACGGAGGCCGACGAAAGGTCCCTACTCGGTACCGAGTGATAATAAAAAGGTCTCTGACGTTGCAGGCCTGTTCTAATACTAAAATGACACTCCAACGGCCAATACCAAATGGTGGTCGCCATCAACAACCCCGTGGGGTGAAGCCGGGCACTCACCTACACCAGTTACCGTCTGCAAGGGCGGACAGCAGAGAGCAGTCTCAGGAGACGAAGAACGCGGCGCAAAACGACAAAGTGGCTCAGGGACAAATCCAGCGACGTCCTCAGTGAGAGAAAGAAAGAGGGAGAGAAAAGAAAAAAAAAAAGAAAAACCATCCAGCGATGTCCTCAGCGGGTCGTATAGTCAGGGAAAAATCCAGTGCTGTCCTCAGCGTTGGCAGAGATCCTCCATTGTGGGGAATTTGGCCAAACCCAAACCCCGTCCACGACAACAGCAGGACGTTGGTTTGGTGGGAACATGGCACCCACTGAACAGTTCACAAAGCAGAGGGCACAGACGAGCAGCCCTCCTTCACAAGGCGCTCTAAATGGCATCCAAAAGCCAAAAGAATCTCTGTGATAAAACCAAAGCTCTGGGAAAATTGCTTTAGTTAGCTTAGCGGGTCCAACGGTCGACGTCCACGGGCAGCAATAGACACAGCTTACTCCGGGAGTGGCCGCTAGCCAACTACTAAGGAAAAAAACTTTAAGTTCAGAGAAAACTCACAGTTAGCTAGGTTAGCAGGTCCAACGGTCGGCGTCCATGGGCAGCAATAGACACAGCCTATTCTGGGAGCGGCCGCTAGCCAACCACGTACTGAAGAAAAAAAAGTTAGGTCCAGGGAAAAAACTCAGCTAGCTAGTTTTATCGGGTCCAACGGCCGGTGTTCATGGGCAGCAATAGACACAGCCTACTCTGGGAGCGACCACCATTCGACTCAAAACTGAACTGAAGAAAAAAAACCGTTAACTCTAATAAACCACTACACAATCTCTGCCCCCCAACAGCAAAAGCCAATCACAACAATAAAACACAAATATTGTCCTTGACTGATCAGTAGGCAGCGAATAGGAGGTAGTTAGAGTATGGCCCAGTTACGTGCACTGGTAAATATGAGCTTCTGTAGAAAATTCTAGAAAAAGACTAAAACACTATATATGTAAAGCCTATATTAGAAAGAAAAAACCAAGAATGTTACACTGTTTGTAAACAGGAAAAATATTACTAATGTAGTAATACAGCCGTAGATATGTGAAAAATATTACAATGCATTATATTTAATATTATGCAAGAGTTATTTAGAAGTTAACTTATAACAATAACCCAGGGGTTACACATGTATCTGTCCTCGTCTGTTGGAGAAGGATCTCCACTGCTGGAGCCAGTTTACCGCTGTTAGAAGTCACCATTAATGAGATGTCCCGTCAGTAGGCCTGTAACCAGAACACATTTTGATAGATGATAAATTTTCCCGAAAATTATCACGTTAAATAAATTGTTTTTTTTTTCCACAATATCTTTATTGAACCTTTTTTTTTTTTTTTAACAAACATGATACAAACAATCAAACACTAACACTAAAGTACTACAAAAAAAAAAAAATGCACTAAAAACACCAACAACCACCAACAAAATCAAGTCTTCAACAATGCTCCTCTGTTTAGTCTAGACAATCCAATACATAAGTATACACATTATGTTCACCAGTTTGGAATTTACAAGGTCCACACACATCATTCACCTTCTTCTTCAAGAGTTATGTTTAAATTTTTTACATAATCAATAAAAGGTCTCCATATATTCTCAAACACAATTTCCTTTGATTTCAGTATATATGTTATTCTTTCTAATGGAAGGTTTGTTAACATCTGTCTTAACCACTGAGACACATCTGGTCTATGAGTCTTTTTCCATAATAGTGCAATACATTTTTTGGCATTAAGCAAACTGAGGTCTATGAATGTTCTTTCACTTTTATTGAAATTATGCTTTTCTGGGTACAGACCCAACAAAACCAGTTTAGGATTCAATATGATTTGTTTTGAGATTATTTTTTCAATTGTTACCCTCACCTCTTCCCAAAACATTCTTATTAATCTACATTCCCATAAACAATGAAATAGGGTTCCTTTACTTTCCATGCATTTTGTGCATGTATCTGGTATATTTTTGTTATATCTATTTAACTCCTCCGGTGTAACATACATCCGCATTAACCATTTGAAATGTATCAATTTAAGGCGTGCATTTATTGATTTGGTTTGAGCTTCTGTACAAGCCAATTCCCATTGTTCCTCTGAAATTTCAATTTGCAGATCTTCTTTCCAGTAGTTTAATCTTTTCAGTGAATTTTCACTTGAAGATAGTGTCAATGAGTTATAAAACTCTGAAATAATACCCTTTCTTTTACTATCTTTCATCATCATTTTTTCCAAGGATGAATAAATAGGTCGAGTGAGAGCTTTATTTTGATTTGATCGAATAAAGTTTCTAAGTTGAAGATATTTAAAAAAATGTGTTCTATTGAGATTAAATTTGATCCTCAGCTCTTCAAAAGACATTATGTTGTCTGCACATGGCAAATATAAATCCTGAATCTTTTGTATCCCTTTTAAATTCCATACTTTAAATACAGCGTCCGCTCTCCCTGGTTTAAAATATTGATTACCCCATATTGGACTAAATTGTGACAATAACTGTGGTTCTTTTAAATAGTTTTTAGCTTCACACCATATTTTGATCATATGCTTTACAAATGGATTTTTAACTTGTTTTTGTAATTTTTTTGCCGAATCTGAGTATATGAATATGGGAAGAGGTAAAGGTAAATTGTATGATTCCATTTCAGTCCAGTGAGGGAGATCATTTGATGAAAAATAATATGTCATAGACCTCAGTTGTGCCGACCAATAATACAACATAAAATTTGGACATTTCAGACCTCCACGATCAAATGGTAAATATAATAAAGACAAACGTAATCTAGCCCTCCTGTTGTTCCATATAAATTCCACTAACTTTTTTTTTATTCTTGAGAATAGATCTAAAGGTGGTGATAAGGGAATGTATTGAAATAAATAAAGTATTTTAGGTAAAATATTACTTTTAAGTATATTGATTCTCCCGATCATCGACATTGGTAGTGACATCCATCTCTGAGTTAACTCACTGATATCTGACATTAAGGCTTCATAGTTGACACTGGCGACTGATTCTAGCTTAGGCATAATTTGGATTCCTAAATATTTAAACTGATTTACAACATTGAATTGATTTACCTCAGGGGCTGGGTAATTTCTCTGGGTCTCATTTAGCATTAATATTGAAGATTTAGTTTTATTTATTTTATATCCTGATATTTCCCCAAAATTCTTTATTAAATTCAACAAGGTTGGAATTGATTTTTTTAGATTCGACATAAACAAAATTATATCATCGGCGTACAGGGAGATTTTATGTTCTGTTGGTCCAACTTTAATTCCATATATTTGTGAATGTAAACGTATCGCTATCGCTAAAGGTTCAATTGCCATAGTAAACAGTAAAGGTGAAAGTGGACAGCCTTGTCGACATCCTCTATTGATTTTTATTGGTTTTGAAATATTGTTATTTGTTAGGATTTCTGCTGTAGCATTATTGTATATTATTTGAACCCATTTTATGAAATTATTTCCAAGTCCAAACCTTTGTAGGACTTCAAAAAGAAAGGGCCATTCAACTCTATCAAAGGCCTTTTCGGCGTCCAATGATAGGAGAGCTGTATCCGGTGCTTCTTTATTAAAATAGATAATATTAAATAGTCTTCTTACATTATGGAAGCCTTGTCTACCCTTTATAAAGCCATTCTGATCTCGATTAATAATATTTGGTAAAATTTCTTGTATTCGTCTTGCTAAACGTTAAATAAATTGTTGATGTCATGAAGACCATTTTATGGCCCAGTTATAGTGATATGACTACAGTCTATGTACAACTTTTCAAAGAGCTTTGAACTTTTATTTATGAACAATATTAATCACTAGAATGGAAATAGAAAATAAATAAACTAGTTTTGGCCACAACTGTTTATACGTTGCTACGGATGACCAACATATGTGGCTTTGAGTTATTGGTAAGTGCAGTTTGTTTACAACAGGGCTGTCCAATCATGTGCCATGGAGGGCCAAGACCCTGCAGGTTTTCTCTTCTACCCAGTCTCTTCAGTAGGTGTTTTCACTTATCAGCAATCAGTGGGAAGAAATTCAGTGGAATCTGTTGTTGAAGACTGGTTGGAGGTAAAGCCTGCAGGGTCTTGGCCCTCCATGGCACATGATTGGACACCCCTGGCTTACAATATGTGCGGTTTCAGAGACGGCACAGTAGAGAACTACATAGTGAACTTGGGCTGTGGCGATAACTGCAGTTATGTAGTACCGCGCTATGGACAAGCCTACCGCAGAGGATCACGAGCAACCGCAACAACCGCAGTGTTCACTTTTTTGTGTGTGTGGCTAAATCTTGTTCACTTATGTGCCCCTTTTGAATATTAAATAAATTGTTAAATGTTAAGTGTATTTTTATTGCCAGCAGCATGTTTGTAAGGCATAAAGCATGCTATTTGTACTACTTTTGGTGAGATCAGATTGCTTGTGGCCAGTGTTGGGCAAGTTACTAAAAATAGTAACTAGTTACAGTTACTAGCTGCTTCTTTTCAAAAGTAACTGAGTTACTTTTGAGTTAGAGTTACTGTATGATTAAAATAACTAGTTACTTGGAAAAGTAACTTTCACGTTACTTTTAAATGCATACTTAAATCATCTTGCACACATAGCAAGATCAAGGGCCCCTTGTTCTCATCAGAAAAAAGAAGAAAAAACTGATAAAAAGTCTCATCTTACAGAGAAAAAATGTCTCAGATTTACATAAACTATTGTAATCAGTAGAAAGTCAGAAATTTACTAGAAATAAAGCTGTAAATTCAGAGAAAACTTTGGACCCCCTGGTGGGCCGTTTTTGGCTCACGAGCCATATGTTTGACACCCCTGGATCAGTTCATTAAAAACACATATTTAGAGGATTTACTTCCATGAAATAGTTGCATATCACAACAGCATGTAACCGAAAGCACAGATAAATGAAAGTTCACCGCTTTAGAAGTAGCTGTTCTTTACTGCAACAAATCACAGTTACGTTTTCTCTGTGCGTAAGAAAACTTTAAATGCATAAATACGAGCTTCTTGCTCAAAAAACCCCACTCATGTTTAACCACAGAGGTAGGAGCTGTAGGGGGCTACTCATCTCTCGGACAACAGGCGATCAGGGCTCGATATGAGAAGTCGCCACCACCATGCCATTTCTTTTTACCGTGCTGCGGTGTGAACTGGGGCAGGACAGGAAATCGACCCATGGAGGAGACTGACAGCTGTGCCAGCTATGGTAGGGTCAGTTTATTTGCGCTAAAAATAGCTACCCATATTAATAAAACGAGTAACACGAGTAATGCATCTGATCAAATTTCAGTAACTGTAATGCATTACTGAATTTTTAAACAGTAATTTCATTACACAGCATGTTATTGCAAAAGTAGTGGTGTTACAGTAACACGTTACTTTGTAACGCGTTACTCCCAATATGGCTTGTGGCAGATGGAGGGAAGGGAGGTGAGAAAATATCTTAAATTTAATAAAATAATGGGTGGATGGGCTCCTTCTGAATTTATGATCCTGATGATTAAGCTGTGCTGCTGCATAGTGCATTGCTTGTGTGCTGTGTGAACGTGATTTTTCGGACAGCGGCATTATCCAGAAATCACTATGGAGATACACGTAGATAGCTATGCGGGGTCCTGCACGGAGTCTGTCCAGTTTAAGTAAGCTGAATGTCGCAGCTGTCTCCAACCAGTCCACAGACCCTGTAGATGAAATGCTGGTATTACCGCCACTGCTTTATAAAAATGATTGTTGTTTTTTTTTTTTTTTACAGAATCAGCAGTTCATGACTAAAAAGATCTGAGCTCTGCACAGTTCACTCACTCACTCACTCACTCACTCACTCACTCACTCACTCACTCACTCACACACACACGTTGAGAGCGGAGCTGCAGTGAGTTTCTCAACATAGCTTCTGTCATTTATCATATAAGTTATGAACCCTGCCTAAATTACAAGACCACAGGGTCCTAAAAGCATTTGCAGTAATACCGCATATCGCGCTGTTGAGCTGTCTACCATCACTGCATGGGAAATTCCTCCACCGTGACAGCCCTATAGTGAACATTTCAACTTCATTTACCTTAAAGCTGGATTTCCCCTCTGGTCTGCATGTGCTTTGATGAGGCCGGCATGCACTCCGTGCTGTACATGCTCACTTTTTTCGTTTACCAGGCCAAGTGGTTGACGCATGCGCACAACTGTTATTTGTAGTTTCACCCCAGCCCTATGGGTAGCGCAAATGCGCTAACACGTCAGTTTGTTCACCGGCTATAAACGCGAGAGCGATGCAGTTTTTTTTTTTTTGTAGCAAGAACAATGGCATCGTTTCAAGGAGGACGACGAATTACCATTTTTCAGTGCTCTTCTCTGCTCAAGCTGTTGCAAAATGATTCATGTATGTTTATTCTCATCTTCCACTTCCTCTTCGTCTTCATCTACTTTGACTTTGTGTGCTGTGTTGGTAACACCACCTCGTGAATGGGCCGTTCAATCTTGCGCATGCGTAGTCAATGAGGTCAGGCTGCGTGGTCAGAAAATTTTTGGCTGCACGCGGCTAGCAGACTGGAGGATATGACGTAAATTTCGTCACACAAGCCTTCTGGCTGCACATACGCGGACAACAGAGGTGCTGCATGAATCTAGCTTAACATCTATTTTGAGGTGTTTATTTCCAGTAACGCTCTCTAAAGGTGCCTTCACACCAAATGCTACTCTGATGACAGCAGAATCTCAAAGCTAGCGCTATCCCTCTGATGTGAACGCACGAATAAGCGATTTCGCATGTGCTCGCCTCTTGACTTTGTGTGGATTCGCGCTGCCCATTCATGTTTGGTGTGAAGACACCTTAATACAGCTACCATGTTGTAAAAATAACTAACGGTACGAACAGTCATACCAATGATACAGATGTAGTGTAAACATGGATGTTACATGACTAGCTGACATAGTTGAAGCTGACCTATCTAATTGGAGAAAAAAACTGAGAGCTTCACTGTGCAAAGCGATCAGCTGTTAAAAAAGAGCTGACTTCTAGGTGCAGTGGGGACAAACTTCGTAATATGAGTGGACCCCAGCTTGCCACTTCACTTTTTTCCAGCTGTACCTGCTGTGTGAGCATGAGCCCCGCCTCACACAGGGAACATGCAGAGGGACAGAAGCATCTGCGGCCAGTTGAAAATGATGGTGGATTATGTAAACAACAAACACAGATGCACGCAAACAGCGATTTATCGTTGCCAGAAAACTTATCGTGGCCATTTTTTTCCTTATCATATCATTTAGCTGTTGTTGTTACAGGCCCACCCGTCAGTTTCTTCCTATTGAATGATGTATTCTTCAGCTGAACCTGAAGTGGCCAAACTGAAATGAAAATAGAACTTCATACATCAGAAGCTTCACTTCGGAGCAGTGGGAATAATTAGCAAGAGAATTTTGCACGCTCCTGGACAGTATTTTTGCAACTCAGCTGTGTGAAACAGCCTTAAAAAAACATATTCCCACACCGTGTTTGGTTTGCCATGAAGCAGTAACTTACATTGTCATTACTGAGATATTAACTTTTACCCCAGGACCAAAGTTTACACTGGGATTAGGGTGAACAGTATATGGCACACCCCTGCGTTCATATATTCTATACTAAAGTGAGCTATTTCAAGGCTTTTGTGCTTCAAATTTTGATAATTGATATGGATCTTTGAATTAAATTATGAATCATGATGTTCAAAATTTGTTTTAGATGCACTAGTAGAAGGTGGTTTGTCTCTGAACTGAAGCATTCTGATCCTTTATACTGTATGAAAGCTCAGTAAAGTCAAGTGATTTTACTCTGAAACATGCTGGGATAGGCTCCAGCCCCCCCGCGACCCGAAAAGGATTAAGCGGAAGAAGATGAATGAATGAATGAATGAATGACATTCATCCAGATAGGGCGGCGCGGAGTGGTTAGCACTGCGGCAGCACAGCAACTCACCCTTGGCCGGGGGATCCTGGGTTCGAGCCCAGCCCCCGACCAACAGCGGAAGAAGATGAATGAATGAATATTCATCCAGATAGCTTCATCAGTCAGGAATGAATGTGCACAAGGATGCCATGACACTTAAGTGATGAAGCCGTTTGGATGATTGGTGAACCATTTCAAGAGTAAAAAATACTTGAATCCTGTTGACTTGACTGAGGTTTCATACAGTATACTTACCCTGAGATTCTTCACCAAATTATTGTGATCATTGTTCCTTGTCTCATCAGAATGCCAAAGTCAAAGGAAGTGCTGTCCACATCTGGAAGTGAGTCTGACAGTGAAGTAGAGACCAAGGTTTGTACTTCACTGTTTTTTCTTCGAAAAAACAACAACAACAAAAAAACACCATCCATGTACTTTACACTCCATCCCACACAAAGACTTTATCAAGTTGAGCTGCCTGGTTATTTATTACATATTTTTGTTTGACTGGAATGCAGCTTGTCCATATTTATTACATCCAGGGATTTTTTTTAAGCTGAATTATTTGCCATGGAGGGAGGGGGTGGCCTGTTTTGTTGAATACACGCTAAATTAAAGTGATACCAGAAGAAACAGACTGATAAAGCACTAGAGCTCACTTTCTGGATAATGGTGTGTAGGTCAAAGATTGATTCCACTGGGCTGCTCTCCAAAAATCATTCAGAGTAATGCCGGTCACTGGCACTATGCATATCCCTGTTGATGCTTCTTTACAGTGTTAGTGGACAACTTTACCTGGACTGTAAACCATTGATCCATATCTTTGATAAAAGTGAGTTGCAGTTTCATAAGATTTTTATCTTGTAGGCAAAGAGAAAGAAGCCAAGTGCACCAGAGAAACCAGCCAAAAAACAAAAGAGTGGAGAGAGTTCCAAGCCAGGGGGCTCATCCAAGCCTAGTAGTAATGGAGATGACAGCATGTTCCAGGTGGGTGTTGCAGGGATGCGGTAGCTTCAGCTCTGCAAAAAAGCCTCAATTTTAGCATGTCATTTTCAAATATCATGTTATTTGATACATTTTATTATCAAATAACCGAATAGGAGCAGTTGAAAGTGTTTGTGTGTTTTATCATATTTGACTACAACATATTTTTAGCTGGGGTTTCTCAGTAAAAAAAAAACTGATTCAGCTAAACTTGCAAGGCTGCTAGCATTACACTAATGTAAATACAATAATATTACTGCTTCAAACAGAGATCCTGTTGTTTGAGAAGCAGGTGTGGGAGAACTACATAGACATTGCAGTCTTGTAATTTCATCCCATGGTGCGTCAAGAGACATTTCTACATGTTGCTTGTGTTTATCCTTGCATGAAATAAAAGATTAGCAGCTTTCAACTGCCTCCCCCCGCTCTGCCATTATTCTGTGGTAACCATAGCGATGGTGCTCTGTGGTGGGTAGTGGCAGGGTGTAACGTCATGACACATGCATTTTTTTTTTAACATGGAAATGTTAAAAACATTTTCATGTTTTTAACATGGAAATGTTAAAACACACAGCATCGATAAAAGGAATTGATGACATCAGAGACGTGCGATTCCAACGGATGGAAAAATTTAGAACCCATTCCCAGCAGCAACTGGTTTTCAGTACCCATCCCTACACAGTAACATGTTACTTTTGAATGTGGAACCTTCATTATTATTATACCCCATGCAACAATCAGTATGTTTACATGGACACAAGTAACCGGATTAAAAGCCTGATCGGAATAAAATTGCTTCATGTAAACATGGCAATCTGAATATTCTAACCCGATCACACTCATTCGGATCAAAATTTCATTCCGATTGAGAGGGGTGGGTTATGCCGATTGCTAATTGGAATGGTGTGCATGAAAACACTTATTCCGAACGTAGGGCAGAAAATATGTTTACTGCGCATGTCTGTACCCCAGCCACACGTCGACGTGACGTATTTCCGCCTTAACTGCAGCTAGCGGAAAACATAGCGGGAGTAAAACAAAACTGGTCTGTATCGTCCTGCTGTCTCCCTCTGTTCGTCATATGCAGAAGTATGTACTTGTAGCTTCATTACGGAGACCAGCAGAAGCAAAAGTACAGTCTGAATAACACAATACAGGTCAATTTCGAGACGAAGCGGGGCTTGCTAACACCGGAAGTTGCTGTTTCTTCTACTATTTTTTGAATGTTGAAATGTCGATGTGCGCATGTCAAAATGATTTATTCCATTCAAACGTGTGACACACGTCCTAATCAGATCAGCCTTTTCAGGATCCATGTAAACAGTACAATCCTGATCTGAATTGTAATCAGATTGAAGAAATTTTGCCCATGTAACTGTGGCCAATGTTGTGGATGGTATAATGTTTTTGACCTGTCCGTCCAGTCGTTTGACTTTTGTTACCACTCTAACTTTTACACTTCTGAATGGATTGACTTGAGAGATCTACAGAATCTTTGACTGAAACGTAGGGTTCCATTTTTGGGGAGGAGGTCTAATTTTTTCCCAGCCATTTTATGTTGATCAGTTCTCCTTAGGAGCCACTGATGTGCAGATGTGTGCGGTATGTGAGCTTGCTCACCAACGTTTTTTATTTTTGTTTTCTCTTACAGCAGAGTTGAGTTGCATAGTGAGAGATGCCACGTGAGCCTGTGTTAATTCCAGACGTTCCTGGACTTGTAGGGATTGTGTGTGTAATATCTCCACTAGTGTTACTCTGGCATCCATGCTAGAGATTTTATTTTTAATGGAATTAAGGATGTCACTGACCTCTGACTAGTTTTTTTTTTCCTGTGGAGGTTGAGGGGAGGTGGGTGGAAGTGGGGGAAGCTCCATGTTGTCTCCATGTCACACGTCAATAAAACTGACTGCAGTATCTGCCCATAGGACCACTGTAAGCTGTACACACCACAAAGCTGTCTTTATGTAAGAGTGTCCCAGAAAAGCCATTGCATAGAGGAAAAAAATAAGGCATACCCAAACACATGGAAGGGTGATCTGGTTACACACACGTGCTTTGAACTGCTCCCTATGTAGGGTCACCACAGTGGATCGTGGGTCCACATATTGATTTGGCAAGGATATTTTTTTTTTAGGGTGAATACCATTCCTGACACAACCTTCCCCATTTACCCGGGGCTTGGGACCAGCACAAGGAGTACACTGGTTTTGTAGTCCCCCCCCCCCCCCCCCCCCCCGGCTGGATAACCATCTTTCTGACCCCATTCTATTTATGTTGAGCACTAAGCCAGAAGGTGGAAAGTACCATTTTTATGGTCTTTGGTATGACCTGGGTGGGCTTGAACCCATAACTTCATAGCTGTAGGGTCGGGAGCATCAAGGACAACGCTGTCTGTTAAAACTTCTCATCACCCTCTCCACAGTGAAGCATGGTGGTGGCAGTGTGATGCTGTGGGGATTTCTTTCATCGACAGTTATTTTGTGTAAATCTACTGATACCCCAGGACAAAAAAATAGAGAATGCCAACGGGGGGTGAAGACCTTCTAGTCTGATGGTTTCGCCATAATCGTTGGGTTCAGCATTAAAAAATGCAGATTTGTATTGTAACCTGCAGTCACATTGCATTGCATTGTTCAGTGTTTGGCCCTTCTCTTATTTTGTCAGTATGACACATGTTGCTCAGAAACCAACAGAGTTCAAAGACGAGCTGTAGGGATAGGAGTATTGATACTCCTGTATCGATACTTTAGTACCCGCCGGTTGATATTTTGTAGTTGATACATTTTTAAATATCGTGAAATTAAATATCACTTCTGAGAGTTTTAGCCATTAAACTTATAGAAGCCAGCTGGGCTTTTTTTAGATGGTCCTCCGGGTCACATGATTATGGCAGCCTATGGCTGCGCAGCCTCAAGCACTGCCTCAATTGTTACTACAATGCTCAGAGTGAAAAAAGAAGTGTAGTGTTTTTACCCACAATTCAAGGTAATGCTGTGTGCTCTGTTTACAGTAAAGTAGTTCCACTTAGCAGCAACAGTAGCAAGCTCTTTAAGCATTTAAAGACGATGCGTCTGACACTTTTAAAGAGGCTAAACATCACCATGAAGACAACCAGCAAGCCTCAAAGTCCCCCGCACCACCTGCAGTCCATTAGAAGTCATTGCAGGAGAGTTTATGAAAGGCAGTTTTCAGAAAGTAAATTTAAGAAATTTAATTAATTTTGTATTATTCTGAAGTCTAATTATTTGTATTGTAATTTTAAAAAGATTTGTCACCTTATTATTTATTTACTCATTGATCTATTTTATCATTTTATAAGCATTTCTTTCAAGTATTAATTTTCATGAGTTTCATTCATATTTCATTTGTCCTATTAATGAACACTGTGCCATCATGTGATATTTCCTTTAAGGGGGGGAAGTATCGGTTGATATTGATGAAAAAGTGCCATCACTTAATGGTATTGAAAGAAAAATATTGGCATCGTCCATCCCTAAGGAGCTGCTGATTCTTTGTCACTTTTTTTTTGCAGATTGGGAAAATGAGATATGTCAGCGTGAGAGACTTTAAAGGAAAAGTCTTGATCGATATCAGAGAGTACTGGATGAACCAGGATGGTGAGATGAAGCCAGGGAAGAAAGGTCAGTGACATGTGCTGACAGATATACTGAACACGGTGCTGTTGGGTCATACGTGTGTGCAACCATGATCTTGTCTTGTTTCAGGCATCTCCCTGAATCCCGAGCAGTGGAACCAGCTGAAGGAGCAGATCTCAGACATTGATGATGCCATTAAAAGAATATAAGCATTCCTTCCATGTTATCTGTTAAACCGAGTGAACAAGTCAGTAATTAGTTTTGTAAAAAGTCTTGAATTGTTTTCTAATAGTCATTTAATTTGTAGCTTATAGATGCAGCTGTCTGCTCACTCCGAATTTGTGTGAAACTTGTTTTTGAGCTCTCGCAGTAGCAGGGTGTGTGTGGGTGGATGAGTAGGATGCTGGAGCAGGTTCACCAATACATTGTTTTTGTATTCAACAATAAAAAAGAAGCACTAGCTTAATATTGTTTTCCAGTCTGTGTAACACCAAATGGTTTGATTACAGATAAAAACCATGTGTGCTATGTAGAACCAGTTATTGGTGTTTTTTGTTTTTTTTTTTTAAATTTTCTATTTAACCTTTATTTATACAGCAGAAGTTCATTGAGGGGTAACATCTTTTTTTCAAGTGTGAATGTCAACAGGGACCCCCTGTTGACATTCACACTTGGAAGCATAATGCTGCAGATTAAGGATGTTTTCACACCTTAATTTGTTTACTTTGGTCTGAATCATTTTAAGTTTTTCTTTGTATCATTTTCTCCTTGGTTTGGTTCCCTTTCACACAGGGAAAAATTCAAGTGGACCAAATTCCCTCATGTTAAGGGCGCATTCAGATGGCCACTGTTTGGTCCGGCCCAAAGAATCAAACGGTGGCTTCCGTGGATAGTTTGGTTCGTTGGGTGCCATCTGAATGCTCATTGGAACTCTGGTGCGCACCAAACAAGTGAAGTCTGATCCCCCTAAAATCAGGGGGTCTTGGTTCTCTTGCAAACGAAGTCTGGTGCGCTCCGCTTGCAGTGTGAATCCAAACGGCATATCCAGTGGACCAAAGGGCGGAAGTGCCACTCGGTGTTTGTGTAACTATAGCAACACGTAGTCTGAGAGGAGGAAGTGGCATTTGCCGTAGTACATTTTGGGTAGAAAATAACAATAAAGACAACCGTGCAAATCTGAGAAATCCTTTTACCGGTGATAGCCGAGGAGAAAAGTTAAATGTCTCATTTGTGGCAGACAAACAACACGGCTGAAGGGAACGGATTTCCGTTTTTGGTCCTGGCCAATCAGTGAGCCTGATTTTTCTTCTTCGCCAAGATTTTTTCTTCCTGGTCAGTGGTCGTTTTGGCTTCAGCGCCCAAAACGAGCAGTTGTAACTGCGTGACGTTGTCCAGGGAGTTTGATCTGCTGCAGTGTGAATGCAAACCAGTCCAAACAAAGGTGTGAAAATTCTCGGCATTTCCCGCCCAGTCGAATCGAGATCCTGGACTATCCTGGTCTGAATATATCCTAAATCCTGCGAGACTTGTGCCAGAAAGTTCTGTGTTCTTATTGGTCAGATTTTTTTGCCGCGAGAACAGGAAAGGTAAATACAGGAAGTAGGATGACTACTGTGCATTTATGCATTTCTGGGGAGAAAATAATACAAATCATAATCTATGGGGGTTTTCATCGCCCTGGTTATCGTTTATTACATTACGTGCACATACCACTTTCAGCAAATTGTACAGTTTGAAAATGAAGCGAGGCTATGGATGGAAAATACCATGTTAATGTTCATTAATCCTCCAGATCAGTGACATGCTCAGTCAGATATTTTCAAAGATCCATCAAGTATGTACAGTGTAGGGCTGTCAGGGTGGAGGAATTTCCCCTGCGGTGACGGTGGATAGCTCAACACCGTGATATGCAGTATTATTGCAAATGTTTTTAGGACCATGTGGTCTTGTAACAGGGTTCATAACTTATGTGGCAAACGATGGAAGCTGTGAGAAACTCGCTGCAGCTCCGCTCCCAACGTGTGTGTGTAACAATTGTGTGGAGCTCCGGTCTTCCAACAGGCATGAACTGATGATTCTGTAAAAAAACCAAAAACCTCAATCATTTTCATAAAGCAGTGGTGGTAACGCCACTATTTCAACTACAGGGTGTATGGACTGGTTGGAGACTGCAGCAACATTCAGCTTATTTAAACAGGACAGCCTCCGTACAGGACCCTGCATGGCTGTTGTCTGATTTTTGGCACTGTCCAAAAAAGTCATGTTCAAACAAGCAATGTACTATGCCGTAGTTGTTTTGCTCTCGGAGCTAAATTGTCAGGATCATAAACACTCCGCTCAGAAGGAAATAATACACTTTGTGCTCTTTCAGTGCTCACTGTCACGGCTGTATTGAGCAATTCATTCAAACACTTCCACCACTAACTGCCTGCTGGAGTCCGTCTGGAGAGAGAGTGTCCCATGCTGGCAGCAGCAGCACCCGGTGCTGTGGAAGCTTCCACAGTACCGGGTGCAAACATGCTGTTGCCAATAAAATACACTGAACATTTAACAATTTATTTAATAATCATTAGAGGCACATAAGTGAACTAGATTTAGCCACACACACAAAAAAAGTGAACACCGTGTACGGATCCCCGTAATATGTGATGGCGATGGTCTTGACTGCCGGTGAAGTTTAGTTTTATTTTGTTGTTTTAGCACAGTACACATTAAGTAAAATGCATAAACTGTGACCACTGTAAGAGCTTGTGCCTCGTTATGGGTCCATAAACCGATTAACGTTAGTGTTTGTAGCTCAGCTGTCTCTGCTATGCATTGTAGCCTTACTGACAATTCCACGGGCAGGCACAGGAAGTGAAAACAAAACCACCATTATCAGAATAAGTATGCTTTTTTTTTTACTTCAGTGCATAGGATGACATAAGGTCTCTGTAAAATTAACTACTAATAGGAAAACATTTATGCAAAGATCAAAATATAGTGGTGTGATAAAGTGTTTGCCCTCTTATTTTTCATTTTTTTTGTATGTCACACTTAAATGTTTCAGACCATCAAATTTAAATATTAGACAAAGATAACACAAGTAAACACAGTTTTTAAATGGTATTTATTATTAAGGTAAAAAAATCCAAACCTACATGGCCTTGTGTAAAAAAGTGACCCCCCCCCCCCCATTAAAATGTAAATTAACTGGTTTATCACATCTTTGGAAAGCAGAGTTCAATTTCTCTAGCCACACCCAGGCTTGATTACAGCCACACCTGTTCTCAATCAAGAAATCATTTAAATAGGACCTGCCTGATATAGTGAAGTAGACCAAAAGATCGTCAAAATCTAGACATCATGCTGCGATCCAAAGAAATTCAGGAACAAATGAGAAAGTAATTGAGAGCTGTCAGTCTAAAAAAGGTTATAAAGCCATTTCTAAAGCTTTGGGACTCCAGTGAACCAAAGTGAGAGCCATTATCCACAAATGGCGAAAACATGGAACAGTGGTGAACCTTCCCAGGAGTGGCCGGCTGACCAAAATTACCCCAAGAGCGCAGCAACGACTGAGGGGTCACAAAACACCCCATAACAACATCCAAAGAACTGCAGGCCTCACTTGCCTCAGTTCAGGTCAGTGTTCATGGCTCCACCATAAGAAAGTGACTGGGCCAAAATGGCCTGCATGGCAGAGTTCCAAGATGAAACCCACTGCTGAGCAAAAAGAACATAAAACATCTTGATGATCCCCAAGACTTTTGGAAAAATACTCTGTGGACTGACAAGGCAAAAGTTGAACTTTTTGGAAGGTGTGTGTCCCATTACATCTGGCGTAAACGTAACAGCATTTCAGAAAAGGATCATACCAACAGTAAAATGTGGTGGTAGTGTGATGGGCTGGAGCTGTTTTTCTGCTTCAGGACCTGGAAGACTTGCTGTGGTAAATGGAACCATGAATACTGCTGTCTACCAAAAAATCCTGAAGAAGAATGTCCGGCTATCTGTTCATGACCTCAAGCTGACGCACACTTGGGTTCTGTGGCAGGACGATGATCCAAAACATACCAGCAAGTCCACCTCCGAATGGCTTAAGAAAAACAAAATGAAGACTTTGGAGTGGCCTAGTCAAAATCCTGACCTGAATCTGATTGAGATGCTGTGGTGACGGACAGTGACATTTTTTTATTGAACAAATCAAATGATTGTATGAAAATATTACATTCAGCCCATTCCCCTGATTTAATATGTGTCACCATCCTCCATAAATGACAATAAATGGTCATAGCCCATTTTTCACTCAGTGATGCTGCAGTACCGCCATCTCCCGATAGGTGCGGGCAGTCGTGACGTCAGTTCGGTTTGGCCGAGAAAATGGCTGAACAAGAGCAAAGTGATTCCGACAGCGATTACTTTCTCGACTTTGACGACCACAATATAAATGATGACATTGACAACGAAGAATCTGAAGATGAAGTAGTTTTGGGTGGTGCTGAGAGGGGTATTCAGCCTTATTTGTTCGAGGCAGAGGGAGAGGAGAAAGACGCAACACGGACGGGAAAAGAACACGTTTACGATCGGCTGTAAGATATTTCTAGGTAAAAGATGCTTACAAATATTTTTCTTTGGCGACATGCATGGTCACACACTTAATTTTAAAAATCAAACAACCCATTGGTCACTCGCTACATCTTCTCAGCCGCTGATTAGCACCTGCTGGTCTGTGCGCAGCTGGACTTTGACGACCTCAATATAAATGATTACAAATGATTACATTGACAATGAAGACGTTTTGGGTGGTGTGTGGCCTGTCAGCCTTATTTGTTCGAGGCAGAGGGAGAGGAGAGACGCAACACGGACGGGAAAAGAACACGTTTACGATCAGCTGTAAGATATTTCTAGGTAAAAGATGCTTACAAATATTTTTCTTTGGCGACATGCATGGTCACACACTTAATTTTAAAAATAAAACTACCCATTGGTCACTCGCTGCCTGATGACATGTCATCTTCTCAGCCGCTGATTAGCACCTGCTGGTCTGTGCGCAGCTGGAGCTGATGAGCGGCCGTCATCGTCCACACGAGTGAGTTTATAAACAATATTTATTCATTTGATTTAATTTCCCAGATGAATTATGAAGAAACCATTCAATACATTCAATAATCAGTGCAAACGGAATAATCAATGCCAACCCCATATTTTTCAGGCGATACAGATTCATAGTGTTGGGGATTTTTTTGGAGAAGAAGTGAGGGTGATGCCTGCCTGTGCGGCGAGCCTCATCAGAGAAACCTTCCCATCTCATCACTACAAGGGATTTTGCCTACCAAGATTAGATTTGTGAACAATGTTATTTAAATAAAGTTTTGTAAAATCATATATTGAGTTTCTTAATGTTCATGTCAGTGTTATAGTTCTCATAGCTCAGCATTCATCAAAGTCGCATGTCATATACATTTCAATAATTTTTCTACCATTTTATGGTATAAATTTGGATTTACATAAAAGTCATGTTCATCAGGTTCCTCTGCTTGGTCAGAAACATCAACATTGAGTGACAGTTGATAAAATCTGCAAAAAAAGTAAATCATAATTTTATCCCAGAGGTCTCAAATTGGATTACATACATAGAAATATAAATTGATCAAACAGGCACAACCACCTCCCTATACAGCACTGAATACTTCATATTTGATGAGTATGAACACCCTAATATGCTAATATTTGATAAGTTGGTAAGGCAATGCAAACCATGGCTTGGAATTCATTTAAGATGTTTAATAAACATTCGCAGTGAATATTAAAAATAAAAAAATTACCCTGTTTCCTTTAAGTGTTCTGACAGTTGATCGCAACTGTCACTGACCCCGTTCTCAGAGTCACACTTGGAAATCGAGGCATATATAGTTGGAATAGCCGTTTTCTTTATCAGCAATCTTTTGGCAAATTTCATTTCAAATTGACATGTCTGGCCCAGGAAACACGCACGCAGGCTCAGGATAGATTTAACAGCTTTATTCAACAAGCAGGTGTGTGTGAATGGATGTGCTGACGAGGGGCAGGTGTGCGCCCAGCTGACGCCGCTGAGGAGCGGCGAGTTGTGACACAAATTGCATCTTATTCTCGAAATCGCTGTCAACGAAATCTATACTGCACATTTTTGGTGTTTTACCGACATAAGTCCTTTTTTTTTTTACGTTTTCTGAACGAATTTCACCCAGGCCGTTCTGATATTCACAGGGACGGGACATTCAAAAACACTCACAGCATGTTCCTCTGGTATAACGTCGCACCCGTACACAACACAACGACAAACCATAATTAATTCGATTCCTGAAATCCTAATGTTAATAAATAATCTATTTGTAATCCAAAAGTATTCCGAGAAATATCCGTAATCGCCGATTTTAAAATGTAAAAAAAGTAAAAAAAAAAAAGCAATGTCCGCTGACTGTGTGACACACCGAACTGACGTCACACAGTCAGCGGCCATTTTAGCTGCTGATCTTGGCTGGGTCAGACGGCTCTCCACAACAGCGTACTTCAAGAGCGCATTGTCACCTTATGCGACATACGTTGACACCAAAACATGTGGGGTTCCAATTAGCTCGTCTCAGACAACAATTTGAGATATGATTTAGCGATTTTGAGTTTTCCTCTGTCCGTCACCTTTAAAGTCCTCGGACGGTGACATTTTTTTATTGAACCAATAAACTGATTGTATGAAAATATTCCGTTCTGGCCATTCCCGTGATTTAATATGTGTCACCAGCCTCCATAAATGACTTTATTTGGTAATAGCCCATCTTTCACTTAGTGATGCTGCAGTACCGCCATCTGTCGATAGGGGCAGGCAGCAGTGACGTCAGCTCAGGAAGAAGTGAGGGTGATATTGCCTGCCTGTGTTGTGAGCCTCATCAGAGAAACATTCCCATCGGATCACTACAAGGCATTTTGCCTACCAAGATTAGATTTGTGAAAAATGATATTTAAATAAAGTTTTGTAAAATCATATATTGAGTTTATTAATGTTCATGTCAATTTTATAATTCTAATATTTCAGCATTCATCAAAGTTGCATGTCATATACATTTGAATAATTTTTCTACCATTTTATGGTATAAAATTCGGGTTCAATTCGGCACTCAATGTGGTGGGAACTCTGGCTTGTACATAGTGCCACTCCTCCCATAAGTAGGTTGGATCAACCAAGGTTTTGTTGAACAGAGTATTCATCAGATCATCCACATATTCTGAAAAAAAATATATTCAATAAAAATTAGACATCCATTTGACTACAGTATGAAATACAAATCTGACCCAAATTAACATAATTTGATAAAAGCTATGAAATGTGAAAGTTGAATGAAGACCAACCCTCCACCCACTGTAAATATCATATACAAGCCTAGAAAATGATACTAATATTTCTTATACTCACGGAAAGTTGGATTAACTTTCTTTGCTTGCAGTTTATATCCGCCTTTTTTGAATTTTGGGTACCTGATGATGAAGACCGGCTCACCATCACGATTCTGTGCCTGCTTGCGGCCTGCATTTTCATTAAAGTGCATTGCAGCTAAACAAAGTCTGTAATTAGAATATTATCACAATGATTTATTTTTGGACATATAAGTGATCTATCAGCAGAAACTCTATGTAATTGGCACTGTTATTGTCGGCCGTCATCCCGCTCATCAGCTCCAGCCGCGCACAGACCAACAGGTATTAATCAGCGGCTCTTAAAAGCCAGCGTCATGGACAGCCCGGCACAGAGTCGTCTGTCTTCCTCGACCGAGTATGAGCCAGAGCTTCGTTTCACAGCCAAGTCAAGAACGCCACGACAAGACCTACCACGTAAGAAGACTATTTGCTTTTCTACGCCTAATCTTTACCCCTGTGCACAGGTGGACCTCCCAGGCGGCGGACCGGTATCTCCAACGGACGGAGAATTACCCTCTCCCTTCCGGAGCTCCTCCTGGCCTTCGCTAATTCAGGAATTTTCTCCACTGCAGCTGCAGGTACTGTCACTCCCTCTGTCACAGGAGTCATTATCACCACGGTTACGGACATTATCACTGTCACGGCTACGGGAACAGTCAACGTCACAGCTGTCAGTGCAGTCATTGCTCTCGCCACGAACTCCACCACGGTTACTGGAGTTATCACCGTCACAGCTTCAAGCACCAGAACCACCACAGCTCACGGACATCGGGGAACAGCCAGATACAGTCAGAGACAACCTCAAGTAAGCTGCACACCTGCACTTGTCCTTTTGTGCTGAACAGCCTTAACGGTTTCTGCTTGTGTGTTCTAGGGTTGCCAGGTTGTCTTCTGTATCGCTCAGCTCCGGTGACCAGGCTGCTATATCTGCACTTACACTTGCACTACACTCACTCACACTTGACAATAAAGAATAATTATTTTGTATGTGTCTGTGTCTGTCTCTTGGGTCCTGAAACATGTCAGTTATTATAATTGCATTTCATATTTTTGGTCACATATTGCATCTCCTCACCTTGTCAACATTCCAAGGAATGAGAAGTGTACACTCTTTGGTGCAAAATGAATAAACAGACTGTGGAAAGCCTCCACATTTGAAGTTTGCTGCCCTGGACTCAGCTTTCGCACATCCCTGAGGACCCGTGTTTTGTTGATCATAACTTTTTCACAGCCCTTTGTGCCTGAAATAAATTGTAGGTGTGAGATATGTCACCAAAAATGATGAAAATCAATGGGATAATTTATATATATATAATACATGCACTGTTTCATTGTGTGAAACTGTTTTTTGTGTTAGGTTGCAGTCTCTCAGGAGCTGGGGGATCGTATGTAGTGCTCGCATCTTTGTACTGGTTGATGCGCAGGCAGCAGAGCAGCGCGCCGTTCAGCCGGAAAAAAGCAGAGGACAAGGGTAACGGGCACCACACCGAGACAGGGATAATCGGTGATAATGTTGCTTACTTGCAGGGGCAGGTGGCTGGCGTCGGCAACTGACGAGGCACAGGTGTGCGCGCAGCTGGAGCCGCGAGTCGTGACACAAATTGCATCTTATTCTCGAAATCGCTGTCAACGAAATGTCTACTGCACATGTTGAGTGACTTACCGACATCATTCCAATTTTTTCGCGTTTTCTGAACGAATTTCACCCATGCCGTTCTGATTTTCCCAGGGACGGGAAATTCATAAACACTCACCGCATGCTCCTCTGATATACCGTTGCACCCGTAGACAACACAATGCCAAACCATAATTAATTCGATTACTGAAATCCTAATCTTAATAATCTATTTGTAATCCACAAGTACTCTGAGAAATATCCGTAATCGCCGATTTTAAAACGTAAACAATAAGCAATGTCTGCCGAGCGTGTGCGTGTCTCTCCCTGAAATTACGTCACACAGTCAGTGGCCATCTTAGCCGCTGATCGCTTGGCTGAGTCAGACAGCTCTCAAGGACAGCATACTTCAAGAGCGCATTGTCACCTTATGCGACATTTGTTGACACCAAAACATGTGCGGTTCAAATTAGCTCGTCTCACACAAAAATTTAAGATATGATTTAGCGATATTGAATTTTCGTCCGGCCGACGCCTTTAAAAAGGGAGTTCATGCTTGAAAATCCTCCAATGTGGTTGAATTACAACAATTCTGCAATGAGTGGGCCAAAATTCCTCCACAGTGCTGTTAAAGACTGACTGCCAGTTATTGCAAACCCTTGACTGCAGTTGTTGCTAAGGGTGGCCCAACCAGTTATTGGGTTTAGGGGGCAATCACTTTTTCACACAGGGCCATGTAGGTTTGGATTTTTTTCCCCCTTAATAATAAAGACTTTCATGTAAAAACTGCATTTTGTGTTTTGTGTTATCTTTGTCTAATATTTAAATTTGTTTGATATGAAAATTTTAAGTGTGAATAACATACAAAAAAAAATCAGGAAGGGGAAAACACTTATTCACACCACTGTACATATCTCATGATCAGGTAACTAACCTAAAATAAAAAAAAACCTTTAGCAGTTATTTACACCACGGATGCTCGTTATCCTCCGTGGTAGGCTTGTCCATAGCGTGGTTCTAGATAATTGCGGTTATTGCGACAGCCCTATTACAGTGGCATTAAATGTTTTATAGTTTGCTGCTGATCCTGTTTTAGTACGGTCCCTTTGTCACCTTTTTTTTTTTTTTTTTTGTTACTTATTTGTACCCGTAGGTAGATTTGGTTTGCAGTCTGGTGACAAGCCACTGGCTGCTAGTCGCTGCGTGCGCGAGCGCCCTAAACCTGCATGTTTTTGGTATGCGGGAGGAAACCGGAGAAATCCCGGAGTAAACCCACGCAACACGGGGAGAACATGCAAACTCCACACAGCTCACTGTTGGTCGGGGGCTGGGATCGAACCCACGATCTCATGATCCCCGCGATCCCCCGGCCGAGGGTAAAACTGTACTGCCACAGTGCTAAACCACTGCGCCACCGTGCAGCCCTTGCACCAGAGTTCACCATTTGATTCAAATTGAGACCACCTCTTTCAGGAGGTCTCAGTACAGTTGGTTTGGTGCACACCTGAGTGCGATTACCGTGTTCTCACCAGACAAAACGAACTGCACTAAAGGAGAAAACCAACTCTAGTTCGATTGAAACAAATTAAAGCCTGTAGGTGTAAAAGCACCCTAAGTCAGTATACCATAAGAATCTTTCACTTTGTGATACAAGAACCAAATTTGACAAATAATGTCCAGAATCTACTCTTTCAGAAAAGCATGGTATCCACGTGGAAGTCCACGGTTTCAGCCATTTTTCAGCATGGCTGGCTCATGAAATGTGAAAAAAAATAAATAAATAAAAATCTTTTCACTATAAAACATAAAAGGCAGGGCTGTGGAAGATGTGTTCAATGACGAGACATGAGTGTATTTCTCAGGTTCGGCTTTATTGCAGAACACATTCATCCAACATTCTCAAAAGCAAGAAGAGGCAGAATAACATTACAGCTCACTCTTATACCTCCGGGGGATTAAGAACTCAAGTCACATGGTGCTTCTGCAAACATTCAATCACAATGCAAGTCTCTGAAGATTCACCATTGTCTCTTATTCTCCGGTGTCCCGGGAAACCCCCCAGGGCCTCCTCTGAGACAAGGGCCCGACTTCACACCTCCTCGCCATCACCTGTCGGCCCCCGTCGATCCAATCTCCTGTTCCTCCAGATGTGAAGCCTCAATCCACATAAGCCATACATTTGTGGGAGATATGAACCAGACATATGTGCCACACTCTTGTGGGAAATATGAACCAAACATATGTGCCACAGGGCATATATTAATGATCTAGGCCTTCAATTGTGTGTAGTTTGATATGGCACATTAAATGTTACCCTCAAAAATTCAATATGGTCCCTGGTTTCCAAGATGGCAATTATTTTCTTATTCAAATTTACATTTTTTTATTTTTTTTTTAAGCTTATCTGATTGGAACCAATGTCTTAGTTTAATTTATTGGTTTATTTGTTAGGGACCATGTACAGAAAAAAAAAACACAGGGTAAAGATGCTTTGTAACAGATTGTAGCGTTCTCACTAATTTTCATCTGTAGTCCCTGAGGCAGGCAGGAAGATTTTAAAATAAAAATAGCACATGTAGAAAGCAATTCAGGTTGGGTTTCAGAATCTGTTATCCCTGAAACAAGCAGGGAGTAAGTTTATTTTTATTCCCCCCCCCCCCCCCCCCTTGTCCTGTCAGGCAGCTTGGTGAGCAGAACAGAAATCTGCTACCGTTATTGTGCTAAAACAGATTTACTTTGTCAAAAGGAGCTTTATACAGTACCTATACTGTATATTGTAAACTCCTCCTGTAATAACTTTTAATACTTTATTTAAATTACTTTACCCATGAAGGACCCGACAGGATGGGGAATAGGGAAAGGAAGTGTGGGGAAGGGGAAAGAAAAGGGAGAGGAACAGACAAAAAAGATAAACAAACCAACAACTAAAACTAGCAGAAGACAGACGACTTCTTACACCAAAGTGGTCTCAACACGAGTCTGGTATCTGCACCTGTTAAAGGGGAGACATTTATGTGTGTGTGTATCCATGTGCATGTATATGAGAGTGTGCGCAAATAAGTGTGCATGTGAGTGGTTTGTCAGGAAACGTATGAAGATGGTGGCCAGTTGCAGCACCCCCCCCCCCCGAAAACCCAAGTAGGCAAGGCAGCACCACCAGCCCCACAGAACACAAATTTCCGAGGTCAACAAGCCCCAGGAAAGCCAGGCATCTGCCCCAGGAGGGACGCCTGAGGGAGGCCAGGCAGCCGGTGCGCCGGGCCCACATCCCCGGGCCCCTACCCCCCAGGTCAGAGACCGGCCTGCAATCCCGGCACGAGCACCCCCCCCCCCCCCCCCCACGCGCCACCGCTGCTCACCCCTGGGACCCCCACGCTCAATGAAGCCCCCCCATCCAGGGGAGCCTACGTAGCCAAGAAGCATTACCCCCTTAATCCAGCAGCTCCCAACTAGCAGACAAACCCATTCACACCCTCATGCTCTCATACGCACCCACATGCACTCACTCACTCTTGCTAACCCACCTCCCCACACAATCCCACACTTGCACTCCCGGACCCAACCATTCTCTCTCACTCCTGTCCTCGCTCAATCTCGCTCCCACTCGCTCCCAGGGTCACCCACACTCACTCACGTTAACCCATACATGCACTCTCACTCCGACCTACTCACATCCATTCGTGCTAAGCCCCACACACTCACCCACCCCAACAAGGATGACCGCGATGCAGATACAGCGAGCATGAACGCGCACCAGCGGCCGGGGAGACCGCTGGTGCAGGCCAGCAGCCACCTCCCCGCCGACCCATCCCAGGGCGGCCGTGGCCACAGATGCAGACCCCCAGCGCCCACTCGAGCGACTGATCAGCAGACCACCACAGGTGCTCCGAGATGCCACCTGACATGCAAAGCGCCACACAAAATCCCACCATCTCCACTCATCACTCCCTCACTGTTGCTTACTGTCTTGTTCAATCACTCTCTCACTCCCTTGCTTGTATCTATTCATTCGGCTGCACCCAGGGATTTTGACATGACGGGGTCCCAGGCCCCCGGCAGAAGGAGGGCAACAGGGGTGGGGGAAGACCCCCTTCCCCTCGCACAAATCATGATAGGTGTGTGTCAGTTGTATGATGATATTGTGTGCAGGTGTGTGAACTACCAGAGTGCAGTTAAAATTGGGGGCATTGTGGTTGGAGCACCACTAGCCACTGCGATAGGCAGCGGGGCCTCCATCCCCCCAAGCCCTCAGTGTCTAAAATGCAATTAAAACTGAAGTGAGGGCAGCGCCACTGCGCAGCAGACAGCGGTATACCCTTCACCGACCCAGTGCGGCACACCCCGGCCCTACAACCCTAAGTGTATCCAAGAAAATGTATGTTTCACCCAGAATTGGGGGAGGGGGGTCCAAAAGGGAGCCCGTCCCCCCCCAGAAGCCAGCTTGCAAACTGGTTCAGGAGGCCACACTGCCTCCAAATCCTAATTCAGGGTGAGGGCCGCCAGGCCGAGCAGCCCAGGACCCACCAGCGTCGCGCCCCGGTGCTCCTAGCACCACAAACATGATGGAGTAGCCACACCCACACCCACTCATCTTGCATACACAAACATGCACAACAATAATAGTCACAATAGGCTGGACCCATACGGCGCCCCACACGCCAAGCTACACCCCTGAGCGCCCACTGCAAGCCCACCAACCACCCAAACCAGACACACGCCGGCGGCAGCAGGCCGCCCCGCAGCCACAGCCACCCTGGAGCAGCCCGACAGCAACACAGTTGTCAACCTGCTCCAACGCCCCCCCCCCCAAGCACCCAAAGACACCAGGAGCAATGCGACAAAGCGTCCCGCCCCATGATACAATGGCAGGGCGGCCGGGACAAGCAGGCCCCGAATCGCCAACCCCCAGGCCACTAGATGGTCCGCCCCACTCCCACCACCCAGCGAGGTTCCCCCACCCACACACACATCCTCCACCCCCACACATCCACCCACAGGTATCTGCACCCATATACACACACACCCACTCACCCTCATGAGCACACAAACTCACCATCACACATGCCCAACTACACCCACACACAGCCCCACATGCTCACACACAACACACATGCATGCACCAGCACACACCCCCACTCATACCCACATGCATACGCACCTGCATACTTACACATACACATACACATGTACATGCACACCCACACCCGGAGGTTGGGGAGGGTGAACCTCCTTCCCCTCCCCTCCCCTCCCCTCCCCAGGACACAGGCACCCATCAGGGAGTAAGTTTAAAAGGTAAACAGATGAAACAGCACACACACAAAAACAATTTGAGTACAATTTCAAACAGCTTCTCAGCTGTTAGCTGAGAAGCTGAGAAGCTTCTCAGCTAACAGCTTCTCCTCCATATTAACTTAGCCAGGCTTTGCGCAATGGAGAGGACACTCCAGCTTCGCTATGCAGCATCGATACAACATGGGAAGCAGCAGTCTACCGGTTATAAGTCTTTGTTCGATTGGCGTAGAGCTCGACGCCAGGGGCTGCTTCCGATGGTGGGAGGGGCCATTGTGCTCCACTGGGCAGCTACCGCCCGCCTTAAGCTGGGCAGCCCCCAGCCAATAAGGTGCTGTCTCGCCACGGACCGTTAACCTCACTGGGTGCGTGGGGTCTAGGGTGAAAACCGACAAGCGGTTCGATAACCTCGCACCAAGCAACAAGAACAGAAAGAAGAAAACACCCACCCTAAAGATGGGCACATGGAATGTCAGAACAATGACACCAGGTTTCTCTGACGATCTTCAGGAAATCAGCGATGCTCGCAAGACAGCAGTCATCGACATGGAACTGAGCAGACTGCAGATGGACATCGTCACTCTCCAAGAGACCAGGCTCGCAGGGTCAGGATCTGTGAGAGAGAGGGACTTCTCCTTTTTCTGGCAGGGGAAACCACCTGACGAGACCAGGGAACATGGAGTTGGATTTGCGGTTAGGAACACCCTCCTGGGATCCATTATTCCACCCACAGAGGGAAGCGAATGCATTCTGTCCCTTCAGCTTCACTCCTCAGAGGGGACAGTCAGTTTAATCAGTGCCTACGCACCAACACTGACGTCTATGGCGGAAGCTAAAGACAAATTCTACGACATCCTCAGTACCGCCATAGAGAAAATCCCAAAACAGGAGCCATTGTTCATCCTCGGTGACTTTAACGCTAGAGTTGGTGCCGATTACAACTCTTGGCCTACCTGTTTGGGCCAGTTCGGCATAGGAAGGATGAACGAAAATGGATAACGTCTACTGGAACTCTGTTGCCATCACGATCTCTGCATCACAAATACATTCTTTAACACGAAGCCCCAACACAGAGTCTCCTGGAGACATCCAAGATCCAAGCACTGGCATCAGCTTGATTTGATTCTCACCAGACGCAGCTGTCTACCCAGCGTCCAGATCACACGAAGCTACCAGAGTGCTGATTGTGATACAGATCACTCCCTAGTATGTAGCAAGGTCAAACTGTGAACAAAGAAAGTGCACCGCACAATAAAGGAAGGCAGGCCTCGCATTGATACAAGTAAGACGCACGACCAGGAGAAAGTGGAGGAATTTGCATGCGTGCTTGAGGAATCTCTCCCAGGCCGTTCCGGCGCTAGTGCCCAAGAAAGGTGGCAGCACTTTAGAGATGCCATGCATAAGGCTGCCATGACCACCTTTGGCAAGAAAACCAGCAGGTCAGCAGACTGGTTCGAGGATCACTTCGATGAAATGATCCCAGTAATCGTGGAGAAGCTGAATGCCTTGGTAGCTTATAAAGCCTACCCCAGTGAACGCAACCTGCAAGTCCTCTGGGCCGCCTGTAGCAAAGTCCAGCAGCGTGCCAGGCGATGCGCCAACGACTACTGGCTTCAGCTCTGCTCCCAGATACAGCTGGCTGCAGACACGGGCAACATCAAGGGGATGTACGATGGAATCAAGCTGGCCTTGGGCCCTATACAGAAGAAAATCGCTCCTTTAAAGTCTGCCACAGGGGAGGTAATCCAGGATGGGGCACAACAGATGGAGCGCTGGGTAGAGCACTACTCTGAGCTGTATGCCAGGGAGAACATAGTCACTGACGATGCCCTGAATGCCATCGAATGTATGCCTGTACTGGGGGAGTTTGATGGAGAACCGACCATCGATGAACTGAGCGAGGCCCTTGACTCCCTTGCCACCGGCAAAGTCCCCGGGAAGGACGGCATCCCTGCCGAGGTTCTGAAGTGCTGCAAAGGGTCACTGATCACGGAGCTGCATGAAATCCTCTGTCTGTGCTGGAGAGAAGGTGAAGTGCCGCAGGACATGAGGGACGCCAACATCATCACACTATATAAGAACAAAGGTGACAGGAGCGACTGCAATAACTACCGTGGCATCTCTCTCCTCAGCATCGTTGGGAAGCTGTTCGCTCGTGTTATCCTCAAGAGGCTTCAAGTTCTGGCAGAGAGAGTCTACCCCGAATCGCAGTGCGGGTTCCGAGCCAACAGGTCTACAATCGACATGGTGTTCTCTCTTAGACAGCTGCAGGAGATACGTCAAACAGGTTCATTTTGTCTTCTTTCAATTATTTATCCTTTTTTTTTTTTTTTCCTTTGAAAGACAAAAGTAAAATAGAAAGATGTCTTTACCTTCTTTACATGTTTCAACTGCACTGCAGCCTTCATCAGAAGAGTCAGCTGATTGCTGCCAGGTGACATTTATCAGCTGATTTTCGTAGGCGGGGCCAGCTCAGCAGATCTGTCAGATCCGCTGAGCCGGCCCCGCCTCCCGCCGTCAGATGGTCTCTGGAGAATGTGGTCCCAGGTGTGAGAAAGCATAAAGGCCCCCTCATCTCGGTTCATGGTGTCTTTTCCCCGCTTTCTGATCTCTATTGCCTCCTTGATCCAACGTTTGTGTCTGTTGCTCTCCGATCCAATAATTTTTGTGTTGTCCCAGTCCATGATGTGATTATTTCTTTTGCAGTGGTCCGATATAGCTGATTTTAATGTCTCTTGTTCTGCTTTTTCTTTTTGTGATCTTGTGAGTCGTCCTTGCGTTTCCTTCTCACATTCCTTTTGGTGTTCTTTTTTTCTTGTGGTGAATAATCTTCCGGTTTCTCCAATGTAGGTTTTGTTACATGATCTGCATGATATTTCATATAATACATTGCATTTATTGTCTTGTTCTATTCTGTCCTTGGGGTGTACTAATAACTGTCTTAATTTTTTGTGTGGTTTGACTGCTGTGTTTATTTTGTATTTTTTCATGATCCTTTGAATTGGTTCCGTGATCCCTCGTATGTATGGTATAGTTATGGTTTCCTTGTTTTTGATTTCAGCTTTTGTTCTGTGTCTTGTGTCCTGTTTATTTTCTTTGTTTTTGACTTGCTGTTTCCCTTTGTTTATGGCCCATACTGGATATTGGCAGCGTATAAGTGCATGTTTTATGTGGTTTTCCTCTTCCTGTCTGTCTTCTTGTTCCGTGATGATGGTGGCTCGTTCATATAATGTCCTGACGACTGATAGCTTGTGTGCTGTGGGGTGTTCCGATGTCCAAAGTAGGTATTGATCTGTGTGGGTTGGTTTCCTGTAGACTGTGATTTTTATGCTGCCATCCTCGTTGTGGTGGATTTTCATGTCCAGAAAGGCTATGGTGCCATTTTCCTCCTCTTCGTGTGTGAATTTTATGTTCCCCGTACTGTCTGTACTGTTCAGATGGTCAGTGAGTTCTTGTGTATGTCCTTTCCTTATTTTTTCCAGAATGTCATCTACGTATCTCTTCCAAAGGGTGGGTTTGCATATTGTGGGTGCTGTGTTGATGGCTTTATTTTCCAGATCCTCCATAAAAAAACTGCTCATGATGGCTGATAGTGGGTCTCCCATTGCAAATCCTTCTTTTTGTTTGTAGATTTTTCCTCTGAATTGAAAATAAGTGGATTTTGCAACAAACTGTAGTAATTTGGATATGTCATGGACTGTGAGGTTGGTGCGTCTTTTTAGGGTACTGTCCTTGTTGAGGCGTTCTTGCACTATATGTAGTGTGATGTCAATAGGAGTCTTTGTGAATAAAGAGATGACGTCATGTGAGATGAGGATCTCGTCTGATTCTATTTTTATGTCTTTGAGTTCTTGTGCCAGCTCTTTTGAATTTTTACAGTGGAAGTCTGATAGTCCAAGGAGGGGTTTGATGATTTCAGCTAGGGCTTTTGATAAGTTGTATGTGACTGATCCAATGCTGTCTATTATTGGCCGCAGTGGGATATCCTTTTTATGTATTTTCGGTGTTCCATAAATCCGAGGGGTGATGCTGGCTGTGGGGATCAGGTGATCATATGCGTCCTTTGTGATTTTATTGCTTTCTAATAGAGGTTTTAGAAGGGCTTTGAGCATTTTTTTCTTTTCTTCTGTCGGGCTTGTTTTAATGATTTCGTATGTGTTACTGTCTGCCAACATGGTTTCCATCTGTTTTTCGTATGTTTCCGTGTCCAAAATTACTGGTGTTCTGCCTTTATCTGCTGGGAGTATTGTGATCGTTTTTATCTGTCTTGAGTGAGTTTAATGCTTTTTCTTCTTTTCTTGTAACGTTGCTTTGTGGTAATTTGGCCGTTTTGAGGATTCCTGCGACTGCGTTCCGGAGTGCTGCTTTTTCTCCTTGGTCCTGGATTTTTTCACATGCCAGTTCTGTTGCGAGGATGTATTCTTCATGGGGGATTCTGGCTGGTGTGATGGCGAAGTTCAGTCCTCTGTTCAGCACTGTTTTCTCCGTGTCCGTGAGTGTGCGTTGTGATAGGTTTTTGACCCACTTATCGTTCTTTTCTGTGTGTGTTTGTCTTCGTCCGTTCTTTCTTTCTGTGAGTTTTTTTTAATTTTTTCAATTGGCGGTTTTTCGTTGTGATGAATTCTTGTTCGTGTGCGTGTTTCAGTTGTGCTTTTATCTGCTCTTGCGTTTTCTGGTCCGTCGGGTAGCGTTGCTTAAACATGTCCGTTTCCTCTTTGATTTGGTTGTTTATTTTGTCTACTTTATTTGCCGTTATTCTTATACGTTCTTTTATAAGGTCTTTCCGTGCTTTGTTGATGATTTTTTCTGCGTTCTTGGTCGGGATTGGATTTCTTATATTGAGGCTTTGGGGTGTGACCTCCTCATCTCTGCAACGGAGGTTGAATCGTAGGTGGTTTCTGAAGCGTGCCCGTGTTTTCTCCAATTTCTCCAGCCGGCGGAAGTCTTTAATGCAAACTTGTCCATAACTTCCACGTAATACGTCAAACAGGTTCATTTTGTCTTCTTTCAATTATTTATCCTTTTTTTTTTTTTCCTTTGAAAGACAAAAGTAAAATAGAAAGATGTCTTTACCTTCTTTACATGTTTCAACTGCACTGCAGCCTTCATCAGAAGAGTCAGCTGATTGCTGCCAGGTGACATTTATCAGCTGATTTTCGTAGGCGGGATCTGCTGAGCTGGCCCCGCCTACGAAAATCAGCTGATAAATGTCACCTGGCAGCAATCAGCTGACTCTTCTGATGAAGGCTGCAGTGCAGTTGAAACATGTAAAGAAGGTAAAGACATCTTTCTATTTTACTTTTGTCTTTCAAAGGAAAAAAAAAAAAAAAAAAAAGGATAAATAGCTGCAGGAGAAATGCAGGGAACAGAGGCAGCCACTCTTCGTAGCCTTCATTGACCTGACAAAGGCTTGGCCATCCCTACCTTGTCAGTAGGGATGGCCTCTTCAAAATCCTCTCCAAGATCGGATGTCCGCCCAAGCTGCTCAGCATCATCCGATCATTTCACGATGATATGAATGGCACTGTCGTTTTTGACGGCTCAACTTCATCCGCCTTTGATATTAGAAGCGGAGTGAAACAGGGATGCGTTCTCGCACCAACTCTGTTCAGAATCTTCTTTGCCGTCGGATGGAAAGCTCTTCAACCTCTCCAGACTAAGAGCAAAGTCCAAGGTCCAGCTAAAATGTCTGCCTGACTTGCTCTTTGCAGATGATGCAGCAATCACCGCCCACTAAGCTGAGGACCTTCAGCAGCTCATGACTCGTTTCAGCGAGGCTTGTCGCGACTTCGGACTCACCATCAGCCTGAAGAAAACACAGGTCATGGGACAAGGCGTGGATTCTCCACCCTGCATCAGTATCTTCGATCATGAACTAGATGTTGTCCATGACTTCGTCTACCTGGGATCCGCCATCAATGACTCCCTCTCTCTCGACACGGAGCTCAATAAGCGCATCGGCAAAGCAGCTACGACCATGTCCAGACTGACAAAGAGAGCGTGGACCAATGGCAAGCTGACAGAGCATACCAAAAGCACCCTCCTGTATGGCAGCGAGTCCTGGACCCTGCGAGCCCGACAGGAAAAGAAGCTCAACGCATTTCACATGCGCTGTTTCCGTCGCATCCTACACATCACCTGGCAGGACAAAGTCACAAACAACAGCGTCCTGGAGAGAGTTGGAAACCCCAGCATGTACACGCTGCTGAAGCAGAGACACATGTGCTAGCTGGGGCATGTGATACGCATGGACGATGGCAGGATCCCCAAGGATCTCCTCTACGGTGTCCTAGCTCAAGGCAAACGCCCGTCAGGCAGACCCCAACTGTGTTACAAAGATGTCTGCAAAAGGGACTTGATGGCCATGGATGCCGACCTCACCACGTGGGAAGCTGTAGCCTCAGACCGGACGGCCTGGAGGCAGATTGTGCAGAAAGGCCTGTCCAGCTTTGAACAGTCACTTATACAGCAAGCTGAGGCGAAGCGACAGAGGAGAAAGCCCCGAGGCCAGGCAGACCAACCAGCAACGGACTTCACCTGTGTCCAGTGCGGCAAGGATTGCCACTCCCGCATCGGACTTTTCAGTCACACCTGACACGACGCTGCATCAAAACCACCCAGTGCGCAACTCCATAGTCTCCCGAGACTGACGGATGCCAGAAAAAGCATGTATATCCACATGCATGTGTGTGCATGATGGTGATGGGGGTGGTGGTTTCAAGGATCTCTACCTTCCAGGATACTGTTAAAAAAAAATTTAGGGAGAGAGTCAATGCTGGCAGGCTTGATTACTTAAAATCCATTTTTTAGTCTGTGGAAAAGTCTGTAGGTGTAAAAACACCCTAAATGCTCCATTTCCCTCTAGTCCGCTGTGGTCTGTGTACACTTTGGACGAGCCCGGCATGCATGCGGTGCTGCTCATGCTCACTTTTTTTCATCTACCCAGGCCAAGTGGTTGACGCATGCGCACAACCATCATTTGTAGTTTTACTCCCACCCGATAGGTAGCGCCAAGGCGCTGACGCGCCACGATTTTCACCAATGAAGAAACGGCGGACTTCTTCACAAAGTTTCTCTTCAAATATAGAGTCCATTTCTGCTGTTTGACTTCCCAGTTTTCACTCCTTTTCCACAAAGATGCTGCTACCGCTGTGAAAGAAAGTATGTACTGTATGTATGATTCATGTATGTTTTTATTCTTATTTTCCGCCTCCTCGTTGTCTTCTTCATCTACTGTTGATATCGCCACCTTGTGAATGGGATGTTCAGTCTTGCGCGTGTGCTTTTCAACGCATTCAGGTTGTGGGCAGGCGACGTGGTCACAAAATTTGTGCTGCACGCGGTTGTCCGCAGTCGAGCACTGTGGACGCTAGCGGAGTGGAGACGATGACATAAATTTCGTCCCACGAGGTTTCCGGTTACGTGTAACCGGACAGCAGAGGTGTAGCATGAAGCAGGCTTAAGCCAATATACCATAAGAATCTTTCACTTTGTGATACAAGAACCAGATTTGGCACAAGTAATGTGTTTTGCTGTTTGTAGTCCCATGGTGTATGCCATACTTTGATATGATGCAGTATTTACAACACATGAAATGCTGTGGGCCATTTTTATCACTAACTTTAAGAGAGTGATGTCGAAGCATAACCAGGGCACACTGACGAAATTGCTATGAGATTCAGCATGGGGTTCAGTGTCGGTATTGGTGTACTCACTGTTGTAGTTTACTACATAGTATTATAGTCACTGTAGTTGTACAGTTTAGTGTCCCAATTGCTATCTAATAAGCCCAGCAGAACACACAGTTACATTAGTGAAGTATTTTTCATTCAAACAATGGACAACAGCGGCAATCAAAAACCTGCACAGGTGATAGGAAACCACTACAAAGAGCATGTCTTACCTTTTTAGAAGTGTTTTCTGGTCTTTAAAAAAAAAAAAAATCCTTCATTATGTCCTTTAAGTCCAGCTCATGAAGAATGTCATATGGACATCAGTGTGAGCTCACAGTCTGTTTTTAGTAGCATGCTTGATCCAGTATACTTTTTTACCAAGTTCGGAGTCCACTGTTCCACGCACAGCTGATGTAAGCAATCATGGCCTTTCCCAGCAACCGGGCTTTTCTTGTGGTGGTCTCCATCTCTCAGCTTGTCTTTTCCACTGGCCTGCTCTCTTTTGGCAGGATCTGGCAGCACCTGCTTTTCTCCTCCAAGTGAGTGCTTTAACCTTCCTCCTGTCTGTCTGTCTGTCTCCAGTCTCTGCTCAGTGAAACCTGCTCTCCAGTACCAGGTAATAGCCCACCCGTCTCCTCTGTGCAGTAATTAGCAGCCCCGCCTCCACCTGATGCTCCAGTGTAGAAAAATCCTTTACGCTTCCGGATTTTTTAAATAATTCCTTACCCCCTAAGCCCTTTTTCTCTCAATAATTTTGTGAGCGCCATTCTCTAACTTTTTTCTGGACATTTTGACCTAGCTAATTACTTCTTACAGTACCTCTCACATGCCAAAACAATTTTTCTGATAAGCTATTGTTATGTGGTACCCATGTGGGACACATGTAAGTTCGACCAATCAGCAGCCACACACTAATATCAAGTGATGGACATAGAATTTGACCAATTAACAACAATGTGATCTTTTTTTATTGGCTCATGATAGGCCCCTGATCTTTGTAGGCCCCTGGGCTTCAGCCTAGCCAAGCCCATGTGTTAAGGCGGCCTTGCTCACCTGATCAGTCACTCAAAGCCTTATTTATATAACACTTTTTTATACATAAAGATGCTACACAAAGTGCTTCACACATTAAAATAAAACACAATCCCCCCCCCCCCACACACACACACACATAAACACAAACACATACACACAAAGAAACTTTCATCAGTGTAAAGCTTAAGGCTTATGGTTGGGCACCAAGGATCCAAGTGTGGAAGCACCATCCCCTGGTGCCACTCCTGTCAGGTGTGAACAGGAAACAGTTCACACAGGATCACTAAAACTGGACAATAGAAGATTGGACGAAAGCCTGATCTGAGTCTCAATCTTCTCAGCAACATTGGGATGGTAGGGTCAGAATTTGGCATAAACATGAAAGAATGGATCCATGCATGGAGCATCATGGATGTGCAGCCAACAAATCTGCAGCAGCTGTGTGAGGCAAGCACATTAATACGGACCAATATTTCTGAGGAATGTTTCCAGCACCTTGCTGAATCTATGCCATGAAGAATTAAGGTAGTTCTGAAAGTAGTAGGGGTCCAGCCCTGTCATAGCAAGGTAAAGTGGCTGGTTGTGGCTCATATATTTTTGCCTACATATGTATAAGCACAAGGAGAAGCTTAGGACTGCATATGTTGATTGACCTCACGTCTCGGATGGGACAATACGTCTGGACCGCCTGTGAATTATGACTGGAGGACGGAGGTGCCGGGATAAGACTCTGAAAGGACTTCCTGACCTCCTGGAGCCAGACGGAAGACTAAGGGACTCGAGGGGAGAATTATTGTCATATGGGGGTTTGACAGCAATGTGTGATTCTGCCTTTGATGTGCCATGTATAAATGTGGGGGTTTTGATGCAGCTCACTCTCTTCTGTTCTTGAGAGAAAAGCTGGGGATGTGATTTCTGCAATAAACCTGAATTGAGAAATAATTCAGTCTCTTCATTTCACGCTCCCCACATTGGTGACCAGAAACGTGAGAATGCCTAGAGATGACTTCCCCGACCCAGACTCGTTGGAGTCTGCCCGAGCGAGCGCTGTCTCCATCAAGCTACCAGAATTCTGGCAGGACAACCCGGACTTGTGGTTCCTCCAGGCCGAGGCACAGTTCGCTCTCGGGGGAATAACGGCGGATGACACTAAATTCTACCACGTCATCGCAAAGCTCGACAACTGCACAGCGCGATGCGTGCGGAGCCTGGTACAGCAGCCGCCCGCTGACGACAAATACAGCGAACTGAAGGCTGCCCTCATCCAGTGTTTCACGCCCTCACCCGAGGAGAGGGCTAGAAGACTCCTCGCTCTGCACGACCGGGGAGGACGCAGGCCAGTCGACCTGATGGAAGACGTGCTGCAGCTGAGGGACACAGACAACGACGATTTTCTGTTCAAGCACATCTTCCTGACAAACCTCCCGATACAGATGAGAGGGACCCTGTCCAGCATGCGTTGTGTGACCCAGCGGGACTTCCGTGCGCTGGCCCGAGAGGTGCAGCGGCTCCTCGACTCCTGTGGTGAGCAGACAGCCACCACGGCAGCGGCAGACCTCGGCGCGGCGACCGGGAGCAGCGGAGAGCCGGAAGCAACGGAACCAATCACACCAACGATGGCAGTGGCGCGGCCCCGACGCAGCGGAGGAGATGGCCTCTGCTTTTACCATCGGCGCTTCGCAGAGAAGGCGCACAGATGTGTGCCGCCGTGCAACTTTAAGTCCTCGGGAAACGCCAGAACCGGGAGTCGGTAGCAGCTTTGGCTCTCGCCGAACGAAATAAGCTGCTCTACCTCACGGATGCGAACTCCGGGAGGCACTTCCTCGTAGACACCGGAGCCCAAGTGAGTTTCATCACCCCGACCTACGCTGACTGGCTGGCGGGCCCCCGTGGTGACGGGGCAACGGCGGCGAACGGCTCGAGCATCAAGACCTACGGAGAAAGGACTCTGCTTCTGTCCTTGTACGGCCGCTCTTATGAATGGACTTTTATTATAGCGGCGGTGAGTTTTAACATGTTAGGTGCTGATTTTCTGTGCTCACATGGTCTGTTAGTTGATCTTGCCAACAGGCGCTTGGTTAGTCTTTTTATTCAATTCCTTGTGCAGCTCGAGTGTCCCCGCCACCAGTGCAGACCAACGTTGCCACAGCAGGCGGTAAGTTCCACACACTCCTCACCTAGTTTCCAGCGCTCACAGTTCCCACATTTTCGGCAACAGTTCCGAAACACGGGGTGGAGCACTTTATCACCACAGCTGGCCCACCCTTCTTCGCGAAAGCTCGGCGCTTGGATGCAGCTAAACTCTCGATAGCGCGCGAGGAGTTCGCCAACCTGGAAAGGCTGGGCATTATTCGACGTTCGAAGAGCCCATGGGCCTCTCCACTGCATATGGTCCCTAAAGCTGACGGCTCGTGGAGGCCTTGTGGTGATTACCGCAGGTTAAACAATGCCACAGCGCATGACCGCTACCCAATCCCACACATCCAGGATTTCTCAGTGCATCTAGCGGGGGCGCGCATTTTTTCTAAAATAGACCTGGTCCGCGGCTATCATCAGGTCCCAGTCCGAGCCGAGGACATTCCCAAAACAGTGGTAATAACCCCGTTCGGACTTTTTGAATTTTTACGCATGCCATTTGGCCTCAAAGGCGCTGCGCAAACCTTTCAATGCATGATGGATGCTGTGTTACGTGATCTCCCCTTTGTGTTCGTCTACCTCAACGACATTTTAGTCGGCAGCACTTCTGAGGAGGAACACGAAAAACACCTCACAGCAGTTTTTCAGAGGTTGGGAGAGCACGGGCTAATAATTAATCCAGCCAAGTGCCGGTTCGGCGTGGCGCAAATCGATTTTTTGGGACACCGCGTTTCCCCAGAAGGGGCGGTTCCGCTACCAGACAAGGTGCGCGCAGTGGCGGAGTTTCCCCGGCCACAAACGGTCAAAGCACTACAGGAGTTTTTAGGAATGGTAAATTTTTATAACCGTTTCCTACCCCACGCAGCGCAGCTCATGCAACCATTGTATGCCGCGCTTAAAAAACAAAAACCCTCCAATACGATTGATTGGTCCCCGGAACGGGAGCGCGCATTTGCGGAGGTAAAAAAAGCCTTTGCAGATGCACCACTGCTAGCTCACCCAGACCCAACGGCCCGCATAGCGCTCACCACTGACGCGTCAGATTTGGCCATAGGGGCGGTTGTAGAACAGCATGTTGCTGGGGTTTGGCAGCCGCTGGCCTTCTTCAGCAGATCCTTGCGCGAGGCCGAGCGGAAATACAACGCGTTTGACGGGGAGCTGTTAGCGCTCCACTTAGCCATTCGCCATTTCCAGTTCTGGCTGGAAGGTCGGCGTTTCACCGCGTTTGTCGACCATAAGCCGCTCACTTTTGCAATGGCCAAAATTTTGGAACCTTGGTCGGGCCGGCAGCAGAGGCAGTTGGCCGCAATTTCTGAATTTACTACTGATATTCAGCACGTAGCGGGTAAACTCAATGTAGTGGCAGACTGCCTCTCTCGCGCGGTAACAGCACCAGTCCATGCGGAGGTAGATTATACTACCGCAGCCGCAGGGCAAAACAACAGCGCGGAAGCGCACGCGGCCCCAGTTCACGTGGGGATAGATTATGCAGCCATGGCAGCGGAGCAGGGTAGTGATGCGGATGTGTGCGCGCTCCAGTCTGGACCAACAGGGTTAAGGCTGGAGAGCAGGAGTTTGCAAACCGGTATACCCCCCCTAATCCCTAATCTGCGATGTATCTACCGGGCGGCCGCGCCCGTGGCGCCGCCGCGTTTTTGACTCAGTTCACTCCCTGGCGCACCTGGGGGTGTGCGCTTCTGTGAAAATGGTAGCGGAGAAGTTCGTTTGGCCGAGCCTGTGCAAGCACGTGAAAGAGTGGGCAAGAACCTGCATGGCTTGCCAGCGGGCCAAAATTCACAAGCACACAAAAGCCCCCTTAGAACCGTTCCACATCCCGACCAAGAGATTCGATCATGTGCATGTCGACCTCGTGGGCCCCCTACCGTCGTCGCAGGGGTTCACACATCTTTTGACAATGGTGGACTGAACCACATGCTGGCCGAAAGTGGTCCCACTAGCATCGACCACGGCTGCAGAGGTGGCTCGCGCATTTTTGACTGCCTGGGTAGCGCGTTTTGGGGTTCCGTCGGATATTACGTCCCGGGGTTCCGTCGGATATTACGTCCGACAGAGGACCTCAATTTGTGTCCGAGCTTTGGCCAGCGATGGCCAGCAGCTTAGGGGCGACAATTCACTGCACTACCGCTTACCATCCCCAGGCTAATGGTTTATGCGAGCGTTTTCACAGGTCTTTGAAGGCAGCCCTCAGAGCGTCGCTTACGGATGCAGATTGGGTAAACAAACTACCATGGGTCTTATTGGGGTTGCGCTCTGCGCCCAAGGAGGACTTAAATGCCTCCCCAGCAGAGTTAGTTTTTGCACAACCTCTCAGGCTGCCCGGTGAGTTCCTACCAGAGCATCCGGCGCTGGGGCGCCCCCCGGCTCTGGGACCACTGATCGGCACAGGAGCAGACATGCTCCCGGGCCCCGTTCATCACACTTTTCCGCATGTTTTTGTTTCCAAAGCTTTAAAAAATGCCGAGTTTGTTTTTGTCAGGCACGAGGCTCAGCGATCAAGCCTCCACCCGCCATATGATGGCCCATTTAGGGTGCTGGAAACAGGTGATAAACATTTTGTACTGGATTTGGGGGACAGAAAGGAAACAGTTAGTATTGACAGACTAAAGCCTGCTTTTGCGATGAACGACGAGTCTGTACGGGTGGCGAGGGCACCTCGACGTGGCAGACCCCCCAGGGAGCATGTCCTGGAGCCCCCGTAGGGATCAAATAACCATCCTCTTCCTCAGTTAGCAGATTCTCTGCAGGACGGCGTCGCAGGGACGGCGAAGCCTGCTTACAGCAAATTTGGAAGACGTTTGAAGCCCAGACGGCGTATGGACTGATGTGTGATTTTATCATGTTGTGTAGACTATGCTGTTGATTTTACCATGTTGTGTGAACAATGCTTTATTGTCCATTCTTCAATGTTTGGGGGGGTTATGTGGCTCATATATTTTTGCCTACATATGTATAAGCACAAGGAGAAGCTTAGGACTGCATATGTTGATTGACCTCACGTCTCGGATGGGACAATACGTCTGGACCGCCTGTGAATTATGACTGGAGGACGGAGGTGCCGGGATAAGACTCTGAAAGGACTTCCTGACCTCCTGGAGCCAGACGGAAGACTGAGGGACTCGAGGGGAGAATTATTGTCATATGGGGGTTTGACAGCAATGTGTGATTCTGCCTTTGATGTGCCATGTATAAATGTGGGGGTTTTGATGCAGCTCACTCTCTTCTGTTCTTGAGAGAAAAGCTGGGGATGTGATTTCTGCAATAAACCTGAATTGAGAAATAATTCAGTCTCTTCATTTCACGCTCCCCACACTGGTGACTGTATGCTACTGGCTTAGACTGGCTGCAAAGGAGCAACATACATGACAGTGTCCTAAAATCCAGGCAATAGAGCTTCACTTTTCTACAATATATACTGCTCAAAAAAATAAAGGGAACACTTTGAAAACACATTAGATTTTAATGGAAAAAAATAAGCTGGATATCGAAATTGTGGCAGGCTAGTCCAGCTTACTCAGATTAAAGGAACACTTTTTAATCTGAGTAAGCTGGACTAGCCTGCCACAATTTCGATATCCAGCTTATTTTTTCCCATTAAAATCTGATGTGTTTTCAAAGTGTTCCCTTTATTTTTTTGAGCAGTATATTTATGTAGAATTTACAGTATGATTCTGCTGCAGAGTGGGGACCACAAATGACCAGAAATATTAATAATAAATCTTAATTAATGGTAAATTATTTACATAAGAATGAAATGACTAAATAATATATTACAGACATTATAGACATTTGGCTCATTAAACAATTTCTAAACAGCAGAAATGACAGGCTAGATTATTTGTCAGTAAGTAGACTTGAGTACTGCTATGTTACTGTATTACTGGTACTATATATGAAGGTGTAGATTTTGTACCATAAAAATGGACCTGGGTAGTTTAACAATTTTATGCAAAATATACCTTACCAATAAAGTTGCAATTTAAAACAGGCTGTATATTTCTACCTAAGCATTCTATTTACATTCACTTTCATATGTCAATAAGCATTATATTTATCTTTTTTTAGTGAAAAGTTATTGAAGATGAAGTATGAAATACAGTATATAACAAAGCCTTCAGCTTCTTCATGTATACCAATACATTTTGTACTCAGTACAAGCAGGTGCACCACCTGCTGGAGGGGACGCTGCTGCAAGCCCTTAAATTTTTAAAAAATATCTTAATTAATAAAATAAAGTTCATCATAGTCAGAGGTGCTGTGCCAACAGACAAGGCAGACAAATGCTTGGAGCCCCAGGCCAGAAGGGGGCCTCTGAGTGCTGATCAACTTTGAATCACTACAGCAGTGACAATGTGAAGAGTTTGAAATGACTGTGGTAGGCCTTCACAGAACTCCTTAAAGAGGCAACACCCCCACCTCTGATTCTCGTACCAGTGTGCGTCCTGTGTAAACAAATTGCGGAGAGGAACTTGTTGAGATTTGTAAAACAAATATCATCTTTTTCTGCTTCTGCCCTTCAGAGAGAACAGACGCTTTTTCCTTTGCTCCCTCTTTACCCTCCTTCCCTCCCTAACTGAGAATCCCAGCTTGCTGTCTTGTCTGCGTCGTTGTTCTTCTGGCTGAATCTTGATCCAAACGAAAAAAAATGGATTTGGTGAGCGGCTTTAATAAAACTAACAACATTTTATATAAATTCGGGCCAGGGGGAGCCCCTATTGAGAGACCCATGGATTGGAACGCATGTGTCTGCATGATTCGACTGAGGATGTGGAAACATCTACCTGGTTTGGCTAGGATCACAGGATTTTCTGCTGATTGGCTCTGGAGTTTTTCCTGGTGTATCGAAAAATTAACTGGAAGAGCTAATTAAAAGCGGTCTCGGCATAGCTGCTTCTTCAACAATTTGACCAGACGGGGGAGTGCACTAACTAACGGCAATGACTAACATGGAAATTACCATCTGGCATGCACTGTAGAGGGATGGACTCTACCGGACATGTTTACCCATGTTCTAGAAGGGAAACATCTGGAGTCGTTTTTGGTGCCTCCAAGGAATGGATTTAAAGCCTATGTATGGAAATTATGAACACAGGATTGCAAGAGATGAAAAAATTCTATGCTCTGAGTGATCTGTGTCTATCAGACCTTGAATTCGATGCCCTGTTGTCTAGTTTCCTCCTGGATTAAGACAAAACAGAAGATTGTGCTTCTCTTTCATAAACATTCTGGGGCTGCATCTGAACTCTCAAGGACATGTGACTGGCTCAGGAAATTTCCATCTGCCATGCCTCAAGGACATGCTTCCGAGTTTCAGACACTAAGACATAACATCTCGGCTGGAAGAGATTTTGCTGCCTCCAGTAACTGATAAACACCCACCTGCATTCAACATACATGAACACACTGACTCATATACTGAATTACACCCATCCATTCACTGATCCTCTCTGACTTTTGGTCTTTTGGTTTTTTGTGGTTGATTGTTGCTCTGTGCTATTGAGAGATTTTTTTTCATTGTAATCATAATCTGCTTAAATATTCATAAGCTGTATTCTGATAACGAAGTTTTTTTTCTCTCCTCCCCCCTTGTGTCGTTCCCTCCCCTCCCCTCCCCTTCTTATCTATCTCTGTTTGATGAGGCGCCTATATGGCTGCCGTGTCGTTGTGTCGCGCTTGCACGCGCACCAACGTCAAGTCAAATTCCTCGTGTTTTTTTTACATGCTTGGCAATAAAGTTTATTCTGATTCTGATTCTGATCATCATCATAGCAGTCTGTCGGGGGCGACAATGACTGTTTCATTTAGGTCTGATCAGATTCCTCCATGCAGCTCTGTCCTTCGCCCTCTGCTGCCAGGAACTCCTGGCCTTGTTAACCTGGGCGACATCCGAGCTGGTATGAGTTGCTTTCTGACTGATCATTTCATGAAACTGCTTGCAAAGTATTTGAGTACCGCTAGCTTTTGCTGGACTAGCGGCACATTCTTGGCAGATAGAGGTATTTTCAGTGGCAAGGACAGGCCAAGACAAACTGACTCCAGTATCTGTTGCAGTTACTGACCAGATGATAGGTTTGTTTATCTCTGCTCTTTGTGCAGCGCATGTCACGATGCACCAACTGGCAAAAGTCCACCACAGGAAAAGAGAGTCTGACTTCACTTGTTCCTCTACACGCCAGATGACTGCTGTGACAAACTCTATTTTAACAGAACTGATCGATTACAGTAAAACCAGTGCGAGTTGTACCAGCAGCAATTCCACCTCCGATGGGCTAACCTCTCTGGTTACAAACAGCTCTAGCTACCAGTCCTGTGTGTTGCCTCTCAAATAGGATTTATAATGACAAAACAGCAAAGGTAGGACAAAACTTATTGTGGTTGCTGTATAAAATGAAGTTTGTTTTTGCTCTTGTGTGTTTGTGTGTGCAGGCTTGCACTTTTATTTTATTTTTTTTGTTACTTATTTGTACCCGTAGGTAGACTTGGTTTGCAGTCTGGTGACAAGCCACCGGCTGCTGGTCGCTGCGTGCGCGAGCGCCCTAAACCTACATGTTTTTGGTGTGCGGGAGGAAACCGGAGAAATCCCGGAGTAAACCCGCGCAACACGGGGAGAACATGCAAACTCCACACAGCTCACTGTTGGTCGGGGGCTGGGATCGAACCCACGATCTCATGATCCCCGCGATTCCCCGGCCGAGGGTAAAACTGTGCTGCCACAGTGCTAAACCACTGCGCCACCGTGCAGCCGCAAAATATTTTGTGTATTTGTGTGTCACATTTCATTTCCAGTGCCACACAAAGCAAGATACATTTTATTTCTGAGGGGACAGCGGAGCAAAGGATAAATTAATTTAAGTTGAACTAGGATGCATGAACAAGCACAGTGTAGAGCTGAATGGAGAAACTGCCCCTTGTTGAACCAGGACAGGCTGGTATTGGCCCTACAGCAGCTGGGGGACGGTCAGAGCTGCAGGAGGCTTCATGGACCTAATCTTGCCTAGGGTGCAAAAATGGCTAGGGCCAGGTCTTACTCCAATGGATGGCTATGCTACAGAGCTTGGGCTGAGCCCATTTATATGTTATAGTATTTTCTTGTGGGTTTTGGGACTCTTACAGCTTTAAAATCCCACAAGACATGTCAAAACACAGAGTTTGTAAAATATTAAAAATAATTAAATAATAATAATACACTTATAATTAACTTTTTTCCTCTAGGAAGGGGGCTTAGCCACTCCAGCCCATTGATGCCAGCCATCCCTGCTTATGCATTTAAGTATGTGAAGAATTTTTGAGCTAATCATTTGAATTTTTTGTAACTTAAGATTTTTATTCATTTTTCATTATATATATTGCATTCAGATCACAGTCTACATTTAAAAAAAAAAACAAAGGGGCTAGAGTAAAAAAGAAAAAGGAAAAAAAAAAAAAAAAAGAGGGGGGGGACAAATGTTGGAGCATCAAGTTTTTAGTTTCCATCTCTTAATTCTTCTGGTTTTTCCAGCGTCTTTGGTTATTCTTTCAATATCTGTCTCGTTGTTGCACTTTGTAGTGTGTCCATTTCCGCCATTTTTTTTCCCATAGTCCTTCTTGCATTCTTTGTCGATATGTTAGTTTTTCCATCATACGTATGTCCTCAATAATGTCAGTCCATTGCTCTTGGTCAGGAAGAACTTCTGATCGCCATTTTTTTGTGATTGTTTTTTTACATGCAATCAACAAGATTTTAACTAGATATCTGTCCTCAGCCTGTATAACATTGTCTCTTTTAAGATCACATAGCTACATCAAGTTACAGTTCATTGGTATATTATATCCTAATATCCTCTGTATTGTCACATGTATAGATTTCCAGAATGATGAGATTTTGCAGCATTTCCAAAACATATGCAAGTGGTCTGCATTTTGAGCCCCACATCCCCTCCAGCATATAGATTGGGTATTTGTATACTTTCCTTGAATCTGTGGTGTAATGAAAAAGCGAATCAGGTTTTTCCATCCAAATTCCCTCCATGTTCTTGAATTTGTTGACGTGTGTTGTGTTTTCCATATTTCCTGCCAGCTTTCTTCTGTTATGTTTAAATTGAGCTCTTTCTCCCATTTCTCCTTTATATAGTTACTTGAATGATTGTTTGCCATAAGTTTCTGATATAGCTTTGAAATAATTCTTGTTTTATTTCCTGTATATGAGCTTAAAATGAATTGTATAATCTCGCTCACATCTGTTTGGAGGTTATGCCTAATCTTCTTCATATAATAGTCTCTCATCTGCAGATATCTGAAGAATTCCGATCTTTCTAGTTTAAATTTTCTCCTGATGTTTACAAAGCTCCCGAGATCTTTTTTTCCGATATTGCCCCATGCTGTGATTCCCTTGTTCACCAGATTTTTGTATCCCCTATCTTGTTTTGCCGGTTCAAACTGACTGTCAAATGCTACCCATTTCAATAGTTTTATGTCTTCCTTTATATTATACTTTTGTACTATTTTATACCACAGTTCTAAAGTAAATTTAGTGATTGGGTCTATTTGTTTGATTTGCTTATATGCATCTTTATCTCCTATTATGCTTTGTACTGGGAGTCCCTCAATTTCCTTTTCCATTTCTTTCCATTTTGCCTCATATCCCTCGTCGCACCAACATATGATATATCTTATTTGTGCTGAGTAGTAATATTCCTTTAGACTCGGTAGGCCCATGCCTCCTTTCTCTTTTGGTAACTGGAGAGTTTTATATTTCACTCTTGGTTTTTTACCTCCCCAAACAAATCTCGATATCATCCTGTCCCACTTTGAGAATTGGGTATCTGGAATCTCTGTTGGTATAGCCTGGAAGAGGTAAAGTAATCTAGGTTGTATGCTGATTTTGACTGTCTCAATTTTTGAATTCAGATCCATATTTAAGATTGACCATCTATCAATATCTTTTTTTATTTCTTGTTCCAACCTATCATAGTTTGCTTTATAGATTTTGCTTAGATCTTTAGGTATGTTCACTCCAAGGTATTTTATTTCTTTTTGTTTCCAGTTTAGTTTGATCTTATCAGTTATCTGGTTTAGAGGGTTATAGTGGAATGTCAGTATTTGTGTTTTTGTTATGTTTATCTTGTATCCTGATAATTTTCCAAAATTTTCTATCAAGTTCATCATTTCCATTATTGATTCATCTGGTTGTTCAAGGTAAACTATAATATCGTCTGCAAATAGCCCAATCTTGTGTTCCGCCCCCTTTATTGTTACACCTTTTAATTTCTTATTTTGTCGTATCGCTTGAGCCAGTGGCTCTATGAACAGAGCAAACAAGGTGGGCGATAAGCAGCATCCCTGCCTAGTTGATCTTTGTATATTTACTTTGTCTGTTAAGCTACCGTTTATCTTGATTCTTGCCACAGGTTCTTGATACAGCGTCCTTATGCATTGTACTGATTTTTCGTTAAATCCAAAGCGTTCCAGCACACTATATAGGAATTTCCAGTTAACCCTGTCAAATGCTTTTTCTGCGTCTAAACTCATTATTACTGCGCTTTTCTTTTCTTTATGTATTTGATTAATTATATGTATTGTTCTCCTGATATTGTCATGTGTTTGGCGTCCCTCTATGAAACCAGTTTGATCATCTTCTATCAATTCCGTCAAGAATGTCTTTATTCGTTTACATATAATTGTTGTATATATTTTATAATCCACATTTAATAAAGAGATTGGCCTATAGTTTCCGCATTGTTCTCTATCTTTCCCTGGCTTTAAAATGACTGAAATAATGGCTTCGTTCCATGATGGAGGTATTTTGTTGTTGTTCAACGTCCAATTAAATGACTTTAGAAGCTGTGGCGTGAGTTCTTCTATAAACAGTTTATAAAACTCAGAAGGGTATCCATCACTACCTGGTGATTTACCGTTTTTAAGTGACTTAATCACATCTCTAATCTCTTGTGTTGTTATTTCTGCTGTTAGCTTTTCATTTTGTTGATTTCCTATTGATGGCAAGTCCAATGTGCATAGAAATTTTTTAATATCTTTAGTATTTGTTTCTTCAGGTTGCGAGTATAGTTCTTGGTAGAAATTATGGAATATTTCTTCGATGTTTTCTGGGTTAACTGTGGTTTTATTTGTGGTGGGGTCTTTAATCTTATATACATTATTCATTGTTTGTTGTTTTCTTAACCGTTTTGCCAGCAGTTTTGTGGCTTTTGGTCCCGTTTCATAATATTTTTGCTTTAGATATCTATTTTTCCTTTCAATTTCATCCATTTGTGTTTCTTTTATCTTTATTTTTTCTTCTTTAATTTCTTGATATATTTTTGGGTCATTTGTGCTTTGATGTTTATGTTCTAATTCCCTCAGTCTCTCACATCTTTGTTCATATGCTTCCAGTTTAGTCTTATTTGCTTTTCCTGTTTCAACTATTAATTTACCTCTTAACACGGCTTTTAGTGCATCCCATAGTATTGTTGGGTCCACTTCTTCATTGTCATTCTCTTGGATATATTCATTTATGTTTACTTTTATTCTTTCTTTCATTTTATCATCATTTAACAGTCCTACATTAAGTTTCCATGTTGTTTGTCGTTTTCTATTGTTTAAATTTATTTCCATGTATATAGGATTATGATCTGATATTTCTGCCCCTCCAATCCAACAATTTCTCACCCTGTGTCTGTCACCTTCATTCATAAGGAAGTAATCTATTCTAGAGTGTACTTTATGGACTGCTGAATAATGTGTATAGTCTTTTTCGAGTGGGTGCAGGTCCCTCCAAATGTCTACCATACCCATTTCTGCCAGTGAGGTTCTTATGAACTTTGTTACATGTTTTTTTGTCTTCTTAACACTTGTTGTATCAATTTCATGATCCATGACAGCATTTAAGTCTCCTCCACAAATTAGGACTCCTTCACTGTGTGTTGCTATGAGATCAAACAGATGTTGAAAAAAACCCTTGTCACTTTCTGGTGGGGCATAGATGCTCACTAATGTGATCTGCATTCCATCTATGCTACCCTTTATTATTACATACCTGCCTTCTTTATCCTGGATTTCCTGTTCACATTCAAATTGTATTTTATTTGAGATTAGTATCATAACCCCCCTTTTAGTTCCTCCCTTAAATGAACTGTAGTAGGAGTTCTTATAGCCAAATCTCTTTAGTTTCACATGTTCTGTCTTGCTCAAATGTGTCTCTTGCATAAATATAATTTCGGCTTTTTCTTTCTTGAATTTTCTTATTATTCTTTCCCTTTTAACAGGTGAGTTCAGACCATTCACGTTTAGTGTTATTATCTTAAGATTTTTACCCATAATCATGTTTTTCCATTTTTTTAACTTGTGCTCCTAGCCCCTTTAACAACAAAAATAACACATATTTATATAAAAACACATTAAAAAATCTCGACCTCCGTACTTTGGGCCTTTCTTCTGCCCACTGGTCCCTGTTGGTGGGTGGAGGGATTGTCCTCACCGAGTGTAGGGCCCTCCCTAGACCTGTATTTACTATCCAAGAAATAGTCATTAGTCTAGAAATGTCCAACAAATATCACTTAAACCTCTCCTAGCCGTCTGTTTCTCTTTTACCTTGTCTTCTTGGCCTTCATTTCTTCTGTGTCTTTCTTAATCTTTGTTATAATCTAGGCTTTCAGTTGAAAGCCTTGTAGTCTTTCCTGGGCCCGCTGCGCCACGTCTTCCCCCGTCTTTTGCCGTTCACTCGCCTCCACTCCGGCTGTCGTGATGCGTTCAGGGCCTCCGCTGCTCCTACCGTTTCCTCCGGCACGTACACCTCAAGGCCCCGCTCCATCATGTCCTGCGCTGCCTCTCTGGCTGTGTTGTAGGTTTTTACGCCGTCCTCCCAATGAATCCTCATCTTCGTTAGCGGCGTTTGGAATCTAATTTTTTTTTCTTTCAGCGTTTTTTTAATGTTGGCATATTTCTTCCGCTGCTGCACAATTTCTGCCGGGTAGTCATGATCAAAGAATATCTGCTTGTCGCCGATTCGTATCTTTTTTTTCCACGCTCGTGTCAGGATTCTTTCCTTTACATCATATTTCAGAAAGTTTACCACAACTGACCTGGGTGTAGAGCGTGGGTTCGGGTTCTGTGCCGAAGCTCTGTGCGCTCGTTGAATCTGCAGATCCGCTTCGCTGGGCAGTTCCAGCTCTTTTTTTAAGAACTGATCCATGAATTTTGTCATCGAGTTGCCTTCAATGCCCTCCGGGATCCCGAAGATGCGTATATTGCCCCGTCTGGACCTGCTCTCCAAGTCGGTTACTTTCTCCTGCATCCTCTGCATTTGTGCCGTCAGGGTCTGCAGCTGTTCGCTTGCCTCGCTATTCCAATCTTCCAGCTCTGATATTCGGGCCTGCGCTTCTGTCATACACGCCCGCTGGGAGCGCAGCTCCTCCATGTTTTCTGCTAGCTTGCGCTCCATTTCTCTTCGGAGGCCCATAATTTCTTCCTTAATCTCTTTTTTCAGCTCCTCCTTAAGAGCCGCTAAATCCTGTTGTAGCTGCCGTTTGAAGTCTCTCAACTCTTTACCCAAACTGGCGATGCCAGTGTTCATGGTATCGAGTTTTGTGTCCTCCATTTTCTCTGCTGCGGTCACCTCGTTTTTTTGGGCCCCGTGTTCAGCGGTTTCTCCTGCGTTGTTGAAGAGGAATTCTTTAATTTTACTCTGCTTTTGTCCTTGTGCCCGGCTCCTTCGTGTTTTCCCTTAGTTTATTGATCCGCTTATGTCGAGTTGGCCATTTACCGATGATTTTTAATCCGGCTAGGGAGAGCTCTCTGTTTAAGCGTTATGTCTCTCCGCCATCTTCCCGGAAGTCCCAATCATTTGAATTATATACAGTGCTGTGAAAAAGTATTTGCCCCCTTCCTGATTTCTTATATTTTTGCATATTTGTCACACTTAAATATTTCAGATCATCAAACAAATTTTAATATCAGACAAAGACAACCTGAATAAATACAAAATGCAGTTTTCAAATGATGATTTCATTTATTAAAGGGGGAAAAAAAAACCTATCCAGACCTACCTGGCCCTGTGTGAAAAGTAATTGCCCCCTTGTTACATCATGAATTAACTGTGATTGACCACATTTTTTTGAAAGCTGAGTTCAGTTTCAGTAGCTACACCCAAGCCTGATTACTACCAGATCTGGTGAATCAAGAAATCACTTAAATAGAACCTATCTGACAACCTGAAGTAGGCTAAAAGATCTCAAAAAGCAACACATCCCACTGTGATCTAAAGAAATTCAAGAACAGATCAGAAACAAAAACCCAGAACAACGTCTAAAGAACTGCAGGCCTCACTTGCCTCAGTTTGGACACTGGTCCACAATGGAACAATAAGAAAAAGACTGGGCAAAAATGGCATCCGTGGGAGAGTTTCAAGACAAAAACCACTGCTGGACAAAAAGAACATAAAGGCTCATCTCACATTTTCCAGAAAATATCTTGATGATTCTCAAGACTTTGGGGAAAATATTCTGTGGACTGACGAGACAAAAGTTGAGCTTTTTGGAATACATGTGTCCTGTTTTATCTGGCATAAAACTAACACAGAATTTCATAAAAAGTGCATCATATCAACAGTTAAACATGGTGGTGGTAGTGTCATGGTCTGGGGCTGCTTTGCTGCTTCAGGACCTGGACAACTTGCCCTAATTGACTGAACCATGAATTCTGCTCTCTACCAAAAAATCCTGAAGGAGAATGTTTGGCCATCAGTTCATGAAGCCCTCCAATGTGACTGAATTTAAACAATTCTGCACAGAAGAATGGGTCAAAATTCTTCAGCAGTGATGTAAAAGGTATTGCCAGTTGTTGGCACCAATGGTGGCACAACCAGTTATTAGGTTTAGGGGCAGTTAGGGGGCGATCACTTTTCCACATAGGGCCAGGTAGGTTTGGATAGCTTTTTTCCCTTAGTAAATGAAATCATCATCTAAAAACTGCATTTTGTATTTAGGTTATCTTTGTCTTATATTAAAATTTGTTTGAGGATCTTAAACATTTACATGTGGCAAATATGCAAAAATATAAGAAATCAAGAAGGGGAAAATACTTTTTCACAGCACTGTATGTGAACGTTAACAAATCTTATAAATATGTTGTAACTGTAAAGCTGTACTGCTGCACACTGGCTCGAAGGGAGCAACATAAAAACCTCAAAACCCATCCATCCATCTTCTTCCGCTTAATCCTTTTCGGATCGCGGGGGGCTGGAGCCTATCCTAGCATCTTTGGGCGAGAGGCAGGGTATACCGTGGACAGATCGCCAGTCCATCGCAGGGCCAACACAGAGAGACAGACAACCATTCACTCTCACAGTCATACTTGAGGACAATTTAAAATCCCCAACCCATAGTACACTTAAAAAAAGTCTTACTAAACAACACCAGTCGACAGCAATACTTCTGCCACGGATGCCACATTTTAGTGATGTACTGTATATATATACGTATATATCTTCTTCTTCTCTCGGTTACTGGCGGATAGGAAACAACTGAAAGGTGCATACCGCCACCTACTGTACAAGAGTGTGTAACATTATGCCATCTGAGCCTGACCCCCAAATTCTATGACTTAATCCTGTGTTATTTAAAAAAGAGAAAACAGCCCTCCTCATGATTCTTATTGCCTCTCCATCTCCATCTGTTCCCAGAATCCCAGTTAAATCCCATTCCCTACTGGCTTCTCGAACTTCATTTTCCATTATCTGTCTTTCATCTTCATCTTCATCTTCTTCCGCTTAATCCTTTTCGGGTCGCGGGGGGCTGGAGCCTATCCCAGCATCTTTGGGCGAGAGGCAGGATACACCCTGGACAGATCGTCAGTCCATCGCAGGGCCAACACAGAGAGACAGACAACAGGTATCTGTCTTTCATTTCCGTATTTGTGACAGTATAACACTGTGTTTTTATATATCTACATATTATTCCATCTAGCTACATTGCTCCGCACTGTGTGTGTTTATATACTTGCATATTTATTCCACCTAGCTGCAATGCTCCGTACTGTGGGTGTTTATATATTTACATATTTATTCCATCTAGCTACAATGCTCTGCACTGTGTGTTCATATATTCATACATTTATTCCATCCAGCTACAATGCTCTGCACTGTGTGTCTGTGTGTGTGTGTGTATATATATATCTTATAGTAATATGTACATATGTATATTAGCTGCTCTTGCTTGCTTGTTTTTTTTCTTGCCTTCTGATTGTTGCTCTGAGTGTTGCTATCCCTGTGCTGTTGCAATCCTGGAATTTCCTCGTTGTGGGACTAATAAAGGCTTATCTTATCTTATCTTATCTTATCTTATAAGATGTGCTCGACATTTTCTTTTACTCCACATTCTCTACATTTTTCACTTTCGCTTTTCCCCATGGTGAATAAAGTGCCGTTTAAACCTGTGTGATCCAGTCTGAGTCTTGCCATAATGTCTTCCCTCCTTTTGATTGTTACAAAATTCTTTATTGCAATAGATTTTTGTATTTTGTAATACGATCTACCTTTATGATCTTCATCCCATCTTAGATGGCGCTTGGCTGGGCTTTTATCAGCTGAAAGAGGTCACATGGTGTTAATAGGTGTCCTTACAGTGCCTGCAAAACTCCAAAGAAGCATTGCTGGCATTGCTCGAATCAGGGTCGAGTAGGCAGTGTCGAGCGTAACATCACTACAGGCGAGAGTTACAATACTCTGTAGCCGCAAACTGCATGGAGAATATCACTGTGACTGGTCAAAGAATTTTGGCTGCTTTTCATGCAGTATTTTTGGCTGCACAAGTGCAGTTTGATGAGCTTTTTCTGTCTACCCCAACCCGCTCTGCTCTCCCCGACCTGCAGGGCTTACACGTGATTGGTTGCCGCGACTCCTGGTTGGTGAGCTGCTCTAGTCCATTCACGATGCTTCCAGACGTTAAAGTTTTGCCTGTATCTTCAAAAGTAAAAAGCGAAACATTTTTCTGAAAACGGTCAAGGTGAGAAATAAATGTGTAGTTGACAAATATGCGTTTACTTTTTACTAACAACCACTATTTTAAAAGCTCCGTGAAGTGATCGGCTCCACACGCCTGCTCCTCATTTGCATATTATGGATCTGAGCGAGGATTTAGGAGAAGGAGGTGCGGGCACCTCCAAGCATGGTTCAGGTTTCTTGACGCAACGCTACCAGAGTGCATGCGAGGTGTGCTACACAGACAATGAATGGGAAGTGTGAAAATGCACGCCTAAGTGGACACGTAAGAGCAATAGTGCTTTCACGTTGGAGTCTCCAGTAACACCAGAAAAAGTTGATATAGTTGTCACTAGTTGCTTTTGACAAAAAAGTCACCAAGAGGATTTGAAAAGTTGCCAGATTTACCGAGAAAGTCACTAAGTTGGCAACAATAATCAGTGTAATGGAAGCAGATGAGGGTTCAGGTGGGCAGCAGTGTGATGTTAATTGCCAGTTTTGAGTGAAAATCTGAACAGCATGCTGCAGATTAGCTGACAGCATGTGATTGCCGAGGATATTCGGGTGAAGACCATCATTTCTGTATGCATGAGGGTGTTCCCAGAAGGGGTCAAAGTTGTGGATGTAAACAATTTTGTGTGGAGCATGGGCAGATAATTGTTTACATGGACACAAGTAACCGGATTAAAAGCCTGATTGGAATAAAAATGCTTCATGTAAACACGGCAATCTGAATATTCTAACCCGATCACGCTCATTCGGATCAAAATTTCATTCCGATTGAGAGGGGTGGGTTATGCCGATTGTTAATCCGAATGTTGTGCATGAAAACATTCCAAAGGTTGGGCAGAAAATATGTTTACTGTGCATGTCTGTAAATCAGCCACACGTCGACGTGACGTATTTCCGCCTTTACAGCAGCTAGCGGAAGACATAGCGGGAGTAAAACAAAACTGGTTTGTATCGTCCTGCCTTCTCCCTCTGTTCGTCATATGCAGAAGTATGTACTTGTAGCTTCATTACGGAGACCAGCAGAAGCAAAAGTACAGTCTGAATAACACAATACAGGCCCATTTCAAAAAGAGAAAGACACAAGACGGGGCTTTCTAACACCGGAAGTTGCCTCTTCTACTATTTTTGGAATGTTGAAATGAAGACGTGCGCATGTCAAAATGATTTATTCTGTTCAAATGTGTGACACAAACGCACGTCCTAATCGGATCAGTTTTTTCCAGGATCCATGTAAACAGTAATGTTCTGATCTGAATTGTTATCAGACTATTTTGCCCATGTAACCGTGGCTCATCATCGGCTCCTCCCAGTTGAATGATGTGACTGTAGAGCGACCTTCCTCCATTCCAGTACCCTATTCACTTCACAGGACACTTCACTCCCTCACTGCCAAAGCGCCAGCTGTGAGTGGTGGAGTAACTTCTGCAAATCTTCACCCACTGACAATTAAAGGTGGATCTTTGAAACATAATTTCACTCCTGTTATTAGCTGTGCTCTCTTAAATGTACGAGCCGTGGCCAACAAAACTTTTGTTTTGAATGAGTTTATTGCAACTAGTAGACTTTGCATTTTTAACTGAGACTTTACGGAGCCCCTAAAGGGACATGGTGGAAAAAAAAATAATTAGTGGAAAAAAAATAAAGTTTCTGGTGCGCACCAGGTAATAGACACAAGATGTCTGGAACACAGAGGAGACCACCCAGTACATTTCTGCTTATTTCTGTGTGGAAGTGGCAGTCCTGGAGTTAGTTGAGTTTTACTTTAACCTTGGACTTTATTATAAAGACATTACAGCTTTGCTTGCAAGTTGTCACCATTATATTGTCTCCGAACAACATTTATAAAGAATTTTTAAAAGTCATAGTTTGTTTCGCCACAAGAGGTACACTGACTTGGATCAGGTAATTACTTTCATATATGAACAGTTACAAACATCTGGTCAACTCCATGGATATGGGTGGATGTTTACAAAATGCAAAGAGAACGGATTACATGTCAGGAAAGAGGGCATTCGTTTAATTTTAAAAGAACTAGACCCAAGAGGCGTTGAACTCAGAGGAACCAGATGACTTGTCCGCCGAAGCTATTTTGCAAAAGGGCCTAATTATATATGGCACCTGGACTCCTATGACAAGCTAAAACCATTTGGTGCCTGCATCAATGGCTGCATCGATGGGTTTTCACAGAAAATTATCTGGATGGATGCATTTACTACAAGCAACGACCCAAAAATTGTAGGAGGCTACTACATGGAGGCAGTCCAGAGACTGGGTGGTTTCCCACGAATAGTCAGAGGCGATCGGGGTACAGAGAATGTTAAAGTCAGAGACTTTCAGCGTTTTCTCCATCGCAATATACACAATGGCTCTGCCATTGACAGCTACATTGAAGGAACAAGCATGGCAAATCAGAGGATTGAAAGTTGGTGGCTTTCTAAAGAAGGAGTCACTGGAGTTCTGCATCTCTCTGTTGATCTGAAGGACCGTGGTTTGTTCGATGGTTCATTTTTGGACAAAGTGTATTTCAGTTCTGCTTCATGGGTATCATCCAGGTAAGCCTCGATTGTATTATCATCATCATCATCATCATCATCGGCGGTCACTCGGAGCGAGTATGACAGTCATTCCTCATGGGAGCGTCTACTTGTGGGTCTTCAGGTGGGCGTAGAGGCCAATCCGTGACCCGCATATTTTGGTGCAATGTTGGCATGGGAAAATGGTGGTGGGTTGTGGTCGTGCTGGAGCCTTTTTTTGTCTTTCCTTGCGGAGCTGTCGTTTTGTTTCTGTGACACGGTGGATTTCCTTCTCATAGTGTACAGCACCTTCTTGCACCGCTTCCTTCCATCGGTGCCTGTTTAGAGCCATGTGCTCCCAGTCAGGAGATATGATATTGAATTTTTTAAGGTTTGTTTTAATATTGTCCTTGAACCATTTCTTTTGCCCTCCTGGAGCTCGCAAACCTCTCTCCAGTTCAGAATAAGGAATTTGTTTTGGGAGACGGGTGTCAGACATGCGAATGAGATGGCCAGTCCATCGTAGTTGGTGTTTTATTGTTGGTGTTTTATTGTGGTGGAAATGGTGGTTGGTGTTTTATTGTGGTGGAAATGCTGGGCATTTTGGCCTCTTCTAGAATGCTGATGTTTGTGCGTCGGTCCTCCCATTTAATCCTCAGAATCTTTCTCAAAGTTCTTTGGTGGAGCTGCTCTAGAGATCTCAGGTGCCTGCTGTAGATGGTCCATGATTCTGCCCCGTACAGCAAGGTGGGGAGAACCACAGCCTTGTAGACCAAGAGCTTGGTATCGATCCTGAGATCTTGATCTTCAAAGACCTTCATCCTGAGTCTGGCATATGCTCCATTGGCACAGCTCAGACGATGGTTGATCTCAGAGTCAATGTCCACTTTGGAGGAGAGAAGACTGCTGAGGTAGGGGAAGTGGTCAACATTTTCGAGAGGGGTGTTGTCCACTTTTATAATAGGTGAAATAAATGGCTGATTGGGTGGAGGTTGATGTAGCACCTGGGTCTTCTTGATGTTTAAGGTTAGACCCAGGGCTCTATATGCCTTGGCAAAGGCATTCAGGATACCCTGTAGGTCTTCTGCGGAGTGTGCTACTATGGCGTTGTCATCTGCATACTGGAGCTCCATAATGGTGGTGTTTCTAACCTTGCTTTTGGCTTTGAACCTAGCAAGGTTAAAGAGCCTACTGTCGGTTCTGTACCGGATCGGAATTCCCTGTGGTAGGTCTTTGCCAATGAGGTGAAGTATGGCAGCAATAAAGCTGGAAAACAGGGTGGGTGCAATGATGCATCCCTGTTTGACCCGTCTCCACAGTGAAAGGCTCAGACATGGAGCCGCTGTTACTTAGCACCGTGGCTGTCATTCCATCATGCAGTAGCCTCAGAATCCTGATGTATTTCTCTGGGCAGCCATACCTCAACAGTATGCTTCACAGAGCCTGGCGATCTACTGAGTCAAAGGCCTTTGTCAGGTCTATAAAAGCCATATACAATGGCAACTTGTGCTCACGACATTTCTCCTGAAGTTGGCGGGCAGTGAAGATCATATCTGCTATGCCTCTAGATGGAAAAGCCGCACTGTGATTCTGGGAGTATTTCCTCAGAAAGTGGCAGTAAACGGTTAGTGAGAACACGAGCAAGAACCTTGCCAGTTGTTGACAGGAGTGAGATGCCTCTGTAATTTCCACAATCAGTTTTGTCCCCCTTCTTAAATATGGTCACGATCAGAGCATCCCTGAGCTCTGAGGGGAGTTCTTCCTTTTCCCAGACCTTCAGAAGGAGGGCATGGAGACGGCACAGGAGTTCTGGACCACCTTCCTTTAGGACCTCAGCTGGGATCCCATCTGGACCGGTGGCCTTGTTGTTCTTCAGGCTCCTGATGGCATCTTGGACCTCGGATAAGGTGGGAGGTGCCCCTGTGTCTTCCCTGATGGGACTCTGAGGAATATAACAGATGAAATTTGATTGGATTGTAGTGTTACGTTTGAGGAGTTCCTGAAAGTGCTCTTTCCATCGCTTATTAATAGACTCACTGTCCTTCAGCAGCTCCTGTCCATCCGTTGAGCGTAATGGGTTCAAGCCACGACGGCTTGGGCCGTAGACAGCCTTAATGGCACTGAAAAAGCCTCTGGTGTCTCCAGAGTCTGCCAGACACTGGATTTCCATTGCCCTTTCTGTCCACCAGGAGTTCTTAATCTGTCTCACCTGGCTCTGGACGTCAGCCTTGGCTCTAGAGTGAGTCAGTCTCTTGGCCTTGCAGGTAATGTCGTTTTGCCAGGAATGAAAGGCTTCCCTTTTTTTTGGAGATGAGCAGTTCTATCTCTGCATCATTTCCATCAAACCAGTCCTGATTTTTTCTGGACTTATACCCAAGGGTGGTTTGGCAGGTGTTGAGGATAGTGGACTTAAGCAGGTTCCAGTGCTCTTTGATGTTCTCCTGATATTCCTGTTTGAGACTTTCTTCAAGAGAAGCCTGAAGCTGCTGCTGGGTGGTAGTTTCATTAAGGCTTTCAAGGTTTAGTCTCAGCCGGTTCTGCTTTTTCTGCAATCTCCTCTTCCTCTTAAGTTTGATGGACATCATGGATCGTATAAGGCGGTGGTCTGTCCAGCAATCGTCGGAGTTGATCATGGCCTTAGTGATGTTTACATCGCGCAGATCCCTGGTTCTGACAATGACATAATCAATAAGATGCCACTGTTTAGAACGAGGGTGTCTCCACGAAGCCTTAAATTTGTTCTTCTGGCGAAAGATGGTATTAGTGATGGTGAGATCATACTGTACACATTTGCCAAGAAGCAGAACTCTATTGGAGTTGATGTTTCCAATGCCTTCCTTGCCAATGGTGCACTTCCAGAGGTGGTGGTCTCGGCCGACTCTGGCATTGAAATCTCCCAGAAGAATGATCTTATCCTCCTTGGGGATTTTTGACAGTATCTCATCCAGATAGGCATAGAAGGTCTCTTTCACTTCCTCCTCGGAGACAAGGGTAGGTGTGTAGGCACTCACGACTGTTGCCATCTGGTTGTTGGCAAGCACCAGACGGAGGGTCATCAGACGTTCACTGATTCCCACAGGGAGTTCAGAGAGATGACTGATCAGTTGGTTCCTGATGGCAAACCCAACCCCATGGATCCTGGGCTCATCTGCTGCTTTTCCTTTCCAGAAGAAAGTATAGCCACCCTTCTCCTCCTTCAGATGGCCTTCCTCTGCCCGTCGTGTTTCTGAGAGAGCAGCTATGTCAATCCGGCATCTTCTCAGTTCTCTGGCAATGATGGCGGTTCTCCTCTCCGGCCTGTCACTGGTTGCACTGTCCATCAGTGTGCGCACATTCCAGGCTCCAAAATTCATAGTTCTGTGTTTCTGACCACAAATTGGTGATCCCTCTGAACGCGGTAATCCAGACGGGAGGTTTGAGGCAGGCTATTTTTAGGGCACCTTTTCTAGCCCCTTCCCTATCAAGGGTGAGCAGAGTGGATCCTAAAAAGGACTGCTCAGTCGTGGATGTAGCTACCGAAGGGCTCTTTCTGCCTCGGTCCAAGAGCCCAGCGATCATCTGGCATCCACCGCCTGATGTGACAGCTTGTGACTAGGGGCCTCCAGATTTCACAATCCTGCCCCCGTCGCCACTTACTGGTCGCCACAGGACTTAACCCGGGATGTTAGGTGGATTCCCATGAAGAAGACGCCTGTGCGTGAATTTGTTTAGTGTGGGGAGGCTGGTGCACATACAGCCACCACACAGACCTTGACAGATCGGGGTCAGGATCCAGTGGCATGGACTCCAAGACGACTGGTGACCTGTTTCTGCTGCAGCCTTCGTCCGCCTTCCCAGCCGTTGTGATGTTTCCCAAAGGTCAACCATCATCCTCCGCCTGGTCCACCATTGAGGTCTTTGCTATTTGCCCATAACTGGGGCTGTTTACCCACAACCGGGGCAGTGGTTGACGGGCAGCAGGGCGTATCCACATACCAGTGGGCATGCATGCCGCAACTCTGGGGCCCACTACTGCTCTGAGATCCCGTACAACTTGGCCTGGAAACCGCAAGGTACCAGTTACCGTGTGTGGCCACGAGGAGGCGTGTACGAGTCTTGGCAATGGAGAGGCTATGTACCGGCTGAGGAGACTTATGCACTCGGCTCCTCTTTTCACCCCCGAAAACAGAGGGCTAGCCGGCGGCAGTAGCTGAAAGCAGAAAATAGCAAGCAGAGGCAGCATGCAGCATGCACTAACTACAAGCACTATTACTCCAACACTACTGCACTAACGCATCGCACGCTCGGTGCAAAACACAACACACACTGTATTATCATACTGTTATTATCACTACTACTATCATAACTTAATAATTAAAAAAAAATCACAAATCACACAGTGTAGAAGCATGGCTATTTTATATGAAAATGTCTGAATGTACTCACATTAATTATTGGGCAAAAAAAAACAAACTAGCTACTAAGTTTAGCTGTTTGGCAGCTCTTATTACTTTTCCATCATTTATCAAGAATCACAATAGTCTGATGTATATAAAATAGGCCTACTAATGTCAAATCTACTTGCAATTCAGTCATCTGCTGTCAAATGAGCTCACTGTCCTGTGATTCCTTTGATGTAAACTACAAGTGCCTCTAAGTATAATTTAAAACCTATCAGCCATAACCATCAAAATTAAAACAAGAAGATTTAAATATTTCACTTTATGTAAAATAATAAATATAGAATAGGCTATATCAGATCCATCTATAACTCAAAATATAGGATTATGACTTGATATACAACAAAAGATGATTGTAGAAAAGACAAGAGCAGGCCTTTGAAAATCATCAACTTATTCAATGCCTTGTAATATATTCATGAGTTCCTTTCTTTATCATAAATTACATTTTTTCAAGCCCACTCATAAAATTTCTAAAATCCATGAATTTCAAATTGTATCACTTAACTTGTTTTCTTACATTTTCTATTTTACTGTTTTTGCAGGATGGGTTAGATGAGACAGTGCGTGTGTGGGATTCACACGTCATCAGACCATCCAAGAATGACAGAGTACTCAGCGGTCGCCCCAAAGTCATATACATGTTCCCAGAACTCTACACAACTCATGACTGGGCTTCTCCAGTGGAAACAGCTGATGTACAGCTGTGTCTGAGTCGCTGCACATTTCGGCCAGCAGTGCCATGTGATCCAGACGTCTACAACATCTGCAACATTCTGATGGTGGAGTCACAGTTGCACCTACCGAGTGATGCTGATCAAGCTCTGGATTTGTAGCTGCACTTGAGGAATGAGATCAGATCATCTGTCTGATGAGACTGAACTGTCTCAACAAAACACATCACGTATGTTTAGTGAAAAAAAATGGATACAAAATCAAAGCATGGAGTAACACTATGGGTGGGTTTTATTTAGCTGAACATATACTGAGGATCACACTTGTCTATTCCTCATTTTGGGCATTCTCAGACATTGTTGGAATGAGACACAAGTTTGCCCAACATCTGTGTGTATCTATATCTCCATTTTAGACATGAGCAAGTCTTAGTTCTTTGCAGTAGTTTGTACTGAAAGTAAACATTAATACTGTGATGTATGTAGAGGATATAGGAGTGTTCTCATAGTTGTTTTAGATCTGTCATAAATTAGCAAGAAATGAAGACAACAAACAACAAGGGGAAGAAATGAATAAGGAATTTTATTGAACAATATCCTGCTCTTGATAGTTCCTGGCAGAGGTGGGTATAGTAGTCAGAAGTTGTACTCGAGCAGAAGTAGCTTTACCTTGTGGCGTGAATTAGTCCAGTATAGGTAAGGGCAGCTACCAAAAATTCCTTAAGAGTGTCAACTAAAAAGTTGCACTGGTAATAATGACTTTATTCTGACCGGTTTGGGAGGTTTTTCTATTAAATTTGGGACTCTTTTCTCATTAATGTACACACTCTTCTTCCAATTAATTTGTGAGTTTTTTCTTGTAAATTTCTTCCTTGTGAATTTTAAACTTTTTCATGAAAATTTGCAAGCTTTTGCTCAAATTGAAAGTTTTGTTATAAATTTACATTTTCTTCTTGTACATTAGAGATTTCCCCCTCATATTACACAATTTTTTTCTGGTAAATTTAGAACTTGCTCATAAATAACAAAATTTGTATGATAAATTTGTAAATTTTTACTGATGAAATTGCAATAGTTTTTCTTATTCATTTGAAACTGAACCACAATAATTACCACTGTGATTTCCATTTTAATTAAAAACATTTGGTCATTTCTGGTAAGAAAAAGTTATTACAACATAAACCAGCACATTCTAACCTTTCTGACCCATACAATTTAGTGAAATAAAAAGTAACTAAATTTCCAACCAAATCTACTTGACTAAAAGTAATGTTTTTTCTTATCAAATATACTCTTGTAAGAGTAAAATGTATTCTGGGCCACAGTAAAGCACTTCTTTGTGAAAAAGTTACTTGAGCGCATACTTGAGTAAATGGAACTAGTTCCTATACCACCTCTGGTTAATGGCAGGGTTTCCCATAAAACTCCAACAAAAAGTGAGCCACTTTAAATGCTAAATGCATCACACTAACATTATTTGTCAGATGCTGAAATGTACTTTTTTCTGAATAACAAAAGCATAAAATGTACATGAACATGTGAAAATGATAAATGCCTGAATAGTAGGGTGCTTACACTTGAATGCAGAACCTTGAATGACCAGAATGTCTAAAATAAGCCTGATTTAAACAGGTTGAAACTGACTGTGCTGACAATTCTAACAAAAGCATCAATAAACAGTGAAATGCCCGTTTTTTTTAGTCCAGAATCAGAATCAGAATCAGAATCAGGTTTATTGCCATTGTTCATGTAGTACACAAACTAGGAATTTGTCTCGGTGCAATGCTGCAACATTAAACATGATAAGATAAAAGAAATAAACTATACATGCAATAAAGTGTAGAATAAGAGTAAGTGATACTGGTCAGCAGTTAAAATATATTAGCGAGCAGCAGATACTGTGGAGAACTATATAGTGCAGTCGGTAATGCAGGAAGAAAACAGTAATGATTGACATGAGTCTGGTTGAGCTGCTGTACATGGTGCAGGAGAGTCAATCAATAAGTCACTTAGTGATCTTAGTCCTTATGAAATAATCCAGTCAGATGACTAATGTGATTTCAGCTATGTATGTAGTGCAATATTTGTTGCAACAAATCAATTTTTAGTCAGTTGTAATGATTTATGACAACATATTAATCTGTTATACATCAAACTTCTGTGTAAAGGCAAAAGTTCAATGCCGATTTCAGTTGCATTTGGTGCATAACGAACATTTGATAAAAATGAAACTGCAGGTCAATATAACTAAGAGTAAAAACAACAACATACAGCATATTTTCTCAATTCTCCCAATAGTGATGTTAACCACTGAGGTTATTTCAAATTTATTTGTTCAAGTTTGGTTGTTTTTCTAGTTAATATTACTGCCTTCACCCAGTTATAATGTATATGAAGAGAACTCTTTTGTGGTGCTCACTGTAATAATAATAATAATAATAATAATAATAATAATAAAAAAACAGAAGTGACCTGGAGGCAGAAATCTCAGAGTTAAGTATTAAATCTGTAGAAAATAAAGTCAGCCATTTTTGCATGACCAGGTAAGTGAGAAAGTATGGCCTGACACATATCATAGATTATGGTTTTGTGAAAGCACCACTTTATCCTGTATGTACAGTATTTAGCATTTAGCTGCAAATCAAGTTGAAGATGTACCGGTAAGTTGAAGTCATGCAATACCATTAGTTTGAAAGTGTCGACAGGGGATGGGACTGTGTAAGATCCCTTACACACACTACACAATATCCATTGTAAATCAATCACCAGACAGGACACTGCCAAGCTAGATAAGAACTCTAGGTGCATGGTAGCTCAAGAACTGCTCCGCATGTGTGTGCTACGGGCCTGTGGCTTAAACCATACAACTTATTAAAAGTTACTTCAAATGTATCTTTGCATAGCACAGTGGACCCTGGGCAGAAATGCAAGAAGACGCAGGAAGATCTCCAGTTTCCTTTGATCAATGCTTCTCACATACCATAGCAGGTAGTTAAGGGTTGACTGCTCCTGTTGATTTAGGCATTCACTTGATGCCTTAATCATCTGGGACACTTTCCTGTTAGTTGCCCTCTTAGATTCATAAAGTTCCATTATGCTGTCTTTGGTTAGGAGTGTCGGCATTGCATTTTGAATACTGGAGTAGATACAGTCAATTCTGAACTTTGGCTCCTGAAGAAGAACTTTATGTACCAGTGTTAAAATGGCAGCTCTCATCTTGTCTTTAGGAGGAAAGCAGTGTGTAAGCCCATTCTTGCAAAGAGGTCGAGTCAGTCCTCCCCTTCAGTTTCATCCATATTGCCCTGTAGTGCTTTTTCAACTGAGGTTCGTTCATTCACTGAAAGAAATCTGGCAAATGACATCATCAGGGGTTCTTCATCCACTGAACTGACTCCTTGACAACAGGCAAGAATAAAAGCTGGTGACAGTTTGATTGGTATGATCTTGTGATCCAAACATTCTTTCAACCAAACTCTTCCAAGAGCCTGCCATTCCTTCTCAGAATAGTCTGGTCTCAGTCTGGGTACTCGGTTATCTTCCCCCTCACACTGCTCTAAGACATGCTCCCAAAAAGCAGAATACACTTCTCTTGACACACCATCACCATCCACAGCTTTCTCATTTTGTAACACCATTTTTAGATTAACATTCAGTATGTTTGGTTCCTTGAAACTATATTTCCTCTTCTTAACTTCACAAAGCAGCTATTTTTCAGATTAGTCTTGTGTTGCTGGAAGACTGTTTGATGATACAGGTCCATCATCCAGTGTTGATTGCTGTGGGATTTAAAAAAGAAGGTAGTTACGCATTATTGTTGATTGAATAATTAATCAGTTAGTTGAAAGAAGACCAACTGATCTTGACAAGCAAAGTATCTGCTATTTACTATATATAAATGGTTACCATTCTCTGGTTCTGAGTTTGCAGCTTTTTTGTGTTGGATTGTTGGTTGTATAAAACTAGTGATCTAAAGAGATTGACCTGTGCTGTGCAATTTTTCACTGGGACTTTTTTTTTGAAAACTATCAAACAATGAATTTGACTTTAAAAACCTTTCAATTAATCACTAAAGTCAAAATTAATTTTTGTAGCACAATTACACATATCTTAGTACAAGGTACATTATACTGTACCTTGGTAGTGTTGAGGTCATGTGGATCCCAGGGAAGAGAGGAGTCCAGCTCATCACTGTCATTGCCAGAAACAGGTCCAAACTGACCTTCAGAGTCCACAAGAGATGCATGGATAGCAAGGGCAAGAGAGGAATCCGACTCATCGTAAAACAACTGGTCTGCTTCTTGATGTGACACAAGACTTGAATAATCATCTTCAGATCCGGGCCTGCTTGTGGATGGACACGTATGCTCAACATGAGAAGACGGTGAGTGTTGGACCTCTGTGTTACTGATCTTAGGAGGCTCTGGTCTTGATTGTCTGTCTTGTTCTCGCCTTTCTTAATATTTACATGACAAAACAAAATAAACATTATTATTGTCCAGTGGTGAACTGTGTTTAATATAGCAGGAATTTTAGCTTCACCAAAACACAGTCAAATGCACAGCAGGTGTCAGTGATGTATAGTTGTTACAAATTAGGCCCAGTAGAGAGCAGCAAACACCAGACAATGATCACAGAATAAGTACATTTTTCCCCGTTTTTTCCCCAAATGCATTGGTATTTGCCACTGATTCTGCTAATGTTACCAGAGAAAGTTATATATTTAAGCTTGTTAAGCGATGTAATCAAGACTTTTAATTATTTTTATTATTATGTCTTCCCCCCCCCCCCCCCCCCCCACACACATACATGGTTATACAGTATGTGCATTGATCTTCAGGTATATTTTTTCCATTTACCAGCATAGTTTCTGTTTAGTCATATGGGCAGGTTTTGTTAAGATGTTGAGGCTAGAATTAGCCCAGGCTGAGTACTTGTGAGTTCAAAACTACAGGCAGCTGTGGTATGACTGGAACAGCACAAGTGTAATGCATTATAGACTGATTATGCAAAAATGTAGTGATTTCTAGTAGAGCTTACTCTTTCACGTTTTTCCTGCCTTGAGTCACTGGGTGCTGCATCTGAATCTGAGGATCTCTCTGGGTGTTCTCCTTCACCATCATTTCTGGTCTTCCAGTGAGGGAATCACTTGCTTTTTATCTTCAAACATTGCTTCTGCACTGTCCTGGTCTACAAGGAAATGAGCAGATCAGCACATTATGACCTTGCATCTCTGTGACAGTTTGCACAACTGTTGCAGACATGCTTTTATTGTAATTTTTTTTTAAATTATAATTGAATATGCATATAAGTGGAGAAAAAGTTTGGTGAATGCCAGGGTGGGCTTAAGTAAATTGGCCACTCTTTGACAAAAGGTATAGTTTGATGATTTTTTTTCAAATGGTGTGTTTAATTAATTAATTGTTTTTTTCCACATGAAATATCTATGCATTAATGTTTGTTGGTAATACTGTAGTTTTTCCATATCATACGGATATTGTGTTTACATGTTTTCAATTAAAAATGTGCTATTTGTCAAGGGGTGACCATATTTTTTGCATACAATAGTATATCTCAGTATGTAAGGAATATTGATTATATGTGCTTATTTTACAGTCTACTTGTGCTTTTAAGTTTATGGCATAAAAAACTTAGTTTTAATAAATACTTTGCATATACTAAAATAATGTGAGAATAAGAAAAGATTTAACCTGCCAAGAGTGCTAAATCTACTCCTGTATTGCAAGCAAACCCTTACATCAAAGAGTTTTAAATCTCCTTATTTATATTATATTACACCCTGCAGCCAAAATACAGCCTCTTTCATAAATGCATGGAATTAGTGACACTCAATGTTTAATGACCTAATATTGCACACACTGTAAACAGAAGTTTCACATTAAAAATATCCACAACAGTCATGTTTGTTAACACAAAGAGTGACAGTGATATTACCTTCATTGGCCATTCTGTGGGCTCAAAATCTGAAGATGTATCAGATAAAGTCACAGGGATGTCTTTAGGCGAATCCTCATCCTTTTTCTTGGTGCAAGTGTAGATGTGCAGCATCCACAGTTTAGTCTGCTCATACAGCTGGTTCAAGGTGCTTTCAAGGGGTACTATGTTGTGACTAAAACCAGGAATATCAAACTGGAAGGCTTCTACTGGTCCTTTAGCTGAAAGTCCATTAGGAATAAACAATTGTTTCCCAGTCTCTACCAGCTCCTCCATAGTAGCAGTTTTCTGAACAGACAGATGCCTTGTTCCACCTCCGTGTCTTGTTCGGACCTGATGGAAATCATCCTTATCAAAGTGGAGCCATCCCATTTCAACCCACCGGGCCCACATGGTTGTACCATGAAAAGATATAAAATATTTACAAAAATGTGAGGGGTGTACTCACTTTTGTGAGATACTGTATAATCACATAGGCACATTTAGTTAGCCTTTAGCACAAAACCAGTTAGTGAAAACATGTCCACATTTAAGTTTGTCACGTGAAACATACGTGGAATTGGGACCAGGGAGAAGAGGCTAAAAGTTTTTAATCGACTTAAGTATCTACAGGCAGACTTTGTATTATTACAGGAAGCACATGTTTCTAAGTCGTCTGTAGATGCGCTCACCTACACAGAATTTCCCCACATGTACTCAGCCGACTTTAATTCTAAACAAAGGGGAGGGGGTAGCTATACTGGTAAACTGAAGAATAGGCTTTGTTGTGAATAATATCATAGCAGATCCGGAAGGTAGATTTATAATAACATTTAAAATCTCAGTTCAAAATTTGGATCTATGTATTGCAAGAGTTTATGGCCCAAATGTTGATGACTCATCCTATTTTCACACTTTCTTCACTTCTCTTTCTGAGCACTTGGACACTACACTCATAATAGGAGGAGACTTCAACCTTGTATTAAACCCTGCGATCGACAGGCTCAGTGCATTGGGAAATTATCAAAAATGGCAGGCTACTGACAATCTCTATCATGAGACTGGGCGCAGTGTTCCACGGAGCCCAGACTCTTAACTTATTTTTGAGTATTGTATGTCTGTTATTATTATTTTGTCAGTTCTCGTGTATTTCTTTGGGTTTTTTTCTCTTGTGCCATCCCTTCTCCAGACACTTCCACTCGCTGCTCACAGTCTGCTCTCTTGTCTGTCAGCTGTGAACAGTCAAGTAATTAGGTCACCTGCCTACTCAGCCGCCCCACACCTGCTGCTCATTTGTTTGCCTATTATTTAAGCACTGTCTGTTCACTGTTTTGTTGCAGCAGTATTGATGTTATCCGACTTCATTCAGCTGTAAGTTTTCTCCTCATCTCCTCCAGAGCAATTCTAGCTCTGGAGTGCCTACCTTGTATATTTCACCTTGTTTGCATTTTTGTATTGTCTGCACAATTTTTGGAACTTTTATTCTCTTTAGTTAATAAAGAGAATAAAGCGTCATGGATCGTCATCTTATCGTGGTGGGGGGTTTGCCTGCCCCAGTGATCCCAGGAGCTATGTTGCCCAGGGCAATTTGCCTCTGAGAGGGTCACCAAAGACAAACTGGTCGTGGGTGAAGGGCCAGACTAAGAATGATCCAACAGACTCTCATGATAAACACTAGAACAAGGATTCAGTGTACCCCGCCTAGTATGGGGTTACCGGGGCCCCACCCTGGAGCCAGACCTGGGGGAGGGGCTCGATGGCTAGTGTCTAGTGGCCGGGTTTCAACCCATGGAACCTGGCCGGGCTTAGCCCGAAGGAGTTACATGGGTCCACCCTTCAGTGGGCTCACCACCTGCAGGAGGGATCATGGGGGTCTGGTGCTATGTGGATCAGGTGGCAGTCAAAGGCGGAGACCTTGGCGGACTGATCCCAAGCTTTCTAAACTGGCTTTTGGTACGTGGAATGTCACCTCTCTGGTGGGGAAGGAGCCTGAGCTGGTGCATGAGGTTGAGAGATACCGGCTAGATATAGTCGGCCTCACCTCAACACACAGCTCTGGTTCCAGAACCAGTCTCCTGGAGAGGGTCTGGAGCTTGGCCTTCTCTGGAGTTGCCCCGGGCGAGAGGCGACGAGCAGGGGTGGGTATTCTTGTATCCCCCCACCATGCTGCCTCTATATTGGAGTTTTCCCCGGTGGACGAAAGAGTTGTTTCCCTGCACCTTCAGGTTGGGAAATGGGTCCTGACCATCATTTGTGCCTATGCACCAAATGATGTTTCAGAGTACCCACCCTTTTTGGAGTCTCTGACTGGGGTGCTGGAGGGTGCTCCTCTTGGAGACTCCATTGTCCTACTGGGGGACTTCAACGCGCACGTGGGCAACGACAGTGAAACCTGAAAGGGGGTGACTGGGAGGAATGGCCTGCCCGATCTGAACCCAAGTGGTGTTCAGTTACTGGACTTCTGTGCTAACCACAGTTTGTCCATAACGAACACCATGTTAAAGCATAAGGGTGTCCATATATGCACCTGGCACCAGGACACCCTAGGTCGCAGGTCGATGATAGATTTTGTTATTGTGTCATCAGACCTGCGACTGTATGTTTTGGACACTCGGGTAAAGAGAGGTGCAGAGCTGTCAACTGATCACCACCTGGTGGTGAGTTGGATCAGATGGCAGGGGAGGATGCCATTCAGACCTGGTAGACCCAAACATATAGTGAGGGTGTGCTGGGAACGTCTGGCTGAGGCCCCTGGCCGGGAGGTCTTCAACTCCCACCTCTGGAAGAACTTCAACCACATTCCGAGGGAGTCTGGAGACATGGAGTCAGAATGGGCCATGTTCTCCACCTCTATTGTTGAAGCAGCGGCCCAGAGCTGTGGCCACAAGGTCGTCGGGGCATCTCGTGGTGGCAACCCTCGAACCAAGTGGTGGACTCCAGCGGTGAGGGTGGCCATTAAACTGAAGAAGGAGTCCTATCAGGCTTGGTTGGCTTGTGGGACTCCTGAAGCAGCTGAGGTGTACTGGCAGGCCAAGCAGAGTGCAGCTCGGGTGGTTGCTGAAGCAAAAACCCGGGTATGGGACGAGTTCAGTGAGGCCATGGAACAAGACTTTCGGTTGGCCACGAAGAAAACTGGCAAACTGTCCGGCGACTCAGGAGGGGGAAGCAGCTCCCTGTCCACACTGTGCATGGTGCGGATGGGGCGCTGTTGACTTCGACTGGGGATATTGTCGGGCGGTGGAAGGAATACTTTGAGGATCTCCTCAATCCCACTGATACACCTTTCACAGAGGAAGCAGGGTTTATGGACGAGGGGGATGACTCGCCTATCACAGGGGCTGAGGTTGCCAAGGTGGTTAACTCGGGGGTGGATGAGATTCGCCCTGAGTACCTCAAGGCCCTGGATGTTGTAGGGCTGTCATGGTTGACACGCCTCTGCAACACTGCATGGAGCTCGGGGTCAGTGGCTTTGGCATGGCAAACCGGGGTGGTGGTTCCTCTCTTCAAAAAAGGGGACCGGAGGATGTTGTAGCATCATATCACTTTGGCTCATCAATAAGAATTATTCTTCAGCTTAAAGACATTGTTTCACCCAGGAAAAGGACAGCCAGGAACTGCTCTTTTACCCCAGGCCACAGCTGAACTCACATTCCTTTGTTAAAACCAGTCTAAGAAATTCACCCTAATGCACTTCCTTTTTGACTTTATGGCCCAATAAACTTGGAGACATAGAACAGAACCCTGGAGTACCCCATGGCCTACAAAGATCCACAGCTCAACATTGCCCTCTAGTGGCAACTCTGGGACATGCTGGATTTAACCAGTGAAGCTTCTCATCACATTATTAACTCACTTCTCAACATCTTCCTCTTTTTCCAGGCCACCAGGAAAAGTAAATGGACCCTGATGTTTGATGTGGACAGTCTGTTGGGTTTGAAATCTATTAATCTTTAATTTAAATATGTGCATGCTAAAATGTTTAAATGAATGTTTATTCTTGCATGTTAATTTAGAAAGCACGGATTATAAGTTGCATGAACACTGAAATAGGTTCGTTTATACATAAGGGTATAGAGGAATATTCCAGTATTAAAATGTGTGAATTAGATTTGCCAAAAAAGTTTCTCAAATCACGTGACCGCCAGCAGCCAATCTTTGCTTGACAACAGCTCTCGCTAGGTTCAGACAAAAGACTGTTTGTTCATTGGACTAAAGTTCGTAAAGCCCGCCCACGAAGGAAGCCTATTGGTCAGAGCTCCTGTCAATCGTGGAGGCCCGCGAGAGTTTCCCCAGATAAAAAGGAAACGACGCCCTTTTTCACTCTCTTTCGGCTCTTACTATTTTGTCTTCACGTCTCGTCCACACAGCAGAGATCTTTTAGGGAGAACAAAGACTGCCCGAACAGAGAAGCCTTCTCCCACGTGTTTCTTTTCTACGATCACAGAGCCTGAAGTATCATGTTTTTTTGTAACCTGTTTGTATCTTTAATGTTTTTTTCTTTAAACACCTCGGAATTAATTCTTTTCTTGAGCTCATTTCTAATTAGGAGTTAAAAACTCCAATCCTAGACAACTCTATTTCTATAATTTTTCACCTGTTAAACTTTCTGTAAAACCACCGTTTTAATTTAAGTTTTAATCTTGACTTTATTTTTATAATTTTTTTTATTGACCAATCCCACACCAGAAGCTCTTTTCTCTAAAGTCCAAAACTCTTTTTGATTTGATGTCGGATTAGATATTACAAATTATCCTTGAATCCTCTGGTAAGCCGCTTGCCAGCGAAGAAGAAGAAGGACGCGCAGCCTCTATACCAAGCACTGGAGCAACCATCATCTCCATTCACAGTTCGACCTAAGCTACAACTGTGAGTCATAGAGTCAAAATCCAGCCTTGTTGACCGCTTGACTATAAAGGTCAAACTGTGGACCTGAAATATCTGCGGGCAGATATTTCCCCTTAACATCCACGAAAGCTTTACGAGGACGACGGAAGAAGTCCTCAACTTCAACCATCATGCCAGTCACGTGAGCTGCATTGTTATTCATCTGCTGAGTTAAATGTCTGAGGCTCGATAATAATTTTGATATCTGATCAGATGCAAATCTAAAGAGTAAGTAATATAACTTTTCTTTTCATTAAAACCCCGTTTTCATTTTCTTAAGAGTAATCCAGAATTTTTCATATATATAGTTCAATTTTCCCCATAAATTTGCATTGTTTTCCATAATCTGTTAACTTCAAACTGATCTAAATTCATTTTAAAGTTCCACCCTGGTTCTGCAAATTGAGATTGAGATTGAGATTGAGATTCAACTTTATTGTCATTACACATGTATGAATACAAGGTAACGAAACGTGACTTGGCATTTGGGCACGCTCTGCAGAGCGCATCCAAGGCCGGGGCAGCCGCTAGGCGCCAGTCATAAAGAAGAAAGAAAAAAAAAAGAGAAGGGATAATGACACAGTAGGCGAGAGAAAAAAAACATGTTTATCAAATTTTCGTTCAGTAAGTGAGTGAAATTTTGATTGCAGGAAAAAAAACCCTCAATGCACATTTAGCAGACAACAGAACCAAAGTCAGAGAGGATCAGTGAGTGAATGGATGTAATTCAGTATAAGTGAATCAGTGTATTCGTGTATGTTGAATGCAGGTGGGTGTTTATCAGTTACTGGAGGCAACAAATCTCTCCCAGCCGAGATGTTATGTCTTAGTGTCTGAAACTCGGAAGCATGTCCTTGAGGCATGGCAGATGGAAATTTCCTGAGCCAGTCACATGTCCCTGAGTTCAGATTGTAGCACACCAGAATGTTTATGAAGAGAAGCACAATCTTCTGTTTTGTCTTAATCCAGGAGGAAAATAGTCAACAAGGCACCGAATTCAAGGTCTGATAACACAGATCACTGAGAGCATAGAATTTACAGCTCTTGCAATACTGTGTTCATAATTTCCATACATAGGCTTTAAATCCATTCTTGGAGGGCACCAAAACTACTCCAGATGTTTCCCTTCTAAACATGGGAAGCATGTCCGGCAGAGTCCATCTCTCTACAGTGCATGCCAGATGGTAATTTCCATGTAATCTTGCCGTCAGTTAGTGCTCTCCCCTGTCTAGTCGAATTGTTGAAGAAGCAGCTACGCTGGGACCGCTTTGATTAGCTCTTCTAGTTAAATTTTCAATACACCAGGAAACTCCAGAGCCAATCAGCAGAAAATCCTGTGATCGTGCCAAACCAGATAGATGTTGTTTCCACATCATCAGTCGAATCATGCAGACACATGTATTCCAATCCATGGGTCTCTCCATAGGGGCTCCCCCTGGCCCAAATTTATGTAAAAAGTTGTTAATTTTATTAAAGCCGCTCACCAAATCCATTTTTTCATTTGGATCAAGATTCAGCCAGAAGAACAGCGACGCAGACAAGACAGCAAGCTGGGATTCTCAGTTAGGGAGGGTGAAGGAGGGTGAAAGAGGGAGCTGAAGAAAAAGCGACCGTTCTCTCTGAAGGGCAAGAAGGAAATCAAATAATGAATAACAATGTTGACATTGTTACTCTATCATTTACAAGTTTAATTTAATGATTAATGCGAATCATTGCAATGTCTTTTAATCATCATTTCATTTAATAAATATGTGAAAATGAGAGAAGTTGGTGAGAATTTATTTCATTCTGAGTCTGGTTTAAGTCCCCAGTGTCGAATTCACTAAAATTTTGAGACTGATTATTAATTAATTTATTGAGTGATTAAACAGGTATAAAGTGAAATTAAAGATTAAATTGCTTCTTAGAGGTAGAAGCTGGTGCCCCCACGAGTGTTTTATTAACTGTTTATGTGTGTGTGGACCCAGAGATCATCTCAGGTCCCAATACATTAATATAAATTAAATAATTTTTATACCTGATCATAATTTTTAATCATCATATTGCTACAGTGTGCTCCAACTTTAGAGGGATCACACTCCTCAGCCTCCCTGGGAAGGTCTATGCCAAGGTACTGGAGAGGAGGGTCCGGCTGTTGGTTGAATCTTGGATCCAGGAGAAGCAATGTGGTTTTCGTCCTGGCCGTGGCACATCGGACCAGCTGTTTATTCTCTCGAGAATCCTCGAGGATTTGTGGGAGTTTGCCCAACCAGTTTACATGTGTTTTGTGGACTTGGAGAAGGCATTTGACCGCATCCCTTGTGGTTTTTTGTGGAGGGTGCTTCGGGAGTATGGGGTATCGTGCTTGTTGTTACGAGCCATTCGGTCTCTGTATGACCGTTGTGAGAGTTTGGTTCGCACTACCAACACTCGATTGGACTCATTGCCAGTGAGAGTTGGACTCCGCCAGGGCTGCCCTTTGTCACCGATCCTGTTCATAATTTTTATGGACAGGATTTCTAGGCGCAGCCAATGAAAGGAGGGTGTCATGCTTGGTGACAACAGGATCTCATTTCTGTTGTTTGCAGATGACGTTGTCCTGCTGGCTTCATCCAGCAATGACCTACAGTTCTTACTGGGATGGTTTGCCGCTGAGTGTGAAGCGGCTGGGATGAGAATCAGTACCTCCAAGTCCGAGTCCATGGTTCTCAGCCGGAAAAAGGTGGATTGTCTTCTTCGGGTTGGGGACAGGCTCCTGCCCCAAGTGGAGGAGTTTAAGTATCTTGGGGTCTTATTCACGAGTGAGGGGAGAATGGTGCGAGAGATTGACAGACGGATTGGAGCAGCATCTGCAGTGATGCGAACGTTGTACCGGTCTGTTGTGGTGAAGAGGAAGCTGAGCTCTAAGGCAAAGCTGTCGATTTACCAGTCAATCTACGTTCCTACCCTCACCTATGGTCACGAGCTTTGGGTAATGACCGAAAGAACGAGATCGCGGATACAAGCGGCTGAAATGAGCTTTCTTCGTGGGATCGCTGGACTCACCCTCAGATATAGGGTGAGGAGCTCAGTCATCCTGGAGAGGCTCAGAGTAGAACCGCTGCTCCTCCACATTGAAAGGAGCCAGTTGAGGTGGTATGGGCATCTGATCAGGACGCCTCCTGGACGCCTCTCACTTGAGGTGTTTCGGGCACGTCCCTCTGGGAGGAGACCCCGGAGCAGACTCAGGACTTGCTGGAGAGACTATGTCTCCCAGCTGGTCTGGGAATGCTTTGGTATCCTCTCTGAAGAGCTGGAGCAGGTGGCTGGGGAGAGGGAAGTTTGGGCTTCTCTGCTTGAACTATTGCCTCCGCGACCCGGACCTCCAGAAAAGTGGTAGAAGATGGATGGATGGATGGATGAATGTTTATGTTTTTGAATAATACTGCAGGAAACAACTTTTTATAATAGTCTGTGTTATGTCTGGAAATGGAGCCAAGGACGAGGCCAGGTGTTGAGCTGAACACACGTTTATTAAAGAGGCACAGGGTACCACATATGGCCGCCAGGCAGAGGAAATGGCCAAGAGGCCGTCCCTCCTGCCCGCAGCCCTTTTATAGTTATGGGTGGTGGTGTGACCGAAAGACGGAGCCACCATCCCATGCCACACAAATAAGAACATAGAACATAAACCATACACCATATTCAGTGTGTGAATATGTGTGTGAATGTGTGGATAGCAGGATCTGTAAAGCGCTTTGATCATCAAGAGATGAGAATAAAAGCACTATATAAGTGAATGCCATTTACCATTTACCATATAAATAACTATAAAGCATTTTCCCTCCCCCTCAAAAAATCCAAAACACACACATACAATTGAGACCCTCCCCAATTTAGAACCCGAATAACGTACTAAGAAAACTAAACTTCCTAAAAGGGGTCTATCACAGTCACACAAAACAACTAAAAACTGTCACAAATTCCCCTCCAGGGCAGAGAGGAAAAACCCAGATGCTGAACTGCAGTTTGTGGCATTTATTACAGAAACACAAAATACAAAAAGTGCACAAAAGTAAACTTACACCTGAGTAGCGCTACAAGATAGCGAGGCAACCGTCGAAACAGGGAATGGGTGCCGACAGGAATGAGTAGCTTTGATGAGGCTCTGACAACCAGTGAATGAAACAGTCAGTCTTAAATAAGTCATAATAAGATAAGATAAGCCTTTATTAGTCCCACAATGGGGAAATTCCATAATCCGATGAGAATGAATGACAGCCGGTGTGAGTCACATGAGCGGGCAGGATGACCTAATTACCTGACAGGAATCAGCTGAGAGTCAAGACAGGAGGGAAGACGGGACTGACAGCTTGACAGGGGCACCACCCACTACCAGAGCTAAACCAGGAAGTGCCACTGACAGCTTCAGCCCCGGAGAGAAAGAGAGAACTACAAAATGGGACACATAATAAACTGAAGGATTAATGCAGAAAATATCAAACATATAAATAACAAACCTGTGACGAACATAAACTAAGAAATAATACAAGATATAAGAAAACCAACCAAGGACAAAATGACAGGAATCAAAGAACACAAAATACAGCAAATATACAAATATCGAAAAAGTCCATGAGACTGAGCACAGATCATGACAAAAACTAGGGGAGGACACGTGGACTGCTGTCCCACCCCCACACAGCAAGACGGATTATTCTACTGTCTGTACTAAAGAAAACAGTCCATATAAAACTAAAATACTGCCGTGTTTCCTGAACTAAAAAAAAAATAAAAAAAATAAAACACAAAATAATTCAAAACTATATACTGTACATAATAAACAAAACAACTCAAATACATGCATAACAGTTAACTTATGTACACATGGCTGGAGAAAACAACCCCGTGGGCCCCCTGGACCGTCCTGTCATCAGTCCATCCCTGGAAGCAGCCTGCAGCAGGTTGCCCTGGCCCCGGTGTGCCTCCTCTTCCTCACCATCGGATGCTCCGCTCGTCCAGGCCCACTTCTCACAGTCATCTCCCGGGCACGCCACAGCTTGTTCGGGTGCCTCCACGAGCCGTCTGACAGCTGGAGACAAGCATCCCTCCATCTGGCCATAACGCGTAGCCGTTCCTGGTGCTCCTCCATCTGTTGTATAGCCCGTACTCACCGTGATCTCACCACTTCCTGAGCCCGAATCCGGTCCGCGACTCCCAGAGAGGTTTTGCTCTGCTCGCAGTGTTTCTGCCTGGCACTCGTTCTCTCAGTGCCAATTGATCTCGCCCTGACCTCTTCTAAATCTGCTGTGGTCCTTGCCTATGTGGCCCCAATTTCGCCGGCCCACTTTAGCTGAGCTCCGGGAATGACAAGGACCATCCTGTCAGTGACGCTCGTCATTGCAGTTGCCCCACTGTGCCACCCAGTAGCCTCATCCAGGGTGACTTGGGTTCTGGTACCGGAGCCCTCCTGCGGTGAGCCTGAGTGAAACAAGGCCTTCCCACTTTCCAGGGTGTTGGGTAGCTCTTCATCCCACACTGCATCATCCTGCACTCCGCAATGTGAAGAGGGTTGTTTCACTGTAGCCCAGTTCAGCAGGGTGCCCACCGCCCCCGCGTCGGTCAGCAATGGCACCTCCACACCATCCAACTCTACTGTGCAGAACGTGCACCCATCGGTGTATGGGGCACCAAGTGGACAACCGTCAAAGCGTGAGAGGTCAACTTCTGTGGGCTCCCTCTCTCAAACATGCGGTGCACTCTTGCATAGTGGTTTAAGCAGCCACACCTGTCGCAGCACTACGCTCTCGCCGTGCAGTCTCTTGTCTCGGAGTGGTGCTTCACGGACCCACAGCCCATATGCACACGCATGTTTTTCCCCCAGGGCAGACCTCAATATCACAGCGTTGGCATCTCCCATGTCTTCTTTCAAGCGCTCATCGCTGTTTGCGTCCGCTACTCGTGTGGTAATGGGATGCTTCAGCTGTCGCTGTGACCAATGCTCACTCGGCCCCAGAGCCAGCCTGTCCACTGTCTCCAACTGAAGCACTAACTCAATGGCTGTGGCTAGCATCAAGTCACCCAGTAAAATGAGCAGCTCCATCTTCGTTTCAGCGCTGTTAATATGCTCCGTCATCTGGTCGCGCCCCATCTCCATCTCCAACGGTCCAAACCAGCACTCACTATCCCATAGTTTCAAGTTGGCTCCAAACCGCTGAGTAGGCCCGCCCACCTGTTGATGGTGCTGCTGAAACTTGCTTCCCTGAACGGTGACATTGTCCAGGGTGTGAAAATTGCACGCCATCAGCTCGACCGTGTCGTCGAAGCAGTCAGAATCGCAGAGCTTGCTCAAAACCTGCTGTCCCTCCATTTCTAAGTTGTGCATCAACAACATGTGTGCCCTCAATTTGTCCATCCTTCCCGGGTCCAGCGCCACCATGTAAGCCTGGATGGTAGCCCACCATCTCGATAGTTTAGCCTGCTCCTCCAGATCATCTTCATCTAAAAGGTCTTCTTTTTTCTTGCCCTCTTCACCTTCAGATTCCTCTCCAGAGGAGTCTGTCTCTGAGGCCGATTCAAGTTCCTGCAGCAAATTACTGACATAGTGGCCCGCCTGGGAGCTCCAGAAACGGCCAAATTTTAAACCCACACGCTTCCATACCTTTTCTCCACTTTAATCCTTGTTGCCAAAGTGTTATGTTTGGAAATGGAGCCAAGGACGAGGCCAGGTGTCGAACTGAACACACATTTATTAAAGAGGCACAGGTGCACCACACACGGCTGCCAGGCAGAGGAGATGGCCAAGAGACCATCCCTCCTGCCTGCAGCCCTTTTATAGCTACGGGTGGTGGCGTGATGGAAAGACGGAGCCACCACCCCGTGCCACACAAATAAGAGCGTAGAACATAAACCATATAAATAACTATATAACACTAAGTTCCTGAGATATACCAGAAAATCTCTAGTTACTGTATCCAGTCCACACTGAAACACCGTCGACCCTGGTCATGTTTTAAAAATGCTTGTTTTTCATGCCCAGAGTAGCGTCTGCATGTGGATAAAAGGTGAAAACTGTGTATAAAAAACTACATTTGTAATAAAAATACTCATGTACCCATGTTTTATGCTCTTCTTCAGCTGTCTTCTGCTTTTCTGTTTTTGTGAGCCTGCAGCACAAACAGGGCTACAGTATTTTTTTTTTTTTTTTAGATTTTTAGGCCTTGATTTGTCAGTGGATGAGTCTGCCTGCTCACAGCCAAATGACGCTTAGCAGCTCCTGTTCACAGGATGTAATTTTTCTGTGGAGAAGCTACGAGCACTACGCCGCTGAAACTGGCACCACCTTCTTTGAGCTGCTAAGCGTTGCTTGGTCATGTGTGAGCAGGCATATTTGTTTGAGCTCTTAATTTTTCTGCTTCATTGACATGAGAATTCACCTTTGAGTTTTCTTTTTTTTTGTTGAGCTAACATGTATCATTTAATCAAATTTAAATAAAACATTTCACACTTCTCCTTCTCTAATCAGTGCACTTCCTGGCCTTTCTTCCTCTTTTCCCATTTTATGTCAGCCTGCAACCCAAATGGGACCAGCCACCTCAAATAAATCTGTATTTCTATTCTAAGCTATTGTGGAAACATGGCAAAGCAAGATGGCAGCTACCATGAGAGTGTCACGGGGTTTGAGCTATTTTATTGTGTTTTAGGGGTTTTACAGTTTTAAGTTTGTTCTGCATGTTTATAACTTTGCATGTTTTTGTAGTTTTTATATTTCAGTGTGCTTTAAATTTGAAATGCTGTTTACTTCCACCCTCTGCCTTGCCTAACTGGTTACCATCAACACCAGTGTTGATTGAGGACATGCAGCACCTGATAGTTTAAAGGTGCTCTGGCAGTCCAAAGGAGCGAGCCCTGCTGGATGAGAGCCTGCCTAATGAGTGTGCGGGTGGCCCCCAGTGAATGATGCAAGCGCTGAAGGAGGGCATGCCTGACGAGGAGGAGCAGTGGTAGCAGCCCAGGACCAACATGACACCGGCCTTTGGGGGAAGACACTTGAGCGTGGAGTGACTGAGGTGCTGCAGGTGAAGGATGGCGAGAGGCAGAGTGAGGAGCTCTGCCTCCGCTGGAAGTATCTGGTTCCCACATAGCAGCACCCCATGATGATGATGATGATGATGATGATGATGAGTACGAGCATACTGCTGGCTATTGTCTTCCCTCCATACGTTACCTGCAGACGTCCCGTGTCATGGTGGAAAGAGTACGGCCTGAAGAGTGGATCCTCCTCCTCAGCTTTAATGGACTTTTAATGTTTGTCTTTTAGCCCATTTTTAGTTTTTTATCTTAGTTTTTTTTAGTTAGTATTTTATTCTAATTTTCTTATTTTAAGTTAATTTTAATAGGTTTTAGGTTTAGCTTTTTATTTTAGTGGGCAGTTGTGCATATTTTATGTAATAAATTCCTTTTAATACATTTTAAAATCTCCCCTCTGATTCCTCCTGTCACTCTAAACCTGGTTTTAAAGAACCTGCAGTATGTTTTTAACAACCCTGAGCCCTGTTACAAGAGGGAACCCACTCCCTACGTGTTACATATTAATGCCCTATTCTAGTGGTCCCCAAACCCCAGGCTGCAGACCGGTACCGGTCAGCATACCACTTGGTACTGGACCACAGAGAATGCCGAGAAAAAAAATAAATATTGTGTTCCTCTGCATTGACTAAGCATTCACACCAGGATAGTCTGGGGGTCTCGTCTGGACAACTGCCTGAACAACGTCACACAGTTACAACAACTGCTCGTTTGGGGCGCTGTAGCTGAAACCACCACTTAGCACAGGGTTTCCTCTGGTAACATTTCTCGGTGGCGGCCCGCTGCGCCAGAAATTTTACCGCCTTGCCAAGGCAATATGAATTTATTAAGAAAAATATATGAAGCAATGACTTTCCGCAAGCGCGCACACGAACAACATGCGTGGCCGTCATCTGCGTGGAGTTTAGAAGCGCCCCGCCCACCCGAGTTTTCCAGTCAGTCAGCAGGCAGTGTCTCGCTAAGCGCGACTGTCCGACAGAAACATGAGTTTGTTAAAGTACTTTAAACGTGGAAAAAATCACAAGAGGTACGTAAACACTGGAGGAGTTTTATCATGGTTTTAACCCGCTGTTAACGGGAGCAATAATGGAAGAGTCGCATAGCTAAGAGATGTGGTTAGAATTCATATGCAGCCGGCTTCATATCAAATCAAATCAAATCAAACTTTATTGTCATATTGCTGTACATACAACTGTAGTGCAGGCAAGATGAAATTGCGTTTCTCTCAGCATCCATATAAATAGAAGCAGCATGATTTAAGACACACTCCCACATAGCTCCACCCCCCACTCCCACCCCCCCCATCCATTCACACATCCCTGAGACATACTTGGGGAGAAAAAAAAAAACTAACTATAATATACAAATAATGTACAAAATGTCCGTAGGTGCAGTAGTGTGTATGAGAGATTCCAGGTCAACTGTTCAGCATCCTGACAGCTTGTGGAAGGAAGCTGTTGATCAGTCTGGTGGTTCTGCCTCTGATGCTCCGGAATCGTTTACCAGATGGAAGAAGTTCAAAGTGTTTATGCAGAGGGTGAGAACGGTCCTTGACAATGTTCAGTGCCCTGCTCCTACAACGGTTCTGAAAAAGTTCTTGGACAGAGGGGAGGGAGACTCCAATTACCCTCTCAGCCCCCTTGACTATCCTCTGCAGGGCTTTTTTGTCTGACATACTGCAACTGGAGTACCATGTAAGATAAGATAAGATAAGATAAGCCTTTATTAGTCCCACAACGGGGAAATTCCAGGATTGCAACAGCACAGGGATAGCAACACTCAGAGCAACAATCAGAAGGCAAGAAAAAAACAAGCAAGCAAGAGCAGCTAATATACATATGTACGTATTACTATAAAATATATATATATACACACACACACAGACACACAGTGCAGAGCATTGTAGCTGGATGGAATAAATATATGAATATATGAACACACAGTGCAGAGCATTGTAGCTAGATGGAATAAATATGTAAATATATAAACACCCACAGTACGGAGCATTGCAGCTAGGTGGAATAAATATGCAAGTATATAAACACACACAGTGCGGAGCAATGTAGCTAGATGGAATAATATGTAGATATATAAATATATAAACACACCCAGTGCTGAGCATTGTAGCTAGATGGAATAAATATGTAAATATATAAACACACACAGTGCAGAGCATTGTTGCTAGATGGAATGAAACAGCATAACCGTCTACTTAGTTATCCTACATGGTATGATTATGTGCCCATACATATTCTCACCCTCCATAGCGACCGGTATGTTCCTAGTTGTATGCCGGAGGGGACCATTGTGTAAGTCTATTGCATCTTTTGCATTCAAAAAACTATTAGTTTGTTACGTCTTTTTGCTATCTCTGCGAGCAGCCCTGCTTAGGTTGTACAGTCTGACAGCCGTTGGTAGGAAGGACCTACGAAACCTCTCGGTTGTGCACCTGGGATGATGTAGTCTGCTGCTAAATGAGCTCCTCAGTGCATTCAGTATGTCCTGCATAGGGTGGAACTCAGACTCCAGCAGAGATGACAGTTTAGCCACCGTCCTTCTCTCTCCTATCTCCTCCATCGGATCAAGGCGCTGCCCCAGGACAGAGCTAGCTTTCTTAATCAGTTTGTTCAGTCTCTTCCTATCGGCTGCAGTAATGCCACTGCCCCAGCAGACCACTCCAAAAGTGATGGCTGATGCCACCACCGTGTCATAGAATGACTTCAGCAGCGCCCCTTGTACACCAAAAGACCTGAGTCTCCTCAGCAGGAACAGCCTGCGCTGTCCCTTCTTGTAGAGTGCATCAGTATTGTGTGACCAGTCTAGTTTATTGTTCAGATGAATACCCAGGTACTTATAGGATGTCACCATCTCGATGTCTGTTCCCTGTATATTTACTGGTACTGTGAGGGGCTGCCCATGCCTGCGGCAGTCCACCACCAGCTCCTTAGTTTTCCTCGCGTTGATCTGGAGGCAGTTCCGATGGCACCAGTCCACGAAGTCCTGGATAAGCCCTCTGTACTCAGCTTCATCTCCATTGGAGATGAGGCCAACGATCGCAGAGTCATCAGAGAACTTCTGTAGATGGCAGTGTGTTGTGTTGTGTGAGAAGTCCGCAGTATAAAGAGTGAACAGGAAGGGAGCCAGCACCGTTCCCTGGGGGGCCCCCGTGCTACTGATGATCGTGTCGGACACACAGTCCCGGGTTCTCACAAACTGAGGCCGGTTCGTGAGGTAGTCCAGGATCCATGATGACAGGTGCTGGTCCACCCCTGCGCGCAGCAGCTTGTCCTTCAGGATCATCGGTTGGATGGTGTTGAAAGCACTGGAGAAGTCAAAGAACATGATCCTCACCGCATTCCCGGGCTTCTCCAGGTGGGACAGAGAACGGTGAAGGAGGAAGATCACCGCATCCTCCACCCCAATGCCATGCTGGTAGGCGAACTGGAGTGGATCCATCGCTGGTTCCACCAGGGGGCGGAGGTGAGCAAGGAGCAGTCTCTCCAGGGTCTTCATCAAGTGGGACGTCAAGGCCACCGGTCTGTAGCTGTTCAGGTCTTTGGGGTGGGAAGTTTTTGGTACAGGTACCACACAAGATGTTTTCCACAGCTGTGGTACCCTCCCCAGTTTCAGGCTCATGTTGAAGATATACGTCACAATCCCACACAGCTGGTCTGCACAGGACTTGAGGAGCTTTGCGCTGATGCCGTCCGGTCCCGGCGCCTTCCTCGCCTTGATCTTCCTCAGCTCCGTCCTCACCTGGGTCCTGGTCAGGGTCAGGATGGGGGGCTGTGTGTTGGGAGTGGGGGGGTGTTGGTGGAGTGGGGAGTGGGCAGCAGGACTTGATTTCTTTAGAGGCAGCAGTGGTTGTTGTGCAGTCAGGGGGGAGGGCGGTTGGTCAAATCTATTGAAAAACAGATTCAGGTTGTTCGCCCACTCCCTGCCCCCTGTGGCCTGGGGGGAGGTATTCTGGAGCCCCGAGATGGTTTTGAGGTTTCTCCAGACCCCGCTGATGTCGCTCTGTTGCAGCTTGTCCTCCATCTTCTTCCTGAAGCTGTCCTTGCCTTCTCTGATCTTTCTCCTCAGCTCCCTCTGTACGGACTTCAGCATCTCCCTGTTCCCTGACCTGAAGATCCTCTTCTTCTCTCTCAGAAGTGTTTTTATCTCAGGGTTGATCCAGGGTTTGTTGTTTGAGTGACGCCGTATGGTCTTGGTGGGAACGGATTTGTCCACACAGAAGCTGAGGTAGCCCGTGAAGGTGTGAATGAGGCCATCGATGTCCTCACCATGTGGATCGCAGAGCTGCTTCCAGGCGGTGGCTTCAAAACAGCCCTTTAGGGTGTCCATTGTCTCCTCAGACCATAACTCCACAGTGTGCATGGCCGGAGGTTGTCTGTGCACTAGGGGTTTGTACACCGGCCGGAGATGAACCAAGTTGTGATCCGATCTCCCGAGTGGGGGGAGTTGTGATGAGGTGTACGCCTCCTTAGTGTTTGCGTAGAATAAATCCAGTGTTTTATTGTCTCTAGTGTGGCATGTGACATACTGGGTGAACGTGGGTAGAATGGGAGACAGTGAAACATGGTTGAAATCGCCTGAGATGAGGAGAAGAGCATCTGGGTGTTCTGTCTGCAGCCTGCTGGTTACTGAATGGATGACGTCACGTGCTGTCCCAGCGTTCGCCGTCGGATTTGCATAAACAACAATGCAGATCACGTGTGAGTGTTCTCTCGGGAGATATGTAGGCCTCATGCTAACAGCTAGCAACTCAATGTCTTTGCTGCAGTGTCGTTGTTTAACAGTGATATGTCCCGGTCTGCACCAGTTGTTGTTAACATACATTATCACTCCACCGCCCCTAGCCTTGCCACTGTCTGGTGTTCGGTCAGCTCGTATCATGTGAAAACCCTCCAGCTCAATGTTAGCATCTGCTGCTAGTTCAGTTAGCCACGTCTCAGTAAACAAAAGGAGAGAGCACTCCCGGTATGTGCTATCATAACGGGAGATAGCCGCTAGCTCATCTAACTTTCCCAGTATCGACCGAACATTTCCCATGACAACAGATGGAAGGGAGGGTCTGTACCTTATATTTTTTGTCCTCCGCCTTACTCCAGCCCGGCAGCCGCGGCGTTTTCGCCTCAGTTCTCTCGGTATGTCGAGTTTTTCCAATGGGACCGGGTGGCGGTTGAATGCTAGCAGCTGTTCTCTGCTGTATCGTATCCTGCTATAAACAGTGGCTCCGTCCACCGGCTCAGGAGACATTTAGGACGATCTGTGTGTCCGTGATATAAGTGGGGTGAAAAAAAAAGACGGATCAAAAGAGAGAGGAAGGGAAAAAGACTCGGAATCGAGCCGCTGTTGCAAAAGGCAGCCTACTCGTGTGGCGCCGAGAGAAAAAAAAAAAAAAAAAAAATGTAGCAATGAAGTACGTCAGAACACTCTCCACCACACCTCTGTAGAAGGTCCTGAGGATGCAGATGGGGAGAGAGGCCTGTTTGAGTTTCCTCAAGAAGTGCAGTCTCTGCTGAGCCCGCTTCCTGATCTCCAAGGAATTCTTGCTCCAGGTCAGGTCCTGCGAGATCTGCACTCCGAGGAACTTGATGTTCTCTACTCTCTCCACTAAACGGCTGCCGATGCTGAGGGGGATGAAGGGAAAGGCAAGGGGATTGATGAATTGCTGAGGATATATTTCACCAGCCACTACAATATTAAGTTATGTTCTGTAGGAATTGCAGGAATGAGGAGACTGGCAATTTCTCTCTTTTCTCACACGAGCAGGCGTGCCGTTTTTATTCTCCAGTGGCAGTGACAAAAAGCAACAGCTAAAAACGCTAACTCTCGTTTTACTCTAAACTGAGGTCCTTCAGTGGCTGCCTAGAGAGGTGCCTGATGAGAAAGCCTGAGGGCACAGCTATAACTGCCTAAACAGATCATTCTGTACATGAACACATATTGCAGTGAATTGTCTTTAGAGTCCGCTACAGTTCCCTATTATGTACCTGGCAAGTTAAGATGACTGAAATTCACTTAGTCAATGACTTTAATCTGTCAGCAACCTTCAGACAAACTAAAAGTGCCAGTATTTGATTTCAAAATAAGGGAGGTTTTTCCTGCTGTCTGGGTAGTGAGGAGATTTCTAAAAAAAAACAAAAAAAAAACAACAACTATAAATATAAAGAAATATAACAAAAATAACAGCATCCTTGGTCATTTAAGTTAATTTATTTCATTAAATACAATTTTATTAATATTTTTTCTTTGTAATCAGAGTTAAATTATCGTTCTGTTCTGACTACAAAGTTATGGTCAAAAATGTAAATTGCTATAAGGAAAAAGTAAAAAAAAAAAAAGACCACAGTCTGTTTCAAATTTATCTAAAAACCCCCCCAGTAATTTTATTTTAAAAAACAGACAAAAATTAGTCATAAAATAATCCACAAATTTATAATAAAGTTTCAAATGTACAAGAAAAGTTCAATTTTACAAGAGGAAATTACAAATTTGAGGAACATGGGTTCAACTTTAGATTTACAGAGAAAAGTAGAAAACTATAAGAAAATGGTTATAAATTTTTGAGAAAAACCTCAAACCTTCAAGACTGAAGTCATTACTCAAGTTTTTAAGTGGGTGCTCTTTGCACCCTTAACTAGAAATTTTTGGTTGTCTACTTTTAATTATTAATTTCAAAGCACTGCTTTTACATGAGTAGAATTTCTGGTTACTATACCCACCTCTGATCATATAATTTAAGTATGCATGAGTACATTACTATTATGAATGTTTCTTTCCCTTCCCTACTCTCTCAATGGAAAAAAGAAACACTAGAATAAAAATACAAAAAATACACATACACCACCGTTCAAAAGTTTGGGGTCACCCAGACAATTATTTTGTGTTTTCCATGAAAAGTCACACTTATTTACCACCATGAGTTGTAAAGTGAATAGAAAATATAGTCAAGACATTGACAAGGTTAGAAATAATGATTTGTATTTGAAATAATAATTTTTTCCTTCAAACTTTGCTTTCGTCAAAGAATCCTCCATTTGCAGCAATTACAGCATTGCAGACCTAACATGATTGCACAAGGGTTTTCTAATCATCCATTAGCCTTCTGACACAATGAGCAAACACATTGTACCATTAGAACACTGGAGTGATAGTTGCTGGAAATGGGCCTCTATACACCTATGTAGATATTGCACCAAAAACCAGACATTTGCAGCTAGAATAGTCATTTACCACATTAGCAATGTATAGAGTGTATTTCTGATTAGTTTAAAGTTATCTTCATTGAAAAAAAGTGCTTTTCTTTCAAAAATAAGAAAATTTCTAAGTGACCCCAAACTTTTGAACGGTAGTGTATTTTTGTCATTTATGTAAACCATGACAAAAAATCCTGCAGGACAAAACATGACAGGATATTTTCTAACCTGTTTGTATACCGCGAACAGGAAAATATGTTGCCACTGCACCAAAGTCTTTAAGCCAGAGGAAAGACTGTAGCAGGACGAAAAAAATCTCAGTGAAGAAGAAAAATCAGGCTCATCGATTGGCCAGGACCAAAAACGGAAATCCCTTCCCTTCAGCTGTGTTGTTTGTCTGCCACAAATGAAACATTTTTTAACTTTTCTCCTCGGCTATCACCGGTAAAAGGATATCTCAGATTTACACGGTTTTCTTTATTGTTATTTTATGTTTATTGTTATTTTCCACCCAAAATCTACGGTAATCACCACTTCTTCTTCTCAGACTACGTGTTGCTATGGTTACACAAATTCCACAGGGCACTTTCACCCTTTGGTCCACTGGATACTCCGTTTGGATTCACATTGCAAGCGGAGCGCACCAGACATGGTTTGCAAGAGAACTGAGACCCCCGTTTTCAGGGGGACCAGACTTCGCTTGTTTGGTGTGCACCAGAGTTCTAATGCGCATTCAGATGGCACCAAACGAACCAAACTATCTGCGGAATCCACTGTTTGGTCCTTTGATCCGGACCAAACAGTGGCCGTCTGAATGCGCCCTGAGCCTGCACGGTGTTTTGTATATTCTCTCTCTTGCTGTGGCACGTGTCTGTTTGTGCACACCCGTCTCAGTATGGGTGATGCTCGAGAATTGAACCTGGCAAGTTGGCTAGCCAGTTTGAGGATTCGTTCTACCAACTGGTGCATGACCATCTATCTTTTCTTTCAAGAGAGTTTGAGTGTTGCTTCCTGATCATAGACCCCCGGCCTGCGGAGAAGCAGACCCGTGACCCCTCCACAACCATACCACCGACTGGCCGGGAAGACCGGCCATCTGGGACAGCAAATGATTGTGGACATGAACGCACGCCTGGGCCAGTGTCCCCACCACTGATACCCTGGACCAAGCATCCTGCCAAGACCGCCACGGAAGCACTGGAGGTCCCACTCACTCTAATAACCTTCCACCCTTGTAGGGCGGGATTCCCAGCAGCAATGGCAACCAGGACGAGGTGCCAAAATGGACCAGACACAGGTAACAACACACACACACTGTTTTATTAATCACACGCTTTGCCTATCCCCCCACCCCTCCGGTCAGCAAAGGTCTTACATACGGGTTCTTTAAATGAGCATTCCAGCAGACACTTGCGCAGACATGTCATTGTTGGTAACTTTTCTTGGTTGTACATCAGCTTCTATTATTTGTGTGTGTTTGCTCTGAGCAAATACCTTATTTTAGAATTCTCCTTTTTTTGCTCGGGGCTATTTCCTTGAACCAATAGGCTGCCCTGACTTATGGTAAAATTCACATCATGGTGCCTGCTGTGGACAAGACTGAACAAAATTAAGTTTATGGTGATCTGTTGTGAAAGGAGTGGGTGTAGAGTATTTGTTTACATTTCCCAGGCCCTGAATGCTTTGTGGACATATGTGCCCAACAGGAAAGACTGTGAACAAAGCAAGGCTGAAAAACATGCCCTTCAGATGCTGTTTCCACGTTACTGTTGACTCAAGCACTCTTTGCCCTTTTGGCTGAAATAAGTCCAAAATACTCCAAGTGGACAAAACCACAGCTACAGTGTGAGACGTTCACTTTCTTTGATTTAACTTCAGAACTTTTGGAATTCTCAATCTATTGCTTTTTCATTACAACATATTTAAGCATCATTGGAATGTGTAAGTCACATACATGTTGAGCCAATGAACTGAAGTGCAAGTATTTTAGTCTTAAAAGCTGTTGTAAATTTGTTGTGCAAAATGTTAAAATAGATTTGGAAATGCATCAGTATATATGTGGTTGAAATGCATCTTCAAGAATGAGATTGAAGACATAAAATACAGCCTCTGTGTGAGTGGCTATATATATATATTAGTGGTGTTGGATGATTAAAATGTCTAATTGCGATTAATCTTTTGGAACGTTGAGTTAATCGCGATTAAAAATGCGTTAATCGTGTGTTTTTTTCCATTCAGATACAGTGTACCTTAAGTTGGTAATTTTTCAAGTTTCTCATACTGTTATAAACATGGGAGTGGACAAATGTATTTGCTTTCTTCACCTGCAGGTTCATTAAAGCTCTCAACATACCCAAAATGACAAAACTATCCAGTATATTCTCCAGAAATAATATTTCTGGTGTGTACCACATCATTACAAGCTACAGGCACAAGAAGTACATAAATCATAAATCATGACTCTTTCTTTGTTTGCTAGCGGCCTTTTCCGGACTGTTTTGACGCACTTCCTAAACATTAAATATCATTTTGAAGGTCTTTCAATACAGAATATGGAAATAACATTGCATCAGTTTTGAAAATGTCCTCAAAGTGACTCATTTTGCCAGCACGGGTCATTTGTTTACAGTGTTAGCATCTTAGCAGCGGCGCTAACAGACAGAGCTACTATCGTGCTCGTGATGACGCCCCAACGTGCTACAAAAACGGTGAGGGAGTGAATGGACATTCCGAACACATCTTGAGAATTTATTTTAGACTGGTACTCACCTACAGTTGGACCTGTGGGGATGAAAACAAGTGAATTTCTGTCCGTCTCAGCAGATGGAGATCAGCTATAACCTAGCATGTAGCTAGTAGCTAGGAGCTAACTTCCACAGAAGAACTACACAACACCCACCTTTAAAACCCACCTGAAAACATTCTTGTTTAAACAGGCATTTTAATTCAAGATTGACTGAAGGCTGTTACCATCTGACTGCATAGAGTGTATTTTTTGTATCTTAGTTTTACTTTAATCGTATCTTAACTGTATCTTAACTGTATTACTGTATTTCAATTGTATTTTATTGCATTTTAATTTGTATTTTAGTTGTATTTTAATTGTTTTGATTGTGTTGCACTGTAAAGCACTTTGTGACTTTATATGTCTGTGAAAAGTGCTATATAAATAAAGCTTACTTATGTGGAGTGTGTAAATGAAGAGGCAGCTTCATATCAGACGATTTATTACACACTCACATCTCACAAGCACAGAACAGACTGACTGGTTACAGCAAGCACTCCTCTCTATATCCCAAGTCACCTTCACAAGCTTCAAGGCACTTCCTCATACACAGCATGATATTTACACTACACTTCATTCAACCCCCTCTCACCCTCTTGGGCATTGTTCTCCCATGTGTATTCATTGTCTCTGTCTGAGGTGCGAAATAACCTGACTTCCATACCGCCCCCCCCCCCCAGCATCTTAGATAGAACAATAGAATATCAGTCCACATGCTGTTTCAGCTTCAGTCTCCTCCCATATCTGCTGTAACTGGGGTTTACTGCCTCCGTGGCGCTGCTGTGCCGGTGGGGGGCTGCTGGGAGTGTGTCCGACTGCGGATGAGCCGTGGTGGTGGTGATGGGGGTTCGCTCTGTCCGTGTGGCTGCTCTGATGAATCGTTCCCCTGGGGAGTTCTCCATGAGGGTCTTCCACGCCGAGGGGCCCTCGCCAACAGCACCTGCTCATCCGCCACTACAAAGGCGGGTTTGAGTCTGTCTATGCCAATTTTCTCCCGTCTACCCCCCAAGTCTAGCACAAAATGCTTATCCCCTGTTTCCAACACTCTGAACTGTCCATCATAGGGTGGGCGCAATGGAGGGCAGTGGGCGTCGTGTCTGACGAACATGAACTCCGTGTTCTTCAAAGTTTTAGGCACGAAAACACGCAGAAAACAGTGGTGGGCCGGGCCCGGCAGCGTGCCTGTGTTTGCGCTACGCTGCAAAAGCTGAGATGGGCAGCTGTCCGGCACGGGATTATCTGGCAGAAATTCCCCGGGCAGTTGTAGGGGCTGCGCAAAAACCAGCTCTGCCAGGGAAGCTTCCAGATCCCCTTTTGGCGCAGAGCGCAACCCCAATAAAACCCATGGCAACGTGTCCACCCAATCTGCATCCGTCAGTGAAGCCCTGAGTGCTGCTTTCAGTGATCTATGAAAACGCTTGCATAACCCATTGGCCTGTGGGTTGTATGCGGTTGTGCGATGAATTGTAACACCCAGGCTGCAGGCCATCGCAGACCAGAGTTTGGAAACAAATTGAGGGCCCCTGTCGGACGTAATGTCCGATGGGACTCCAAAACGCGCCACCCATGCTGTTAAAAAAGCGCGTGCTACATCTGCGGACGTGGTTGCCGCCAGTGGGACTGCTTCTGGCCAGCGCGTGGTGCGGTCCATCACTGTCAGGAGGTGCGTGCACCCCTGTGATGGCGGGAGGGGGCCCACGAGGTCCACGTGAACATGGTCGAACCTCTTAGCCGGTACCCGAAACGGCTCCAAGGGAGCCTTCGTTTGTCTGTGTACCTTGGCTCGTTGGCACGCCACGCAGGCTGCAGCCCACTCTTTTACTTGTTTGCGTAGGCTCGGCCACACAAACTTCTCTCCCACCATTTTGACCGACACGCGCACTCCTGGGTGCGCCAGAGTGTGAACCGACTCAAACACGCGGCGGCGCCACGTGACCAGGACCACCGGACGCGGGCGTCCCATGGAGACATCGCAGATTAGGGGGGGGCATGCCGTCTTGCAGCACCCTGCTCTCCAGCCTTAACCCTGTTGGTTCAGACTGGAGTGCGCACACGTCTGCATCGCTAATGTGCTCCGCGGCCATGGCTGCGTAATCTATCCCCACATAGACCGGGGCCACCACGGCGCGCGAGAGGCAGTCCGCCACCACATTCAGTTTACCCGACACATGCTGAATATCGGTAGTAAACTCTGAGATCACGACCAGCTGTCTCTGCTGCCGGCCCGACCACGGTTCTGAAACCTTGGCCATCGCGAACGTTAGTGGCTTGTGATCCACAAACGCGGTGAAGCTGCGCCCTTCCAGCCAGAACTGGAAGTGGCATATGGCCAGGTGGAAAGCCAGCAACTCCCTGTCGAACGCGCTGTATTTACGTTCGCTGTCGCGCAAAGTTCTGCTGAAAAAAGCGAGCGGCTGCCAAGCCCCAGTGACGCGCTGCTCTACGACAGCCCCTATGGCCACGTCTGAAGCATTGGTGGTGAGCGCTATCCGGGCCGCCGGGTCCGGATGCGCCAGCAGTGCGGCGTTTGCTAGGGCTGCTTTAACCTCCGAGAACGCCCGCTCTCACTTCGGGATCCATTCAACCCTATCCGCGGGTTTCTGTCTCTTGAGCGCGGCGTACAAGGGTTGCATGAGCTGCACCGCGCGGGGAAGGAAACGGTTATAAAAGTTCACCATCCCCAAAAATTCCTGCAGCGCCCTGACCGTCTGAGGCCGGGGAAAATCCACCATGGCGCGCACTTTGTCAGGCAGCGGGATCGCTCCTTCGGGAGAGACGCGGTGGCCTAAAAAATCAATCTCCGTCATGCCGAACTGGCATTTCGCCGGGTTGATTATTAACCCGTGCTCCTCCAACCTCCGGAAACTGTCCTGAGGTGGGTTTCGTGTTCGTCTTCGGATGCACTGGCTACCAGGATATCGTCCAGGTAGACGAACAGGAATGGGAGATTGCGCAGCACTGCATCCATCATGCGCTGGAACGTCTGTGCCGCGCCTTTTAACCCGAATGGCATGCGCAGGAACTCGAATAAGCCGAACGGAGTTATTACCGCTGTTTTGGGTACGCCCTCAGCGTGCACTGAGACTTCATGGTAACCGCGGACCAGGTCTATTTTGGAAAAAATGCGTGCTCCGGCGAGGTGGACGGAAAAATCCTGTATGTGGGGAATCGGGTAGTGGTCGTGTGCTGTGGCGTTGTTCAACCTGCGGAAATCAGCACATGGTCGCCACGATCCCTCAGCCTCAGGGACCATGTGTAGCGGGGATGCCCATGGGCTGTTCGAACGCCTGATGATGCCCAGCTTTTCCAGGTTGGCGAACTCCTCGCGCGCTATGGCCAGTTTAGCTGCGTCCAAGCACCGAGGTCTTGCAAAAACGGGCGGCCCGGTGGTGGTGATAAAGTGCTCCACCCCGTGTTTAGCGATGGCCGCGGAAAACGTCAGGACCATGAGTGCTGGGAACTGAGTGAGCAGTGCATGGAACTTACCGCCTGGAGCTGTGACGTTGGCTTGTGCTGTTGGCTGGGTCACTCGAGCTATACAGGGGAGAGAGTCAAAGGACAGTGCATTAACCAGGCGCCTGTTAGCAACATCAACCAGTAAACCATGTGCACACAGAAAATCAGCCCCCAGGACATGGTAATTCAGTACTGCTACGACAAAAGTCCACTTGTATGTATGGCCGTGTAGAGATAAGATCAGTGTCCTTTCACCAAAGGTCTTAATTTCCGAGCCGTTTGCTGCCAACATCTCGGGGCTGCTAGGTCCTGCCAGCCGGTCGACATAGGTCGGCAGGATGAAGCTCTTCTGGGCTCCAGTGTCCACGAGGAAACGCCTCCCCGAGCACGCGTCCGTCAAGTAGAGCAGCTTGTTCTCTTCACCGAGGGTCGCAGCTGCTACCGACCGCCGGCCTCGGCGTTTTCTCGAGCGCTTGAATTGGCACGGTGGCGCACATCTGCGTGTGTTCTCTCCGAAGCGGCGGTGGTAGAAACAGAGCGTGTCACTCTGGCGCTCCTTGGCCCCCGCTGCTGCTACCATCGGTGGCTCCTCGCCTCCTCTGGTCGTCTTGCTGGGCTCCGCCGCTGCCGCGTTGACTGTGATCGCCCTGGTGGTGAGGATGATCCGGTCTGCCTCCTGGGCTAGCCCACGGTAGTGACGCGCGGCCAGCAACGGCGAATTGGCCAGAGCCGCTCTCGCCACTGTTGGAAGGTTCCGGAGGAAAAGGTGGGCAAACAGAAAGTGCCCGTCGTCCGTGCCCATTAACGCCAGCATCTTCTCCATCAGGTCTACAGCCGACCCATCTCCTAACTCGGTCCACGCCAGGAGCCTCTCCACTCTCTCACATTCCGAGAGCGTGTAGCGCCAGGTGAGCGCAGCCTTGAGCGCCTCATATTTGTTGCTGGCTGGTGGCTGATCGAGCAGGCTCGCTACCTGCTGAGCTGTGGGGGAGTCCAGCGCTGCTACCACATGGTAGAACTTGGTGTTGTCTGCCGTTACTCCCCGGAGGGCGAACTGGGCCTCGATGTGGTGGAACCAAGAGCGCGGGTTGTGCTGCCAGAAATCCGGTAGCTTGACTGAAACTGCACACGCGTTGCTGGGGGTTCCAGTCCTGGCTGTCTGTGGAATGGCTGCTGCATCTCTGGGGCTTCCTGACTGGGCCGGCTCCGGAGTTCTCGCCTCGTGTTCCATAATACGTCTTGGGTCACCAGTGTGGAGTGTGTAGATGAAGAGGCAGCTTCATGGCTGACGATTTATTACACACTCACATCTCACAAGCACAGAACAGACTGACTGGTTACAGCAAGCACTCCTCTCTATATCCCAAGTCACCTTCACAAGCTTCAAGGCACTTCCTCATACACAGCATGATATTTACACTACACTTCATTCAACCCCCTCTCACCCTCTTGGGCATTGCTCTCCCATGTGTACTGTATTCAGTCTCTGTCTAAGGTGCGAAATAACCTGACTTCCATACTTACTTACTTACTTACAACATCCAGGCGAAGTTTTGGGGGAGGCTATAACAATTATCCAGGTGAGAGCTCCGACAGATAACGTTGTAAACTTAAACATGACAGCACTTTGATGATATCCATGGCTGTAATTAAGCTTGTCTGCATGATGCACACAGTGTCAGTGGCCACAACGGCCTTGGTACGGAGAGCGGCTAGGCCAAAAAAGTACTGTTTCTGCCGTTAACTGTGATCACAAAATTTGCCGCCGCTAACGGGGGCAACGCATTAATGGGCGATTAACACGATAACGCCAACACCACTAATATATATATATATACAGTATATATATATATATATATATACACTACCGTTCAAAAGTTTGGGGTCACTTAGAAATTTCCTTATTTTTGAAAGAAAAGCACTTTTTTCAATGAAGATAACTTTAAACTAATCAGAAATACACTCTATACATTGCTAATGTGGTAAATGACCATTATAGCTGCAAATGTCTGGTTTTTGGTGCAATATCTACATAGGTGTATAGAGGCCCATTTCCAGCAACTATCACTCCAGTGCTCTAATGGTACAATGTGTTTGCTCATTGCGTCAGAAGGCTAATGGATGATTAGAAAACCCTTGTGCAATCATGTTAGGTCTGCAAAGCTGTAATTGCTGCAAATGGAGGATTCTTTGATGAAAGCAAAGTTTGAAGGAAAAAATTATTATTTCAAATACAAATCATTATTTCTAACCTTGTCAATGTCTTGACTATATTTTCTATTCATTTTACAACTCATGGTGGTAAATAAGTGTGACTTTTCATGGAAAACACAAAATAATTGTCTGGGTGACCCCAAACTTTTGAACGGTAGTGTATATATATATATATATATACAGTATACTGTATGTGTGTGTGTGTGTATATATATATATATATATACTGTATGTATATATATATATATATATATATATATATATATAAAACATGCAAGTTAGGTTAATCGGCATTAAACTGGGGATTCTAAATTGTCCTTAGGTATGACTGTGAGAGTGAATGGTTGTTTGTCTCTCTGTGTTGGCCCTGCGATGGACTGGCGATCTGTCCAGGGTGTACCCTGTCTCTCGCCCAAAGATGCTGGGATAGGCTCCAGCCTCCCTGCGACCCGAAAAGGATTAAGCAGAAGAAGATGGATGGACGGATATATATATGTAGAAATTGCAGGAATGAAGAGACTGGCATTTTCTCTCTTTTCTCACGTGAGCAGGCGCGACTTTTTCCATTTTCCTGCGGCAGTGACAAAAAACAACAGCTAAAAACGCTAGCTCTCGTTTTACTCTGCACTGAGGTCCTTCAGTGGCTACCTAGAGAGATGCCTGATGAGAAAGCCTGAGAGCACAACTGTAACTGCCTAAACAGATTATTCTGTACATGAACACATATTGTGGTGAATTATGTCTTTAGAGTCCGCTACACACATCCCCCCAGAATTTACCACAATGAAAGAAAACAAAGTCAACGTGGGGGGGCGAACTGCCTGGCCGTAACGGCTCCGCCGAACAAGAGGAGAAGTAGGGTCACTCATGTCAGGGGTTGCTTAAACTGATTTAGTTGGGAGATGGGGGCGCCCCTGGCAAGGAGGTTGTGCAAAAGTGACAGGTCTGTCCATATCCAGGTCGGCTGGCTTTAAGCGGTCCACTGAAATTTTCTCTGGCTTGCCTCCAACCTCCACAACAAAGTGTTTCTCTCCTGGTGTTAATTCACGGAATGGACTGTCATAAGGAGGTTTCAAAGGGCCACGGTGAGCGTCATGGCAGACAAAAACAAAATCTGCCAACTAAAGACTCATAGGAAAGTGAGATTGGGGGAACCCGTGTTGCGAAGTGGGGACTGGTACAAAAGCTTTGGCATTCTTGAGGAGCGTCTGGCATTGAGCAACCACGGACCAAGGGGTTGCTGTGTTGGGGACAAACTCTCCTGGGACACGTAGCGTCTGACCATAAACCAACTTGGCAGATGAAGCTTGGAGATCCTCCTTAGGAGCAGTTCTAAGTCCCAGCATGACCCATGGAAACCTATCTGTCCAACACTGGTGGACAGATAGTCCACCAGTGGACTATCACCAGTGGACTGTGAGGCTGGCCCGAAGAGCAGCCTTCATAGAACAGTGAAAGCATTCGCATAGCCCGTAAGCCTGTGGGTGGTATGCCACAGTGCGGTGGAGCTTTACCCCCAGGCTCTCTGCAACAGCATTCCATAGCTCTGAGGTGAATTGAGAACCACGGTTGGAAGAGAGGTCAGATGGTGTGTCAAATCAGGCAACCCATGTCCCAATAAAAGCACGAGCCACCTCTTCAGATGTAGCAGACACCAACAGGACAGCCTCTGGCCATCAAGTTGTCCTATCCACCATGGTGACCAAGTACGTGAAGCCGCGAGATGGGGCATGGGGCCAACAATGTCCACATTAACATGGTTGAAACGCCTTTCTGGCACTTGAAACTCTATCAGTGGGACCTTGACATGACGTTGCACCTTGGAGCGCTGACACTCCATACAAGTATTAGGTCAATCTCTCACATCCTTTTTGAGCCCATGCCAGACAAACTTTGTATCCACCAGTCTCTGGGATGGCTTCCGTCCAGGGTGGGAGAGGCCATGGATCATGTCAAAAACTTGCCATCTCCAGCTGCTGGGAACAATGGGCCAGGGCTTGCCAGTGGATACGTCAAAGAGGAGTGTTGTTCCTGTATCATCAAAATGTACATCTTTTAAACGGAGCCCGGTGACTACCATTCTGAATGCTTGCACCTCTGGGTCAGCTGCTTGGTCCTCCGCCATGCGGGCGTCGTCCAGTCCTAAGTGAACCGCTGCCGTGACAGCCCGAGAAAGACAATCAGCTACAAGGTTGGTCTTGCCAGTGACGTGCTGTATGTCTGTAGTGAACTCTGAGATGTAGGAGAGTTGTCTCTGCTGGCGGCTTGACCATGGCTCGGTCACTTTAGCTATGAAAAATGCCAGCGGTTTGTGGTCCACGAATGCCGTGAATTTGCAGCCTTCCAACAGGGTATGGAAGTGACGAATGGCCAGGTAGAGTCCAAGCAGTTCGCGATCAAAGGTGGAATACTTCCGCTCATTGGGGCGTAACTGCCGCCTGAAAAATGCCAGGGGCTGCCACATTCCGTTGACCCACTGTTCATGAACTGCCCCGATAGCATAGTCAGAAGCATCTGTGGTGATGGCTATGGGGGCATTGGGTAATGGGTGGGCCAGCATTGTTGCACTTGCCAGGGCCAACTTGGTATCTTCAAATGCTTTTTCTCTCTCGGCTGACCACTCTATTGTGTGGCGAGAGCTCTTGCCCTTGAGAGCCTCATACAAGGGATGCATGATTTGCGCAGCATTGGGAATGAAGTGATGGTAAAAATTAACCACGCCGAGGAATTCCTGCAAGGACTTGACTGTGAGAGGGTGTGGGAAATTTGCAACCGCTGTCACCTTTGATGGGAGGGGGACTGCGCCATCGTTAGTGACTCTGTGTCCCAGGAAATCGATGGTTGACAACCCGAACTGGCACTTGGCCACGTTGACAATCAACCCGTGGTGACTGAGCCGCTCAAACAAGGTCTGTAAGTTAGACAGGTGTTCTGCCTTGGACGTGCTGGCACCTAGAATATTGTCTAAATACACAAAAATAAAAGGGAGGCCACGTAGCACTGAGTCCATCAGGCGCTGGAATGTCTGTGCAGCATTTTTGAGGCTAAAGGGCATACATAAAAACTCAAAGAACCCGAATGGGGTGATCACCACTGTCTTAGGAATGTCTTGTGGGTGGACGGGTACCTGGTGGTATCCCCGGACCAGATCTACCTTGGAAAAGATCACCTTTCCTGCTAGGCGGGTGGAAAAATCCTGAATGTGTGAGACTGGGTAGCGGTCAGGGGTCGTTGCGTCATTGAGTCAGCGGTAATCACCACATGGGCACCATCCACCCCCTGGCTTCGGGACAAGGTGGAGCGGTGATGCCCAGGGACTGTTGGAGCGATGGATGACACCAAGGTGCTCCATATTTTCAGATTCTGCTTTGGCTACTGCTAATTTAGCAGAGTCTAGGCGTCGAAAGTGTGCATAAACTGGTGGGCTCGTGGTGGTGATGTGGTGCTCCACCCCGTGCTTTGCAGCTGCTGATGAGAATGTAGGCTGTGTGCGTGTAGGAAAAGTAGCAAGCAGCTGGAGAAAATCGTCAGGCGCAGAGAGAGAACTAGACAATGCGCTGGAAGTTGGGCCGCCTAACGTGCATGCATATGAGCAGAACGTGGTGGCATCGATCAAATGGTGGTTTTTGACATCAACAAGCAAACCATAGGCACACAAAAAATCTGCTCCAAGAAGGGGTACAGCTACGTCACCCATGATGAAGTCCCAGCTGAACTGCTGTCCACCAAAACACAACTGGACATACCTGGTGCTATAAGTGCGTATGGGGCTTCCATTTGCTGCTTTCATAGGGGAACCACAGCCCCCAGCCAGGATGTCCAGCTTCGATGTGGGCAGGACACTCTTCTGTGACCCTGTGTCACACAGGAAATGGAGGCTAGTATTGGTTTCATGAATAAAAAGCAGCTTTCCGTTTTGGCTGACAGTCATAGCCACTACTGACTACCGGCCCCGGTGTTTCCCACCACACTGAAATCATATGGAGGGCGGCAGCTCTTGGCTTTAGCTCCAAATCTTGCATGGTAAAAACACCGACCAGATTCATGTTGTCGCTTGGGGGGCGCAGTGACTGCAGCAGCCGTCACGTCCATGGGCGGCAGTGGAGGGTACGTGGTGGGTAATAACGCGGCTGCACAATGTTGCTGCCTGGCCAGGAAAAATTTGTCAGCTTCCTCAGCCAAAGCATGACAGTCAGTGATGGTGGTATTAACTAAAGCAGCTCGTACTTGTGAGGGTAGTTGTCGCAGAAAAAGCTGAACGAAGAGGAAACCTGGCTCATGCTCACCCAAGAGATCCAGCATCCTGTCCATCAGTTTAGATGGTTTACTGCTGCCGAGGCCTTGTAGCGAGAAAAGGCGGCTGTCTCGCTCCGCATCAGAGAGTTCAAAAGTTTTATACAGGTGGGTTTTGAGTGTCACGTATTTATCCTGCTGCGGGGCATGTTTGATCAAGCTCACCACCCTGGCTGCTGTAGAACTGCCAAGGGCCGAAACCACATAATAATGATTTGTGTCGTCTGCCGTGATCTCTCGCAGGGCAGATTGAGCCTCCATCTGGGTGAACCAAGCTGAAGCCGATGACTCCCAGAACTTCGGTAGCTTGACAGAAACTGCATTAGCTGCCATGTCCGCTCAAAGCTGTCTGTGAATACGTTCAACAGACTGTCGTCAGGGTCACCAATGTAGGAATTGCAGGAATGAAGAGACTGACAATTTCTCTCTTTTCTCGCATGAGCAGGTGTGACTTTTTCATTTTCTAGCGGCAGTGACAAAAAGCAACAGCTAAAAACGCTAGCTGTCTTTTTACTCTGCACTGAGGTCCATCAGTGGCTACCTAGAGAGATGCCTGATGAGAAAGCCTGAGAGTACAACTGTAACTGCCTAAACAGATCATTCTGTACATGAACACATGTTGTGATGAATTATGCATTTAAGATAAGCCTTTATTAGTCCCACAATGGGGAAATTCCAGGATTGCAACAGCACAGGGATAGCAACACTCAGAGCAACAGTCAGAAGGCAAGAAAAAACAAGAGCAGCTAGTATACAAATGTACATATTAATATAAATATATATATATATAGACACACAGTGCGGAGCATTGTGGTTGGTGGATGTGTAGCAGAAAGTCTAAGCTCTCTCTCCGCGGATGCGGCGGGCCAGCTGGATGTCTTTGGGCATGATGGTGACCCTCTTGGCGTGGATGGCGCACAGGTTGGTGTCCTCGAACAGACCCACCAGGTAGGCCTCGCTGGCCTCCTGCAGAGCCATGACGGCGGAGCTCTGGAAGCGCAGGTCGGTCTTGAAGTCCTGAGCGATCTCCCTCACCAGGTGCTGGGAGGGCAGCTTACAGATGAGCAGCTCCGTGGATTTCTGGTAGCGACGGATCTCTCTCAGAGCCACGGTACCGGGCCTGTAACGGTGAGGCTTCTTCATTCCGCCGGTGGCCGTAGCGCTTTTTCGAGCTGCCTTGGTGGCCAGCTGCTTCCTGGGAGCTTTTCCTCCAGTAGATTTACGGGCGGTCTGCTTGGTTCTTGCCATCGCTCTTTATTATTCTGTCTTATATTTCTTGCACTCTGCCTAAACTCCAGCCCGGCACCCGCGTCGTTTTTGCTTCAGTTTCTCCCGGTATGTCGAGTTTCTCTGTTAGCACCTGGTGGCGGTTGAGTGCTAGCTAGCTCTTCCCTGCTGTATCGTCTCCTGCTGTAAACAGAGGCTCCGTCCGCCAACTCGGGAGACCTTTGGGGCGATCTGTGTGTCCGTGATATATATAGAGTGAAAGGTGTGCCGGATCAGAAAGTTATCACCGGATCAGAAAGAAGAAGGAAGATAAAAAGACTCAGAATTGAGCCGCTGTTGCAAAAGGCAGCCAACTCGTGTGGCGCCTACTATCTATCTATCTATCTATCTATCTATATGTACACACACACACACACACACACACACACACACACACACACAAAGTGGTGTGAAAAAGTGTTTGCCCCTTCCTGATTTCTCATTTTTTTGGTATGTTTGTCACACTTAAATATTTCAGATAATCAAACAAATTTAAATATTACACAAAGATAACACAAGAAAACACAAAATGCAGTTTTTACATGAAAGTGGGGAAAAAAAAAATCCAAACCTACATGGCCCTGTGTGAAAAAATGATTGCCCCTAAACCTAATAATTGGTTGGGCCACCCTTAGCAGCAACAACTACAATCAAGCGTTTGCATTAAATGGCAATGAGTCTTTTACAGCGCTGTGGAAAAATTTTGGCCCACTCATCTTTGTAGAATTGTTGTAATTCAGCCACATCAGAGGGTTTGAGCATGAACCGCCTTTTTAAGGTCATGCCACAGCATCTCAGTTGGGTTCAGGTCAGGACATTGACTAGGCCACTCCAAATCTTAATTTTGTTTTTTTTTTAAGCCATTCAAAGGTGGATTTGCTGGTGTGTTTTGGATCATTGTCCTGCTGCAGAACCCAAGTGCGCTTCAGCTTGAGGTCACGAAAAGATGGCCGGACATTCTCCTTTAGGATTTTTTGGTAGACAGCAGAATTCATGGTTCTGTTCACCACAGCAAGTCTTCCAGGTCTTGAAGCAGCAAAACAGCCCCAGACCATCACACTACCACCACCATATTTTACTGTTGGTATGATGTTCCTTTTATGAAGTGCTGTGTTACTTTTATGCCGGATGTAATGGGGGACACACCTTCCAAAAAGTTCAACTTTTGTCTCGTCAGTCCACAGAGTATTTTCCCAAAAGTCTTGGGGATCATCAAGATGTTTTCTGGCAAAACTGAGACGAGCCTTTGTTCTTTTTGCTCAGCAGTGGTTTTTGTCTTCGAACTCTGCCATGCATGCAATTTTTTCCCAGTCTCTTTCTTATGGTGGAGTCATGAATACTGAACTTAACTGAGGCAAGTGAGGCCTGCAGTTCTTTGGATGTTGTTGTGGGGTCTTTTGTGACCTCTTGGAGGAGTTGTCACTGCACTCTTGGGATAATTCTGGTTTGGCAGCCACTCCTGGGAAGGTTCACCACTGTTCCATGTTTTCGCCATTTGTGGATAATTGCTCTCACTGTGGTTCACTGGAGTCCCAAAGCTTTAGAAACGGCTTTATAACCTTTTCCAGACTGATAGATCTCAATTACTTTGTTTCTCATTTGTTTCTGAATTTCTTTGGATCATAGCATGATGTCTAGCTTTTGGGGATCTTTTGGTCTACTTCACTTTGTCAGGCAGGTCCTATTTAAGTGATTTCTTGATTGAGAACATGTGTGATAGTAATCAGGCCTGGGTGTGGCTAGAGAAATTGAACGCAGCTTTCCAAAGATGTGATAAACCACAGTTAATTTATGTTTTAACGGGGTGGGGGTGGGGATGGGGGAATCACTTTTTCACACAGGGTCATGTAGGTTTGGATTTTTTTCCTGTAATAATAAACACCTTCATTTTGCAAACGCTTGATTGCAGTTGTTGCTGCTAAGGGTGGCCCAACCAGTTATTAGGGTTAGGGGGCAATCACTTTTTCACACAGGGCAATGTAGATTTGGATTTTTTTTCTCCTTAATAATAAACGCTTCAATGTAAAAACTGCATTTTGTGTTTTCTTGTGTTATCTTTGTGTAATATTTAAATTTGTTTGATTATCTGAAATATTTAAGTGTGACAAAAATACCAAAAAAAAAAGAGAAATCAGGAAGGAGGCACTTTATCACACCACTATATAATGAGTGGGGTTGCATGATATTAAAATCTCAAATTCGATTGCAACACCCAAAAAAAAAAAAAAGACAAAAACTGAAGAGGCATAAACTAAAAAAATTAGTTAGCATAATAAACCAACTATAACAATATGTTGCAAAAAGTAGAGAAGTATAACTGTAATGTAACTTTCAGTAGCCTTACTGTAAGGTATACAGTGGTAGGCAAAAGTTTGATTACCCCTTGATAAACAGCATATTTTATTGTAAGACTGTAAACATAGTCTCTGTAGCATATGGGAAAAATACAATATTACCAGCAAACATTAATGCACAGTTTTTTATTTCATAAATGAAAGAAAAAAAACAAGACACAAAATACATAATTACATAATTGTGGCATATGCATAAGTCTGGGCAATCTATTAATGATTATATGGATGTTATGAATGCCCCTTGCAGGGCATTAGTGAGACGCCAGATGCCAAACAGTAAGTTTGTTTGTTTATTTACAAAAAGACAAAATGACAAAATAAACAGCCACGTGGGGCAAAACATGAACATGTACTAAAGCACAAAATAATAGACTCTGAAGACAAATGAAGAGGGGCAGCGAGGACGGAGCCTGCGCTGTACAAAAACACTTACAAAGACGAGCACGATGAATCCAAGGCACAGAAGGAAGACTGGAATTGGAATAGGAACTCCAGTCCAACAACACGGAGGTGTTTGAGCGTGTAGATCGCAGCAAGGAGTAAGCCTCAGCTGCTCCCTTAAATACAGACAAAGGCCAAACAGAAACAGGTAAAGTAATTAGTGAAAATGACAAACAGCTGTCACAACGCTGGCTCGGCTTTGACAGCCAGAAGTGCAGCTGTGACACTGTCACAATAAGAGCCCTTACGGTCCTAATAACAAACCCCGGAATACTATTGTGGAAAAGGGGAAATACTGAGTAACCCGAGCGTGGACGGGATCAGCGCTCAGATCACCACAGTACCCCCCATTCAAAGGGTGCATTCCAGACGTCAAAACGTAACATCCAAGGGCCCCCCCAACCAGAAGGCTACCAGGACCGACCCAGGGAGGGCGGAGGGGGAACAGGCCAGGAGGGAGAGAACCAAAAAAACAAAAAAGGCCACAGCAACACCCAGAGGAAGAAAGAAGAAAAAAAAAACCCACCAGGAACGGATGACAATATAGATAACAAAATGGCATGGCTTAAACACAGAAATGACCAAAACTAACTCAAGTGCAACAAGATGACTTAAACAAAATACAGATACCCTTCTGACATACGTATTGTAAGTACCAAGCAACATTCAAACTAAAAAAAATAACATGCGGCAGAATATACAAAAACATGTAAGGTACGGCCCGATATGACAAACAAGAGGAAACCAAAATACAGGTACATTTCAAAATACCCCAGTACCCAATAACACTTCAACTAGACAAAACAAAAAAAACCTTCAAGCACTACAGAATAAGCAAGGGGAAATAAAGTATCTGCATAGTGCACACGGTAGTTCAAAATATGACTTTAACTGACAAAGAATATGCTCATGAGGTAAAGGTGAGTGTCTAATTTGGTAACTGGTGCATAAAGTTCTCTGAAAATAATATAACCTCCTTATGTGGCACCTTTCTACGACAGTGAAATTAACATCTTTCTAGTGACTAAGCATTTTGAGTAATATGGGGATATTCTTGCTTTGGTCTAGTTTTTAGTTCTAAATGGTGATCAAAAAAGATTTAAGGGAGAAACTGTTTACTCAAAGCAGGTCACTGGGTCAAGGCTCTATTGTTTACTCTGTGACACAACAGTCAGACAGTGTTACGTCGCAGGTCGTCTAAACACCAGTAGTATGAAATGCGAAGGTTATTTCCTCTTACAGAGGAGCAAACTATGTATTTTAGATTAAAAAAAATGCAAGTGTAAATCTGCAGCCAGTAGCTAGTTAGCTCAGCACAAAGGTTAAAGAGAGCCTAACTTCAGTGATGTAGCAGAGTCGGCAAAGAACAGAGAATCCTTCAGAATGCATGAAACAAAAAACAAAACAAACAAAAAAACCCACAACTAATTAGGGCAAAGAACAGAGAATCCTACAATATACATGGAACAAAAAAAAAAAAACACCACTAATTCGGGCAAAGAACCGAGATCCGCCAGGTCGCCGACCCAACAAGATGGTTCTTCAGTCGCCGACCCGCGTCCTTAGACCACCAGGACCGGAGGGGTAAGCTCGGAGGCGGCCTCCCTACCGAAAGGTCCCGCCGACCCGTGAGGTCAACAAGCCTGCATGTGTGGACAGCTACAACAGCTACATGGGAGGAGTAGACAGAGCTGACCAGAGGGTGAAAACCTACCTCTTTCCACACAGAGCAAGGAAGTGGTACAGCCGCATTTTCAATACCCTAATGTGCATCTACATCGTCAGCTCTCGGTAGGAAGAGGTAACGGGGAAACGTCAGGGGGGCAGCGTATGTTTATACATTAATAAGCAGTACTGCACATCTGTCACGGTCAGAGAGTGCATTTGTACACCCGATGTGGAGCTGCTGTCTGTGTCACTACGCCCCTTTTATTTGCCTTGCGAGTTCCCCCAGCTTTTCATCACAACTGTGTACATTCACCCGAGGGCAGACGTTGACTCCGCCTCCAGCACCATCTTTGATGTGATCCAGCGGCTGCAATCAATTTCTCCAGAGGCGCCAAACTTCATTCTTGGGGATTTTAACCATGTTTCTTTAAAGAAGACACTTAAAAACTTTTATCAGTATTTCTCCTGCCCAACCAGGTGAAAAAAGACATTGGACCTGTGCTATGGATCCATAGAGAGGGCCTATAAATCACTCCCCCTTCCTCCTGTAGGATCCTCAGATCACAACTGTGTACATTTGCTGCCCACATATAAAACTGCTCTCAGAAGAGGCAAGGTGGAGACGAGAGACATTGATGTGTGGACAGAGGATTCAATGCACAGCCTCCAGGAATGCTTTGACTGTACAGACTGGGAGATGTTCACACTGGCCTGCAGGGATGATTTGGACTCTTTGGTGGACGTCACATGCTCATACATGGCTTTCTGTAAAAATAAGATCGCTCCACGTAAACGTGTCAAAATATATCCCAACAACAAACCATGGGTTACAAAATCAGTTAAATCCTGCTTACAGAGGAAAGCACTTGCCTTTAAATAGGGGTCTGTTTCTGAGCTACAGGTTGCCACAAAAGAGCTGAAGTCCGAAATTTTAAGAGCAAAACAGAATTATAAATCAGAATTGGAAAGCAAGATGGCAACAAAGAAACTTGGTTCAGCCTGGGCCAGTATGAAAACTATTGCAGACTTCAGAGCACAGAGTGCAGTAATCGTGTGTTTTTAGATGGTTTTAATTCAGACACAGAGCTGGCTAATGCTCTTAATTGTTTTATGGTCGTTTTTACTCCTTTGATTTTAGCACAGAAACCCAAGATTTGAAACAGAAACTCAAAGACAATCAGCACTTTAATATTGAGGTGCAGGATGTTAAAAGGGAGTTCTGCGCTGTAAAAGTGAATAAAAGTCAGGGCCCTGATAATATATGTGGGCGCTTGGTAAAGTCCTGTGCATGTGAACTGAGTCCTATATTTCATTACATTTTCAATAAGTCCTTACAGACACAACATGTGCCTAAGATCTGGAAAGAAGCCGTGGTTGTTCCCGTTCCAAAAATCCAGCTGTCCTAAAACGGTAAACGACTTTAGACCAGTTGCTTTGACTTCAATTTTAATGAAAATTTTTGAAAAACTGGTCAGATGTGAGGTCCTAAAGCAGACTGAGCATGCATTGGATCCTCTGCAGTTTGCCTATAGGCCTCACAGAGGAGTGGAGGATGCCACTGTCACTCTGTTTAACACGCTTTTTAAACATCTGGATTTTAATGGGACACACGCCAGACTTTTATTTGTGGACTTTTCCTCCGCCTTTAATACAATCCAACCTCATATCTTAGTTGAAAGGCTCCTGCAACAATTTGATTTGAGCAATAATCTGGTGGGTTGGATTCTGGATTTCTTAACCAACAGGACGCAGAGAGTAAGGGTCAATGGTACATTGTCTGACCTAAAGTGCTCTTCTACTGGCTCTCCTCAGGGGTGTGTGTTGTCACCACTTCTCTTCATCCTGTACACAAACATGTGTCGGAGCAGACATGACAACAGACACATTATAAAGTATGCTGATGACTCAGTTATTGTCAGTCTCCTCCAGGATGGTGAGAGTGGCCACGGCCCAGTAGTTGATGATTTTGTTCACTGGTGTGAGGATTCCTACCTGCAGCTGAATACGACAAAAACTAAAGACATGATTATTGACTTTAGGAGGAAAAGTCCCAGGCACGAAGTCACCGTACTAAAAGGCCAGACCACCGAATGTGTACAATCCTACAAATATCTTGGGACGATTACTGATAGTAATTTAAACTTTGAAGAGAACTGTGAAAGGGTGTGCAAAAAGGGTCAGCAACATTTGCATTGCTTGAGAAAACTTGCACGCTTCCAAATTGACCGAACCATAATGACAATGTTTTATTGGGCTTTTATTGAATCTGTTTTATCCTTTTCTTTAGTGTCATGGTTTGGTCAGATAAAACTGAAACAGAGGAAATCCTTGCATCAGGTTGTTAGATGGTCCAGTCGTTTGCTTGGTGAGCCACAGCTGAGCCTGACATCCCTGTACACCAGACAAGTGCAGAGGATGGCTACCTCCATTTTAAATGATGACTCCCACCCTTTGCACTGCAACTTTCAGCTTCTTCCCTCAAGACGGAGGTTTGCTATCCCAAAAAGTAGAACCCAGCGCTACAAAAACAACTTTGTTTCTGCTGCTGTCAAAGAGTTGAACAAGCTGTAACAATATATTGCACATAATTTAGGTACCTATTTATTAACTCCATTTTATATTTACTTATTTTTGTAGGATGTTACTTGGGTTCTAAATATTTTATTGGGTTTTAGACCTTTGAGTTTTTAACCTCTTTGACTAGTCTTTAACTTTTTAATATGACCCTTCCCTCTTATCTCTGGTTTTTCTCTCATCTCTTTGTCTTTATATCCTGATTGATGGAGCCTTGAGCATTTTTATCATGTTTATAGTCAGCTTCATGTGTGCCTGTGTTTGTGTCTATGTTGAATGTAATTTTTTGTGGCTTGTAAATATGGATGTCACCAGACTGCAAAACAAATCTACCTACGGGTACAAATAAAGTAACCTGAACCTGAACCTGAACTCCCACATCATATACACCAGGTGTACTGCAGCTCCACACAAGCCCCTGAAGGTCTTCATTCAGGAACTAATCATAACTTTGCTTGAGGGGCACAAAAGGATGGAGGGCAAGAGAGCTGGAAGGCCTTCAAAGCAAGTGTTAGAGACACCACAGCAACTCACTAAACGACACTTTATTGCCGAAGTTCATGAACGTCCAGATTGTGTAGTGTGTTATGATTGCAGCTGCAACTAAGGCCATCGCCAGCCCCACACTGGGCGCACTTCAGGTGTGCTCAGTGTAGAGTAGGTCTGTGTGCTGCACCTTGCTTTGAGAGATACCACACACTCAGGAACTACAAACAGTGCCACCTTGATAGATGAGGGTAGATTGGGGTACACTGCTACTTGGGAAAAACATATGTAAATATGGCTGCCATTGTGTTGTTGTTGTTGTTTTCCACTTTTTTACCCATTTTTTTCACCATTTTGACTGACCAAATGACCAAAAACATGGTCAAAATATGCAAATTACGTCATTGCATGACATGCACATTGGTGAATACAATTCCTGAAATCACAACCTTTTGTGTCATTTGCAATATTTTCCTATTTACACAATGACTAACTTTTACCATTTTCAGACTATAGCCGTTGCAAATTTTGATTGTCACGATATGCAAATTAGGTCACATTATGCAAAATGTATGGATGAAATTTCTCCAGCCATAAACTTTGGTTCATCTGCAATATTTTTCCAATTTACACTGTGACTGTAACTGATAGAAAAGTTTCATATTGGTTTCATATTCGTGATTTGCTTTGTCTGTGTGAAAGTGTCAAGGATGCAGCTGAACTTTGTTATCATTTTGTTTTAGTTCATTTTGTACGGTTCCTGTGAGACTGGTGCTGAGTGAGCATCATGGTTCCTGAAGAAAGAGATAATCTGTACACCAAGTTTTGGCCAGATGTACTGAACCATTCACCATGGACATTTTCTTCTCCACCTCTCGGATAACAAAGGGCTGAAAGGACTGAGCAATGTGTGTTTGAGTCAGAATGATGCGCGAATAGGCTCTGAGACTGTTTTTGTATTGTTCTTCACTGGCCAGTGTAATTAAATTTACTGAAACTGATCCCACCTGGTTTTTGACTGAAGGTTAAGAAGAATTTTACTTATACTTGGCGCCCCAGCTACAGGGACTCCATATATCTCTCCTCCTGCTTCTGGCATTTTTGGACCATAGACAGTGGGTGCACAGCTGCGAATAGAGTCCTCTCCCGCCGGTGCCAACGAGCCGGCTTTGTGGACGTAAGGCACAGTCCGAAGATGCTGGGAGTGGAACTGGAGAGTGACAGAGCCAACCCACAGGTGGATCAAGGTGCTTAAATTTAACTATTAATGACGCCCGGTTTGAGTCTGCGGTCGGTCTGAGAATACGCGTAAAAGAGTTGAAAGCCAAGTGATAGTTACTGTAAGGTCCAAATTGGTTGAGGACGAAGTTAAGGTAAAGGATGGCGGTTCCCAGTTTGAGTCCGCAAAAAGAAGTGCATTTCTACTGCGTAAAGTGGACCCACAAAAGAGCATGCGGGGGTATCGCAGTAGGATACCCCAGGAAAATACAGTGGCTTGTCATGGGTGGTAAGAGCGCACCCCCTCCTTCCTGTTCATCTCTCCTTAGCTCATCAGCACACCTGAGTGAGAGGACACACCTGCACCCTCTCATCAGCCAGCGTACTTAAGGAAGCATCCTTCAGTGATTCAACGCTGGCTCGACTGGGTGATACTGCCGTAAGACAGCAAGTCGTTTCACTCTGGTGAAGGAAATTACTAACCTGTGTGCCCTTTTTTCCTTGTTCAGGTTGCTGCCATCGTGCGGGTGTGTCGCTAAGGCTGTGCATGTTCTCCTGCCACATCTCCACTTTCTAACTGTCAACCTCCACCCAGTCAGGCACCACCAGCTCATTCCCCAATCTGCTGATTCATCTATTCCCCACTGGAGTCCTGCTGGTGCTTCCTTGGAGCCCACGTAAGTGGTAATTTGGCTTGCCCATTTCCTCTTACTCCATTCCTCCTCTCACGGCTTTCGTCTTCTCTCCACAGGCTCCTTCCTCTGGCGAGTGACTGTTTCCGTAGCTGTGTGAGGGTTTTTTGCTATTTAATAAAGAAACTCAAATGTGTACTATTGTTTGACTGTCTCTTTGTTGCTGCGTCTCACACGTGGACTGAATTATTGTATCAGTCATGACAGTGGCTGGTGACAGCGGAGATAAAAAATATTAAAAAAAGAAAAAAATAGAGAATAAAGGTTATAACGAGAGATAAGACAAATAGCACTAATATAATAAAGATTAATTTTGATGTGATAACAAGAACTAAAATACCTTAAGGCATAATTCAAAACAGGTCTAAAATAAAATAAAATACCTCCTAAAAAACATATAACATAAAATAACCTCAAATTATAATAAAATAAAATAAATGCATTAAATAAATAACTTCAGTTTGTTTGTCCGGTCGTTCGCATGCTTTTTTGTGTGTGTTTTTAATGTTTCATGGTTTACTTTAGTGAAAAAAAAGGGAAACTGTTTCAGCTGAGGGATAGACCGCAAGAATGCGGAAGTGAGGCAAGGCAGAAATCGAGGTTGCTTGTCTTGTTATTGTGTAGCGCAAGAGGCTGAGAATGAGATTTTTATGTTGTCAGGCGATGATAAATTTATGCATAGGAAGGACAGAAGTAGTACACGATTTTTGGCTAGGTGGCAAAATAGGTTTAGGTTTACAGGCAAGCTGAGGGTGGCTGGCTGCGAGGCTCTTGTAGATGACATAAAACAGGCAGCAGATGGAAGAAGATGAAAGCAAGACAAATATGGTCTGGCAGAGGCAGAGAAAGGGCTTGAAGCAGCAAGGAAGCGGCAGACTGACTTAGAGCTTGTTGCGGCAAAGAACAAAACTCAAGACTCTCAACATTCTGACAATGGTAAGAAAAGAGACTTGTCTAACATATGTCCTATCTCCTCCAATCTCTGAGCGGACGAGTGCGACGACATGGCACTGGGTCGCGCTCCTCCCCCCACCCCTCCTCCGTTGTATCCTGACCTCAGCAAAATGATGGCGGCCATGTCCTCCACTGAAGAGTCTCCTCCTCCTCCTCCCACCGGTGTCAGACCCAAAGTCAAGAGCAACAAGGACTGGGGTACCAGGGAACAGCCACACAGAGGCGCCAAAGAGGTAAGTAAATATGCACACTCTTATCCACACTCTCCCGCAATCTGACCTATTAAACCTGAGAATTATGATGTATATGCTGTCACTGAACAATACCCCATGATTGAACTTTCAAATCTAGCTTATGCAGGGCCACAGACCTGATGGTTTACAGACCATGGACTGATGCTGATTTCTCTGAGGCAGTGAAAGAAATCCCACATCCAAAAAACAAACCCATACAGTTTTTGAAGGGATGGCAAATCTCCTTGACAGCTTTAAACTAAATGGTCATGAGAGAGAATGTGCTTACAGGAAAGTTTTAAAAGTTGATTGGTGTACTGTGTCAGGTAATTGGAGCTCAAAAGATACTACAGGTGATTTTTTATCTCCAAGAAATGCAGAGTTACAACAATGAGTGACAGCATTGAACAGCCACATTGGGAATAAATGGCGAGTGAAGCATGATTGGAGCAGAATTCAAAATACAACTCAAAATGAAGGTGAAGGTGTGAAAGCTTACAGGACAAGATTGCAAAAAAGTTTTGATAGCCATTCCGGTTTAATTAAGCCTGCTAATGACACAGGTGCAGAACCTTATTAGCAGCATTTAAAGAGCGTTTTCTTACAAAATATGCACCCATATCTGGCTAAATACATCCACAAACATTTGGTTACATACCACGCTTCTGCATTTGGACATGTGTTAACATATGCTAAACAAGAGGAGAGGATGGAAAAGGAAGATAAAAAGTAAAAAACATGACCAACCCCATTTACATGATTACTGACTCCCCCCATCTTTGTCTTTTACCAGGGCGCACCACGCGGAGGAGGAGGACAAGGGAAAAGGAGAGGGCGTGGTTGCGGAGCTGCCTACCTGCAGTCATGGGTGCATGACGCTTGTTGCCGATGTGGACAACAAGGGCACTAACAAAGGCACTGCCCTCAGCACCTGCCACAGTGAGGAGAGGGGGGAGGACCTCGGACGTGGCTGCGGCCGCCGCCGCAGCACCCACAGGGCCACAACATGTGACAAACCGATCCGAAGCTAAGTATAACACATGACACTGACACTGACAATGACACAGCAGACATTTTTCATTTATCTGATTTTGACTTGATGCTAACAATGCAATGTTTACCTGAAGTGACATTGGAGGTTCAAGACATCCCCATAAGGTTTCTCTGTGATACAGGTGCATGCAGATCAGTAATTGCAGGGACAGATGTCAGAGGTTTCCCAAAATCAGATCAAAAAGTAATTGTCAAATCTGCAGACTGTAAACTAAAAACAAAGCACCTCTCCAAAACTGTAAAAGTAAAGCATCCTGTCACAGGTGACATTGCAGAAGGTTCTTTCATATTATCACAGGTATGTCCTGTTAACCTTTTAGGAAGAGAGTGGCTCACAGCCCTCAACACTGCCATAATCCCAACAGAGAACGGTATGAGAGCATTACATTTTCCACGTGTCAGGAGTAAATGTATTGCAGGATTTCAATGTGCCAAGGTACTGCTACCCCCTGCATTTGGTTTCAGCCAGACCAAGCTCAGTGACATCAGATCTGCACACAAAAGCTATGCAATATTTTGAGTGCAATATCCTTACTACACAGCAGGCCACAGACCAATATCGTTGCAGTATGTATGACAGACATTTAAGTGGCCAGATCCAAATTATGAAAAAAACATTCCTTGCAAATTCATCCCCCAGACTGGTCATTAAAAATCTGTATTGGTCACCAAGGGGCTATGTGGAAGCATCTGTTGTGTTGTGTGATGAGGACAACAGACATTTTAAACACTGGGAGGCTCCCCGCATCCCACTAATCAAACCCAAACACATGCACTGGAAGGATGTAGGATGGTTTGTAACAACAGCAGAGGAATGTGGTCAATCTTGGAAACAAACTTCCGATCCTAGGGTTCAATATTCCCCAAAACTGGACACCTACTCACTGCCTTTGAACTGGGTTACCACAGTGCAAAAAGAAGTCCACACTGATGTTCCCAGCTCATCCATGTGGTCACTTTTTTACATTAACACAAGGAGAGGAACACAAACTCTCACAAATCCCAAATTCTCTGTGGTCAACAGGAAAGGCAGATGTAGGCTTAATAAAAAAAATGCAAAATTGGTTAAAATAAATGCTAAATCTCATTATAGGCCTTACCAAAGACAGTATCCTCTACATCCTGAAGCCCAAGAAGGCATTAAACCGGTCACAGAGGACCTGAAAGCAGCAGGTGTCATTATCCCATGCCCAGATTCTCCATGTAACACACCTTTGTTTTCCTGTGAGGAAGGCTGGACTTCCGGATGGTGAATGGTCCATGACCTTCAGCTGGTAAACAAAGCAATTATCCCAAGAGCTGTTTCAGTCCCCGACCCACACACTTTGTTGAATGACCTACAACCACAAATGCAATATTTCACAGTGATAGATATCAGCAATGCTTTTTTCAGCATCCCAATACATCCAGATCATCTGCTTTGGATTGCATTCACATTTGAAAACAAGAGGTACACATTCACCAGACTACCACAAGGTTGCTGTGAATCACCAACCATTTTTTTTTACAGGCAATGTCAGCAAACTTGGCACAGTTTATTCCTCCTAATGGCAGCCAGTTGATGAAGAAACATGCAAACAAGACACCATTGCCCTTTGCCTTACTGAAATTTTTAGCAGAACAAGGCCACAAAGTCAACAAGGAAAAATTACAGTTGTGAAAAAAAAAGTCAAATATTTAGGCCACATTTTATCCGCAGAAGGCAGACATGTTGATCCAGCTTGAAAACAAGCTATTTTGTCAGCACCAAAACCCATCACAAAAAGAGACATGATGTCATTTTTGGGTACTCTAAATTATTGTCGCTCTTGGATTGCAAATTATTCATTTGAAGTGCAACCCTTGTCTGAGCTCATCTACAAAACACCCATGGCTCAGGTAGACAAAATTGAATGGACACCTGAGGCAGAAGAGGCATTTGTTAACTGTTTGACTGCCTATGGTACTCCGTCGCACCATCAGCCCCTAGTGGTCAAGGTTTTTTTCAAGAAAATATTCAGTTCAGATGTCAGAGATTTCCAAAGCTATAACTTGAAAGTGGTAAGAGATATTGGCTTACTGTCAATTAGAAAAATGTACAGTATGATCCAGAGGTTGAGATAGGAGTAAATTTACGCATCTAATTTTTATAATGCCATGGCAGCCATATTGAATTACATAACTTTCAGTCAAAAGTGGATTTTAGACATATTTACACAAATGATGGTTTTGCTTTTTGTCACCGTTCGTTGTTTTGGGCACTTTGGTATCTTATCTTTAAAGTATATGAACCAGAAAATCAGTTACAATGTAAACAAACAAAGAAATTCGTCACTTACCGCTGGCCAAGCAGCTCTCGCTTCGTTATTTTGCCTTCTGTCAGTCATTTGCACTTTCTATCTCACATCCAGAAACTCTTGCGATTATCCTACACCTCAATTTCGCTTTTATTCCGCCGCAATTTATCTTATATGATGACACAGAACCGGTGCGATTGTTCTGTCCAGTCACATGGCGCTGGGGGTCGATGGCAGGTGAACATCAACCAGCTTCGCCCACCGTCTGTTATAACAACATGTTGATATTTACCTTCATAAGCTAAATAATCTCTTTTTAGAATCATAGTTGGCAAATTTGGGAGCAATTGCCTCCTCTATCTTGCGATCGAGTACATCATTTGCTTGTCTAAAAATGTCTTCTTCTTTGGTGTCCAGAAGTGAGGTTTTTGGATGTTCTATGCCCACCATTAGTCCTCCAAGGCAAGAGCAGTAAGTTATATGTGTCTGCCACCTTGTGAGGTGGAATTCTTAGTACAACTGGGGAGTTTTTGGCCATGTCACATGACATCACATGATAGGCGCAGCACTGCGCCATAGGCAGTGGGGGTGCTATCTGTTCATGCGATCAAGGATGTCAAAGGGTTAAAATGAAAAAAAACTTTTGGTCAACACTGATGTCCTGGCACTCCTCAATTATAAAAAATCATTTGTGCAAATGGTTGATTGTAGAAAGGGGCACATGACATCAGTGCTTCTTCAGCCAAGTGACACAAAAATGTGTCCGGTAACATATTATTCCACAAGACTTGACCCAGTCATGAGAGCACTGCCGCCATGTGTGCATGCTGTCATAGCTGCCTCCATGGCTGTGCAGGCCTCAGCAGGGCTCGTTCTTTTTCATCCCTTGGCCCTAAAGGTCACAAATGCGGTATCAGTCATCTTGTCACAAAGTAAAATATCAGACACCTTGCATGCATCCAGACACCTTGCATGCATGACAGTGTTATTACCACAGCCTCATCTAACCATTGAACATTCTACGGTAACACAATTAAATTAATTTGTGAATTAGGCCAAGGAAAAGCACTCACAGTGTATACTGACCGTCAGTATGCGTTTTCTACCATCCATCACTTTGCACAACAGTGGAAGAAAAGAGGCATGATTACATCAACAGGGAAGCCAATTAAAAACAAAGACCTCGTTTTAAAACTGATAGTGTAAAACTTCCCTCTAAATTAGCCATATGCAAATGTGCAGCACATACCAATGGCACAGATCCAGTTTCTAAGGGCAATAGCTTTGCAGATCAAAGAGCTAAGGCCGCTGCACTTGGCCTTACTGGAAAAGACACAACACCAGGTTTTCTTTTAACACTGACAGAAAACTTATCACATGACATTCTCAATGAGGCCCAGAAAACAGCACCACAAGCCGAAATTTATAGATGGATCCAAAAGGGAGCAATTTTTCACAACACCTTCAATCTTTACAAATGCAGCAAAAACAAACCCATTTTACCACGCAAACTGTTTCACCAGGCCTCCACTCTGCTACATGGGGTTTCCCGTGTATCAAAGGGGGTATGATCTCTATGCTAAACAAGTCCTTTACTGCTTATGGATTCAGCCAATTTGCTACTCACTTTTGTAAGAAATGCCTAATTTGTGCAGAAAACAATGCTCAAGTTAACTTAAGGCCTGAAAAAGGCACCTTCCCTGCATCAACCTATCCACTTCAAAACATTTGCATGGACTTCATTGAGTTAGATAAATGTGAAGGCAAAATATATACTCTATACGGAGGTAGAGAATCTGCTGCTGTGGTACCCAGCAAAGAACCTGAAACTGAATGTCCAAAAAACCCAAAGAACTCATACTGGACTTCAGAAACAACAGACAGGACCACCCCCCCATCCTCCTCATAAATGGTGACCGCATGAAAACTGTCCCCACCTTCAGGTTTCTGGGCACCCAGAAACATCTCCTCTGACCTCTCCTGGTCTGTCAACACCAAGGCCCTGGTGATGAAAGCCCAACAGTACCTGCACTTCCTCCGTGTCCCGAGGAAGAACAACCTGGACCAGAAGCTGCTGCTGGCCTTCTGCCGCTGCTCAGTGGAGAGCATGTTCACCTACTATCTGGGTGTGTGGTATGCCGGCTCCACGGCCGAGAACAGGAAGAGAATCATCTGTGCAGAGAGTCATCAACACCCCCCAAAAAATCAGCAGCAGCCCTCTGCCCTCCCTAGAGGACAACTCCAGATCCTCCTGTCTTAGAAAGATCAAGGCCATCACAGCAGACCCCTCACATCCCACCCATCACCTGTTTGACTTGCTCCCCTCTGGATGATGGTTCAGATCAATCAGGTCCCACACCTCCAGACTGACAAACGGTTTCTTTCCCTGGGCCATCCCGAGTGCAAACAGTCAAAGGCCCCCCCTCCCTCCCTTCGAACGCTCACATGCACAGAACTAAGGACTTTTTTTAATGATCACAATAACACACTAACTAACTAACTAACTAACCTGCACTTATATAGCGCTTTTCTAGTCACAAAGACCACTCAAAGCGCTTTCATTAATACTAACCCTCTATTCTAAGGGCCTATAGGAAACAGATATCTAGGGACAAGTTAGAACAGCCAATTAACCTAACATGCATGTTTTTGGCATGTGGGAGGAAACCGGAGAAATCCCGGAGTAAACCCACGCAACACGGGGAGAACATGCAAACTCCACACAGATCACTGTTGGTCGGGGGCTGGGATCGAACCCACGATCCCCACAATCCCCCGGCCAAGGGTAAACTGTGCTGCCGCAGTGCTAACCACTGCGCCACCGTGCAGCCCTGTCTACACACCTGTCTTTGCACTCTGCACTTTCATATATACTAACCCATCTGTGAAACCACTTGTTATATCTGTAATAATAGTCGGGAGTCCTCTTATGCCATGCAGTGAACTGAACTTTATTGAACATACCCATAAATATATACAGGTACCGCAGACCGCCTGACATCACCACCAGGGCAGCTACGGCAAGCCCTAAGGGCCACACACACGCACCACACTCTCTACACAACATTTCCCTCCCGCTTACAAAAGTGCAAAACACATACACACAATCCAGACCCACCCCGATTTAGGACCTGAATCATGCACTAAGGGAAATAACAGGGAACAGTGAACTGGAATGGCCTAACACATTGCCTCAAAAACAACTAAAACAGGACCGTGTCTCAAAATACGTAAAATAATGCCACAACAGCACATTCCTACTGTTATGCAATCATATAAACATATTATTTACATCATAACAACATATTTACAGTAAAATTATTTACGTGACACCAATGTCCATGGCTAGCCATAGGTAAAACCGGCTCGGGGGCCCAAGGCATCCCCACGGCATGCGCACCCCTGGCAGCCGCCTGCCCCTGGGGTTGAAGCTGACCTTCCCGGCGAGAATGTCTCTACTTCTCACCCTCGACTTCTTCTCCCATCTGGACCCGCAGTACTGCTGCCTGGCACGCAGTCCCTCCATGCCTGTCGGTCCGCCCCTGACCATATCCAAAACTGCTGCAGCTGCTGCCGTTGTATTCCCAGACACTCCGGCCCCCTGTGACTGAGCTCCAGGGAAAACCAAAGCTTGCTCCCCGGCATCACCTGTCGACCCGGGCACCTTGCTGTAACGCCCAGCACCGTCGTCTGAGGCGCTTTGAGCTCCGGCACTGAGGTCCTGCCTGACCTCCGTGGCGCCCGGCACCTCCTCTCTGTCGTCTGAGGTGCTCTGCTGTGCTGCCTCTGCTCCAGGCTGTCGCTGCTGGGCTGCACGGTGGCGCAGTGGTTAGCACTGCGGCAGCACAGTTTACCCTTGGCCGGGGGATTGTGGGGATCATGGGATCGTGGGTTCGATCCCAGCCCCCGACCAACAGTGATCTGTGTGGAGTTTACATGTTCTCCCCGTGTATGCGTGGGTTTACCCCGGGATTTCTCCGGTTTCCTCCCACATGCCAAAAACATGCAGGTTAGGTTAATTGGAGACTCTAAAGTGGCCCTTGGTGTGAATGTGTGTGTGAATGGTTAAAGGGATGGCGCCGTATTGTGGCTGCTTCATCCATCCAGGTGGTGGATGACCCTTAATTTCTGTAAAGCGTCTTTGAGTGTCTATGATAAAGCGCTATATAAATCTAATGCATTGATTGATTGATTGATTGCTCTCCTGCTGCCCGGACTCCAGCTGCGGGGAAGACTCAGTTGAGTCCGGTCGCTGATCTCCCTTTCTGCTGTCGCTGCTCACTGCACTGTCAACACCACCAATGCTACGGTCACGCACTGTGCTGAACTCCTCAGCTGGCTCGCCGTCTCCGATAACCAGGGGCTCAGGTCCCTCCTGGATACCCAGCTGGTAGCCTGTAGCTTGATTCTGGTGCGCACCTAGCGTTATGGCCAACCTTCATGTCACCACAGACTGAGCCTTTAGCTCCTCCAAGCTAGCTAGCTTAGCTCCACTTGGCACCAACAGTCTCACTACCCACAGCCCCAGCTTCTTGTCCCTTGGACATTTGGCAAAATTTCCAGCCAGCCGCCCGACAGCATCCGCGTAACACTCCATCTCTCCCAACATGCTGCGAATTCTCCGACCCTCTGTACCGAGACGATGGACCAGAAGAGCCCATCCTCGGTCTCTGTTGAGTCTACCCAGGCCCAACCCAGCGATGTATCCCCCAAGCATAGCCATCCAATCTGGCCACCGGATCGCTGGCCCCCCGGACACTCCAGAAACGACGGCAGAGGTGGAGGTAACCCATACGCCTCCATGATTTTTCTCTTGTCTCCAAAATGTTATGTCTGTAATAATAGTTGGTAGTCCTCTTATGCCATGCAGCAAACTGAACTTTATTGAACACATCCAGAAATATATACAGGTACCGCAGCCCCCCTGATGTCCCCACCAGGGTAGCTACAGCAAGCCCTAAGGGCCACACACACGCACCACACTCTCTACACAACACCACTACCATACCTGTGTATTTCCTATAATCCTGGGCTGTTTTATTCAATCATGTGTTCAATTGTATGTTCTGCACTCCACACTTTTATGTACATTGTTTCATCCATGAAGCCACTACCATACCTGTGTATATTTCCATAATCCTGGGCTATTTTTATGCCTCAGTGAAAACGGAGGCATACGATAATCTGACAATGTGTCTGTGTGTGTGTGGGTGGTTGGTTGTATCTTTCTGTCTGTTACCAGCTTTTCAGCTCGCCGAGTCAAAATTAAGTGCAACCAAAGACTTGTATTGTGGTGGTGCAGGTGGGGGATTCTCCACCCAGAGACGACAGTTGGGGGGAAGAGGGAACAATGTGCTGAAGGAGGAAGTGTCACTGGGGGGTCTCAGACAGGACAGTTAGGACTATTTGCCCCCCGGGGAGAGGAGGAAGAGCCAGAACTGCTGGAGGAGGAAAGGGTTTGAGAAGGCAGTACTCACATTATGTTATGTTAACCCCTTGCACTCTGGTCAATTTCCCTAAAAACGCCAAAAAATAATGTACCCAAAGTAAATCAAAAGCTGTTCTTCAACCCTTTGCAGCATCTTCATGGGGTTGGTCTCATTTAAAAGAAAACACTTTGAATTTTTTGGCAAAATAGTCATAATCTCTCCAAGTGCTCCTGCCACTGAGTAACAGTCATCTAAACATACTGAACTTGAAGAAAATAAATTTTGCCTGGGTGTTTTTATGGATACAAATGCTTGCAAGTAACGCACAGCTTCAGATCCAGGCTGGAAAATGCAACAGAAATGTAGAACTAAGTGTTATCCAGCTGAGGTCAAAATTTTGTAACAATACCACAAAAAATGAATATATTACACAGCTTTTTTCTTAGGTTGTTCCCAGATGTTTTTGAACTGTGCCAAATTGTGTCAAATGGCACAATTTGGAAAAACGTCTGTAACTTTTGAATGATTCAATATAGAAGCTTGATGTTGGGCTCTAATGAAAGGTGACACTCAGGGCTCTGTGTGTGTGTGTATGTGTGGGGGGGTTTGTCCCCCCCCCGCTACAGAGGACGGACATCGCCCGGTGCGCTGCGGTCACGGTGCGCCGCGGTTTACTACGCACAGTTGTAATTTACCGATCAGTCAAAAGTCATTTTTGATTACAATTTTCAGGGATAAAGAATAATTTAGCTTATAACACTTACCTGTTCACAACAGCAGCGTAGCTGGCGAACTTCTCTTCCTCATTGTCAGACGAACACGAAGCTGGTCCGCTTGTTACGGACTCGTGGTTCTGGTCACGCGACCCGGTCAAACCGTAATTCCATTATTGTGGTTTTGCGCTTCCATGATTGTGGTTTTGGCGAACGATTTTTCAAAACAAATAACAGTAGTAAGAAAAAAATACTGGCGAACACGTGTGTGTTACCCAGCCTTCATCGTTGGCCTCCGTCGGTGTATGATGACCATGGAAGAGAATCATAAACGTCTACTCTGCTGGGACAACACCGCCTGTGGCTGAACAGGCCGATGCGCGAATGGCAGTCCCTGTCACACAGGTCGCACTTGTGGGTGGTCTCCGTGCTGCTGGGTCTGTGGCGGTTCCTCCTGCGGGTCCTTTTTTCATCTGCTGCAGCAGTCAGTCTCTCTTCACCCAGCCTTACACAAAACAGCTTTCGAACTTCTGTGCTTCAATTGGCTGGCTGCATTCGCAGCCGTTGGTAGGCGGGTCCTTCTTGCTAGGTTTTCAGTCATTGGTTCTTCAAAGTTTCAGAAACACAATTCAAGGCTCTTATTAGTCGAATGAGAGGTCAGTCACATCTAAACCAATCAAAGCACTCCTTTGGCTTTCTGTTCATGGCTGTGTCTGTAGTGGAAGAGTGGAAATGCAGCTTTTTTTTCAGTGCGCTCTAGGACGCAGCGCCCTCGTGCGCCCTCGGACACAGAGACGTGCCCGCCCGTGGTACACCAGAGTGCAAGAGGTTAATGTGCCACGCATGTCTTTGTTCCACACAGTGATTATGTTCGGGATTCCTGGGTCTTCATTCATGTAATTAAAGATTATAAAAAGAGGACGCATGGAGACTCAGCAGATTTTTCTGTACTGAATGTTGGAGAAGGAATAAAGTTTGTGTGTTGTTCGGCTCGTTGCCACGCCTGCTTCCTTTCTCCAAATTGGTGACCCCAGGACGTGCCATGGAAAGCGAGCCAAGCACCACCCCGGAACCAGCGCCGCGTGCGCTTTCTCAGTCAAACTCCCAGACTTCTGGCTTCACAACCCAACCGCATGGTTCCTGCACAAAGAAGCCCAGTTTGCACTCCGCAGGATAAAAACGGGCGACACAAAGTGTTACTACATGGTTGCTGTGCTGGATGTGCGCAGCAACAGGTGACGAGCCTGCTCCAGGAGCCTCCGGCCCAGGGGAAATATGAAGTGCTCAAGAGGATGCTACTCCAGTGCTATACCCTTTCTGACAGTGAGGGGGCAGAGAGACTCCTAACACGTTCGGAGTTAGGTGACAGATTAGCTGTGGCACTCCTGGAGAGCAAGTTAGTGCTGATGGGGAAGAACGATGAGTCTTTCCTGTTCGCCCACTTGTTCTTCAGGAACCTACCGGCTGCAGCGAGGGCGATCCTGACCAACTCGCCACTGCTGGTGACCAAGGACTACTGCGCACTGGTGCAGGAAGTGGATTGCATCATTTTAGTGACCAGAACTCTCAGCATGAATGCAGCAGCACCAGCTTCCATGAGGGACTTCAGCGAGGTTGAGGAGTCATTGATGGTAGCCAGAGCAGGTGCCAGGAGACGCAGGAACGGGGTGATCTGTTTCTATCATCACCACTTCGGTTCAAACACCCAACGCAGCCTGCCGCCGTGCCAATTCAAGGAGCTGGAAAACGGCAAGGCCAGCAGTCAGTAGCAGCTGCGACCGCTGGTGACAGAAACAAGTTGCTGTTTATCACAGACACACGTTCGGGGAGACGTTTCTTGGTTGACTCCGGCTCCCAGAAGAGCCTCATCCTACTGGCTAGTGCAGACAGATTGACAGGAGGCAGCGGTCTTGAGCTTACCCCCGCCAATGGGTCTACTATCAGGACATTTGGTGAGCGGACACTGACAATATGCTTACATGGACACAACTTTCAGTGGGACTTTGTGGTAGCTGCATGTTCTGCCCCCATTTTAGGTGCATATTTTTTATGTGCTTATGGGTTGTTGGTTGATGTTGCTAATAGATGATTAGTGGATGCTGTCTCCTTTACCTCACTGCCCTGCACAGCTCGGGGAGCTGGATCAACAACACTGGCTACTGTTATAGCTCCAGGGGGTAAGTACCAACATTTACTCTCACAGTTACCACCACTCACGGTCCTGACTTTTTCGGCTACGATAACGAAACATGGGATCGAACATTTCATAACTACAAAAGGCCTGCCAGTGTTCGTGCGACCTCGGCGCCTGGACACGGCTAAACTGTCCAGTGCGTGAGAGGAGTTTGCCAACTTAGAGCAGTTGGGCATCATCAGGTGCTCCAACAGCCTGTGGGCATCCCTGCTACACATGGTGCCTAAGGCCGATGGGTCATGGTGACCGTGCAGCGATTTACAGCACATGAACAACGCCACGGAACACGATCAGTGTTCTATCCCACACATCCAGGATTTTTCCGTGCACCTGGCCGGAGCGCGTGTTTTTTCAAAAGTGGACCTGGTCTGCGGTTACCATCAGGTCCCAGTGCGTGTGGAAGATGTTCCGAAAACAGCGGTAATAACTCCTTTCAGCCTTTTCGAGTTTTTATGCATGCTGTTCGGATTAAAAGGCGCAGCGCAGACTTTCCAGAGAATGATGGACGCAGTGCTTTGTGACTTGTCCTTTGTTTTTGTCTACTTAGATGACATTCTGGTAGCTAGCATGTCCGAGGAGGAGCACATCACCCATCTCAAGACGGTTTTCCAAAGGTTGGAAGTGCATGGGCTTATAGTGAGACCTGCGAAGTGCCAGTTCAGTGTGTCAGTGATTGATTTTTTTTGGGCCACCGCATTTCGCCGGAGGGCGCGATTCCGCTACTGGATAAGATGCGCGCCATGTCGGACTTTCCGCATCCGCAGACCGAGAGGGCCCTACAGAAGTTTTTGGGAATGGTCAATTTTTATAACCGTTTCCTTCCCCGGGCAGCCCAGCTAATGCAGCTGTTGTATGCCGTACTTAAAAAAAAGAAGCTTGTGGAAAACATCGACTAGACTCCTGAGCGAGTCCAGGCTTTCATAAACGCCAAAACAGCACTTGCGGATGCCTCGTTGCTTGTCCACCCGGATCCGTCGGCACAGACAGCGCTCACTACGGACGTGTCTGATGTTGCCATTGGGGCAGTGGTGAAGCAGTATGTCTCCGGTTCATGGCAGCTGCTCGCATTTTTTAGTCGAACTTTGCGCGACAACGAACGCAAATACAGCACATTCGACAGAGAACTGTTGGCTCTACACCTAGCGACACGCCATTTCCAGTTTTGGCTAGAGGGGCGCGAGTTCACCACGTTCGTGGACCATAAGCCACTGATGTACGTGATGTCCAAGGTCTCGGAACCGTGGTTGGCCCGGCAACAACGGCATTTGGCTGTGATCTCAGAGTTTACAACCGACATTCAACATGTTGCCAGTAAGCTCAACGTCATGGCCAATTGCCTACATGGGAATAGATTTCCCTGCCATGGCCGTGGAGCAAGCTGGGGACGCGGACATTTGCGCGCTCAAGTTGACGCCTACTGGGTTAAGGCTGGAGAGCAGGGTGGTGCAAGAGGGGTGCCCTCCCTTGCTCTGTGACATCTCCACCGGTCGCCCACGCCCAGTGGTTCCAAGCTCTTGGTGCCCCGCATTTTTGAGTCAGTCCACTCCCTTTGACATCTAGGTGTGCGCGCTTCGGTGAAGCTAGTGGGGGCGAAATTCGTCTGGCCACCCTTGCGCAAGGACGTGAAAGAGTGGGCTGCAGCTTGTGTTGCGTGCCAGACTGCACAAGCACACCAGAGCCCCCCTTGAGCCATTCCAAATCCTGGCTAGGAGGTTTGACCACATCCATGTGGACTTGGTGGGACCCTCCCACCATTGCAAGGTTTCACGCACCTTTTGACAGTCATGGACCTCACCATGCACTGGCCTGAAGTGGTTCTGCTGGCTTCTACCACGTCCATGAAAGTAGCTCTCGCTTTTTTGTCGGCTTGGGTTGCACGGTTCGGGTCCCCATCGGACATCACTTCTGAGAGGGGTCCACAATTCGAATTGTTTTGGAACTCTGGTCCATGATGCCCAGAGCCTGGGGGTCAAAATTTACTGTACTACTGCGTACAACCCCCAAGCTAACGGGTTACACGAGCATTTTCATAGGTCACTTAAGGCAGCACTCAGAGCTTCACTCACGGATACAAATTGGGTCAACCGCCTGCTCTGGGTTCTTTTAGGGTTGCGCTCCGAGCCTAAGGACGATTTGGCAGCCTCCCCGGCAGAACTCATTTTTTCTCAGAAGCTGCAGATCCCCGGGGAGTTTTTACCAGAAAATCCTGCACCCAGAGCTGATCCACCCGCTCAATTTTTGCACAGTACGGAGGCTTTTAACGTGCCAGGCCAGGCCCACCATTGTTTTTCCCACACTTTCGTCCCCAAGAGTTTACAGAACGCCGGTTTTGTTTTTGTTAGGCACGATGCGCACCAGACCCCACTGCGCCCACTGTACAACGGACTGTTCAGGGTGTTGGAACCTGGGGCGAAGCATTTTGTGTTAGACTTTGGGGGTGTAGGGAGACCATCTACATCGACAGGCTGAAGCCCGCTTTTGTGTTGGCAGACCAGCAGATGGCGTTGGCCCAAGCTCCCTGGCGTGGACACCCGCCATTGGTGGCTCCCCAAGTTGGTGTTCCCTCGGTAGGGACCGGCGCTCACGAAGCTAATTTGTTTTCACCCCTCCCCTTTTCCCTCCACAGACGAACATGCCCTCCTGTACACTTCGCCAGCAGGGTGTTTCGACTGGATCGGTGACCCCTCGCTACAGCCGCTATGGGCGCCTGCTAAAGCCCAAAGGATGGGGGGTGTCGTGTAGTGGCATGGGTGGGGGATTCTCCAGAATCAGAATCAGAATCAGAATCAGAATCAGCTTTATTGCCAAGTATATTTACAAGTAAACACACAAGGAATTTGACTTGACATTAGACGCGCACGTTAGGCGCATCCAATGACGCGTCGCCATACAAGGCGCCTGTCAACAGTGGAGGTAAAGAGGGGAGAGGAGGGGGAAGAAAACACAATAGGAGAGAGAAAAAACATAGTAATCAGAATAAACGCTCATATGTGAGCCAAATTTTGACTACACAGAAAAAAACCCTCATGCATTAGCATACAATAGAATTCACAAGACACAAGAGAGCAGTGTACAGTATCTTAATCAGTTCATGAATCAATGTGTGTGCGGTGTTGAGCAGTGTTGATGATAATAAGAGAGACCCAAGGACCCTTGGCAGAAGATGTTTTGTCTGTCTGGCGCCCAGTCTTATCTGGCGCTGCAGCTGGCTGTCCAAGGCCTTGTGCTCATGATTTTGAAAAAAACACAATCTGCAGACAGCCAGGAGGAATTTTCATGGGGAATAATAATGCCAAATAGGACTGATCACAGAGAAGACTTGTATTTCTTCTGTAGATTCAGTACATTAATCCTTCATTGCGCAGCTTTGAATTCGTCGTGGAAAGACCTGAGCGAACCCATGATGTAATCCACCTTACGAGACAGTTCTCCAGTAGTCGCTATCATGGTCTTCTCCAGTTTCTCAATTTGTTGGATGCACCTCGCCTGGCCAGCATTTTGATAGGTTGAATCCATCTTCAGCAATTTGCGGTAAACCAAGACAATTCCCGTCCCAATCAGAATTATCCCAATCACCAAGATTACGAAGATAAACAGATCTTCAATATCTTCGATAGAAAGATTAGAGAGACACAGCATTTTCCATTTACCCGTGTCACATAGATAGCCCACTGGAGCCGTTCCAGCGGGGCAGACAGCTTCCCCCGGAGCACTTTTCCTTGTTGAAAAAATAGTGTCAATTGTGTTCAAAGCCCAGCTTATTAACTCCATAATTTCTTTTCGGCGGTCGCAGTTAGACGCAGGCAGACAACAGCAAGCTGGGATCTAGTAACAGGAGGGGAGGAAAAAATCAGCAGGAGAGAAGAAAAAAGCGTCTGCTCTCTTGGGAGGGCGGAAGTGGGCGCCCTCTTGGGAGGGCGCCCAGCTGCCGTCTCCACCCAGAGACGGCAGCTGGGCGAAAGAGGGAACAATGTGCTGAAGGAGGAAGTGTCACCGGGGGTCTCAGACAGGACAGTAAGGACTACCCCCCCCCACCTGGGAGAAGAGGAAGCTCCAGAACCGCTGGAGGAGGAAAGGGTGTGAGAAGGCGGTACTGGCGTTATGTTATGTTAATGTGCCACGCATGACTTTATTCCACACAGTGATTATTGTCAGGATTCCTGGGTCTTCATTCATGGAATTAAAGATTATAAAAAAAAAAAAAAAGAGGATGCACGGAGACTCAGCAGATTTTTCTGTACTGAATGTTGGAGAAGGAATAAAGTGCATGTGTTGTTCGGCTCGTTGCCTCGCCTGATTCCTTTCTCCACAGTATCATTGTTTGGCCATATTTTCTCAACTTTTAATTTGCCAGAATTTGGAGATAAGGCTTTGTTTTCAAAATAAACATAAACATTACTCACCCCTCCCGTCAACGCAGCTGAAACGTCATTGTAATACTTATGCCGGCCCAGTAGAGGTGGCAGTGCTCCTTTATTACAGCCCCACTGAGCATTTCCTGTCAACAATCGATCTTGTGCTGAACTTTTAAAATAGTTGTTTCGGCAAACTAAACACATACTCAGGAGCTACACCATTTGTTAAACACATTGTTTCTTTTCAGACATGCTTTGCTGTTTACTTTTGAAGATAAAGGACAATCTATAGTCTTGCTGTAGTTTACAGCTCATTGATAAAAACTACAGTTCCCATATTGCTCAAGTGCAATGCGCCAATCACAGCAGACCTTCCTCTGACGTCAAAGAACCTGGCAGATAACATCAGAATAGAAGAGCAGGAGAAAAAAAAAGTTTTACAAGTAAGTTTCGTCCTTAAATTATGCAGTAGTTTCATTGTTAACACATTAACACTTCCTAACACGGCAACATCTGATTCTTAAAACTTGTGTTTTGTCACATTATTTTCTCCGATGTTCTCTGCTGCTGGTGGCTCCATGGTTACATGATTCATATGTTAGTAATGTGGCAACCCCCACAACAGACTGGGACAGACAGCTCGCTCTTCTGTTTTTTTCCGCTGCATGCTGTGAAGTAATCTGCCATTCATGCATGGTTTCACTGCTGTGATGTTAATGTCCCACTCATGCATTGTGTTCATGCATCCTGTACTGTCTGTGCCTCTCATATGCAAATGTCCAGATCAACTGCTGTGAATGTCTTTGATGTATTGTCTGAGCTAAGTATATAAGCTGTCTGATTTTCATGTTCTTTCATTCTCTCATTCCTGCAACTGCTGCTGACACACTCACTCTTGTGTCTCTTTGCTGGAGAGCCTCTGGGCTCGCTCCCGGCGCGCATGCATGGCACCGGGCGGAGCTCATGATGGCGGTATGATTCAATAAACCTGCTTAAAACCTTCAACAACGCCGCCTTAATTCATGCCGCTTCACTGGTGACCCCGAGAATGCACACGCTTTGTGCATCGCAACCTTCTGGTCTGGACATCCACGCTGAACCGGTCGAGGGACACAAGACGTCTCCTCCCTCTCGCCGCTCCAACGCACCATGACCTGAAGGCAGAAAAAAACACGCTGCCAGCGAACACAGCAGCCTGACGCAAACGATCTGCCCTCCCTTCTGCTTCAGGGAGACCTCGACGCAGAGCCAACACAGGCGAGCTACTCTCCGGACATCACCCACAACCGGGAAAAACGCAGAAAACGTCATGGCGCGACCCTCGCATGAGATCAGGACGTCCACGCTGGACTCGGCCGAGGGACACATTACGTTTTCTCCCTCTCATCGCTCCTCCTCCCTCTCAGGGATCCTACGCATCTACCCGAGCCTGAGGGACAAAGATCGTCTATTTCCCCTCAACGCTCCAACGCACCATGACTAATCTGCAGCCACAGCTGAACATAGATGATTATCGGCGCCGTCTGCGCTGATCTCCACCAAGATTCTTGACCCTGGTTCTCCTCTCCAGCTGGCCCACCCATCATGGAACCCCGGCGCACGCACCGGGGAGTTGCGAGGACGGCGCACCACGCACGGGACAATAACGGCTCCAGAGACCACCATCGTCCTCCGCCGCTGCACATGCCCGAGAAAAACGGCCGATCGCCACCCTCGGAACCTTCAGGGCTGCCCGCACACCTGAAGCACGCTCGCAGCTCACCCACAGGATTCACTAATGGTCTCAGCCACAGCACACAAGGGATTCAGCCGTCAGCTTTTCCCACACGCCAAGTCCCTCTGCTTTTGTTTCTTTTTTTCTTACAGCCGCTACGCAGCCTCACCGCTCCTGTTTTTCTTCATGGCCGCGAGAGGAGTCAGAGACTAATTTTTCTTCTTGTGGACCTCCGCACGTTCAACGGGACAGCCCCTCGACGTCGCGGACCAGCAAGCAATTTTTGCGCGGCTCGGACGATTTCACCGTCCCGGCCGGCACATACTACCCCCCTCCTCCCTCCCCCTCCTCCTGCAGAGAGCTTTCCCTGCTCGCTGCCAAAGCTGCAATATCGAGGTCTCGGCTGCCTGCCTTGCCCTCTGGGGGGGAGTGGTGTGGCAACCCCCACAACAGACTGGGACAGACAGCTCACTCTTCTGGTTTTTTCCGCTGCATGCTGTGAAGTAATCTGCCATTCATGCATGGTTTCACTGCTGTGATGTTAATGTCCCACTCATGCATTGTGTTCATGCATCCTGTACTGTCTGTGCCTCTCATATGCAAATGCCCAGATCGACTGCTGTGAATGTCTTTGATGTATTGTCTGAGCTGAGTATATAAGCTGTCTGATTTTCATGTTCATTCTCTCATTCCTGCAACTGCTGCTGACACACTCACTCTTGTGTCTCTTTGCTGGAGAGCCTCTGGGCTCGCTCCCGGCGCGCATGCACGGCGCCGGGCGGAGCTCGTGATGGCGGTATGATTCAATAAACCTGCTTAAAACCTTCACCAACGCCGCTTCATTTCATGCCGCTTCAGTAACATTTTTTTCAACTAATGTCGGTAATCATTTCCTTTCAAATAACTTTGAATTCAATTCAATTCAACTTTATTTACACTACCGTTCAAAAGTTTGGGGTCACTTAGAAATTTCCTTATTTTTGAAAGAAAAGCACCTTTTTTCAATGAAGATAACTTTAAACTAATCAGAAATACACTCTACACATTGCTAATGTGGTAAATGACTATTCTAGCTGCAAATGTCTGGTTTTTGGTGCAATATCTAGATAGGTGTATAGAGGCCCATTTCCAGCAACTATCACTCCAGTGTTCTAATGGTACAATGTGTTTGCTCATTGCGTCAGAAGGCTAATGGATGATTAGAAAACCCTTGTGCAATCATGTTACATCTGCAATGCTGTAAATGCTGCATATGGAGGATTCTTTGACGAAAGCAAAGTTTGAAGGAAAAAATTATTATTTCAAATACAAATCATTATTTCTAACCTTGTCAGTGTCTTGACTATATTTTCTATTCATTTTACAAGTCATGGTGGTAAATAAGTGTGACTTTTCATGGAAAACACAAAATAATTGTCTGGGTGACCCCAAACTTTTGAACGGTAGTGTATATAGCGCCATTTCACAACAACAGTCATCTCATAGCACTATCAACTGTAGGGGGAACCCCCACAGTTGCAGAAAGACCCCAGCAATCAGGCGATCCCCTGTGAGCAAGCACTTGGCGACGGTGGAGAGGAAAAACTCCCTTTTAACAGGAAGAAACCTCCAGCAGAACCAGGCTCAGGGAGGGGCAGTCATCTGCTGTGACTGGCTGGGGGGTGAGGGGATAGAGAAGAAGAAAAGAACAGACATGTAGAGAGCAAACAGCACGATGGGGACTCAATCTATGGGAGAGAACAAACAAATGTTAATGACCAGCAAAAAAAATATTTCATTGAGAGTGAGAAAAGGAGTGAGGCCCAGTGCATTACTGGAGGTCCCCCCGCTGACTAAACCTATTAGCAGCATAACTAAGGGAGGGTTCAGAAACACATGATCCCTCCCTAATTGTAGGCTATATCAAAAAGGTAGGTTTTAGCCCTATTCTTAAAAACAGAGATCGAGTCTGACTCCCGAATCCAGATTGGCAGCTGATTCCACAGGAGAGGAGCTTGATAACTGAAGGCTCTGCCTCCCATTGTACTTTTGGAGATTCTAGGTATTACAAGTAATCCTGCATTTTGGGAGCGTAGTGCTCTGTTAGGATAATACGGTAGTATCAGATCTTTTAAATAAGAAGGAGCCTGATTGTTTAGAGCTTTGTAAGTAAGAAGAAGGATTTTAAACTTAATTCTAAACTCTATGGGAAGCCAATGAAGGGAGGCCAGAACCAGAGAGATATGATCTCTCTTTCTAGTACCTGTTAAAACTCTTGCTGCAGCATTTTGGATCAGCTGAAGACTTTTTAAAGATGTTTTAGGACAGCCTGATAATAAAGAATTACAATAATCTAATCTCGAGCTAACAAAAGCGTGGATCAGTTTCTCAGCATCACTCTGAGACAAGATGCTCCTAATCTTGGCAATATTACGCAAATGATAGAAGGCAGTCTTAGAAACAAATTTAATATGTGAACTGAAGGACAAATCCTGATCAAAAATAACTCCAAGGTTCCTCACAGAGCTATTAAGAGAAAGAGTAACTGCATCCAAACTGAAAGTTTGATTTGGAAAGGAATTTCTAAGGTTTTTTGGACCAACAAGAATGCCTTCAGTCTTATCTGAATTTAATAGCAGGAAATTACAAGTCATCCAAGCTTTGATTTCCTTAAGACAGGCTTCTAACTTGGCTAATTGATTACTATCATCTGGCTTCATTGACAGGTATAATTGTGTGTCATCAGCATAACAATGAAAATGTATACAGTGCTTTCTAATAATGTTGCCTAACGGAAGCATATATAAACTAAAAAGAGTAGGGCCTAGCACAGATCCCTGTGGAACTCCATGACTGAGCTTTGAGTTGAAAGAAAACTCATTATTTACATGAACAAACTGGAACCTATCAGATAAATAAGATCTAAACCACTGCAACGAAGTTCCATTAAGTCCAACATAGTGTTCTAATCTATCAAGTAGAATATTATGATCGATAGTATCAAAAGCTGCACTAAGGTCTAAAAGGACAAGTACAGAAACTAGTCCATTATCAGATGCAATGAGGAGGTCGTTAGTGACCTTCGCTAAGGCTGTTTCAGTACTATGACGGATTCTAAACCCAGACTGAAACTCTTCAAGTAAACCATTTCCCTGCAGGTGGTCAAATAATTGCATAGCAACAACACTTTCTAAGATTTTTGAAATGAAAGGGAGATTAGAGATTGGTCTATAGTTAGCTAAAGCTCCTGGATCTAGCGTTGGCTTTTTGAGTAAGGGTTTAATTACAGCCCTTTTAAAAGCCTGCGGTACATGGCCTAAAGTTAATGAAGAATTGATTATATGAAGAATAAGGCTACCAATAAGTGGGAAGACTTCTTTAAATAACCTGGTAGGAATAGGGTCTAAAAGACAAGTTGAAGGTTTGGATGAGGAAACTATTTTGTCTAACTCACAAAGGTCGATTGGAGTAAACTCATCAAGACAGACATCAATAGAAGGAGACAGCCCCGTTATTTCTTTATTGATTTATTTACTCAGTTAAAGCTGATGTGAGGTGTGAAATATGAAAACCACTTGAGGTTATTTTTACAGAAAACCAAACAATTTCTTAAGCTGAGTAGGAACATGATATCTGTCATAGAATTTATTTGACTGACTTTAAAAATGTTCTACACATCTGTAATAATAATCACATTTTCACTATTTTTTTTTCCCTTCTCGTGTCTCTCTCTGAGGTTCACAGTGGTGAACCTGAGGGCGAGCAGTCAGAGCAGCTGTGAAGAGAACGGGCTGGAAGCTACAGAACAATATTACATGTTCTCTTTCTAGAAAAAACTGCATTTCAATAATTTTTTTTTGCAAGATAATTCAAGAACCTCTCAATACTCATTACACACAGAGTGAAACATTTCAACCCATTCTGATTTAATGATGATGATTATGGTGATAGTTTTTTACGTTTTGATATTTGTACCTGCTGTTGCATGCCATAATGTAAATATACATGTACTGAATTAATAAAATCTGTTAATCTAGCATTTTCCTTTCTGCTTCTAATGTTATTCTTGTACATTTATATTTTTTCTTTTATGTGCTCCTTGACAAAAATGCCAGCGTACAGCCCTGGGATGACACACACCTCATGTGGATATTGTGACAGTGACATCAGAGTCATACCTGCATAAACAAATACCAAGCATTTCAAACCCGTGCACGGATGGCATGACACAATGCCCACGCTACTATGCCACAAGCACCAAGGCATCAGCACCTGCAGTGCTTTCATTATTTCAGTTGTGTGTTTAATTGTGTGTTCACACAATTTTTATCTAATCCTTCTCTCATACTTAAATGCGCAGTAGCCTGGTGAAGCACCCACTATTTCGTTGTACTGTACAACAAACTGTACAATGACAAAGATTCAATGATTCAAAGATTTTTATTTGTCAGTACTTCTATATGTACAGGACATATAGGAGAATTAAATGCCATTTCTCGCTCTTTTTAGTGGTGTGCATAATATATAAGAAAAGAAGGAATAAGGATGAATACCCATAATTGCAAGTTCAATAAAGCCTGTTCTATACTATTCTATTCTATAAGGGCTTACGACGAATCACTGCATTTACTATATTCACTGATACTGCACTCCCGCTTGTGAAAAATTCATTAACTGATTCATCGGGCCTGGACTCTATCATTTCCATGGTGTTTGCTTAAAGGGTATTATGCCAAATTATATCCAAAGATGTTGTCTCTGAATAGTCCTGCTTCCTTCCACTGTCTAAAGATTTACATGTTAGTTTTACTGGTGACTGTAGACTGGATGTGAGGTAAATAAAGGGCTGTAGGAATGTCTGGGTTAGTATGTCCTAGTGCTGTCAAAGTAGAAAAATAGAGTACAGATCCCTTTCCATTTAATCCTATAAATTGTATATTCTGTCTTGTATATTGTGAAATGACTTGTATGGACTTTTGTTACACTAATTAATAAAAATACAGAACTTGTTCCACATTCCTCAGCAAAATCTGCAGTGGGCTTCGTGTTTGGATTTACCCAGAGCTGTGGAGCACATATCACAAATCTAACAGTTCAAATTGCATTTTTCCCCTCAGACAAACTGATACCTAAATATATACAGAGAAAAAAAAATATATACAGAGAAAAAAATAACCAAGTGTCTAGCTACCGTGCCTGTAAAAATGTTCCCTCTCTTGAAATGTTTTCTCCTTTTATTGCTTTCATCAAAGCACCTATGGTCAGTTAAAAAAAAACAAACAAAACTCCATAATCTTTTGAATCTTTTCTAAACTCTTATGTTCAAAAAAAATGTCATAAATAGACAAATAACCAAACCAAAAATGGAGGCAGCAGGATACTGATAAATACTACTAAAACAACTACTAATTTAATTAATACTGATTTACTGCAGCAGAACACAGTTCAGTTTGTCAAGGAATCTAAATTCCATTTCTCCATGTTAGCTTCCTCCCTCTGGAAGCAAAAGCAGCAGCTGGAGAGAGGAGTTGTCATGGTATTCGCTCCTCCGGAGCACAGAAAAGAGTGCCCAAACACCAGACTTCTAGTTCCGTGAATTTATTAATGAAACACAAAATAAGAAGCAGCTCGTGGGCTGAAATAATACTAGTCTGATAATGGCAAACACCAACGAAGGTAGAAGTCCAGACCGAGTGAAGAACGGCAACGAAAACAGTCCAAACTGTGTGGTGAAGATAATAGTAATGTTAACATAAGGACACTGCATGGATTAATGCCCGTGGCCACCATATATAGGGAAATAGTAACTGTGAAAACAATGGGCAGCTGAGACAAATTAGGATGTGAGAGGATGAGGCTAATATGGAAGATGCTACACTAACAGGAAGTAAACAAAGGTTGTCTTCCAGGACACAGTCCAAGGACGGATAATTTTTTTTCACACATAAGGAGTTGTTCAGAACTCCTTATAAGAACTCCTTATACAAAGATATAGAGTGATGATAATCAAGTCAGTGGTGGTAATGCACCTGTAAGCTGGTTGTCAACCGCCAATCAAATCTGAAACAAGAAGAGTCCATACAGAAATGATAATAAAGAATAGCAAACAGATACTACTACTACTACTAATAATAATGAGTCAAAACAGGGAACATAAGATCATTACAGTTACCCCCCTTCCCCAAGGGGCGGATCTCAGATGATCCTAGTGTAACACCAACCAGAGAAGAAAACCCCCCAAATCCCTCACAGGGTGGGTGGTGGGGGTACAAGGCCAGGGGGGCCAAAACAAACTGTAACACCCCCACAGCAAAGTCCAAAGCCAACACAATTTATGAGTCAAATAAAGTTCAAGGCCTCAAGACCCAAAACAAAGCGAGTCGAGTGGTCTACCCAAGTTCATGGGCCACCAGACCGGAACAAACAATGGGTCAGGGGGTCTACTAAAGCCCAAAGGCCCTCAGACCAGAGAACAAAGTGGGTCGGGGGGGCTGTCCCAGTCCATGAACCCCCAGACTGAGAAGCAAGATGGATCTGGCGGCCTCCCAGAGTCCCTAGGCCACCAGACCATGGGATAAGATGGTTCAAGGGGTCTACCTGAGTCCATGGGCCCCCAAATAAGGAAACAGGACATGCTAGGCAGATGCTGATGATTTCAGCGCGCTGACCTCTGGATGAGATGGCTGGAGGGTGCTGACCTCTGGATGAGATGGTTGAGGTTGGAAAGCGTCCAACCCAGATGCCTGGAAATTCATCTTCCTCAAAGTGGCCACCTTGGACAAGGGAGAAAGGCAGGGTGATGCATCACTGGGGTTCCGGCGTGCACCTCGGAGTCAGCTGGAGCTGTGGTGTGCACCTCGGAGTAAGCTAGAGCTGTGACGTGCACCTCAGAGTCAGCTGGCGCTGTGGCGTGCACCTCGGAGTCAAGTGGAGCTGTGGCGTGCACCTCAGAGTCAACTGGAGCTGTGTGCAATGGTACCAAGTAACGTCTTACAGATGGCACTGGGTCCCATAATGCTGAAACCAGGGGGTGCTCTGTCATCCGCACAGATGTTGGCAAGCGGGAAACGCTCCCCCCTTTCCAGAATGTGGTTGCGGAGCTGGGGGGAGGCGGGCTGGAACTGGTAGTTGAAGAGAGGCTGAAGTTGGGGCTGTGGCTGGAGAGGAGACCCCTGTCTCCGTCAAGTCAGAGGCAGGGGTCTCCTCTCCAGCCAGCGAGGAGAGTATTGGTGCCATTCCTCTTGGCTCTCCACCCCGTCTCCAGCTCAAACCCCCAAAGCTCTCCGCCAGACGACTCCCTCTGGGCAGCTGCAGACATCGTCTGGCGGAGAGTTATGGGGGTTTGAGCTGGAGACGGGGTGGAGCGCCGGGAGGAATGGCACCAACACTCTTCCTCGCTTTTCCATTGCAGTTCTAGGTGGTGAGGTGGACCATGGGGCGCGTCAGATATGAAGGTCCTGCACCCACGGGAACACCCTCAGATGCGGGTTGCGCTCCAGCTCAAATGCTGCTGCTGTCCAGAGCTGACACTCTTCCTCTGGGTTGATGGAGCTGCAGGCTGCAGTAACCAACTCCCACAGCCTGGACATGGCCTGGAACTCACCCTCAGCCAGCAGCATGCACCCAGCCATAGCTGTGCAAACAAGTAAGTCCGCTGGGTCCTTACTTGTGGCGTCCTACTGTCATGGTGTTTGCTCCTCCACAGCACAGAAAAGAGGGCCCAAACACCAGACTTCTAGTTGCATGAGTTTATTAATGAAACACAAAATAAGAAGCAGCTCGTGGGCTGAAATAATACTAGACTGACGAAAGGTAGAAGTCCAGACTGAGTGGAGTGAGGAGCAGCAACAATAACAGTCCAAACTGTGTAGTGAAGATAATAGTAATGTGAACATAAGGACGCCACAGGGATTAATGCCCATGGCCAGCATATATAGGGAAATAGTGATTGGGAAAACAAGGGGCAGCTGAGACAAATTAGGACGTGAGAGGATGAGGCTAAACTTGCTTGCTTGCTAATATGGAAGATGCTACGCTAAGAGGAAGTAAACAAAGGGTACTGTCAAAATAAGACTCCATACAGAAACGATAATAAAGAATGGCAAAGTGATACTAATAACAATAATAAGTCCAAACAGAGAACATAAGGCGTGGACAGGGTCTAACCCCGTCCAGATTATTACAGAAGTAACGGATTCCAGGTGGGACTGAACAGGAGGACATGAGTTGGTGCAAAGGTTTAAATTCATGGCTAACAGATTTCACAAAAAAACAACATGACATGACAAGTACCACTTTCAGTAAGTTTACATTCCAGTGCTGAGTGCCATCTCTGATCCATCTTTATAGCAACTGGTGTTTAGAAGATGACATCCAGGTGCACTCTTCACTCGGCTGTGGCACACCTCTCTGGAAGCCTGCAAGCAAGAGCAGAAGAAGAAGAAGAAGATGGAGCATCTGAGTCCACATACAGACCATGACACCACTTTCCCCTCAAGGAGCAACACTCGGCATTTATCTCACCATGTTGTATTCTATGATAAAGGGCTGTATTATGATCTATTCACCAGTCGATTGTCAAAGGCTCAAAGCTCATTTATGTGTGGTTCCAAGTGCATTTTGCTGTTACAATGGTAGAAAAATAGACTTTGAGCAAGCTGGGGCATGAGGAGACGGCACTGGGCCTGGCTTTAAGGCCGGGGCTGCTGCCAACAAGGAGTCAGAAGCAATGGGTGGCCAATATAGAAAGAGCAGGCAATGCAGACTTTGAGGTGGGAAGAAGAGGTTCTAGATGCGAGTGAGTTAACTCCCCCTGGACCTCTCCGCCTAGTGGGACCCCTTAATGCTAGAAGGGTCCCATGGAAAACACACTCAAACTCTAGCATAAGTCAGGGTTTGTAGTCCAGTGTCATCTCCAGAAGACAAAGAGCCACTTTCCAGCTCTGCTGGGTCCATACTGGTCAGTCCGTACTGTGAGGAATTTCAGGAATTATAAGATAAGATAAGATAAGATAAGATAAGCCTTTATTAGTCCCACAACGGGGAAATTCCAGGATTGCAACAGCACAGGGATAGCAACACTCAGAGCAACAATCAGAAGGCAAGAAAAAAACAAGCAAGCAAGAGCAGCTAATATACATATGTACGTATTACTATAAAATATATATATATACACACACACACAGACACACAGTGCAGAGCATTGTAGCTGGATGGAATAAATATATGAATATATGAACACACAGTGCAGAGCATTGTAGCTAGATGGAATAAATATGTAAATATATAAACACCCACAGTACGGAGCATTGCAGCTAGGTGGAATAAATATGCAAGTATATAAACACACACAGTGCGGAGCAATGTAGCTAGATGGAATAATATGTAGATATATAAATATATAAACACACCCAGTGCTGAGCATTGTAGCTAGATGGAATAAATATGTAAATATATAAACACACACAGTGCAGAGCATTGTTGCTAGATGGAATGAAACAGCATAACCGTCTACTTAGTTATCCTACATGGTATGATTATGTGCCCATACATATTCTCACCCTCCATAGCGACCGGTATGTTCCTAGTTGTATGCCGGAGGGGACCATTGTGTAAGTCTATTGCATCTTTTGCATTCAAAAAACTATTAGTTTGTTACGTCTTTTTGCTATCTCTGCGAGCAGCCCTGCTTAGGTTGTACAGTCTGACAGCCGTTGGTAGGAAGGACCTACGAAACCTCTCGGTTGTGCACCTGGGATGATGTAGTCTGCTGCTAAATGAGCTCCTCAGTGCATTCAGTATGTCCTGCATAGGGTGGAACTCGGACTCCAGCAGAGATGACAGTTTAGCCACCGTCCTTCTCTCTCCTATCTCCTCCATCGGATCAAGGCGCTGCCCCAGGACAGAGCTAGCTTTCTTAATCAGTTTGTTCAGTCTCTTCCTATCGGCTGCAGTAATGCCACTGCCCCAGCAGACCACTCCAAAAGTGATGGCTGATGCCACCACCGTGTCATAGAATGACTTCAGCAGCGCCCCTTGTACACCAAAAGACCTGAGTCTCCTCAGCAGGAACAGCCTGCGCTGTCCCTTCTTGTAGAGTGCATCAGTATTGTGTGACCAGTCTAGTTTATTGTTCAGATGAATACCCAGGTACTTATAGGATGTCACCATCTCGATGTCTGTTCCCTGTATATTTACTGGTACTGTGAGGGGCTGCCCATGCCTGCGGCAGTCCACCACCAGCTCCTTAGTTTTCCTCGCGTTGATCTGGAGGCAGTTCCGATGGCACCAGTCCACGAAGTCCTGGATAAGCCCTCTGTACTCAGCTTCATCTCCATTGGAGATGAGGCCAACGATCGCAGAGTCATCAGAGAACTTCTGTAGATGGCAGTGTGTTGTGTTGTGTGAGAAGTCCGCAGTATAAAGAGTGAACAGGAAGGGAGCCAGCACCGTTCCCTGGGGGGCCCCCGTGCTACTGATGATCGTGTCGGACACACAGTCCCGGGTTCTCACAAACTGAGGCCGGTTCGTGAGGTAGTCCAGGATCCATGATGACAGGTGCTGGTCCACCCCTGCGCGCAGCAGCTTGTCCTTCAGGATCATCGGTTGGATGGTGTTGAAAGCACTGGAGAAGTCAAAGAACATGATCCTCACCATATTCCCGGGCTTCTCCAGGTGGGACAGAGAACGGTGAAGGAGGAAGATCACCGCATCCTCCACCCCAATGCCATGCTGGTAGGCGAACTGGAGTGGATCCATCGCTGGTTCCACCAGGGGGCGGAGGTGAGCAAGGAGCAGTCTCTCCAGGGTCTTCATCAGGTGGGACGTCAAGGCCACCGGTCTGTAGCTGTTCAGGTCTTTGGGGTGGGAAGTTTTTGGTACAGGTACCACACAAGATGTTTTCCACAGCTGTGGTACCCTCCCCAGTTTCAGGCTCATGTTGAAGATATACGTCACAATCCCACACAGCTGGTCTGCACAGGACTTGAGGAGCTTTGCGCTGATGCCGTCCGGTCCCGGCGCCTTCCTCACCTTGATCTTCCTCAGCTCCGTCCTCACCTGGGTCCTGGTCAGGGTCAGGATGGGGGGCTGTGTGTTGGGAGTGGGGGGGTGTTGGTGGAGTGGGGAGTGGGCAGCAGGACTTGATTTCTTTAGAGGCAGCAGTGGTTGTTGTGCAGTCAGGGGGGAGGGCGGTTGGTCAAATCTATTGAAAAACAGATTCAGGTTGTTCGCCCACTCCCTGCCCCCTGTGGCCTGGGGGGAGGTATTCTGGAGCCCCGAGATGGTTTTGAGGTTTCTCCAGACCCCGCTGATGTCGCTCTGTTGCAACTTGTCCTCCATCTTCTTCCTGAAGCTGTCCTTGCCTTCTCTGATCTTTCTCCTCAGCTCCCTCTGTACGGACTTCAGCATCTCCCTGTTCCCTGACCTGAAGATCCTCTTCTTCTCTCTCAGAAGTGTTTTTATCTCAGGGTTGATCCAGGGTTTGTTGTTTGAGTGACGCCGTATGGTCTTGGTGGGAACGGATTTGTCCACACAGAAGCTGAGGTAGCCCGTGAAGGTGTGAATGAGGCCATCGATGTCCTCACCATGTGGATCGCAGAGCTGCTTCCAGGCGGTGGCTTCAAAACAGCCCTTTAGGGTGTCCATTGTCTCCTCAGACCATAACTCCACAGTGTGCATGGCCGGAGGTTGTCTGTGCACTAGGGGTTTGTACACCGGCCGGAGATGAACCAAGTTGTGATCCGATCTCCCGAGTGGGGGGAGTTGTGATGAGGTGTACGCCTCCTTAGTGTTTGCGTAGAATAAATCCAGTGTTTTATTGTCTCTAGTGTGGCATGTGACATACTGGGTGAACGTGGGTAGAATGGGAGACAGTGAAACATGGTTGAAATCGCCTGAGATGAGGAGAAGAGCATCTGGGTGTTCTGTCTGCAGCCTGCTGGTTACTGAATGGATGACGTCACGTGCTGTCCCAGCGTTCGCCGTCGGATTTGCATAAACAACAATGCAGATCACGTGTGAGTGTTCTCTCGGGAGATATGTAGGCCTCATGCTAACAGCTAGCAACTCAATGTCTTTGCTACAGTGTCGTTGTTTAACAGTGATATGTCCCGGTCTGCACCAGTTGTTGTTAACATACATTATCACTCCACCGCCCCTAGCCTTGCCACTGTCTGGTGTCTGGCCACTGTCTGGTGTTCGGTCAGCTCGTATCATGTGAAAACCCTCCAGCTCAATGTTAGCATCTGCTGCTAGTTCAGTTAGCCACGTCTCAGTAAACAAAAGGAGAGAGCACTCCCGGTATGTGCTATCATAACGGGAGATAGCCGCTAGCTCATCTAACTTTCCCAGTATCGACCGAACATTTCCCATGACAACAGATGGAAGGGAGGGTCTGTACCTTATATTTTTTGTCCTCCGCCTTACTCCAGCCCGGCAGCCGCGGCGTTTTCGCCTCAGTTCTCTCGGTATGTCGAGTTTTTCCAATGGGACCGGGTGGCGGTTGAATGCTAGCAGCTGTTCTCTGCTGTATCGTATCCTGCTATAAACAGTGGCTCCGTCCAGTGATTATGACCTAAATGCAGAGTTATAGGGGAACATTAAACATTTATTTAAACAAAAACCATGGCACAGGGGCTGAAAATGCACACTAAAATAAACAAATATACAACATTTAACTACAAACCTAAACTCAGAGGCACAAGGAGAACATGAGCAAACAGGGATGGTTGATGATGATGGACTAGTAGTAGTTTTGTATGGGATGTCACACCTCCCGTTTTTTTTTTCCTTATCCAGTCAGTGAAAGTGTCACCAGCTTCATGCACTGTGGTATAACCTCCATTAACTGCAGTGACTGGGCAGTGTAGCACCAAGTGACTGACGTCCCGTGGGGGTCTCCAGCATGCAGGGCATATGGGAGAGTCTCGATAGCTCCACCGATGCATGTTAACTGCTGTTCTGGCATGACCTAACCTCAGTCTGTTTGTTGTATCCAGTGTCTCCTTGTGAGGTTGTGAAAGCCAGGTAGTGGTTCAGTGGGGTCTCTCACCTGTTCCCCTTCCCTAGGAAGGTTTCATCTCCATTCCTTCGAACTTTTGATATTAAAATTTTCTTTCTTTGCCTTGGCCCACCATGACAGATCTCCACATTGTTGCAGTGTGGTAGCTGAATAACCCAATGACCCTGAAAGCAATGTCAGCTAAGATTCAATCATGGTGAAGTGACAGAATGATAGGGGGGAAACTAATATTAGCAGGCTGGACTGCTAGCTTGCAGGACTGTAAAGAATGTTCCATATCTAACATTACATACGTAAGGCATTTGGGAATGTCATGAGGCTAGTCTGCTAGCTAGCAGGACCTAAGAACTTGTAAGGAACACGGCGTCATGAGCTGAGGGCTGGAGATCTCGGCCAGACTCGGTCTCAGGTTCAGGTTCAGGTTACTTTATTTGTACCCGTAGATAGATTTGTTTTGCAGTCTGGTGACATCCATATTTACAAGCCACAAATTACATTCAACATAGACACAAACACAGGCACACATGAAGCTGACTATAAACATGATAAAAATACTCAAGGCTCCATCAATCAGGGTTTAAAAAGACAAAGAGATGGGAGAAAAACCAGACGTAAGAGAGAAGGGTCATATTAAAAGTTAAAAACTAGTCAAAGAGGTTAAAAACTCAAAGGTCTAAAACCCAGTAAAATATTTAGAACCCAAGTAACATCCTACAAAAATAAGTAAGTATAAAATGGAGTTAATAAATAGGTACCTAAATTATGTGCAATATATTGTTACAGCTTGTTCAACTCTTTGACAGCAGCAGGAACAAAGCTGTTTTTGTAGCGCTGGGTTCTACTTTTTGGGACAGCAAACCTCTGTCTTGAGGGAAGAAGCTGAAAGTTGCAGTGCAAAGGGTGGGAGTCATCATTTAAAATGGAGGTAGCCATCCTCTGTACTTGTCTGGTGTACAGGGATGTCAGGCTCAGCTGTGGCTCACCAAGCAACCGAGTGTCAGTGGCGTGAAGCTTCATGTGGGCGTGCCCTGTCAGCTGTCAGTGTTGGTTGCCTCCCTCTCACTGCCTCAGCTGATCCCAATTATGTATCATCGCTTTCTACTGCCTGTTCAGATACCCACACCTGTTGTCAATTATGTTAATGGGTTTTGATCCCTATTTAAGGGCTTTATTTTCATTCTGTCTTTGCCGCTGTCTCGATTGTGAATGTATGTCCGCTTTGGACAAGGCCGGTGTGCACACAGTTGTGTATATGCTTCACTTTTTTCGACCACCAGGCCAAGTGGTTGACCGTCATTTGTAGTTTCTCCCCAGCCCTATGGGTAGTGCAAATGCACTAACAAGCCAGTTTGGTCACCAACTATATAAAAGTGAAGAAATGCGAGAGCAACAGTTTTTTGTAGCAACAACAATGGCGTAATTTTGAGAAAGAGGCGGAATTACCATCATTCAGTGCTCTTCGCCGCTCAAGCTGTTGCTGTTGCAAAATGATTCATGCATGTTTATTCTTGTCTTTCTCTTTGTCAATTTTGACTTTCTATGCTGTGTCGGTAGTGCCACCTTGTCAATGGGAGGTTCAATCTTGTGCATGTGCAGTCAACGTGCCAGCTCAACTAAAAGCGTACCTATTCTGTTGTTCTCTTGGCTGCTTGTGATACACATTACCGGCTTACAATGGTGGATGTCAGGGCCCACGGCCGAGAAAGTGATATGGCAGTGTTCTTTTTTTTCCCCTTGTCCTGTCAGGCAGCTAGGTAAGCAGAACAGAAATCTGCTACCCTTACTGAGCCAAAACAGATTTACTTTGCCAAAAGGAGCTTTATACAGTACCTATCTATGTACTGTATATTGTTGTAAACTCCTCTTGTAATAACTTCCATCCATCCATCCATCCATCTTCTACCGCTTTTCCGGAGGTCCGGGTCGCGGAGGCAGCAGTTCAAGCAGAGAAGCCCAGACTTCCCTCTCCCCAGCCACCTGCTCCAGCTCTTCAGAGAGGATACCAAGGCGTTCCCAGACCAGCTGGGAGACATAGTCTCTCCACCGAGTCCTGGGTCTGACCCGGGGTCTCCTCCCAGTGGGACGTGCCCGAAACACCTCAAGTGGGAGGTGTCCAGGAGGCATCCTAATCAGATGCCCATGTAATAGCTTTTAATACTTTTTAAAATTATTTTACCCATGAAGGACCCGGAAGGATGGGGAATGGGGAAAGGAGGTGTAGGGAGGGGGAAAGAAAAGGGAGAGGAACAGACAAAAAAGACAAACAAACCAACAACTAAAACAAACAGAAGACAGACTGCTTCTTCCACCGAAGAGGTCTGAACACGAGTCTGGTATCCACACCTGTTAAAGGGGAGACATTTGTGTGTATGCATCCATGTGTATGTATATGTGAGAGCGCGCAAAATAAGTGTGTGCATGTGAGTGGTTTGTCAGGAAACACGCGAAGAGGGCGGCTGGTCGCAGCAACTCCCCCCTCTCCCCCGGAAACCCCGAGCAGGCAAGGTAACGCCACACCAACCCCCAGAGGGCACAAATGTCCGAGGCCAACAAGCCCCAGGAAAGCCAGGCATCCGCCCCAGGAGGGACGGCCGAGGGAGGCCAGGCTGCCAGGCAGCCGGTGCGGCAGGCCCACACCCCCGGTCCCGCCAACCCCCACCCCCCCAGTGGGGCCAATGCCAGCCCCCGGGCCCCAGGCGTCGGGAGGCCAGCACCCCCACCCCCCGGGCCAGAGACTGGCCTGTGCCCCCAGTGCAAGCCCCCCCAACAGCGGGCTCGCCCCCCTCCCAACGCCACCCAACCCTCCATCCCGGGGACCCCCACGTCCAAAGAAGGCCCCCCCCCCCCCACCGTCCAGGGGAGCCCATGTGGCTGGGGAGACCACCGGCGCAGGCCAGCAGCCACCTCCCCACCCCGCCAATCCACCCCAGGGCGGCTGCGGCCACAGAAGCAGACCACCACCCCCAGCGCCCACCCGAGCGACCAATCAGTGGACCACCGCAGACGCTCCGAGATGCCACCCGACACGCAAAGCACCACACAGAACCGACCCACTATCACCATCTCCACTCATTACTCCCTCACTCTCGCTTACTCTCTTGTTCAATCACTCTCTCACTCCCTTGCTTGCATTTATTTATTTGGCAGCACCCAGGGATTTTGACAGCATGATGGGTCCCAAGCCCCCCGCTGGGCCCCCAGGCACCTGGCAGAAGGAGGGCAACAGGGGTGGGAGAAGACCCCCACCCTCCCTCCCCCTTGGAAAAATCATGATAGGTGTGTGTCAGTTGTATGATGTGATTGTGTGCAGGTGTGTGAACTACCACAGTGCAGTTAAAATTGGGGGGATGGTGGTTGGAGCACCACTAGCCACTGCGATAGGTAGTGGGGCTCCCATTCCCCAAAGCCCTCAGTGTCTAAAATGCAATGTCACTGTATTCAAGGAGAGCACCAATGGAACGAGGCTGATTGAAGGCACCCTGCCTATACCTGCACCAACTTCCCTCCCTGGCACAGATGTCCAAACTATAGCAAACTATAGCAGCCCTGCTGTTCCTTTGGATTCATCAGTGACGTGGAGAGGGGGGACATGCTGCATGGGTAACATCTTGTCCTCCATATCTCCCTGCCCAGGCTTGAATCCTACCAACGCCCAACGCTGGAAGATAGAACACCGGTGCGCGTCGGCCTGTTCAGCCACAGGCGGTGCTGTTCCAGCAGAGTAGATGTTTAGGATTCTCTTCCATGGTCATCATAGACCGACAGAGGCCGACAACAGATGTCCACGTGTTTGGGGTAGATGCAGCCTTCCCACTACACCCAAACCTGATACGCCCATTCACAGATGTGTATTGTTTATTGGCATAAACTGCATTGGTGGTATTAAAGTGTTGGCCTTTTTTGTGAAACTATTGATAGTGTTAGTTATAGTGTGTAGCTGTATTTGAGTTTTTCAAAAGCATCCACCCCCAAAAAATGCAGGTAATTAAAAATAGCAATCAATTTAAAAAGATACATTTTTAGCAGTGTTTTAGTGTGTGAACCCCTCTGGCATTTACTTACTTACTCAGTAACTAAATGTCTTCATTTCACTTTTGCACAGGATCAGATCTCACTGAGGAGCAGCAGACCTTCAATTACCATCACTCCTGGGCACGCAGAATTATTGAAAACTCCTTTGGGATCCTTGCAACCTGGTGGAGGATCTTTGGTCAGCCGATTGACTGTAGCCCTGACAACATTTTGATAATCAAGGCCTGTGTAGCATAACACAACTTCTTGGCAAACACTGATCCTTCAGACCCAACCCATTACATTCCACTAAATTACGCAGACAGTCCTATTATTGCTGGAGATGGTATGTGGAGGGGGACAGCAATCTCGTTGGTGCGAGCAACACAGACTGCACTCAACACCCGGCACAACCTGATGACTTTCTTCCAAACACCTGTGGGATGCATGCTATGGCAGGAGCACAGCATAACGTGGTACACTACTCATACAATGGATATAAGAAGTCTACACACCCCTGTTCAATGGCAGGTTTTTGTAATGTAAAAAATGAGACCAAGATAAATAATTTCAAAACTTTTTCCACCATTGAGGTGACCTACTGTATAACCTGTCCAACCCAATTGAAAAACAAACTGAAATCTTTAAGGGGAAAAATAAAAAATAAAAAACTTACCTGTTTCCATAAATATACACACCCTTAAACTAATACTTTGTTGCAACACCTTTGGCTTTTATTACAGCACTCAGTCTTTTTGGGTAGGAGTCTATCAGTGTGGCACATCTTGATGTGACAATATTTTCCCACTCTTCTTTGCAAAAACTCTCCAAATCTGTCAAATTGCGAGGACATCTCCTGTGCACAGCTCTCTTCAGATCACCCTACAGATGTTCGATTGGATTCAGGTCTTGACTCTGGCTGGGCCATTCCAAAACCTTAATCTACTTCTGGTGAAGCATTCTTTTGTTGATTTGGATGTGTGCTTTGGGTCATTGTCGTGCTGAGAGATGAAGTTCCTCTTAATCTTTAGCTTTCTAGCAGAAGCCTGAAGGTTTTGTGCCAACACAGACTTGTATTTGGAACTGTTAATAATTCCCTCCACCTTGACTAAGGCCCCAGTTCCAGCTGAAGAAAAACAGCCCCAAAGCATGATGCTGCCACCACTGTGCTTCACTGTAGGTATGGTGTTCTTTTGGTTTGCTACCTGCCAGATGTGCTTATCTGCCAGGATGTCCAGTCTCACCCCATGTAACTAGGAGTGGTCCACCACAGACCTGTGACAGATACTGTTTTTAGTTCTGCCAGGATGCCCAGTTTCACCCTCCACACCCTCGGAAGGGCGGGGTTGCCGGTTGAGTTGCTGACATGAAATGATCAGTCAGAAAGCAACTCATACCGGCTTGGATGTCGCCCGGGTTGACAAGGTCAGGAGTTCCTGGCAGCGGAGGGCGAAGGACAGAGCTGCATGGAGGAATCTGATCAGACCTAAATGAAACAGTCATTTTCGCTCCCGACAGACTGCTATGATGATGATGATGGTGATGAGCAGTGTTGTGTTTGTGCCAAATATACCTTTTGGAATTATGGCCAAAAATTTCAACCTTGGTTTCATCGCACCATAACACATTTTCCCACATGCATTTGGGAGATTTCAAATGTATTTTTGCAAAATGTAGCTAGGCTTGGATGTTTTTCTTCATAAGATGAGACTTCCATCTTGCCACCCTAGACGGGAGATTGTTGTCATATGTACTAAACAGCCAGTACTTGCCAGAAATTCCTGCAGCTCCTTCAGTGTTGCTGTCGGCCTCTTGGCAGCCTCCCTGACCAGTTGTCTTCTCTTCTTTTCATCAATTTTGGAGGGACGTCCAGTACTTGGTAATGTCACTGTTGTGCTATATTTTCGCCACTTGATGATGACTGTCTTCAGTGTGTTCCATGGTATATTTAATGCCTTGGAAATTCTTTTGTACCCTTCTCCTGACTGATACCTTTGAACAATGAGATCCCTCTGATGCTTTGGAAGCTCTCTGTGGACCATGGCTTGTGTTGTAAGATGTGACTACAAAAATGTCAGGAAAAGCCTCCTAGAACAGCTGAACTTTATTTGGGGTTAATCAGAGGCAATTTAAATGGTGGCAGGTGTGTGCTGACTCCCATTTAACATGAGTTTGAATGTGATTGGTTAATTCTGAACACAACCACATTCCCCAGTTATAATGAGGTGTGCATATTTATGCAAACAGGTTATTGTAAGTTTAAAAAAAAATTCCCCTTAAAAGATTTCAGTTTGTTTTTGTTGGTTGTACAAGTTATCGGTCACATTAATGGTGGAAAAAGTTTTGAAATTATTTACCTTTGTCTCATTTTTTTACATCACAAAAACCTGGCATGTGAACAGGGGTGTGTAGACTTTTTTTTATATCTACTGTACATGAATCATTTGCTGCAAAATGATTCATGAGGATTTGAGTAGTTTTACAGAACATGGAATCAGTTGTGAAAAAGTTATCCACACTTGCACAATATGTCCTTAAAACAATACAAGGACCTTCAAATGACAGAAAACTCGTGGAGAGTATAGCGCAACCCTGGGAAGGAAGGAGTCAGTTTGTAGACAGAAATGGAAATATCTCCATGACCGCTACGTGAAGACAAAGAAAAAGGTAAAAGGACAGAGCGGTGTTCCAGGGGAAATGTTACTTACCCTCCAATAATAACGATGGACTGGCTGTCGATGCACATAAAATATCACCCAGCGCAGTCCAACTACAATGATGAGGTATTTGTCAACACTTAAATAGATATCATGTGAAAGCAAACCGAAAATGCTGTGTTTTTCGCATTTAAATCAAATCAAATCAAATCAAACTTTATTGCCATATTGCTGTACATACAACTGTAGTGCAGGCAAGATGAAATTGCGTTTCTCTCAGCATCCATATAAATAGAAGCAGCATGATTTAAGACACACTCACACATAGCTTCACCCCCCACCCCCACCCCCCCATCCATTCACACATCCCTGAGACATACTTGGGAAAAAAACTAGCTGACTATAATATACAAATAATATACAAAATGTCCGTAGGTGCAGTAGTGTGTATGAGAGATTCCGGGTCAACTGTTCAGCATCCTGACAGCTTGTGGAAGGAAGCTATTGATCAGTCTGGTGGTTCTGCCTCTGATGCTCCGGAATCGTTTACCAGGTGGAAGAAGTTCAAAGTGTTTATGCAGAGGGTGAGAACGGTCCTTGACAATGTTCAGTGCCCTGCTCCAACAACGGCTCTGAAAAAGTTCTTGGACAGAGGGGAGGGAGACTCCAATTACCCTCTCAGCCCCCTTGACCATCCTCTGCAGGGCTTTTTTGTCTGACATACTGCAGCTGGAGTACCATGTAGCAATGCAGTACGTCAGAACACTCTCCACCACACCTCTGTAGAAGGTCCTGAGGATGCAGATGGTTATTATACATGCATATAGTAACAAGTGGTTTGAATGTATATCCTCACTTTTATTTTTACAACACACTGCAGACTTTGGAGACAGAGAGCATTTCTCCTGAACCTCCCCCCCCTCAAAACAGAACCCTCAATCTTGCTTGGAGAGCAATGCACCTCAGACCCAGGTGACAAACATACCCTCCTTGTCCAAGGACATGACTTTATCACTCCCCCTTTGTCCACCATCACCATCATCAGGCCTGTCCATAGCCTCACCACGGCCTCCTCTCATCATTACCTGTGAGGCAACAAAAAAGAAAAAATAGAGATCTTCTGACACCAACTCAAGAAAAGATCCTAAACGGGCTGTTATGTATGGTAAAATATCTCTATAAAAGATGAGGCCAGGTGAATGGACAAACTCAGCTTTCTTGAACTTAGCCAGTCACACAGACACACAGCAGACACCAGGCAGAAGGCACTGGTCAGACAGACTGTGTAATGGCTGCCCTCTGCTATTTATAGGTCGGTGCAGTGATGGAACAGGAAGTGGCTGCCACTACACCGCACTTCACAATAAAGGTGTTAAGCCCCAACACATTCCACCCCCCCCTAGAAAGTCCAAAACTGTTATGTCCCCATGTGCTGTGTAAAAGCGCACGGAGGAAGGAATTAAAACCCACATGCAGAGATGGCAGTGTGCAATTTATTGAACAAAAATAATAAGTTCAGTCCAGCAAAAACAATTATGATGAACACTGCAGGATGAGTAAACAGTCATGGAAGGCTCCGGGAGAGCAGGGATGCCTCTAGGATGCTCAGCAGCCCAAGGGAGAGAATGCCTAGTGCTGTTAAACGGCATGGGGAGAAAGGCAAATGAACTTATGGGCTGGAGCAGTCCGAGGCAGTCTGTGCTGTCAGAAGTGCAGGTAACCAGGAACAGCCGCTCACATCAGCTAACGAACAGGCGTCAGGAAAAGTAAGATGAAAACTAAATAGTCAGGCTGAATATACAATGCAGGGAGTGGAAAATAAAGACGCACGCCACCCAGAGCGAAGCGGTACCGAATAAAACTAGGCAGGGCTTCTAGACATGGGTGGTGGCCACAGCACAGAAGGCAACAGCAACTGTGAAGATTCGCAATGATCCTGCGATCTCTTCCCACGGAGACAGGGCTACAGTAATGCCAAACCTAATCAGGGAAGAGATCGCTGGCGTGAGTAATGAGAGTGTGAGTGGAAACAGGTGTGCATGAGAGTGAAAATGAGAGTAAGTGTGTATGTGTGTGCGTGTGTGTGTGTGTGTGTAAGTGAAACCTAATAATCAACAGCTGACAGGAAGGAGGAGGCATGGCTGAGCTGTCAGGGAGCTGAATGGACCCAAAGGGTTCCCTGAGTGCGCCTGATGGAAAATTGGCATACAATACACAAAACAGTCAAAATAGCCACAGCGTCATAGAACTGAGTTTGAGACCATCAAACCCAAGTTCATGACAGAGCCTCCCCCTCAAGGGGTGGATCCACACACCGCTAGTGACATCAGAAGAAACATAAAACACAAAAAGGACCCCCCCTGCCCCGGGGAAACAACAAGCCAGGGTGGGAGGTGGGAGAAACAGGTCAGGTGGGAACCTCTTTACTAACCCCAGTAAGTGAACCTCTTTACTAACCCCAACCTAGAACAATCCTCCCCCCAAACCCAGGAGTCCAACAGTTCAGGGGGCCAACCAGAGTCCCAGGCCCAAGGGGCGATGACGGAAGGCTGGCCAGGGGATCGGTCTGAGTCCAGGATGAAATAGAATGACCGGCCAAGTGGGTCAGGTGGCTGGCCCGGACAACCTGGCCACATGACCACAAGACCCAGTTCATTGGGCAGACGGCCCGGGTCTTTGAGCCACCAGCTCAAAAGAGGCGGCCCGGGAGGCGGCCTCCCCACGGGAAGACCCGACATAGAAAAGGGAGACCAGAACAAGGAGGCCCTGGCGTCGTCAGACAGTGATGAGGGACAAGCCCATCCACCCCCCGTGGCCCCGAGCTGGGAGAGAGTACCCGCGATGGCCCCAGTCTGGGACATAGCTGCACCCGCGGCGGCTCCAGGCTGCAGCTTAGTTGCACCCGCGGTGGACTCCGACCGGGCCAACGCTGCACTCGCAGTGGACCCTGACTGGGCCAACGCTGCACCCACGGTGGACCCCAACCGGGGCAATGCTGCACCCTCAGTGGACCCCGACTGGGTCAACGCAGCACCCGCATTGGCTCCTGGCTGGAGCTCGGCAGCACCCGTGGTTGCTCCTGGCTGGAGCCCTGTAGCACCTGTGGTGCCTCATGGCTGGAGCCCTGCAGCACCCATGGTGGCTCCTGGCTGGAGTTCTGCAGCACCCGCGGTGGCTCCTGGCTGGAGCTTTGCAGCACCCCCGGTGACTCCTGATTGGAGCTCTGCAGCACCCACAGTGGACTCTGGCTGGAGCTTCGCTGCACCTGCGGTGGACTCTGGCTGGAGCTCTGCAACCTCCATGGTGACCTCAGGTGGCATTGGCTGCTCTCCGGCGACCCTGGCAAAGAGCTCCGAAACCAGAGGGAGAGAGAAAGAGACTGAGTCAGGGTCGCTGGCAGCAGCAGAGCCCGGTGAGGTCAGCCTGGGAGCTGCAGCAAGCTGTCCCTGGCCCTCCTCACCATGAGTCGAGCAGTGTGACCTCAACATAGGCAAAAGAGACATTATGGAGCAGACTTGCCTGAACTCGGGCTCTACCGCTGTCCAGAACTCCGTCGATCCAGGGTGCGCTGGTTCAGTAGGTCTGGGAGGTGCTATAGCCACGTCGGCCTCCACCGGGGCGGCTGGACTCTTGTCGTCGTTGTCCGTGGGAACCCCAGGTAGAAAAGTAAGATGAAAACTAAATAGTCAGGCTGAATATACAATGCAGGGAGTGGAAAATAAAGACGCACGCCACCCAGAGCGAAGCGGTACCGAATAAAACTAGGCAGGGCTTCTAGACATGGGTGGTGGCCACAACACAGAAGGGAACAGCAACTGTGAAGATTCGCAATGATCCCGCCATCTCTTCCCACGGAGACAGGGCTACAGTAATGCCAAACCTAATCAGGGAAGAGATTGCCGGTGTGAGTAATGACAGTGTGAGTGGAAACAGGTGTGCATAAGCGTGAAAATGGGAGTAAGTGTGTATGTGTGTGTGCATGTGTACGTGTGTAAGTGAAACCCAATAATCAACAGCTGGTGAACTGACAGGAGGGAGGAGGCATGGCTGAGCTGTCAGGGAGCCGAATGGACCCAAAGGGTTCCCTGAGTGCGCCTGATGGAAAATAGGCATACAATACACAAAACAGTCAAAATAGCCACAGCGTCATAGAACTGGGTTTGAGACCATCAAACCCAAGTTTATGACACAAAACCACTCATTCAATTAAAACCCACCCCAATTTGGGACCCGAATCACACACTAACAAAACGAAAACTGTCCTCGTACCTGGACCAAGTCCATAACCCTAAGAGCTGCTCGGCTTGGCCTGACATGATGCTTCTTGGCACGCAGTTTTCCCGTGCCAGTTGGTCTGGCTCCGACCTCTTCTAAAGCCGTTGTAGCAGTCGCCATCATAGGTGCAGTCCTCCATCCCTCTGCAGCCAAGCTCGGGAGAAATCTGGGGCTGGCACATCGGTGTCACTCGCCAGCACAGGTGCCTCACCGTCACACTCAGTACCCCCCTCTACCATTTCCTGAGCACCGGCACTGAGATCCTCCTGCTCCAAACCTGAGTGAGCCTGGTCCTGCTTGACTACCGTGGTGTCCGTTAGTCCTTCATCCCACACAACATCATCATTGACCACTGGAACCGGAGGGTTCCACTGGCCACAACCCGACCATTCTTCCCCAGCGTTGTCTTTAATGGTGAAACCCAGTCCATAGAACAAATCACAGCCCATGATGTTGTCGCCTCAGGCCATCACGTGGAATGTGAAGTCAACCATCGTCACAGACTTGTACCAAACCGTTAACTCCAACATTCCAACTGTGCACAGCCTGCCACCTCTGTAACCATAAAGCGATGCTGGGTTATCTCTTACTCTGTAGTGGGGGAAAAACTTCCTCACTGTGGCCCAATTCAGCAACGACCCCTCTGCCCCCATGTCGAGCAGCAGTGGTATCTTCACACCATCCAGTTCCACTGTACAGGAAATGTACCCATTGGTACTGGGAGACACCGTATGGATGGTTGTTGGGGGCGGACGGAGTGATTACTCCAGTGGGCTCTCCGGCTCAGATACATGGCACACTCTAGCATAATGGTTCAAGCGTCCACATCTGCTACGCTTCCCTCTAGCCGGGCAGTCCTTAGCCTTATTTTGGTGTTTCACGGACCCATAACCTTTACAAAGGGGTTTTGCTGAAGCAGACCTTCAGCTGGCAGCATTGGTTTCCGTACTGTTGTCATCCAAGCTATCTTTGCTATCTGAGTCCACTACTAATGTTGCGTTGGCCGTTGTGACTGGCGCCAATTTAGCTCCGAAGCTAGCTTGTCTACAGCCTCCAATTGGAGAGCTAGCTCAACAGCCCTGGCTAACGTTAGGTCACTTGGCGCCGTTAGTAGCCTAGCCCATATAGCGGCGCTGCTCATGTGCTCCGCAAGCTGGTCATGAACCAATTCATCCTCCAGCAGAACCAAAACGACACTTGCTGGCTAGCTGCCTCAAGTCAGTGACAAACTGATGTATAGGCTCACCCACACATTGATGTCGCTGCCAAAAGCAAATCTTTCGGAAAGTCACGCTATCTGGGGCATGGAAGTGGCTTGCTAGCAGCTTGATGATGTCCTCAAACGAGTCCGAAGCCCCGAGTGAGCGCAGGACACCCTGGCCCTCAATCCCGAGGTTGTGAACAAGCAGCGCACATGCTGTTAACTTGTCGAGCTTATCCAGGTCGAGCGCGGTGATGTAGGTCTGGAAAGCTTCAAACCATCTCGGTCAAGGAACAGGCGGCTCCCCTGGGAGCTCGAGGAAGGGGCGAAGTGGTGTAATACACGCCTCCATTAGTTAATCCTTGATCGCCAAATGTTATGTATGGTAAAATACCTCTATAAAGCATGAGGCAAGGTGAATGGATGAACTCAGCTTTAATGAACTTAGGCAGTCACACAAACACACAGCAGACACCAGGCAGAGGGCACCGGTCGAAGAGACTGTGTAATGGCTGCCCTCTGCTATTTATAGGGTGGTGCAGTGGTGGAGCAGGAAGTGGCTGCCACTACACCACATTTCACAATAAAGGTGTTAAACCCTAACACCACACTAGCTAGAAGCCATAGAAAAGATTGTGGGAGTGAATGCCCCAAAATGCATTTCGAATCAATGGTGGCACACAGCTTTGGGGATTCCCCCCCAAAATGGACTGAACTCAAACTTAAGATTCATAGTTTGATTCAGAGAGCAGAGGTCGAACTCAACGAAAACCCGGAGTCTGAGGACTGAAACAAAATCACCTACATTTTAGTGGCCTATGTGCAGTGTAACAGGCTTGATTAGCACCATTTTGTTACAAATGTATATAAATGGCATATGTTTTCTGTGTAGCATAGAGGTAGTGTTTTTAAAAATATAAACAGCTGGCGTGTTTCTGTTGTGTAAAATAAAAACATATTCCATACAGGGTGTTCTTGGTTATTCCTTTGTTTTCACTCAGTATTAAAGTATAACACAGTACTTCATCCATCCATCCATCCATCTTCTACCGCTTTTCCGGAGGTCCGGGTCGCAGAGGCAGCAGTTCAAGCAGAGAAGCCCAGACTTCCCTCTCCCCAGCCACCTGCTCCAGCTCTTCAGAGAGGATACCAAGGCGTTCCCAGACCAGCTGGGAGACATAGTCTCTCTACTGAGTCCTGGGTCTGCCCCGGGGTCTCCTCCCAGTGGGACGTGCCCAAAACACCTCAAGTGGGAGGCGTCCAGGAGGCATCCTAATCAATAAGAATGATCCAACAGACTCTCATGATAAATTCTATATTAAGGATTCAGTGTACCCTGCCCGGTATGGGGTTATCGGGGCCCCACCCTGGAGCCAGGCCTAGGGGAGGGGCTCAATGGCTAGCGTCTGGTGGCCGGGTTTCCACCCATGGGACCCGGCCGGGCTCAGCCCGAAGGAGTTACATGGGTCCGCCCTCCAGTGGGCTCACCACCTGCAGAAGGGATCATGGGGGTCCGGTGCTATGTGGATTAGGTGGCAGTCAAAGGTGGAGACCTTGGCGGACTAACATAGTACTTATGTTTTTAAATTTAAAAAACTAGTGCATATCTGTGCATGCTAGTGCATACCTATGCATGCCCATAGAAAGCAAGAATGAAGAGAGAGGATGTGATATAGCTCCTGACCAGATAGAGTGATGATATGGATATAGAGTGAAGTACATGGTGGTAATGCACCTGTAAGCTGGTTGCCAACTGCCAATCAAATCTAAAAGAAGAAGTGTGAGCAAGAATTTCTTCTTCTTTTAGATTTGATTGGTGGTTGGCAACCAGCTTATAGGTGCATTACCGCCACTGACTTGACTATCCTCACTCTATATCTTTGTATAAGGAGTTCTTACAAGGTGTTCTGAGCAACTCCTGATGTGTGAAAAAATTATCCGTCCCCGAGGTGCGGCCATACTCTGCGGCGTCGACCACCAGGTTTAGGGAGTTGTTCAGAATTCCTTATACAAAGATATAGAGTGATGATAATCAAGTCATTGGCCGTAATACACATGTAAGCTGGTTGCCAACCGCCAATCAAATCTAAAAGAAGAAGAAGACGAAGACAGACACACAGAGATTTCTTGAATTATATACAGAGTGATGAAATCAGCTCCTGACCAGACAGAGTGATGATACAGAGTGAAGTACATGGCGGTAATGCACCTGTAAGCTGGTTGCCAACCACCAATCAAATCTAAAAGAAGAAGAATGAACCACTATGAAGAATTCTTGCATTTAAAACTTCTCCAAGTAACTTATCAATTGCATTTGTGAGATTAATTGGGTTCCACTCACGAAATGATGCTCCTAGTGAAATGATGCTCCTAGTGAAGAGAATTAGAGAGAAGAGTTGGCCACGGCCAAGATGTGTAATGATATAGAGTGAAGTGATGATATAGAGTGAAGTACGAGGAGACAAAGAAGAGTGATGTCTGAAGAGAGAATTGAGGTTTGATTGAAGAATGATGACTGAAGATAGAGTTGAAGTTTGATTGGACACAGCAATGATGATAGAAGGACTATAGCTCCTGACCAGATAGAGTGATGATATAAAGTACGTGGCAGTAATGTACCTGTAAGCTGGTTTCCAACTGCCAATCAAATAACTGTGTGTGTGTCTGTGTGTATGTCACGTTTACAGGACATCATAGGATGGCCTATGATCTCTGCTTGATCATCATAGGATGTCCTATGAACTCAGGCATCATAGGACTCGTGATGCCGTCATAAAGATATGATGTCTATATGACGGCACATAGACAAATGTGTCTTTATGATGTCATATGGCTCAAAATTGGCAAGGTGAATAGGTCACAGGGCCAGTCTTTACAGCACGTTCGTGTTTTCTGCACAACAGATTTCTGCAGCCATGGCCAGTTCTACATTGCAGCGAGCAGAGTTGCCAGATCAAGCAGTCTTCGTATTGTTGCTCAAGATGAAGAAACTAAGCAAAAGCGTCGCTTTCTCAGCAATGTCATTTTTAAAGAGGTGCTGACACAGTAATAATGTGTAGCCTTGAAGAATGCCAGTCTACACTACAAATGTGAAACTCGCATTTCTCCACCTTGACAAACAGCTGGTTCTCCAATAGCCACTGAAACACACGTCTGACATGCACCTGGTGTTCCTCTCGAGACTGGGAAAAGATCAAGATGTCATCCAGGTACACAAACACGAATACCCCCAGAAAGTCTTTCAGAACATCACTGATCAATCGTTGGAACACAGCGGGCACATTGGTTAATCCGAAAGGCATTACCAAGTACTCGAAATGACCACTGGGAGTGCAAAAACCTGTCTTCCATTCGTCACCCTCGCGGATCCGCACCAGATGGTAGGCATTGCGTAGATCCAGCTTCGTGAACCATGATGCCCCCTGGAAAGAGTCAAATGCAGAATTAAGCAAGGGGAGCGAGTATTTATCCTTGTTGGTGATATTGTTTAATTCCCTGAAATCAATGCATGGTCTTAGCGAACCGTCCTTCTTGCCCACAAAAACCCCCCCAGTCCCCACCACCGAGGAGGATGGGCGGATGATGCCCGGACTTAGAGATTCCTTGATGTAGGCCTCCATAGCTTCCCACTCCAGCGGCGACAGGCTACATAGCCGGCTAGATGGAAGTGGAGCCCCCGGGTGGACATTTATGGTGCTGTCATACGGACAGTGGGGGGGAAGAGATAGGGCCTGGGCCTTACTAAAAACGGCTCCAATGTCATGATATTCAGGGGGAACTTTAGCTAGGTCGGGGGGGGGGGGGGCGGAGGGAACCCCCAGGGGCAAGGATGGTGAGCATGCGGCTGACTGGAGACAGGCACTGAGGCAAAATGAACTCCATGATCTGATACTCCCTGAGTGCCAGTCAATGGTCGGATTATGGAGGCGTAACCAGGGGAACCCAAGGATGACAGGAGAGGAAGCGATCAGCAGCACAAAACACTGAAGCTCCTCCCGATGGTTACCAGACACAATGACAGACACTGGGGCGGTGCGCTGGGACACAATGGCCATGGGAGCCTTGGACAGTGCTATCAGCTGTAGTGGAGTCTTAAGGGAAATGCAAGGAAGCCCCAAACGGGTTGCCAGGTCCTTAGAGATAAAACTCTGCTCTGCCCCAGAGTCGATTAATGCCTGTGTAGGAATTTCAGCTTGTTTATGTATGAACCGGATAGGGAGAAGAAGTCTGCATAGGGGATTAGGCTGAGGTGAGTCCGTGAGTCCCCCTACTGCGACGCACGGACTCCCCCTTTTGGCCGAAGCTGACAACACGAGACCTCATGCTCCTCGCTCCCGCAATAAAGGCACAATCCCAATTCGCGGCAGCGCTGTTTCTCTGCCGCAGACAACCTGGACTGCCCTACACTCATGGGTTCTGAGGTAACAGAGGCATCAGAAGATGATAGAGCCAATAGGTAGGCTTGAGGAGTGGGGCAAAGCTGATTCCCTGAGCGACCATAGGCTTTACGTTCAGCCGCCCGCTCTCTCAGTCTATTATCTAGGCTAATGGCAAGCGAAATTAACTCAGAGAGCCTAGACGGCTCATCCCGAATGCTAGGGTTAAGGCTCCTAATGAAAATGCAAAAGAGGGCAGTGTCTTCCTACCCCACTTCAGTAGCCGGTCCTGGAAATCCACAGCATAATCTGCCACAGCCTTAGTCCCCTGTCTCAAGTTCAATAACCGAGTGGTGGGAATGCTATCTCGGTCTGAGTGATCAAACACTTCACAAAATTCCTGGATAAACTGGCAAAAGGTCAGACTAGCATAATTAGCTCTAGCCGTAACTGCATATGCCCATACTAGCGCTCTTCCCTCCAACAGGATGAAAACATACTCGATCTTACTGTGGTCCGAGGAAAAGTCCTCAGGTACCCGCTGGAACACTACCTCGCACTGCATGACGAACCCCCGGGCCTCTCCAAGTTTTCCACTAAAACGGTTGGGGGTAGGAACAGGAGTAAGGCGAGCCGGAGGTCCTAGCCTGGGCTGGTTAGCTGGAGAGCTAGTGGGAGCTGAGGAGCTGCTGAGAGAAGGTAAAGCCTGGGAGCTAGTTAGCCAGTCTAACCGGTCTGTGACTCAGGCTAGTTGGGTGAGAATGGACTGCGGCTGATAAGCTAATTGATCAATTCTGATCTCCATGTTGTTGACACGGCACACCAAAGCGCTGTCAGCTGGGTTGTTCTGGCGGAGATGTACTGACATGGTTACGTGACCCAGTGACAAGACACGGACTCAGAATTGATACAATTAAGTTTATTAACAACAAGTATAGTGTTGGGGCGTGTGAGTGTAGGCTGGAACTGCCGGAGACAGAGCGGGACACCGTACGGCCTGGCAAACCTAGGAACACACAGAGAAAGGGGATTATTGGAAGTCACGGCTGGAGGTAAACAGTTACATTGTGCTTACTGTGGGAGCAGATGGTAGCGGCTCATGTTCAGCATGGTGACTCAGAATCAGAATGAACTTTATTGCCAAGCATGTTAAAAACATACGAGGAATTTGACTTGACATTAGACGCGCTCGATAAGCGCTTCTAATGACACGGCAGCCATCAAGGCGCCTCATCAGTACAGTGGGGGTAAAGAGGGAAGGGGTAGGGGATGACACAGTAGGCGAGAGAAAAAAAAACATAGTTATCAGAATAGCGCTCAGTGAGCGAGATTATGATTACAAGAAAAAAAAAACCCTCAATGCACATTTGGCAGACAAGTTACAATACACACGTTGACAAAGCAGAACAAAAGAGAGAGACCAGTGTATGTAGTCAGCATGTAATCAGTATGAATGAATGCAGTGTGGATGTATCAGTTGCTGGTGTACAACAAAGGGGTGCCTCCTGGCAACGGATGGATGTTATGTTCATGTAATCTAAACACAGATAAGCATGTCCACACAGAGTCTATCTCTCTTCGTGCATGCCAGATGGCAAAGTTCCTGTGTTAGACACATGATAACGCTGTCCTTGAAGAGTCCAGTTTGCTGAACAACAGCAAGTGGTTGTTAATTGTTTGGGTTAGAGAAGCAAAGCCAACTCTCTTCTGCCTCATCTCTCTCCTGGAGGAATGAATGCAAGGGCGCCGAATCAAGGCCAAATGAGCACAGTTCACTTAGAGCAGAAATTTCCTCTCTCATGCGATTCTGAACATCACAATTACAATTACATAGGCTTTAAAATCATTCCTTGGAGAGCACCAAGCGACTCCAGATGTTTCCCCTTCCAAACATAGTCATTTGCCGCTATCAGTGCTTTCCCCAGCTGGTCGAATTGTTGAAGAAGCAGCTACGCCGGGTCTGCATTTTGATTAGCTCTTCCAGTTAAATTTCCGATAGACCAGGAAAACTCCAGAGCCAATCAGCAGAAAATCCTGTGATCATGAAGCCAAAACAGGTAGATGTCTTCCACATCTTCAGTCGAATCACACAGACACATGAGTTCCAATCCATGAGTCTCTCCATTGGGGCTCCCCCTGGCCCGAATTTTTGTAAAATGGTGTCAATAGTATTAAAGCCCGCTCATCAATTCCATAATTTTCCATTTGGATCGAGATTCAGCCAGAAGAAGCCAGAAGAAGAGCGAACATAGACAGGACACAGCAAGCTGGGATAGTGAAGAGGGAAGAGGAGTGGGGAGAGGGGAGAAATGCGTCTGCTCTCTCTGAAAGCCGGAAGAAGAGCCAGGGAGACAGTGCCCTTCCGTGGGTGGTGCGTCTCTGGCAGGTGAGTGTCCAAGTGGAGTTGGTGAAGAGGGAGTGTGGGGGAAATCCGCCGCCGGGAGGATAGAAGGAGGATTCTGCTGCCATGGGCTCCGCTTGTGCACAGGGGATCTTAAGACAAAGGTGAGTAGAAATTGGTGAGCTTACATGGCCAGCTGGAGGGATTCTCCAGCGACGATGAAGCAGGCTTTGGCTGGAACTTCGGTAGACAGGAGGAATTGGCGATGAACTTGTCAGGAGCGCTGAGAGACATCTCCGCACCGCCGTGACGGGCAGCGCGGAAGATGTAGGCCAGGCGTAATGAGGACCAGGTGTGCGTGCAGCTGGGAATGACGAGCAGACCAGACCATGACAAAAACGTCCACATTCACAAGCAAAAAGTCCCAGAAAGATGAAAAGTTTGATTTTTTTTTAAAAAGTCACAACTTTATGTCGCAAATTTACAATTAATAAGCATAAAATTAAGGACAATAATTTGGAAGAAAACTGATGCATATTTGCAAGAAAAAAAATGCTAATTAATGAGAAAAACTGCTAATTTCTATATTTTTTTTAATAGAAATTGTATATTTTTTTTAAAAAACTGCAGATTTAGGAGAAAACAGTTTTTAGGAAGAAACTTGCAAATATATCATATTTGGGAGACTACAAACTCAGAACATTAGAGGGAACAAGCCCTCAATTTAGGAAATCAATATACTTTTTTCCACTTAAATTTACAGTGCATCTGTAAAGTATTCACAGCACTTCAGTTTTTCCACATTTTGTTATGTTACAGCCTTATTCCAAAAGGGATTAAATAAATTTTTTTCCTCAAAATTCTACACAAAATACCCCATAATGACAATGTGAAAAAAGTTTTTTTTTTTTTTAGATTTTTGCAAATTTATTAAAAATAAAAAAAAACTAAGAAATCACATGTACATAAGTATTCACAGCCTTTGCGCAATACTTTGTTGATGCACCTTTGGCAGCAATTTCAGCCTCAAGTCTTTTTGAATATGATGCCATAAGCTTGGCACATCTATCTTTGGGCAATTTGGCCCATTCCTCTTTGCAGCACCTCTCAAGCTCCATCAGGTTGGATGGGAAGTGTCGGTGCACAGCCATTTTCAGATCTCTCCAGAGATGTTCAACTGGATTCAAGTCTGGGCTCTGGCTTGACCACTCAAGGACATTCACAGAGTTGTCCTGAAGCCACTCCTTTGATATCTTGACTGTGTGCTTAGGGTCGTTGTCCTGCTGAAAGATGAACCGTCACCCCAGTCTGAGGTCAAGAGTGCTCTGCAGCAGGTTTTCATCCAGGACGTCTCTGTACATTGCTCCATTCATCTTTCCCTCTATCCTGACGAGCCTCCCAGTTCCTGCTGCTTAAAAACATCCCCACAGCATGATGCTGCCACCACCATTGGCGTGGTTATGAACGGTGCCTGGTTTCCTCCAAACATGACGCCTGGCATTCACGCCAAAGAGTTCAGTCTTTGTCTCACCAGACCAACAAATTTTGTTTCTCATGGCCCGGTCTCATGGTGCAGTTGTTTTTCATGGTCTGAGAGTGCTTTAGGTGCCTTTTGGCAAACTCCAGGGGGGCTGCCATGTGCCTTTTACTAAGGATCAGCTTCTGTCTGGCCACTCTACCATACAGGCCTGATTGGTGGATTGCTGCAGAGATGGTTGTTCTTCTGGAAGGTTCTCCTTTCTCCACAGAGGAATGCTGGAGCTCTGACAGAGTGACCATCGGGTTCTTGGTCACCTCCCTAAGTAAGGCCCTTCTCCCCCGATTGCTCAGTTTAGATAGCCGGCCAGCTCTAGGAAGAGTCCTGGTGGTTCTGAACTTCTTCCATTTACGGATGATGGAGGCCACTGTGCCCATTGGGACCTTCAAAGCAGCAGAAATTTTTCTGTACCTTTCCCCGGATTTGTGCCTCGACACAATCCTGTCTTGGAAGTATACAGACAATTCCTTTGACTTCATGCTTGGTTTGTGCTCTGACATGCACTGTCAACTGTGGGACCTTATATAGACAGGTGTGTGCCTTTCTAAATCATGTCCAATCAACTGAATTTACCACAGGTGGACTCAATTAAGTTGTAGAAACATCTCAAAGATGATCAGTGGAAACAGGATGCACCTGAGCTCAATTTTGAGCTTCATGGCAAAGGCCGTGAATACTTATGTACATGTGAATGAATGAATGAATGAATGAATTTGAATGAATGAATGAATGAATTTATTTCGGATAATACAGTACAGGTTGAAGAAACTGTATAATATAACAACAAGGTCAAATTAGACAAAGACTCCTTCTACTAAACAATTCCACGTGAGTTATCCGAAATGGGTGATGGCTGAAGCCGCAGCTTATATTGCCCACCCATATTCCATCCAAGAATTCAAAGAAAAAAGAGTAAACAAGACAAGAGTGATTACAATTTAGAACAAAGCTAAGACAAAGTGTGACTGAGAGAAAAAAAAAAGAAAAAAAAAAAAAAAGAAAACTAAGCTAAGCTAAGTTAAGCAGTTACTATTCGAGACAAATCTAAGACAGAATGTCACAGAGAGAAAAAAAAAACAAAAAAAAAAACTAAGCTACAACACAACACAGGCTGGAAATGTCAATCCTTATGTGAGTTTACATGTCGTCTTGTAAATATGTTTGGAGTATTTCTTCCTTTAGTTTTTGTTTAAATTGTCCAAGCGTTGTACATGATTTTAATTCAGGTCCAAAATCGTTCCATAATCTGACTCCTTGCACTGAAATACAGTGTTGCTTGGTGGTTGTTCTCACTGTAGGCTTTTGAAATATACATGTTCCTCTGAAGTGATATCGTTTCTCCCTTGTTTGGAACAACTTTTGGATATTTGCAGGCAGTGATGAATTCTTCACTTTGAACATTATTATTGCGGTTTTAAAGTCAACCAGATCTTTCAACTTGAGAGTTTTTTGTTTAAGAAAAAGTGGGTTTGTTGGTTCCCTGTAAGCTGCTTTGTTTATTATTCTAATAGCTCTCTTTTGAAGCATAAAAACTGGATATATGTTTGTTTTATATGTATTTCCCCATACTTCATTACAATATGTCATGTATGGGAGTATTAATGAATGATACAAGGTGTATAGTGTGGGTTGATTCAGCAAATATTTCACTCTGTGTAATATTGCAATTGATTTGGAGACTTTACCTTTAATATAATTAATATGTGACTTCCAACACAGTTTGTTATCAATTATTACTCCAAGGAATTTGGTTTCAGATACCCTTTCAATCTCTACACCATTTACACTGAGTTTGGGTACTGGATTGTTGTGATGGTTGTTAAAGACTATAAATTTTGTCTTACTTAAATTGAGCGTTAATTTGTTTGAATCAAACCACAGTTTAAGCTTTCCTAATTCCTTCCCGAGTGTATCCAGAAGTTGTTCCAAATTGTTTCCACTGCATAGCAGATTAGTGTCATCGGCAAACAATATTAAGTCCATTTTTTCTGAGACTTTACATATATCGTTTATATACATATTGAATAATAATGGTCCCAAAACTGAACCCTGTGGGACTCCACAGGTGACCTTCAGCAACTCTGAGTTTTTGTTGCTAACACATACATACTGATATCTATTCTTTAAGTAACTACTTAACCAGGACAGTGCTACACCTCTAATACCAGAATTTTGTAGTTTCTTTAATAATAAATTATGATCTACTGTATCAAATGCTTTTTTAAGATCTAGGAATACTCCAAATGAATACTCTTTATTTTCAATGGCTGTTGATATTTTTTCTGTAAATTCCATTAGGGCATATGCAGTTGTCCTCTTGTGTCTGAACCCATATTGCTGCTCACATAATAAATCATTCTTCAGTATGAAGTTGTCAATTCTCTCATAGAATATTTTTTCAAGTATCTTGGAAAATTGTGGTAATAGTGAAATTGGTCTATAGTTTGAGAGTTCCCCTCTATCGCCCGTCTTGTATATTGGAATTACTTTAGCTATTTTCATTGCATTGGGAAATATACCTGATTGGAGAGACAGGTTGCAGATATACGTCAGTGGTTTTACTATGCATTCGATAACAGTTTTGACTAGTAGCATGTCGATACCATCACAGTCAGTAGATGTTTTACTTTTGAACGATTTAACAATTTCAATGACCTCTCTTTCGTCTGTGTTCTTTATGAAGATGGAGTCTTTTACAGCAGTGTTATTGCATATTGTATCACCTGTTGGCACCGTAGTGGGTATTTCTCGGGCCAGTTTAGGTCCAATGTTAACAAAAAAATTATTAAATTCATCTGCAGGTGAAGCGATATTCACACTCTGAGTCGTTTTATTATTTTTTGGAATATTAGTTGGGTAGCTTGTATTTCTGCTTTTATTTCCAAGGATACTGTTGAGTATTGTCCATGTATTTTTAATATTGTCTCTGTTTTTCTCCAGTTCTTTACTGTAATAGTCTCTTTTACTACATCTTATTATATATGTTAACTTATTTTTGTATGTTTTATACCGCTGCTCTGCTTCTTTTGTTCTTTTCTTTAGGAAAGCTTTATATAATGAATTTTTCTTTTTACACGCCTTTTGTAGTCCTTTGGTTAACCATGGCTTATTAGCAAATTTGTGTTTAAGCTTTTTTATTACTAATGGGCAGTTTTTTTCATAAAGAGTGGTTACAATGTTTATAAATGTGTCATAGGCTTCATTTACATCTGATACATAGACTTCTGTCCAGTCTTGCTTCAGCAAGTCCTCTTTAAGAGAACTGATTGCATTTGGTGATTTGTGTCTGAACGATTTTGAAGTTTTTTCTGCGTTGGGCCCCGTGTGGCCATGGATAAGTGCAAAGTTTGGCAAGTGGTCACTTATATCATTTATCAATAATCCACTTTCTATTTGATTTATTAGTTTTTTGTTTTTAATAAATTTGCAAAAATCTCAAAAAAATATCACATTGTCATTATGGGGTATTTTGTGCAGAATTTTGAGAGAAAAAATGAATTTAATCCCTTTTGGAATAAGTCTGTAACGTAACAAAATGTGGAAAAAGTGAAGTGCTGTGAATACTTTTCGGATGCACTGTATAACTTATCTGTAAACATCTGTGAGATTAAAAAGGGTGCAGATTTACAAATAAGTAAAACTAAAGCTGTTTATGACAGAGTGATGTTTCAGTTTTATTTTATTTCATTTTTTTTCACCTCATTCTTTAAGGCTCTAACAAGTGTTGTGGCTACATGCACACTTTTGGGGGACAAAAACAGCCTAAATTTGCTCTTTTTTTCATAGTTGACATTGCTTAACTCTGATTTAGCACAATTGAAAGCATTTTCTTTTCATTTTACTTGTTCTGGGGCTGGGCAATGAGCCAAAAACAAGTTAAATCCCCATTCTGCGTATTGCCTTTGAGTCAAGGAATTATTTTCCATCTGGTCAACATAACTCATTTGTTTGGGGGGGGGGGGGGGTGACTGAAAAGTTCATAGTGGTCAAATTGGACCAAATGTGGTTTATTTTTCTACTGCAGGGATCCAAGCACTGCAACACCAATGGAAGAAGTGTGTGGACAGAAGTGGAGACTATGTTGAAAAATAAACCACATTTGGTCACATTTGACGACTATGAACTTTTCAGGATATGAACTTTTCAGTCCCCCCCACCCCCTCGTAAATCACAAAAGGGGGATTTCTCCAAACCAACAGTGTTTTTGAATACATTTTAAGTCAAAGATGATCCAAGACAATTCTGAGTGATCAACTTAACATGTATTAACAGGAAAAAATTAACTGCTAAGGGTTGGGGGGGGGGCAAGCTGGAGGCTGTCATAGTTGCTACTGTGGATATGAAAAAGCTAGCAGTACTCAAATACTTTGCAAGCAGTTTCATGAAATGGTCAGTCAGAAAGCAACTCATACTGGCTCGGACGTCACCCAGGTTAACAAGGTCAGGAGTTCCTGTCAGCAGAGGGCGAAGGACAGAGCTGCATGGAGGAATCTGATCAGACATTTTCGCCCCCGACAGACTGCTATGATGATGTGATGATGATGTGGATGTGAAAATCAAGTTTCACCTGCTGCATGTCTTACAAACCCTAAAATAACCCTCAAGTTTCTATACAGATCACATGTATCGCCCAGCCCCACACTGACCTAGTCATTCACACAGTCATAAAAGGCAGACATTTCAAACAAACATTTATTGCAAAAACACAAGTTAATGCATTCCAAAAACAAGAGAAAAATCTAATTTTTTGAGCAGCAGTACACATACAGTGGATATAAAAAGTCTACACACCCCTGTTCAAATGCCAGGTTTTTATGATGTAAAGAAAATGAGACCAAGATAAATCATTTCAAAACTTTTTCCACCATTAATGTGACCTGTAACCTGTACAACCCAATTGAAAAACAAACTGAAATCTTTTAAGGGGAATAATAATAATAAAAAAACTTATAATAACCTGTTTGCATAAATATGCACACCCTGTTATATCTGCGGATGTGGCTGTGTTCAGAATTAACCAATCACATTCAAACTCATGTTAAATGGGAGTCAGCACACACCTGCCACCATTTAAAGTGCCTCTGATTAACCCCAAATAAAGTTCAGCTGTTCTAGGATGCTTTTCCTGACATTTTTGTTGTCACATCTTACAGCACAAGCCATGGTCCACAGTGAGCTTCCAAAGCATCAGAGGGATCTCATTGTTCAAAGGTATCAGTCAGGAGAAGGGTACAAAAGAATTTCCAAGGCATTAACTATACCATGGAACACACTGAAGACAGTCATCATCAAGTGGAGAAAATATGGCACAGCAGTGACATTACCAAGTACTGGACGTCCCTCCAAAAATTGATGAAAAGATGAGAAGAAAACTAGTCAGGGAGGCTGCCAAGAGGCCGACAGCAACATTGAAGGAGCTTTCTGGCAAGTACTGGCTGTTTAGTACATGTGATAACAATCTCCCATCTAAGGTGGTAAGATGGAAGCCTTATCTTCAAAAGAAAAACATCCAAGCCCAGCTACATTTTGCAAAAACACATTTGAAATCTCCCAAACGCACGTGGGAAAATGTGTCATTTTCCAATGAAACCAAGGTTGAACTTTTTGACAATAATTCCAAAAGGTATATTTGGCACAAACGTAACGCTGCTCATCACCAAAAGAACACCATACCTACAGTGAAGCACAATGGTGGCAGCATCTTACACATTGTAACTACGGATGCACAATATTTATCAGCATGCTATTGGTATCAACTGACAGAGCATTTAAAATTATCTATCGACCTTCAGCAAAAAGTAATATTGACAGCCTTTGGAATATTACAGTAGACAGTCTCAAGTGACGCTCTGCTGACAACGTTATACTTTTCCCTCGGCGTGAGGGAGTGATGTCATTATGTTGGGTGAGCGTATCAACTAACATGGCTGCCCCCTCCTCGGGCATGCTACAGCTCTGTACTCCCTCAAACAATGCTGCGTGTGGCTGTTATTTGTATGATATTAGTTTTTGTGCTGTTGAAGTATATCAAACATCTTCTACAACAGAGAGGAATTACCCCACAATTGGGAGAATATACCAAGTTCCTATGACAGCATTTACATACATCAGTATAAACAGAAGCGGGTTAGCCAGTCTGGCTGCTTGGCTACGAGGGCTCTGAACAGACCAACACTGCCTAGCTTTTTTGTCGCAAATGCTCGGTCTCTTGGAAATGAGATTGACAAACTGAGACTGGATATATAACCTGACCAACCTTCTTCTTCTTCTTCTTCTTCTTTTAGATTTGATTGGCGGTTGGCAACCAGCCTACAGTTGCATTACCACCACACACTCCATATATGTCTGTCTTTCTGTGTGTTTGTTTTTCCTCATAACTTTGTGACATTTTCCTCATAGCATTATGGCCTTCTTTTTTTAATCTCGTATCTGCATCTCATCTCACTATTCTTCTTCTAGCTGTAGTCTGTATCTGCATCTGATCTCATTCTTCTTCTTCTTCTTTTAGACTTGATTGGCAGTTGATCCACCAGCCCATGATGTCTTTGAACTTAAAGGTCCCCTACTTAACAAGTCCTCAACTGCTTCCAACTGTAGCCCCTTAATGCCAAGTTATTTTTCTGCTGCTTTCACAATGATTTTGATTTTTTCTGTTTTCTTGGAAGTCTGCACAGTGCAGTTTATCACTTTATTATTGAGTATTTTCCTTAATTCTTCTGCATGCACTGCAAGCCTGCACACTTTCCCTGTTCGAGTCCACTCCCACTTTTTTAGCTGGCACCTTTTTCGCAGCTTCTGCATATGTTAGTCCCTGGAAGACTTTTATCTGCTGAATTTCTGCTGCTCTTTTGCTGGCTTCATAACCTCGATATGCAGGGCTATGTTCACCACCGCAGTTACAGCACTTTAATTTGGCTCCTCTTTGACACTTGCCATATTCATGTTCACCGGAGCATCTGGCACATCGTTGTCTACCTTTGTATATCACTGCTACATGACCAAACTTTTGACATTTGAAACATCTGAGTGGAGGAGGAATGTAAAGTCTGACTTCATAGCTCATGTAGCCAATATACACCTCACTTGGCAGTCTTGTTTTATCAAATTTTAACATTACTGACAGACTATCACATTTTTCGCCATTTCTATTAGCTTTCAATCTCCATACCTCTGTCACTTTTGCTCCAGCTAAGTTCCTCATTACTTCATCAGTTGAAACAGCCATTGAAATGCCCGATATCACTCCTCTCATTGACTTATTTCCTTCCATTACTGAACACTGCACATTTTTTTCCCTCTGAGTGACTCTGATTGCTTTTCCTTGTTGAACACTATCTTTACATGTAACCAGCAATGAACCACTACGAAGAACCCTTGCATTTAAAACTTCTCCAAGTAACCCATTAATTGCATTTGTGAGCTTAATTGGGTTCCACTCACGAAATGATGCCCCTTCCTGAGTAAGTTTAATGATTACTTTCCACTCCTTCTGTTCAATCTGGGATCGTTCATCCTCTGATTCCTCAGCACTTGATAATGGTCTTGATTGAGTTTCTTGACGTCTATGTTTGTTTCTTTTAGACTCCACCGTGCTCCAAACTTCCTCTTCCTCATTTCCCACCTCCATTCCTCCTAGTTGAATTTGTGTCCTGGTCGAATCGCCTTCTTCTTCTTCTTCAGCAGAGAGTTGCCGCCTCTTCATGCCACAGTCTCCAGTATCTGATCCTGACCAACCTTAGGAGACAACTTTGTGATGATGATCATCAAGCTTGCTATACCCAAGATCATAGACGCTGCGGTTAAGCTTGTGTGTTGCTAACTATACCAAGGTGAGAGGACAGAGGAATCAGGTAAGAACTGTGGAAGCAGAATTTGTATATATGTGAATAAGGGCTTGTTTACAAACTCTGTGATACTGCTCAGCAGACATGGAACTGCTGATACTGAAATGTAGACCTTTCTGTCTGCTGTGAGAGCTTTCGGTTGCTAATTGTTGGTCCAGATTCTAATACTAATTTAGCACTCGACTATATGCTAGTAGGCATTGACAAGCAGCAGACAGGTTTTGACCAACATAGTAAGTGTGCAACATGAGGAGATAACACACTGAACTGAGCCTCTCTCCCCTCGTATATTTGCCTGAAAATACATAACACGTATGTCTTATCGTATACTTTAAAGAAATATATTTAAAATGTGGGATTCACTTTGGGAAGAATTCCTTTATCAATAGACCAGCTCTAGCGTCCGGTAACACTCCAACCTTTCCAACAATACCTTTCCAACAAATACCTTTCCAAATCAAACTCTTAGTTTGGATGCAGTTATTATTTCTTAATAGTTCTGTGAGGGACCTTGGAGTTATTTTTGATCAAGAGCTGTTCTTTAATTCACATATTAAACTTGCTTCTAAGACTACCTTCTATCATTTGCGTAATATTGCCAAGATTAGGAGCATCTTGTCTCAGAGTGATGCTGAGAAACTAATCCATGCTTTTGTTAGCTCTAGATTAGATTATTGTAACTCTTTATTATCAGGCTGTCCTAAAACATCTTTAAAAAGTCTTCAGCTGATCCAAAATGGTGCAGCAAGAGTTTTAACAGGTACTAGAAAGAGAGATCATATCTCTCCAGTTCTGGCCTCCCTTCATTGGCTTCCCATAGAATTTAGAATTAAGTTTAAAATCCTTCTTCTCACGAACAAAGCTCTAAATAATCAGGCCCCTTTTTATTTAAAAGATCTGATGCTAACCTATCATTCTAACAGAGCACTACGCTGCCAAAATGCAGGATTACTTGTAATACCTAGAATCTCCAAAAGTACAATGGGAGGCAGAGCCTTCAGTTATCAGGCTCCTCTCCTTTGGAACCAGCTGCCAGTCTAGAGTCAGGAGTCAGACTCGATCTCTGTTTTTAAAAATAGGGTTAAAACCTTCCTTTTTGATATGGCCTATAGTTAAGGTGGGTCAGGTGCCCCTGAACCCTCCCTTAGTTATGCTGCTAATCGGTTTAGACAGCCGGGGGACCTCCAGCAATGTACTGGGCTTCACTCCTTTCTTCCACTCTCAATGAAATATTTTTGCTGGTCATTAACACCTCTTACTTTCAAAAGTAAACCAATTCCTTTATTTTTTTTTCCATTACTCTTATTTCAGTTAACAAGTTCAGTCTAGTAGGTTTTACTATGGCTCTCCCATGTCTGCTTCTGTGTGGGAGTTCCAGAGGACGCAGCTTGGGCTATCACAGCAGGTGCTTCTTGAGGTTGCTGAGAAGCTGGTTCTGCTTGCTGCTGCTCTGGAGAGCCTCTTTCACCTCTTTGTGTCCCGTAGGGAATCAGGTGCTGGCAGTTATGTCTCACCATGCCTTGGGGTAAATCCACTAAGTATGAGCTTGGTGTAGAGTATTTCTGAAGCACAGTACCTGATGATTTGGCGTCTGGAACTCATACCTCTTCTCCAGGTGACAGGATACTGAGAGGTACAGTACGATGATGCTTGTTGTAGTTTTCAATGTCTGATGCCATCCTCTCTTTCTCCTTCCTCTTGAAATCCTCACTGTCTGGCAATGCAGGGTTGAGCTGAGAAGGATGAACAGGTACAGTAGTACGGAGACATTGACCCATTAAGAGTTGAGCTGGGCTGTAGCCGCTCTGCAGAGGTGTTGCTCTGTAAGCCAGTCGGGCCAAATACGTAAGTATCTACAGCCTTTTTCAGAAGGTTTTTTACTGTCTGTACTGCTCTTTCAGCTTCTCCGTTGCTCTGTGGAAATCTTGGGCTGCTGGTGGCATGTCTAAAACTCTGACAAGGATGCAAAAACTTGGCCTGAAAACTGTGGTCCATTGTCTGACATTAGAACCTCTGGAATTCCATGTCAAGTGAAAATCGACTTCAGATGAGTAATAATGTCAGTGGATCGAGTTTGAGAAAACAGTGCAATCTCTATATATCTGGAGTAGAAGTCAACTACTAGCAAATAGTTTTTGCCATTCAGGAAGAATAAATCTGTTCTGAGTTTCTGCCATGGTCGTTCAGGTTGCTCAGATGACATCAGTGGTTCTTTGTGATTTTGCCTCTCCTTTAAGCATGTTCTGCAGTTGAGAACCATGCCATTTATTTGCTGGCTAAGTCCTGGCCACCATACAGACTGGCGAGCACGCTCTTTACACTTCACAACCCCCTGGTGTCCCTAGTGTATTTCAGCTAACACATTGTTCCTCAGTGCAGCTGGAATGACAAGTCGTGTGTCTTTAAGAAGCAAGCCATTTTCTACAGTCAGTGTAACTCGCTCTGTCCAGTAGCTTTTCAATGCTGGTTCTTGTCTCGCATGCATTGGCCAACCATCTGTGCACAGTTTCATCACCCATGAGCAGACATTATCAGCTTTCAACTGTTCTCTAAGATTGTCCATAAAAGTCAAACTTGCAGGTAAGTTTTGCAAAATGCAGTTCACCTACACATTAGTGCTTTCTAACATCTCCTTGTCATCTTTGGTCATGCTCGATTTTGCAGGTGAGCGTGAGAGTGTGTCAGCTGTCCAAAGTGTCTTACCTGGCACATGCACTATGTTGTATGCGTAACACATCAGTCTCATCCTGAAGTGCTGAATTCTCGGTGGCAAAATGTCCAATGCTTGACATCCAAATAAGCTTATGAGGGGTTTGTGGCTGGTTTGCAAGCAGAAGTTTTTTCCTAACAGAAGGTCTCTGAAGCACTCACATGCCCATGTGAGTCCCAACACCTCCTTTTCCACTTGTGCGTAGTGCTGTTCTGTGGGAATGAGTAACAGTGACGTATATGTGACTGGCTTCCATGTTTCCTCCTACCTCTGAAGGAGAACAACTCCCAAGCCGAAAGACGATGCATCTGCTGATACTTTTGTTTCTGTGCTTGGGTCATACACTGCTAGCACAGGCGGGGAAGACAGTGCTTCTTTCAGTGTCTTAAAGACCTCGGACAGTCACATTTTTTTATTGAACCAAACAACTGATTGTATGAAAATATTCAATTCTGCCGATTCCCGCGATTTAATATGTGTCACCAGCCTCCATAAATGACCTTATTTGGTCATAGCCCAGCCTTCACTTAGTGAGGCTGCACTAGCGCCATCTCTCGATTGGTGCGGGCATTAGTGACGTCACCCCAGGATTACAAAGAAAATGGCAGAACGAGAGCAAAGTGATTCGGACAGTGATTATTTTGTCGAGTTTGACGACCTCAATATAAATGATGAGATTGAAAATGAAGAATCGGATGATGAAGAAGTTTTGGGTGGTACTGAGGGGGGGTATTCAGCCTTATTTGTTCGAGCCAGAGGGAGAGGAGGAAGACGAAACAGAGACAGGAACAGACCAAGTTGACGACGATCGGCTCGAAGATTTATCTTGGTAAAAGATGCTTAGAAATATTTTTTTTTGGCGACATGCATGGTGACGCACTTAATTTTCAAACTAAAACTACCAATTGGTCACTCGCTGCCTTATTTGGCGACTTAGAAACATTTTCATTCGAAATAAATGGATAATCTATGTGAGCGATAATAGGTGTACTTTACGAGTTTCTCATGACATGTTGTTAATCATCATCATGTTAATACTTGTCTCAAAAGCTACAGAATTCTCTAAGAGAATGATGGATCATGTTTAAGAATTATTGTGATTCATTATTGTTTTACTATAAGTTTTCTTTCCAGTCAAAATTTTTTACATGCTTTTAATTTTTTCTAATCAAACTTCATAGACCAATTTACATAGCACTCCCACGAGCCATTAGTTTATTATAAGCATCTGATTATACCATTTTTTTGCACAGGTGCACTTGTGAGAAATGTAAGGTTATGCCAAAATCAAGTGAATGTCAGTGCTGCCAGGAGATATTGAAGGTGAAGGAGAAAGAACTGAAGGGCTGTGGATACACCAATGATAAACTACCAAAGTGTATCACTGATCACCCAGGTTTTCGTTATGTCTGTCTTGACATCTGGGTTTTACAGACAGCTTATCTGGCCTACAGACAGCAATATGGTGATCAAGACACAAGTCAACACGAGTGAGTTTATAAACAATATTTATTCATGTGATTTACTTTTCCAGATGAATTATGAACAAATCATTCAATACATTCAATAATCAATGCAAATGATAAATTTAATAATGAAACCCCATATTTTTCAGGCGGTACAGATACATAGCCTACAGGCAACTGGTACGGTGGTGTTGGGGATTTCTTGGGAAAGAAGTGAGGGTTATGTTGCCTGCCTGTGCGGTGAGCCTCATCAGAGAAACATTCCCATCTGATCGATACAAGGGATTTTGCCTACCAAGATTAGATTTGTGAACAATGATATGTAAATAAAGTTTGGTAAAATCATATATTGAGTTTATTAATGTTCATATCCGTAATCGCCGATTTTAAGATGTAAACATAAAGTGTTGCATGAAGCAAAACACAGCAGTGGCCGCCGACCATGTGCGCGTGTTTGGCTGGGGTGACGTCACAGTCAGTGGCCTACTTAGCCGCTGATCACTTGGCTGGGTCCACCCGCTCTCGACGACAGCATACTTCAAGAGCGCATTGTCACCTTATGCGACATTCGTTGACACCAAAACATGTGCGGTTCGCCTTAGCTCGTCTCAGACAACAATTTGAGATATGAATTAGCGATACTGAATTTTCGTCTGTCCGAGGTCTTTAAAAGCCTTTGCTTGGTCAACATCCCATATGCAGCAGTTTTTCTTGGAAAGTACATCACGTAGTGGCTTATCTTTTTCTGCCAGCTGTGGAATAAACTTTCCCAGCTGATTCATCATTCTGAGAAAAGGCTGTATTTCGCTGACATTTGTGGGCTGTTTTATCTCTCTGACTGCCTCTGTTTTTCTGGGGTTAGGCTTGATGTCTGTGTTCAAGATGATGTGTCCCAGGAACACCACCTCACTCTTGGAGAGTTCACATTTGTCCATATTTAATGTGATGCCACTTTTTCCCCAACTTCTGAAGAACTGAATGCAGTCAAGTGTTGTGTTCTATCTGGTCTTGCCCCCAGACTAACAGGTCATCAATATGGCAAACCACTGGCAAACCAATGTCGGGCTGTCCGGTATTTTCCCTGTTCTGTTGTCATATGGCCTTCCAGGGCTTTTATTGTGACAGCACCACGGCGGGACTTCCGGCTGTCAGAGCCAAGCTCCGCCGTGACAGCTGAATCACATTCCATTAATTACATTCTCATATCCTGATTAATCTACCGCCTTATTTAAGGGAGTAGTAGAGGTTACTCCGGGCTGCGACCTCGCATAACGTTGGTTCCATACAATGTTCGGCTGGAGTCCCTAACCCCGGCTCCAGTCACCTCTTTGATTCTTCGTGCCTCAGTAAGTGTTTTCCTCAGAGTCTGTTATCTTGTGTCTTTAGCCTTAGTCATAGTCATAGTTCGTGTTTTTGCCCCACGTGGCTGTTCTTTTGTCTTTTTGTATCTTTTGTTAATAAATATGCAAACTCATCGGCTGGCCTATAGTGTCTCATTAATGGCCCGCGAGGGCCAACCATGACAGTAGGTTGCAGCCAGAACGAGACGCCGGTCACCGTGAGTTTGTTTTTGTGGCTTGAGTTTTTCCCTTCTCTGGGTGCCAGTATTCTTTTGTGAACTATGTCAGCATTCGAGTGTGGGTTTTCCCCACGAGTGGTTGTGAGAAATGGATGGTTACCTGGCCAACGCCCGTCTGCTTATGCCCACCCACTCTGCATATTGGCACCTGGATCTCGCGCAGAGGACGCTATTAAGCTATCATCTGACCTCCTTTCCGGAGGGGAAGGAGAGAGTGACTTTGATAGTGGCGCTATGGGAACAAATAAGGAGGGCGGCCGAGAAGCCTCCACTTCCTCTCCGGGACACGGTCGTCCCGACGAGGGGGAAGTCTCCTGTGTGGGCCACTCTTCCATGAGGTTTCCATCTGCAGCGGAGGAGGAGGACAGCCGGGACCCCCCGTGAAGAGACACAGTGGGTAGCTGAGCTCATCAGGGGCCGCTTGGCTAAAGCTCACTCTTCCTCCAATCCCAGTGACATCCAAAAGAATGTGGTGATGGCAGCTAGACTGGTAAAGATCAATCCTGAGTTTCATGATTATCCTGAGTACACCGAGCTGCCAGCCTCCGTTTCTGCGCAGCAGCAGCGCTTTCCTGACCTGAGCCTAGTCTCGTCCTCTGCTGGAGGACATTGCCACCCTACCTGCAGTCAGCCTCTGCAAGATCCCCATCCGGATCCAGTTCCGGGTCGCCGAGAGAACTCTGCCTCCCAGCCAGATATTGCCCCTGCGTCACGACGGAAGGGAAAGACAGCAGCCTCCGCCTCCGGGTCTTCTGTTCTCGCTGTTCCGTCAGCTCCTCGTCCCCAGACTGCCTTGGCTGCTCATCCCTCCTCCTCGGCGCTCTTCCCAGCTGTTGTGAGCTCCACGAGTCCTGCTCCGGCTGTGCCTATTTCTGATCCTGTGCGAGCGGCTCCTCTTCGTCTTCCCAGGGGGCCTTCCATCGCCATCCAAAGGGGAAAGGGGAGAACCAAGCCTGCTGCAGCAGTTTCCATCGGCCCTCAGCTGAGCAGGCAAGTGCTATTTCATTCTCTTCCTTCATGTTATGAATTGCCTTGTCTGACTCCTGGGGGTGGAGTTAGGGGTTCACAGTCCCCCGAACTTCCTCCTGCTGTAGCTATTAATTATGAACCTGCATCCTCTGTGTCTCCTTCCCCTGAGTGTCCCCCGGTGCCAGGAATACACCGCCGGACGAAGAAGGAGCCTGCTGCCTTGGAGAGCCTGGTACCAGCCCCGCAGCCACATCACGGGCAGAGGAGGAGGGCAGACTGCCGATTGGAGCCTGTGCCGACAATTAAGTGTCCCCGGGTCTTCGTGGAGGAGTGGTTCAACCCAGCAGGCCACGGATCCCCTGCCACCATGCCGTGCAGGCTTTCAGCGTGGACTTTAGCGCCAGGGAGTCCCCAGACTGTGAGGACCATCGTGCCGGCTGCGGAGCCCGCTGCAGTCGAGTGGGAACCAGGAATGGACCTCCAGCTAATTGAGTCTGGATCGTCGAAATCCTTGACAGCGGTGGAGCCCGAGATCAGGCAAGTGCTCTGTTTTGTCTTTCTCTTCTCTATTCTGGAGCATTATTGCTTGTCTCTCGGGAAACGAGCCGGGTGCAGCTGATCGCTGCATCTGAGCTTGTCTCGCCGGGCTCTGCCGCTGCCGGTGATCCTGATCCCGGTTCTTTCTCTTCCTCTGAGCCTTCTCCCAGGGTCACCGGTGATGAGCCTGTCCCGGTCGTCGTCTTGGATGTTCCAGGTTCGTGCTCGGAGGTCATCCCTGGTGCTGCGCCGGCCCAGTCGGGGTCCATCGTGGGTGCTGTTCCGACCCGGTCGGGGTCCGTCGTGGGTACAGCGCTGGCCCGGTTGGGGTCCAGCAAGGGCGCAGCGCCGGTTCGGTTCAAGTTCGGAGAAGGAGCTGCAGATCCTCCGCCGTCTGACGTCGGACTGGCCCCTCTTCTTTCCCCCTTTCTTCCTCCCCCGGGTGCCGCTGGAGTTCCCTGGATTCGGCTCAGCTTTCCCTTGCGATCCCTCTCAGTAGGGAGGCAGCCACCAAGTTCTCCCCTCCAGTTCTGGTGGCCTAAGAACGTGGGTCGGCCGCCCGGGAGACTGCTTCGCTGGTTCAGCGTTCTGGGTTGGCCACCCGACGGACTGCCCTGTTTGTGACCTGATCCGGCCACCAGAGGTACTGTTTCTCCAGGCCTGGGACTGGGGTAGACCACCCGAACTATTTCTTTTCCCCCTGCCAGTGATTTGGAAGCTGGATGCGGGTAGACCTCCTGAATTGTTTTTTTTTTTTCCCTCTGTGCTCTGCCTGCCGACATCCCTGTGAGTGTTTTTTTCCTGTAATTTGAAGGGATGCTGTTTTGGTTGTCTTTTGTCTTTACCTGTTTATAATAGTGGACTATTTTTGTTGTATTGCTGCTCTACTTTGTAGTTTTTGAGTTTTTTTCCTGGTGTTTATGGTACGTATGTATTGTTTGGATATGTACCTGTATTTGAGTTTCCTCATGTTCCTTACCAGGCAGGACGCTATGTATGTTTTTGTTGATTTGATTCAACTGTGCCCAAGTATTCTTCGTAGCATGTTCTGCTTTTGTTTTCCGTGTTTAAGCCTCATTTTATTAGTTATCTTTGCCCGTTCCATTGTGTTTTTTTTTCTCCTGGTTATAGTGTTTTTCCCTTTTTGGTTTTCGCCCTCCTAGCCTGTTTCCCTCTCCGCCCTCCCTGGGTTGGCCCTGGTAGCCTTCTGGTTGGGGGGGGGCGGGGCTTGGATGTTTCATTTGTGCCTGGAATGCGCCTTTTGAGAGGGGAGTACTGTCATGGTTTGAGGGCTGATTCTGTCTGCACTTGGGCTGTCCGGTATTTTCCCCATTCTGTTGTCATATGGCCTTCCAGGGCTTTTATTGTGACAGCGTCACGCCGGGACTTCCGGCTGTCAGAGCCGAGCTGCGCCGTGACAGCTGAATCACATTCCATTAATTACATTCTCATCCATCCATCCATCCATCTTCTACCGCTTTTCCGGAGGTCCGGGTCGCGGAGGCAGCAGTTCAAGCAGAGAAGCCCAGACTTCCCTCTCCCCAGCCACCTGCTCCAGCTCTTCAGAGGGGATACCAAGGCGTTCCCAGACTAGCTGGGAGACATAGTCTCTCCACCGAGTCCTGGGTCTGCCCCGGGGTCTCCTCCCAGTGGGACGTGCCTGAAACACCTCAAGTGGGAGGCGTCCAGGAGGCATCCTAATCAGATGCCCATACCACCTCAACTGACTCCTTTCAATGTGGAGGAGCAGCGGTTCTACTCTGAGCCTCTCCCGGATGACTGAGCTCCTCACCCTATCTCTGAGGGTGAGTCCAGCAATCCTACGGAGAAAGCTCATTTCAGCCGCTTGTATCCGCGATCTCGTTCTTTCGGTCATTACCCAAAGCTCGTGACCATAGGTGAGAGTAGGAACGTAGATTGACTGGTAAATCGACAGCTTTGCCTTAGAACTAAGCTCCCTCTTCACCACAACAGACCGGTACAACGTCCGCATCACTGCAGATGCTGCTCCAATCCGTCTGTCGATCTCTCGCTCCATTTTCCCCTCACTCGTGAACAAGACCCCAAGATACTTAAACTCCTCCACTTGGGGCAGGAGCCTGTCCCCAACCCGGAGAGGACAATCCACCTTTTTCCGGCTGAGGACCATGGACTCGGACTTGGAGGTGCTGATTCTCATCCCAGCCGCTTCACACTCAGCGGCAAACCGTCCCAGCAAGAGCTGTAGGTCATTGCTGGATGAAGCCAACAGGACAACATCATCTGCAAACAACAGAGATGAGATCCTGTGGTCACCAAGCATGACACCCTCCATTCCCTGGCTGCGCCTAGAAATCCTGTCCATAAAAATTATGAACAGGACCGGTGACAAAGGGCAGCCCTGGCGGAGTCCAACTCTCACTGGGAATGACTCCGACCGAGTGTTGGCAATGCGAACTAAACTCTCACAACGGTCGTACAGAGACCGAATAGCTCGTAACAACTAGCCCGATACCCCATACTCCCGAAGCACCCCCCACAAAAATCCACGAGGGACGCGGTCAAATGCCTTCTCCAAGTCCACAAAACACATGTAAACTGGTTGGGCAAACTCCCACGAACCCTCAAGAATTCTCGAGAGGGTAAAGAGCTGGTCCGATGTGCCACGGCCAGGACGAAAACCACATTGCTCCTCCTGAATCCGAGGTTCGACCAACGGCCGGACTCTCCTCTCCAGTACCTTGGCATAGACCTTCCCAGGGAGGCTGAGGAGTGTGATCCCTCTAAAGTTGGAGCACACCCTCCGGTCCCCTTTTTTGAAGAGAGGAACCACCACCCCGGTTTGCCATGCCAAAGGCACTGCCCCCGACCTCCACGCAATGTTGCAGAGGCGTGTCAACCATGACAACCCAACAACATCCAGGGCCTTGAGGTACTCGGGGCGAATCTCGTCCACCCCCGGGGCCCGGCCACCAAGGAGATTTTTAACCACCTTGGCGACCTCAGCCCCTGTGATAGGCGAGTCATCCCCCTCGTCCCCAAACCCTGCTTCCTCTGTGGAAGGCGTATCAGTGGGATTGAGGAGATCCTCGAAGTATTCCTTCCACCGCCCGACGATATCCCCAGTTGAAGTCAACAGTGTCCCATCCGCACCATACACAGTGTGGACGGGGAGCTGCTTTCCCCTCCTGAGCCGCCGAACAGTTTGCCAGAATCTCTTTGAAGCCGACCGAAAGTCTTGTTCCATGGCCTCACCGAACTCCTCCCATACCCGGGTTTTTGCTTCAGCAACCACCCGAGCTGCACTCCGCTTGGCCTGCCGGTACACCTCAGCTGCTTCGGGAGTCCCACAAGCCAACCAAGCTTGATAGGACTCCTTCTTCAGCTTAATGGCCCCCCTCACCACTGGTGTCCACCACTTGGTTCGGGGGTTGCCACCACGAGATGCACCGACCACCTTGCGGCCGCAGCTCTGGGCTGCCGCTTCAACAACAGAGGTGGAGAACATGGCCCATTCAGACTCCATGTCTCCAGACTCCCTCGGAATGTGGTTGAAGTTCTTCCGGAGGTGGGAGTTGAAGACCTCCCGGACAGGGGCCTCAGCCAGACGCTCCCAGCACACCCTCACTATACGTTTGGGTCTACCAGGTCTGAATGGCTTTCTCCCCTGCCATCGGATCCAACTCACCACCAGGTGGTGATCAGTTGACAGCTCTGCACCTCTCTTTACTCGGGTGTCCAAGACATACGGTCGCAGGTCTGATGATACGATAACAAAATCGATCATCGACCTGCGGCCTAGGGTGTCCTGGTGCCAGGTGCACATATGGACACCCTTATGCTTGAACATGGTGTTCGTTATAGACAGACTGTGGTTAGCACAGAAGTCCAATAACTGAACACCACTCGGGTTCAGATCGGGCAGGCCGTTCCTCCCAATCACCCCCCTCCAGGTTTCACTGTCGTTGCCCACATGCGCATTGAAGTCCCCCAGTAGGACAATGGAGTCTCCAGGAGGAGCACCCTCCAGCACCCCAGTCACAGACTCCAAAAAGGGTGGGTACTCTGAAACATCATTTGGTGCATAGGCACAAATGATGGTCAGGACCCGTTTCCCAACCCGAAGGCGCAGGGAAGCAACCCTTTCGTCCACCGGGGAAAACTCCAATATAGAGGCAGCAAGGTGGGGCGATACAAGAATACCTACCCCTGCTCGTCGCCTCTCGCCCGGGGCAACTCCAGAAAAGGCCAAGCTCCAGCCCCTCTCCAGGAGACTGGTTCCGGAACCGGAGCTGTGTGTTGAGGTGAGGCCGACTATATCTAGCCGGTATCGCTCAATCTCGTACACCAGCTCAGGCTCCTTCCCCACCAGAGAGGTGACATTCCACGTACCAAAAGCCAGTTTAGAAAGCTTGGGATCAGTCCGCCAAGGTCTCCGCCTTTGACTGCCACCTAATCCACATAGCACCGGACTTCCATGATCCCTCCTGCAGGTGGTGAACCTACTGGAGGGCGGACCCATGTAACTCCTTCGGGCTGAGCCCGGCTGGGTCCCATGGGTGGAAACCCGGCCACCAGACGCTAGCCTTCGAGCCCCTCCCCCAGGCCTGGCTCCAGGGTGGGGCCCCGGTAACCCCATACCGGGCGGGGTACACTGAATCCTTGATATACAATTTATCATGAGAGTCTGTTGGATCGTTCTTCGTCTGGCCCTTCACCCAGGACCAGTTTGTCTTGGGAGACCCTATCAGAGGCAAATTGCCCCGGACAACATAGCTCCTGGGATCACTGGGGCACGCAAACCCCCCCACCACGATAAGGTGACGATCCATGAGGGGGTTACATTCTCATATCCTGATTAATCTACCACCTTATTTAAGGGAGTAGCTGAGGTTACTCCGGGCTGTGACCTCGCATAACGTTGGTTCCATACAATGTTCGGCTGGAGACCCTAACCCCGGCTCCAGTCACCCCTTTGATTCTTCGTGCCTCAGTAAGTGTTTTCCTCAGAGTCTGTTATCTTGTGTCTTTAGCCTTAGTCATAGTCATAGTTCGTGTTTTTGCCCCACGTGGCTGTTCTTTTGTCTTTTTGTATCTTTTGTTAATAAATATGCAAACTCATCAGCTGGCCTATAGTGTCTCTTTAATGGCCCGCGAGGGCCAACCATGACAGTAACACGTTCAGTGGAGTCTTTCCTGGGCCATATAGAGGCTTCTTTGCATTGTGGAGAACAGGCTGCTGTAGATCAGAAAAGATGGTTTTAAAAACAGTTTGTGGTACAGCAGTTACATCAGCTCCAGTATCCAGCTTGAAAACATAGTCTCTGTTTTTTATTTCCACATTGACAGTTCATGTTGCAGAATCAGATATCACAGAACCAACAAAGAAACATTCCACTTTTTTCCCTTGTCCCTCAATAGCATGCACAGTGTTGATAGCACGACACATGTGCTGGTACTGACCTTTTTTCCACAGCCACAACATTTTGCATCCTTTGCAGGGCATTCTTGTTTAGGATGAGAGTTACCTCCACATTTTTTTTTTCCACAATATTTTTATTGAATCTTTTTTTTAACAAACATGACACCAACAATCAAACCCTAACACTAAAGTAAATTAAAAATAAATGTTCTAAAAACACCAACAACCATTAACAAAACAAGTCAAACAATGCTCCTCTGTTTAGCCTAGGTAATCCATTGCATAAGTATACATATTATACATTCACCAATTTGGAATTTACAAGGTCCACACATATCATTCACCTTCTTCTTCAGAAGTTATGTTTAGTTTCTTTACATAATCAATGCAAGGTCTCCATATATTCTCAAACACAATTTCCTTTGATTTCAATATGTATGTTATTCTTTCTAGTGGAAGGTTTGTTAACATCTGTCTTAACCACTGAGTCACATCTGGTCTATGAGTCTTTTTCCACAGTAGTGCAATACATTTTTTGGCGTTAAGCAAACTGAGGTCTATGAATGTTCTTTCACTCTTATTAAAGTTATGCTTTTCTGGATACAGACCCAACAAAAACAATTTAGGACTCAATATGAGTTGTTTTGAAATTACTTTTTCAATTTTTTCATAACCCACCCCTCTCAATCGGAATGAAATTTTGATCCGAATGAGCGTGATCGGGTTAGAATATTCAGATTGCCATGTTTACATGAAGGATTTTTATTCCGATCAGGCTTTTAATCCGGTTACTTGTGACCATGTGGGACATGGTGGGACATTAGTGTCCCACCTCTGAAGCGCTTTATTGTTTTGGAAAAGAACAAGATGGCGACCGGGATGGTCACACTTTTTCAGCGCTGAGACAAAGTCGCTGATTTTCCCATTAAAAGTACCTAGCCGACAGCGATCGGCGCTCGTGACGGACACCCACGGGCTGAATTTCCACCTCCGTTAGAATATCGTGGAATACCCCTTTAATCGGGTAGAATTGCGGCGCTCTACCCGAAGCGATTGCTAAGCTAACGCTAGTTAGCTTAACTCCGGCCCCAGTACACCACCTAACTCCAACACGAAGCGACTCAGTCCCCGGTGAGGGCTTACCGGAGGAACTAACCGAGGCGGCAGCTGGACGCGAGCCGGATCGGAGCTCGGGCGCGGCGTTGGTGAGAGACGGGGCCAGCTGAGGAACTACCAGACTGACGGAGGTTGGTGACGGCCTAGCGGAGGTGCCTAGCGGCCTAGCGGAGGTGCCACCCAGGCAGACGGCGGCAGGCGACGGTGATCAGCGGAGCATCCACCGTGACCCCAGCGGAGCTCGGCTGCACTGGCGGTGTGCGGCGTGACCCGGTGGAGGAGCTGTACAGGAGCTCTGTTGCTACAGCGGTGAGCAGAGGGACCAGCAGCGGAGCTGAGGCCCAGCTGGATTCATTGTTTTTTTTCTACTATCCACAGGTCAGTAAAATGCCACCAAAGAAGGAGGAAATGGAAGATATCAAAAAAACTCTGAACTTTGTGACAGAAGAATTGGCCAAATTGGCTAGTCAGCAGGCCAAAATAATAGGCCTAATGGAAGCTGTACGAGTCCTACATTTAACAATTCAAGAAAAAGACAAAAAAATTAAGGGCTTGGAGCAACGCGTCGAGGATCTTGAACAAGGTTCTCGTATGGATGACCTAGTCATAAGCGGACTAGACATCAAATATCAGTCATACGCCCACGCCACAACAGGACTGAGAGGTGAGGACGCTCCCATGAGTGAATCAGTCTCACTAGAAAACCAGGTGCTTCAGTTCCTGGATAGCAGAAATATTAAGGTCGAAGCTAACGCAATTTCAGCCTGTTATGCTTTACCGAAGAAAGATAACCAAACAAAGAAATCAATTGTGATGCACTTTGTGAACAGAAGGGTAAAGAATGACATACTGAGGCAGGCCAGAAAGCTACGGGGAACACAAGTTTACCTAAACGAACACCTGACAAAAACAAACGCTGAAATAGCACGGCAAGCACGGATGCTGAAAAGGCAAAATAAGATACAGGCAACCTGGACAAGAAATTGTAGAATTTGGATTAAACTAAATGGAACACCTGAGCAAGCAAAGAGTATAATGATCAGAGATGCTACTGACTTAGATAAATACAGATGAACACTGATTAAGAAAATCATGAGTCAATGATAATCCATATTCACACATACAGTAAGAATAGTTCTTTTGATACACCATGCCAAAGTACTTTAAAAAAAATAAGCAAAACTAACAAAAACTTATGACTGACTTGAGTAGACATCAATTATCCCCAGTTGGAGGATGTCATGTGACACAGAGTGAGGAAACTCAAACTCTGAAAATATGCCATTATGCTGAACACAAACCACAAGAGATGGAGAATGATATTGATCCTGATAACCACTTTTTCAATAATATTCATAACCACTGTGAATATTACACTGAAAAGCAATTCAAAAGTCAAGTGCAACTAGATGGTAAATTATCAATAATACACTTCAACAGCAGAAGTCTTAACAAAAACTTCCCACAGATTCAGGACTATTTAAAACAGCTAGACAGAAAATTTACAGCCATTGCAATCTCTGAAACCTGGCTTACTGAAGAACAGGCTTCCCTGATGGCAATAGAAGGATATCAGATGTTTCATATTAACAGATTTCAAAAAAAGGGTGGTGGTGTTGCACTGTATATTGATGACCTATATAGGTGTAAGCTTGTAAATGGAATGTCCTTTGCACTACCAGGGATCTTGGAATGTGTTACTGTTGAGATTGACCAAGATAAAACAAAAAATCTAATTATAAGCTGTATATATAGAACGCTGGGAACTTGCATTGAGACATTCAGAGATAAATTAGTCGAGCTGTGCAATAATATTACTAGTAAGAAAATGGTAGCAATTTGTGGAGATTTCAATATTGATCTACTGAATCCACATCAACAAAATGTAATTACAGAGTTCATGAACTCTATGTACAGCATTAGTCTATATCCCACAATAACCCATCCCAGTAGAATCACAGTTCACACTGCTACACTTATTGACAACCTGTTTGTCAATGTTATTGATAAGAAAATAGAAAGTGGATTATTGATAAATGATATAAGTGACCACTTGCCAACCTTTGCACTTATCCATGGCCACACCAGGGCCAATACAGAAAAAATTTCAATATCGTTCAGATACAAATCACCAAATGCAATCAGTTCTTTTAAAGAGGACTTGCTGAAGCAAGACTGGACAGAAGTCTATGTATCAGATGTAAATGAAGCCTATGACACATTTATAAACATTGTAACCACTCTTTATGAAAAAAACTGTCCACTAGTAAAAAAAAAAGCTTAAACAGAAATTTGCCGATAAGCCATGGTTAACCAAAGGACTACAAAAGACGTGTAAAAAGAAAAATTTACTATATAAAGCTTTCCTAAAGAAAAGGACAAAAGAAGCAGAGCAGCGGTATAAAACATACAAAAATAAGTTAACATATATAATAAGATGTAGTAAAAGAGACTATTACAGTAAAGAACTGGAGAAAAACAAAGACAATATTAAAAATACATGGACAATACTTAACAGTATCCTTGGAAATAAAAGCAGAAATACAAGCAACCCAACTAATATTCCAAAAAATAATAAAACGACTCAGAGTGTGAATGTAGCTTCACCTGCAGATGAATTTAATAACTTTTTTGTTAACATTGGTCCTAATTTGGCTCGAGAAATACCCGTTACAGCGCCTACAGATGATATGATAAGTAAAAACACTGCTATAAAAGACTCCATTTTCATAAAGAACACAGACGAGAGAGAGGTCATTGAAATTGTTAAATCGTTTAAAAGTAAAACATCTACCGACTGTGATGGTATTGACATGCTCTTAGTCAAAACTGTTATTGAATGCTTAGTGAAACCACTGACGTATATCTGTAACCTGTCTCTCCAAACAGGTATATTTCCCAATGCAATGAAAATAGCTAAAGTAATTCCGATATACAAGACGGGTGACAGAGGGGAATTCTCAAACTATAGACCAATTTCACTATTGCTGCAATTTTCAAAGATACTTGCAAAAATATTCTATGAGAGAATTGACAACTTCATACTGAAGAATAATTTATTGTGTGAGCAGCGATATGGGTTCAGACACAAGAGGACAACTGCATTTGCTCTAATGGAATTTATAGAAAAAATATCAGCTGCCATTGAAAATAAAGAGTATTCAGTTGGGGTATTCCTGGATCTTAAAAAAGCATTTGATACAGTGGACCATAATTTATTATTAAAGAAACTACAAAATTGTGGTATTAGAGGAGTAGCACTGTCCTGGTTAAGTAGTTACTTAAAGAATAGATATCAGTATGTATGTGTTGGTAACGAAAACTCACAGTTACTGAAGGTTACCTGTGGAGTCCCACAGGGTTCAGTTTTGGGGCCATTATTATTCAATATGTATATAAATGATATATGTAAAGTTTCAGAAAAAATGGACTTAATATTGTTTGCTGATGACACTAATCTATTATGCAGTGGAAACAATCTGGAACAACTTCTGGATACACTCGGAAAGGGATTAGGAAAGCTTAAACTGTGGTTTGATTCAAACAAATTAATGCTCAATTTAAGTAAGACAAAATTTATAGTCTTTAACAACCATCACAACAACTCAGTACCTAAACTCAGTGTAAATGGTGCTGAGATTGAAAGGGTATCTGAAACAAAATTTCTTGGAGTAATAATTGATAATAAACTGTGTTGGAAGTCACATATTAATTATATTAAAGGTAAAATATCCAAATCAATTGCAATATTAAACAGAGTGAAATATTTGCTGAATCAACCCACACTATATACCTTGTATCATTCATTAATACTCCCATACATGACATATTGTACTGAAGTATGGGGAAAAACATATAAAACAAACATATACCCACTCTTTATGCTTCAGAAGAGAGCTATTAGAATAATAAACAAAGCTGCTTACAGGGAACCAACAAACCCACTTTTTCTTAAATTAAAAGCTCTCAAGTTGAAAGATCTGGTTGACTTTAAAACTGCAATAATAATGTTTAAAGTGAAGAATCTATCACTGCCCGCAAATATCCAAAAGTTGTTCCAAATAAGGGAGAATCAATACCATTTTAGAGGAACATGTATATTTCAAAAACCTTCAGTGAGAACTACCACCAAGCAACACTGTGTTTCAGTGCAAGGAGTCAGATTATGGAACGATTTTGGACCTGAATTAAAATCATGTACAACGCTTGGACAATTTAAACAAAAACTAAAGGAAGAAATACTCCAAACATATATACAAGATGACATGTAAAGTCACATAAGGATTGTCATATCCAGCTTGTGTTGTGTTGTAGCTTAGTTTTTTTTTCTTTTTTCTGTTACATTTTGTCTTAGCTTTGTTTTTGAATTGTAATCGCTCTTGTCTTGTTTATTTTTTTCTCTTCTCTTTTTCTATTTTGAATTCTTGGATGGAATATGGGTGGGCAATATAAACTGCGGCTTCAGCCATCACCCATTTCGGATAACTTACGTTGAATTGTATAATCAGAGGAGTTACTGTCTAATTTGACCTTGCTGGATTTTCTTTCCCCCTTTGTTATATTATTCTCTTATATTACTATTACTATACTATTAGTCTCTTTTAACCTGTACTATCCGAAATAAAGATTCAGTCATTCATTCATTCAATTGTTACCCTCACCTCTTCCCAAAACATTCTAATTTTTCTACATTCCCATAAACAATGAAATAGAGTTCCTTTACTTTCCATACATTTTGTGCATATATCTAGTATGTTTTTGTTATATCTATTTAACTCCACCGGTGTAACATACATCTGCATTAACCATTTAAAATGTATCAATTTAAGACGTACATTTATTGATTTGGTTTGAGCTTCTGTGGAAGCCAATGCCCATTGTTCCTCTGAAATTTCAATTTGCCGGTCCTCTTTCCAATAATTCATTCTTTTCTGTGAGTTTTCACTTGAGGATAATATCAGTGAGTTATAGAACTCTGAAATAATACCCTTTCTCTTACTATTTTTCATCAAAATTTTTTCCAAGTATGAATAGGTAGGTCGGGTGAGAGCATTATTTTGATTTGATCGAATAAAATTCCTAAGCTGAAGATATTTAAAAAAATGTGTTCTATTAAGATTAAATTTGGCCCTCAGTTCTTCAAAAGACATTATGTTGTCTGAACGTACCAAATATAAGTCTTGAATCTTTTGAATCCCTTTTAAATTCCATAGTTTAAATACAGCATCCGCTCTCCCTGGTGTAAAATATTGATTACCCCATATTGGGCTAAATTGTGACAATAAGTGCGGTTCTTTTAAATATTTTTTGATTTCATACCATATTTTGATCATATGCTTTACAATAGGATTTTTAACTTGTTTCTGTAATTTTTTAGCCGAGTCTGAGTATATGAATAAGGGAAGAGGTAAAGGTAAATTGTATGATTCCATCTCCGTCCAGTGAGGGAGATCATTTGATGAAAAATAATATGTCACAGACCTCAGTTGTGCTGACCAGTAATACAACATAAAATTTGGACATTTCAGACCTCCACGATCAAATGGTAAATATAGTAAGGACAGACGTAATCTAGCCTTCCTATTGTTCCATATAAATTCCACTAACTTTTTTTAATTCTTGAGAATAGATCTGAAGGTGGTGGTAAAGGAATGTATTGAAATAAATATAGTATTTTGGGTAAGATATTACTTTTAAGTATATTAATTCTCCCAATCATCGACATTGGTAGTGACATCCATCTCTGAAGTAACTCATTAATGTCTGTCATTAAGGCTTCATAGTTGATACTAGTGGCTGATTCTAACTTAGGCACAATTTGAATTCCTAAGTATTTAAACTGATTTACAACATTGAATTGATTTACCTCAGGAGCTGGGTGCTTTCTCTGGGTCTCATTTAGCATTAATATTGAAGATTTAGTTTTATTTATTTTATATCCTGATATTTCCCCAAAGTTCTTTATTAAATTTAACAAGGTCGGAATTGATTTTTTAAGATTCGACATAAACAAAATTATGTCATCAGCATACAGGGAGATTTTATGTTCTGTTGGTCCTACTTTAATTCCATATATTTGTGGATGTAAACGTACTGCCATCGCTAAAGGTTCAATTGCCATAGTAAACAGTAAAGGTGAAAGTGGACAACCTTGTCGACAACCTCTATTAATTTTTATTGATTTTGAGATATTGCTATTTGTTAGGATTTCTGCTGTAGCATTATTGTATGTTATCTGAACCCATTTTATGAAATTCTTTCCAAGTCCAAACCTTTGTAAAACTTCAAAAAGAAAGGGCCATTCAACCCTATCAAAGGCCTATTCAGCATCCAATGATAGGAGAGCTGTATCCGGAGCTTCTTTATTAGAATAAATAATATTAAATAGTCTTCTTACATTATGGAAGCCTTGTCTTCCCATTATAAAGCCATTCTGATCTTGGTTAATTATATTTGGTAATATTTCTTGTAGTCGTCTTGCTAAAATTTTACAGATTATCTTAAGGTCTGAATTTAATAGGCTTATTGGTCTCATGTTTTCACATTTATTAGAAGGTTTACCTGGTTTTGGCAACAGTATAATTAAGGCATTATTTATATATGGCGGTAATTTACTATTTTTTTTTTTTTTTATTTAAGTTTTTGTAAAGGGTATACAGGTCGTTACAGCAGTGCATTGTTTACATTTTCATCACATGTTCCCTTATTTTCTGATATCTGACAACATTGGAAGATTAATTCTTACAACACCCCCTTTTTTTTTTTTTTTAAAGTGAAAGAAAAAGTGAAATTAAAGAGAAAAAAAACCAAAAAACAAATAACAAAAAAAACCAAACAAACCAGTAAAAAACAAACAAAAAGAAAAAGTAAGTAAATAAAGATAAAAGAGCATCTGAGTAGCGTTGGAACAAAGAGCGGAACCATTATTGAAATGGTATTTGTCAAAGATTAGATCTAATGGAAGACACATATGCGGTCCAGGGTTGCCAAAAGTTCATGAACCCATCCATGTCCTGTCTCAGTGCGAATGTCAACTTTTCCATCGAGTAAATGTCTTGGATCACGTTAGTCCAATCTTCAGGTGTAGGACAGTCCTTCAACATCCATTTTTTAGTTAGAGCTTTTTTGCTTGCCAATATTAAAACATTGAATAAGTATTTTTCTCCTCGTCTTTCCAGTGAGTCCGGTAGTAAACCCAAATACAAAGTTACAAAAGAAAAGGGAACTGTAATTTTGAATATTTTCCCCAATATTGTCTGTACCTTGGTCCAATATTGGTGGATAACTGGGCATGACCAAAACACATGAAAATGATTTGCAGTCTTTTCACCACACAAGCGCCAACAGTTCAATCCCTTATGGGTAAATTTGTTTTGTGCAGGTGTTCTGAAAAATCTTGCCAAGTTTTTCCATCCAAATTCTCTCCACTGCAGGGATGAGGTACTTTTCCATTGCTGTTTATTTAGCTTTTCCCATATTTCCAGTTGTAAAGTGAAATTCCCCTCTTTTTCCCATCTCTCTTTTATATAAGATGTGTTGTCTCCTTTTAAGTCTTGAAGACCTTGGTATATTTTAGAAATGTATCTGATCCCTGGGATCCCTTTATATGCCATTAAGAAGACCTTCAGAACACCTGACTGGGCCCTTTCCAAAACCTCCTTTTTAAGTATATTGTTTATGTGGTGTCTAAGCTGGAAGAACCTGTAAAGGTCTTGATTTATTAGGCCTTGTTTTTTCAAATCTTCAAAACTTCTTAAGATTTGCCCTTTAAAAAAATCGTAATATTTTATCAGCCCTTTCTCCTTCCACTTTTTAAATCTGGTGTCTGTTTTATTAGGAGTAAAGTCCTGATCATAGGCAATCCATTGCAGAAGTCGATAGGGCTCTTTAGTTTGATTCTCTCTGACTATCTTAAACCAAATTTTTAGCGGGGTCTCTATCCACGGGTTAGTGTTATTCAAAAGCTTAGGTAAGGCATTGTTCCCTATTATCGCCTGTAGGGGGATGTCACTTGTTATTTGGCATTCGATCTCCTTCCATTGTGCAGTGTAGACTGGGTTACATATCTCTACTAAAGTTTTAATTTGTGCGGCTTTAAAGTAGTCCCTGATATTTGGCAGCGCGAGCCCACCTTTGTCTTTGTTTAGCTGTAGGGTTCTATATCTGATTCTAGGTCTCTTGCCCTGCCATATGAATCTTGAGATCCTTCTGTCCAGCTCCTGCCATGTTTTTTTGGGAGGTTCTACCGGTATTGTTTGGAAAAGGTATAGAAGACGTGGAAGTATATTCATTTTGACTGCTTCAATTCTTTGTGCAGTACCCAAGAATGGTATCATATTCCATCTTGCTAGGTCAGATTTTATTTTTGTCACCAGTGGATCATAGTTTAGTGATATAATTTTGTTGAGTTGTTTCGGGATATTGACCCCCAGATATTTCATAGATTCCGACTCCCAGTTAGTTTTGAGTTTGCTTAGTGAATAATGATTTGGGTCATAGTTGAATGTTAAAACTTGGGTTTTATGCATGTTTAATTTGTACCCTGATAAATCTCCATACTCTGAAAAAACTGAGGTTAGTTCTGGTAAAGAAGTGTTCGGCTGCCCTAGGTATATTAAAATGTCATCAGCAAAGAGTGCTATTTTATGTTCCTTCTGACCAAGTGTAATACCTTGAATTTTTTGGTTTTGTCTTATCCATTGGCTCAGAGGTTCTATGAAGATTGCAAAGAGCAGTGGAGACAGGGGGCAGCCCTGACGACATCCTCTTTCCAGTTCAAAAGAAGATGATAAAATACCGTTAATCCTTATTTTAGCTGTTGGTTTTTTATATAATGCCTGTATAGTTCTAATGAAGTTGTTATGAAAATTGAAACTGGATAAGATTCTATATAGAAAAGACCAGTCAACCGAATCGAATGCTTTTTCAGCATCTAATCCCAATATGACTGCATTTAAGTTATATTTTTTTATATGATGAATTATGTGTAAAGTGCGTCGAATGTTGTCTTGTGTCTGTCTTTGTCTTATAAAACCTGTTTGGTCTAAATGAATTAGGTCTGTCAGTATATTTTCTAACCTTTTGGCAAGGATAATGGTAAAAAGCTTATAGTCCTGATTTAGTACACTGATTGGTCTGTAGTTGGAGCACTCTAGTTTATCCTTTTCAGGTTTAGGTATAACTGCAATGACCCCTTCTCTCCAGGAGGGGGGGATTTCCCCTGTGTGGAGGACATAGTTAAATGTTTTCAGGAGGAGAGGAGATAGTTGCTGTTTAAAGGTTTTGTACCACTCTGCTGTATAGCCATCAGCTCCTGGGGATTTGTTAGCTTTAAGTTTCATAATTGCTTTTTCCAATTCTTTAGGATGTATTTCTGACAGTAGTGTTTTATTTTGTGACTCCGTAAGTTGGGGAAGGTTTAATGTGTTTAGGAATGCCTCGGATGCGTTTTTATGTTTTTTGTGGGAGTATAAGTTCTTATAGTAATTCTCGAAGTTTTTAAGAATATCCTGAATTCTGAATTTTATTTCCTTTGATACTGGGTCTCTGATTTTGTAGATTGCTCTTTCTGTTTGATGTTTCCTCAATTTATAGGCTAGCAATTTTGCCGATTTACTGCCTGCTTCATAGTATTTTTGTTTCAGAAATGTAAGTTTCTTCTGGATTTCTATTGTGTAGATCTCATTTATTTGGTTTTTAATTTCCTTAATCTTGAGCGAGTCAGTAGAATGAGTGTTGCCTTTGTGTTCTTTTTCTAGGTTCCTAAATTCTGACTCTAATGTGGATAGTTTTTCTTGTCTTAGTTTCTTTTGGGTTGCCAGTTTTGCAATAATCTTTCCTCTTATTACAGCTTTGCAAGCATCCCACAGTATTAAAGGGGATACTTCTCCATTATCGTTATCTTCCAAATATCTGAGAATATCTGATTCCAATTCATCTTTCAATGGTCCTTTCAGGACATTTGAATTTAACCTCCAAGAAAATGTATTATTTGTGTATTTTTGGATATTTAAGTCCATGTAGATCGGACTGTGGTCGGAGAGATCCATCAGTCCTATTTTACATGTTTTTACTCTTCCAATGTCTCTATTAAACATAAAAAAATAGTCAATCCTTGAGTAAGATGAATGTGGAGTTGAGTAAAATGTATAGTCTTTTACACTGGGGTTGAGTTCCCTCCACATGTCACAGATTCCCAATTCTTTTAGTAGCATCCGAGTCTTCCTGTTTTGGGTGTTATTTTGATGTGGGGAATTACCAGAAGCATCCCAGTATGGATTCAGTCTAAGATTGAAGTCCCCACCACATATCACTAAACCTTGAGCTTTAGTTATCATTAGGTCGAATACATTTTTATAAAATTTCCAGTTAGCCCCTGGGGGAGCATACACATTCAGCAGGGTGATATCTTCTCCCTCTAGCCGCCCAGTTACCAAACTGTATCTCCCTTCTTTATCTTTGTGTTCTGATTTTTTTTCAAATGTAATTTTGGTTGATATCAATGTCGCTACTCCCCTCCTCCTCCCTGATTTATATGAAGATGAAGAGATCATTTTAAACCCTTGTCTACTGAGTTTATTGTGTTCCACATCTGTTAGGTGGGTTTCTTGTAAAAATATTATTCCTGCTTTGTCTTTTTTCATTTTGCCTAGAATCTTGGATCTTTTAACTGGATTCAGGATTCCTTTTACATTATATGAAATTATTTTGGTTACACCCTGTTTCTCCATTGTGTTGTTTTGTTTAGTATAACTGTGTGGTGGCCCTCTTTTGTGCTACTCAGAAACTGAAAGAACATTAAAAACAAGAAAAACATTAAGAACATAGTGTAAAAAACTTTAAAACAAAAAGCTGTCATAAGAACTTCCTGAGCTGAGGTCTTTTTAAAGACCCTGTAAGAGCCTTGATGGAGTGAAGGCTCTGAGGGAAATTCCTCAAACTCTGTTACGTGTTGAGCGCCCTCTCTTACCACTGAAAGTAGTCCCATGCTTTTAACGTGAGTTTCAGAACCCAATCCAAACTTGTAATGATTTTTTTTTTTTTCCTTTTATGCCTAAACCCTGTGAAATTGTGTGCACCCTCCCACCCCCATCACATCAAACATTCACGCAAAAACAGTATTTGTTAGTATGAGGAGAACATGTGGATTATTGTCACATTTCTATTTTAACAAGTTTTTTTTTTTTTTTTTTTTTTTATTACAAAGACTTATTTGTTTCAAATAATATGATTGTTCCATGAAATGTTTTACCACATGCTGAATATGCATCTCCTTTAATGTTTGTTACCTTGTATGAGGGGGGTTGGATGTGCGGATTGATTCAAGAGGAAGGGAAAAAAAAAAAAAAAAAAGGTCGCTATTCCAACCTGAAAACGGATAGTTTATCCGCGACGCTCTGGTGCTGGGTTTCCCGCTGCTGGTCCGTGGATTTTGAGGGTCTTTGTGTTGTCCATGTTTGCGCTTTGATCTTCTCACTCGGGTCTGCTGCGGGTTTAAATACCGTTACCGGGAGCCCTCTTTTCGCCATGTCAGCTGTTGCTTCTTCCGCCGAATTATAGAGACACGTTTCATCGCCGTAGAAGACCCTTAACTTCGCAGGAAATGGTGTCTGAAAGCGCAATTTCTTCTCTCTTAACACCTTTTTCGCGTCATTGTATTCCCTGCGCTTTTTAAGGACCTCCGGGGCGTAATCGTGTTCCACGTAGACTTTTCTCTCCTGGTGCATAAATCCTTTTTTCTGCCAGGCCAGTCTTACAACCTCTTGTTTTATTTTGAAATTGGAAAATCTTACCAACACCGAACGTGGGGGCGCTTCCGCCGCCGGCCTAGCGGCTAATGAACGATGTGCCTTTTCTATCTTCAAGTCGGTGGTTTGTGGAATATCCAATTTCTCTCTTAGTAAGGATTCCACGCATTCTGCCATTGAGTTAAAACCATTTTCGGTTCCTTCTATCAGACCATGAATTCTTATGTTGTCTCTTCTTTGTTTTCCTTCTTGGTCGGTTAGCTTAGCCTCTATAGCTGCTTGTCTTTTGCGTAGGTCTAGCACAGAATCTTCGAGCACTTTTATTCGATCCTCTGTTTCCAAGATTCGGTTCTCGGCCTGGTCCACTCTGCTGTTTGTCCTTTTCAATTCTTCTCTGAATTCCCGAAATTCGGCCGTAACTTCTCGGCGAAATCGTCGTAGCTCCTCAAATAGTGATTTCAGGCTAACCCTTTTGTTAGCTATCACCAGTTCCTCGTCTTCTGAACGGAGATCTTCCAGTTCAGATTCTCCAGCCGATACGTGTCCTGGCCTGGAGAATTTCAGTTTCTTCTGTTTTCCTTTAGACATGATGATTTTGTCTTTTGATTTTCACTCCTCCAAAAATCCGTTAAGTTTGATTTTCAAGGTGTTATCCTGGATTGGGTCTGAGAGCTTCAGTGTTAAGCTGCAGTCGCCATGGCGTCCAGACCGGAAGTCCGTAATTTACTATTTTGAAATGCTTCTAAAACCATTTCCAAAAATGGTTTTATTAATTTATTCTTAAATATTAATTTATTCTTAAATTCTCCCGGCGCCACACGAGTCGGCTGCCTTTTGCAACAGCGGCTCGATTCCGAGTCTTTTTCCCTTCCTCTCTCTTTTTGATCCGTCCTTTTTTTCACTCCATTTATATCACGGACACACAGATCGTCCCAAATGTCTCCTGAGCCGGTGGACGGAGCCACTGTTTATAGCAGGATACGATACAGCAGGGAAGAGCTGCTAGCATTCAACCGCCACCCGGTCCCATTGGAAAAACTCGACATACCGAGAGAACTGAGGCGAAAACGCCGCGGCTGCCGGGCTGGAGTAAGGCGGAGGACAAAAAATATAAGGTACAGACCCTCCCTTCCATCTGTTGTCATGGGAAATGTACGCTCTATACTGGGAAAGGCAGATGAGCTAGCGGCTATCTGCCGTTATGATAGCACATATCGCGAGTGCTCTCTCCTTTTGTTTACTGAGACGTGGCTAACTGAACTAGCAGCAGATGCTAACATTGAGCTGGAGGGTTTCCACATGATACGGGCTGACCAAACACCAGACAGTGGCAAAGCTAGGGGCGGTGGAGTGATAATGTATGTTAACAACAACTGGTGCAGACCTGGACATATCACTGTTAAACAACGACACTGCAGCAAAGACATTGAGTTGCTAGCTGTTAGCATGAGGCCTACATATCTCCCGAGAGAACACTCACACGTGATCTGCATTGTTGTTTATGCAAATCCGACGGCGAACGCTGGGACAGCGCGTGATGTCATCCATTCAGTAACCAGCAGGCTGCAGACAGAACACCCAGATGCTCTTCTCCTCATCTCAGGCGATTTCAACCATGTTTCACTGTCTCCCATTCTACCCACGTTCACCCAGTATGTCACATGCCACACTAGAGACAATAAAACACTGGACTTATTCTACGCAAACACTAAGGAGGCGTACACCTCATTACAACTCCCCCCACTCGGGAGATCGGATCACAACTTGGTTCATCTCCGGCCGGTGTACAAACCCCTAGTGCACAGACAACCTCCGGCCATGCGCACAGTGGAGTTATGGTCTGAGGAGACAATGGACACTCTAAAAGGCTGTTTTGAAGCCACCGCCTGGAAGCATCTCTGCAATCCACATGGTGAGGACATCGATGGCCTCATTCACACCTTCACGGGCTACCTCAGCTTCTGTGTGGACAAATCCGTTCCCACCAAGACCATACAGTGTTGCTCAAACAACAAACCCTGGATCAACCCTGAGATTAAAACACTTCTGAGAGAGAAGAAGAGGATCTTCAGGTCGGGGAATAGGGAGATGCTGAAGTCCGTACAGAGGGAGCTGAGGAGAAAGATCAGAGAAGGCAAAGACAGCTTCAGGAAGAAGATGGAGGACAAGTTGCAACAGAGCGACATCAGCGGGGTCTGGAGAAACCTCAAAACCATCTCTGGGCTCCAGAATACCTCCCCCCAGGCCACGGGGGGCAGGGAGTGGGCGAACAACCTGAATCTGTTTTTCAATAGGTTTGACCAACCGCCCTCCCCCCTGACTGCACAACAACCACTGCTGCCTCTAAAGAAATCAAGTCCTGCTGCCCACTCCCCACTCCACCAACACCCCCCACCCCCAACACACAGCCCCCCATCCTGACCCTGACCAGGACCCAGGTGAGGACGGAGCTGAGGAAGATCAAGGCGAGGAAGGTGTCGGGACCGGACGGCATCAGCGCAAAGCTCCTCAAGTCCTGTGCAGACCAGCTGTGTGGGATTGTGACGTACATCTTCAACCTGAGCCTGAAGCTGGGGAGGGTACCACAGCTGTGGAAAACATCTTGTGTGGTACCTGTACCAAAAACTTCCCACCCCAAAGACCTGAACAGCTACAGACCGGTGGCCTTGACGTCCCACTTGATGAAGACCCTGGAGAGACTGCTCCTTGCTCACCTCCGCCCCCTGGTGGAACCAGCGATGGATCCACTCCAGTTCGCCTACCAGCATGGCATTGGGGTGGAGGATGCGGTGATCTTCCTCCTTCACCGTTCTCTGTCCCACCTGGAGAAGCCCGGGAATATGGTGAGGATCATGTTCTTTGACTTCTCCAGTGCTTTCAACACCATCCAACCGATGATCCTGAAGGACAAGCTGCTGCGCGCAGGGGTGGACCAGCACCTGTCATCATGGATCCTGGACTACCTCACGAACCGGCCTCAGTTTGTGAGAACCCGGGACTGTGTGTCCGACACGATCATCAGTAGCACGGGGGCCCCCCCAGGGAACGGTGCTGGCTCCCTTCCTGTTCACTCTTTATACTGCGGACTTCTCACACAACACAACACACTGCCATCTACAGAAGTTCTCTGATGACTCTGCGATCGTTGGCCTCATCTCCAATGGAAATGAAGCTGAGTACAGAGGGCTTATCCAGGACTTCGTAGACTGGTGCCATCGGAACTGCCTCCAGATCAACGCAAGGAAAACTAAGGAGCTGGTGGTGGACTGCCGCAGGCATGGGCAGCCCCTCACAGCACCAGTAAATATACAGGGAACAGACATCGAGATGGTGACATCCTATAAGTACCTGGGTGTTCATCTGAACAATAAACTAGACTGGTCACACAATACTGACGCACTCTACAAGAAGGGACAGCGCAGGCTGTTCCTGCTGAGGAGACTCAGGTCTTTTGGTGTACAAGGGGCGCTGCTGAAGACATTCTATGACACGGTGGTGGCATCAGCCATCACTTTTGGAGTGGTCTGCTGGGGCAGTGGCATTACAGCAGCCGATAGGAAGAGACTGAACAAACTGATTAAGAAAGCTAGCTCTGTCCTGGGGCAGCGCCTTGATCCGGTGGAGGAGATAGGAGAGAGAAGGACGGTGGCTAAACTGTCATCTCTGCTGGAGTCCGAGTTCCACCCTATGCAGGACGTACTGAATGCACTGAGGAGCTCATTTAGCAGCAGACTACATCATCCCAGGTGCACAACCGAGAGGTTTCGTAGGTCCTTCCTACCAACGGCTGTCAGACTGTACAACCTAAGCAGGGCTGCTCGCAGAGATGGCAAAAAGACGTAACAAACTAATAGTTTTTAAATGCAAAAGATGCAATAGACTTACACAATGGTCCCCTCCGGCATACAACTAGGAAAATACCGGTCGCTATGGAGGGTGAGAATATGTATGGGCACATAATCATACCATGTAGGATAACTAAGTAGACGGTTATGCTGTTTCATCCCATCTAGCAACAATGCTCTGCACTGTGTGTGTTTATATATTTACATATTTATTCCATCTAGCTACAATGCTCAGCACTGGGTGTGTTCATATTTATATATCTATATATTTATTCCATCTAGCTACAATGCTCCGCACTGTGTTTTTATATATCTATATATTTATTCCATCTAGCTACAATGCTCCGCACTGTGTGTGTTTATATACTTACATATTTATTCCACCTAGCTGCAATGCTCCGTACTGTGGGTGTTTATATATTTACATATTTATTCCATCTAGCTACAATGCTCTGCACTGTGTGTTTATATATTCATATATTTATTCCATCCAGCTACAATGCTCTGCACTGTGTGTCTGTGTGTGTGTATATATATATTTTATAGTAATATGTACATATGTATATTAGCTGCTCTTGCTTGCTTGTTTTTTTTTTTTCTTGCCTTCTGATTGTTGCTCTGAGTGTTGCTATCCCTGTGCTGTTGCAATCCTGGAATTTCCCCGTTGTGGGACTAATAAAGGCTTATCTTATCTTATCTTAATTTTTTATAGAGGTCAACTGGAAGACCGTCAGGTCCCGCACTTTTTCCTGATTTCACATTATCAATGGCTAGCCCAACTTCTTCTTGACTAATTTTTGACTCCAGTATCTCTCTATTTTCATTTGGAATACACGGTATAGATAATCCGTCCAAAAACCCATTTAGTTTTGTTAAGTCAGTTTCATTTTTTGTATCATATAGCTTTTCATAATAATCTCTAAAGGCACTGTTAATTTCTAAAGGATCTACGACTGCCTCTCCGTTACTTATAATACTGGTAATTGGTGTTTTAAATTCTAATTGTTTAATCTGCCATGCCAATAATTTTCCTGATTTTTCACCTTGTTCATAAAAGGTTTGCTTCAATCTTAGAAGACTCGAGGCAGCTCTATTCGCTGATTTTTTGTTATATTCAGCTCTCAGAATCAGTAATTCATTCTCTAATTTGGGATTACTTCCTGCATACACTTTTTCTTGAAGAATTTTTATTTTACGTTCCAATTAGACTCTCTCCTCTCGAGTCTTCCTAGATTTTGGACCTGTGTAACTAATAATATGCCCCCTAATAAAAGCTTTGAAAGCTTCCCACTTTATACATGCTGATGTTTGTGTAGTGTTGATATCAAAGAACTCATCTATCTGTTTTTCTATGTACTTAACAAATTCCTCATCTTGAAGCCATTTATGCTGAAATTGCCACCTATCAGGAACCTTTGTCAATTTCTTATCTACATATATTAGACAGCAGGGTGCGTGATCAGAGATCACAATGTTGTCATAGAAACAATTTTGAATCTTGGACCTTAATTCTGTGGAGATCAAAAAATAGTCAGTACGTGAAAATGTCTTGTAGGTGTTAGAATAACAAGAATAGGCTTTGACTTGTGGTTTCATTTCTCTCCATATATCTAGCAATCTCAATTCTTTCACAAAATGATTAATGGTCATCCTACATCGATTGTGCGTACAGTCCTGTCCTGTTGACCTATCTATACCGGGATTCAATGTACAATTAAAATCCCCTGCTATTATATATAGCCCTGTGAGTGATGCTAAAGTAAGAAATAAGTTAACGAAGAAGTTTTGATCATCTATATTGGGACCATATAAGTTCACCAGATTTATATTTTCTAATAACAAAGATCCTTGGATGATTAGATATCTTCCCAATTTATCTCCAATTACATTTTTCACTTGAAATGGGACTGATTTATGTATGAGAGTCATGACATTATTAGATGAGTTTCTTGTAAAAACACAATTTTTGAACCTATGTCTTTTATTTTATTCAAAACTTGTTTAAGTTTTTTTTAGATTTTGTAGACCTCTGCAATTCCATGATGTTAAATTAAGCTTAACGCTTTGGTCTATGATCAATAAAGAGTTTGAGATTACCTTGCAATATAAACATGCTCATACAGAGAAGCAAAAACATGGATGGTTGAACATTCATCCCACAAACTACACACAAACAAATTCCCCCATCCCACATTCGTGGTAATCCCCCCAAAATCAAAAAAAAAATCTGTCTCCCGTTATAGCCTGAATCTGCTCCTCCCCCATGAGGATCAGTCAAACCACTCACTCTTTCCTCCTCTCAATCACCCTGACTCTGCTACTTTTAATGACATGACAATAACTCTCTTCTGTAGTTTTTCCAATTTAACTCCAAAATTTTATAGCAACTTTGTACATCATAGCTTTTTTTTTTATATATATATAATACAATCTATATTTTGTAGACATGCTATATGTTTCAAATCTGTCAGATACTTGAACACTTGCTTAAATATTCTACCTTTTATATCTTGTTCTTGCTTCATGCTTGGCTCTCGCCAGTCTCTCCTTGGATCTGCTTAATGAGTTCCTGCGCCTCCTGAGGGGTCTTAAAAACTTGGGTTCTCCCTTTATACGTGACCAGCAGTCTTGCAGGATAAATTACTCCGTGACGAATCCCAAGGCTGTGCAGCTCTTTACGGGCGGGGTCAAACTGTTTCCTTAATTGTTGGATTCCTGCGGCCAAATCTGGGCAGAACCGCACCTGTTGATCCTGGTATTTAATTTCTCCTTTAGTATGCGTTGCGTTGGAGACCGTCATCTTGTCCCTGTAGTTGAGGAACTTCATAATCAGCGTCCTCGGTGTTGTCTTCTTATCTCTCGGTGGGCCTATTCGGTGTGCGCTCTCCAAGACGACTGATGACTGTAGATCTGCGTTATTCAGCTCTTCTGGAATCCACTTTTCCAAAAAGGAACACGCATCCTGTTCCTCCGCCCCCTCCGGAAGGCCCACAAGCCTTAAATTATTCCGTCTCGACCGGGATTCTAAGTCCAAGACGTTATCTTCCAGACGTTTATTTTTTAATTACAATGTTTGGACCTTTAATTGCAGGCTGTTGACGTCATCTTCAGCGTTGGAGATCCGGAGCTCTGCCTGCGATATTCGCTCCATACAGTCACTTATTTCTTTTCTCATAGCTTCTAACGCAGCTATAATCCCATCAAACTTAAATGAAAAGTCTGTTCTCATAGCGCTGATGGCAGCAAGGACCGCATTCGTTCCTTCGGCAGTCACCGCACCACCGCTAGCTCCCTCCTCAGCCATGGTCACAGGCGATTTATCTGCTGCGTCACGAGCGTGTAAATCTGTTAACTTGGCTTGTCTCGACGAATCAGTTTTTCCTCCGCCTGATTTCACAGCCTTAGTTTTTACCATATCCGCCCCCAAATGCTAGAATAGGTTTTTGTTCCAGTTGGGAGAGTTTTAGCCTACTTTTTTATCATTAGGAGCAGAGCAGAGTGGAGCACACCCTCCTACGCGGCCACCATAACCGGAAGTCACCTCCACATTTATAACACTGTGTACTTTTAGGGGTTTTGTTCTATGTTTTACCTCCATACTTTTTTATTGTGCTGGACTGGGGCTTTCCTCTGTCAGTGTTTCCCTCTGGCTTAAAGACCTTGGTGTGGTGGCAACATATTTTTCCGGGGGGTGGTGGGGTGGGGGGCAGAAAACACATGACACTATTGTTACCACAATATGTTAATTTTATATTATTTATTTCTTTTTTAAAAATTTTGGACAGTAATTTTGCATATGGAACTTACTGACATAACGTTCGGCTCAGGAGACGCACACACACAGGCTCAGAGTAGTTCAAACTGTTTATTAACAGCAGGGATGTTTGGGTGCGTGTCTGCGGAATGTTAATGTGTTGGTGGTGGTGTCTGCTTCGGACCCAGAGGCAGGAGACCGTTCAGCCGGCAACCCTATGGGAGAAATCAGACACAGGGTGATGAGCGCACACCAACACAGGAGGAGAATAGGCGAGGGAGAGAAGCTTACTTGTTTGGACAGATGACTGGCGCTTCAAGGATGGAAGCCCGGGAGACAGCCACCTGCAGGGCTCGGTGCAGCAGTGAGGAGAGACGAGGGACGGGGTTGTCCGCCGCCGAGGAATCCACCTGTGCACAGGGGAGCAAACTGGAGAGATGAGGTAAGTGATCTTCTTACCGGTGACGAGGATGCTGAAGAGAATGTGGTAGAAGCCCATGAAAGGGAAATGAAGTCTACGGCTTCAGACCGAAGCTCAGGGCGAGGCAGCCTATATTCCTCGCCGCTGATGACTGACAGGTGTGTGAGCAGGTGGCGCCGTTGATGAGCGGCGCGGCGTGACAGTACTCCCCCCTCTAGCAGCGCCTCCTGGCGATGGCTTATCCGGGTGCGCTCGGTGGAAGTCCGCGATGAGCGATGGGTCCAACACAAACGACGGGGGCACCCACTGTCGATGCTCGGGCCCATAGCCCTCCCAGTCCACCAAGTATTGCAACCCACGACCCCGGCGCCGGGAGTCCAGGATGGAGGAGACGGACCAGGCCGGGTGGCCACCAACCATCCGGGGTGCGGGTTGCGCTGCAGGAGGAGGGCAAAGGGGGTCGGTAACTGCCAGCTTCACCTTCGACACGTGGAAAGTGGAATGGATGCGGAGGGAGGGGGGAACACGCCACGTGCACAGCCACCGGGTTGATGATCCGGGTGATGGGAAAGGGACCCATGAAGCGCTGTGCCAGCTTTCTCCTCTCGCCTTTTAGGGTGACGTCCTGGGTGGAAACGTAGACAAGTTGCCCAACTCTGTACGCCGGGGCAGGTCTTCTACGCCGGTCCGCCACGGTCCTGTTGCGCTCCGCTGTGCGTAAAAGCGCATGACGCGCGGTGGCCCAGGTGGAGCGGAACTGCCTCACGTGCGCCCTAACTGACGGGACAGTTACCTCGCTCTCCTGCGCTGGAAGCAGCGGGGGGTCGTAACCCAGGGACGCCTTGAAGGGGGACATCCCCGTTGCAGAAGAGTGGGCGGTATTGTGGGCGTACTCCACCCAGGCGAGATGGTTGCTCCATGACGTCGGCTTGGATCTTGCAACACAGCGGAGCGCAGCCTCCAGCTCCTGATTGGTCCTCTCACACTGCCCGTTAGACTGGGGGTGATGGCCGGAGGAGAGGCTCACCTTGGCTCCGATGGCGTTGCAAAAGGACCTCCAAACCTCGGATGAAAATTGGGGACCCCGGTCCGAGACCACGTCCACCGGAATCCCGTGCAGCCTGACCACGTGTTGGATGAGGAGGCCCGCCGTCTCCAGGGCGGTAGGGAGACCTCGCAGGGGGACGAAGTGTGCCGCCTTGGAGAAACGGTCCACGATGGTCAGGATGGTGTTAAAGGAGCTGGAAACGGGGAGTCCGGTGACGAAATCCAGTGCGATATGCGACCAGGGCCTGCCGGGGACGGGCAGAGGCTGGAGCAGACCCGCTGGAGGGGCATTTCCTGACTTGCTGGTGGCACAGACTGGGCAAGCCCGGGCGTAGCGAGCTGCATCCCTCCGCAGGCCCGGCCACCAAAAAGACCGCTGGAGGAGGCTGATCATCCGGGAGGTGCCGGGATGACAGGTGAGCCGGGAGGTGTGGAGCCAGTGGATGACCTCTCCTCGGACCGCAGATGGGACGAACAGTCTTCCCTCCGGTCCGCCGCCAGGATCAGGTTCCACCTCCTGTGCCTTCCGGATCTTTGCCTCGATATCCCACGAGATGGCTCCCACGACGCACGACCTGGGCAGGATGGAGTGAGGCGTCTCCTCCGATTCCACGGGAGTGAACTGCCTAGAGAGGGCGTCAGGCAGGCCGTTCTTAGAGCCAGGCCTGAAGGTGATAGAAAATTGGAACCTGGCGAAGAACAGAGACCAGCGCGCCTGGCGGGCATTCAGGCGCTTGGCAGACCGTAAATACTCCAAGTTCTTGTGGTCCGTAAGGACCACAAACGGCAGGTTCGCCCCCTCTAGCCAGTGGCGCCACTCCTGCAGGGCGAGCTTGATGGCCAAGAGCTCTCTGTCCCCCACATCGTAGTTCCTCTCCGCCGGGGACAAGCGCCGGGAGAAGAAGGCGCACGGTCGTTTGGCGCCATCGTCCGGTGACCGCTGGGACAGCACTGCCCCCACTCCCGTGTCCGAAGCGTCTACCTCGACGATGCACTGCAGCGCGGGGTCGACCTGGCGAAGGACCCGGGAGGAGGAGAATTCCGCCTTCAGCGCCTCAAAGGCGGCAGCGACCTCTTCGGTCCACCGGAACGGGACCTTCGGGGACGTGAGGCGGGTCAGTGGTCCAACGATGGTACTGAAGTTGGGGACAAAGCGGCGGTAGAAATTGGCGAAGCCAACAAATTGCTGCACCTGCTTCCAGGATGCAGGTGTAGGCCATTCCACCACCGCCTTTACCTTCTCTGGGTCAGGGAGCACCTTATCGTGGGCGATGATGAACCCCAGGAAGGACGTACTCCTGGCGTAAAATTCACACTTTTCTGCCTTTACGTACAGACGATTCTCCAGCAGCCTTTGGAGGACCCGCCTCACGTGGACCTGGTGCTCATCCCTGGACTTGGAGAAGATGAGGATATCGTCCAGGTAGACGAACACGAAAAGGCCAATGAAATCCCGGAGGACGTCATTAATGAGGCGCTGGAAGACTGCAGGAGCGTTGGTCAACCCGAACGGCATCACCAGGTATTCAAAGTGGCCGTTCGGGGTACGGAAGGCCGTTTTCCACTCATCTCCCTCCCGGATCCGGACGAGGTGGTAAGCGCTGCGTAGATCCAGCTTGGTGAACCAGGTCGCCCCCTGGAGGGAGTGGAAAGCAGTGTCCATGAGAGGCAGGGTGTAACGGTCCTTCTCCGTGATATTATTGAGGGCCCGGTAGTCGATACAAGGGCGGAGGGACCCATCCTTTTTTCCCACGAAGAAGAACCCCGCCCCCACGGGTGACGATGATGGGCGGATTATCCCGGCGTTTAATGACTCCTTCAGATATGTGTTCATCGTCTCCTTCTCCGGCGCAGACAGGCTGTAGAGCCGACCAGAAGGTAACGGCGCCCCCTGGCGGAGGTTGATGGCACAGTCGTAGGGCCGATGAGGGGGAAGAGACATAGCTTTCGCTTTACTGAACACCATACCCAGGTCGTGAAACTCCGGAGGCACCAGGGACAGGTCCGGGGGTGCAGCGTCCGTTGCTGGAGGAGGAGCGGACGGCGAGCAGGCAGCGGACTGGAGGCAGGTGCCCAGGCAAAATGTACTCCAAGCCGATACCCCAGCTGATCTCCAATCCAGGACCGGATTGTGAAGGCGGAGCCAGGGATACCCCAGGATGACGGGCGACACAGAGTTGGGAAGGACATAAAAGGTCATCTCCTCCCGGTGGTTTCCTGAGATGATGACCGGTAGGGGGACAGTTTGATGTGTCACTCTCCCAAGGGTGGCACGGGAGAGATGGACTAGGGAGATGGGAGTGTTGAGTGCCTGGCAGCGGATGCCCAATCGGGTTGCCAGGCTTTGTGAAATGAAGCTGCCTTCTGCGCCCGAATCCACCAGTGCGTGGGTGAGGTGCCCAGTGGGGTTATGGCAGAAACGGATGGGCAGCTTCAATTGAGTAAGTGATCCTAACCGATTGATGTCCGCGAGACTTCCAACAGTGACTCGCGGACCCCACCGACTGGCCTTCCGTGGACAACGCTCCACGGTGTGTTGGTCGCCTCCGCAATACATGCAGAGGCCCAACTCACGACGGCGTTGTTTCTCCACAGGGGAAAGTTTAATCCAGCCCGTCACCATCGGCTCCGACTCCTCGAGGCGCGATGCTGGCGGCGCCGCCAGGGGGCGAGCTTGGAACAGGTACGGCGAGGCTCCACGAGGGCGAGAAGAAGAAGACCTCCGCCCCGAGGAGCGCTCGCGCAGCCTGTTATCCAAACTTACCGCTAAGGACGTCAGCTCCGCTAGCGTCCCAGGGATATCCCGACCAGCCAGTTCATCCCTCAGATCACTATTGAGGCTGCGGAGGAACAGGCCACAGAGGGAGCGTTTCTCCCAGCCCAGTTCCTCCGCCGCTACCCGGAAGTCGACCGAGTGGTCCGCTGCCGACCGGCTTCCCTGCTGGAGAGCGAGAAGCCGATCGACCTGGACCGTCTCGGTTTGAGAATGGTCAAAGACCTCCAGAAAGCGCCTCACGAATTGGTCATAGGTGAGGGTGGCATAACTGGGCCTCGCCATTACGGCGTAGGTCCAAGTTAACGCACGCCCCTCCAGAAGATTCCCTATGTAACCAATTCGACTGTGATCCGAGGGAAAATCTCCGGGCACACGGTGGAACACGGACTCACACTGCATAATGAACCCCCGCGCTCCGCCGAGCTTACCGCTAAAGCGGGCGGGGGTCGGAATCGGTGTGAGCCGAACCGGTGCCACTGGAGCCGGCTGGACGGCCGCTGGAACAGCAGGAGCCGCGCCACCCTGGCGAGTCGGGAGGAACGGCTGTTGGGGGTCCAAGCGGTTCAATCGGTTAGTTAATTCTAATAATTGATTGAAAACCACCTGTTGCTGATAAACAATCTGATCCACCCGAGCCTCGAGGATGGTAAACCGGTGTGCGAGCCCGCCGTCTGCCGAGCCGCTCTGCTGAAGCCGTACTGACATAACGTTCGGCTCAGGAGACGCACACACACAGGCTCAGAGTAGTTCAAACTGTTTATTAACAGCAGGGATGTTTGGGTGCGTGTCTGCGGAATGTTAATGTGTTGGTGGTGGTGTCTGCTTCGGACCCAGAGGCAGGAGACCGTTCAGCCGGCAACCCTATGGGAGAAATCAGACACAGGGTGATGAGCGCACACCAACACAGGAGGAGAATAGGCGAGGGAGAGAAGCTTACTTGTTTGGACAGATGACTGGCGCTTCAAGGATGGAAGCCCGGGAGACAGCCACCTGCAGGGCTCGGTGCAGCAGCGAGGAGAGACGAGGGACGGGGTTGTCCGCCGCCGAGGAATCCACCTGTGCACAGGGGAGCAAACTGGAGAGATGAGGTAAGTGATCTTCTTACCGGTGACGAGGATGCTGAAGAGAATGTGGTAGAAGCCCATGAAAGGGAAATGAAGTCTACGGCTTCAGACCGAAGCTCAGGGCGAGGCAGCCTATATTCCTCGCCGCTGATGACTGACAGGTGTGTGAGCAGGTGGCGCCGTTGATGAGCGGCGCGGCGTGACACTTACCATTTGAAGTATTGTGCAACCGAGGCTTGAATGTTGGAATATTGGGCTAGTTGGGGTCCCACCCAGACTTCCTGTGTTTGGACTTTTTACTGGTGTCATCCTTCTCTCCTTCCTCTGCTCTCACCTCTCCTGGACCCTCTGCCTGAACACTTTCCTCTCCTTGGCTCCCCTCTTCTGTCTCATCTTGCCCTCTCTGAGCCCTGTCTAATTCAGGTTCTCTCTCTGTCTATGGTGGTATACAAACAGGTTAGAAAATATCAAATGTCACGTTTTGTCCTGCAGGATTTTTTTTTGTCATGGTTTACATAAATGACAAAAATGTGTGTATTTTTTGTATTTTTATTCTAGTGTTTCTTTTTTCCATTGAGAGAGTAGGGAAGGGAAAAAAACCCCATTCGTAATAGTAATTTACTCATCCAAAAAAACATTCATAATAGTTCATTCATAATAGTAATTTACTCATGCATACTTAAATTATATGATCGGAGGTGGGTATAGTAGCCAGAAATTCTACTCTTGTAAAAGCAGCGCTTTGAAATTAATAATTAAAAGTAGACAACCAAAAATTTCTAATTGAGCTAAGGGTACAAAGAGCACCCACTTAAAAATTTGAGTGATGACTTCAGTCTTGAAGGTTTGAGGTTTTTCTCCAAAATTTATAACAATTTTCAGAATCAGAATCAGAATCAGATTTATTGCCTTTGTTCATGCAGTACACAAACTAGGAATTTGTCTCGGTGCAATGCTGCAACATTAAACATGGAGTAGCACTAAGATAAAAATAAAAAACTATGCATGCAATAAAATGTAGAATATGAGTAATACTAATCTATGCAATTTTAAATATATTAACAAGCAGCAGATATTGTGGAGATCCACATAGTGCAGTCGGTAGTGCAAAAAGAAAACAGTGATAATTGTCATGAGACCGGTTGAGCTGCTGTACATAGTGCACGAGAGTCTAATAAGTCACTTAGTGTTCAGCAGTCTGATGGCAGAGGGGAAGAAGCTGTTCATGTAGCGGGAGGTTTTAGTCTGAATGGACCGAAGTCTTCTACCTGAGGGGAGGGGGCAAACAGTACGTGTCCAGGGTGTGAAGGGTCAGCTATGATCCGTCCTGCACGCCTCCGGGTCCTGGAGATGTACAGGTCCTGGAGGGATGGGAGCTTGCAGCTGATCACCTTCTCAGCAGCGCGCATGACGCGCTGCAGTCTTAGTCTGTCCCTGGCAATGGCTCCTGCGTACCACACGGTTATGGAGGTGGTAAGGATGGACTCGATGATGGCCGTGTAGAACTGCACCAACATCTTGGTGGGTAGCTTGAGCTTCCTCAGCAGCTGCAGGAAGAACATCCTCTGCTGGGCCTTTTTGATGAGGGAGCTGATGGTCGGCTCCCACTTGAGGTCCCGGGTGATGGTGGTGCCCAGGAAGTGGAAGGAATCTGCAGTGGTGATGGGAGAGTCTGTGAGGGTGAGGGGGGGCAGAGGGGTTGTGACTTTTCTGAAGTCCACGATCATCTCCACTGTCTTCAGAGCGTTCAGCTGCAGGTTGTTGTGGCTGCACCAGGACGCCAGCTGGGCCACCTCTCTCCTGTAGACGGACTCGTCACCGTTGGAGATGAGCCCAATGAGGGTGGTGTCATCCGCAAACTTGATCAGCTTGACAGACTGGTGGCTGGAGGTGCAGGAGTTGGTGTATAGGGAGAAGAGTAGGGGGAAAAGTACACAGCCCTGGGGTGATCCGGTGCTGATGCTAACAGAGTCTGAGACAGTCTTTCCCAGCCGCACATGCTGCCTCCGGTCCGTCAGGAAGTCGGTGATCCACCTGCAGAGGGAGTCAGGCACGTTGAGCAGGGACAGCTTGTCCTGGAGCAGAGCGGGGCGGATGGTGTTGAATGCAGAGCTGAAGTCCACAAACAGGATCCTGGCGTAGGTTCCCGGGGAGTCCAGGTGCTGCATGATGGAGTGGAGGGCCAGGTTGACTGCGTCGTCCACAGACCTGTTGGCTCTGTAGGCAAACTGCAGCGGGTCCAGGAGGGGAGTGGTGATGGTCTTGAGGTGGGGCAGGACCAGGCGCTCAAAGGACTTCATGACTACAGAGGTGAGCGCTACAGGTCTGTAGTCGTTAAGTCCAGTGATCCGTGGCTTCTTGGGGACAGGGATGATGGTAGAGGTTTTGAGGCAGGTCGGCACGTGGCATAACTTCAGGGAGGTGTTAAAAATGTCTGTGAAGACAGGGGTCAGCTCTTCCGCACAGTGTCTCAGGGTGAAGGGAGACACGCCGTCTGGACAGGGGGCCTTGCGCAGGTTCAGTCTGGAGAACTGTCTGTGCACATTCTGCTCACTGATGGCAAGGGCAGGGGGGGAGGAGGGGGGGCCGCCTTTGATGAAGTGGGGACCGTGGAGGCAGTGGCGCTGGGGGGAGTTGGACACAGCTGACGAGGTGTCAAAACGGGCATAATGTTGGGGACAGTCTTTGACAAAGGGCTTTGTCATCCTGACCTTTAGAAGCCTGAGGCCAATAGTTGGTGATTTGCCTCAGTCCTCTCCACACAGAAGCAGAGTTGTTAGCAGTGAACTGTTGCTGGAGTCTCTCAGAATACACAGATTTAACTCTCCTCAGCTCTCTGCTAAACCGGTATTTGACCTCCCTGTAGCAGTCCCTGTCTCCACTTTTCAACGCTGCTTCCTTCTCCTTCCTGATCTGTCTGAGCTTAGCTGTAAACCAGGGCTTGTCATTGGAATAACTCACCCTGGTGCTCGATGGAAGAATGCTCTCCTCACAAAAGTGGATATATGATTTCACAGTGTCCATGTACTCATCCAGATCATGCGTGGCTCCTTTAAACATGCCCCATTTTGTTATAGTTTTCTGCTTTTCTCTGTAAACTTACCAAAATTTGAAACCATTTTCCTCAAATTTGTAATTTCCATCCATCCATCCATCCATCCATCCATCTTCTTCCACTTAATCCTTTTTGGGTCGGGGGTGGGGGGGGGGGCTGGAGCCTATCCCAGCATCTTTGGGCGAGAGGCAGGTAATTTCCTCTTGCAAAATTGACTTTTCTTGTACAATGATTGATTTATTATAAGCTTGTGGATTATTTTATGGCTAATTTTGGTCTATTTTTTAAAATAAAATTACTTTTTTTTAATAAACAGACTGTGGTAATTTTTTTCTTTTTCCTTATAATAATTTACATTTTTGACCATAATTTTGCAGAGCCAGAACAGAACAATAATTTAACTCTGATTTCAGAGAAAAAAATATAAATAAAATTGCATTTATTGAAATAAATTAACTTAAATGACCAAATATGCAGTTATTTCTGTTATAACATTTCTACACAGTGGCGTGAAAAAAGTGTTTGCCCCCTTCCTGATTTCTCATTTTTTTAAAAAATGTTTGTCACACTTAAGTGTTTCAAATCATCAAACAAATTTAAATATTAGACAAAGATAGCACAAGTAAACACAAAATGCAGTTTTTAAATAAAGGTGTTTATTATTAAGGGTAAAAAAAAAATCCAAACCTACGTAGCCCTGTGTGAAAAAGTAACCCCCCCCCCCAAAAAAAAAACAAAAAAAAAAAAATTAACTGTGTTTTATCACATCTTTGGAAAGCTGAGTTCAATTTCTCGAACCACACCGCAGCCTGATTACTGCCACACCTGTTCTCAATCAAGAAATCACTTAAATAGGACCTGCCTGACAAAGTGAAGTAGACCAAAAGATCCTCAAAAGATAGATATCATGCTTTGATCCAAAGAAATTCAGGAGCAAATGAGAAACAAAGTAACTGAGATTTATCAGTCTGGAAAAGGTTGTAAAGCCATTATGAAAGCTTTGGGACTCCAGCAAACCACAGTGAGAGCCATTATCCACAAATGGTGAAAACATGGAATAGTGGTGAACCTTCCCAGGAGTGGCCGGCCAACCAAAATTACCCCAAGAGCACATTACCCCAAGAACACAGTTGTTGTGGGGTCACAAAAGACCCCACAACAACATCCAAAGAACTGCAGGCCTCACTTGTCTCAGTTAAGGTCAGTGTTCATGACTCCACCATAAGAAAGAGAATGGGCAAAAATGGCCTGCATGGCAGAGTTCCAAGACGAAAACCACTGCTGAGCAAAAAGAACATAAAGACTCTTCTCAGTTTTACCAGAAAACATCTTGATGATCCCAAAGACTTTTGGGAAAATACTCTGTGGACTGACGAGACAAAAGCTGAACTTTTTGGAAGGCGTGTGTCCCATTACATCTGACATAAAAGTAACATAGCATTTCAGAAAAGGAACATTATACCAACAGGAAAATATGGTGGTGGTAGCGTGATGGTCTGGGGCTGTTTTGCTGCTTCAGGACCTGGAAGACTTGCTGTGGTAAATGGAACCATGAGTTCTGCTGTCTACCAAAAAATCCTGAAGGAGAATGTCTGGCCATCTGTTTGTGACCTCAAGCTGAAGCGCACTTCAGTTCTGCAGCAGGACAATGATCCAAAACACACCAGCAAGTCCATCTCTGAATGGTTTCAGAAAAACAAAATGAAGACTTTGGAGTGGCCTAGTCAAAGTCCTGACCTGAATCCGATTGAGATGCTGTGGCATGACCTTAAAAAGGCGGTTCATGCTCGAAAACCCTCCAATGTGGCTGAATTACAACAATTCTGCAAAGATGAGTGGGCCAAAATTCCTCCACAGCATTGTAAAAGACTCACTGCCAGTTATCGCAAACGCTTGATTGCAGTTGTTACTGCTAAGGGTGGCCCAACCAGTTATTCGGTTTAGGGTGCGATCACTTTTTCACACAGGGCCATGTAGGGTTGGATTTTCTTTTCCCTTAATAATAAACACCTTCATTTAAAAACTGCATTTTGTATTTACTTGTGTTATCTTTGTCTAACATTTAAATTTGTTTGATGATCTGAAACATTTAAGTGTGACAAACATATAAAAAACCCTGAGAAATCAGAAGGGGGCAAAAACTTTTTCACACCACTGTATATTTATAGTTTTTTTTAGAAATCTCATCACCCAGACGGCAGAAAAAACCTCCCTTATTTTGAAATCCAAATGTTGACACGTTTAGTTTGTCTGAAGGCTGCTGACAGATTAAAGCCATTGTCTTCCTGAATTTCGGTCAGCTTAATTTGCCAGGTACATAATAATGAACATAAATTAGTTAATTAATATTAACTAAGGTAAAGGTAAAAACAGCTTCTTTTCATTTTTGTCTGAAATAAGAAAAACAAAAAAACTAATAATTAAAAAGAAGACAAAATGAACCTACTTGAGCTCTTAACCACACCTGTTAGCTAAGTGACTCTTCCATTATTGCTCCCATTACCAGTGGGTTAAAACCATGATGAATGCCTCCACTGCTTACATACCTCTTCTACTTTCTTCCATGTTTAAAGTACTTTAAGAAGCTCATGTTTCTCTCGGACAGTGACGCTAGCAACTCTGCCTGCCAACTAGAGTAGTCACATGGGTGGGGCGCTTCTGAACTCCACGTGGATGATGGTCACATGCGTTGTTCGCGTGTGCGCTTGCGGACTGTCATTCCTTCATATTTTTTTCTTAAATTTATATTTCCTCATAGAGTGGCAGCAAAAATTCAAGTGTGGCGGGCCGCCACCGGAAAATGTTACCAGAGGAAACGCTGCTCTCCTATCCATAGAGCAAATATCTATGCTTTACACTGCTGATGTCACTTCTTAGTTCGCACCGTTGCTTTTTAATTTACTCTGTTTGTTGCACCATATTTATGGCCCTTTCCAGAGTTAAGTCCTTTTTGAGTTGCATACGCTCCAAGAACTGCTTGTCTGCTATTCCAAAGACAATCCTGTCTCTGATGAGCTTTTCCTGCAATGTTCCGTAGTTACAGTGCTCAGCCAAAGCAAAAAGTGCAGAAACAAAAGCATCAGCAGTCTTATTGGTTTCTTGCTTGAGCATATTAAATCTTGCCCACTCTTAAACAACATTTTTCTGGAATATAAAGAAAGACTGAAAGCTGTACTTTACTTTTGTGTACTGCCGCTCTTCTCCTTCATTTAGCTTGAGGCTCCTTAAAACATTGTCTGCCTCACCCCCATGCAGTAAATTAAGCCCATTTTCCACTAGTACCCACTCAGCCCTACTCACATCAACTTTGCTTTACTCTACTTGGTTCGCTTCTGTTTCCATTACAGCTGAGTATGCCTGGGGTGAGTGGGATTTTTTTACAGCAAGGCAGTGCCACACTCCTGTGACATAAAGCACGTGACAAAATCCTCCACAAAATGGAAGATTACGAGGGGAAGATTTACGCGTTACTCGCTCTGTGGCTTTTTATCACAATAAAGGCCAAACAGGATAGCAAGGGAAGATGACGTGCGTTGAGACAAAATATGGTGGAACAGTACAGGAGACTTTCGGATGCCATAGCAGAATATGACATCACAACTGTGAGGATGTTAACTACTCGAAGATGGGTGAACGCGGATGTCGGTAAGCTAACAAATGCTAATGCTTGTGACAGTCATTTTAATCCTGCGTACAGCGTTGTGATGGTGCCAGGTTATCGGTATTAAAGGCATTAAAATATGTATGCTGTGTGTGTGTGTTTCAGATGGCTGCTTTGTTGCAAAATAATCGCTGCAAACCGTCGGTCTGGACATTAAACCATGCCTTGCAGTGGTGGGAGGACATTGTTCCCGGCTTCACAACCACGGAGTGGTTGAAGAACTTCCGGATGTCCGAGGACACTTTTACCTACCTGTGCCACAAATTGCGCTCATCCATGGACCGTCAAGATATGATATTCCACCAATGTGTGCCTCTGAAGAAGAGAGTGGCTATAGCACTGTGGAAGCTTGCTACCGGCTCAGAGTACCACACTATTGGCCATCTATTTGAAGTCAGCATCACAACGGTGAGCAGGTGTGTGCAGGACTTATGTGCAGCAGCAGAGTCATTGTTGGTGCCAGAACAACTCCGTTTTCCTGATGAAGGGAGGTTCCGAGAAATGTCGGCCTACATTGAGAACAGGTGGGGGCTACCACAGTGTGTTGGTGCTATTGATGGCTCCCACATACCCATCATAGCACCACAACGATATCACACTTACTACTTTAATCGCAAAGGCTGGCACTCCATAATCCTTCAAGGTGTTGTTGATGGAAAGGGGCTGTTCTGGAATGTGGTTGCAGAGCTTCCAGGGAGCTTGCATGATGCTAGGGTGCTGAGACTGTCCACACTGTAGGAGTTAGCCAGCTGGGGAAGCCTCTTCCCACCTCACATCAGGAACATTGGTGTGGTAAGTGTGGGCTACTACATCCTCGGAGACTCAGCTTATCCCTTGTAAAACTGGCTCTTGAAAACATTTCATGACACTGGACGACTGACTGAAGAACAGCACATACACAACCAAAACATCACTCGAGTACGGGTGGTTGTGGAGAATGCGTTTGGCAGGCTGAAGGGAAGGTGGCGCTGCCTTCTGAAAAGGAATGACTGTGACATCCAACTGGTGAAAGCTATGGTGCTTACTTGTTGTGCTCCGCATAATCTGTGTGAAAGTCATGGAGAGACCTTTGACACTACACTGGATGATCCAGCAGCTGTAGCACGTGAACCGGTGGGAGCAGCGGCACAGGGTGTAGAGGAGCAGGGCAGAGATATTAGAGATGCTCTGATGCAGTACTTGTGTGGCAATAATGACTAGACAATAATGTCATTGCCTTCCCATTCATGTGCCTACACATGTCCAACTTCTGTATTTTGAAAATAAAATTTTGTACCCTTTTCACATACGTCTCCTCTGTTGTTCATAAGGGTTATCTGTTAAGGTACGAGTAATTACATGCTAAAACACTGGAGAAGCCGTCTGCAAAAAATGCAGCAGCTAGACAATTCACTTTTGGTTTGATACAAGCCTGCAACAGACTTAGGAATCATGTGTTGAAACATGTTATATTCCCATTTAACCCAATCCCATTATTATTAAAAACTAATAAATGTAGCAGCATAATTTGTTGGTTTAAAAATGCTCCCATGGCTTTTATAGGATGTTAATGTCACAGGACTCCATAATGTACTCCCAGTGAAATGGTCTAGCTACCGTTCTTTTCAAAAAATACAATTTTGTATCCTTTTCAGATGCATCTACTCTGATTTATAAGGGTTATCTGGTAAGGTACGAGTAATTACATGCTAAAACACTGGAGAAGCCGTCTGCCAAAAATCCAACAGCTAGACAATTCACTTTTGGTTTGATGCAACTCTGCTAACAGACTTAGAAATCATGTGTTGAAACATGTTATAATCCCATTTAGCCCTATCCCATTATTATTAAAAACTAATAAATGTAGCACCATAACTTGTGGGCACAAAATTGCTCCCACAACTTTTATAGGATGTTTAAGTAATTGGACTCCATAATTTCCTCCAATACAATTGCCTACCAACCCCTTTTTTTCTGAACCTATTTACTAAATTGGTAATGTGCTACAGACACCTAACCTGGTGTACAGCAGCATTTGGTCAGAAGAGAGGATGTGTATGCAATTATTGACTTTTCCCGCCAATGTCATAACAGACAAACCTCAGTTATAAACCACAGTTATCCCAAGGTTGTCATAGCCGGGGGTGGAAGTGGGGATAAGCTCCCACTATCTATAAAGTGCTCCCATATAGCGTGCGTCTCCTACAGCCTCTGACAACTAAGTCCAGCTCCTGGTGTGCTTGTCGCGGGACTGCTTTTACTGACAGGAGAAGGGGTGAAGGCGGGTTTCTGGCGCCTTAAAACCAGATTGCTTCAGGTAGGTGGGGCTCAACAGCCGGGAAGGCAGCTCACCCAGGGGAAGGAAAACCGTGATTTCAAACCTCCGCTGCCTTGCGGTATACCTTGCTCATGTAAAAGGCTTCGGGAGTCAACCCTGAGGAAAAATCCGGAGCTGGAGCTCCTAAGGCAGTTCGTCGTTGTCTACAATGTCGCTCTGGCAGCTCCTGCGACGGCGCTGAAACCAAGTGTACTGGCTTTTGCCTTTCCATTGGATCATTTCAGCGATGTGGAGAGGGGGGACCTGCTGCATGGGTAACAGCTTCTCCTCCATATCAACTTATCCAGGCTTTGCGCAATGGAGAGGACACTCCAGCTTCGCTACGCAGCGTCGATACAACACGGGAAGCAGCAGTCTACCGGTTATAAGTCTCCGCTTGATTGGCGTAGAGCTCGACGCCAGGGGCTGCTTCCGACAGTGGGAGGGGCCATCGCACTCCACTGGGCAGCTACCGCCTGCCTTAAGCTGGGCAGCCCCCGGCCAATAAGGTGCTGCCTCGCCACGGACCATTAACCTCACTGGGTGCGTGGGGTCTAGGGTGAAAACCGACAAGCGGTTCGATAACCTCGCACCAAGCAATAAGAACAGAAAGAAGAAAACACCCGCCCTAAAGATGGGTACATGGAACGTCAGAACAATGACACCAGGTTTCTCTGAGGATCTTCAGGAAATCAGCGATGCTCGCAAGACAGCAGTCATCGACATGGAACTGAGCAGACTGCAGATGGACATCATCGCTCTCCAAGAGACCAGGCTCGCAGGGTCAGGATCTGTGAAAGAGAGGGACTTCTCCTTTTTCTGGCAGGGAAAACCACCTGACGAGACCAGGGAACATGGAGTTGGATTTGCGGTTAGGAACTCCCTCCTGGGATCCATTATTCCACCCACAGAGGGAAGCGAACGCATTCTGTCCCTTCAGCTTCACTCCTCAGAGGGGACTGTCAGTTTAATCAGTGCCTATGCACCAACACTGATGTCTATGGCGGAAGCTACAGACAAATTTTACGACGTCCTCAGTACCGCCATAGAGAAAATCCCAAAACAGGAGCCATTGTTCATCCTCGGCGACTTTAACGCTAGAGTTGATGCCGATTACAACTCTTGGCCTACCTGTTTGGGCCAGTTCAGCATAAGAAGGATGAACGAAAATGGACAACGCCTACTGGAACTCTGTTGCCATCACAGTCTCTACATCACAAATACATTCTTTAATACGAAGTCCCAACACAGAGTCTCCTGGAGACGTCCAAGATCCAAGCACTGGCACCAGCTTGATTTGATTCTCACCAGACGCAGCTGTCTACCCAGCGTCCAGATCACACAAAGCTACCAGAGTGCTGACTGTGATACAGATCACTCCTTAGTATGTAGCAAGGTCAAACTGCGAACAAAGAAAATGCACCGCACGATAAAGGAAGGCAGGCCTCGCATCGATACAAGTAAGACGCACGTGCAGGAGAAAGTGGAGGAATTTGCACGCGTGCTTGAGTAATCTCTCCCAGGCCGTTCTGGTGCTAGTGCCCAAGAAAGGTGGCAGCACTTCAGAGATGCCGTGCACAAGGTGGCCATGACCACCTTTGGCAAGAAAACCAGCAGGTCAGCAGACTGGTTCGAGGGTCATTTCGATGAAATGATCCCAGTTATCTTAGAGAAGCGGAATACCTTGGTAGCTTATAAAGCCTGCCCCAGTGAACACAACCTGCAAGTCCTCCGGGCCGCCCGTAGCAAAGTCCAGCAGCGTGCCAGGTGATGCGCCAACGACTACTGGCTTCAGCTCTGCTCCCAGATACAGCTGGCTGCAGATACGGGCAACATCAAGGGGATGTACGATGGAATCAAGCTGGCCTTGGGCCCTATACAGAAGAAAATCGCTCCCTTAAAGTCTGCTACAGGGGAGGTAATCCAGGATCAGGCACAACAGATGGAGCGCTGGGTAGAGCACTACTCTGAGTTGTATGCCAGGGAGAACATAGTCACTGACGATGCTCTGAATGCCATCGAGTGTATGCCTGTACTGAGGGAGTTTGATGGAGAACCGACCATCGATGAACTGAGCGAGGCCCTTGACTCCCTTGCCACCGGCAAAGCCCCTGGGAAGGACGGCATCCCTGTCAAGGTCCTGAAGTGCTGCAAAGGGTCACTGATCACGGAGCTGCATGAAATCCTCTGTCTGTGCTGGAGAGAAGGCGAAGTGCCGCAGGACATGAGGGACGCCAACATCGTCACACTATATAAGAACAAAGGTGACAGGAGCGATTGCAATAACTACCGTGGCATCTCTCTCCTCAGCATCATTGGGAAGCTGTTCGCTCGTGTTATCCTCAAGAGGCTTCAAGTTCTGGCTGAGAGAGTCTACCCCGAATTGCAGTGCGGGTTCCGAGCCAACAGGTCTACAATCGACATGGTGTTCTCTCTCAGACAGCTGTAGGAGAAATGCAGGGAACAGAGGCAGCCACTCTTCGTAGCCTTCATTGACCTGACGAAGGCTTTCGACGTTGTCAGTAGGGATGGCCTCTTCAAAATCCTCCCCAAGATCGGATGTCCACCCAAGCTGCTCAGCATCATCCGATCATTTCACGATGACATGAAGGGCACAGTCGTCTTTGACGGCTCAACTTCATCCGCCTTCGATATTAGAAGCGGAGTGAAACAGGGATGCGTTCTCGCACCGACTCTGTTCAGAATCTTCTTTGCCGTCATGCTGAAACACGCCTTTGGTTCTGCCAAAGAGGGCATCTATCTTAGAACCAGATCGGATGGAAAGCTCTTCAACCTCTCCAGACTAAGAGCAAAGTCCAAGGTCCAGCTAAAATGTCTGCGTGACTTCCTCTTTGCAGATGATGCAGCAATCACCGCCCACTCAGCCGAGGACCTTCAGCAGCTCATGACTCGGTTCAGCAAGGCTTGTCGCGACTTCGGACTCACCATCAGCCTGAAGAAAACACAGGTCATGGGACAAGGCGTGGATTCTCCACCCAGCATCAGTATCTTCGATCATGAACTAGATGTTGTCCATGACTTCGTCTACCTGGGATCCACCATCAATGACTCCCTCTCTCTCGACACGGAGCTCAATAAGCGCATCGGCAAAGCAGCTACGACAATGTCCAGACTGACAAAGAGAGCGTGGACCAATGGCAAGCTGACAGAGCACACAAAAATCCAGGTCTACAGAGCTTGCGTCCTCAGCACCCTCCAGTATGGCAGCGAGTCCTGGACCCTGTGAGCCCGACAGGAAAAGAAGCTCAACGCATTTCACATGCGCTGTCTCCGTCGCATCCTGCACATCACCTGGCAGGACAAAGTCACAAACAACAGCGTCCTGGAGAGAGTTGGAATCTCCAGCATGTACACGCTGCTGAAGCAGAGACGCATGTGCTGGCTGGGGCATGTGATACGCATGGACGATGGCAGGATCCCCAAGAATCTCCTCTACGGTGTCGTAGCTCAAGGCAAACGCCCATCAGGCAGACCCCAACTGCGTTACAAAGATATCTGCAAAAGGGACTTGATGGCCATGGATGTCGACCTCACCACGTGGGAAGCTGTAGCCTCAGACCGGACGGCCCGGAGGCAGATTGTGCAGAAAGGCCTGTCCAGCTTTGAACAGTCACTTACACAGCAAGCTGAGGCGAAGCGACAGAGGAGAAAGCCCCAAGGCCAGGCAGACCGACCAGCAACGGACTTCATCTGTGTCCAGTGCGGCAAGGATTGCCACTCCCGCATCAGACTTTTCAGTCACATCCGACACCGACGCTGCATCAAAACCATCCAAAGCGCAACTCCATAGTCTTCCAAGACTGACGGATGCCCAGGACAGTTATGATGCAAACACTACTGGTTTGTTATAGCAGCACAAGTTAAAAAAACACACTGGGGGTGGGGAGACAGGGTTACAGACGCCAACCACTCAGCGCATCCACAAGCCTGCCAAATTCGGCCAGGAATGCTTGGTTGAAGGCAGTTGTTTGCGCCATCTCCTCCCTTCGCAAGGCGACTTCCTGCTCCCTCGCTTCCCGCGCATCTGCTGCAACCTCTTTCATGTGCTGCAGGTGCTGTTTGAGCTGCCGCATCTCGTCACCATGCATCTGGGAGAAGACAGTTGCAAGGTTGGCTGTGGGGTGGCTCCTTTTCCTCTTGGCTAGATGAAAGACAGAAATGGATGGTTGTTAGTTAAAGCAAGTTCAAAACATATATTAGGGAAATACACTTGTGAAAGCCAGTGGAGGGATGTGACTATGCTTCGTTGTTGTATTTAAGCTCAACTGTCATGTTGCTGCACCTCAGTAGAGTGGATTTTGCAAGTGCCAGGGTTATGTTTAAAAGAATTTGTTTTTATTGTGGCCTCAGAAATCTGAATGGGTTAATACAGTCAGCTGATGTGAATCTTTTCAATGTAGCACGCTGACTGCAGTACATTCGAAAGTGAGTTCATGTGCTACATCGGTTTTTCCATAAGAAGAATTATAACAGTCCTTCCTCCACCACAGCTGAAAATGGGACCAGGTTGTGTACCCCTGACAAGTGAGCACTCCAGAATCCAAGGACATTTTAAATTCATTATTATGAAGCTATAGGAAATTACATTAATCACTTTGTAAATCATTTGTTTGAAAAGGCACTTGTATTTAGTTGAGATTTTGGATCCTGGGGTCCACTTGACCTGTATCCATAAACACAACCGGGTAGTAATCTTCTGTTTATTGTTCCTTACCAGCACTTGAACGTGTCGTGCCAGATGTTGACGGAGCTGATGATGCAGCTGGCATCGGTGTCGGTTCCAATTCTGGTGCTCCAACAGACGCAGGAGAGTCCGGGGGGTTCATGCTGAGGGAGGCGGACCCTGGCATGTGGAAACTGATTCTAGAAAGAAAATACACACAACGTAAAGCACAGCACAAAAGTGCAACACATACACAAAAGTTTTTAACCAGAATAAGCATATTTCAGTGTTTTGCTCAAGCGAATACTTCAGACAAAGCAAGCACAAATCAGCAGTTGGCTGCTAGGTAGCTAGCTATTAGCTAGCTAGTGCTTCTCACTAACACTCATTACCTAGGATAGAACAGCGATGTTATTGCTCAAAAACAAATGAGCTTGCCACTAATAGGATAAATAGGCGAAAAGATGCACAATATCACAAAACACTCACCATCCACGGTTTCCAACAATGGCGTGGCCGTGGCCATGTCAACCCCAATCTCTCTGCCATTGCTGGCCAGCCTATGTCCGTAAATCGCGTCCATTTGATTGAACCACTTCCAGTCCTTCCCGTTCACCCCACTTCGACCGTTGTGGTCCTTTATTGCCCGGTAATCACTTTTCATTTTTTTGAGTTTTTCCCCTACATTGTTTGGCAGTCCAGCTGTATCCTTGGGCTGCCATTTGCTCAGAGACCTCCTGGTACACTTTCTCATTGCAAGTCGCTCAATCTAACTCGTTCTGGATACGTTCATCAGCCACCAAGCACAGAAAAATCCGCACCTCTTCATTGGTCCACGGGGTACATTTATGCAAAGCCATCTCTATTAAATACCATGTTTAGTCGCTCACCATGTTTACTCGCTGAACTAAAACTTTACAAATGGCGGTCGGAGATTCTGCTGAAGACGGCTCACTCATGACATTAATCCCTGACCAATCAGTGGCCTGCAGTCTGTTTTCGTCACATTTCCAGCTCGACTCAGCACGGTAAGTACCCCCCTTGGAATAGGTACGAGAAAAGTACCTGGTACCGGGTACCAGCTACTAGTGGAAAACCCTGCAAAGCGAGTAGAGTAGAGTAGAGTAGAGTAGGGCTGAGTGGGTACTAGTGGAAAAGGGGCTTTAGTGTGTTCACCTGGTGCTCCTCTGAGTTGGCTGTTAAGTTGCTAGCTTGCCAAAATCTTTCGAACCTTCGGATCCACTTTGTCCACCAATGTGGCTTCGAGAAGTTGACAGGCTCTGGTGGCTGGATGCTGAAAGTGGTGCTAGCTGTATTAGCATTGTTGCTAGCTTGCTCCATCATATTGGTAACTGGCTCCTTGCTCCGTCAACTTGCTCACCAAAAGCTGTTCTTCTCTCCGTCCTGGCAGACCTTATCCAACTCAGTTCAGCCCAACAGCACTTCTGACACCATGTTGTATACATTAAAGAAGCATATTTAAATTTAGGATTCACTTTGGGAAAAATTCCTTTATTTATAGACCAACTCTAGCGTCCAGTAACACTCCAACCATGCACTACACTACCCATGATGCCTTGCCTCTCCCATAAGGCACTGTTATGTACTCTTATGAACTCCCCATCATTGTAACATAAAATTACTATATACCACATTTATTTTCATATTAAGTTGAGGTAGTCTTATTTTCCTTGAGGGATGTGTCTTTACATGCTAATAGCCTTCTACTGCATATGCAATGACAATTTAGTTTTGTAATTGTTGATACTTGCCCAGTGTGAAACACGGTGTGATGTCAATGAAAAGACACAAATATATGCAAACCCGCTCTGGGTGACGGGAACACACGGGAGAGCTGGACCCTGCTCAACTCAAGTGAAAAATCCACACCGTCTAGACCCTGCTGCCATTTCAAGGGAACACCAACAATGGAGAGACCGCCACCCACTTGTGTCCACTTGTGACAGCTGCTGATGTGGGTCAGCTGTGCACCCCTCTGGACGGTGCCAGGAGCCCAAGCATGACAGCGGTCTCCTAGGACAGGGGTGTCAAACTCATTCCATGGAGGGCTAAGACGCTGCATGTTTTACTTCCACCCACTGTCAATGGGAAGAAATTCAGTGAAATCACCTGAAGACACTGGGTGGAGGTAAAACCTGCAGGGTCTTGGTCCTCCACGGAATGAGTTTGACACCCGTGCTCTAGGATTTCCGCAGCAGGTGCAGGGAATCTCCCTGGCACAATCCCTAACCACAATCATAACACCTTCTCGTCCACGGGACAAACCCTGGCATGCCGGTCTCAACACTACTGGCTGTTCTTGTACCAGCAGAGTCACACAGGTTCTCGCCCCGCACCAGGTCCACACACACTTTTAATCTTTTATGTATCAATTATACTAAATTAGACAATTTCCCATGACGATCTCTAATAGCACACTAGTTAAAAATAACTGCATTTAACCATTTATTATCTTATCTAACTCATAATTAGTAAGGTCTCTAAAAATGATTCCAGCACCAGCTCAGAAGGCTTAAAATGGGAATGTAGCAAGGAGGTTACGGTGGTAAAAACTGTTTACTCTGACAATTGGTGGTACTCCAGTGCTATTGCGTATGTACCACCTGATGTACAACATGTACAACACACATTTTTTGCAAAGGATAAACTTGCAGTATTGCACATGGCATCATATTCGTGAACAATGCTGTCAGTAACAGTAAAGTATGTAAATATGCCTGCACTGAAATTTGTTAACTATAACGTGCCTGCCACCTCCACACTGCCCACTACTTCCAAATAGTATTAGTCTCCAGCCTGAAGTTTCTAAATCTGCAGGCCATCAGAGAGCTTTCTCTACACACTGCAACATCCATCCATCCATTGCACACCACTGAGTTCAGCATACTGTTTGCCACTAACAGTGGTGAATGACAAGCCAAGAAAGGCAAATTGACAAAGGAATGTAATTCTGTTAAGGAGAAAGGCATGTCAGGTACTAAAGTGGCTCATCTGTGTTCTATAAATCCACTGAGCAGCCTTCCCCTGTGGTTTGGAGGGTCAGCATTTAATCAAGAATGCCCTATACTTTGGGTTGTGCACGTTTGAATTTCTTAATATGGCCTGGAGTTTTTTGTGTTTATGCTTTCCCTTTACAGACAAGGGTGAATAGCAATATCTGACCAATAAAAATAGCTATTTAAAAGTCATGTTCAGTACAAAAGAGCTGGTGCTGAGTACAGAGCGAAGAACAGATCGTAAAATAAAAGCACTTGGGTGACACAGTGCATCACCCCCATATCCATCCATTTAAGAAACACATTTAACATGCTGACATATTGTAGCTTCACATTGTGGAATGCACATCTAAAGGGGGTGTGGGTGAAGCACATTAATGAGAAACCATGTTGATTTATGGAAACTGTTACTGCTTTTAGTTATTGCAGTGCCAATCACCTTTACAAGAAATGAGGTGGGCCAAACTAAAGATACTTAAACTTTGTTCCTTTTAAGGACGCCTAATTGGCATTCCTGTTGTCAAAGTAACAAGTCAAGAGGAAACTGCTCAGCTAATAAAGATAACACTCTGTTGTCGTGGTAACCGTTGGTGTGGAGGCAGCTGTAGGCAATTCTCAGTAATGGCCATGTGACAACGCTCTTCAAACTGCTTAGGAGGAGGCTATTTTTACTGTTCAGACAGAGCGGCTCGGTGTGTGTAATGGATTGATAACCGTGCACTAATATCACAAGCATTTGTGGAATTTCAGCCAGTGTTTATACACATGCTGCAGGGACAACAGAACTTCCAACAACATTTACAAAATCTAAATATACGGTAAAACATAAACACAGATGTTAGTTTTTACAGTCTGCAGTGAGTTGTGGAACCTTGAACTGTACCTGTTTGTGTGTAAAAGAGAGGGAAAGGATTATAGGATTAGACAGTGTAAGATGATAACAAAAACCTAATGTTTCACTAATGATTAGAGATTACTGTGTTATACAGACTCCATTGTTAAGTCTGTAAGTTCATGTGGCATGCTCTATTTCTGTCACGATTGGCCCTTTCAGGGCAGAAATGAGGCACCAATCGCCAGCAGTGAGTTTGCACATTTAATTAAGAATAAGCACAAAATAACAGCCAGGATGGCAACTTCCAAATAGACAATAACAAAGGACCACAAAGGGCAATTTACAAATGGCTATTTACAAGGACTACAAAGGGTGTCTACAGAAAAATACAAATAATGAAAAAAACACAAAAGGTAACTTACATATAACAGGTGAGGTAGAAAATTAAGCAGAAGAACGAATAGAACCGGACATGGGGATTCCAGTCAGCTCAAGACGAGGTCGCTGCGAGGAATAATTCCCGCAAGCAAGCTTAAATAGTAATACAGGAACCCAAACATGAATCAGGTGTGGAGTGAAAGTGATTAACTAAACACAAACAGCTGTTACAAGCTAAAAGACTTGATAGCTGGAAGTCATAAACTGCACTGTCAAAATAAAAGCATGAAACATAATGGACGAAAAATCAAGACTAAATACAAATACAGAAAAAGAGAAGAGCCACAAAAACCCAAGCGCGGCGCAGACCTGCGCTCAGCATCATTACATTACCCTTCCCTTAAGGGGTGGACCCTAGACACCCCACCGTAACAACAAAGGGAGGAAATTACATAGCCCTCAAAAGGAATGACTACCAAAAACAGACCCCGGGAAAGTGGTGGGGATCCAGGCCTGGAGGGAGAGACACAAACCAAACAAAACAAACAAACATGATCACAAAACTAACCAAAAGAGGAGCCAAAAAATCAAGCAAAACAAGTTAAACAATAGATCAGTTCAAGTGGCCTCCCAGAGTCCTGGCTCCACCCGAGCATCAGGTGGAAAAGGTTGGGCGGCTTACCAGATCTCCAAAGCTGCGAAAATGGATGAGTGAGTCCAATGGGCGGTCTTCCAGGACTCAGAAGCCATCCAAGCAACCGAGAAAGCTTGGGCGGTCTCCCCGCATCTCTGGGCCAGCGTATCGCGGAGTACCACACCCCCCCTCCTGGAGGCGGCAGCTGGAACCAGTGCTCACTGCAGACCCCTGGACCCAGACGATGGGCACCCAATGAGGAAGATGGTGGGAGGAGAACCACGATGGACCCGGATGTGGACAGAGGACCCGCCGCAGCCTTGGATGTAGGCGCAACCCCCCTCGGTGACCCTGGACTGGGGCAGAGCTGCATCCTCAGTGGCCCCAGACTGGGACAGAGCTGCACCCTCGGTGGACCCAGACTGAGGCGTAGCAGCACTCTGGGAGGCCCTGGACTGAGGCGTAGCATCACCCTGGGAGGCCCCGGACTGAGGCATAGCAGCACCCTCAGCCGGAGGAGCTGGACCCACGAAGACCTTAGGTGGCAGACCAAAGCCCATGGAGACCTCTGGCATAGCTGGATGATACCCGGTGACCCTGGTGGAAAGTTCAGATAGAAAGGAAGGAGGAACAGGGTCAGGGTCACTGGTGGCAGTGGAATCCGGCGAGGCGAGCTCAGGTGCAGCTGACGGCAGCACCCGGCTCTCCCCACCAAGAGCCAGACAAGATCTCTCCAATACTGAAACAACGAAAACAAAGGAGAGTACTTGCCTGACCTCAAGTTCCACCGCCGCCCAGAACTCTTTTTTTTTTTTTTTTTTTTTTTTTTTTTGTTACTTATTTGTACCCGTAGGTAGACTTGGTTTGCAGTCTGGTGACAAGCCACCGGCTGCTGGTCGCTGCGTGCGCGAGCGCCCTAAACCTACATGTTTTTGGTGTGCGGGAGGAAACCGGAGAAATCCCGGAGTAAACCCGCGCAACACGGGGAGAACATGCAAACTCCACACAGCTCACTGTTGGTCGGGGGCTGGGATCGAACCCACGATCTCATGATCCCCGCGATCCCCCGGCCGAGGGTAAAACTGTGCTGCCACAGTGCTAAACCACTGCGCCACCGTGCAGCCACTGTTGATCTGGATGACGATGTCTCGGGCCCGGCCCCCTGGAGGTCCAGCTCGGGCTCTGCTGTGGCGGCCCCAGCAGCAGCCATGATGGACAATGCAGTTCCAGAACCCTCCTGGCAATGTAACCCATGCAAGTGGCTCGCCTGGCGTGGCGACAGGAGATCCGCTGTCTGTTGGTGCTGAATCCTGCATTGTTGAAACCCAGGGATGCTTCCTCGTTGGCGCAGGTTCCGGATTGCAGGCAGCCCTCTTCCTCTGTCCGGGCCATGGCTGCGGGGCTGGAACCAGGTTTTCCAGGGCTGCAGGCTCCCCCTCCATCCGGTGGCTTAATCCCGGAACTGGCAGACACTCGGGGGGCATTGGAGGAGACACAGAGAGAGCAGGTAAAGTCTTTGTGGCTGCAGCAGGTGGTGAGGACTCAGTGGACTGCACTAACTGAGCCTCATCCAAGGGAATCAGGCAAGGTAATTTATATGATGGTGAAATAGAGTGAAAAAATACTTGCCTGTTTTCCCAGGGTGCGGTGGTTCCTGCTATTCATTCTCTCTCTCTTGTGCGCCGAGCCATGACGCACGGAGGTTTGTGACAGAATACCCCGACCAGTGTAAAAACCCAGCGCAGAGGTGGTGCACGAGTGAGTTTTTTTGCTTCTTCTCCTTAGTGCTTTTTCCCCCTAGTCGTCCGCATGGATTTTTCCGTTTTTGGACTGAGCCCCGAGGAGTGTGGAGTGGCTGATCAAGCTGTAGTATTCGTTTCCAGGGCTCGGGCCACCAACTCCCCGGAGGAGAATTTCTTGCTGTTCCACATCGCTGTCAGGGTGCTCCAGACGTGCCCCGGTCTCTGGAAATATCCAGGGTTGATGTCGTTTCTCACCTTGGTCCACGAGTCACACCGACAGCTGGAGAAGATGACAGGAGGGGTCACTGGTGCTCAACCACAGCTTCCCACGACGCGCTCCTGGAGGTCCGGAGCCTGCCACTCGCTGACCGAGCTGGAGTTCTCCTCCCCCCGCCAGATTTCCCGTCCAACTCCTGGGAGGACAAAGCAGGACACCGAGGCAGCAGCGGACACCATCACCAGTCAGGTAAGTTCATCTCCATTCTCTTGCAATGTCTCCTGAGGTGATTAATCAGATTTCTGTGGAGGGGCTTCAGAAATTGTTACCTGCTGAAGCTCCCCAAACAGCTGCTGTCACGGCTCCTAATTCCCTGTCTTCTGTCTCCCTTCACTCTCCGCCGGCCCCGGGAGAGGATCGTCGGATTGCGGGAGGAGCAGGAGGAGTCAACCACTCAGCGGGAGGTTAATCCTAGGTCTAAGTTAGGGAAAAGGCCCGTCACCTCATCGGCGGTTCCTGATCAGACGTCAAGCCCGACTGCTGCTGCGGCGAAGCCCCCCTTGGTGCCAGCTGTAGTACTAGCAGATGCCCCTTCAGCTTCAGCCACAGTTCCTTTCGTTGGGTCGTCCACCTCAGCCGCCGGAGGGATTGTGTGTGCCACTCCAGACCTGCCCACCTCTGTGCCGTTCGGGCCGGCTCCTCTGTCAATCACCGAGGATCCTAGAAGATCTATGGGATGGAGAAGGAGGACAACCCGCCGTCGGCAGCCGCCAGCATTCAGACCCGGGAGGCCAGGCAAGTGGGTTTTCATTCAACCTTAGTCATTAAGGATAAGCCTTGTCTGTCCCCCGGGAGAGATCCTCAGGCTAGGCAGTCATCTGAGTGCTTTCCCCCTGCTGCTCCTATGATGAACTCATCTATTTCCTCTGTGTCTCCATCCCCTGCCTTGGAGTGTCCACAAGCCATGGAGCTTGATGACTGGGGGAGGAGGGAATGCGCGGTGCTGAAGGACTGCACCCCGCAGAACCACTACGACCAGAGGAGGAGTGCTGTGACCGACCGGAAGCGGGTGCCAATGAAGGAGCATTCCCCTGCTTCAGTCTCTTCAGACACAGTGCCACCCAGGTCTCCACCTCCAGACTTCATGTCGGGAGTATTACCAGCATTAGGGGCTTCACTGGAGGAGACCACGACTGCTGAGACCATCATGACTGCTGTGGGGGCCGCCATGGCAGAGCCATCCCCCGGACCTGACCTCCAGCCGATTGGACCCCAAACATTGTCGAAGTCCTGGACGGTGGTAGAACTCGAGCACAGGCAAGTAATCTCTCCTGTAGTTTACCTGTCAAGTGTTGAGAGTTCTTGCCTGGCTCTTGAGGAGGCAAGTCGGGTGCAGCCCCCAGCTGCATCTGAACTTTCCTCACTGGGCTCTGCCACTGCCAACAACCTTAACTGTCTCCATTCTCCCTTCTCCTTCGAGCTCCTTCTTAGGGTCACTGGAGAGGAGCCGCCGCAACCTGGGTTGCTCATGGACGAAGAGGAGGGTCCAGTTGTCCCGGAGGAGGTTGACGGGGGTGCAGCACACAACAGACTGGAAGAACCTACGCACCCTAAATCTCCAGAGTCCTGGACGGCGGTGGAGCCAGAAGTCAGGCAAGTGTGTTCCATTATGCTAGGAGTGTCAATATTAATGTCACACTGCCCGACTTATCGTGAGGTGGACCCGGGGCAGCTCACTGTAGCCCTCGGGACCACTACACCAGGCTCTGCCGCTGCCGGCGACCCTGACTCGGTTTCCTTTTCTCTCTCTATTGGCTCGGAGCCTCCGGCTGGGGTCACCGGAGAGCTGCTGGAGGCAACCGAGGATGTGAGAAGCATCACCTCCCTCGCTGGGGAGGCCACCGTGGGAGCAATGAGGCCCCCTATGGGGGTCACCGCAGGTGCTACGGTGCTCCAACCGGAGCCCACCGCGGGTGCAGCAGGACCTCAGCCAGGGTCCACCGCGGGTGCAGCAGGTCCTCAGCCAGGGTCCACCGCGGGTGCAGCAGAGCCCCAGCTGGAGTCCACCGCTGGTGCAGCCACGTCCCAGACCGGGACCGTCACTGGTGCTACAGTCCCCCTGCCCCAAGCCTCAAACGGCAGGGGGGCTCCTGTTCCTTGGTGTCGCCGCCGAGGTTCCCGAGTTTGGAGGCTGCCTCTCCGCCCTCCTCTCAGGTCCTGGTGGCTCCACCACACTAGTCGGCCACCTGAAGGACTTGGCTTATGGGTCGGGTGGCCCATCGGCCCAGGCAGGCCAACGGACACTATCCCACGGGCCACCTGCTGGACTTGGGACTTGGCCAGGCCTCCCGAGCTGCCACTCCTCACCATACTGGGGGCCTGGGACTCAGATCAACCCCCTGAACTTTGGACTTCGGGGGAGGGGGGTTAGTGTTCCAGGTTGTGGGTTGTTAGGAGGGGCTTGCTCTTCATTCTGTTTTTGTTCTGATTGTGTTTTCACTGGTTGCTTCCCTCCTAACTGGTTTTCCCCCACCTCCCACCCTGGGTTAGTATTTGTTGCTGGGGGGGAAGGGTTCCCTTGAGGGGTGTTGTTTCTTTTCTTTTTTGCTGATGGTACTGGGGTGTCTGACATCCACCCCCGGGGGTGGGGGAGCTGTCAGGAATCTGGGTTTGGAGGCCAAACCCGGTTCTGACTTATTGTGATGATTTGTCCTAGTTTCCTCCTGACAGCTCTGGCATGCCCCCTCCTCCTGTCAAGCACCATCAGCTGCTCTGTCACGGGTGCTCACACACATACATACACCCACACGCACAATGCACATGCTCCAGTCACACTCATTCACACGCGCTCTCACACACCGGATGCCAATCAGTTCTGCCCACGCATTCTCACACCGGCAATTTCTTTCCTCGTTAGCTTCTGGAGTATTTGTTGGCCGCTCCGGAGGGAAGAGATTGTTGGGGCATTCACCCTTGTTCATGGCAGCAAGCTCTCCATGAATGATGTATCACTCCCTTCACGTACTCAGCTCGACATCTCCAGACGATCAATTCCTGGGTGTTCGCGGCTGCCTCAGCTTCCAATCCTCTTCCACCAGACTGCTCGGTTCACCTCGGATTGCTCCAGTCCTGAAAGTGTCTTTTTGTTTCGCCTTTCTTTTCGTGCTGTTTGCAGCCCTGCAGCGCTAGGCTTATCGCCTTTCCTTTTGTGCTAACGGTCCTGCAGCACTAGGCTTCTTTGACCGGGCTGTAGAGCATCCTGTAGGCGCCTTGTATGTCTGGTGGCCTGGTCCTGTCATTACACCTCGCTGTATTTTTGTGTGCTTAAACTGAACTGATACTTGGTGATAGTTGGACTTGTTATTTCCTTTGTGTTGTTAATAAAGTGCACCATCCACTCTCGCTTTTGGGTTTTCATTCTCTTTCGTGTGCCGAGCCATGACGCACGGAGGTTTGTGACACATATGAGCAAAAATAAACTTTATTTTATACAGACACTACAATACATCTTGTCTTACCTTTGCTGTTTTGTCATTATAAATCATATTTGAGAGGCAACACACATAAACGGTGGTTGGAGCTGTTTGTAGCCAGAAAGTTAAGTCTACGCCATTGGCTAGCCAGAGGTGGAATCCTCGCTGGTACTAGCCATGCTGGTCATGCTGGAATCGATCAGTTCTGTTAAAGCAGAGTTTATCACAGTGGTCACCTGGCGGTTAGAGGAATAAGTGAAGATGGCCTCTCGTCTCTTTAGCCAGTTGCAATATTTATTTAATTTTACAACAGGTAACTCTCGAAAATTTGTTTACATAAGAAGCAGGCTAGTATGAGAGTGAGAGGTGGGGGTGGGCATTGTCACAGCTGTAGGGATTCAAAGTTGGTTAACCCTTGGGGGCCCGCTTCTGGCCTGGGGCTCCAAGCACTTGTCTGCCAGTACAGCGCCTTTGACTATTATAAATGTTATTTTATTAAATATAGCCGCAAGCTGCAATCGTCTGGTTCCAAGCAGGTGTGGACTTCAAGGTCTTGTATTGCCAGTGGCGGCCAGCCCATAGAGGGTGCCGCCCCGCTCTCCCTGACTAAAAGTTTCCCTCTTTTCCTTTCTTGTTTTTTTTTTAAAGTTTTTAATTATACAATGACTATTAATTTGAAATAATAATGCATTTGGAATTCTTTATAATAAGCCGTATAATATAAAATATTATTTGCATTCATGTTCACATTCAGAACATGAGTGTGACATTCAGCGTTCACTCACTCATGGGGCGACGGTTTCATTACTCTTGCCGTGCAGCAGCACCTAGCCAATCATATAAGGCAACGGAGAAATAATTGGCGCTTTGCCAGTCAGTGCCATCAAATGGTATTTTAGGGCTGTGAAAATGTCACCCAAAACAGTTACTATAGCAACCAGCTGCTGTAAAGTTGACAGCGGTGAGCACATAGATGCAGACGCAGCAGCGAGCTAGGCTAACTGGCTGTCGCTTTGCTTAATGATGCCTTTTGTTTTCCCTATCTGTTGTTTAAAACAATGCCATGTGATTTTTGGTGGACTGTAACAGGACTGAGAGACCTGAAGCATTTATCCTAAAGAATAAAAACATGAACTTCAAGAGTAAATGTGGACAACTTTGTAAAGCTAGCAATGCTAGGTGGAGTTAGCACAGCGGGAAATTACATAGATTTTTGAGATATACTGAATGAATGAATGAATGAATCTTTATTTATTTCAGATAGATTAAAAGTAAAGATTAAAAAGAAACAGAATAATATAACAAAGGTGAAAAAAATCCAACAAGGTCAAATTAAACAAAAACTCCTCTGATTATACAGTTCAACATAAGTTATCCGAAATGGGTGATGGCTGAAGCCGCAGCTTATATTGCCCACCCATGTTCCATCCAAGAATTCAAAAGAAAAACAAAACAAGAGCGATTACAATTCAGAACAAAGCTAAGACAAAATGTGACAAAAAAAAACAACTAAGCAACAACACAACACAGACTGGATATGACAATCCTTATGTGATTTTACATGTCATCTTAGATATATGTTTGGAGTATTTCTTCCTTTAGTTTTTGTTTAAATTGTCCAAGCGTTGTACATGATTTTAATTCAGGTCCAAAATCGTTCCATAATCTGACTCCTTGCACTGAAACACAGTGTTGCTTGGTGGTAGTTCTCACTGAAGGTTTTTGAAATATACATGTTCCTCTGAAATGATATTGTTTCTCCCTTATTTGGAACAACTTTTGGATATTTGCGGGCAGTGATAGATTCTTCACTTTAAACATTATTACTGCAGTTTTAAAGTCAACCAGATCTTTCAACTTGAGAGCTTTTAATTTAAGAAAAAGTGGGTTTGTTGGTTCCCTGTAAGCAGCTTTGTTTATTATTCTAATAGCTCTCTTCTGAAGCATAAAGACTGGATATATGTTTGCTTTATATGTATTTCCCCATACTTCAGTACAATATGTCATGTATGGGAGTATTAATGAATGATACAAAGTATACTGTATAATGTGGGTTGATTCAGCAAATATTTCGCTCTGTGTAGTATTGCGATTGATTTAGATATTTTACCTTTAATATAATTAACATGTGACTTCCAACACACTTTATTATCAATTATTACTCCAAGAAATTTAGTTTCAGATACCCTTTCAATCTCTACACCATTTACACTGAGTTTAGGTACTAAGTTGTTATGATGGTTGTTAAAAACTATAAATTTTGTCTTACTTAAATTGAGCGTTAATTTGTTTGAATCAAACCACAGTTTAAGCTTTCCTAATTCCTTTCCGAGTGTATCCAAAAGTTGTTCCAAATTGCTTCCATTGCATAATAGATTAGTGTCATCGGCAAACAATATTAAATCCATTTTTTCCAAGACTTTACATATATCATTTATATACATACTGAATAACAGTGGCCCCAAAACTGAACCCTGTGGGACTCCACAAGTAACCTTCAGTAACTGTGAGTTTTTGTTACCAACACATACATACTGATATCTATTCTTTAAGTAACTATTTAACCAGGACAGTGCTACCCCCCTAATACCACAATTTTGTAGTTTCTTTAACTCCTTGCACTCTGGTCAATTTCCCTAAAAACGCCTAAAAATAACGTACCCAAAGTAAATCAAAAGCTGTTCTTCAACCCTTTGCAGCATCTTCATAGGGTTGGTCTCATTTAAAAGAAAACACTTTGAATTTTTTGGCAAAACAGTCATAATCTCTCTAAGTGCTCCTGCCACTGAGTAACAGTCATCTAAACATACTGAACTTGAAGAAAATAAATTTCGCCTGGGTGTTTTTTTGGATACAAATGCTTGCAAATAACACACAGCTTCAGACACTTGCTGGAAAATGCAACAGAAATGTAGAACCAAGTGTTATCCAGCTGAGGTCAAAATTTTGTAACAATACCACAAAAAATGAATATATTACACAGCTTTTTTCTTAGGTTGTTCCCAGGCGTTTTTGAACTGTGCCAAATTGTGCCAAATGGCACAGTTTGGAAAAACGTCTGTAACTTCTGAATGATTCAATATAGAAGCTTCATCTTGGGCTCTAATGAAAGGGGACACTCAGGACTGTGTCTGTGTGTGTGTTGGGGGGGTTGTTTATTCATTCATGAATGAATGAATGAACAAACAAGTCCCCACACACAAAGAAGCATGCCACGTAAAAAAATGTGTGGCTTTTTTTTTACAAGAAAAAATAACCTACAGTGCACTAAAAATTATACTAAAATATTTGTAATGTAGAAGATAACATCCCCCCCCCCCCGCTACAGAGGACGGACATCGCCCATCGCTACATGATGGAAAGCGGTGACGGTGCGCCGCGGTCTACAACGCACAGTTGGACTAAAATATCTGCAATATATCTGCAATCCGCTGCAGAAGAGTAGCGGGGGGGGGCCTTCACAACATGACGGGGGGGCCGTTCGCAACATGGCGGACCCGGACTGCAGCGGTCCGGGTCCGTCATGTTGCGATAACGCACAGTTGTAATTTACCGATCGGTCAAAAGTCATTTGGATTACAATTTTCAGGGATAAAGAATAATTTAGCTTATAACACTTACCTGTCCACAACAGCAAAGTCGCTGGCGAACTTCTCTTCCTCATTGTCAGACGAACATGACGCTGGTCCGCTTGTTACGGACTCGTGGTTCTGGTCACGTGACCCGGTCAAACCATAATTCCATTATTGCGGTTTTGCGCTTCCATGATTGCGGTTTTGGCGAACGATTTTTCAAAACAAATAAGAACAGTAGTAAAAAAAAAAGACTGGCGAATGCCTGTGTGTCACCCAGCCTTACACAAAACAGCTTTTGAACTTCTGTGCTTCAATTGGCTGGCTGTATTCGCAGCCGTTGGTAGGCGGGTCCTTCTTGCTAGATTTTCAGTCATTGGTTCTTCCAGGTTTCAGAAACCCAATTCAAGGCTCTTATTAGTCGAATGAGAGGTCAATCACATCTAATCCAATCAAAGCACTCCTTTGGCTTTCTGTTCGCGGCTGTGTCTGTAGTGGAAGAACGGAAATGCAGCTTTTTTTTTCAATGCGCTCTAGGACGCAGCGCCCTCGTGCGCCCTCGTGCGCTCTAGGACGCAGAGATGTGTCCGCCCGCGGTACACCGGAGTGCAAGAGGTTAATAATAAATTGTGATCCACTGTATCAAATGCTTTTTTAAGATCCAGGAATACCCCAACTGAATACTCTTTATTTTCAACGGCAGTTGATATTTTTTCTATAAATTCCATTAGAGCAAATGCAGTTGTCCTCTTGTGTCTGAACCCATATTGCTGCTCACACAATAAATTATTCTTCATTATGAAGTTGTCACTTCTCTCTCAGAATATTTTTTCAAGTATCTTGGAAAATTGCGGCAATAGTGAAATTGGTCTATAGTTTGAAAATTCCCCTCTGTCACCCGTCTTGTATATCGGAATTACTTTAAGCTATTTTCATTGCATTGGGAAATATACCTGTTTGGAGAGACAGGTTACAAATATACGTCAGTGGTTTCACTAAGCATTCAATAATAGTTTTGACTAAGAGCATGTCAATACCATCACAGTCCGTAGATATCTTACTTTTAAATGATTTAACAATTTCAATGACCTCTCTCTCGTCTGTGTTCTTTATAAAAATGGAATCTTTTATAGCAGTGTTTTTGCTTATTGTATCACCCGTAGGTGCCGTAATGGGTATTTCTCGAGCCAAATTAGGACCAATGTTAACAAAAAAGTTATTAACCACTTGCGCTCCGTTGTTCCGCGGGCGGGCAAGTCTCTGTGTCCTATGACGCACGAGGGCGCACGAGAGCGCCCTCGTGCGCGCTTGGACGCATGACGCATGATGGTGGTGATGGTGATGTAGTAGCGTCCAAGCGCCACTCAAAAAAAAACTGCAGAGACAGCCGCGAACAGATTAGTTCATCTGATTGACCTCTCATTCGACTAATAAGAGCCTTGAATTGGGTTTCTGAAACCTTGAGGAGCCAATGAATGAAAATCTAGGAAGGAGGACCCGCCTACTGTGAACGCAGGAGCCAATTGAAGCACAGAAATTCAGGCAGGGTGAAGAGAGATTTACTGTTGCCACAGATGAAAACAAAGGACGCTGGACGAATCTAATACAGACCCAGCAGCATGGAGAACACCCACAAGTGGGACCTGCACTCATTCCAGCAGAATAGACGGAGGCCGACGACAAAAGTCGTAAATCATTCGCCAAAACAGCAATAATGGAATTATGTTGATCGGGATCCACGAGCGGAGCAGCGTCGCATTCGTCTGACGCGTGGGAAGAGCTGTTCGCCACGACTCTGCTGCTTTGAAGAGGTAAGGTGTTATAAGCTAAATTATTATTTATCCCTGAAAACTGTAATCCAAAAATGACTTTTGACCGATCGGTAAATTACAACTGTACTGCGCACAAAGTACGAAGTGCGTGCGCCGCGATAAACGGTTCATTTGCCGTGTTCGGACCGTGAACCCCCCCCCCCCCCGCTGCAGAAGAGGAGCGGGGGGGGGCGTTCACGGTCCGAACGCCCCCCAGTCCGTGGGGGGAAGCATATCAGTCTATTCCATCATGTAGCGATGGCCCTCTTCTGTAGCGAGGGGGGGGGGGCGTTCACGGTCCGTTCACGGTTCCCCCCCCCACACACACACACAGTAGCGAGGGGGGGGGAGCCGCTGTGAAAACACGCAAGGAGTGTAATCCGTCTGTAGCGAGGGCCGAAGTCGGTCCTTGGTAGCGGGGGGGGGGGGAACGACCCCCCGCCCACACACACACACACAGACACAGCCCTGAGTGTGACCTTTCATTAGAGCCTAAAATGAAGATTCTACATTGAATTATTCAAAAGTTACAGACATTTTTCCAAACTGTGCCATTTGGCACAATTTGGCACAGTTCCAAAACGCCTGGGAACAGCCTGAGAACAAAGCTGTGTAAAATATTCATTTTTTGTGGTATTGTTACCAAATTTGGATCTCAGCTGGATAACACTTGGTTCTACATTTCTGTTGCATTTTCCAGCCGGATCGGACAGCTGTGTGTTATTTACAAGCATTTGTATCCAAAAAAACACTGTGTCCAATTTTTTTTTCTTCAAGTTCAGTATGTTTAGATGACTGTAACTCAGTGGCCGGAGCACGTAGAGAGATTATGTTTTTTTTGCCAAAAAATTCAAAGTGTTTTCTTTTAAATGAGACCAACCCCATGAAGATGCTGCAAAGGGTTGAATAACAGCTTTCGATTTACTTTGGGCATGTTATTTTTTGGCATTTTTAGGAAAATTGCCCGGAGTGCAAGTGGTTAAATTCATCTGCAGGTGAAGCTGCATTCACACTCTGAGTTGTTGTATTATTTTTTGAAAAATTGGTTGGGTAGCTTGTATTTCTGTTTTTATTTCCAAGAATATTGTTAAGCATTGTCCATGTATTTTTAATATTGTCTCTGTTTTTCTCCAGTTCTTTACTGTAATAGTCTCTTTTACTACATCTCATTATATATGTTATTTTTGTATGTTTTATACCTCTGCTCTGCTTCTTTTGTCCTTTTCTTAAGAAAAGCTTTATATAATAAATTTTTCTTTTTACACGCCTTTTGTAATCCTTTGGTTAACCATGGCTTAACGACAAATTTATGTTTAAGCTTTTTCTTTACGAATGGACAATTTTTTTCATAAAGAGTGGTTACTGTGTTCGTAAATGTGTCGTAGGCTTCATTTACATCTGATACATAGACTTTTGTACAGTCCTGCTTCAGCAAGTCTTCTTTAAAAGAACTGATTGCATTTTGTGATTTGTATCTGAACGATTTTAAATTTTTTTTCTGTATTGGCCCCCGTGTGGCCATGGATAAGTGCAAAGGTTGGCAAATGGTCACATATCATTTATAAATAATCCACTTTCTATTTTCTTGTCAATAATATTAACAAACAGGTTGTCAATAAGTGTAGCAGTGTGAACTGTGATTCTACTGGGATGTGTTATTGTGGGATATAGACTCATACTGTACATAGAATTCATGAACTCTGTAATTACGTTTTGTTGATATGGATTTAGTAAATCAATATTGAAATCTCCACAAATTACTACCATTTTCTTACTAGTAATATTATTGTACAGCTCGACTAATTTATCTCTGAATGTCTCAATGCAAGTTCCCGGCGTTCTATATATACAACTTATAATTAGATTTTTTGTTTTATCTTGGTCAATCTCAACAGTAACACATTCTAAAATCCCTGGTAGTGCAAAGGACATTCCATTTACAAGTTTACACCTATACAGGTCATCAGTATACAGTGCAACACCACCACCCTTTTTTGAGATCTGTTAATATGAAACATCTGATATCCCTCTATTGCCATCAGGGGAGCCTGCTCTTCATTAAGCCAAGTTTCAGAGACTGTGATGGCTGTAAATTTTCTGTCTAGCTGTTTTAAATAGTCCTGAATCTGTGGAAAGTTTTTGTTAAGACTTCTGCTGTTGAAGTGTATTATTGATAGTTTACCATCTAGTTGCACTTGACTTTTGAATTGCTTTTCAGTGTAATATTCACAATGATTATGAATATTATTGAAAAAGTGGTTATCAGGATCAATATCATTCTCCATCTCTTGTAGTTTATGTTCAGCATAATGGCATATTTTCAGAGTTTGAATTTCCTCACTCTGTGTCTAATGACTTCCTTTGTTTGTTTTGTTTAGTTTTTTTTAAAGGACATTGACATGGTATGTCAAAAGAACTATTCTTGCTGTGTGTGTGGATATGGATTATCATAGTCTCTTAATTTTCTTAATCAGTGTTCATCTATATTTATTTAAGTCAGTAATCTCTGATTATTATACTCTTTGCTTCCTCAGGTGTTCCATTTAGTTTGATCCAAACTCTACAATTTCTTGTCCATGTTGCCTGTATCTTATTTTGTCTTTTCAGCATCCGTGCTTGCAATGCTACTTCAGCATTAGTTTTTGTTAGATGTTCATTTAGGTAAACTTCTGTTCCCCGTAGCTTTCTGGCCTGCCTCAGTATGTCATTCTTTACCCTTCTGTTCACAAAGCGCATCACAATTGATTTCTTTGTTTTATGTTTTATTATCCTTTCTGGGTAAAGCATGACAGGCTGAAATTGCATTTGCTTCGACTTTATATTTCTACTATCAAGGAACTGAAGCACCTGGTTTTCCAGGGAGACTGATTCGCCCAGGGGAGCATCCTCACCTCTCATTCCTGTTGTAGCATGAGCATATGATTGATATTTAATGTCTAATCCACTTATAATTAGATCATCCATACGAGAATATTGTTCAAGATCCTCGATGCATCGCTCCAAGTCTTTCTCCTTAATTGTTAATTTTAATTCTCGGACTTCTTCCATTAGCCCTAATATTTTAGCCTGCTGACTAGCCACTTTGGACAGTTCTTCTGACATGAAGTTCACAGATTTTTTTTATCTCTTCCATTTCCTCCTTCTTTGGTGGCATTTTTACTGACCTGTGGATAGTAAAACAATCTCTGCTGGTGACGCCAGTATCCGATCCGACCGACCTCAAATCTAGCTGGGCCTCAGCTAGCCCCCTCCGCTGCTAGTCCTGCTGCTTACCGCTGCCGTAACCGAGTTCCTGTCCAGCCGGGGTACCGGCAGCTCCTCCACCGAGTCCCGCCGCCGCTGTAGCCGAGCTCCGATCCTGCTCCTGTCCAGCTGGGGTCCCGGTAGATCCTCCGCTGAGCCCCGCCACCTACCGCCGTCTGCCTCAGGAGTTCCTCCGCCGCGCCCCGCCACTGCAACTGGGCTCCGACTCCGGCTCTTATCTGGCTGGGCCCCGGTGGACCTCCACTGGTCCCCGTCTCCCACCACCGCTGCACTTGAGCTCCGATCCGGCTTCCGTCCAATTGCTGCCTCGACTAGTTCCTCCGGTGATCCCCAATCACCGGGGACAGAATTGCTTCTCCGTTTCGGTGCTAGGTGCTACGAATAGCTATGGCTAGTCTATCTATAGCTATCAATCATATACTGATTGATGACTGAGCACAGATGGATAACCCACTTATTTATCTGTCATTCTGATGCCATTTCAAGATAATGAATCCAGTTGTGATCATCTAATAAAATTTGTTAACTTAGTGACAGTACAGTTACTGCACTAATTTTATATGTTTGCTTTTGACACACAGTTCTTCTCATAGTTTTGCATTTTCTCCGAGCCCATCTGTGGGTGGGTGTTCTCAAAAATTTGTCACTGTTTTCTTGTTAAATTGACGTTTCTTCTTTAAATTTACAATTACTTTGTGATAAATTTGTGATATTTTTTAACCACTTGCACTCCGTTGTTCCGCGGGCGGGCAAGTCTCTGCGTCCTAGGGCGCACGAGGGTGCACGAGAGCGCCCTCGTGCGCGCTTGGACGCATGACGCATGATGGTGGTGATGGTGATGTAGTGGCGTCCAAGCGCCACTAAAAAAAAAACTGCAGAGACAGCCGCGAACAGATTAGTTCATCTGATTGACCTCTCATTCGACTAATAAGAGCTTTGAATTGGGTTTCTGAAACCTTGAAGAACCAATGAATGAAAACCTAGGAAGGAGGACCCGCCTCCCAACGCTTTGAATGCAGTGAGCCAATTGAAGCAGAGAAGTTCGTGAGCTGTTTTTTTTTAAGGCTGGGTGAAGACTGGCTGCTGCAGCGGATCAAAAAAGGACACAGGAAGAGCACCACAGACCCAGCAGCATGGAGACCATCCACAAATGCAACCTGTGTGACAGGGAGTGCCATTCGTGGATCGGCATGTTCGGCCACAGGCGGTGCTTATTTTGTATTGGTTCCAGCAGAGTAGACGTTATGATTTTCTTCCATGGTCATCACAGACCGACGGAGGCTGACGATGAAGGCTGAGTGACACACACGCCTTCGCCAGTCTTTTTTTAATTACTACTGTTATTTGTTTTGAAAAATCGTTCGCCAAAAACCGCAATCATGGAAGCACAAAACCGCAATAATGGAATTATGTTTTGATCGAGTCGCGAGACCAGAACCAGAGCGGACCAGCATCGCGTTCGTCTGACAATTAGGAAGACAAGTTCGCCAAGACTCCGCTGTGAAGAGGTAAGGTGTTATAAGCTAAATTATTCTCTATCCCTGAAAATTGTAATCCAAAATGACTTTTGACCGATCAGTAAATTACAGCTGTGCGGTTCACGAAGTCTGAAGTTCGTGCGCCGCGGTACAAGGGGTTGCTCGCAGTGTACAGGCTGTGAACGCCCCCCCACCCCCGCTATTCTTCTGCAGCGAGGGGGGGGGGAGCCGCTGTGACAGCGTTGCTGTGGAAACATGCAACGAGTGTAATCTGTCATGTAGCGAGGGCCGAACTCTGTCCTTAGTAGCGGGGGGGGGGCGACCCCCCCCCCACACACACACAGACACAGCCCTGAGTGTGACCTTTCCTTTGAGCTGGATAACACTTGGTTCTACATTTCTGTTGCATTTTCCAGCCGGATCGGACAGCTGTGTGTTATTTGCAAGCATTTGTATCCAAAAAAACACTGTGTCCAAATTTTTTTTCTTCAAGTTCAGTATGTTTAGATGACTGTAACTCAGTGGCCGGAGCACGTAGAGAGATAATGTTTTTTTTGCCAAAAAATTCAAAGTGTTTTCTTTTTAATGAGACCAACCCCATGAAGATGCTGCAAAGGGTTGAAGAACAGCTTTCGATTTACTTTGGGCACGTTATTTTTTGGCATTTTTAGGAAAATTGCCCGGAGTGCAAGTGGTTAAAGTAAGCTTGCTGATTTGCTTAAATATTTTCAGTATTTACCACAGATTTTCCAACTTTTTATATGTAATTTTGCAACGTTTTTTCTTGCAAATTTACTTTGTGATGGTTTTCTCCTAAATGTCTTTAATTATCTTTGATTTTAATGAAATGATAAACGCTTCAAAATGATTAAAGATCCAGTAATTTTTGAGAAGACTATCAACAAGTTTTAATGAACATGGTTTATGCAGTTTTGTAATTTGACAACCATGCATTTCTCCTAGTTTTTGAAAATGATTTTAGTTCTACCCAATTGTAGCTTGAGGGTTCGGTTAGATCTAGAAATAAGGGAGTCGGAGGCGAGACTACATGCAACATGGAACTCCCCTTTATTACACAGAACAAGGGTTTATATACAAAGGGGTTGTGCCAACCTTACGCCACCCTAGGGAGAGGGCACTGCCACACGTACGCATACACACACATCCAACATTCCCTCCCCTCTTAGAAAAATAGGAAATCACACACACCATTAAAACCACCCAAGTTTAAAACCCAAATCACACACTAAGAACAAGGGAATTAACATATAATAAAACAAACCTATCACATTCACACTAAAATAATTCAACATGGACCTTGGCTCTATAAAACACAAAATAATCCCATATTAATCACACAGTCACTCACTCACATGCACACCAGCAAACAATATATATATATAAAACACACTTCATCAAATATGTACAGATATTTACACAAATAAAATATTCTCAGGTAACCTCAACGTCCCTGGGCAACCACCACCTTACGGAGGGCCTGGGCACCCCCACGGCATATGTGCCCATAGCCGTTTTCTCCCTCCATGGTCGATGCCCCCCTCCCTGGCAAAGATGTCTTTAATCGGAGGCCCAGGACAGCCCCATGGCGTCTGCACACACGGCCGTCATCCGCCCCCAGGATCAAAGTCCCTCTTCTTGGTAAACATGTCTTTAATAGCCATAAGGAGCTTCTTCCTTCTCAGCTCGCCGTGCCATTTGGTGCACCTTTTCTCCGTGTCTGACGAGCTGCTCCCGACTGCCTCACGCACCGCCATCATAATAATAATAATGCATCAGATTTATATAGCGCTTTATCATAGACACTCAAAGATGCTTTACAAGTAGATACATTATTCATTCACTCCAGACAATCAATGGTAGTGGCAAGCTACCACTGTAGCCACAGCTGCCCTGGGGCAGGCTGACGGAAACGTGGCTGCCAATCCGCGCCAACGGCCTCTCCGGCCACCACCGAACATTTATACACATTCATACCCAGTGTTATGGGCACTGGAGGCAATGCGGGTGAAGTGTCTTGCCCAGGGACACAACGACAGGATATCTGGGGAGAGCGGGATTCGAACTGCCAGCCATCGGGTTATTAGACGACCTGCTCTACCTCCTGAGCCACTGCCGCCCCGTCATGGCTTGAGACACTCCGGCCTCTAGTGACCACACCTCAGAGAGAAATGAAGTCTGTTCAGCAGCATCATCCGCTGTCTCGGGCGCCTCGCCATACTGTCCAGCGTCCTCGTCGCAGGCGCATGGAGCTCCAGCAGAGAGGCACTGTCTGACCTCCATGGCGCACGGCTGCTGTTGCTCACTCCCAGAGTCGTCTGTTGCCTTGGTACTAACGGTCTCGGTCTCCCACTGTTCAACTTTCAACAGCGGGGTTGGTTCCTGCTGCACCTCCTCTCTGCTGACTTTGTACACCGTGGGATCTGAACCGTCAGCACTGTGGTCCCACACCAGACTGGGCTCCACAGCTGGCCCAGTGTCTTCAGCGTCCGGGAACATTTCCATGACCTGTCAACTCTCTCCTTGAGAGCACAGAGCCGGCACTCCGGTGTCGGTGCTTTGCTGCGTCGTCAACGTACCCAGCTGCGGCTGCTGTCCCTCGGGGCCCTCGGAGATGCTCCCATCGGCCCTATCCTCTGACCTTGGCATCTTGTCTCCATTCTCGGTACCCTCCTCCAGGACGCACCGCTGCATTATCTACATACTCGGGTGCGGCTGCTCTCAGCGCTGCTCCCATTGGTTCCACTGTCAGTCTGCGGCTGTTCTCCCTCTGGGTTCTCAGCACAGTTCTCGTCGGCTATACCCCCCAACACAGACGCTACATTGCTGCTGTCAGTACCCTCCGTACAGGTGTCCCGCTGTGCTGTCTCTGGGTCCTGCGGTTGTTGCTCTTCCCCGGGGTCTTAAGTCCACATGGTCTCGCCCTCCTGTTGTGTAGCCTCCACAACCGGCTGCTGCCGTTCACCTAGCATGCAAACCTCCGCTCTCCGCAGGAAATCACACGTGGTCAGCCCAGTGCTAGCCTTAGCCGATATCTCGCGTATAGCTCCAGTCTCCCAGTGCTCAAGCAACTCCAGCACTTCTTGCAGTGATGGCGGCACCCTAGCCAACAACAGCATCCTAGTCAGCCAAATATCATTGGTGTCATGGCCCAGCTTAGCCGTCACCATGCCGTCCTCATCCTCTCCAAGTCCACACTTCCTAGTCAAGTTACGAAGCCTTGACAAAAATTTCATATGGGACTCGCCCATCCGCTGTTTAAGGCTTGAGACTGTTCTTGGAGCGAGTGTAGGAGTCTCCGCATGCGTTACTCATTTTTTCTAAAATAATTCCAATTTACCTCGTCGCCAAATGTTAAATCTAGAAATAAAGGAGTCGGAGGTGAGACTACATGCAACACGGAACTCCCCTTTATTACACAGAACAAGGGTTTATATACAAAGGGGTTGTGCCAACCTCACGCCATCCTAGGGGGCGGGCACTGCCACATATCTGCATACACACACATCCAACAGGTTCCCTAGCGGCTGGGAGAGGGAGGGTTATGCATCAGTATAGTCCACCTATAGGAACAAATGGCTCTGATAATAGTCAACTGTCCTTCCTTATCACACAGCAATAAGATGCTGATGATATACGCTGCTTCCTTCTCCTTCCTGATCTGTCTGAGCTTGGCAGTGAACCAGGGCTTATCATTAGAGTACCTCACCCTGGTGCGCGATGGGAGAATGCTCTCCTCACAGAAGTTGATATATGAGTTCACAGTGTCCGTGTACTCATTAAGATCATGTGTGGCTCCTTTAAACATGTCCCAGTCAGTTATTTCCATGCATGTGTTCAGATTCTCTCCAGCTTCACTGGTCAATTTCTTCGTGGTGGTCACAACAGGTTTAGTGAGTTTCAGTCTCTGTCTGTATGTGGGGATGAGGTGGACCATCACGTGATCAGATAGTCCGAGATGATTGTGGACTTCAGGAAAGTCACAACCCCCCTGCCCCCCCTCACCATCACAGGCTCTCCCATCACCATTGCAGATTCCTTCCGCTTCTTGGGCACCACCATCACCCGGGACCTCAAATGGGAGCCAACCATCAGCTCCCTCATCAAAAAGGCCCAGCAGAGGATGTTCTTTCTGCGGCAGCTGAGGAAGCTCAAGCTACCCACCAAGATGTTAGTGCAGTTCTACACGGCCATCATCGAGTCCATCCTCACCTCCTCCATAACTGTGTGGTATGCAGGAGCCACTGCCAGGGACAGACTAAGGCTGCAGCGCGTCGTGCGCACTGCTGAGAAGGTGATCGGCTGCAAGCTCCCATCTCTCCAGGACCTGTACATCTCCAGGACCTGGAGGCGTGCTGGCCGGATCATAGCCGATCCTTCACACCCTGGTCACGTACTGTTTGCCCCCCTCCCCTCAGGTAGAAGACTTCGGTCCATTCGGACTAAAACCTCCGGGCACATGAATAGCTTTTTCCCCTCTGCCATCAGACTGCTGAACATTAAGTGACTTATTGACTCTCGTGCACTATGTACAGCAGCTCAACCAGACTCATGACATTCATCACTGTTTTTCTGTTGCATTATCAACTGCACTGTGGTACCCCATATTATCTGCTACTTGCTAATTTATTTAAAACTGCCTTGACTAGTATTACTCATTATTACTATTATTATTATTATTATTATATGAACTGCTGCCTCCGCAACCCGGACCTCCGGAAAAGCGGTAGAAGATGGATGGATGGATGGATTATTATTATTATTACTTATTTTTCTGCACTTATTGCACGTTTTTAGTCCTTTAGTTTTTTAGTTTATCTCTTTATCTCATCATGTTTTTAATGTTGCAGCATGGCACCGAGACAAATTCCTAGTTTGTGTACTACATGAACAATGGCAATAAATCTGATTCTGATTCTGATTCTGATATACTGTTGTTTGAACTGAAATATGAAAAATTCAACTGCTTATTATATGTGCTGACCTTTTTTTAAATTAGATATGTGGCACCATTTTGAGCCATGCCAAGGAGAAACTTTGACTAAATATGGTTTATTTTTCAACCACAGGGTTCCAAGTTTCCAAGTGCTGCAACACAGATGGGAGATGTGTGTGGACTGAAGGGGAGACTATGTTGAAAAATAAACCATCCATCCATCCATCTTCTTCAGCTTAATCCTTTTTGGGTTGCGGGGGTGGGGTGGGGGGGTCTGGAGCCTATCCCATATTTTGTCAAATTTCACCACTATGAACTTTTCAGCCTATGAACTTTTCAGCCCCCCCCCCCCCCCACCACCACCACCACCATACTGTGGAAATCCTACCCTACCCTGGACAAGGCTAGACTTAAAACAGTTCTGTTTTAACTGATCAATGAAAATGAGGAGTTTAAGGATTGCAATGGTGCACTGGCTCCCTTTCAGGTTTTAATGGACAGTCATCTTCATGACACATTCACAGAGACTGTAAATCTTTTTAAAGAGGATAAAAAAACAACTTTTCATAGGAGCACCATGGTACAAGATTGCATGTTGGGAGTAACATGTTACAAAGTAACGCGTTAATGTAATGCCACTACTTTTGCAGTAACATGCTGCGTAACGAAATTACTGTTTAAAAATTCAGTCATGCATTACAGTTACTGAAATTTGATCAGATGCGTTACTCGTGTTACTCATTTTATTAATATGGATAGATATTTTTAGCACAAATAAACAGAAACTGACTCTACGTAGCTGATGCAGCCATCAGTCAGCGTGTTGCAAAGAGCCTCTTCACTGCTGCAGCCATAAATGGCACTTGCTTCTGTTGGGAAAAGATGATGCTACTTTGATTTGTGGAACTAGACAGATTATTTTTCCTTTGTCGTGGTTAAGGACAAAGGTATATTAGTGGGTTGGAAGCTAAGTGCCGTGTGAGGCCGACTGCAATCTTCAGAAGCACCTGAACAACAGCAAGATCAAAACTAGTGGTATACTATGCTAGCACTGTGTTATTAGTGAATTTACACTATCTGAACAGCCATGGTGGATTTCAAGCACAGGTATGCATCTGGACAGTCTGTGACCCAGCAAGAATTAAACCGACTGATTGCCAGATACGTTGTTACAGAATGAAGGTCTGATAACAGTCATTTTCCATCAGACAGCTGAGACTGTGATGCACTGAAGTTAAAACACATTTACTTGATACCTGGATAAAGATTATTCAAAAATGGATTTTGATCTCCAAAAGGAATTTACGGGACTGGATCATATCTCTGTCACAGCAGACATTTGGACTGTGGATAATGGACATTTTCTTTGGATCACTGCACATCAGATTAAATCCATAATATTAAAGGTAAGAAACATTGACAGCTTTATGCATTGTTGCCAACTCACTCTTCTGGAGTGATTCTCACATCTTTTTCCCTCTCCCTCATGCAACATGTATGCCCCTTCAGGGCAGAGGAAACGACCCAGGCGCTGAATTGTGATTATGACATTTATTAACAAAAATAACATAAAGTCCAAAAATAGTGCAGACAATACAAAAATGCAAAACAAGAATAACTTACTGAGAGGAGTGCTCCAGAGCCGCCTTAGCTCTGGAGGAGATGAGGATTAAACAGAGAAATACTCCAGGGAACATTCAATAGTGCTGCAATGAGAAAGTGGACAAGCAGCAAATAAATACTAGTGAGAAAATAACATAAATGATCACAGGTGTGGGTGCACCTGAGCGGAGGAAGAGGCAGCTATAACTAGTGATTGGGATCAGCTGGTAGTGATGACAGAGGAGCAGTTGGACTGGCAGTCTGCCAGACAACGCCCACGCAAAGTGCGAACCAGGAAATGCCTGACAGCTGTCAGCCAACAGAACAAATACAAAAGATGAACATAATCAAATACAGACTACATACTAATTACACATGAAACAAGACATAGCTGAAACAAACTAGAACATAAACAAAGAGAATAGAAGGCAGTAAAACAACTCAAAAAGGCATACCCCCCCCACAAATAAATATACAATTACAGAAAAAGCCATGAGGCTAGGTCCAGCAGAACCTCCAGAACCCAACTCGTGTGACAGAGCCCCCCTCTCAAGAGGTGCATCCAGACACCCCAGGGTAACACCAAAAAGAAAAAAAGCCTGCACCCCCAGAAGGGACATAACAATAACCCACCCAGGTGGGTGGGTGGTGGTGGGGAACAGGCTAGGAGGGCACGAAACAAAAATAAATCAGCTCAGGGCCCACACCAGTCAGAAACAAAAACTTTGGCCCCTGGGCCCAGGAGCTAAAGAGTTCAGGGGGGCGACCAAAGTCCCAGGCCAGCCGGACAGGCAGGCGGTTTGAGTTGGGTGGCCTGCCAGAGAATATAGCCCACCCGACCCAGTGGCCCAGTCTTTCAGGCAGCTGGCCAGAGTTCTTAAGCTACCAGGACCGGAGGGGTGACCCAGAAGGCAGCTCCCCCACTGGAAGGCCCAATGAGGGGAAGAAGGGCCAGAGGAGGAGGACCCCGACGGTGTCTGGTAGTGGAGGAGGATGGGTGACCATGACAACGTCTGGCAGAAGAGGAAAGGAGACCATGACGGCCTCGGGCTGGCCGGCAGCACCCTCGGTGGTCTCGGGTTGAGACATTGTAGCACCCGCGGTGGCTCCGGGCTGGAGCTCTGCAGCACCCATGGTGGCTCCAGGCTGGAGCACTGCAGCACCCTCGGGGGACCCGGACTGGGCCAACGCTGCACCCTCGGTGGACCCGGACTGAGCCAACGCTGCATCCTTGGTGGACCCAGATTGGGCCAATGCTGCACCCATGGTGGACCCCGGGCTGGGGGGTAGCGCCCATGGTGGGCCCATACTGGAGCGCAGCACCCACGTTGGGTGAAAGCTGGGGCGCAGCACCCACGAGGGTCCCTTATTGGGACACAGCACCCATGGACACTTAGGCCAAGGAGGGGGAACCCAGATGACAGCCTCAAGCAGAATGGAAGCTGCACCCGTGGTGGACCCAGCCTGGGCCGAAGCTGCACCCACGGAGGTCCCAGGCTGGGATGGGACACCCGCGACGACCTCCACATCGGGGGAAGCTGGACCTCTGGTAACCTCGAGTGGGGAACCTGGACCCACAGAGACCTCTGGCATGGCTGGAATGTTCCCGGCGACCCTGGGAGGAAGCTCAAACACAACACAGAGAGAAGGGGCATCAGGACCACCGGCAGCAGCAGCGGTGGAGCCCGGCAAGGTGAGCTCTAGTGCAGCGGGCGGCTGCACCCAGCTCTCCTCACCAAAAGCCAGGCAAGATTGCTCTAACACAGATAGGAGGAAAACAAAAGAGAGCACTTGCCTGAGCTCAAGCTCCACCGCCATCCAGGACTCCGACGATCTAGGCGATGATGACACTTCAGGCTTGGCCTTCTGGAGGTCCAGCTCGGCCTCAAACTCTGTCATATCATCATTAATGGAAGAAGAAGTAAATGACACTTGCCTGTTCTCCTGGTGTCTGATGTTGCCTGCTGCAGTGGGTGGAAGGTTGTCCCTCTCCATGGCTATGGTGATTATGGGCCCCTCTGAGGATCAAGGAGGAGCCGCCCCTGTAGCTACGGAGGTGGATGTAGCCGGGGAAAAATTTATGACCTCTTGGCAGCTGGAGGAGACATCGAGGGGATGGAGATTGCAGCAGCAGCGGAAGGAGATGGGTCTGACGTGACAGCCGGCGAAGAAGAAGAGGCATGAGGATCTGCTGTGGGAATTGTTGGGCTCGATGTCCGGGGAATGGCTGCTGAAGAGACAGGATTATTCCTCCAGCAGTCTGGGACGGGATGACGCTGTCGCTGTGGAGCTGATGGAGCAGGAATGGGCACTGGAGACTGGCAAGGAGCCGAAGCAGCGGAGCCCCGGGAGCACTTCCCCTTCGGCGCGAGCCCAGACTTCTCCAGGGAATTCTTCATCTTCCCGCCATTCTCGCGCTGCAGCGCAGCCACCAAAGTAATCCTATCCCTACCCTCAGCGTGTTCTGACAGCTGAGGGCACCAGCGAAAAGCTGCCTCCACAAGTCCCAAACAGCACAATGCGTCCTCCGGGGTGGAATATGTGCATGCAGTAGAGATTAGCCCATCTAATTCCATCAGAGCCTGGCAGCACTCCCGCCCAAGATGCATTGGGTCGTCCCGTCCACCTGCTGTGTCCATAAGTGCTTCAGACAACAGGTGAGTGAAGGAAAAAAAAAACACAAAAAGGGATAAATGCACAATTACAACAGCTGGGCCTTACACTGGTGGCACTATTCTGTCATGTATGCCCCTTCAGGGCAGAGGAAACAACCCTGGCGCTGAATTGTGATTGTGACATTTATTAACAAACATAACATAAAGTCCAAAAATAGTGCAGACAATACAAAAATGCAAAACAAGAATAAGTTACAGAGAGGAGTGCTCCAGAGCCACCATAGCTCTGGAGGAGATGAGGATTAAGCAGAGAAATACTCCAGGGAACATTCAATAGTACTGCAATGAGAAAGTGGGCAAGCGAAAGGAGGGAACCATAAGAGAAAGAGGGAACTATAACTAGTGACTGGGATCAGCTGGTAGTGATGAGAGAGGAGCAGTTGGACTGGAGGTCTGACAGACGACGCCCATGCAAAGCGTGAACCAGGAAATGTCGTCTGACAGCTTTCAGCCAACAGAACAAATATAAAAGATCAACATAATCAAATACAAACTAGATAATAATTACACATGAAACAAGACATAGCCAAAGCAAACTAAAACATAGTCAAAGAGAATAGAAGGCAATAAGACAACTCAAAAAGGCATAAAAAATACCACAAATAAATATACAATTACAGAAAAGGAGCCACAAGGCTGGGTCCGGCAGAACCTCCAGATGCCAGCTCGTGACAATTTCTCACTCCAAAATGAGGAAATTACTGGCAATTTCGTGTTGATTTTCTTCAATTTTTTCCACAATAAGAGTCGTGATTTGTGATTTCGTGATTTGTGATTCGTGATTTCCCCAGATTTGTGCCTCGACACAATCCTGTCTCGGAGGTCTACAGACAATTCCTTTGACTTCATGCTTGGTTTGTGCTCTGACATGCACTGTCAACTGTGAGACCTTATATAGACAGGTGTGTGCCTTTCCAAATCATGTCCAATCAACTGAATCTACCACAGGTGGACTCAATTAAGCTGTAGAAACATCTTAAGGATCAGTGGAAACAGGGTGCACCTGATCTCAGTTTTGAGCTTCATGACAAAGACTGTGAATACTTATGTACATGTGATTTCTTAGGTTTTTATTTTTAATAAATTTGCAAAAATCTCATTTTTTTTTTACATTTTCATTATGGGGTATTGTGTGTAGAATTTTGAGGGAAAAATTTATTTAATCCCTTTTGGAATAAGGCTGTAACATAACAAAATGTGGAAAAAGTGAAGCGCTGTGAATACTTTCCAGATGCACTGCAAATGTACAACAAAAGGAAACTAAGGCAAGGAGAAGATAAAGACAACCCAGAGATACAGAAAATATAATTTACATGAAACCCAAAAAGCAAAAGGAGGGATGAGGATACGGAAGACTCTTAAACAGACACAGGCAAAAATATAAAACACAACACCGAATAATCAAAAGTGCACAAGCTAAAGGAAAAAGACTAATAAGATCAAAACTGGGAATACAAGACCACTCACAAGTAGACAGACAAATAATAACCCACAGACCAAAATACAGAGATGCATGACATACAGAAAATAATGTTTAATAAACGGGGAGCATGAGCATGGGCTAAACCCATGCTCAGGATCATGACAGTGCCCCCCCCCCACCAAGGGGTGGAACACAGACACCCCAGGGCAACATCAAAAAGGAAAAAAGGACCCACCCACAAAGGAGACCCCCCCCCCCCCCCCGCCATCAGGAACAAGAAAAAAACAACCCACCCCGGCAGGGAGGAGGGGGAACCCATGCATGGAGGTACCGAAACAAAACAGAACAACAAGAAAAACACTCATGACCCATGACACTGAACAGTAGGTAGCGACAGATACCAGGAGAGCCAGTGAAAAGGGTGAATAGTTCAGGTGGTCACCCAGAGTCCAAAGACACCAGATGATGCAGTGGAGTAAGTCTGGTGGCGTACCAGAGTTCTTCAGCCACCCAAGCAAACGATGTAGTCCATTGGGTGGTCTCCCAGAGTTCCAGAGCCACCAAATTAGATGGTACCGTCCATTGGGTGGTCTCCCAGCATTCCAGGGCCAGCAGACCATGCAGCACGATGCGCCCCCTCCTGGAGGCGGCAGCTGGAACCAGTGCCTACCACGGACCGCAGGAGCTGAGAGATGGAAACCCGATGAGGAGGGTGACTGACCATTGAGAAGAACAGATGAAGAGCACGGCTGATCAGCAGGGAAACTAGATGAGGAGAGTGACTGCTCAGCGGAGACCTCTGATGAAGACGGAGAACTCACGATGACCTCAGCCGACAGTGGACAGCCCTCCACAACCTCAAGTGGAGACGGAGGACCCTCAACAACTGCGGGCAGAGGTGGAGCACCCACAGCGACCTTGGACGAAGGCGGAGCACCCACAGTGGCCTCGGATGGAGGGGGAGCACCCATGGAGACCTCTGGCGGAGAGGAAAGACCCACGGAGACCTCTGGCAGAGAGGAAGGACCTGCGGCGACCTCAGATGAAGGTAGAGGACCCGCGGTGACCTCAGGCAAAGGTAGAGGACCCACGGCGACCTCAGGTGAAGGTAGACAACCCGTGATGACCTCAGGTGAAGATGGAGGATGACCATCAGCGGACCCAGATGAGGACTCGAGCAGGGGAGAATGAACATACACCAGGTTGCTACCACTGATAGCAGTGGAGCCCAGTGAGGAGAATTCAGGAACAGCCAACGGCTGCGACTGGTTCTTCTCACCAAGAGCTAAGCAAGATTTCTCTAATACTGATATTGTGAAGACAAAGAAGAGAACTTGCCTTAGCTCAATCTCCACCACCGTCCAGGACTCTGGTGACTCTGGCTGGGACGTCTCGAACCCATTCATCGGGCGCTTCCACCCTGGCTCGGCCACCTCAGATGGGGAGGAAGAAAAATAACACCGGAACATAGTTACAGGCAGTGGTGGAGCTCGGCAAGGAGACTTCAAGAGCACAGGACTTCTGCAGCCGGTTCTTCTCACCATGAGCCAGGACTCGAGCTCCACTGCCGCTCAGGACTCCGGCAACTCTGCTGCGATGACCTCAGCAGCAGGCGTGATGGTGGATGCAGCCCAAGAACCTCCAGGTGTGGCGCCCGATGCAGGGGGAGCTCCAGGCGTGGCGGCTAAGGCTGGAGGTTGCCTCACTGAAGATGCTGGCCCCCGTACTGCTGAAACCAAGGGACACTCTCCTGTTGGCTCAAGTTTCAGTGTGTTGGTAGCGTTCTCCTCTCATCTGGGATGTGGCTGCAGGGCTGGAACGGGACCTTCCAGGGCTGCAGGCTCCTCCGCTGTCCAGCGGCTCCATCCCAGGACTGGCAGACACTCAGGAGACACAGGAGGAGACATGAGAGAGGCAGGTGATGAGCCGGTGGCAGCAGCAGGCAGTGAGAAATCAGCTAGTGTGGGCTGCAAATGCCGAGCCTCACCACCAGGAATAAGGCAAGACATTTCACTTTTCTGTGCAGGGAAATGAAAACACACTTTCCTTATCTCCGGGGTGCCATGGCATCTGCTGCTGAATGACCTCCAGACTGTCCTCCAGATGTGGCAACCGACCCTGTAACGAGTAAACCGTTGCAGTCGTCTTAAATAGACACAGAGAAAATGGACAAATGATTGGCAGGTGTGGATCACATGAATGAGGAAATAATCAGGACAATCCAACGCAGGTGTGACAGCCTGTGAGCAGGATTGACAACCGGAAGTGAATACCAACAGCTGTCACTAGGGCTGTCGCGATAACTGCTATTATGTAATACTACTCTATGGACACGCCTACCGCGGAGGAAAATGACCAACCGCAACAACTACGGTGTTCACTTTTTGTGTGTGTTGCTATATCTTGTTGTTCACTTATGGGCCCCTATTGATTATTAAATAAATTGCTAAATGAAGTGTATTTTTATTGCCAACAGCATGTTTGCATCCAGTACTCTAGAAGCTTCCCCAGCATACGGTGCTGCCGCCGTTTGGGGCACTCTCTCCAGACAGACTCCAGCAGGCAGTTAGTGGTGAAACTGTTTGGACTCCTTCATAAATACAGCCGTAACAGGCACAAAGCATGTCTCGAGTCCACACACCCCGTAGTTACTGCCACTGCTTTATGAAAATGATATTTTTGTTTGTTTGTTTGTTTGTTTTTTCTCACAGAATCAGCAGTTCATGCCTGTAGAAAGAGTGGAGCTCCACACAGTTGTCACACACGCACACAAAGTTGAGAGCGGAGCTGCAGCGAGACTCTCACAGCTTCCCTTATTTGCCACATAAATTATAAACCTTGTTTAAGTTACGAATCCACAGGGTCCTAAAAACATTTGCAATAATACCGCATACCACGGTGCTGAGCAGTCCACTGTCACCGCAGGGGAAATTCCTCTACCACGACAGCCCTAGCTGTCACACTGAGAGAAATAATGACAAGACAGCTAAATGTACAACAAAAGAAAACTAAGGCAAGAACAAGATAAAGACAACCCAGAGATACAAATAATATAATATACATGAAACCCAAAAGGCAAAAGTAGGGATGAGGATACGGAAGACTCTTAAATAGACGCAGGCAAAAATATAAAATACAACACCGATAATCATAAGTGCACAAGCTAACATGACTAATGAGGATAAAACTGGGAATACAAGACCACTCATAAGTAGACAGACAAATAATAACCCACCGACCAAAATAGAGAGATGCATGACATACAGACGATTAAACAGGGAGCATGAGCACGGGCTCCCTCCATGCTCAGGATCATGCCATACACTGTTAAATTACATGACGGCAGCGAGTGTTCATACCAATTGCATGAGAAGTTGTTCTCTGGTCTTGACACAATTTGAACAGAAGTTACTGGACACAGCAGAAAGACATTTTGGTAATGCACAAACACATCCAGCTCCCTGTCAGTCTACAGCACCTGTACTATGGAGACAGGCCTGCGGATCCTAAACTCCACTAACTGTGTCAGGTGTGCTTGATTTTTCCCTGGCATACACCTCCACTGGTAAAGACTGGTTAAAAAAGGTATTTTTTGACCTGTTGTATGGTCAAGCAGTCAGTGAAACCATGTCAGGTACTGTGGTATCACCATGCAAAAGATTGTTCATTTACCATTTTAAAAACCCCATTTATGAACTTTCCTGTTATATATTTTTGTTTTGTTTTTTTAATCTCTACAAAGACAGAAGTGAGCAGACTGGGCCCCATTAAGTTCTGTTGGTAATGACTGATTTTTATTTATTTATTTTTAATCCTTCCTTCATGATCGGGAGGAAAATAATCCTTTTATTGATGTTTGGCCATGACGTTACCAACCACGCAGCAAAAACAGGGTGTGAGAGTGAGTGGACATGACGAACACAACTTGAGAATTTTAGACTGCTACTCACCTACTGAAAGTTGGACCCAAAGCTATGAAGATTAAACAGATGGAGTGTCTGTCCTCAGCTGCTGGCAGCTGCTACAACTGTAGCACATAGCATTTTACTGCTAGCCAACTAGCCAGCTTCCAAAGAAAAACACCTGATCTCCATGCTAAGTTTGGGAGGAGCTGTGACAATTATCCAGGTGAGAGCTCTGACAGATAATCTTGTAAACTTGGAAAGATGACAGTGTTTTGGGGATTTCCATGGCAGTGATCCAGCTTATTTGGCTTCACAATTTCTGCATGATGCACACAATGTCACTACCCAGAGTGCCTTCCATAGTTCCATACAGAGTGCAGTTCAGGCCAAAAAAAGTACTGTTCACACTTTCTGCCGTTAACCGCGATCACAAAATTTGTCACCATTAACGGTGGCGAAGCGTTAATGGGCAATTAACACGATAATGCCAATACACCACTAACACACACACACACACACACACACACACACACACCTCTCAGGGAAGGTCTATGCCAGAGTACTGGAGAGGAGAGTCTGACCGTTGATCGAACCTTGGATTCAGGAGGAGCACTGTGGTTTTCATCCTGGCTGTGGAACATTGGATCAGCTCTTTACCTTCATAATGGACAGGATTTCAAGGTGCAGCCAAGGAGCGGAGGGTGTCATGTTCAGTAACCACAGGATCTTATCTCTGCTGTTTGCAGATGATGTTGTCCTGTTGGCTTCATCAAGCAATGACCTACAGGTCTTACTGGGATGGTTTGCTACTGAGTGTGAAGCAGCTGGGATGAGAATCAGCAATTCCAAGTCCAAGTCCATGGTGCTCAGCCATGTCCTCTCTGGGTTAGGGATGAGCTCCTGTCCCAAGTGGAGGAGTTTAAAAATCTCGGGGTCTTATTCACAAGTGAAGGGAGAATAGAGTGGGAGATTGACAGATGGATCGGAGCAGCATCTGCAGTGATGCAGATGTTGTACCGGTCTGTCATGGTGAAGAGGGAGCTGAAATCTAACGTAAAGCTGTCAATTTACCAGTCAGTCTACATTCCTACCCTTACCTGTGGTCATAAGCTTTGGGTAATGACCAAAAGAATGAGATCACGGATACAAACAGCTGAAACGAGCATTCTCTGTAGGATTGCTGGATTCACCCTTAGTGATAGGGTGAGGAGTGAGGAGAGGCTCAGAGTGGAACTGCTACTCCTCCACATTGAAAGGAACCATTTGAGATGGTTTGGGCATCTGATCAGGATGCATCCTGGACACCTTTCACTTGAGGTGTCCAGGATGCCTTCCGGACAACTCCCACTAGAGGTGTTCCCGGCATTTCCCACTGGGAGGAGACCCCAGGGGCAGACCCAGGACACGCTGGAGGTACTATGTTTTCCAGCTGGCCTGGGAATGTCTTGGTATCCTCTCTGAAGAGCTGGAGCAGGTGGCTGGAGAGACCGAAGTCTGGGCTTCTCTGCTTGAGCTGCTGCCTCTGCAACCCAGACCTCCAGAAAAGTGGTAGAAGATGGATGGATGGATGGATGGATGGATGGATACACTACTATACTGATGCCTGCTGAATATGGCATGCAGTGTTAAGTGTGGTGGTACTGCAATAGCAAGTAAGTTTTGTCCACATACACTACCGTTCAAAAGTTTGGGGTCACCCAGACAACTATTTTGTGTTTTCCATGAAAAGTCACACTTATTTACCACCATGAGTTGTAAAATGAATAGAAAATATAGTCAAGACATTGACAAGGTTAGAAATAATGATTTGTATTTGAAATAATAATTTTTTCCTTCAAACTTTGCTTTCGTCAAAGAATCCTCCATTTGCAGCAATTACAGCATTGCAGACCTGACATGATTGCACAAGGGTTTTCTAATCATCCATTAGCCTTCTGACGCAATGAGCAAACACATTGTACCATTAGAACACTGGAGTGATAGTTGCTGGAAATGAGCCTCTATACACCTATGTAGATATTGCACCAAAAACCAGACATTTGCAGCTAGAATAGTCATTTACCACATTAGCAATGTATAGAGTGTATTTCTGATTAGTTTAAAGTTATCTTCATTGAAAAAAGTGCTTTTCTTTCAAAAATAAGGAAATTTCTAAGTGACCCCAAACTTTTGAACGGTAGTGTACATACAGACATACACCAGCGATACAATGCATTTGGCATGCATTAAGCATGATGATACAGAAAGAGCAATAGCAAGATTATCATATAGAAACTTGCTGTACCAATTAACATTTTAGACATCTGCTGAGATGTTAAGTGGCTAATTTCAGTTACCCTGTAGAACGGACCGAGGAATCCCATGAAATCCTTTTTCTATTGTTGGATCAGTAATTTTATAACATCGTGTTCTGAGTTTTGGACATCAACATTATGAAAAAGTAAAGTAAAATAAAACTGAAGTTGGGAAATGTGGCATTTATAAATTATAGTCCAATAAGGGAATTATGTAAAACAGCAATAAAATACTAATAGTATGTAAGAACATGCATGATGGCCACCAGATGTCACTGTTCTTAGTTAGAATGAAGCCTGTAAGCTTGAAAGCCTCAGAGCTTCAATGAGGCTTCAGCCATCACTACTGAAGAGCTGTAGCATTTATTGTTGTTTAAAAGCAGCCTACCATGTACATTTAATGCTGTTACACAGTCTGTTAATGCTTAATTTACTCCTGTTCCGATCAACATGGAGTCCAGTGCACACCGCTCCCTCAGTCGCTCTCTTGCTCGACCACTCGCACAGAGCATCACCTAGGTTTCAATTAGAGTTCCCTCTGCTGGCAGACACTATAATTGCATTTAAAAATGAAGTTTGAAATATGATCATAGGTGATATAAATAAAAAAATAGATCTTTAGAAATGGACTGGCAGGCTGCACTGAATGAGGGTGGAGCCAGCAGTTGACCATCCCTGGCCTTTTTGCATAATATGCTCCTGTGAACTCAGGGAGCATAAGCTCCACAGAGGGGCTTAAATCAGGCTTTACCTGCTGTCCACCCAGCTGCTGTCCGGTGGGGGTACTCACAATTCTTCCAGCATCAGCATCATACACGTCCAAATTTTCCTGTCCGATGATACTCCACAGTGGGTGTATTATGGAGAGTAAGCAGTGCAGTCTGTCTTCATTTTCCCGTCCGACAACAGTCCAGTACCAGTGTGAAGAGAGAGCCACACTGAGAGAGCAACGGAGTGCATGAGATTGAATCCGGGGTGCGCTTGATTCTTGAACAGAAGTAACTGGACAAAGCAGAAAGCCGTTTTGGTAACGTATGAACACATTCAGCTCCCTGTCAGTCCACACTGCCTGGTGGAGGGAGACCCACGGATCCTCAACTCCTCTGATTGTCAGGTGAGCTTGATTCTTCCCCGGCGTACACCTCCACTGGTAAAGGTCTGTTAAAAAAGGTCACATTTGAGCTGTTTCATGGTCAAGCGGTCAGTGAAACCATGTCAGGTACTGTGACACCACCATGCAAAAGATTGATAAGTATATATACAGGGGATATAAAAAGTCTACACACCTCTGTTCAAATGCCAGGTTTTTGTGATGTAAAAAAACGAGATCAAGATAAATCATTTCAAAACTTTTTCCACCATTAATGTGACCAAAAACCTGTACAACCCAATTGAAAAACAAACTGAAATCTTTTAAGGGGGAAAAAAACCCATACAATAATCTCTTTGCATAAATATGCACACCCTGTTATAACTGGGGATGTGGCTGTGTTCAGAATTGACCAATCACATTCAAACTCATGTTAAATGGGAGTCAACACACACCTGCCACCATTTAAAGTGCCTCTGATTAACCCCAAATAAGGTTTAGCTGTTCTAGCAGGCTTTTCCTGACATTTTTGTAGTCACATCTTACAGTACAATCCATGGTGCACAGAGAGCTTCCAAAGCATCAGCGGGATCTCATTGTTCAAAGGTATCAGTCAGGCGACTGCTACAAAAAAATTTCCAAGGCATTAAATATACCATGGAACACAGTGAAGACAGTCATCAAGCGGAGAAAATATGGCACAACAGTGACATTACCAAGAACTGGATGTCCCTCCAAAATTGATGAAAAGACGAGAAGAAAACTGGTCAGGGAGGCTGCCAAGATGCCGACAGCAACATTGAAAGAGCTGCAGGAATTTCTGGCAAGTACTGGCTGTTCAGTACATGTGACAACAATCTCCCGTCTGGGATGGGAAGACAGAAGCCTTATCTAATGATGAAAAACATCCAAGCCCAGCTACATTTTACAAAAACACATTTGAAAACTCCCAAACCCATGTGGGAAAATGTGTTATGGGCCGATGAAACCAAGGTTGAACATTTTGGCCATAATTTCAAAAGATATATTTGGCACAAACGCAACACTGCTCATCACTAAAAGAATGCCATACCTACAGTAAAGCATGGTGCTGGCAGCATCATGCTTTGGGGCTGTTTTTCTTCAGCTGGAACTGTGGCCTTAGTCAAGGTGGGGGAAATTATGAACAATTCCAAATACTAGTCAGTGTTGGTACAAAACCTTCAGGCTTCTGGTAGAAAGCTGAAGATGAAGAGGAACTTCATCTTTCAGCATGACAATGACCCAAAGCACACATCCAAATCAACAAAAGAATGGCTTCACCAGAAGATTAAGGTTTTGGAATGGCCCAGCCAGAGTCCAGACCTGAATCTGATCGAACATCTGTGGGGTGATCAGAAGAAGGCTGTGCACAGTAGATGCCCTCGCAATCTGACAGATTTGGAGCATTTTTGCAAAGAAGAGTGGGCAAATATTGCCACAATAATCAAGATTATCAATATGTGCCACATTGATAGACTCCTACCCAAAAAGACTGAGTGCTGTAATAAAACTAACTAACCTGCACTTTTATAGCACTTTTCTAATCACAAAGGCCACTCAAAGCACTTTTCACTAGTACTAACCCTCTATTCTAAGGGCCTATAGGAAACAGATATCTAGGGACAATTTAGAACAGCCAATTAACCTAACATGCATGTCTTTGGATTGTGGGAGGAAACCGGAGCCCCCGGAGTAAACCCATGCAGCAGAGGGAGAACATGCAAACTCCACACTGAAAGGTTCCAACCCCCGCCAGCCTGGGGGTTCGAACCAGGAACCTTCTAGCTGTAAGGCAACAGTGCTAACCACTGCACCACCATGCTGCCCCAGAGGTGCTGCAACAAAGCCAAAGGTGCTGCAACAAAGTGTTAGTTTAAGGATGTGCATATTTATGCAAATAGGTTATTGTAAGTTTTTTTATTTTTCCCCTTAAAAGATTTCAGTTTGTTTTCAGCTGGGTTGTACAGGGGCGAAAATCCCATTTCACTGTTGGGGGGGACGGTAAACAGGAAAATCTGAGAGCTTAATTTTTGAGGGGGACATAAAAAAATGCCATTTTTGCCATGTTGTATGATACTTTCTCAATTGTCTTATATAATGATATTAGATAATTATGTCATTGTTCCTTATTAATCCATATCCTACCTTTCTACAGGTTTTTACACAATCAACCAGCAATACCAAAAGTTGTATTAGGTGGTCGGTGTCAATTACACTATATACGATCTAACAAAATGTCTTTGCTCACCATGAACACTGGTCTGATCCCCACCACAGCAACGTTACAAAAATTTAAAGCTCAAAATAAGCTCTAAAACTAGAACTAATACCTTAATGTATATATATTTATGTGTACGTATGTATATTCACTGCTCTTATTTTTATTTTTATTTTTTTTATCTTCTTAATTATTGCTCTGAGTGTTGCTATCCCTGCGCTGTTGCATTCTTGGAATTTCCCCATTGTGGGACTAATAAAGGCTTATCTTATCTTATCTTATCTTATCTTATCTTATCTTAATGAATAGCTAAACTGCATCAAACTGTTCTTCAAAAATATGTATTTATTAACAAGCAACAGCAAAACAAAATCTCAGTATGTCTTAAAACTAGGGCTGTCAAACAATAACATTTTTTAATCTGATTAATCATAGTGATGCTGTGGATTAATTTGCAGTAATCATGATTAATACCCATCCATTATTATGCTTCTTTTTGTGGAGGCAAAAAGACTCATGACTGAAGAACTGAACAAATATAGACAAAAATGCATCAGCTGAGTTTATGTAAAACATGCCGGTGTTATGCCTAGAATTTCATCCCATCCGCCAAAACTATAAAATATAACACTACAGCCAGCCTTGTAACCATTTGTGCATTTTTAGAAGTACCCATTATACATTTTTAGAACTAAAAATTGTTATTACCTCTTGTAAATTATCTTTAAATTATGTTTATTCCCAGACATTTTAGTGTTTCAAAGAGGGTTAGAAATCATAGTGATCCAACTCCCCGTTTTACAATCTTCAAAGTCGAGATTTTGCATTTTTGCATTGTCAGTTAAAAGGGTGATCATTTTTTCAAAGTATTTTCAAAGTGTATAGTTGCATTGATTTGACTTACACTAAACACCTGCTTGCAACGATGGGGTGCAATTCTCTGCACGCAAGCAATTCTCGGCATAGTTGTATTGACTTTTGACAGTATGGGATGCAATTCTATGAAATATCGCTTTCATGTTCTGTATGTGACTGCTGAAAACATGGACTGATAAATAACTTATTAACCGTTCACTTATTAAGCTTTCAAGGTACTTCCTTACCACTTAAGTAAATTTTATGATTTAAAATTTTGGTATTGTGTCTATAGACCAAGAAAAAGCTTTTGACCATTCTTATTTGTTTTCCACACTTAAAGATTTTGGTTTTGGCAACATGTTTTTGACATGGCTTAATCTATTATGTACTGGAGCTGAGTGTTTGGTAAAGATGGGAGCAGGACTGAGTTGGCCAATCCCTGTACATTGGGGAATAGGGCAGGGTTGTCTGATCTCGGGTCAACTGTATAGCTTGGCTATTGAGCCTTTGCTGTGCAGGTTGTGCACTCAGCTAGGTGGTTTGACCCTGCTGGGGCCCTCCAGTAGTTGTCGTCCACTCGTCTTGTCTGCTTATGCAGATGACGTCAACATTTTCATCACATCCCGTAGGGATGTACAGTGTTTGGTGGACACTTTATCTATTTATGAAAAAGCATCTTCTGCACAGGTAAACTGGGGCAAAAGTGAGGGTTTATTGGTGGGGCAGTGGACACATCAAGACATTCCTCATCTACCTGGAGGTCTTCCGTGGGGGAAAGCTGGTCTTAAAGTGTTGGGGGTGTTTTGGGTTCTGAGGGCTTTGAAAGCAAGAACTGGGAGGTAATAAAGGAGAAGGTGTGTGCTCGTTTTTCTAAATGGAATTCGTTGCTACCACAGCTGTCATATAGGGGAAGGGTTCTGGTCGCCAATAATCTGGTCGCATCGGCTCTTTGGCATAGACTTATTGCTTTGACACTGCCCAGAAGCCTGGCGGAGGAGATTCAGAGGGCCATCATGGATTTCTTTTGGCCTGATCGACATTGGGTGCATGTGGCTGTTCTCTACATGCCTGTTGTCGAGGGAGGACAGGGCCTGGTTGACATACAGTCCAAGATCACCTGTTTTAGGCTTCAGACTGAACAATGGTTCCTTTATGGATGTGGCCCCTGCTGGATGGACACTGCAAAACTGCTCCTTAGGAGAGTTGGCCACTTGGGCTATGATAAGCAGCTTTTCCTCATGAAATCTGGGGAGGTGAATTTTACTGGACTTTCTGCTTTCCACACATCTGTCTTGCATGCATGGCAAGTCTTCACTGTAGCCTGTATTCCTGAGGAGACACCAGGCATGTGGCTGTTCGAGGAACCATTGTTTTTCAATCATTTCATAAACACTCAAATACTGCAGTCTGTCAGTCTGCAGACTTGTTTAAGAGAGGTAGGCTGTACTAAACTTGGTCATCTGATGAAGATGTCGACCACGTCTATAGAAACGCTGAGGTGGAGTGCCAACATTACATCTGTCAGACTGGTGTATAGGGTGGTGAAGGAAGTGTGTGCTGCCCTGCCACGACCACTGAGAGCCTTTGCAGAAAACTGCATTCTTTCTGATCGATCGATCGATGCTAACGGTCTGGTACAAGTCTTCGAGGATGGTTGACTTCACTTTCCATGTGACAGTGCAAGGCAATAACATCATGGGCTGGGATTTGTTTTATGAACTGGGTTTCGCCATAAAAGATGACGCCGGGAACGAATAGTCTGGTTGTGGCCAGTGGAACCCTCCGGTTCCGATGGTCGATGAGGACGTTGTGTGGGATGAAAAGTTAATGGACACCACAGCGGTCAAGCAAGACCAGCTTCACTCAGGTTCGGTGCAAGAGGGTCTCAGTGCCGGCGCTCAGGATATGGTAGAGGGGGGTACCAAGCGTGGCGGCGAGGCACCTGCGTCGGCAAGTGACACCAATGTGCTTGCTCCAGATGCCTCCAGAGCTTGGCCGCAGGGGGATGGAGGGTCTGCAGCTACGATGGTGACCACTACGATGGTTTTAGAAGAGGTCGGGCCAGACCAACGAGCATGGAGGAACTGCATACTCAACAGCACCATGTTAAGCTGAGCCGGGCCCCATTGAGGGTTTTGGACTTGGTTCGGGTTTGGGGTGAAGAGCGTCCACGGCAAAGATGGGCTAAACGACAACCAGCAAAACATTGAGGGTGTCTGCGCATAGTGGCTAAGCTGGGCGCAGCATACTTCAGGTTGTCCGATGGCTCGTCGAGGCACGCCAATCAGCTTTGACGTGTCCGGGAAGAGGCTCCAGGTGACAAGGCTGGATGGGAGACAGTGCTGGTGGTGAAGGAGTTGAGCTCCATTGTCCGGAAGATCAGCCATTGTCCCAGAGGTCTGCTGCTTCCAGGGGCACGCTTGCTGAGGGGCTGCCCTGAGCTCCCCCATGCCGGTTCTACCTCTCCCACTCAAGGGAGTGTGTTGTAAATATTGAATGTTTATAGTTCTTATATTTTGACATGTATGTTATGACATGGGATCATTTTATATGTTTTTCTTTTGGTTTAGGAGCACGGCGTGTGATTTTAGTTTCATAAGAGGACTTTTTCTTTAGGTATGGGTGGCAGAATAATCCACCCCGCCGTGCGGGCTTTATGGTAGTCCACCCACCAGCCCTATTTTAGGTTGTTTTGTGTAAATATGTTAGGTCATTTTAGTAGATTGCTTTTCGTTATTTTAGTGCATGATTCGGGTCCCAAATGGGGGAGGGGTTCAATTGTGTGTGTGGTTTTGGACTTTTCTAAAGGAGGGGAGGATTTTGTATATAAAAATCACACATTATTGTGAAGTGTGGTGTGGTGACATGCACTTCCCATCACATCACGCCACCGCTCTATATATGGCAGAGGGCATCCATATTGCGGCCTCTTTGACGGTGCCCTCTGCCAGGTGCCTGCCATGTTACCGCATCTTTAGTTACATCAATAAAACTGTGTTTGCCAAGTCATCTTGCCTCATCCTTCACCCAGGTATTTTACCATACATAACAAGGTGGAGTGATACATCTTCTCGTTCGCAGAGAAGTTGGTTTAGGTTAATCTGTGTGAGGGAGTGAATAAAGGAGCTAAAGGTAAAGTCAGTCGTCCCCATGCTGTTTGTAACCCACAACCCTTGTTTAGTTACGTGACACTCAAGACACCACAAGAAGAGAGTGTTAACACTGGTTGCTCCGGGCTTGTGGAGTATGTTCAAGTTTGCTGGGGACTTAACGAGCAGGCTCCTCTGTGTTTCTGCATCTCTGTGACTGCCCAGCTAAAGCTGAGGTAACCTAAGCTAGCAGCCCCGGTGGATGTGCTACAATAATCACAGGCTTTGTTTCCCCTCAATTATATGCCTCCAGGTAAACAATGGACGACAATTGCAAGGCACAGTGTTCACCAAAGTGGACATTACTTTTTTTTCTGCACCTGTGGATTGTCACCGCTTGCAGCTGTGCTGTGGATGCATAGATCTACTGGGGACTGCTGCATGGTAAAGTTGTTCATGTGTTTCTCTGGACATTGCTAAGCTAATATGGGAAAGACAAGATTGTGCATGGGCACGTTTGAAACTTTCACTTCCAAGCTAACAATTCTACGTACAATAACATTAACCATGCCCAGTAACTTTTGGAATGAACTGCCTTTTTATGCTGGCTCTGTCCGTAACCTGTCTCAGTTCTGTAAAGGAAATGTCCCTCATATTTTTATGGGAGGTGGAAAGGAAGACTTTTCAAAATGGTGCAGATGTTTTGGAGTGATTGTGGAAGCTAATCCTGATGCTAATGAAGACAGTTTGGCTAAGCTGTTACCTACATGCTTGGGTGGTGCGGCTTTTAGTTATTGGGATAGCCTTCCTGACACAGCACAATCTTACTACACACAGCCATGAAAGAAAAAACTTAAAGCTGTTTTTGGACAGACTACTTATCTATCTACTTTCCAAAGCTATATAAATGCACACACTCGTCTACCTGGTGAGGCCCTTTCAGTTTTTGCTGCTGAAATTACCTGCCTAGTGGATGAAGCCTTTCCCATATATGGACAAAATGCTAAAGCTGGAGAAAAATTCAGACGCTCTATTGCTGGAATTGAGCCATATTTTCAGTTGCGCTATCATGAACGTGGTGGTAAGACACTGGATGAGGCTCTTAAGTTTGCAATGCAGATTGAAACTGCTCATCATGCCAGCAAAGTGTTTGCAACTTCAAACCCTCTACAATGCTTTCCAATGTCACCTGATTCACCAGCTGTCTCCAGCGTGTCACCTACTCACTTACCTGCATCTTCACCTTCTCTCGGGCTTCAGTCTGCAACATCAGATGATTTCAAGAGGATGCAGAAAACAATTGAAACACTTTCAGGCAGAGTAGAACAGCCACAGTTGGAGGTACAAAGACATCGTCGAGATGCACAAAGGCATCCTTCCCCAGAGTACAGATATCATAATCGGAGCCCTTCTCCTGACTGGGGGGAGAGCTAATCGATGTTATGGTTCTGAAGACAGAAAAGACATTCTTTTTATGTTTGATGCTATACTCATCACCATTCCTACAGAGCAGAAAGAGACAAAAGGGACCTGCACAACAAATGGGATTCCCATGCTCAATCTGGATCATCAGAACACCACTCACGCAGGTCTGAATCACCTAAACGTTACTACAATGACAACTTTCCATCATCTCGAGATGATGGAAAGTCCACCCGCCTTGGATGTGCTCCTGAACGTCATGAGGACATTCCCTCTTATTGCTCTTCTAGTCCTGGACGTGTGCATTTCCATTCATCTTCATTTACCAACATCAAGCCAGATAAACTACAAGTAGTTGACAATGAGGGCCACTTGCCAACTACTGACTCTACCCAGGCCAAAACAGACATTAAGGCTCCACCTGCTAAACCCACTAGAGATACAGTGGTGTGAAAAAGTATTTGCTCCCTTCCTGATCTCTCATTTTTTGTATGTTTGTCACACTTAAATGTTTCAGATCATCAAACAAATTTAAATATTAGACAAAGATAACACAAGTAAACACAAAATGCAGTATTTAAATGGTGTTTATTATTAAGGGAAAAAAAAAAAAATCCAAACCCACATGGCCCTGTGTGAAAAAGTGATTGCCCCCTAAACCTCATAACTGGTTGGGCCACCCTTAGCAGCAACAACTGCAATCAAACGTTTCCGATAACTGGCAATCTGTCTTTTATTACAGCACTGTGGAGGAATTTTGGCGCACTCAGCTTTGCAGAATCATTGTAATTCAGCCACAGTGGAGTGTTTTTGAGCATCAATCAGAATCAGAATCAGAATCAGAAAGAACAACCACCCTTTTAAGGTCATGTTCCAGCATCGCAATCGGAGTCAGGTCAGGACTTTGACTAGGCCACTCCAAAGTCTTCATATTGTTTTTCTTAAGCCATTCAGAGGTGGACTTGGTGTGTTTTGGATCACTGTCCTGCTGCAGAACCCAAGTGCGCTTCAGCTTGAGGTCACGAACAGATGGCCGGACATTCTCCTTCAGGATTTTTTGGTAGACAGCAGAATTCATTCCATTTACCACAGCAAGTCTTCCAGGTCATACCATTACTGTTGGTATGATGTTCCTTTTCTGAAATGCTGTGTTACTTTTACGCTGGATGTAGTGGGACACACAGCTTCCAAAAAGTTCAACTTTTATCTCATCAGTCCAGAGTATTTTCCCCAAAGTCTTGGGGATCATCAAGATGCTTTCTGGCAAAACTGAGACAAGCCTTTATGTTCTTTTTACCTCAGCAGTGGTTTTCGTCTTGGAAGTGTGCCATGTAGGCCATTTTTGCCCAGTCTCTTTCTTATGGTGGGGTCATGAACACTGACCTTTACTGAGGCAATTGAGGCCTGTAGTTCTTTCTTTGGATGTCGTTGTGGGGTCTTTTGTGACCTCTTGGATGAGTCATTGCTGCACTTTTGGGGCAATTTTAGTCGGCCGGCCACTCCTGGGAATGTTCACCACTGTTCCATGTTTTCATTATTTGTGGATAATGGCTCTCACTGTGGTTCTCTGGAATCCCAAAGCTTTTGAAATGGCTTCATAATATTTTCCAGACTGATAGATCTCAATTACTTTGTTTCTCATTTGTTCCTTAATTTCTTTGGATCGTAGCATGATGTGTAGCTTTTGAGGATCTTTTGGTCAATTTCACTTTGTCAGGCAGGTTCTGTTTAAGCTATTTCTTGATTGAGAACAGGTGTGGCAGTAATCAGGCCGGAGTGTGGCTAAAGAAACTGAACTCAGCTTTCCAAGGATGTGATAAACCACAGTTAATTTATGTTTTAACGGGGGGGCAATCAGTTTTTCACACAGGGCCATGTTGGTTTTGATTTTTTTTACACTTAATAATAATCACCTTCATTTAAAAACTGCATTTTGTGTTTACTTGTGTTATCTTTGTCTATTTAAATTTGTTTGATGATCTGAAACATTTACAGTATCTCCCAAAAGTGAGTACACCCCTCACATTTTTGTAAATATTTTATTATATCTTTCATGGGACAATACTGAAGATATGACACTTTGATACAATGTAAAGTCGTCAGTGCACAGCCTGTATAACAGTGTAAATTTGCTGTCCACTCAAAATAACTCAACACTCAGCCATTAATGTCTAAACTGCTGGCAACAAAAGTGAGTTCACCCCTTAGTGAAAATGTCCAAATTGTGCCCAAAGTGTCAATATTTTGTGTGGTCACCATTATTTTCCAGGACTGTCTTAACTCTTGTGCTTCTCCACCTTCCCTTTGAGAATGCCCCACAAGTGCTCAATAGGGTTTGGGTCTGGAGACATGCTTGGCTAGTCCATCACCTTTACCCTCAGTTTCTTTAGCAAGGCAGTGGTCGTCTTGGAGGTGTGTTTGGGGTGGTTTTCATGTTGGAATACTGCCCTGCAGCCCAGTTTCCGAAGAGCTTCTTCAGTATGTCACACTACATGTTGGCAGAAAACGGGAAACTACCACATAACCCAAGTGCAGACAGAGTCAGCACACGAACCGTGACAGTTGCCCCTGTTCACGACGCGGATTCTAGACGCGGTGGAACATCGTGCCCCATCCCACCTGGAAGGTCCACAGGACCGCCACAGGTGGGAGGGGGTATGCCGTCGTTGCCGGGTGCCTTGCCAGCGGCCAAGCTATCAATGGCCTTGCTGAGTTCGTCGATGGTTGGCTCGGCGTCAAGTTCGTCCATGGATGGCAGGCAGTCGATGGCATCAAGGGCTGATGGTGTCATGGTGTTCTGTCTGGAGTAGAGGTTGGAGTAGTATTCCACCCATCTCTCCATCTGCTTATTCTTTTCTGTGATCATCTGCCCAGTGGAGGATTTGAGGGGGGCCGTCTTGCTCTGAGCCGGACCAAGTGCTTTCTTGATGCCATCGTACATACCACGGATGTTCCCTGTTATGGCAGCGGTTTGAATGTCTTGGCTGAGCTGAGTCCAGTACTCGTTGGCACAGCGCCGAGCAGTCTGCTGAACTTTGCTTCTCGCAGCCCTGAGAATCTGGAGATTCTTCTCGTTTGGGTACTTCTTGTACTCAGCAAGTGCTGAGCGCTTGGCTTCAATGACGGGGGTCATCTCGGTCAACTTGGCATCAAACCAGTCCTGTGACTTCGAGGTCTTCCTCCCAAAGGTAGCCAAGGCTGTGCAGTGGATGGTGTTTCGCAGCTCTTCCCACTTCTGCTTTGCAGATTCTCCTTCTTGTGGTACACCAAGTTCCTTCTCAAAGGTGGAGGCAAACTGCTCAACAAGTTCTGGTTGAGCCATCTTGCTGGTGTCAATCCATGCCTTTCCAGGCTGTCTAGCATGATGGAATTTCTTCAGCTGCAGCTTGACCTTGCAACACACTAATGAATGGTCTGTGTCGCAATCTGCACTCTGGAACGAACGGGTGATTAGCATGTTCTTCAGTGAGGTGCGCCTGGTCAGGATCAAGTCCAGTTGGTGCCAGTGCTTTGAGCGCGAATGTTGCCAGGAAACCTTGTGTTGGAGCTTGGTCTTGAAGAACGAGTTTGTGATGCACAGATCGTGATATGTGCAGAACTCGAGCAGCCGCTGTCCGTTGTCGTTCATTCTGCCCACGCCAAAAGGTCCAAGACAGGAGGGCCAGGAGTCGTGGTCAGCACCCACTCTGGCATTGAAGTCTCCAAGGAGAATGAGTTGTTCAGAGTTGGGGATGATCCTGACAGTTGTTGCAAGATTCTCGTAGAACTCGTCTTTTGCCTCTGGTGTGGCTGTCAGTGTTGGGGCATACACACTGACGAGGGTGACTGGGCCTTGAGTGGTGTTCAGGCGGAGGGTGAGGAGTCGTGCAGAGCCAGTGCTGCCCGGTTCCACCATCTTCAGCAAGGTGTTCTTCACTGCAAAGCCCACTCCGTGTTCCCTGTGTTCATCACTGCCCTTTCCCTGCCAGTAGAACATGTAGTCCTTCTCTCTCAGTGTGCCTGCATCAGCCAACCGTGTTTCCTGGAGAGTGGCAATATCCACTCCCAGTCTCTTCAGCTCATTATTGATGATGGCAGTCTTCCTGGTGTCGTTGATGTCCTTGAGGTTAGCAGTGAGTCCTGTCATCATAGTGCAGACGTTCCAAGTTCCCAGTTTTAGAGTTGGTCTCTTTTGTTTTATTGTCTTGCCTGGTGCGAAGGTTCTCAGCCTGCTGTTCGGACTTCTCCTCATCCCCATGCACCCAATGAGGAAAGCAAGCTGTGGCGGGACAACACCTTATTGGCTGGGGGCTGCCCAGCTTGAGGCGGGCGGTAGCTGTCCAGTGAGATCTGATGATCCCTCCCACCGTTGGGAACAACCCCTGGCGCCGCGCTCTACGCCAATTGAGCAGTGGCTTATAACCGGTAACTGTCATTCCTCGTGTTTTGTCTATGCCAAAGGCGAAGCTGGAGTGTCCTCTCCAGTGATCCGGTGTTCTACCTTCCAGCGTTTGGCGTGGGTAGGATTCAAGCCTGGGCAGGAAGATATGGAGGACAAGATGTTGCCCATGCAGCATGTCCCCCCTCTCCACGTCACTGATGAATCCAAAAGAACAGCAGGGCTGCTACAGTTTGGCACCAGCGCCGTTGCAGGAGCTGCCAGAATGATGTTGAGCACAACATAGAACTGCCTTAGGGGCTCCGACTCCGGATTTTTCCTCAGGAATGACTCCCGAAGCCTTTCCCGTGACCGGGTATGCCGCAAGGCAGCGGAGGTTTGAAATCAGGGTTTACCTTCCCCTAGATGGGCTACCTTCCCAGGTTGACGAGCCACCATCTACCCGAAGCATCTGGTTTTAAGGCGCCAGAGATCCGCCCTCGCCCCTTCTCCTATTAGTAAAAGCAGTTCCGCCGGGCTTATAGACTAAACCACACGGGCAGGCTAGGAGTTGGACTTAGTTGTCAGAGGCTTTTCGAGACGCACGCCATAAGGAGCATTTTATGAGCACTGGGAGCTTAACCCCAGTGCCGCTCCTGGCTATGACAACCTTGGAACCAACCTTGGAACCAAATAACGGGCACAGAAAACAACCCTCAGACTACAGAGGAATGGAAAAAATAACACACGTCGAAGAGCAGCGATAACAGTTCCAAAAAAGTCCAAAACCCCAAACACAAAGCATCCCCAATTATACAGAGGAGGGAAAAACAGGGATGACGACAGGCAGAGCATAACGAAGTAAATAAAAAACAACCACAAGTTCAGACGGTCTGCCTGCGTCCAGCGTCCAGATCGCCAATAGGGGGAAAAGAATTCTTTCAGGCGGTCTACCCCAGTCCCAGGCCCAGAGAGATGGAACCTCCGGTGGCCAAACCAGGTCGCCCATCAGAAAGTACAGCACGTTGGATGGCCGACCCAGAACGCCAAAACGGCAAAAAAGTTTCCCAGGTCAGGCCAACAGGACCACAGGGGAGAGTTCGGAGATGGCCTCCTAATGGCGAGGAGTGACAAGGGAGAGCCGAGCCGATTACGGGAAACCCCTGCGGCACCCGATGGAGGGAAAGAGGAAATGGGAAAAGGATGAGGGACCAGTCCGGCATCGCTCAGCGAAGGATCTGCAGCTCCACCTCCGAACGTCACCAGAACAGGCGCTGTCCTCCTGTTGGACCCCAGGTGAGCCCGCGCTGCACCCACGATGGACCCCGATCGGATCGCAGCTGCACCCACGATGGACCCCGACTGGGTCGCGGCTGCACCCACGATGGACCCCAACTGGGTCGCGGCTGCACCCACGATGGACCCCGACTGGGTCGGAACAGCACCATGGACGACCTCCAACCCCGAACTCGGAACCTTCAGAGCTGAGACCAGGACCAACTCATCACCGGCGACCCTGGGAGAAGGCTCAGGGGAGGGAACAGAACCGGAATTAGGATCACCGGTAGCAACAGAACCCGGAGAGACAAGTTCGGATACAGCGGACGGCTGCACCCGGCTCGTCTCCCTGAGAGACAGGCAAAAATGTTCCAGAGAAGAAAGAAGGAAGACAAAGTAGAGCACTTGCCTGATCTCGAGTTCCGTCGCCGTCCAGGACTTCGGCGAGCCAGGCTCAGGACGAAGAAGAACGTCCTCTGGCTCCCACTCGGCTACGGCGGGCTCCGCAGCCGGCATGATGTTCTCCACAGTCTCAGGACCCTCCAACGCTGATGTCCACGCCAACGACCCGCACAGCGTGGTGGCAGGGGATTCTCGGCCTGCTGGATCGAACCTCTCCTCCATGGAGACCCGGGGACACTTCATCGTCGGCGCAGGGTCCAAACTGCGGTCCGCTCTCCTCCTCTGCCCATGACGTGGCTGTGGGGCTGGAACCAGGCTCTCCAGGCCCGCAGGCTTCCTCCCCGTCCGGCGGCGTAGGCCTGGCGCTGTGGAACGCTCAACGGAAGGAGACACAGAGGCAGCAGGTTCAACATTAGAGGCTACAGCAGGTGGAGGGAGCTTGGGGGACTGCAAACCCCGAACTCCACCCCCAGGAGTCAGACAAGGCAAATCACAAGAACGAGGGGAAGAATGAAATTGCACTTGCCTTTCCTCCGGAGGGCCGATGGTGCCTGCTGTAGCGGGCTGAGCTCTTCCCTTTCCCCTCCTGATGGTGATGGAATGCCCCCCGGGAAGACGAGGAGGAGCCACCTGCATAGGATCGGGGACGGCAGCAGCTGTTATGCCCCGCTTATGGGACGCAGGAGCATCAGCTGAAAGGGAGATGGAGTCTCTCCGACGACCTGGCACTGGATCAGGACGGGGTTCTCGCTGAGGCTTATTTGGAGCATGGCGACAACGTTTACTGGCTGATGGCAAGACGAAGATGGGACCAGGAAAACATGGCACCTGGGCTGGACGGGTAACAGGAGCTGAATCCCGAGGCGAGGAGCGGGGATGCCTCTCCGTCGGCCTCCAGCCGGGGTTACCCTCCAGTCCGCGGATCTCCACCCTTGTCGGGGACGCTGTACTCGGGGGAGAAGGTGAGGGTTCCTTGGCCGCCTTCTCGAGCGCTCTCTCGATCAACTCTCGTTGCACCACAATCCACGTCACCCTCTCCTTTCCTTCCGGAAAAGAGGTGAGGTGATACTTTAATAAAGTCCTCTGGGCAAGAAACAGGTAGTCGTGTGCCGCATGGGTGGGCATGAGGAGACGGGCCTTGGCCAGGTAGCCATCTATCTCCTGTAACCATTCAGGGTAAAACCCACGCTCGACAGCGGACATATTAACACCATACAAGCCCAAGCAAAGGGAAAAAAAACTCAAGCCCACGGCAAACTCATGGTGACCAGCGTCTCGTTCTGGCTGTGACCTACTGTCAACGATGGCCCTCACGAGCCACCAATGAGACACCGAATGCCAGCCGATGAGTTTGCATAATTTATTAACAAAGGACAAAAGACAAAATAACGAGCCACGGGAGGCAAAAACACAACTAAGGTTCAACTCAGATACAGGAATACAGATACTTAGGAAATACACTTGCAGGAACGGATGGTAGATGAAGGAATCTTCCACGAGGTCGCAGCCCTGAGCAAACAGAGCTGCTCCCTTAAATAGGGTTTGACCGATTGATCAGCTGATGGAAATCATCGGCTGATTGGGATCCAGCCGTCCCGGGGAGCTTGGCTTCTGACAGCCGGAAACGCCGCCGAAACGCTATCAAAATAAAAACCCGGAGGCCAAGAGGTGCGCTAGAGAAGAGAACGGGAAACTACCGCACAACCCGAGCGCAGACAGAGTCAGCACACGGACCGTGACACCCTATTTCTCACTCCAAAATGAGGAAATTACTGGCAATTTTGTGTTGATTTTCTTCAGATTTTTCCCCACAGTAAGAGCTCTCAAGGCAGGATAAAGCAGACTAAAAGCACTGACTGAAACAGTCTGTTTTCAGCCTGACATTAATAAGCCCACAATGTAATCCATTAATTATCTTGCAATGTGTGCAAGATGATTTAAGTATGCATTTAAAAGTAATGTCAAAGTTACTTTTCCAAGTAACGAGTTACATTAATCATGTAGTAATTGGTAAGTAGCTCAGTTACTTTTGAAAAGAAGTAACTAATAACTGTAATTAGTTACTATTTTTTAGTAACTTGCCAAACACTGTGTATAACTCACTATAAGAACCTCCTATTAGACTATATTAGTCTGGAGAGAATGTCTGCCTCCTCTAAAAAACAATTAGCCTAATTTAATCCTCTCTGTTCCCCCTTATTGATTCTACAGTATACAGTGGTGTGAAAAATTGTTTGCCCCCTTCCTGATTTCTCATTTTTTTGTATGTTTGTCACACTTAAATGTTTCAGATCATCAAACAACTTGTTCAGGTCACTTTGGCTCCCGATAGGCCTGTCCACCAGGAATTGTCCACAGTCTGCTCCTGTGCTCGGTTTGTGACATTTAATTATTCATCTACCTCCTTTAGCACTTTTGATACTTGTATTAAGTGTTAGTGTTTTACATTTGCATGAGGTGGGGTAAAGCAAATTAGAACTGTGGAGATTTCAAAGTTTTAAAAGCACCACAAGTTGAGAATGATCTTCTAGATCTTACTGCAGCATTTGTGACCCATTCACTCATGGAGTTGGGAGAGGATAAAACTTTGTGAGCATTATGCAATTGCATGTGAGGGTACAAAACAGTGCCATCCAGGCAGGATGTTTGCTGTGATAACTGACATCTGATTGGTATCAGTGTTGTAAACATCCCCAAAGGAACCACTCAGTGTTAGCCTCAACAAAGAAAGCTCAATTTGGCCATTTCCTTATTACCCTATCCTGATGCAGATTTGGACTTTATCCATCTGGCCATCATCTGTTCCCTTTGGATGACGTCAAAAACCTTTTTATCAGATGCAATTCTTACACTCCACATGGCTAAGCTGACAATTTCCTGTGGAATGTATTCCATCTCAGTTTTGGGAGAAATGGCTTCCTTCCCTCTTAACTTTATACTTCCCCTCTCATTAGGCCTGATTTATTTTCTTTCTGCAATCTGGTTTCTTCTTGTTTTTGAGGTAATCAAATCATCCATAAATTTAGTTAAAGAACTCGCTGACTACACTTTTCCCACAATTTAACAGCTCACACAGGTCTTAATGAAATTGGTCAAACTTTCTTTAATTATTTAATTATTGCAGCATCATTTTGAATCATATTTTGCCACCTTGAATCTCTTAAGTGGGTGGATAATAGGGGTGGGGAAAAAGATCAATTTGCTGTAATATGAAATGCTTGGCATTTGATCTTTTTATTAATTATATATAGGTGCATCTCAAATTAGAATGTCATCAAAAAGCTGATTTAGTTCAGTAATCCATTTCAAAAAATGAAACTCCAGTATCTCATAGATTTATTACACACAGAGTAATTATTTATTTAAATTTGATGGTTATGGCTTATAGCTCATGAAAACCCCAAATTTGGTTTCTCAAAAAATTAGAATACTACCTAAAATTAATTCTAAAAAATTGAATTTTAATAAAAATGTTGGCTGACTGAAAAGTCTGTCCATGAACGCACTCAATACCTGGACGGGGCTCCTTTTGTATGAATTACTGCATCAATGCAGTATAACATAAAGGTGATCAGCTTTTGGCACTGCTGAGGTGTTATGGAGGCCCAGTTTGTTTCCTTCAGCTCATCTGCATTGTTGGGTCTGGTGTCTTTCATCTTCCGCTTGACAGTACTCCATAGATTCTCCATGGGGTTTAGGTCAGGTGAGTTTGCTGGCCAATAAAGCACAGTGATACCATGGTCATTAAATCAGGTTTTGGTGCTTTTGGCGGTGCCAAGTCCTGCTGGAAAATGAAATCAGCTTCTCCATAAAGCTTGTCAGCAGAGGGAAGCATGAAGTGCTCTAAAATTTCCTGGTAGACGACTGCCCTGACTTTGGACTTGATAAAACACAGTGGACAAACACCAGCAGATGACATGGCTCCCCAAAACATCACTGACTGTGGAAACTTCACACTGGGCCTCAGGCAGCTTGGATTCTGTGCCTCTCCACTCCTCCTCCAGACTCTGGGACCCTGATTTACAAACGAAATGCAAAATTTACTTTCATCTGAAAAGAGACCATCTGCAACAAAGCCCCCTCCAAACTCAGAGCATGCTAAGAAGACAACACAGTTGACCGCACTCCCCACGTGCAGATACATGTATCACCATGGAAAACAAAGACCCCCTGGAACATGAGACACTGAAGCCCAGGCATGTGACCCCATCCTGCTACCATGATGGTCCCAAAACTCCACCGAGAAGTGACGCCCAAAGCTGGGAAATCTCTGAGAAGAGCAGAAAGGACCACACCAGCATACCATCCCACGGAGGACTGAGAGCCTCCAGCTACCAAAATAAAAACAGCTGTACTGAGTTGAAAAGACTGAAAATTTGTATGAAACAGATATTGACAGTTTTACTTTGGGGACAAAATTTGACATTGAATGGGGGGGGGGTATAATATCGCAATACTTAAGGAATCAAAATTTGTGACAGTATGGCATTGTGACACAAGTATTGTAATAAGTATTGTATTTTGGGTGTAACGTGAAATATCTGCATGAGCTATTGGGGCTTCCGTAGTCGCTGGAGTGTGACGCCACTGTTATGTCCTTAAAAGGATGAGGAGGCGAGGCGACAGTTTATGTCTTTTATTAGAAGAACAGGGACTGGGCAGGAGTCACTCCATACAGGTTAACGGTCCACAGTGAAAGAGACAGATCCGCTTCCGCTGTGGACTCTTGTACTCCCCGTGACGCCACCACCGCAAAGAAGGGGCGTCACCTCCCACTTCACCCAGGGTGTCATAGTTGGTGAGCGTGCGCCTACTCCTTCCTGTTGTTTTCCTCTCTGTCATCAATGCATCTGGGTGAGGAGAGGCATCTGTCACTTCTCATCAGCCAGTGTTTAAAAGGATCGACTCTTCAGTGCACGAACGCTGACTTGTCTGGGTATACTGCCTAGTAGACTGCTCTCAGCTAGCTCAAATTAATTACAGGTATAACTGGTAACTCACCTGTTTCTCTCCTTATCTCTCCTCAGGTTGCTGCCACCATGTGGGTGAGTCTCCGAGGCCTGCGCGCGTTCGCCTGTCCCATCATCTCCGCTCAGCAGCTTCATCTCCACCCGGTCAGACACCCTCAGCTCACCAACCCTCATCCTGCTGGCTCGTCTATTCTCCCCGCTGGGGTCCTGCCAGTTCTCCCGTTATTCCACGTGAGTGGTTATTTGGCTTGCCCACTCACCCTGTCCCCTTCCTCTACTCACGGCTCTCGTGTTCTCTCTACAGGCCCGTTCCTCTGGCGAGTGACGTTTTCTCTAGCCGTGCTGTGATATTGCTATTTAATAAAATCCTCAAACATGTACAGTACCCAGTGTCCAAGTGTTCCTCTGTTGTTGTACTGTGTGTGTGGGCTATTCTGAGTTGTAATCATGACAGAGGGCACTCAGGGCACCGCCATCTTGGTACACCCAACTATATACAGTACATAATATAATATCCAACATTCCCCCACCACCACCGAAGAAAACAGCAAGCACACTAATTGGGCTCTCCCAAAATTTACAACCCAACTCATACACTAAACATTAAAATGTACAAAACTATCCATGCACACAATACAGGCCCTGCGGGTTATTTCACTACTTCACTCATTACAGTCTTTCAACATAAAAAAGGGCCACGAAGAAAAAAAATCAATCCCAAAGTCATTACATACATTTTCAAAACACTTCAAGCATTACACAATAACAAACAATATGTACAATAACCTAATGACGGTGCCAAACCCCCACCCCAGCACTCCCACCCCATAGCATGGGCACTTCAAACACTCACAGTACTGGGGAACATTTGCATTTCACACTTAAGTCTTTGTCTAAGCATTCACACGGCTGTGTTTTAATTTCAACACACACACACACACACACACAGAGAGTGGAATCACACAAAAGGCTACGTGGTTTCAAGGCTAACTCAGTATTAACTCCAATATATCATAACGTAACATGATACCAAATAACACAATATAGCATACTATAACATACCACTAACCCCACCCCCCCTTTTCAAGTCCTACTACCGGTTCACTGAAGGCCCCCCTCTGGAATGTCTGTCAGGCGGCTCTCTCCCAGAGCATCTCCACCACTTCCACTCTGGGGACAAGCTGCGCTGGCGTTTCTTCTCCCCCACTTGCCGCACCTTGTTTGGGTGCCTCCTGGATCCATCAGATAGTTGCAAATAACCGTCCTCGCAGGCCTTTACCACCCGCAACTGCCCGCGGTCATCATGGGGATCCTGTGTTCTGCAGACCCCTCCAAGCTGAGACTCGACCCTAGTGCAGACCTCGTCACCAATTGTTAGGGGAGTTCTCACTGGCCTTCCTGGTCCACGACGCCGTGACCGGGCTTCTTTTCAGTGTCGGAGAGTTCCACCGACCTGGTCCAAGATCTGCCTCGGATCCTGCTGGGATGTCTGGGAATCATGCCATTCGGTCTCGCACCGTTCTCTTTCATTTTTGATGTTGAATCAGCCACGGCAGCGTACGGTTCTACGGCAGCACTTGGCCCAACTCCGGAACTACAAGGTGCCTGCTCGCTGGCTCTACTCACCACTGCAGGTGTCCGTCTGTGCCATTCGGGTCCCTCATCCAGGGTACCGCAAACTCTGGCACTGGACCCTCCCCGCGATGGTGCTCCATAGTGTTGGTCCAGCCCGTCTTGACTTAACCCAGGCCAATCACTGTCTCACACTTCATTATCCTCCACTGATGGAAAAGGCTGGTCCCACAGCCTGCAGCCGGACCACTCCTCTCCCACGCCGCGGGCTATTGCGAAACCCAGCCCATGGAACATGTTGCATCCCATAATGTTTGAGCCTTCAGTGGACACCACAAAACGAACATCACACATCGCCGCAGATTTGTACCTCGACGACAGATGTAGTGAGCCCACGATGTCAAAAGGGTTACCGCCATAGCCATAGCAGGTTGCATCCAGTTCACTTACTCTGTAATGTGGGAAGAATTCCTTCACCGTAGGCCAATTTAGCAGAGAAATTGATGATCCCGTGTCCAATAACAACGGTAACACAACTCCATCCAGTTCCACATTGCAAAAAATTTGACCGTCTGTGCTTGGTGAAACTGTATGAATCACCGTAGGTTCATCTGTGGAGGGGCCCCCTCCTGGTCTACAGTCTCCTTGTTCAAAATTTTTACAAGCCCTGGCGAAGTGGTGGAACAGACCGCACTTTCCACAGCGCTTCCCTTTCGCTGGACAGTCCCTCACCTTGTAGCGGTGCTTAGCGGACCCACAGCCATAACACCTTGGCATTCCTGGGGCGGACCTCACTTTGACAGCGGCGGCATATTCTTCATCACCCGGAATAAATATATCTACATATTTATTCCATCTAGCTACAATACTCCGCACTGTGTGTTTATATACTCATATATTTATTCCATCCAGCTACAATGCTCCGCACTGTGTTTATATATTTATATACCTAGCCCATCTAGCTACAATGCTCCGCACTGTGTCTATATGTATATATATATGTGTATATATATATATATATATATATATTAATATGTACATATGTATACTCGCTGCTCTTGTTTTTTCTCTTGCCTTCTGATTGTTGCTCTGAGTGTTGCTATCCCTGTGCTGTTGCAATCCTGGAATTTCCCCATTGTGGGACTAATAAAGGCTTATCTTATCTTATCTATCTTATCTTATCACTCTTGCCGTCATCGCTATCCAGATCCATGGCCATTGCCTTCCACTGTCTCTTGTCCGTTTGCAGCTTCTCATCTTTGCCGAGATTTTTCGTCAATTTATCCGCTGCCTCGTACTGCTGTGCTAGCTCCATGGTGGCAATCAGTTAGTTTCCCGGTGAAAGTCAGGAGACTTGGCCTGGCAGAGGAACTGAGGACATGTTCCGCCAGTTGGTCGCCGACCATTTCTTCCTCCAAAACACTGAATCGGCACTCTCCAGCCAGTTGGTGCAGGTCGGCAACAAACTGCTGCATCGACTCCCCTGGCCGCTGGCACAACTGTCGGAACTGGATTCTTCTAACAATAATGTTTTCCGGGGCGCAAAAATAGACAGTCATTAGCTGCACCACATCGTCAAACGTGTCATCTCCTCCTAGAGTACTCAGAATTCTCTGGCCTTCCATTCCCAAATTATGGACCAGGGTAGCCTTAGCACACAGCTTTTTGAGCTCTCTGTGGTCCAGAGCGACTAGATAGTTTTTAAAGGCTGCATACCACCTGGCCCAGGGCACGGGCGGCTCCCCCGGAGCCTCCAGAAATGGCTGAAAAGCGGCAGCAGTTCGCTCCATACCTTGAATCCTCGTCGCCAAATGTTATGTCCTTAAAAGGATGAGGAGGCGAGGTGACAGTTTATGTCTTTTATTAGAAGAACAGGGACTGAACAGGAGTCACTCCATACAGGTTAACGGTCCACGGTGAAAGAGACAGATCCGCTTCTGCTGTGGACTCTTATACTCCCTGTCCCACTACACCCAGGGCACTCAGGGCACCGCCATCTTGGTACACCCAACTATATACATAATATAATATCCAGCAGTTACGAGGTGCACCCTGTCCCTGTATATATGGGTGGCAGTCCCGCCAGAAGTTGTTGGTTAGTTGGTTATGGCTGATAGTAGCTGGTTGATGGACATTATCGAATGTGATCATTGCAAGCTGTTACAAGTTGCAGTGTATGGAGCTCTTGGCTACTAATAGATTTACCGTTAGCACAAGTGGAGTACTGTGGTTAACATGACATGGTGTCAGAAGATACAGACGAAACCCCAAGCGAATATGGCAAAATTCGGATTCCCGGAGCAGTTTGACTTCTCACAGCCAGCAGAGTGGCCGGTGTGGCGGCTCTGATTCAATCGTTTCTGCATAGCTTCCAAGCTCAACAGAGGTCCTGGGACAGTTCAGATTAACTCCATCCTGTATGCTATGGGTAAGGACATGGAGCCTATCCACGAGTCCTTCATGTACGACAGTGAGCACCAAAGTTTGTTTGATTATGAGACTGTGATAGCCAAGTTTGATGAGCACTTTGTACCTAAACGCAATGTCATCCATGACCGTGCATGCTTCCATAAGCGTGCCCAGAGGCCGGGTGAGACTGTTGAAGCCTTTGTAAGGAGCTTGTATGAGCTAGCCCACCACTGTGAGTTTGGAATAGCTAAGTACGAACAAATAAGGGACAGGATCGTCATTGGTATTTTGGACAAAGAGGTGTCACAAAAGCTACAGCTAGAGGCAGAACTCACCTTTGAGGGAGTCATCCAGATTGCCAGACAGAGCGAGCAGATTAAACTGCAAAATGTTGGCACCAGCGATGTCTTCTCAGTGAATGCAGTGAGACGCAGGGAGCAACCACATGCAAAAAGGGGCAAGGATGGACATCAGGACAACCCAAAAATAAGTGAGTCAAGATCAAATGCATTTACACAGTGCAACAGAAAGCATGATAAAAATGTCCATTGTCCAGCTTGTAACAAAAGATGCCGCAAGTGCAATGAAAAGGGACACATTGAGGCTGCATACAAAACCAAAATGCTGAATGAAGTGGTGACACAAAAGAGCTCAAACAGCATGGACTTCTTTTTGGGGGCTGTAATAGGGCTGGAAATTACCATTATAGAACAGCCTGGTTCAGACGAAGAATGGTGAGTGACCCTGCCTGAAAACGGCAACCCAGTCAAGTTTAAGATCAACACTGGGGCTGACATCACCATAATGTCCCAGCACACATACAACAGCCTTCCCCACAAGTCTCACCTTTCCAGGACAAGACCAAATGCCTCCAGCCCGGGAGGTGAAGTAAAATGCATCAATAAATTCCTAGCAGTCACTTACTATAAAGGACAAAAATATTCATACTGGGTCACAGTTATCCATGGACCTTTTACACAGAACCTGTGGGAAGAAGTGTTGCAAAGAAAATGGGCCTCATTGTGAGACTTGGAACAGTCAACACCAAAACATTCAATGATGTATTTGGGGACATAGGATTGATGAAATGCGATCCAATGAAAATTGAGCTCAAAGCAGACGCTGAACCATACGTCACAACAACACCTCACTGAGTTCCGTTTCCGATCCTCCCCAAAGATGAAGCTGAGTTGGGCATCATAGAAGAGGTGACTGAGCCCACCGACTGGTGCACACCCATGGTGCCTGCTGTGAAAAAGAACAAAGACCAAGTGAGAGTATATGTAGACTTCAAGTGCCTGAATAAAGCTGTTACGCAAGAACGATTCATGCTACCAATGCTCAACGACATCACGCCCAGATTGACTGGAGCCAAAGTGTTTTCTACATTAGATGCATCAAGTGGCTTCTGGCAGATTCCCCTTGACCCCAGCAGTCAGAAACTAGCAACCTTCATCACGCTGATGGACAGGTTTTGCTTCTGCATCTGCCCTTTGGGATCTCATCAGCACCAGAAATTTTCCAGAGACTAATGTCTGATTTTCAAAAACACCATGAAGGAGTGGTCGATTTTATGGAGGATGTACTGGTGTTCGGGTCATGTTAAGATGAGCATGACTGCTGCCTAAGACAATTCTGCAGACAATCAGGAAGTCAGGTCTGAAATTGAACAAAGCAAAATGTCACTTTAATAAGACTGAACTGTGTTACTTCGGGCATATTTTCAGTGCAAGTGGGGTAAAGCCTGACACAAGCAAGGTCAGAGCCATCAGAGAGATGCCAATCCCAACCAACGTGGGAGAGTTATGCCAGATTCTGGGCCTAATCAACTATCTGGGAAAATTCTTGTCAGGACTCTCAACCACACTATATCCAGTCAATGTACTTCTAAAAGCAGAGAGTGAATGATTATGGGTGAACCCCAAGAAGACGCAATGCAAAAAAGCCAAAGACATGTTGCTATCAGCACCTGCACTTGCCTTCTACGACCCCAACCACCAAACAGTCGTCAGCGCTAATACCAGCAGTTATGGCTTAGGAGCTGCACTCCTGGCAAGAACACAGCAGTAAGCTGAGACCAGTTGCCGTCTGCTCTCGCACCCTAATAGAGGCAGAAAAGCAGTACTCGCAGAATGAGAAAGAGTGCCTAGTAGCGGTGTTGGCTCGTGAACAGTTCACACGCTTCATCCAAGGTATGGACAGTTTTGTACTCCAGACAGTTCACAAACCACTAGTGCCGCTGAGCAACACCTATGACCTGGATAAAGCACCACTGCAGTGCCAAAGACTATTAATGTGCCTAATGAGATTCAACGTGGCAGCCGTTCATGTTCCCGGGAAACTGTTAATAATAGCTGACACACTATCCTGAAGCCCACTCAGCTCAAACGTAGACTCAGAGACCGAACAGGATGTTAAAACCTACATCAGGGATGTAATAACAAACAAACCTGTTTCATCTGAAAAACTTAAAGAAATCAAAGACACCACAAAGAATGACCCAGACCTGCAACTAGTCATCAGGTGCATCCAGAATAGTTGGCCATGCAGGATGGCTGCATTTCCATCCTCCAACACATTTTATGCAGCAAGAGATCATCTCTCAGAGTCAGATGGACTACTTCTCTACCATGGCTGAATAGTCATTCCTGCACCACTCAGAAAGGGCATTCTGAAACAAATTCACCAAGGTCACCAGGGTTTGACAAAATGTCATGAGAAAGCCAAGATGTCAGTTTGGTGGCCAGGGATTGGCCAAGAAATAAAATAAATCCTAGCTCAGTGTAAATTTTGCCTAGAGCACAAACCAAAACAGAAACGCGAACCGCTCATCACTACACCTCTGCCATAAGAACCATGGCAGAAGATTGCCACAGAACTGTATGAGCTATACAGGAAGAGCTACCTGGTAGTTGTAGATTACCATTCTAGATTATTCTAGATTACTAGATTACTATTCTCGCTGCATCAAGATAGTTTACCTCTCCACCACATCAAGCCTGCAGGTCATCACCAGACTCAAAAGCATATTCGCCAGATGGGGAATACCACTAGAACTCATCAGTAACAATGGTATGTAGTTTGAATTCAGAGACTTTGCAAGAGAGTATGGGTTCAAGCACACAACTTCCAGTCCCCATTACCCTCAAGCTAATGGAGCAGCAGAAAGAGCAGTCCAAGCGGTGAAGAGGATTCTGAAACAACCAGATCCATCATAAGCACTACTGAGCTACAGAGCAACACCCATCACTGCAACTGGGGCCAGCCCAGCACAGCTGATATTGGGGCAACAGATCCAGACAACAGCTCCAACACTAGAGAGTAACCTACAAAGCGACCCTGTGAGTCACGACCAAGTAAAACTGAAAGACTTTAGAGGTAAAAGAGAATACTAATGCTTCTACAACCACTCTGCCCGCCTAATGCCAGCACTACCCCCAGGACAAGCCATCAGAGTGATGTTCATCCACTCAGAAGGAGTGGACAAACTCTGGTGAAGTGGTCTCGAGATCAGCAAGACCACAATCATACCTCATCAGGACCGACACAGGAACAGTGATGTGATGCAACAGGACACATCTGCAGGCGGTGCCCGAGACTGTTAAGCCAACTTCTGCAGCTCAGCCACATCAGCCAGAGGAGAACTCCATACAGCTGAGGGACACTGATCCTCCTACACCGATCATCATGGAGAGCGACTCATCTCCAACCCATCCACCCACAGAGACTACACCAGAGACTCCAGTTCGTCTCCCAACTCCAACCCAGGGGCCAATAAAACGGACCTCCAGAGGACAAGAGGTTAGGCTACCCCTCAGGTATTGAGACACTTAGAGGTGAGAATAGACTACATACAGTGAGTCCCACCTCTTGTTAATATTCTATGTGATAGACTTGTACTTTGAACTATCCTTCTGTTATGCTATATGGACAAGAATAAGTTTAGCAGAGTATGTGCAGACTTTAAGGACACTGAAACGTAAATCCTGAGATGGACACTAAGTTCACTTCATAGAAGGACATTAAGCAGGCTTAATAATACTGTTCAAATGTGCATTTGCTTAATTAGTCACTTAAGTATTTGGTGCAGAGCAAATGTTTGGAACAGAGCTAATTGTTTGCAATAAGCCATATACTGAGATGATGTGTCCACTAAAAAGGGGAGATGCAACATGAAATATCTGCATGAACTATGGGGGCTTCCGTAGTCACTGGAGTGTGACGTCACGAGGTGTGCCTCGTTCCTATATATATGGGTGGCGCTCCCGCCAGAAGCTGTTGGTTAGTTGGTTATGGTTGGTAGTAGCTGGTTGTCAGACGTTATCGAATGTGATCATTACAAGTTGTTACAAGTTGAAGTGTACGGAGCTCTTGGCTACTAATAAATTTACCGTTAACACAAGTAGAGTACTGTAGTTAACGTGAGAGTGAGTTCCCTTGCAATTCTTAGCCGTAGTGGATAATCTGATAAATCTACCAGTCACTGTATCAACTAGAAAAGCACTCGGAGAGTGCAGACCTCCGCCAAGCGCCACAGTTCCCCCCCATACAGTGTTTGTGTGTACGTTTTCAGATTCCTTGACCATGAAAACATATGACTAGCAATTGGATTCACAATGATAGGATTAGTGGTTCAGTAGTAAAAGCATTACCTCCTTGGCGGAGGTAATAAACTGAAGTGTTGGTGTTGTGTCCATCTCCTTCATGTGCAAAGTCCCAGGCTGCGAGCGTTTTCATAGATCACTGAAAGCAGCACTGAGGGCTTCACTGACGGATGCAAATTGGGTAGACAGGTTGCCGTGGGTTTTATTGGGTTTGAGCTCCGCGGAAAAAAAGAGGATTTGGAATCTTCCCCGGCAGAGAGCTGGTTTTTGCGCAGCCCCTATGGCTGGCCGGGGAATTTCTGCCAAATAATCCCGCGCCGGACAGCTGCCCGTCTCAGTTTTTGCAGCGTAGCGCAAACACAGGCACGCTGGCGGGCCCTGCCCACCACAGTTTTGACGGATGCAAATTGGGTAGACAGGTTGCCATGGGTTTTATTGGGTTTGCGCTCCGCGGAAAAAAAGAGGATTTGGAAGCTTCCCTGGCAGAGAGCTGGTTTTTGCGCAGCCCCTATGGCTGCCCGGGGAATTTCTGCCAAATAATCCCGTGCCGGACAGCTGCCCATCTCAGCTTTTGCAGCGTAGCGCAGACACAGGCACGCTGGCGGGCCCTGCCCACCACAGTTTTGACGGATGCAAATTAGGTAGACAGGTTGCCGTGGGTTTTATTGGGTTTGCGCTCCGTGGAAAAAAAGAGGCTTTGGAAGCTTCCCTGGCAGAGAGCTGGTTTTTGCGCAGCCCCTATGGCTGCCCGGGGAATTTCTGCCAAATAATCCCGCGCCGGACAGCTGCCTGTCTCAGCTTTTGCAGTGTAGTGCAAACACAGGCACGCTGGCGGGCCCTGCCCACCACAGTTTTCCGCGTGCTTTTGTGCCCAAAACTTTGAAGAAAGCGGAGTTTGTGTTCATCAGACACGACGACCAGCGCCCTCTATTGCCCCTGCACACATGTTGAAAATGGCCGTATCTCACAATGTTAAAGAATCCTTTAAAAAATTCCTGTATCCAGACGGTGATCCGGATCATCCCCAAAATTTAATCAGTTCTTCCTTGTACCATTTCCAACAAGGCCTGAAAGTTTCATCGAAATCCATCCAAAACTTTTTGAGTTATCTTGCTAACCAACAGACAAACAAACAGACAGACAGACAAACAGACAAACGCTGGCAAAAACATAACCTCCTCCTGGCCTTCGGCCTGGCGGAGGTAATTAAGAACAGAACCTTTCTTCAGGAAAAGCATATTCACTTATCAAGCTCTTAGACTATAAAATCTTTGGTATGGTGGCCCTGAATGCTCAAACGTACTTCAAGTCAAGTAAACAACTAAAACATATTACAAAAGCATCTGCATCAAAATTGCAACACAAAAGCGCTGCACTCACAATACTTGAAGATAGATAAATGTGCTGCCTATATTCATGGCGACTGCAAATTCAAAAACATGCTGTGCCCGTGTGTGTATCTGCCCCCTTATCTCTCCAGCAAGCTAAGGATCTCTCTCTTTCTCCTTTTGGCTCTTGGGCTGCATGCACACAGCTCTTTTTCCCACTTTCCATAAGATAACTTTGTTCTTTGCTCCTTAGAATTCTTTCTTTGTAGGAACCTTTTTCATAGTATGCTGATCTCTTTAGTAAAACAGACCAGCTTAAATTTGAACTTCAATTTTCATATTTTTCTCTAAACTCAAGTTGTACTTTCATACAGAGCACTCTTAGTAATAGCTTAGATGCTTTCTTCAGCTGCCTATGCACCAACAAGGTTCCATCTGAGGGAAGACCCCAAAGAAGATTCAGTCCAAACCACGAGCACCAAACTGGGTTCCAGCCTCTGAGGGTGCTTTCACACCTAAATTTGTTTACTTTGGTCCAAATCAGTTGATAAGTTTGTTACTTTGTATCAATTTCTCCTTGGTTTTGTTCCCTTTCACACAGGCAAAAATTCAAGTGGACAAAATTCTGTCACATTAAAGCCCAACAAGACTTAAGTCAGAACGTTCTCTGTTCTTATTGGTCAGATTTTTTTCCCACAACAACAGGAAAGGTAAATACAGGAAGTAGGATGACTACTGTGCATTTATGCATTTCTAGGGAGGAAATAACACAAATGGTAGTGTAATCTATGGGGGATTTTCATGGCCCCGGTTATCGTTTATTACATTACGTACATATACCACTTTGGGCAAATCGTACAATTTGAAAATGAAGTGTGGCTACGGAAGGAAAATAACATGTTAACGTTCGTTAATCCTCCAGAATGGTGACATGCTCAGCCACAGATATTTTCGAACATCCATCAGGTGCAGTTATGTGAAAAAATTAGGACATAAGATAAGATAAGATAAGATAAGCCTTTATTAGTCCCACAATGGGGAAATTCCAGGATTGCAACAGCACAGGGATAGCAACACTCAGAGCAATAATTAAGAAGATACGAAAAATATAAATAAGAGCAGTGGATATACATACGTACACATAAATATATAAATATATATACAAAGTGTGGAGCATTGTAGCAAGATGGAATAAACAGCATCACCGTCTACTTAGTTATCCTACATGGTATGAATATGTGCCCATACATATTGTCACCCTCTGTAGCGACTGATATTGTCCTAGTTGTATACTGGAGGGGATCATTTGTGTAAGTCTGTTGCGTCTTTTGCATTCAATACTATTAGGTCGTCACATTTTTTTTGCTATCTCTGCGAGCAGCCCTGTTTAGGTTATACAGTCTGACAGCTGTAGGTAGGAAGGACCTGCGAAACCTCTTGGTTGCACACCAAGGATGATGTAGTCTACTGCTAAATGAGCTCCTCAGTGCGTTCAATATGTCCTGCATAGGGTGGGACTCGGACTCCAGCAGAGATGACAGTTTAGCCACCATCCTTCTCTCTCCTATCTCCTCCACTGGGTCAAGGCGCTGCCCCAGGACAGATCTAGCTTTCTTGATCAGTTTGTTCAGTCTCTTCCTATCTGCTGCTGTAATGCCGTTGCCCCAGCAGATCACACCAAAAGTGATGGCTGATGCCACCATTGTGTCGTAGAATGTCTTCAGCAGCACCCCTTGTACACCAAAAGACCTGAGCCTCCTCAGTAGGAACAGCCTGCGCTGTCCCTTCTTGTAGAGTGCATCGGTATTGTGTGACCAGTCTAGTTTATTGTTCAGATGAACACCCATGTACTTGTAGGATGTCACCATCTCAATGTCTCTTCCCTGTATGTTTACTGGTGCTGTGAGGGGTTGTCCTTGCCTGCGGCAGTCCACCACCAGCTCCTTAGTTTTCCTCGCGTTGATCTGGAGGCAGTTCCGATGGCACCAGTCCACGAAGTCCTGGATAAGTCCTCTGTACTCAGCTTCATCTCCGTTGGAGATGAGGCCGACGATCACAGAGTCGTCAGACAACTTCTGTAGATGGCAGTGTGTTGTGTTATGTGAGAAGTCCGCAGTATAAAGGGTGAACAGGAAGGGAGCCAAAACCGTTCTCTGGGGGGCCCCCGTGCTACCGATGATCGTGTCAGACACACAATCCCGGGTTCTCACAAACTGTGGCAGATTAGTGAGGTAGTCCAGGATCCATGATGACAGGTGCTGGTCCACCCCTGTGCACAGCAGATTGTCCTTCAGGATCATCAGTTGAATGGTGTTGAAAGCACTGGAGAAGTCAAAGAACATGATCCTCACCGCGTTCCCGGGCTTCTCTAGGTGGGACAGAGAACGGTGAAGGAGGAAGATCACCGCATCCTCCACCCCAATGCCATGCTGGCAGGCGAACTGGAGTGGATCCATCGCTGGTCCCACCAGTGACATGATTTCTGGCCCAGGAAACACGCACACAGGCTCGGGTGAGATTTAAGAGTTTATTTAACAGTAGGTGTATGGATGAATGAGTGGGAAATGTGAATGTAGTCTTGGGGACAGGAGAGCACCGAGGGCAGAACAGACACCGTACAGCCAGGCAACCCTGAGGACAGAACAGAGAGCAGGGGATGAGCAATTGTCACAGCAAGGCGGTGAAAGTAACAATAAGGCTTACTTGGAGATGTACTGGTGGCTGGTGTTGACAAGAGAAGCTCCCGCCTGGGAGACAGCGCCCAGCTGCGCTTGATGCAGTGAGGATGATAGGAAAGGCGACGAAGGGAATTTCCGCTGCCAGGAGGGTCCACCTGTGCACAGGGGAATAACTGAAGAGAACAGGTAAGAATACCTTACTTGAGGACGATGAGTAGCGGCGTTGGCCGAGAGGAGTAGGCGAACGCAGAGCTTGAGCGTGGAGAAGAGCTGACGGCTCCAGACCGAGGCTGCGGGCAGAGCAGGTTAAATAATGGCAGCCTGATGAAGCCCAGGTGTGCGCACGGCTGGAGCGGATGACAGGCGGGAGCGAGTTGTGACAACCAGGGGGCGGAGGTGAGCAAGGAGGAGTCTCTCCAGGGTCTTCATCATGTGAGATGTCAGGGCCACTGGTCTGTAGCTGGTCAGATCTTTGGGGTGGGAAGTCTTTGGTACAGGTACCACACAAGATGTTTTCCAAAACTGTGGTACCCTCCCCAGCTTCAGGCTCAGGTTGAAGATGTGCTCCACAATCCCACACAGCTGGTCTGCACAGGACTTGAGGAGCTTCGTGCTGATGCCGTCCGGTCCCAAGGCCTTCCTCGCCTTGATCTTCCTCAGCTCCGTCCTCACCTGGGTCTTAGTGAGGGTCAGGTTGGGGGGCTGTGTGCTAGGAGTGGGGGGGTGTTGGTGGAGTGGGGTGTGGACAGCAGGTCTCGATGACTTTAGAGGCAGCAGTGGTTGTTGTGCAGTCGGGGGGGGGGGAGGGCGATTGGTCAAACCTATTAAAAACAGGTTCAGATTGTTCGCCCACTCCCTGCCCCCCGTGGCCTGGGGGAAGCTATTCTGGAGCCCAGAGATGGTTTTAAGGTTTCTCCAGACCCCGCCAATGTCGCTCTGTTGCAGCTTGTCCTCCATCTTCTTCCTGAAGCTGTCCTTGCCTTCTCTGATCTTCCTCCTCAGCTCCCTCTGTATGGACTTCAGCATCTCCCTGTTCCCCGACCTGAAGATCCTCTTCTTCTCTCTCAGTAGTGTTTTTATCTCAGGGTTGATCCAGGGTTTGTTGTTCGAGCAACACCGTATGGTCTTGGTGGGTATGGTGTTGTCCACACAGAAGCTGATGTAGTCCGTGATGGTGTGAGTGAGGCCATCGATGTCCTCACCATGTGGATCGCAGAGCTGCTCCCAGGCAGTGATTTCAAAACAGCCCTTTAGAGCGTCCATTGCCTCCTCAGACCATAACTTCACCGTGCGCATGACCGGAGGTTGTCTGTGAACTAGGGGTTTGTACACCGGCAGGAGATGAACCAAGTTGTGATCCGATCTCCCGAGTGGGGGGAGTGGTGATGAGGTGTACGCCTCCTTAGTATTTGCATAAAATAAGTCCAGTGTTTTATTGTCTCTAGTGTGACATGTGACATACTGGGTGAGCGTGTGTAGAATGGGGGACAGTGAAATATGGTTGAAATCACCTGAGATGAGGAGAAGAGCATCTGGGTGTTCTGTCTGCAGCCTGCCAGTTACTGAGTGGATGATGTCACGCGCTGTCCCAGCGTTCGCCGTCGGATTTGCATAAATAACAATGCAGATCACGTGTGAGTATTCCCTCGGGAGATAGGTAGGCCGCATGCTAACAGCTAGCAACTCCATGTCTTTGCTACAGTGCTGTTCCTTAACCGTGATATGTCCCGGTCTGCACCAGTTGTTATTGACATACATTATCACTCCTCCACCACATGCTGCATAAGCCTGTGTGTTTTTAACATATTTGGACATATGGATATTTAATATCAATGTTAAAAATACTTGGAGATTCATGTAATAGAACTAAACAATTACAAATGAATTAAAGAGTTTTTTTTCAAATTTTCTGTAAAATGTAATTCTAAACAAATAGTGAGGAATAAATTAGGACACTCCCCCCATCTTTTTTAGGACACCCCCACATCCATTCCCACTTACAATGGCTAAAATAAATTAAAAAAAAATGTAAATAAAAGCAAAGACAAGGTTGGACACAGATATGTGAACATTTCTTAACAAAGAACTGAATATTTAAAGTGGTGCTCAAATTTTTTCACATGACTGTATGTGCACTGGCATAAAATGTTTTAGTTTGCCGCTTGTCCAATTTTAGTATTTGTCACCTGCAGAACCGCAACAGAATTCACCAGTTGATTCGAATCGAGACCACCTCTTTCAGACGGTCTCAGCACGATTGGTTTGGTGTGCACCTGAGTGCGATTACCGTGTTCTAACCGGACAAAATGAACTGCACTAACGGAGAAAACAAATTCGAACTTGATTGAAATGAACTAAAGCCTGTAAGTGGGAAAGCACCCTGAGAAGGCTCCCAGGTTAAAGATTCAAAGATTCAAAAATTTTAATTGTCAATACTACTATAGGTACAGGACATACAGGAGAATTGAAATGGCATATCTCTCTCTCTCTCTCTCTCTCTCTCTCTTGTGCGCATGCGTGGGCGTTTGTGGGAGCAGGGGTGTGGAGTGGTGTCGAGTGAGTACTTTAAACTTTGTATTTTCTAACTTTTTCTCTATCTTGTGTGTTTGAGGTGTGTGTGTTTCATATAGTGGGTTGAGTGTGTGTGTGCTGGGGTGTGAGTGTTGGAGTGAGTGTGTTGGGGAACGGTAGCTTCTGCTGCCGGTTTTTCCCGGCCGGCATCATGCCGGTGATTGATGGTGGTGTGGAGTTTGAGCGCTTAACCCGGCGTCATGGTGTGAGAATCCTCCCGACAGTTCCCTGTTCTGTGGAGGAGGCCAGCCTCGCTGTAGGACAGGTGGTTGGGCATGGCAGCATAAAATCAGCATCGAGGATGAACAGCGCAATTGTGATCTTTCTGGATTCGACTGAAAAAGCTGATCAGGTGGTGGCACAGGGAGTGGTCATAGGTGACACTTTTACTCCCGTTTTACCGCTGGCGAACCCGTCTAGGAGGATCACCATCTCAAACGCTCCTCCTTTCGTTAAAAATGATCAGCTGATTAGAGAGTTGTCCCGTTTTGGCCAGGTTGTGTCCCCTATCAGAATGGTCTCTCTGGGTAGTAAATCACCCCTGCTGAAGCATGTTGTATGTCACAGGAGGCAGTGTTTCATGGTGTTGAAAGACAGCTCTGCTGAACTGAACGCGTCTTTTAATTTCAGGATTGACGGCTTTAGCTACTTGGTGTTTGCAACATCTGAAACCATGAAGTGTTTTGCGTGTGGCGCAGAAGGCCATCTTATTAGGTCATGTCCTGAAAAGGCGAACACAAAGAGCACTGGCGGTAAGAAAGGTGACGCCGCTGTTTCTGGTGGTCCGGAGGGTAGCGCTACATGTGGTGCGGTGGATGCCGCTGCGGCGCCCGCTTCTGCTGGGGCGGTCGCGGCCGCGACCGCGACCGCGGCCACGTCCGCTTCTACTTCTGCGGGGGCGTCCGCGTCCGCGTCCGCTTGTGCTGGGGCGGCCGCGGCCGCCTCTGCTGGGGTGGCCGCGGCGGGCGCGGTAGTTGCCCCCCCAAACAGTGATGGTGGGGAATTTCTGTCTGGCGGCAGCTCTGATCATTGTGACGAGCCTGTCGCCCGGGGTAAACAGGTGGAGGGTGTAAGTAAAAGTGCAGTTAAACGAAGGAACGTGAATGAACAGACTTTGCAGGCGGGGGAGGAGCGGTTTGAGGCTGTAGGGGACACACAGAGCAAACACTGCATGACAAACGTTGCAGTTCATGAAGAAATGCAGGAATGTAGTTTTGTTGAAGAGGATCCTTTTAAAGCTGCACAAAAAAGAAAAAGTGCTGAAAACTTGCAGAGCTCTGCTAAATCTAGTAGGGTTGGGAAGTTAGATTTACTAGATGAGAGCGTCTCTGACGAAAGTGGAGCTGAGTCTGAAATGATGCAGACGCAGGAGGAGCAAAGCTCCTATTGTTTTACCAAAATTAGGCAATTTCTCCAGGTGACCAAGGGGAGCAGAGCTGTGAAAGTGGAAAATTACTTTCCAGATCTGGAGTTATTTGTGGCATCAGCTCGCAAGCTGATGAAACTGAATGATGGGAATAAGACTTTTACTGATCAGGAAATTTTTCGTTTAAAGAAACTGGTTGTCAAACTGAAATCACAAATTACTAACAGTCATGTTGACTCTTAGTTTGTTTCTTCCCTTTTATGCTATGTGTGTGTTTTTTTTACTGTACCTTATTTTTATCCTTTTTAATGCCCCACCTTAGAATTGGCACTCTTAATATAAACGGGGCCAGGGATGATGTAAAAAGGGCCTCTTTATACAAGCTTTTTAATTTAAAGGCACTTGACGTGCTGATGGTCCAGGAGACTCACAGCACTGTAGACATTGAGTGCCAGTGGAGAAAAGAGTGGGATGGCTGCATTTTTTTTAGCCACAAATCCAATAATAGTGGAGGGGTGGCTGTACTTTTCTCTAGGGGTTGTGTGCCTGTCTCTTATGAGGTAGAAGAGGTGGTGAAAGGACATGTACTCTTGCTAAAGGTACAGTTTGAAAACGTAAACTTGGTTCTTATAAACGTGTATGTGCCAACCCAGAGAGCAGAAAGGATCAGGGTCTTTAATATGCTATCAGATACGGTTAGATCCTGTAATCCAAATAGTTTTTTATTTCTGGGGGGTGATTTTAACTGTACATTAAACCACAGACTGGACAGGAACCATCAGGAACCTCACCCTGCTTCTGCCAATAGGCTGAGGGAACTAGTGAAGGCACATGAAATGGCCGATGTGTGGAGATCACATCATGGGGACCAGAGGCAGTACACCTGGAGCCATGCTAAAGATAACCTCTTATCTATGGCTAGGTTAGACCGTTTCTATGGTTTTAAACACCAAATGAGTGTTTTTAAAAATAGTTGTATCTGTCCTGTCGGTTTCACTGATCACTGCCTGCTGATTTGTTCTGTTTTCATTGAAAATGTAAAGTGTAAGAGTGCTTTTTGGCATTTTAATAATACACTTTTAAATGATGTGTTTTTTAAGGGAGTTTTTCATGATGTATGGAAGTCACACAGGGAACAAAAATCTTCTTTTAGTTCTCTCCAAATGTGGTGGGATTTTGGTAAGGCACAGATAAAACAATTCTGCCAACAGTACACTCAAAATGTCACTCGTAGCTTGACCCAATCCTTGAAAGTTCTGGAGACTGAGGTGGTAGAGCTAGAGGAGTTACTCAGTTCTACCGGAAAACAGGAGCACTTAGAGGCTCTTAAGTCAAAAAGGTCAGCCTTGGCTAGCTTGCTAGGGGTCACCGCACAAGGTGCTCTGGTCCGCTCACGCTACATGGATGTAGCTCTGATGGACTCGCCCTCCCAGTACTTTTTTGGACTGGAGGGGAAAAATGGACAGAGAAAGCTCATTCACTCCTTGTTGGGCGATGACGGGAGAACAATCTCCACAGCAGCAGAGATCAGGAAACACGCTGCTAGCTTTTACAGTGAATTGTTTAGAGCAGAGTGGAGGGAGGACACGTCACTGGGCCAGGTTTTCCTTGATGGTCTTCCAGTGCTCTTAGAGGACCTTGTTGCCGGCTTGGATGCTCCACTGTCTCTGTCTGAGCTGCATACGGCGCTAATGAGCCTCCAGAATGGAAAATCACCAGGCATAGATGGTCTCTCTGTGGACTTTTTTAAGGAATTCTGGCCCCTGCTTGGTCCAGACCTGCTGGAGGTTCTCCAAGATAGCTTGGAAAGGGGGACCCTACCCACGACCTGCAGGAGGGCCATCATCACACTGTTGCCGAAAAAGGGGGACCTCCAGAGCCTAAAGAACTGGAGGCCAGTCTCTCTGCTCTGCACAGACTACAAGATTCTCTCAAAAGCTCTGGCCCGAAGACTGAGAAAGGTGATGAGCGAGCTCATTCATGTAGACCAGACTTACTGTGTGCCTGGCAGGCTGATTAGTGACAACGTCACTTTAATTCGGGATATTTTGGAGGTCTCTGGTTCATTGGCGGTAGAAACTGGTTTGATTTCAATTGACCAGGAAAAGGCGTTTGATCGGGTTGAACACCAATATTTATGGACAGTTTTAACAGCTTTTGGGTTCAGCCCAGGCTTCATAGCCAGGATACGGGTCTTGTACAGTGACATTGAGAGTGTGCTGAAGATAAATGGGGGCCTGTCTGCCCCTTTAAAAGTCCAGAGGGGGGTTCGGCAGGGCTGCCCTCTCTCAGGGATGCTGTACTCCCTCACCATAGAGCCTTTGCTTCACTGCCTGAGAAGGGATCTATCAGGAGTTACTTTTCCTGGCTGTGACACCACGTTCAAGCTGTCGGCCTATGCAGATGATGTAGTCATTCTGCTAAACAAGCAGAGTGACATTGACGTTCTGGTTAGGAGTGTCAATCTTTTTGGCCAACTTTCCTCTGCAAAGATAAACTGGGGAAAAAGCGAGGCTCTGATGGTGGGGGAGAAACTAGAAAATCAGCTTACGCTGCCGGGTGGGTTGATTTGGAAAAAAGGAGGTTTTAAGTATCTTGGTGTCTTTATTGGAAATCAGCAGTTTGAGCAAAAAAATTGGGATGGGGTCATAGAGAAAATTAACGGGAGACTAAACAAGTGGAAGTGGCTAATGCCAAGAATATCTTTTAGAGGAAGAGTGCTCATTTTAAATAATCTTGTTTCCTCATCCCTGTGGCACCGCCTCATGTGCATGGACCCCCCTGCTGGTTTGTTGTCCAAAATTCAGTCTGTTTTGGTGGACTTTTTTGGGGGGGGGGGTGGACTCCCCTGGGTTCCTCAAGCCCTGTTATTTCTTCCCAAAGAGGAGGGGGGGCAAGGAGTGATTCATTTAGCTAGTAGAGGTGCTGCTTTTAGACTGACTTTCATACAGAGACTGCTGACGGGCCCCCAGGACCTGGTATGGAGGCCTTTGGCCTGTGTTATTTTACAGAGAGTCCTTGGGCTTGGGCTAGACCTCCCTGTGTTTTTAATGGATTTTAAGAACTCTTATGCACTCTCTTTACACAGTTTTTACCGCAGTCTCTTTTCAGTGTGGACTCTTTTTAAAAAACAAAGAGGGCCATGCGATTCCCTCTACTGGTTGTTGAGGGAGCCGCTGGTTTTTGGTGGTCGCCTTGGTGTCCTGCCGGGAGTTGGAAGGACCTTCCTTGATAGGCTGTGTTCCAGGAACGTTCTCACTCTGAAGCAAGTGGTGGAACTGGCTGGTCCTGGCCTCAACAACGCCTCAGCTTTAGCAGCTCATCTTGGTGTCAGGTCGAATCGTTTCATCGATGGTCTTCTTGCACACTGGAAACAGGAGCTTCATGGACTTGAGCACTCCCTACTCTTGGACTTTAGCAATGGCACGCTGCAGCCAGAAAGCACTGACCCCTTTCCCTCTCTCACACTCTATATGGACTTTGACGTCGCTCCTTGCTCCTTACTGGCATTCTGTGCTCCCACTGGTGTGGACTTTGGAGGAGCCAGTGGTAAGGCACTCTACAGACTGGTGGTGATGGCACTCAACAAGGACCGATTGAACACCTGTGTGGACACTCCTTGGAGAGCCTATTTTAAACTAGGAAAAGGGCATCGGCCTGCCTGGAGGGCTCTTTACAAAGCCCCTCTCCCTAAGAGGCATGGAGACTTACAGTGGAGGGTCCTGCATGGTATTATAGCTGTCAATGCTTTTGTTTCTGTGATTAACAGCAGTGTCAGTGATCAGTGTGTTTTTTGTTCCTCTAGGGAGACTGTTTTTCATTGTTTTATTGAATGTCAGCGCCTGAGTGGCCTCTTTGAACTTCTTACAAAACTTTTTCATATTTTTAAGGAAGTTTTCTCTAAGCAGGTTTTCATTTGTGGTTTTATGTACAATCGTCGTTTTAAGCAGAAGTGTCAACTACTGAACTTTGTTTTAGGACAGGCAAAGTTGGCTATCTATGTAAGCCGGAGAAGAAAACTTGAAAATGTTGAGAATGATGTTGATGTCAAAATTTTATTTGTGAGGCTACTTAAAGCCAGAATCAGGCTGGACTTTCAGTTTTTTATGGGGAATGGGGATGTGGAAGGTTTCAGGACCCTCTGGTCCCTGGAGAATGTCCTCTGTTCAGTTCATGATGGACAGCTTTTTTTTGGGCGTTTTTTGGGGGATTAATTTTCTGTGTAACATAGCATGATATAGAAATTGTATTGACTGATGGACAAGTGTGTTTATTAAAGATCTTTTAAAAATCAAAGATCTCTCTCTCTCTCGCTCTCTCTCTCTCTCTCTCTCTCTCTCTCTCTCTCTTTCTCTCTCTCTCTCCCCCCAGTGGTCTGAACAATTAAAAAAAGAAAAAGGAATAAGGCTGGAAAAACAACAACAGCAGACTATGTACAGTAATGCTACCCGTAATGCAAATGGCGATAAAAGATAGACCCAGACCTCCCATAGTGCAAATAAAGATGCATGATAAACGATGAAACCCAGCAATCCTATACACAGAAAAGTAGAGCAGTAATACTTGTAGTTGCAGTTCAATGCAGTAGTGTAGGTGCAGACAGTGACAGATAGGACTGTACCTTTTCGGTACCTTTTCCCCAAGGGCAGGGGGCTGAAGAGGGAGCATGAGGGGTGGGAGGTGTCGCCTGCAATGTTGATGGCTCTGCGGGTGAGGCAGGTGAGGTAGATGTCTGGGGGTGGGGGGGCAGAGGGGTACTGATGATCTTGTTGGCTGCTTTCACTGGGCGTTATAGAGTCTTCTGGCAGGAGGCAGTGCAGCTTCCATACCACGCTGTGATGCAGCTGGTGAGGATGCTCTTAGTGGTGCCCTGGTAGAATGAGCACATGATGGGGGGTGGGACTTGTGCTCTCCTCAGTTTGCGGAGGAAACAGAGGTGAGTTTAAGCCTTCTTGGCCAGTGATGTGGTGTTGTTAGACAAGGAGAGGTCCTCAAAGATGTGCACCCCCAGGAACTTGGTGCTGCTCACCCTCTCCACAGCTGCACCATCAATGATCAGAGGGGGATGCTGTGTGTGTCCCCTCCTGAAGTCAACCACAATCTCTTTGGCTTTTCCCACGTTCAGGAAGAGATTGTCTTTGCACCACTGGACCAATGGCTCACCTCATTTCTGTAGTTGGCCTCCTTGCTGTTGGTGATGAGGACCATCACCGTTGCGTCATCCACAAACTCGATGATGTGGTTGGTGTTGTAGGCTGGTACACAGTCATGGGTCAGCAGGGTGAAGAGCAGAGGGCTTTTGGTTAGATTCATAACAACATAATTCTTTGGATCTGGTGAGACCCTGCAAAATGTTTGACAAAGGCATCCATGCTGAGGGCATGTGCCCTCCTTGACTCAACACTTAGAATGCCGAGGTGACTTAACCTGTCATCAGTGACTGTTGTTCTGAGGTGGGTTTTTTTTTTTTTTATCAGTTTCGGAGCAGAGAAACTTCTCTCACATGATGCAGTGTTGACTGGAATGCCCACAGAAATTTTGCAAAGTCTGAATAACTCATGCAAAACCTCTTTGAAAAGTTCTAGAAACTCAACAAATTCAACTAGTGTAGCTGGCCTGTCTACACCACTTTCCTCTCTTCTCTGGAGAATCCACCTGGTCTGATGGATCTCATGTTTGAAGTCTTCTAAATCTGCCTCAAAGGTCTGTCCAAAGGTAAATAAAGGCTCCTCCTTCATAAATTTTGTGCTCTTGGGGTCAAGAGACTGCACACCTTGCATTTTCTCAGTTTAAAAAAAAAACAAACAAAACAAAAAACGCCTCTACAGCTCAGTTGTGAGACAATCAAGTATTTTATAGAAGATGGCTCTGTTAAAGCCCTCATCATCACTGTGGCCATCATTTCTCTGTCCTACAGTGCTCAATACAAGTGAGTCAAGAAATCTGGAACTTGCTTTATGCCGCCTCTTACTGACTGTCTGGGTACTGATTTTGTAGTGCTCCACAAGCTCTTCTACCTCTTTCCACACCACACCAAAATAAGCATCATTTCTGTCGCCCTTCAATGCATCTGTTAGGGCCAACTAGATGCACACGCCTTGAAAGGTCAAAACTGCTGGATTGGAGCAGCAAGGCTGCTTGGATCAGAAAAGCTTTTGACGTCCCCAAGAACTTTACAAAAGGTAACCATAAGCCCTATGAACTGTAAATCTATCTGAGCCAGAAGACTCCTTGCTTCCACTGCTTTATCACCACTATTTTCAAGTGAAATCTCCTGGCGTAATCTCAGAACCGCTGGAAGCCTGTTCTTAAGATTATGGCATGCAAGGTATCTGAATGCCCACTTAACATCGGTAAGTCTTTGGAGTTCCCAATGCGTCTGCCCTGAATACAGGTCTTTCTGAACAGCATGCCATTTGATATGAATAGCAGAGCCAGATACAAACTTATAGATGTTTTGCAGGAGTGAGGAAAAAGTCATCAGCTTCAGGCACTGACTTAACAGTATCGAGTTCAAACAGTGTGCACTGCAGAATCAGAATCAGAATCAGAATCAGAATAAACTTTATTGCCAAGCATGTAAAAAAACACACGAGGAACTTGACTTGACATTGGTGCGCATGCGCGCGACACAACGACACGGCAGCCATAAAGGCGCCTCATCAAACAGAGATAGATAAGAAAGGGAGGGGAAGGGAGGGAACAACACAAGGGGGGAGGAGAAAAAAAACTTTGTTATCAGAATACAGCTTATTTTTAAGCAGATTATGATTACAATGAAAAAAAATCTCTCAATAGCACAGAGCAACAACTCAGAATTTCACAAGACACAAGAGAGCAGTGTACAGTATATCTTTAATCAGTTCATGAATCAATGTGTGTGCGGTGTTGAGCAGTGTTGATGATAATAAGAGAGACCCAAGGACCCTTGGCAGAAGATGTTTTGTCTGTCTGGCGCCCAGTCTTATCTGGCACTGCAGCTGGCTGTCCAAGGCCTTGTGCTCATGATTTTGAAAAAACACAGTCTGCAGACAGCCAGGAGGAATTTTCATGGGGAATAATAATGCCAAATAGGACTGATCACAGAGAAGACTTGTATTTCTTCTGTAGATTCAGTACATTAATCCTTCATTGCGCAGCTTTGAATTCGTCGTGGAAAGACCTGAGCGAACCCATGATGTAATCCACCTTACGAGACAGTTCTCCAGTAGTCGCTATCAGGGTCTTCTCCAGTTTCTCAATTTGTTGGATGCACCTCGCCTGGCCAGCATTTTGATAGGTTGAATCCATCTTCAGCAATTTGCGGTAAACCAAGACAATTCCCGTCCCAATCAGAATTATCCCAATCACCAAGATTACGAAGATAAACAAATCTTCAATATCTTCGATAGAGAGATTAGAGAGACACAGCATTTTCCAATTACCTGTGTCACATAGATAGCCCACTGGAGCCGTTCCAGCGGGGCAGACAGCTTCCCCCGGAGCACTTTTCCTTGTTGAAAAAATAGTGTCAATTGTGTTCAAAGCCCAGCTTATTAACTCCATAATTTCTTTTCGGCGGTCGCAGTTAGACGCAGACAGACAACAGCAAGCTGGGATCCAGTAGTAGGAGAGGAGGAAAAAGTCAGCAGGAGAGAAGAAAAAAGCGTCTGCTCTCTTGGGAGGGCGGAAGTGAAATTTTATGTGCACTATGCAGTGCACATAAAATGCAAATTTAGCATTGCGTCCAAACACACCAGAATGCTTCCCACTCATGACAGAAGCACCATCATAGCCCTGCCCGACAAGATTATTTTTGTAGCCTAGACCATCTTTCTCTAGACCAAAGGTCACCAACAAGGTGCCTGCGGGCACCAGGTCACCTGCAGGGACCACATGAGTCACCCATGAGCCTGTTCTTAAAATAGCACTAGTCACCAATGAGCTTCATCTTAAATTTCTTAACCCTTGGGCAGCATTGTGTCATTCAGTGTACCGTAACTCTTTGAGCTTTCATTTTAGTGCACTCACTTCAGTGGATTCTGAAAGCTGAGACGTTGCGCTTTCCATTGATATATGATACATAACGGTAATCCCAGAAGTGACGTTGTACAGTGATCTGGGAAAGCCTGGGATTCACTGTATTTGTCAGAGTGTGCGTGATGCTTCAGGAGGACAGATGCAATGTGAAAACGGGAGTTTTATTATTATTATTATTTTTGCTGTGATTTAGGCATTTTTATGGTGTAAATCAGGGGTCACCAACTGGTGGACTCAGGTCCGGATCTGGACCCTGAGAGTTCTTCGTCCGGACCCCAAAGCCTTTTGATACAATTTGAGGAAAAGGGAGACTGTTTTATTTTGGTGGGGAAAAAGCTCAACTGAACTGCTGCATCAGCGACCGCCCGACAGATTATGGCACGAGCCCTTGGGCGCTCTCCTGCTGCAGACTACCCTCTTCGCTGTACCATGAACATGGTTCCAACTGCTCCAGAGAGTATGCAGTGGGTTGCAAAATCAGGTTCACTGTGGGTGCCAGGTCAACATCCACCCGAGAGTAGTCCATGTTGGGATGCAGAGGTGAGGTCACTGGTTATCATTTAAAAACTGAGTAAAAGCTCTGTGTGTTACTGAACATAGAAAGTTCCACCTCCCCTCTCCCTCCATGCTGTAACAGAGTTTACTGTTGAGACAGAAAAAGATGTCAAGGAATTCTGTCCTGGAGTTATATTTTGTGTCCATTTTTTTGTCTTACAATTTAAAACAGTTTTTTCTGCACTGAAAATATTGTATAGAGGTAGACTTTTTTGTGAAATTGTGTTTTTTTTTTTGATACTAAACTTTTTTTTTAATGCAATACATTTTAGTTTGTGTTCTCCTGGGAATTTTTTTTTAGGATTTTTGTTGTAGATGTTAGAATTTTAGTGTCATGATTCAGATCAGGGTTAGACTCAAACGCAGAGCTCCCAGAACGATCACTCAGACTCCCATGAAAAGTTTCACAATTTTATTGGAAAAACACACAGAAAATAAAAATGCAAACCCAAAAAATGGGACGTGAAGATTTCCTACAAAATGTTGTAGAAGTGATCATTTGAAAATGAGACATTTACGGCGATTAGAAACAAAATGTTGTATGTTGAAATGTGTTCCCTACCTTGTTAAATCATTTTGATAATTATTGTCGGAATTTATTAATGTGCTCAGTGTCTTCACATAGATGAATAACAGTAATCACTAATAATAATATATAAAGTTAAATGGTGAAACTTTTTTCATGTGTATAAAACTGGTAGCCCTTCGAGGTACTCAGTATCATTGAAGTAGCTCTCAGTTTCAAAAAGGTTGGTGACCCCTGCTCTAGACACGCCACAATCATTTTAGTGAGACCCTCTGCATCCAGACTTTCTGCAGACTGGAAATGCAGGAAGCTTTCATGGATGGCACTATGATAATAGTAATGAACAACTAAAGATATCTGTTCCTTTTTTTGTAAGTCTTTAGTTTCATCAGCCAACACACTAAACACCCCACTCTCCTTCACTTCTGCGATGATTTCTCTGAACCATTTCAGCTAGGCCCTGCAGAATCTCGTTCTGTATTTGGTGACTGGTATACTTCGCATTAGCACAGGCATTTAACCTTCTCTCAAAGAAGGGGTCATGCTTTGAGATTTAATCCAAAATGCTCAAAAAATTGCTCTAATTGTCTGAGTCGTCAGACTCCTGATGACCCTGCTGTGCAATGTTTTGTGTTGCTGTTAACAATAGCACCTCTGCAATTGTTTTTATGTACCTTTGATTTTCCTCCACTTTCTTCTTTCTATTATCATTTATGGCATCCTGTATTGATTTATTATTTTCAATATCCCTTTTGTACTCCCTCCAGGCATACATGGCATTCATGTGATGCTCTGACTTGAAATGAAACTTAAGTCCAGCATCTTTAAACAAGGCTTTTTTCCAGTTAGAAAACCCTGACTCGGATGTGAAGGTTGATTCTGATGTAACTGGGATCACAAAATGTCTGCAAGCGAAACAGTAGCTAGCATTTTGGCTTGTAGAGTACTCTAACCAGGGACTGTTCTTGTACCACGAACTGTTGAAAGCCCTCTGACGTGTGCCATGTTGTGTCCTTGGGAAGATTTTCAGACACGGCTGAATAGGACCTTCCACTCTCGATTGTGAGATATCTAGAAAAAAAGACACACATACTATCAAGGGAGATTAGATGCTTTCAGTGGCTAACGTAAAGGTTTGTGGTTAGACCATTTTCACAAATCATTAGGCATGAAAAGCTTCAGTTCAGTTTAAGTTAAACTGAATTTGGCTTCTCCCCCTGGCAGCTCTGGTTCACTCACTTGATTAGAAGTGGCAGGTCACTTCCAATCTCATCCCCTGATGAAACTGCAGCGTAAAAATGGATACAGTCAAAATAAATAAAATACCATGAAATAACATCACACACAAATAATCTGTTATAACAAGCTGAAGCAACATTCAAAATGAGGATAAGTCTTGTTAAGATCATCTATCATTACAAATTATGTAACACTAAACTTTTTGCTGTTTGACTTAGGCACGTGAATTACTGTCTCTGTATTCTCTGAACTGGTGGTAGTGGTGTCTGACCAAGTGTCTGGCTAGCTCCACAGTGGGAGCTGCTGGGGATGGTGATACTAGGGCCACCGAGGTCTGTCTGGCCATGATGTGTGCTGGATTTCCTCTTTTCATTGTTGTTTTTCCTGATACAAAATAAGAGTGGTTACTGGTGAGGAGACAAGTCCATCTGTGGGAACTACCATGGTATGTTGCTACTTTTGGTTGCAGGCAAAGTCCTGGATCGATCGATCGATAGATAGATAGATAGATAGACTTTATTAAGTCCCAAGGGGAAACTGATTTGTCTTAGCCAGCACACAAACTCATCCACACAACCCCCCCCCCCCCCCCACACACACACAAATATAAATATCCCTAAACAGTTTGAAAACAGTCACTAAATTGCAATATAATAAAATACAGTTCAGTGCACAGTTCTGGAGGCTATATGTGTATTGTAAAGCCTGATAGCCTTGGGAAGAAAGGACTTGCTTTGACATTCCTTTAGACATCTGGGCTGCAATAGTATATTGCTATGGCTGCTCTGTAGAGTGTACAGTGTGCTGTAGAGGGGGTGAGAGACATTGTCCATGATTACTCTGATTTTATCTAGAATTCTCTCTCTAATCACCTCCTCCAATGAAGCCAGCCTGGTACCCATGACTGACTCAGCCTTTGTTAAGAGTTTATTCAGTCTATTCTTGTCCTTCACCCTGATCCCTTATCCCCAACACACCACTGCAAAGAAAATGGTGCTGCCCACTACCAACTGGTAGAACATGTGTAGCATTCTATTGCAGACATTAAAGGACCTGAGCCTTCTGAAGAAATAGAGTTAGCTTAAGCCCTTTTTGTAGAGTACCTCGGTGTTTGTGGCCCACCCCAACTTACAGTCTAAGCTGGCACCGAGGTATTTGTAAGATGTTACTTGTTCCACTTCTCCACCCCCGATGGATAAAGGCAGAGGTGTCGATTTTCTGCGGCTGAAATCCACCACCATCTCATTTGTCTTATTCACATTTATGTCTTAAGGATATCAAAACCTGGACGAACTACAACTTTCTATTGCTGAATACAGATAAAACTGAAGTCGTTGTTCATGGCCCCAAACATGCTAGAAGTACTCTTTTTAGCAAGATAACAACACTAGATGGCATTGCACTGTCTTCTACGTCTTCTGTTAGTAATCTTGGAGTTGTCTTTGACCAAGATGTGTCTTTCAACTCTCATAAACAGCAAACCATTAAGACCGCCTTCTTCCATCTGTGTAATATTTCTAAAATTAGGTCCATCCTGTCTCATAAAGATGCAGAGAAACTTGTCCACACCTTTATCACCTCTAGACTTGACTATTGTAACTCACTTTTATCAGGTTGCCCAAATAAGTCCATAAACTTGTTCCACTTCTCCACCCCGATGGATAAAGGCAGAGGTGTCGATTTTCTGCAGCTGAAATCCACCACCATCTCATTTGTCTTATTCACATTTATGTCTTAAGGATATCAAAACCTGGACGAACTACACCTTTCTATTGCTGAATACAGATAAAACTGAAGTCGTTGTTCATGGCCCCAAACATGCTAGAAGTACTCTTTTTAGCAAGATAACAACACTAGATGGCATTGCACTGGCTTCTACGTCTTCTGTTAGTAATCTTGGAGTTGTCTTTGACCAAGATGTGTCTTTCATCTCTCATATACAGCAAACCATTAAGACCACCTTCTTCCATCTGTGTAATATTTCTAAAATTAGGTCCCTCCTGTCTCATAAAGATGCAGAGAAACTTGTCCACACCTTTATCACCTCTAGACTTGACTATTGTAACTCACTTTTATCAGGTTGCCCAAATAAGTCCATAAAGTTTCTCCATCTCATTCAGAATGCAGCTGCACATATCCTTATGAGAACAGGGAGAAGAGATCACATTACTCCAGTCTTAGCTTCTTTACATTGGCTCCCAATAAAATATAAAATTGAATTCAAGATATTGCTCTTAACCTATAAAGCTCTTTATGGTATGGCTCCTTCTTACCTGCAAGAACTCTTAGTTCCCTATCATCCAACCAGAGCTCTGCGCTCCCAAAAATCCAAACTACTAGTGGTCCCCAAGGTATCTAGAAGTAGATTGGGAGGTAGAGCTTTCAGCCATCAAGCTCCCTTCCTGTGGAACCATCTTCCCAGTTCAGTTCGGGAGGCAGACACTCTCTCTTTATTCAAAAGCAAGTTGAAATCTTTTCTCTTTGATAAGATAAGATAAGATAAGATAAGATAAGATAAGCCTTTATTAGTCCCACAACGGAGAAATTCCAGGATTGCAACAGCACAGGGATAGCAACACTCAGAGCAACAATCAGAAGGCAAGAAAAAAAACAAGCAAGCAAGAGCAGCTAATATACATATGTACATATTACTATAAAATATATATATACACACACACACACAGACACACAGTGCAGAGCATTGTAGCTGGATGGAATAAATATATGAATATATGAACACACAGTGCAGAGCATTGTAGCTAGATGGAATAAATATGTAAATATATAAACACCCACAGTACGGAGCATTGCAGCTAGGTGGAATAAATATGCAAGTATATAAACACACACAGTGCGGAGCAATGTAGCTAGATGGAATAATATGTAGATATATAAATATAAACACACCCAGTGCTGAGCATTGTAGCTAGATGGAATAAATATGTAAATATATAAACACACACAGTGCAGAGCATTGTTGCTAGGTGGGCTGAAACAGCATAACCGTCTATTTAGTTATCCTACATGGTATGATTATGTGCCCATACATATTCTCACCCTCCATAGCGACCGGTATGTTCCTAGTTGTATGCCGGAGAGGACCATTGTGTAAGTCTATTGCATCTTTTGCATTCAAAAAAAACTATTAGTTTGTTACGTCTTTTTGCTATCTCTGCGAGCAGCCCTGCTTAGGTTGTACAGTCTGACAGCCGTTGGTAGGAAGGACCTACGAAACCTCTCGGTTGTGCACCTGGGATGATGTAGTCTGCTGCTAAATGAGCTCCTCAGTGCATCCAGTATGTCCTGCATAGGGTGGAACTCGGACTCCAGCAGAGATGACAGTTTAGCCACCGTCCTTCTCTCTCCTATCTCCTCCATCGGATCAAGGCGCTGCCCCAGGACAGAGCTAGCTTTCTTAATCAGTTTGATCAGTCTCTTCCTATCGGCTGCAGTAATGCCACTGCCCCAGCAGACCACTCCAAAAGTGATGGCTGATGCCACCACTGTGTCATAGAATGACTTCAGCAGCGCCCCTTGTACACCAAAAGACCTGAGTCTCCTCAGCAGGAACAGCCTGCGCTGTCCCTTCTTGTAGAGTGCGTCAGTATTGTGTGACCAGTCTAGTTTATTGTTCAGATGAATACCCAGGTACTTATAGGATGTCACCATCTCAATGTCTGTTCCCTGTATATTTACTGGTGCTGTGAGGGGCTGCCCATGCCTGCGGCAGTCCACCACCAGCTCCTTAGTTTTCCTCGCGTTGATCTGGAGGCAGTTCCGATGGCACCAGTCCACAAAGTCCTGGATAAGCCCTCTGTACTCAGCTTCATCTCCGCTGGAGATGAGACCAACGATCGCAGAGTCATCAGAGAACTTCTGTAGATGGCAATGTGTTGTGTTGTGTGAGAAGTCCGCAGTATAAAGAGTGAACAGGAAGGGAGCCAGCACCGTTCCCTGGGGGGCCCCCGTGCTACTGATGATCGTGTCGGAAACACAGTCCCGGGTTCTCACAAACTGAGGCCGGTTCGTGAGGTAGTCCAGGATCCATGATGACAGGTGCTGGTCCACCCCTGCGCGCAGCAGCTTGTCCTTCAGGATCATCGGTTGGATGGTGTTGAAAGCACTGGAGAAGTCAAAGAACATGATCCTCACCATATTCCCGGGCTTCTCCAGGTGGGACAGAGAACGGTGAAGGAGGAAGATCACCGCATCCTCCACCCCAATGCCATGTTGGTAGGCGAACTGGAGTGGATCCATCGCTGGTTCCACCAGGGGGCGGAGATGAGCAAGGAGCAGTCTCTCCAGGGTCTTCATCAAGTGGGACGTCAAGGCCACCGGTCTGAAGCTGTTCAGGTCTTTGGGGTGGGAAGTTTAAGGCCTTTAGTTAGAAATGCTGCCCCTACCAGGCCTTCGCTCACATGTGCAGCCTGGCCAGGCTTGGTACTGGACTGTTTGGCTTTGAATGTTGTATTTGTATGTTTGTTTTGAATGTAGCTACTTTAACCCAGCCAGTCGAGGCAGATGGCCATCCTCTATGAGCTATGGTTCCGCCCGAGGTTTCTTCCCGTTAAAGTAAAGTTTTTTCTCGCCTGTGTCGCCGCAGTGCTTGCTCTTAGGGGTCTCTGCTGGGTTCTATAAACTAAGAGTGTGGCCTAAACCCACTCTTTTCTGTTAAGTGCCTTGAGACGACCTGTGTTGTGATTTGGCACTATATAAATAAAATTGAATTGAATTGAATTGAATTGAATTTAGCTGTAAGTGGTTCTTCCCACACCATTTTACAAAATCATCCACCAGTGTTTGGTACTCCTCATCAGGTCCGCTCTCCACACACCCCGCTATAGCCGTGTCATCAGAGTATTTTTGAAGATGACATGACTTGGAACAGTATTTAAAATCTGCGGTGTAGATGGTGAAGAGGAAGGGAGAAAGCACTGTTCCCTGGGGGGCAGGGGGGCATGTTACTTATCAGATGGTCAGACACACAGCTGCGCAGCATCACAAACTGTGGTCTGCCCATCAACTAGTTGGTGATCCAGGTAGTGAGGGGAGTATCAACGTCCATGCTCTCCAACTTTTCCCTGAACAGCCTCGGCTGGATGATACTAAAGGCAGACAAGAAGTCGAAGAACATGATGCGGACTGTGGTGCTGGGTCTGTCAAAGGAAGAGTAGGCCCTCTGCAGCAGGTAAATAATTGCATCATCCACCCCTACATGGGGCTGGTATGCAAATTGCAGTGGGTCTTGGACCGAACACACAAGTCTCCTCAAGGTGAGCCAGCACCAACCTCTCCATGACCTTCATTATGTGGGAGGTCAGAGGTATGGACCTGTAATCATTCAGTGCAACAGGATGACTTTTCTTCGGCACTGGGATCAGGCATGATGTTTTCCAGCTCTGGAACTCTCTGGTGGTACAGGCTCATTTTGGAGAGGTGCTGCAGGACTCCACACAGCTGGCTCGCACAGGCCTTCAGCACATTAGGGCTTATGCCATCTGGTCTTGGAGCCTTCCCAAGGTGGAGCCTCTCCAGCTCTTTCCTCACTTGGCCAGCAGTAATGCTAAAGGTGGCTATATTGTCAAGAGGTGTGGTTCTGTCAGGAGGTGAAGTTGAATTGCCTGGTGAGAGAGAGGAAGGAGGTGTCAGATCATGCTGACATGGATCCATACCTCAATTGCCGACACCATTCTGCTTGAATCACAATGTGGTTTCAGAAAGGACTGCAGCACCACGGATATGATCTTTGTGTTCCTTCAAGAAAAGTGCAGGGAACAACACCCCAACCTCTACGGTGGATTCGTGGATCTCACCAAAGCTTTTGATCTCACCAAAGCGCCCCATCCACACCATACACAGTGTGGACAGGGAGCTGCTTCCCCCTCCTGAGCCACCGGACAGTTTGCCAGAATCTCTTCGAGGCCGACCGAAAGTCTTGCTCCATGGCCTCACCGAACTCCTCCCATACCTGAGTTTTTGCTTCAGCAACCACCTGAGCTGTACTCTGCTTGGCCTGCCGGTACACCTCAGCTGCTTCGGGAGTCCCACAAGCCAACCAAGCCTGATAGGACTCCTTCTTCAGCTTAATGGCCCCCCTCACCACTGGTGTCCACCACTTGGTTTGGGGATTGCCGCCACGAGATGCCCCAACGACCTTGCAGCCGCAGCCCTGGGTTGCTCATTTCAATTAGATATTGTTTACATTTATTTCATGATATAATTTTTCAGTATTCACTGAGGTTTGTTATTGCCGCAGCTGTAAAATTTGTCAGTGTTCTGTAGTTGGATATTAGTTGAAACCTCATATCTCCAAGAAAAGAAACAATAAATTTACAAGACCAAGGTTGCAGTTTCATGAGAAAAAATATCCTAAAAGTCAAAAAATGAGAATCTGAAAACTTAATTTTAAAAAAAATCTCACAAATTTAGGGGAAAAAAAATCAATTTTCTTAGGAAAACATACCCACAATTTCATAAGAAAACAGTCACAAAATTTCTGGAAAAGAAATCACAAATTTAATGGAAAATTTTGGAGTTTTTGCAAGAAAAAAAAGAAAGTCTTTGCAAATAACAAAAAAATTATCAGAAAAAGTAGCAATTTTGTGAGAAAAAATAACAAATTTGCAATAAAAAAATCTGCAAATTTATAAGAAAAAACTCTTAATTCTGATGTTGTTGGGTCAGATTGTAGTTGTAATTCTACTGTTTTAAGTCACTTTTCAAGCTTAGATATTTGTGTGTCTCCATGCAGAATTTTTTTAATACAAAAATCACTCACAGTGGCTCTCAGGTTGCCGACCCCTGGGATAGGCAGTTGCCGGTGGCATCGGTTTCAGAGAGAGCACAGGAAGGTTCACAGGTGATCAATGAAATAAAGTCGGGATTAAAATAGCTACATACTGGGGGTTTTTAGTTACAGTTTGTGAACGAGGTCTACTGAAGGAAGAGAGGCCGTGCGTCCATGCATGTGTGTGTGTGTGTGTGTGTGTGTGTGTGTGTGTGTGTGTGTGTGTGTGTGTGTGTGGCTGATGCCCCCCACCCCCCGATGACCCACATCCCCCACACTTTTGAAAAGTTTGCTACGCCCCTGCTGGTAATTGTCACGCCGCGCCATTCATCAGCGGCGCCACCTGCTCACGCACCTGCTACTCGTCAGCGGCGAAGGATAAAAGCCGCCTCGCCCTGAGCTTCGGCCTGAAGCCGTAGACTTCATTTCCCTTCCATGGGCTTCTACCACATTCTCTTCAGCATCCTCGTCACCGGTAAGAAAATCGCTTACCTCATCTTTCCAGTCTGCTCCCCTGTGCACAGGTGGATTCCTCGGCGGCGGACAATCCCGTCCCTCGTCTCTCCTCGCTGCTGCACCGAGCCCTGCAGGTGGCTGTCTCCCGGGCTTCCATCCTTGAAGCGCCAGTCATCTGTCCCAACAAGTAAGCTTCTCTCCCTCGCCTATTCTCCTCCTGTGTTGGTGTGTGCTCATCTCCCTGTGTCTGATTTCTCCCATAGGGTTGCCGGCTGAACGGTCTCCTGCCTCTGGGTCCGAAGCAGACGCCACCACCAACACATTAACATTCCGCAGACACGCACCCAAACATCCCTGTTGTTAATAAACAGTTTGAACTACTCTGAGCCTGTGTGTGTGCGTCTCCTGAGCCGAACGTTATGTCAGTACGGCTTAAGCAGAGCGGCTCGGCAGACGGCGGGCTCGCACACCGGTTTACCATCCTCGAGGCTCGGGTGGATCAGATTGTTTATCAGCAACAGGTGGTTCTTAATCAATTTCACCAAGATGGCGCCCACAGCGGTCGACATGGTGCTTCGCTGCGCTCTTTGTTTGTTTTTGTTTGTCAATTGTGTGTCTGCTTGCACTTATACCCGTGAAGAACTTTTAAATATCAGGACTTTGACCCCCACGGACCTCCTCCCAGTTTTTCTAGCCCCTGCCGCCGATCTGGTTTATTGTTTGGCTCGGAAAGTGAGACGGCGGAAGAGAGGAAGACGAGCGGGCGCTCTCGTGCGACTTCGCAGGAGAGGCTCGCGAACGGCGCTGCCTGGCATATTTCTGTCCAATACCAACTCTCTCTCTAACAAGGTGGATGAACTGAGACTGCTGATGCGTTTTAAGGACCTCGCCTCCTCAGCTGTCCTCTGCTTTACTGAGACCTGGCTCCGGGAAAATATACCGGACAGCGCGCTGCGCCTCGACGGCTTCCAGCTCTTCCGTGCTGATCGTGACACAGAGCTTTCCGGCAAGACCACAGGAGGCGGTGTCTGCTTCTACATCAACTGTAGCTGGTGCTCTGATGTAACGGAAATTTCCAAACACTGTTCTCCTGCCTTGGAATTTCTTGTTATCAACTGCAAGCCTTTTTATTCCCCACGGGAGTTTGCTTCTTTTATACTGATCGCTGTGTACGCCCCTCCCGACGCGGACACGCGCGAAGCTCAGCGCGTGCTCGCGGATCACATTCAACACACAGAGCGGAGTTTTCCAGACTCGCTGATTATTGTGGCTGGCGACTTTAATCAGTGCAATCTGAGCCACGATCTCCCCCGCTACAAACAGTTTATTAAATGCCCCACCAGAGGATTAAACACACTGGATCACTGTTACACCACAGTGAAAGACGCATATCGCGCTGTCCCTCGAGCTGCGCTGGGATTATCTGATCACGTGATGGTTCACCTCATTCCCACATACAGACAGAGATTGAAGCTCACTAAACCTGTTGTGAGCACTACGAAGATACGGACCAGTGATGCTGAGGAGAAGCTGGAAACGTGCATGGAAATATCTGACTGGGGCATGCTTAAAGGAGCCACGCATGATCTGGATGAGTACACGGACACTGTGAACTCATATATCCACTTTTGTGAAGAGAACATTCTTCCATCACGCACCAGGGTGAGTTACTCTAATGACAAACCCTGGTTCACAGCTAAGCTCAGACAGATCAGGAAGGAGAAGGAAGCAGCGCTGAAAAGTGGAGACAGGGACTGCTACAGGGAGGTTAAATACCGGTTTAACAGAGAGCTGAAGAGGGCTAAATCTGTGTACTCAGAGAGACTCCAGCAGCAGTTCACTGCTAATGATTCGGCTTCCGTGTGGAGAGGACTGAGGCAGATCACCAACTATCGGCCTCAGGCTCCTAAAGGTCAGGATGACAAAGCCCTTTGTCAGAGACTGTCCCAACACTATGCCCGTTTTGACACCTCGTCATCTGTGTCCAACTCCCCCCCTCCCTCCAGCTCCACAGCCTCCACATTCCCTACTTCATTTAAGGCACCCCCCCCACCTCCCCACCTCCCCTTATCATCAGTGAGCAGGATGTGCTCAAGCAGTTCTCCAGACTGAACCCGCGCAAGGCCCCCGGCCCAGACGGCGTGTCTCCCTCCACCCTGAGACTCTGTGCGAAACAGCTGGCTCCTGTATTCACAGACATTTTTAACACCTCCCTTAAGTTATGCCACGTGCCGTCCTGCCTCAAATCCTCCACCATCATCCCTGTCCCCAAGAAGCCACGGATCACTGGACTTAATGACTACAGACCTGTAGCGCTCACCTCTGTAGTCATGAAGTCCTTTGAGCGCCTGGTCCTGTCCCACCTCAAGTCCATCACCACCCCTCTCCTGGACCCGCTGCAGTTTGCCTACCGAGCCAACAGGTCTGTAGACGATGCAGTCAACCTGGCCCTCCACTCCATCCTGCAGCACCTGGACTCCCCGGGAACCTACGCCAGGATCCTGTTTGTGGACTTCAGCTCCGCATTCAACACCATCCGCCCCGCTCTGCTCCGGGACAAGCTGTCCCTGCTCAACGTGCCTGACTCCCTCTGCAGGTGGATCATCGACTTCCTGACGGACCGGAGGCAGCATGTGCGGCTGGGAAAGACTGTCTCAGACTATACTAGCATCAGCACCGGATCACCCCAGGGCTGTGTACTTTCCCCCCTACTCTTCTCCCTTTACACCAACTCCTGCACCTCCAGCCACCAGTCTGTCAAGTTGATCAAGTTTGCGGACGACACCACCCTCATCGGGCTCATCTCCAACGGCGACGAGTCCGCCTACAGGAGAGAGGTGGCCCAGCTGGCGTCCTGGTGCAGCAATAACAACCTGCAGCTGAACGCTCTGAAGACAGTGGAGATGATTGTAGACTTCAGGAAAGTCACTACTCCTCTGCCCCCCCTCACCCTCTCAGGCTCTCCCATCACCACTGCTGATTCCTTCCGCTTCCTAGGCACTACCATCACCAGGGACCTCAAATGGGAGCTGACCATCAGCTCACTCATCAAAAAAGCCCAGCAGAGGATGTTCTTCCTGCGGCAGCTGAGGAAGCTCAAGCTACCCACCAAGATGTTAGTGCAGTTCTACACAGCCATCATCGAGTCCATCCTCACCACCTCCATAACCGTGTGGTACGCAGGAGCCACTGCCAGGGACAGACTAAGGCTGCAGCGCGTCGTGCGCACTGCTGAGAAGGTGATCGGCTGCAAGCTCCCATCTCTCCAGGATCTGTACATCTCCAGGACCCGGAGGCGTGCTGGCCGGATCATAGCCGATCCCTCACACCCTGGTCATGTACTGTTTGCCCCCCTCCCCTCTGGTAGAAGACTTCGGTCCATCCAGACTAAAACCTCCCGTCACATGAACAGCTTCTTCCCCTCTGCCATTAGACTGCTGAACACTAAGTGACTCTCGTGCACCATGTACAGCAGCTCAACCAGACTCATGTCAATCATCACTGTTTTCTTCCTGCATTACCGACTGCACTATATAGTTCTCCACAGTATCTGCTGCTGGCTAATATATATTTTAACTGTTGACCAGTATCACTTAATCTTATCCTACACTTTATTACATGTATAGTTTATTTCTCTTATCTTATCATGTTTAATGTTGCAGCATTGTACTGAGACAAATTCCTAGTTTGTGTACTACATGAACAATGGCAATAAACCTGATTCTGATTCTGATTCTGATTCTGATTCTGAATTATTAGAATTAACTAACCGATTGAACCGCTTGGACCCCCAACAGCCGTTCCTCCCGACTCGCCAGGGTGGCGCGGCTCCTGCTGTTCCAGCGGCCGTCCAGCCGGCTCCAGTGGCACCGGTTCGGCTCACACCGATTCCGACCCGCGCCCGCTTTAGCGGTAAGCTCGGCGGAGCGCGGGGGTTCATTATGCAGTGTGAGTCCGTGTTCCACCGTGTGCCCGGAGATTTTCCCTCGGATCACAGTCGAATTGGTTACATAGGGAATCTTCTGGAGGGGCGTGCGTTAACTTGGACCTACGCCGTAATGGCGAGGCCCAGTTATGCCACCCTCACCTATGACCAGTTCGTGAGGCGCTTTCTGGAGGTCTTTGACCATTCTCAAACCGAGACGGTCCAGGTCGATCGGCTTCTCGCTCTCCAGCAGGGAAGCCGGTCGGCAGCGGACCACTCGGTCGACTTCCGGGTAGCGGCGGAGGAATTGGGCTGGGAGGAACGCTCCCTCTGTGGCCTGTTCCTCCGCAGCCTCAATAGTGATCTGAGGGATGAACTGGCTGGTCGGGATATCCCTGGGACGCTAGCGGAGCTGACGTCCTTAGCGGTAAGTTTGGATAACAGGCTGCGCGAGCGCTCCTCGGGGCGGAGGTCTTCTTCTTCTCGCCCTCGTGGAGCCTCGCCGCACCTGTTCCAAGCTCGCCCCCTGGCGGCGCCGCCAGCATCGCGCTCCGAGGAGTCGGAGCCGATGGTGACGGGCTGGACTAAACTTTCCCCTGTGGAGAAACAACACCGCCGTGAGTTGGGCCTCTGCATGTATTGCGGAGGCGACCAACACACCGTGGAGCGTTGTCCACGGAAAGCCAGTCGGTGGGGTCCGCGAGTCACTGTTGGAAGCCTCGCGGACGTCAATCGGTTAGGATCACTCACTCAATTGAAGCTGCCCATCCGTTTCTGCCATAACCCCACTGGGCACCTCACCCACGCACTGGTGGATTCGGGCGCAGAAGGCAGCTTCATTTCACAAAGCCTGGCAACCCGATTGGGCATCCGCTGCCAGGCACTCAACACTCCCATCTCCCTAGTCCACCTCTCCCGTGCCACCCTTGGGAGAGTGACACATCAAACTGTCCCCCTACCGGTCATCATCTCGGGAAACCACCGGGAGGAGATGACCTTTTACGTCCTTCCCAACTCTGTGTCACCCGTCATCCTGGGGTATCCCTGGCTCCGCCTTCACAATCCGGTCCTGGATTGGAAATCAGCTGGGATATCGGCATGGAGTACGTTCTGTATGGGCACCTGCCTTCAGTCCGCTGCCTTCTCTCCGTCCGCTCCTCCCCCTGCGACGGACGCTGCACCCCCGGACCTGTCTCTGGTGCCCCCAGAATTTCACGACCTGGGTATGGTGTTCTGCAAAGCGAAAGCTATGTCTCTCCCCCCTCATCGGCCCTATGACTGCGCCATCAACCTCCGCCAGGGGGCTCCCTTACCTTCTGGTCGCCTTTACAGCCTGTCTGCGCCGGAGAAGGAGACGATGAACGCCTACCTGAAGGAGTCATTAAGTGCTGGGATTATCCGCCCATCATCGTCACCCGTGGGGGCAGGGTTCTTCTTCGTGGGAAAGAAGGATGGGTCCCTCCGCCCTTGTATCGACTACCGGGCCCTCAATAATATCACGGAGAAGGACCGTTACACCCTGCCTCTCATGGACACTGCTTTCCACTCCCTCCAGGGGGCGACCTGGTTCACCAAGCTGGACCTACGCAGCGCTTACCACCTCGTCCGGATCCGGGAGGGAGATGAGTGGAAAACGGCCTTCCGTACCCCGAACGGCCACTTTGAATACCTGGTGATGCCGTTCGGGTTGACCAACGCTCCTGCAGTCTTCCAGCGCCTCATTAATGACGTCCTCCGGGACTTCATTGGCCTTTTCGTGTTCGTCTACCTGGACGATATTCTCATCTTCTCCAAGTCCAGGGATGAGCACCAGGTCCACGTGAGGCGGGTCCTCCAAAGGCTGCTGGAGAATCGTCTGTACGTTAAGGCAGAAAAGTGTGAATTTTACGCCAGGAGTACGTCCTTCCTGGGGTTCATCATCACCCACGATAAGGTGCTCCCCGACCCTGAGAAGGTAAAGGCGGTGGTGGAATGGCCCACACCTGCATCCCGGAAACAGGTGCAGCAATTTGTTGGCTTCGCCAATTTCTACCGCCGCTTTGTCCCCAACTTCAGTGCCATCGTTGGACCACTGACCCGCCTCACGTCCCCGAAGGTCCCGTTCCGGTGGACCGAAGAGGTCGCTGCCGCCTTTGAGGCGCTGAAGGCGGAATTCTCCTCCTCCCGGGTCCTTCGCCAGGTCGACCCCGCGCTGCAGTGCATTGTAGAGGTAGACGCTTCGGACACGGGAGTGGGAGCAGTGCTGTCCCAGCGGTCACCGGACGATGGCGCCAAGCGACCGTGCGCCTTCTTCTCCCGGCGCTTGTCCCCGGCGGAGAGAAACTACGATGTGGGGGACAGAGAGCTCTTGGCCATCAAGCTCGCCCTGCAGGAGTGGCGCCACTGGTTAGAGGGGGCGAACCTGCCGTTTGTGGTCCTCACGGACCACAAGAACTTGGAATACTTACGATCTGCCAAGCGCCTGAACGCCCGCCAGGCGCGCTGGTCCCTGTTCTTCGCCAGGTTCCAATTTTCCATCACCTTCAGGCCTGGCTCTAGGAACGTCCTGCCTGACGCCCTCTCCAGGCAGTTCGCCCCCGTGGAGTCGGAGGAGGCGCCCCACTCCATCCTGCCCAGGTCGTGCGTCGTGGGAGCCATCTCGTGGGACATCGAGAGCAAGATCCGGAAGGCACAGGAGGTGGAACCTGACCCTGGCGGCGGACCGGAGGGGAGGCTGTTCGTGCCATCCGCGGTCCGAGGAGAGGTCATCCACTGGCTCCACACCTCCAAGCTCACCTGTCACCCTGGCACCTCACGGATGATAGATCTCCTCCAACGGTCCTTTTGGTGGCCAGGCCTGCGGAGGGATGCAGCCCGCTACGCCCGGGCTTGCCCAATCTGTGCCACCTGCAAGTCGGGAAATGCCCCTCCAGCGGGTCTGCTCCAGCCCCTGCCCGTCCCTGGCAGGCCCTGGTCGCACATCACGCTGGATTTCGTCACCGGACTCCCTGTCTCCAACTCCTATGACACCATCCTGACCATCGTGGACCGCTTCTCCAAGGCCGTGCACTTCGTCCCCCTGCGGGGCCTCCCTACTGCCCTGGAGACGGCGGACCTCCTCGTCCAACACGTGGTTAGGCTGCATGGGATTCCGGTGGACGTGGTCTCGGACCGGGGCCCCCAGTTTTCATCTGAGGTTTGGAGGTCTTTCTGCAACGCCATCGGAGCCAAGGTGAGCCTCTCCTCCGGCCATCACCCCCAATCCAACGGGCAGTGTGAGAGGACCAACCAGGAGCTGGAGGCTGCGCTCCGCTGTGTGTCCAGATCCAAACCCACGTCCTGGAGCAACCATCTTGCCTGGGTTGAATATGCCCACAACACCGCTCGCTCTTCTGCTACAGGGATGTCCCCCTTCAAAGCGTCCCTGGGTTACGACCCCCCGCTGTTTCCGGAGCAGGAGAGTGAAGTAACTGTCCCGTCAGTTAGGGCCCATCTCAGGCAGTTCCGCTCCACCTGGGCTGCCGCGCGCCATGCGCTATTACGCACAGCGGAGCGCAACAGGACTGTGGCGGACCGGCGTAGAAGACCTGCCCCGGCGTACAGAGTTGGGCAGCTTGTTTACATTTCCACCCAGGACGTCACTCTAAAAGGCGAGAGGAGAAAGCTGGCACAGCGCTTCATGGGTCCCTACCCCATCACCCGGATCATCAACCCGGTGGCTGTGCGCGTGGCTATTCCCCCCTCCCTCCGCATTCATCCTACTTTCCACGTGTCGAAGGTGAAACTGGCAGTTACTGACCCCCTTTGCCCTCCTCCTGCAGCGCAACCCGCGCCCCGGATGATTGGTGGCCATCCGGCCTGGTCCGCCTCCTCCATCCTGGACTCCCGGCGCCGGGGTCGTGGGTTGCAATACTTGGTGGACTGGGAGGGCTATGGGCCCGAGCATCGACAGTGGGTGCCCCCGTCGTTTGTGTTGGACCCATCGCTCATCGCGGACTTCCACCGAGCGCACCCGGATAAGCCATCGCCAGGAGGCGCTGCTAGAGGGGGGAGTACTGTCACGCTGCGCCATTCATCAGCGGCGCCACCTGCTCACGCACCTGCTACTCGTCAGCGGCGAAGGATAAAAGCCGCCTCACCCTGAGCTTCGGCCTGAAGCCGTAGACTTCATTTCCCTTCCATGGGCTTCTACCACATTCTCTTCAGCATCCTCGTCACCGGTAAGAAAATCGCTTACCTCATCTCTCCAGTCTGCTCCCCTGTGCACAGGTGGATTCCTCGGCGGCGGACAATCCCGTCCCTCGTCTCTCCTCGCTGCTGCACCGAGCCCTGCAGGTGGCTGTCTCCCGGGCTTCCATCCTTGAAGTGCCAGTCATCTGTCCCAACAAGTAAGCTTCTCTCCCTTGCCTATTCTCCTCCTGTGTTGGTGTGTGCTCATCTCCCTGTGTCTGATTTCTCCCATAGGGTTGCCGGCTGAACGGTCTCCTGCCTCTGGGTCCGAAGCAGACGCCACTACCAACACATTAACATTCCGCAGACACGCACCCAAACATCCCTGTTGTTAATAAACAGTTTGAACTACTCTGAGCCTGTGTGTGTGCGTCTCCTGAGCCGAACGTTATGTCGGTAATCACTGCAGGTGAGACTAATCCCGCAATTGCAACATGTGGGGTAATTAGTAGGAGAAGTTGGTAGCCATATGTGGCATGTGCCACTGCCATATTAAGCTATTCCTAACTTTAACTCTATTTTTTTGAGAAACTGAATTTGGGGTTTTCATTAGCTATAAGTCATAACCATCAAAATTAAAAGAAATATACACTTGAAACATATCACTCTGTGTGTAATGAATCTATATATAATTTTCATTTTTTGAATTGAATTACTGAAATAAATTAACTTAATTTATTGAGATGCATCATGCACCTTTACAGTTTCATGTTGAATGTATTTGTTATGAGGTTGCATGTTGAATTATTTTGCATGCAGTTCATTATTTTCCCAAAATGTTGTCTTCTTAACACATTCAGTCAGATTATGTTTTCTGTGTTAATCTTTTCATCAGTGATGAAAAGTTTCCGTGTGTTCTCCAGAATCTAGGAACATCAAACAGCCCTGGCTGCTCATTTCCCTGCACTTAAAATCTCCAGGGAGTGGTGAGGAAAAGGAAAACAAGCAGTGTTCCAGAGTTTTATCAGTGACTGCCTGTCTAAAGCAGGCAGCAAATAGGCAGAGTGTGACAATGAGAATGCCCCTGAGAGTCCATCTATCACTGAGATGAAAACTTTTATTTATCTTTGCTGGTTTACTTCCACTGATTTAAAAAAAACATCATATGGCATTATCATAAACAAGTGAACCATGTTCATTCGACAAGGGCGGCAGTTTGAATGTAGGCCATGTGCACACTGATACCTTGTGCAAACAAATAAACTCAACCATTGGTTTGAGCCAGAACTTCTATCCATTTCCTCCTGAAAACTGTGTATCCTTCCTGTGACAAGTGCACTCCAGCACTATCAGATTTAACTAACTCTATTTCATTAAAATATGTGAGGATAAGAACACATACTGTACTAGTGACAAGGCAGGGGTCAAAGTACGTAGTTTACCACAACCCTCATTTCTCCATATTGCACAAAACACAGATCCAGTTTTTGTTCATTATATTAGGTTCAGTGGGTAGAAATATTGGGAACTTTTTCCCAAAGAAAACTGTTGGTAAATCTGTCAAAAAAAGTATGGCCTTAAGCAGACAAGCCTGAAATCTACTCAAGAAGCTGGATCCAGATAACTCTCAACCAAAAGAGTTAAATGCCCCAATTAATAATAATGGATTGCATTTACAGACGTGGTCAAAATTGTTGGTACCCCTCTGTTAATGAAAGAAAAACCCACAATGGTCACAGAAATAACTTGAATCTGACAAAAGTGGAAATAAATAAAAATTCTATGAAAATTAACCAATGAAAATCAGACAATGCCTTTGAACTGTGGTTCAACAGAATTACTTTAAAAAGCAAACTCATGAAACAGGCCTGGACAAAAATGATGGTACCCTTAACTTAATATTTTGTTGCACAACCTTTTGAGGCAATCACTGCAATCAAACAATTTCTGTAACTGTCAATGAGACTTCTGCACCTCTCAGCAGGTATTTTGGCCCACTCCTGATAGATAGATAGATAGATAGATAGTTTATTTCGAACACAAAAAATATAACAAAAAACAAGCAAATAGCAAATGCAATAAAGTTACAGTATACACTGTTCGAAAGGGAGAAGGAAGAAGTGAACACTTATTAATTCCAACTCCTCTTTTCCATCGATACACCCATGTGAATTTTATACAAATTACTACCTTTAAGACCCCAAGTAAACAATTTACTGTATTTTTTACAGATCAACATTAACACCTGTCCATTCTAACATACAATGAAGTCCATATATCAAAACCAGTCTCAAATGACACAGATACACACAGTGCTGTCCCACCCACCATTCCATAGTGTCCCATAATGTCCCAGAGTGAACATAATGAATCGTACATATAAATTCTACCCTTCTAACATATATCCTTTCAACAAACGGTGCTTATACCTGTTTTTAAATTGATTTCTGTTTGTACATAGTTTCAGTTCCTGCTCCAGACTGTTCCACAAATCCACCCCACAGACAGATATGCACATACTTTTCTTGGTTGTACGTATCTTGGGTTTTGTGAAGTTTAAGTCTCCTCTCAAATTATGATCATTGTCTCTTTTTTTAAATATTTTTTGTATATTAGATGGGAGTTGATTGTTAATTGCCCTGTACATTACTTGTGCTGTCTTAAATTTAACTAAATCGATGAACTTTATGACATGTGACTTCAAGAACAACAAATTGGTATGGTCTCTATATCCTGCATTGTTTATTATCCTTATAGCTCTTTTTTGTGATGTGCATATTGCTTGTAGGTTGGTCTTGTAGGTGTTTCCCCAGACTTCTACACAGTAGTTAAGATAAGGTAAAAACAGTGAATTGTACAATAAGACCAATGATTTATAGTCCAAGATGTGTCTTGTCTTCCCCAGTATGCCTATACATTTTGCTAATTTAGCCCGGATGTGACTGATGTGAGGTTTCCAGCAGATTTTACTGTCTAGCGTCACCCCCAGAAACTTATTTTCCTGTACTGTTTGTATTCTGGTATCATCTATCGTTACCATTATTTCATGATTTATTTTATAATTTCCAAACACCATAATCTTTGTTTTTGTTAGATTTAGAGATAATTTATTTTTGCTGAACCACTGCGTTAATTTTTCCATTTCAGTTGTGACCACCTCTAAAACCTGCTGCAAGTTCTCACCAGTGCAAAGGATATTTGTGTCATCCGCAAACAAAATAAATTTCAGAATTTTTGATACTTGGCATATGTCATTTATATACAAGATAAAGAGTTTGGGTCCCAAAACTGACCCCTGGGGCACACCACAAGTGATGTCCATGCAGGGTGATTTGTGCTCTCCAATTTGTACAAATTGTTGTCTGTTACTTAAATAACTTTCCACCCAACTCAGTCCTACCCCTCTTATCCTATACCTTTCCAGTTTCCTTAGTAGTATTCTGTGGTCAGTGGTGTCAAAAGCTTTCTTTAAGTCTATAAATACTCCTACAGCAACCTTTTTTTGTCTATACAACTAGTAATTTCTTCTATAAGTTCGATCAGTGCCAAAGATGTAGATTTATCTGCTCTAAAACCATACTGGCTATCTGTAAGGAGGTTGCGTTTTTCAATGAAATCATCCAGTCTCTTAGTGAGTATTTTTTCAAGTATTTTGGAGAATTGTGAGAGTAAAGAGACTGGCCTGTAATTTGTGAAGCGATGACTGTCTCCTGTTTTGTAAAGAGGTGTTACTTTTGCTATTTTCATTTTGTCTGGAAATGTACCAGTTTGAAATGACAGGTTACAGATGTGGGTGAGTGGCTTAACAATTCCCTCAATTACTTTTTTCACTGTTGTCATGTCAATTTCATTCCAGTCCGTTGATTTTTTGTTCTTAAAATTACTCACAGTCTCGATAATTTCCTTTTCAGTAACTGCACCCAAAAAAATTGTGTTTGGGTTTCTAGCCTCTATTTCATTCACAGACCCACTGTGGTTTGTTTCCGGAGTCACTATTGATTTTGCTAATTCAGGACCAACGTTTACAAAAAATTTATTGAAACCACTGACCACATCTTCCATATTATTAATCAAACTGTCATTTTCGATAAAATATTCTGGATAATTTGCATACTTAGGATGATTACTAATAATCCCCTTGAGTACTTGCCATATTCCTCTTATGTTATTTTTGTTATCCTCTAGTATTCTGTTGTAATATTCTTTCTTACAGGTCCTCATTATAGTGGTAAGCTTATTTTTATATCTTTTATATTTGATCTCAGCTTCCACTGTTCTGCATTTAATGAATTGTTTATATAATGTATTCTTCTTTTTACATGCATTTATTAATCCCTTGGTGATCCAAGGAATATTTTTTTTTTGTTGTCTGTCACTGAATTGTTTTATAGGACAGTATTTATTGTACAATGATTGAAATATTTGTAAAAATTTATCATATGCTCTATTTTCTCATTTTCATCATAAACTATCTTCCAATCTTGTATTAATAATTCCTTTGTCAGTAAATACATTGATTCTTCGGTTCTTATTCTTTTATATTTAATATTTTTGGTATACTTTTTCTTCCTATAATCACATTGATAGACAACAAAAATCGGCAGGTGGTCGCTGATATCATTCAATAAAAGCCCACTCCTGATATTATTTTCCATAATGTTTGTGAATTTGTTATCTATTAGTGTGGCACTGTGCGACATGATTCTGCTAGGTCCTGTAATTGTTGGATATAAGCCCATGCTGTACATTGTGTTGATAAATTCTTCTGTCAAACTATGTTGTTTTGAGTTCATCAGATCTATATTGAAATCCCCACAGATGAACATAACTTTATGAGTTAGTTTTGCGTACATTTTTTCCATCCAGTCCTTAAATAAGTCAATGTTTGATCCAGGTGTTCTATATACACAGCTCACCACTACATTCTTCACATTGTCCAGACAGATTTCTATTGTAATACATTCAAATAATTCATCCACAGTGACTGACAGATTTTCAACAACCTTGTATTTCAAGCTCTTGTCAACATAAATTGCAACTCCTCCTTTTTTCACTTTTCTATTTATATAATTTAATTCATAGCCATCCATGGTAAAATCCATTCCTTTCTCTTCACTGAGCCATGTCTCTGATATTGCCACAATATTGAATGGCTCTTTAAACTGATTTAAATAATATTTAATGTTATTAAAGTTTGCATAGAGACTCCTGCTGTTGAAGTGGATCATAGAAATATTGAAATCAGATGTGACCATTGTGTTAAACTGTTCATCTGTGTAATAATTACAGTCATTATTGATTGAGTTAAAAAGATTATTATCAGGGTCTATGTCATATTCTACGTCCTGTGGGTTGTGCTCTGTGTATTCAAAAACTTTCAGTTCCTGTTGTTCCTGTTTGTTGATTTTTTGATTCATGCTGTAGAATGTTTTGTTGCAGATGAGTAAAATCCTTCAGTGTCCTATATTTGTCTAAATTGTTGCTGTGCCTCCAGATCGTATTTGTCCAGTTCCATAATATTACGGATGTTAATGACCTTGGCTTCTTCAGGCGATCCATTTAATTTGATGAATATTTTACAGTTTGATGTCCAGGTGTTTTGAATTTTTTTCTGCTTTTTCATGTATCTTGCTTTCCTGGCTATTTCTGCGTTCTCTTTCGTGAGGTGCTCGTTTATGTAGATGTTGGTTCCCTTCAGCTTCTTACCTTGTTTCATTAGCGCCGTCTTGTGTTTTCTGTTTACAAACCTCTTGATCACAGCAGGTTTGTCGCTGTTTTTCCTGGGCAGAGGGTGGCAGGACTCGATGTTGTTGCAGTCCAGCTGGATTCCTTTTGACTGCATGAAGGCCGTCACCTGTTGCTCAGCGGATTCCTCATCCAGCTGACTTCCACTGCTGTCTGCGGCAACTGCTCTCGCGTATGATCGGGGTTTGATGTGGAGCCCCGTGATGATCACGTCGTTTGCCCGAGTGTTCTGGTCCATCTCAGCCAATCTGCTTTCCAGATACGCCAGCCTCTTGTCTTTTTCAGCGTTCTGGCTGCGCAGCGCTTTAATTTCCTCCACGAGGTCCAGTATGAATGAATGAATGAATGAATGAATTTATTTCGGATAGTACAGTACAGGTTAAAAGAAACTGAATAATATAACAACAAGGTCAAATTAGACAAAGACTCCTCTTATTATACAATTCCACGTAAGTTATCCGAAACGGGTGATGGCTGAAGCCGCAGCTTATATTGCCCACCCATATTCCATCCAAGAATTCAAAAGAGAAAAAAGAGAAAACAAGACAAGAGCGATTACAATTCAAAACAAAGCTAAGACAAAATGTGACTGAGAGAAAAAAGAAAACTAAGCTAGGCTAAGTTAAGCGGTTACTATTCAAAAACAAATCTAAGACAAAATGTGACAGAGAAAAAAAAGAAAAAAAAAACTAAGCTACAACACAACACAGGCTGGATATGTCAATCCTTATGTGAGTTTACATGTCGTCTTGTAAATATGTTTGGAGTATTTCTTCCTTTAGTTTTTGTTTAAATTGTCCAAGCGTTGTACATGATTTTAATTCAGGTCCAAAATCGTTCCATAATCTGACTCCTTGCACTGAAATACAGTGTTGCTTGGTGGTTGTTCTCACTGTAGGCTTTTGAAATATACATGTTCCTCTGAGGTGATATCGTTTCTCCCTTGTTTGGAACAACTTTTGGATATTAGCGGGCAGTGATAAATTCTTCACTTTGAACATTATTATTGCGGTTTTAAAGTCAACCAGATCTTTCAGCTTGAGAGTTTTTTGTTTAAGAAAAAGTGGGTTTGTTGGTTCCCTGTAAGCTGCTTTGATTATTATTCTAATAGCTCTCTTTTGAAGCATAAAGAGTGGATATATGTTTGTTTTATATGTATTTCCCCATACTTCATTACAATATGTCATGTATGGGAGTATTAATGAATGATACAAGGTGTATAGTGTGGGTTGATTCAGCAAATATTTCACTCTGTGTAATATTGCAATTGATTTGGATACTTTACCTTTGATATAATTAATATGTGACTTCCAACACAGTTTGTTATCAATTATTACTCCAAGAAATTTAGTTTCAGATACCCTTTCAATCTCTACACCATTTACACTGAGTTTGGGTACTGGGTTGTTGTGATGGTTGTTAAAGACTATAAATTTTGTCTTACTTAAATTGAGCATTAATTTGTTTGAATCAAACCACAGTTTAAGCTTTCCTAATTCCTTTCCGAGTGTATCCAGAAGTTGTTCCAAATTGTTTCCACTGCATAACAGATTAGTGTCATCGGCAAACAATATTAAGTCCATTTTTTCTGAAACTTTACATATATCGTTTATATACATATTGAATAATAATGGTCCCAAAACTGAACCCTGTGGGACTCCACAGGTGACCTTCAGTAACTCTGAGTTTTTGTTGCTAACACATACATACTGATATCTATTCTTTAAGTAACTACTTAACCAGGACAGTGCTACCCCTCTAATACCACAATTTTGTAGTTTCTTTAATAATAAATTGTGATCTACTGTATCAAATGCTTTTTTAAGATCTAGGAATACTCCAACTGAATACTCTTTATTTTCAATGGCTGTTGATATTTTTTCTGTAAATTCCATTAGGGCATATGCAGTTGTCCTCTTGTGTCTGAACCCATATTGCTGCTCACACAATAAATTATTCTTCAGTATGAAGTTGTCAATTCTCTCATAGAATATTTTTTCAAGTATCTTGGAAAATTGCGGTAATAGTGAAATTGGTCTATAGTTTGAGAGTTCCCCTCTGTCGCTCGTCTTGTATATCGGAATTACTTTAGCTATTTTCATTGCATTGGGAAATATACCTGATTGGAGAGACAGGTTACAGATATACGTCAGTGGTTTTACTATGCATTCGATAACAGTTTTGACTAATAGCATGTCAATATCATCACAGTCTGTAGATGTTTTACTTTTGAACGATTTAACAATTTCAATGACCTCTCTTTCGTCTGTGTTCTTTATGAAGATGGAGTCTTTTACAGCAGTGTTATTGCATATTGTATCACCTGTAGGCACCGTAGTGGGTATTTCTCGGGCCAGATTAGGTCCAATGTTAACAAAAAAATTATTAAATTCATCTGCAGGTGAAGCTATATTCACACTCTGAGTCGTTTTATTATTTTTTGGAATATTAGTTGGGTTGCTTGTATTTCTGCTTTTATTTCCAAGGATACTGTTGAGTATTGTCCATGTATTTTTAATATTGTCTTTGTTTTTCTCCAGTTCTTTACTGTAATAGTCTCTTTTACTACATCGTATTATATATGTTAACTTATTTTTGTATGTTTTATACCGCTGCTCTGCTTCTTTTGTCCTTTTCTTTAGGAAAGCTTTATATAATAAATTTTTCTTTTTACACGCCTTTTGTAGTCCTTTGGTTAACCATGGCTTATCAGCAAATTTGTGTTTAAGCTTTTTTTTTTACTAATGGGCAGTTTTTTTTCATAAAGAGTGGTTACAATGTTTATAAATGTGTCATAGGCTTCATTTACATCTGATACATAGACTTCTGTCCAGTCTTGCTTCAGCAAGTCCTCTTTAAAAGAATTGATTGCATTTGGTGATTTGTATCTGAACGATTTTGAAATTTTTTCTGCGTTGGGCCCCGTGTGGCCATGGATAAGTGCAAAGGTTGGCAAGTGGTCACTTATATCATTTATCAATAATCCACTTTCTATTTTCTTATCGATAACATTGACAAACAGGTTGTCAATAAGTGTAGCAGTGTGAACTGTGATTCTACTGGGATGTGTTATTGTGGGATATAGACTCATGCTGTACATAGAGTTCATGAACTCTGTAACTACATTTTGTTGATGTGGATTTATTAAATCAATATTGAAATCTCCACAAATTGCTACCATTTTCTTACTAGTAATATTATTGTACAGCTCGACTAATTTATCTCTGAATGTCTCAATGCAAGTTCCCGGCGTTCTATATATGCAGCTTATGATTAGATTTTTTGTTTTGTCTAGGTCAATCTCAACAGTAACACATTCCAAGATCCCTGGTAGTGCAAAGGACATTTCATTTACAAGCTTACACCTATACAGGTCATCAATATACAGTGCAACACCACCACCCTTTTTTTGAGTTCTGTTAATATAAAACATCTGATATCCCTCTATTGCCATCAGGGGAGTCTGTTCTTCATTAAGCCAGGTTTCAGAGACTGCAATAGCTGTGAATTTTCTGTCTAGCTGTTTTAAATAGTCCTGAATCTGTGGAAAGTTTTTGTTAAGACTTCTGCTATTGAAGTGTATTATTGATAGTTTACCATCTAGTATACCTCTTTGTTGTGATTTTAGAGCAGACATTTCTTCTGCCAAGAAATCCAGTGCTTTTTTTTATCTCATCTTCATTTGGCAGAGCTCTCTTGGGACCCATTATTCCGGCCGATGATCTCTGATTTGGATAGTTGCGCCACCGTGCAACTGTGCTGCACGATGGCGCAGTGGTTAGCACTGCGGCAGCACAGTTTACCCTTGGCCGGGGGATTGTGGGGATCGTGGGATCGTGGGTTCGATCCCAGCCCCCGACCAACAGTGATCTGTGTGGAGTTTGCATGTTCTCCCCGTGTTGCGTGGGTTTACTCCGGGATTTCTCCGGTTTCCTCCCACATGCCAAAAACATGCATGTTAGGTTAATTGGCTGTTCTAAATTGTCCCTAGATATCTGTTTCCTATAGGCCCTTAGAATAGAGGGTTAGTATTAATGAAAGCGCTTTGAGTGGTCTTTGTGACTAGAAAAGCGCTATATAAGTGCAGGTTAGTTAGGTTAGTTAGTTAGATAGTTCGAAAAAAAAAAAAAAAACACACGTGGGAGTAATCTCTTTGTTTTCCCTGAGCGCGAGGTGCGGGGGGGGCGGGGGGCCGCTTCACAAGCTTCACCAGCTACTACTGGCAAATTCCTCGTTACTCTTCACGAGCAGGTTCACTCCCCAGCGGCAGCAACAAAAAAAGCTCAAAACGCCAGCTCCAAACTGCGTTCTAACTGCGTTTAACTGCCTTTAATTGCCTTTTAAACAGTCACAAACAGGGAGCTCTTACCTGTGCGTCCTCACTCGTCCTCACCCGGAACCGGATGAGCAAACTGCTCCAGTTGTCTCAGGTTTGAAGGGTGCCTTCTCCAGACGGCATGTTTCAGCTCCTTCCACAGATGTTCAATAGAATTTAGATCAGGGCTCATAGAAGGCCACTTTAGAATAGTCCAATGTTTGGCTCTTAGCCATTCTTGGCTGTTTTTAGCTGTGTTTTGGGTCATTATCCTGTTGCGAGACCCATGACCTGCGACTGAGACCAAGCTGTCTGACACTGAGCAGCACATTTCTCTCTAGAATACCTTGATAGTCTTGAGATTGAGATCTTGAGATTGATAGTCTTGTACCCAGATTCAAGACACTCTGTGCCAGATGCAGCAAAGCAGCCCCAGAACATAACAGAACCTCGTCCATGTTTCACAGTAGGGACAGTGTTCTTTTCTTGGTATGCTTCATTTTTGCGTCTGTGAAAACAGAGTTGATGTGCCTTGCCAAAAAGTTCCAGTTTTGTCTCATCTGTCCATAGGACATTCTCCCAGAAGCTTTGTGGCTTGTCAACATGCAGTTTGGCAAATTCAAATCTGGCTATTTTATGATTTGTTTTCAACAGTGGTGTCCTCCTTGGTCATCTCCCATGAAGTCCACTTTGGCTCAAACGATGACGGATGGTGCGATCTGACACTGATGTACCTTGATCTTGGAGTTCACCATGAATGTGTTTAGAGGTTGTTCTGGGCTCTTTTGTTACCATTCGTATTATCCGTCTCCTCCTGCGGCCATGTCCAGGGAGGTTGGCTACAGTCCCATGGATCTTAAATTTCTGAATAATATGTGCAACTGTAGTCACAGGAACATCAAGCTGCTTGGAGATGGTCTTATAGCCTTTACTTTTAACATGCTTGTCTATAATTTTCTTTCTGATCTCCTGAGACAGCTCTCTCCTTTGCTTCCTCTGGTCCACGTTTAGTGTGATACACACAATGTCACCAAACAGCACAGTGACTACTTGTCACCCTTTAAATAGGCCGACTGACTGATTACAAGTTTGTAGACACCTGTGATGTTAATTAGAGGACACATCTTGGTTGAATATGTCCCTATGGTCACATTATTTTCAATCTTTTCTAGGGGTACCATCATTCTTGTCCAGGCCTGTTTCATGAGTTTGTTTTTTAAAATTATTCTGTTGAACCACAATTCAAAAGCAATGTCTGATTTTCATTGGTTAATTTTCATAGAATTTTTATTTATTACCACTTTTGTCAGATTCAAGTTATTTCTGTGACCATTGTGGGTTTTTCTTTCATTAACAGAGGGGTACCAACAATTTTGTCCACATCTGTATATAGTGCTTTTCAAGACACCCAAAGCACTTTACAAAGAGTCCATTATTCATTCACTCTGACATAGTTCTAGTGACCCACAGAGCAGACACGACTCAAGACTGATACAATTAACCCTTTATTGAATATAATGGACATGAGTGGGTACGTGTATGTGTGGTTGTGTGCATGTAGTGTGAGCAGGCGAGTCAGCTGGGGCGAGCAGAGCACCATACGACCTGGCAACCCTAGGAGGAGACAGAAGGAGCGTTAGATGCAGTTCAGGCTAGAAGAGCACCAGATAGTTCAGCGCTTACTGTCAGAGGTGGTGGAGAGATGCCCAGGTTAGCACTGAAGCTACTGCCAGGAGGATAGTGCCCGCAGGACAGCCAGACAGTCGAACGCTGGTGAGGGAAGCAGGTGGATCCGCCGCCAGGGGAAAGGGGTCCGCCACCTCAGGTCTCCGCCTGTGCACAGGGGAATTGGACAAGGTGAGAGGGAATGATGGTAGCTTACTTGGTAGCTGGAAGGTCCAGGTGGCGCCAGCCCGGACTGGGAATGGTGGAGGCTGGGAAGCCGACGTGGAGAATCTCAGCAAGGCTAGGAAGCTTGATGATAGGTGTAGCAGGCTTCTGGAGAGAGAAACAGACAACTCCGCACAGAGCACTAGACCTGACGGTATAAATAGACAGAGGATGATGACAGGCAGGTGTGCACACAAGTGTAGCAAATTGGCAGCCATGACAGTACTCCCCCCCCCACAACACGCCTCTCGGTGGTCGTTCCAACTTCCCTGGGTGCGTCCGATGGAAGTCCCTCATGAGCTGCTTGTCCAGCACGAAGGAGGGATGCACCCAGGATCTCCACTCCGGTCCGAAACCCTCCCAGTCCACCAAGTACTGCATGCCACGACCCCCGTGACGAACGTCCAAGGTGGCAGTGACTGGCCATACCGGGTCGCCGTCGATCACCATCGGTGGAGGTGGAGACCTGGGAAGAGGACACAAAGGGCTGGAGCAGATGGGCTTAACATGGGACACATGAAAGGTCGGGCAGATGTGGAGGGAGGGGGGGAGAGTTAGGCACACCGAAACAGGATTGATAATCCGGCTAATGGGAAAAGGTCCAATGAACCGTTGCAACGTCTTCCTTCTCTCAGCCTTCAGATTAATGAGTTTGGTGGACAACCATACCTGTTGGCCCACCCGGTAGGCGGGAGCCGGGACCCTGCGATGGTTGGCCACCGAAGTGTTGTGCTCAGCCGTCCGCTGAAGTGCTGTCCTGGTTGCCTTCCAGATCCGCCGGCAACGCTTCACGTGAGGGCGAACAGAGGAAACGGCGATGTCTCCCTCCTCCTCAGGGAACAGCGGGGGATTATAACCCAACGAGTCTTCAAAGGGGGACATGCCGATAGCAGTGGACACAGCAGTATTATGAACATATTCAATCCAGGGGAGGTGAGTGCTCCACGATGATGGATTCGAGGTCGTGACACACCGCAGCGCCGTTTCCAACTCCTGGTTAGCTCGCTCACACTGCCCATTGGATTGTGGATGGTAGCCTGATGACAGGCTTGCTGTGGCCCCCAGCGCAGCACAGAAAGACTGCCAGACACTGGAGATGAACTGGGGCCCTCGATCGGAGACGATGTCCCAGGGGATGCCATGCAGCCAAACCACGTGCTGGACCAGAAGGTCCGCCATCTCCTTAGCCGTGGGTAGCCCCCACAGAGGGATGAAATGGGCAGCCTTGGAGAATCTGTCAACCAGAGTGAGGATAGTCATGAACTGATTGGATGTAGGGAGGCTGGTGACAAAGTCCAAAGCCACGTGAGACCATGGTCTGCCCGGGATAGGGAGGGTGTGGAGCAGCCCGGCAGGTGGAGAAGAGGATGTCTTGCCAGTAGCATACTGAGGACAGGCCCGGATGTAGTCTTCTACGTCCTTCTGGAGGGACAGCCACCAAAACATCCTCTGCAGGAGGGCCACCGTGTGCGCCCTTCCCGAGTAGCAAGTAAACTTGGACGCATGATCCCACTGAATGACCTCCCCCCGGACGGCCGATAGGACAAACAACCTCCCCGCTGGTTCCCCGCCCGGGTCGGTCTTGTCAGCCTGTGCCCTCAGGACTATGTCCTTAATATCCCAAGAGAGGGCGCCCACGACTCACGATGAGGGGAGAATAGGATGTTCGGCCATCTCCGCCGTCTCCGGGGCAAACTGACGGGACAGGGGGTCCGGTTTCGTATTCTTCGACCCGGGGCGGTAGGTAATGGTGAAGTTGAAACGTCCAAAGAAGAAAGACCAGCGGGCCTGTCGAGTGTTCAGACGCTTGGCCGTCCGGAGGTACTCCAGATTTTTGTGGTCGGTCCAGACGACGAACAGCTGAGAAGTGCCCTCCAGCCAGTGATGCCACTCCTCCAAAGCGAGCTTGACCACCAGCAATTCCCTGTCGCCGATTTCGTAGTTGTGTTCAGCCGGGGATAAGCGACTGGAGAAGTACGTGCAGGGGCGTATCTTGCCATCTGCCGGGGAGAGCTGGGACAAGACGGCCCCGACCCCCGAGTCTGATGCATCCACTTCCACCAAGCATTGGAGGGCGGAGTCCACCTGCGTTAATATAGGAGAGAAAGAGAACTTGTCCTTCAGGAGGGAAAAGGCTGCAGCTGCCTCCTCCGTCCACCGAAAAGGCACCTTGGTAGAGGTTAGATTGGTTAGTGGCAGAGCAATGCAACTGTAGTTCTGAACAAAGCGGCAGTAAAAGTTAGCGTACCCCAGGAACTGTAAAAGCTGTTTCCTGGACTAGGGAGTGGGCCACTCCACCACCGCCTTTACCTTAGCTGGGTCGGGGATGATCTCATTGTGGGCGATGATAAAGCCAAGGAAAGATGTAAGGGGAACATGGAACTCACACTTTTCCACCTTCACAAAGAGTTTGTTTTCCAACAGCCGCTGCAGTACCCGCCTCACATGCATGCAATGTTCATCCATGGACTGAGAAAAGATGAGAATATCATCTAGATAAACAAATATGAACGTACCCAAAAAGTCTCTCAGAACATCATTAATCAATCGCTGGAAGATGGCCGGGGCATTGGTCAGCCCGAACGGCATGACCAGGTATTCAAAATGCCCACTAGGGGTCCGGAAGACCGTCTTCCGCTCATCCCCCTCCCATATCCGCACCAGATGATAGGCATTGTGCAGGTCCAACTTTGTGAAGCAACAGGCCCCCTGGAGGGAATTAAAGGCAGAACTGGTGAGAGGGAGAGTGTACTTGTCTTTGATGGTTATATTATTGAGTTCACAAAAGTCAATACATGGCCTAAGAGAACCATCCTTTTTCCCGACAACCCCCCCCCCCCCCCGCCCCCACCGCCGATGAAGATGGTCGTATTATGTCCGAACTCAGGGACTCCTTGATGTACGTGTCCATAGCCGCACGCTCCGGGGCAGACAGGTTGTACAGTCTATTAGATGGCAACGGAGCACCGGCCCGGAGGTTAATCGCACACTCATATGGGCGGTGAGGGGGAAGAGAAAGGGCCTGAGCCCCCAAATCATGATATTCAGATGGTACTTTGGACAGATTGGGAGGAGGAGAGGCAGGTGCACCCAGAGGCACGGCAGGCGAGCATGCAGCAGACTGCAAACAGGCACTCAAACAGAACGAGCTCCAGGAAACAACACACCCCGAACGCCAGTCAATAGAGGGGTTGTGCAGGTGAAGCCAGGGATAGCCGAGGATAACCGGAGTGGAGGGCACTGGCAGAACATACAGCATTAACTCTTCCCAATGGTTGCCTGATACAATAACTGATACTGGGGCAGTCCGATGAGTGACTGTGGCCAAAGGAGCTTTGGATAAGGCAATAAGTCTCAATGGGGTTTCCAATGGCTGCATGGGAAGCCCCAGCCGGGTTGCCAGTCTCCCCGAAATAAAGCTCTGCTCGGCCCCTGAATCAATGAGTGCATGTGTGTTTATTTCTCTATGGCCGTAACTGAAATGAATGGGAATCATGAAACCGGAGAGGGGATTATTGCGAGGTGAGTCCGTGAGTCCCCCTACTGCGATGCACGGACTCCCCCTTTTGGCCATTTGGAACATGACTCAACCTCATGCTCCTCACTCCCACAGTAAATGCACAACCCCAACTCCCGACGGCGCTGTCTCTCCGCTGACGATAGTTTGAAACCACCCACTACTAGTAGAGTCATTTTTGGGGGTTTCGTGACCAACCTCCCAGGACCTTTTTTTCTCACTGGATTTAGCATTCTAGACCCATTTTAATGAAAATAAGCTCCCATGTACCTCCCAAAAATTACGGGAAACCTTTTTTTTGCCCAAAATTCAAAATGGCCGCCAAAATGCATACCACCACCTATATCTCAGTAACTAATTCAGCTAGAAGGTTGATTTTGGTGTCTAGACATAGGTTTTTGGGGTCAAGCATTCCATTAATGCTATTAGTTTACTTGTGAAACAAACCCATCACGATGAAATCCAATATGGCCACCAATATGGCCACCGATTAACATTTTTTTTGTTTCTTGACTACTAAGGCACCTAGAAAGCTGATGTTGGTGTCAAAACAGAGGTTTAAGGGGTCATACTATCTGTTTATTCCAATAAAAGTGTGTTTAAATGATTACATAATCGAGAAATCCAAGATGGCGGCCGGCTGTCATTTTCACATGCAATGGACTTTTTCATATCCGTCACCAAATGAGCTAAAAATGTCAAATGAGGTATCCTTACATTCATTTTTAATAATTATTAGAAAGCTCCTGCATTGATTCAGTGATTTCACTGAGGAACACTTGGGTAATCCCCTTAGGATTCCCGGAATCCTATGCTTGATTCATTGATTCCTTTTTGCATAGCAAGAGAGAGGATGCAGTGATTTTGTAACGTCTGTGCTGCCATAATATGTAGTCCTAATCTTTCCAATTTAACCAAGGTTGCCAGGTATGTATAAATTTAGCTTTAAACTTATCTGGAGAGGTTAGAATTCTGAATCTTGTTCCATACTGTATAGTCAGGTAATGTTAGCATATTGACCATGCTGCTTGCTTAATGCTACCGTAATGACAGTAGACAGTACAAGGGCCTTTGACTCTCGGTCTTGTCATCCCTCCTTTTTCTCTCCTCTGTTCTGATAATGACCAATTTGTTTTTGTTTTCAGACACTTATTCATATAAAGTGAGGGATAAAATGGATACTGCAAGTGATGAATTACCATCAACATCTTCCGGTGAATACGAATGCATTCTACGTTGTGGTCAACCATGTACCAAAAGTGACTCTTTGGATAATACCAAGGACCAAAAATGGAATTCAATTTGTGAAAAAACTCTACGATGGAAAGGACTTGATCGGTTTCAATGTGGGAATATTGATTGGGCCAAAGGGCCAAAAGGACATTACATGCACCAGACATGTTACACCACGTTATCTAACAAGCGTTGTCTATCTCAAGCCAAGAAACATAAGCATAAATTAGAGGTAGATCTTGAAAGAGACAATCAATCAGTTCAGGGGGATCCATCTCCATCTGCTTCTCTCTTTTCACCGAAGAGGCTCCGGTCCAGCATTGATATTGTGCATGACAAGAACCTATGCGTGTGGTGCAATAAGGGACCACAGAAAAGCGACTGGGGGCCATTTTGAGCTTGATAGACAATGAGGGCACTAATGAACACAATGGATGGTTCACAGGAGCCTCACTTGACTTTTTTTAGCTCATTTGGTGACGGATATGAAAAAGTCCATTGCATGTGAAAATGACAGCCGGCCGCCATCTTGGATTTCTCGATTATGTAATCATTTAAACACACTTTTATTGGAATAAACAGATAGTATGACCCCTTAAACCTCTGTTTTGACACCAACATCAGCTTTCTAGGTGCCTTAGTAGTCAAGAAACAAAAAAAATGTTAATCGGTGGCCATATTGGTGGCCATATTGGATTTCATCGTGATGGGTTTGTTTCACAAGTAAACTAATAGCATTAATGGAATGCTTGACCCCAAAAACCTATGTCTAGACACCAAAATCAACCTCCTAGCTGAATTAGTTACTGAGATATAGGTGGTGGTATGCATTTTGGCGGCCATTTTGAATTTTGGGCAAAAAAAAGGTTTCCCGTAATTTTTGGGAGGTACATGGGAGCTTATTTTCATTAAAATGGGTCTAGAATGCTAAATCCAGTGAGAAAAAAAGGTCCTGGGAGGTTGGTCACGAAACTCCCAAAAATGACTCTACTATACCATAGGTTCCTGATCTTCCGGGGAATCAGCAGATGGGAGTGCCAGCAGGGGGGGCTGTAGGGAGCAGCGAGCCAGACCGCCCAAGCGACCGGAAGTTCTCCGTTCGGCCGCCCACTCCCTTTGTCTGTTATCGATACTGATAGCCAGGGATATTAGCTCATGCAGTGTGGAGGGCTTATCCAAACGGGCCAGCTCATCCCGTAGGCTAGTGCTCAGGCTTTTGACAAAAATACTACATAGTGAGGCATTCTACCACTCAACCTCCGTGGCCACGACCCGGAAGTCCACGGCGTAATCGACGACGGCTCTAGCCCCCTGCTGAAGATTCAACAGCCGGGAGGTAAGCACATCCTCGCGGTCCGAGTGACCGAACACCTCCTGAAATTCGTTCACAAACTGAGTGTACGTTAGCGAAGCATAACTAGCCCTAGCCATTACTGCATATGCCCAAGCCAAAGCCCATCCCTCTAACAAATTAATCACATAACCTATGCGACTATGGTCAGTGGGAAAGTCCCCCGGTACTCGTTGGAACACAATGTCAAAATGCATTAGAAACCCCCTGGCTTCCCCCAATTTGCCACTAAAACGGGTGGGAGTCGGGACGGGAGTAAGCCGACAAGCGGGGCCCAGAGTAGGCTGACTAGTGATGGGGCTAGCAGTGGAACTAGCGGGAGCAGAGGAGCTAACAGAGACTGAAGGGAAACCCTGTGGGCTAACCAGACGATCTAGCCTGTCAGGAGAACAATCAACAAGAACAATCAGACAATAGCCTAACACCTGGACCATATGTTTGACATCCCTGGACCAGCCCATTAAAAATGCATATTTTGGGGATTTACTTCCTTGAAATAGTTGCACATCACAACAGCATGTTAAAATAAAACAGAAAGCACAGATAAATGAAAGTTCACCGCTTACAAGAAGCTGTTCTTTACTACAACAAACCAAGTTAGTTTTTCTCTGTGCGTAAGAAAACTTACACACAATTACTTGCACAACGTACACATTTACACAACTGCAGACAAATGCAGCTTCTTGCTCAAAAAATAGTCATGTTTAACTACAGAGGTAGGAGCTGTTGGGGGGCTACTCACCGCTCAAACAACAGGTGATCAGGGCTCCATATGAGAAGTCGCCACTGCATTTCTTCCCACCGTGGGACAGGAAACCAACCTGCGGGGGAGGAGACTGATGGCTGTGCCAGCTATGGTAGGGTCAGTTGATTTGCGCTAAAATATCTATCTATATTAATAAAACGAGTAACGCAAGTAACGCATTTGATCAAATTTCAGTAACTGTAACACATTACTGAATTTTTAAACAGTAATTTCGTTACAGAGCACGTTACTGCAAAAGTAGTGGGGTTACACGTTACTCCCAACACTGCTGAACAGTGGTATAAACTAAACTAAAATAATTATGATGACTGAACAACTCCCATTCTCCAAAGTGCAAGATACACTATTATTTTGAATATACACTACCGTTCAAAAGTTTGGGGTCACTTAGAAATTTCCTTATTTTTGAAAGAAAAGCACTGGCTTTTTCAATGAAGATAACTTTAAACTAATCAGCAATACACTCTATACATTGCTAATGTGGTAAATGACTATTCTAGCTTCAAATGTCTGGTTTTTGGTGCAATATCTACATAGGTGTATAGAGGCCCATTTCCAGCAACTATCACTCCAGTGTTCTAATGGTACAATGTGTTTGCTCATTGTGTCAGAAGGCTAATGGATGATTAGAAAACCCTTGTGCAATCATGTTAGCACAGCTGAAAACAGTTTAGCTGGTTAGAGAAGCTATAAAACTGACCTTCCTTTGAGCAGGTTGAGTATCTGGAGCATCACATTTGTGGGGTCGATTAAACGCTCAAAATGGCCAGAAAAAGAGAACTTTCATGTGAAACTCGACAGTCTATTCTTGTTCTTAGAAATGAAGGCTATTCCATGTGAGAAATTGCCAAGAAACTAAAGATTTCCTACAACGGTGTGTACTACTCCCTTCAGAGAACAGCACAAACAGTCTCTAACCAGAGTAGAAAGAGAAGTGGGAGGCCCCGCTGCACAACTGAGCAAGAAGACAAGTACATTAGAGTCTCTAGTTTGAGAAATAGATGCCTCACAGGTCCTCAACTGGCAGCTTCATTAAATAGTACCCACAAAACGCCAGTGTCAACATCTACAGTGAAGAGGCGACTCCGGGATGCTGGCCTTCAGGGCAGAGTGGCAAAGAAAAAGCCATATCTGAGACTGGCCAATAAAAGAAAAAGATTATTATGGGCAAAAGAACACAGACATTGGACAGAGGAAGATTGGAAAAAAGTGTTATGGACGGACGAATCGAAGTTTGAGGTGTTTGGATCACACAGAAGAACATTTGTGAGACGCAGAACAACTGAAAAGATGCTGGAAGAGTGCCTGACGCCATCTGTCAAGCAAGGGGGGGGTAACGTGATGGTCTGGGGTTGCTTTGGTGCTGGTAAGGTGGGAGATTTGTTCAGGGTAAAAGGGATTTTGAATAAGGAAGGCTATCACTCCATTTTGCAACGCCATGCCATACCCTGTGGACAGTGCTTGATTGGAGCCAATTTCATCCTACAACAGGACAATGACCCAAAGCACACCTCCAACTTGTGCAAGAACTATTGAGAGAAGAAGCAGGCAGCTGGTATTCTATCTGTAATGGAGTGGCCAGCGCAGTCACCAGATCTAAACCCCATTGAGCTGTTGTGGGAGCAGCTTGACCGTATGGTATGCAAGAAGTCCCATCCAGCCAATCCAACTTGTGGGAGGGGCTTCTAGAAGCGTGGGGTGAAATTTCTCCAGATTACCTCAACAAATTAACAGCTAGAATGCCAAAGGTCTGCAATGCTGTAATTGCTGCAAATGGAGGATTCTTTGACGAAAGCAAAGTTTGAAGGAAAAAATTATTATTTCAAATACAAATCATTATTTCTAACCTTGTCAATGTCTTGACTATATTTTCTATTCATTTTACAACTCATGGTGGTAAATAAAAGTGTGACTTTTCATGGAAAACACAAAATTGTCTGGGTGACCCCAAACTTTTGAACGGTAGTGTAAGTGATAAAATATCACACAAATAAGTGATCTGACAAACAAATAAACAAGGGATCTGAAACTGTTGCTAATATTGGATGTCCCATTCATTTTCAATATTTAGGTGTTCTGTAATTAATATTAACACAGTCAAATAAATCTCAGTGCCATTTACTCCCTTTTATATTTGTCAGAGTCTAACGTGATTGCCTACATATAGGCTACACCTCTTTGTATTCCACTTTCAAACACAGCCGACATTTGGGCCTGTAAAGCCTGACTGGGATACCTGTTTTCACACAAGAATACTTGCATTCTACGGGCAATGCACTAGTTTCGTTAAAAGCGCCGAAAAATAACATACCTATGGCTGTGTTGTGAGACATGTATATGTTGGACACTGCATATGTGATTTAACCTCACGATGAAGGAGAGCCAGCCCCCTGCGGTGCGGAGCCACAGAGCCTGGACCCCCTGCGGAGGACAGGGGACAGAAGACTTCCTGACCACTGAGGCTCGAGAGGAGAGAAGGGGGAGTTATGTAAATAAAAGGCTAATGAATGTGAATAAAGAGACTTTGATATAGATGTGTGATTTCCCCCGCGAGGGAAATGGTTTGATGTGAGAATGTTTAAATGAGAGAACTTTGGTGTGTTCACTCTCTTTGTTCGCTGCTCAAGAATAAGAGCAGACAGTGGAATGATTTCTTGAATAAACTGAAATGGAAGACAATTCGGTTTCGTTATTCAAGTCTCCCCACATTGGTGACTGACGACGTTGAGAATGAACGAAGAAATTCTCAGGGTCCCGGACTCACAGCGCTCAGAGCTGGCGAGCGCAGTGGCCGTTAAGCTGCCTGATTTCTGGCAGGATAACCCACGGTCGTGGTTTCTGCAAGCAGAGTCGCAGTTCGCGCTCGCAGGAGTAACGGTGGATGACACTAAGTTCCACCATGTCATCGCTAAACTGGACAACAGCACAGCTCGGTGCGTGCAAAGCTTGGTGGAGCAGCCACCCGCGACCGACAGGTACGGCAAGCTGAAATCCACCCTCATCAAGTTTTTCACCCCCTCGGCTGAAGTGAGGGCGAGGAGGATCCTGTCTTTGCTAGACCAAGGTGGACACAGGCCGAGCGCCCTGATGGAGGAGATGATACAGCTGAGAGGGTTGGACAACGATGATTTCATTTTTCAGTTCATCTTCCTCTCCAACCTCCCGGCGCATGCGAGAAGCACGCTGGCCGGCAAAAAGTGTCACACCCTGGAGGAGTTCCGGGAGCTGGCCCAGGAGGCAGACGGGATCCTGGACGCCTGCGGCGGGCAAGCAACCACAGCAGCGACCCGAGACAGCGGGGAGCCAGAGGCGGCAGAACCAGACTGGCCGACGACGGCGGCAACACGGCCGCGACGAGGGGGAGCCAATAGCCCGGCGACAGAGGCGCGGGCACGACACAGCGGAGGAGAAGATCTCTGCTTTTACCATCGGAGGTTCGCAGAGAAGGCACGCAGGTGTGTGCCGCCCTGCATCTTCAGGAGTTCGGGAAACGGCAAGACCGGGGGTCGCTAGCAGCTTCGACCCTCGGAGAACGCAACAAGCTGCTCTACATCACGGATGCGCGCTCCGGACGAGTGTTCCTCATTGACACCGGAGCACAAGTGAGCTTCATCACCCCAACATACGCGGACCGGGTGGCTGGACCCCACGGTGACGGAGCTACAGCGGCAAATGGCTCGAACATCAACACCTACGGGAGAAGGACCTTGCCTTTATGCTTACATGGCCGCACATATGAATGGACTTTTGTAGTAGCGGCGGTGAGTTTCAACATGTTGGGCGCGGATTTTTTGTGTTCACACAATCTGTTAGTTGATCTTGCTAATAGACGGCTGGTAAATGCACTCTCTTTTTACTCTCTCCCCTGTTCAGCTCGAGTGTCCCCGCCACCAGTACAGACCCACGTCGCTACAGCAGGTGGTAAGTTTCACACACTCCTCACCCAATTTCCAGCGCTCACTGTGCCCACTTTTTCAGCGACGGTCGCGAAGCACGGGGTGAAACACTTTATCCCCACTTCTGGTCCTCCCGTGTTTGCAAAAGCTCGGCGCTTGGATGCAGTTAAGCTCGCCATTGCGCGCGAGGAGTTCGCCAGCCTGGAGAGGCTGGGCATCGTTCGTAGGTCGAAGAGCCCGTGGGCTTCGCCGCTGCACATGGTACCGAAAGCCGATGGCTCCTGGAGACCGTGCGGGGATTACCGCAGGCTAAACAACGCTACGGCACACGATCGTTATCCCATCCCGCACATTCAGGATTTTTCGGTGCACCTGGCGGGGGCGCGCATTTTTTCAAAGATTGATCTAGTTCGCGGCTATCACCAAGTCCCGGTCCAACCGGAGGACATTCCTAAAACAGCGGTAATAACCCCGTTCGGACTTTTCGAATTTTTACGCATGCCGTTTGGTCTCAAAGGGGCGGCGCAAACATTTCAGCGGATGATGGATGCCGTGTTACGCGATCTCCCTTTCGTGTTTGTGTACCTCGACGACATTTTGGTCGCGAGTACTTCAGAGGACGAACACGAAACGCACCTCACAGCAGTTTTTAGGAGGCTGGGAGAGCACGGCTTAATAGTTAACCCAGCCAAGTGCCAGTTCGGCGTTGAGCGGATTGATTTTTTGGGTCACCGCGTCTCCCCGGAGGGAGCGGTTCCGTTACCAGAGAAAGTACGCGCGGTAGCGGATTTTCCCCGTCCACAAACGGTTAAATCACTACAGGAATTCTTGGGGATGGTGAATTTTTATAACCGGTTCCTGCCCCACGCAGCTCAAATCATGCAACCGTTATATGCCGCGCTCAAAAAACAAAAGCCGACCCAGGCGGTCGAATGGTCCCCGGAGCGGGAGCGCGCGTTCACAGAGGTTAAAAAAGCCTTGGCTGACGCTGCGCTCCTGGCCCACCCAGACCCTGCAGCACGTATCGCGCTGACGACAGACGCTTCAGATTTAGCCATAGGGGCCGTTATTGAGCAACAGGTAGCCGGAGTTTGGCAGCCTTTGGCTTTCTTTAGCAAATCTTTAAGCGCGGCTGAGCGAAAATACAGCGCGTTTGACAGAGAACTGTTGGCGCTGCATTTGGCTATTCGTCATTTCCAGTTCTGGCTGGAAGGACGGTGCTTCACCGCTTATGTGGACCACAAGCCGCTCACATACGCCATGGCCAAAATTTCAGATCCGTGGTCCGGCAGGCAGCAGAGGCAGCTGGCCGCAATCTCGGAATTTACCACTGACATTAGGCACGTCGCGGGCAAATTCAATGTAGTAGCGGATTGTCTCTCACGCGCGTTCACGACCCCAACACGCGCAGAGGCAGAACGGGCCACCGTGACCGCGCCGCAGGAGAGCGGCACGGTGGCGCGCGCAGCCCCGGTGCACGTGGGTATAGATTACGCAGCCATGGCAGCGGACCAGGGGGCGGACGCAGACGTGCGCGCGCTCCAGTCTGGACCAACAGGGTTGAGGCTGGAGAGCAAGTTTTTACAAACCGGTATGCCCCCCCTGATCTGCGACATGTCGACGGGGCGCCCGCGTCCGGTGGTTCCGGCCACGTGGCGCCGCCGTGTTTTTGACTCGGCCCACTCACTGGCGCACCCGGGGGTGCGCGCGTCGGTGAAACTAGTGGCGGAAAAGTTTGTTTGGCCGTGCCTGCGCAAGCACGTGAAGGAATGGGCAAAAACCTGCATTTCCTGTCAACGGGCCAAAATTCACAGGCACACAAGAGCCCCGTTAGAACCGTTCCGCATTCCGGCCAGAAGGTTCGACCATGTGCACGTCGACCTTGTGGGCCCCCTACCGGCATCACAGGGGTTCACGTATCTTTTGACAATGGTGGACCGCACCACACGTTGGCCGGAAGTGGTCCCACTTGCGACGACCACGGCCGCGGAGGTGGCTCGCGTTTTTTTAACGGCTTGGGTGGCGCGCTTCGGGGTTCCGTCGGACATTACGTCCGATAGAGGACCGCAATTCATCTCTGAGCTGTGGTCAGCGATGGCCAACGGCTTAGGAGCCAAAATTCACCGCACTACGGCTTACCACCCTCAGGCTAATGGTTTATGCGAGCGTTTTCATAGGTCTTTGAAGGCAGCACTCAGAGCGTCGCTCACGGATGCAGATTGGGTAAATAAACTTCCATGGGTTTTATTAGGGTTGCGTTCTGCGCCTAAAGAGGACTTAGACGCCTCCCCAGCGGAGCTGGTATTCGCACAAACTCTGAGGCTGCCGGGCGAGTTTTTACCAGAGCACCCAGAGCCCCCACCTCTCTCTGCTCTGGGACCGTTAGTCGGCACGGGGGCAGACACGCTCCCGGGTCCGGTTCATCACGCTTTTCCACGAGTTTTCGTCCCCAAGGCTTTGAAAAATGCCGATTTCGTTTTTGTCAGGCGCGAAGCCCTTAAAGCAACGCTCAAACCACCTTACGAAGGGCCATTTCGAGTGCTGGAGGCAGGTGATAAGCAATTTGTGCTAGATTTTGGAGACAGAAAAGAGACAGTCAGCATTGACAGACTGAAACCTGCTTTTGTCATGAAGGACGTTTCTGTACCGGTCGCGGTGGCACCTCGACGAGGCAGGCCCCCGCAGAGGGCAATTAACCACTCTCTTCCTCAGTCAACAGACCCGAAGCAGAACAGCACCGCAGGCAAGGCGGGGCCAACGCACAGCAGATTCGGCAGACGGCTGAAGCCCAAGCGGCACACAGACTGAATGTTGGTGTTGATTATTCAGTAGTGAGTAAGGTGCTATTAAATTTTGGGAATTAGTCTGTTCTTCATCGTTTGGGGGGGGTTATATGGCTGTGTTGTGAGACATGTATATGTTGGACACTGCATATGTGATTTAACCTCACGATGAAGGAGAGCCAGCCCCCTGCGGTGCGGAGCCACAGAGCCTGGACCCCCTGCGGAGGACAGGGGACAGAAGACTTCCTGACCACTGAGGCTCGAGAGGAGAGAAGGGGGAGTTATGTAAATAAAAGGCTAATGAATGTGAATAAAGAGACTTTGATATAGATGTGTGATTTCCCCCGCGAGGGAAATGGTTTGATGTGAGAATGTTTAAATGAGAGAACTTTGGTGTGTTCACTCTCTTTGTTCGCTGCTCAAGAATAAGAGCAGACAGTGGAATGATTTCTTGAATAAACTGAAATGGAAGACAATTCGGTTTCGTTATTCAAGTCTCCCCACAATACCCAAAGTAAATCAAAACCTGTTCTTCAACTCTTTGCAGTATCTTCATGGGGTTGGTCTCATTCAACAAAAAACCACTCTAATATTTTTGGCAAAACAGTCAGAATCCCTCTAAGTGCCTTAGCCACTGAGTAACAGTGATCTAAGCATACTAAATTTGAAGAAACTAAAGTTGGCCTGGGTGTTTTTTTTAGATACAAATGCCTGAAAATAACATACAGCTGTTAGATACTGGCTGGAAAACACAACAGAAATGTAGAACCAAGTGTTATGAAGTTCATGTCAAAATTTTGTAACAATACTACAAAAAATGAATATATCACACACCTTTTTTCTCAGGCTGTAACCAGGCATTTTTGAACTGTGTCAAACTGTGCCAAATGTAATCATGGCCATCCTCTGATTCTTCAGCAGACGACTCGGTACTCGACCGGGTCAAATAATTAATAATTTCTTTGATGTTCGTGTTAATTTTAGCCATTTTTCAAAAAAGTGAGTGACGTTGCAACGCTGCCGCCGTTTGGATTCACAGACTGGTTTACGCCAGCTTTACACCAGCTTTTACGCACAGCCTTTATGGGCGTGTGCGATGAACCAAGCTCTGTTAGGTATCTCTAAATTCAGAAATTAATTGGCTACACGACACGTCCATAATCAGCATACTCAGCTGCAATTGGCTCGATGTGTTCCCGTTAGCCGTCGGGCTGGTCCTTTATGCTGGGTTGTCACTCACTGGTTATTGAAGGCTGTGGAAACCCAAAGGGAGGCCCTATTGGGTCAAATGAGGTATTAATCAAATCTAGACAGCCATGCCAGTCTTTTGGGCTTCCGTTTCTGGTTCTGTCTCCACCAGAAATGCAGTTTTTGTTTTTTGTTTTTTTATCGTATATGCAACAAATGCACGACATTAGCCAGCTGAAGTTTCAAACAATGGTACAATTTTATGGGCAGTTTGCCCCCTGATCATCTAGATCAGGGATGAGCAACTTTGGTGGTAGTGAGGGCCACAAAATTTTTTCCTCACTTCCCGAGGACCAGATTTACATGTAAACCTACTGGGGGGGTGGGGGGGGGGGTATTATTTCCTGCAAAGGAAACGCGAGGAAAACTAAGGAGCTGGTGGTGGACTGCCGCAGGCATGGGCAGCCCCTCACAGCACCAGTAAATATACAGGGAACAGACATCGAGATGGTGACATCCTATAAGTACCTGGGTGTTCATCTGAACAATAAACTAGACTGGTCACACAATACTGACGCACTCTACAAGAAGGGACAGCGCAGGCTGTTCCTGCTGAGGAGACTCAGGTCTTTTGGTGTACAAGGGGCGCTGCTGAAGTCATTCTACGACACCGTGGTGGCATCAGCCATCACTTTTGGAGTGGTCTGCTGGGGCAGTGGCATTACTGCAGCCGATAGGAAGAGACTGAACAAACTGATCAAGAAAGCTAGCTCTGTCCTGGGGCAGCGCCTTGATCCGATGGAGGAGATAGGAGAGAGAAGGACGGTGGCTAAACTGTCATCTCTGCTGGAGTCCGAGTTCCACCCTATGCAGGACATACTGGATGCACTGAGGAGCTCATTTAGCAGCAGACTACATCATCCCAGGTGCACAACCGAGAGGTTTCGTAGGTCCTTCCTACCAATGGCTGTCAGACTGTACAACCTAAGCAGGGCTGCTCGCAGAGATAGCAAAAAGACGTAACAAACTAATAGTTTTTTGAATGCAAAAGATGCAATAGACTTACACAATGGTCCCCTCCGGCATACAACTAGGAACATACCGGTTGCTATGGAGGGTGAGAATATGTATGGGCACATAATCATACCATGTAGGATAACTAAGTAGACGGTTATGCTGTTTCATCCCATCTAGCAACAATGCTCTGCACTGTGTGTGTTTATATATTTACATATTTATTCCATCTAGCTACAATGCTCAGCACTGGGTGTGTTTATATTTATATATCTATATATTTATTCCATCTAGCTACAATGCTCCGCACTGTGTTTTTATATATCTACATATTATTCCATCTAGCTACATTGCTCCGCACTGTGTGTGTTTATATACTTGCATATTTATTCCACCTAGCTGCAATGCTCCGTACTGTGGGTGTTTATATATTTACATATTTATTCCATCTAGCTACAATGCTCTGCACTGTGTGTTCATATATTCATATATTTATTCCATCCAGCTACAATGCTCTGCACTGTGTGTCTGTGTGTGTGTGTGTGTATATATATATTTTATAGTAATATGTACATATGTATATTAGCTGCTCTTGCTTGCTTGTTTTTTTCTTGCCTTCTGATTGTTGCTCTGAGTGTTGCTATCCCTGTGCTGTTGCAATCCTGGAATTTCCCCGTTGTGGGACTAATAAAGGCTTATCTTATCTTAAAGTGAAAAGCTTCACAAGTAAAACTGAAAATGCAAATGAAAATAAAAGCTACTCAGTGTTTTATCATATTAGAATTAAAATTACTGATAAATTATATCTTCCTTACAATGGACTGGCGATCTGTCCAGCGTGTACCCTGAGGTTCCTACTCACACGTGGTGATTTAAAACAAAGCTGTGATGGCCCGAGCGCTGATCCCATCTGCGCTTGGGTTGCCCAGTATTTTCCCTGTTCTGCCATCTTATTTTGGGTCTTGTTTTGTGGCCTTCTCCAGGGCTTTTATTTTGACAATGTCACGATGGGACTTCCGACTGTCAAAGCTGAGCCGGCGCTGTGACAGCTGTGTCTCATTCCACTAATTACGTTCCCCTTCTTCGATTGGTTTGTGTTCTACACTTAAGGGAGCAGCTGAGGCTTACTCCTCGCAGCGACCTACAACTCCGTGCACTCCTGTGTACGCGACTGGAGTCCCAGTCCCCGACTCCAGTCTCTTCTGTGATTCATCCTTGTTTGTCCTCCCGTAAGTGTGTTTTTGTATATCTTCAGAGTCTATTATCTCGTGTCTCAGTTTATGACACGATCAAGTGTCGCCGGGTCTCCGTGGAGGGGCAGTAGGACCCAGCAGGTCACAGATCCCCTGCCACCATGCCGTGCAGGCCGTCGGTGTGAGCTTCAGCGCCTGGGGGTTTCCAGACTGTGAAGACCATCATGCCGGCTACAGAGCCTGCCGCAGTTGAGCCGGAGCCAGGAATGGACCTCCAGATCATTGAGCCTGGATCGTTGGCGTCCTGGGTGGTGGTAGAGCCCGAGATCAGGCAAGTGATCTATTTTGTCTTCCTATTTTCCGCTCTAGAGCATTCGTGCCTGTCTCTCGGGGAAATGAGCCGTGTGCAGCCGACCGCTGCATCCGAGCTTGTCTCACCCGGCTCTGCCGCTGCTGGTGATCCTGATCCCAGTTCTCTTTGTTTCTCTGAGCCTTCTCCCAGGGTCAGCTCCGGTCGTTGTCATGGAGGCTTCAGGTTCGTCTTCGGAGGTCATCCCTGGTGCTGCGCTGGCCCAATCGGGGTCCACCGAGGGTACAGCGCCGGTTTGGTTTGAGGTCGGTGAGGGAGCTGCAGATCCTCTGCCATCTGACGCTGGACTGGTCCCTCATCTTCCCTCCTATCTTTCTCCACCGGGTGCCACTGGGGTTCCCCGTATTCGGCTCAGCTTCCCCTCGCTGTCCCTCTCGATAGGGAGGCCGCCTCCGAGCTTTCCCTTCCGGTCCTGGTGGCCTAAGGATGCGGGTCGGCCGCCCGGGAGACTGCTTCACCGGTTCAGCATTCTGCATCGGCCGCCCGAAGGACTTCCTTGTTGGTTTGGCAAACTGGTCCGGCCACCTGACGTACTGTTTCCCCGGGTCTGGGTCTTGGGTAGACCACCTGAACTGTTTTTTTTGTCCTTGTTATATGGAATCTGGATGCGGGGAGACTGCCTGAATTGCCTTTTTTTTTTTTTCCTCTCCGTGCTCTACCTGCCGGTGTCCCTGAAGGTGCATTTTTTTGTGGGTTTGAAGGGATGCTCTTTTTTTTTCTTTGCCTGGATTATAGTGTTGGACTATATCTATAGTTTTGTTTGCCTGCTCTGTAGCTCTTGAGTTTTTTTTTTTTTCCTAGTGTTTATATGGTACTTATGTATTAGGAAATGTACCTGTATTTTGGTGTTCTTGTGTTTTCTTACCGGGCAGTACGTTACATATATTTTTTGTTTACTTGTTCCATTGTGTTTGAGTATTCCTCTTAAGTGTTGTCTAGTTTTGATCACTCCTGTGTTTAGCCACGCCATTCTATGTTTATCCATATTACCCGTTCCTTGTGGGGTTTTTTTTTCTCCCCCTCTGTGGGTCCCTGTAGTCATCCCTTTTTTTTGGTTCTCTCCCTCCTGGCCTGTTTCCCCCTCTGCCCTCCCTGGGTCGGTCCTGGTAGCCTTCTGGTTGGGGGGGGGGACTTGGATGTTTCGTTTATGCCTGGAATGCGCCTTGTGAACGGGGGGTACTGTGATGGCCTGAGCGCTGATCCCATCCGCGCTCGGGTTGCCCAGTATTTTCCCTGTTCTGCCATCTTATTTCGGGTCTTGTTTTGTGGCCTCCTCCAGAGCTTTTATTTTGACAGCATCACGACGGGACTTCCGGCTGTCAAAGCTGAGCTGGCACTGTGACAGCTGTGTGTCATTCCACTAATTATGTTCCCCTTCTTCGATTGGCTTGTGTTCTACACTTAAGGGAGCAGCTAAGGCTTACTCCTCACAGCAACCTACAACTTCGTGCACTCCCGTGTACGTGACTGGAGTCCCTAACCCCGACTCCAGTCTCTTCTGTGATTCATCCTTGTTCGTCCTCCCGTAAGTGTGTTTTTGTATATCTTCAGAGTCTATTATCTTGTGTCTCAGTTTATGTTTGTGTTTTGCCCCACGTGGCTGTTTATTTGGTCATTCTTGTCTTTTGTTAATAAACAAGCAAACTTTCTAGTTGGCCTCTGGCGTCCCATTAATGCCCTGCAAGGGGTATTCCATAACAAAAGCAAACCACAGTAGTGAATGTGCAATGTCTGTTAATGTTATCGGCCTTTTCTTGGGGGGTTTGTGGACTGAAGGGTTTGACAGTTCATTTTTTATTCAGCTAAATGCACTTTGTGATGTGCCAAGGTCAGTTATGACCAGGATGTAGTATATTTTATTTCAAAAGGGAAACAAATGTTAATGCTACTAGCAATGCATATTGAGGGTTTTTTTTTTGCACTTTTGAGATATGCCTGAGTAAGATGTGACCAAAATGGTTATTTACAGAATTTTATTTTTTTTTCCATTCTATTTATTTAATTGTTGTTCAAGAGGAAAAAATATTTCTACTACTTCAAGTTCTGCTCAAGAAAGCAGATCACTGAACATGTGCAGCCCAGTTACATGTCTTGATTTCAAATTGTGGCCCTTGATTTTGTAATTGAATAGCCCTGCAGTAGAAGATGGATGGATGGATGGATGGATAAAATTATATCATGACCAAATTTTTAAAACTCTCTCCATCAAAAGGATGAGCAAAGATAAATTCTGGATGATAATTAACAAAAGAAGCCAAGAAGAAAAGCAAATATGACCAGGCTTTGCTTGCTCATGGATTCATTGTGGGTGTGGAGGGGCAGAGAAACAGCTGTGTGGGCTTAGTAATGTCTGGCTCCCCAAAATGAGGAATTAAATAAAGTTTTAGAGCCACTGGTATAATTAAAAAAAAAAAATCAGCAAGGACCAGTCTCTGAAATTTTATTGCTGAAATGGGCTTCACCTGACATGATACCAAGCATTCCTCAAAGACACACACAGAGGCCTTATGAATAAAGGGGACATAATCTAGCTGGTTGCCAACGTGATGTGGAATGGCGGTGATCCACCTGTAGGCTGGTTGCCAACAGCCAATCAAATCTAAAAGAAGAAGAAGAGGACAGACAGGCACATGGGCAGAGATTTTTTGAATTATATATAGTGATAAAGAATACTTTTATAAATTGATAGAGTGAAGTATGTGGCGGCAATGCACCTGTAAGCTGGTTGCCAACCGACAATCAAATCTAAAAGAAGAAGAAGAAACAAGAATAAATGCTACAGCTCCTCAGCTGTACAATTTATTCTTTTTTAAAAGCAGCCTACTTTGTACATTTAGTGCCGTTTACAGCCTACTAATGTAGTCTTACCATGCAAAACATACCTGACAACACCTCGGTGCACACTACTGCTCCCGCTAGTGGCGCCCTCATTCTTGCTCTATGCTCTATCACTTGCAGAGAGCAGCACTAGGTTTCAATTAGAGATCCCTCTGCTGGCAGACTCTATAATTGCATTTAAGAATGCAGTTTCAAAAGTGATATAAATAAATGCTTGATTTTTTGAAATGGACTGGCGGGCTGCAGTGGATGAGGGGGTGGGCTGCATGTGGCCCGTGGGCCACCACTTGCCCATCCCTGATCTAGATGGACAATAAATCTTACTCAAATGGATCTGTTGGACCTTTTGCAATACAAATGGACCATATTTGTTGGACTATCATTAATTCAAGGACAACAAGGAAGCTTTTTTGGTGAGTAAATGCTATATTGCTGTGCTGTGCTAGCTCATTTGATGCCCTATTTAAATCCAGTGTTATGATTTTGTCTGAAATCTGTTTTAATAACCAAATAGACAAAATTTTAAGCTTTCGAATGATGTACGGCATGACCACCTACTCTAAACATGTTTACCACATTTCACTGTGTCGCAGCAGAGACATTTAAATGTCCCATCCACGGGACATGGAATGTTAAGCCATCAAGCAGAACAAAACCTCCTGTTTTGTCCCGAGTCTGTTTTAGGTATTTGCCATTGAGACTGAGTTTGTGCTGTTGTATATGGGAAGTTGTAAGCTTTAATTTTGACATCCATGTAGACAGGAAGTAGGAAGTGCAATGGTAAAGGAGAAAGCATGGCTACTCCTGTTGGACCTGTTATGTTGAATCCATCCCAATCCTTCCTGTAAATCCTTCAGAAAGCAATGGCTGTAAATTCATTGACTCTATGTGTTTGATGTCTGATGGCGGTGTATATTGTTAACGTTTTCTCAGTTTGTGATAACAGTAGTGATGTTAAAACTGAGGCCTCATGAAACAATGAGCAACTCTGAGACAATTACTTCATGAGCGACAACAGTGTTACAAAACATCTAATAAAGACTGCCATCTGGTGACTGACAGTCAGAACTGCATCTGAGTTGAAAACCTGAAAAAGGGCAATACTCTGTATCACAGGTTGCACTACACTTTTTATGTAATTTTCTCAGACAGGCTTGTAAAATTTTGTCAATCAGTTATCTATCATTTTAATTGACTTTAATTAGATCATCCTCCATATAATCTGTCAAATGATAGATTTCAAAATTTGTTGTCATTGCTGGAAAAATTCTGTGAAAGGACAATTTTATATATTGTCTCTCTCATATACAGTATATATATATATATATGAGAGCGAGAGAGAGAGAGAATGCAGGGCTTGACATTAACACCGGCCAATGGCTCTGTGAATTTCAGCAGTGGCCGGCAAGACAGCTACACTCTGCAGCCATTTTGGCTATGTGCAGCCATGAAGGGGTGTCCCATTCCATAGGGGTAGGGGTAGCGATGTTACACTCGACACCGTCCACTCGACACTGATTCGCGCAATATAAAGCAGAAGTGTCATGGGCAAAAACTACAGTGGGAGGTCAGTTCTCTGGTAGCTCTGCGTTAACTTTCCTTTCCCCATTCTATTATGCTGAGCACCAAGCTAGAAAGTACCATTTTTATATAGTCTTTGGTATGACCTGGTCAGGATATGAACCCACGACCTCCCAGTTGTGGGACGGATGCTCTACCAACTAGGCCAGTGGTTCCCAACCTTTTTCCCAGGAGCCCTCCCTGCCTGTGTCATAGAAGTTCCCCCCCTCCCCCAGCCCACACAATCACGCCAGAGGAATTAAGTCATTTTAGAACATTTATTTAGGAAAAACATAACATCAGTTTTGTGCTTAACCTATTCCACTTGTTTTGAAATGTAGATTTGTTTTCTTTTATACTTAAACTAAATTGAATTATATGAACATGTGCATCACACACAGACAAAAAATAAATGTGGCAAATGACTGCAATGGTATTAAAATATCTCTCCTTTTGTTTTAAGACAGCTTTACTTTTAAACATGGACTTTTTTTTTTAAGTTTTTGTAAAGGGTATACAGGTCATTACAGCATTGCATTGTTTACATTTTCATCACACGTTCCCTTATTTTTTGCTATTTGACAACATTGGTAGGATAGTTATTACAACACCCCTTTGTTTTAAAGTGAAAGAAAAAGTGAAATTAAAGAGAATTAAATAAAAAAAAACAAATAAACAAACAAACAGAACAGCAAAAAACAAACAGAAAATTAAGTAATTAAAAGTAAAAGAGCATCTGAGTAGCGTTGGAACAAAGAGCGAGACCATTATTGAAATGGTATTTGTCAAAGATTAGATCTAATGGAAGACACATATGCGGTCCAGGGTTGCCAAAAGCTCATGAACCCATCCATGTCCTGTCTCAGTGCGAATGTCAACTTTTCCATCGAGTAAATGTCTTGAATCACGTTAATCCAATCTTCAGGTGTAGGACAGTCCTTCAACATCCATTTTTTAGTTAGGACTTTTTTACTTGCCAATATTAAAACATTGAATAAGTATTTATCTCCTCGTCTTTCCAGTGAGTCCGGTAGTAAACCCAAATACAAAGTTACAAAAGAAAAGGGAACTGTTATTTTGAATATTTTCCCCAATATTGTCTGTACATTGGTCCAGTATTGGTGGATAACTGGGCATGACCAAAACACATGAAAATGATTTGCAGTCTTTTCACCACACAAGCGCCAACAGTTCGACCCCTTATGGGTACATTTGTTTTGTGCAGGTGTTCTGAAAAATCTTACCAAATTTTTCCATCCAAATTCTCTCCACTGCAGGGATGAGGTACTTTTCCATTGCTGTCTATTTAGCTTTTCCCATATTTCCAATTGTAAAGTGAAATTCCCCTCTTTTTCCCATCTCTCTTTTATATATGATGTGCTGTCTCCTTTTAAGTCTTGAAGACCTTGGTATATTTTAGAAATGTATCTGATCCCTGGGATCCCTTTATATGCCATTAAGAAGACCTTCAGAACACCTGACTGGGCCCTTTCCAAATCCTCCTTTTTAAGTATATTGTTTATGTGGTGTCTAAGCTGAAAGAACCTGTAAAGATCTTGATTTATTAGACCTTGTTTTTTCAAATTTTCAAAACTTCTTAAAGTTTGCCCCTTAAAAAAATCATAATATTTTATCAGCCCTTTCTCTTTCCACTCTTTAAATCTAGTGTCTGTTTTATTGGGGGTAAAGTCTTGATCATAGGCAATCCATTGCAGAAGTCGATAGGGCTCTTTTGCTTGATTCTCTCTGACTATCTTAAACCAAATTTTTAGCGGGGTCTCTATCCACGGGTTAGTGTTATTTAAGAGTTTAGGTAAGGCATTGTTCCCTATTATCGCCTGTAGGGGGATGTCACTTGTTATTTGGCATTCCATCTCCTTCCATTGTGCAGCTATAAAATAGTCCCTGATATTTGGCAGCACGAGCCCACCTTTGTCTTTGTTTAGCTGTAGGGTTCTATATCTGATTCTAGGTCTCTTGCCCTGCCATATGAATCTTGAGATCCTTCTGTCCAGCTCCTGCCATGTTTTTTTGGGAGGTTCTACCGGTATTGTTTGGAAAAGGTATAGAAGACGTGGGAGTATATTCATTTTGACTGCTTCAATTCTTTGTGCAGTACCTAAGAATGGTATCATATTCCATCTTGCTAGGTCAGATTTTATTTTTGTCACCAGTGGATCATAGTTTAGTGTTATAATTTTGTCGAGTTGTTTCGGGATATTGACCCCCAGATATTTCATAGATTCCAACTCCCAGTTAGTTTTGAGTTCACTTAGTGAATAATGATTTGGGTCATAGTTGAATGTTAAAACTTGGGTTTTATGCATGTTTAATTTGTACCCCGATAAATCTCCATAGTCTGAAAAAACTGAGATTAGTTCTGGTAAAGAAGTGTCTGGTTGCCCTAGGTATATTAAAATGTCATCAGCAAAGAGTGCTATTTTATGTTCCTTCTGACCAAGTGTAATACCTTGAATTTTTTGATTTTGTCTTATCCATTGGCTCAGAGGTTCTATGAAGATTGCAAAGAGCAGTGGAGACGGGGCAGCTTTGACGACATCCTCTTTCCAGCTCAAAAGATGATGATAAATTACCGTTAATCCTTATTTTAGCTGTTGGTTTTTTATATAATGCCTGTGTAGTTCTAATGAAGTTGTTATGAAAATTAAAACTGGATAAGATTCTATATAGGAAAGACCAGTCAACCGAATCGAATGCTTTTTCAGCATCTAATCCCAATATGACTGCATTTAAGTTATATTTTTTTATATGATGAATTATGTGTAAAGTGCGTCGAATGTTGTCTTGTGTCTGTCTTCGTCTTATAAAACCTGTTTGGTCTAAGTGAATTAAGTCTGTCAGTATGTTTTCTAACCTTTTGGCAAGGATAATGGTAAAAAGCTTATAGTCCTGATTTAATACACTGATTGGTCTGTAGTTGGAGCACTCTAGTTTATCCTTTTCAGGTTTAGGTATAACTGCAATGACCCCTTCTCTCCAGGAGGGGGGATTTCCCCTGTGTGGCGGACATAGTTAAATGTTTTCAAGAGGAGAGGAGATAGTTGCTGTTTAAAGGTTTTGTACCATTCTGCTGTATAGCCATCTGCTCCTGGGGATTTGTTAGCTTTAAGTTTCATAATTGCTTTTTCCAATTCTTTAGGTTGTATTTCTGACAGTAGTGTTTTATTTTGTGATTCCGTAAGTTGGGGAAGGTGTAATGGGTTTAGGAATGTCTCGGATGCGTTTTTATGTTTTTTGTGGGAGTATAAGTTCTTATAGTAATTCTCGAAGCTTTTAAGAATATCCTGAATTCTGAATTTTATTTCCTTTGATACTGGGTCTCTGATTTTGTAGATTGCTCTTTCTGTTTGTTGTTTCCTCAATTTATAGGCTAGTAATTTTGCCGATTTACTGCCTGCTTCATAGTGTTTTTGTTTCAGAAATGTAAGTTTCTTCTGGATTTCTATTGTGTAGATCTCATTTATTTGATTTTTAATTTCTTTAATCTTGAGCGAGCCATTAGAATGAGTGTTGTCTTTGTGTTCTTTTTCTAGGTTCTTGAGTTCTGACTCTAGTGTGATTAGTTTTTCTTGTCTCAGTTTCTTTTGGGTTGCCAGTTTTGCAATAATTTTTCCCCTTATTACAGCTTTGCACACATCCCACAGTATTAAAGGGGATACTTCTCCATTATTGTTTTCTTCCAAATATCTGAAAATATCTGATTCCAATTCATCTTTCAGTGGTCCTTTCAGGACATTTGAATTCAACCTCCAGGAAAATGTATTATTTGTGTATTTTTGGATGTTTAAGTCCATATAGATCGGACTGTGGTCAGAGAGATCCATCAGTCCTATTTTACATGTTTTTACTCTTCCAATGTCTCTATTAAACATAAAAAAGTAATCAATCCTTGAGTAAGATGAATGTGGCGTTGAATAAAACGTGTAATCTTTTACATTGGGGTTGAATTCCCTCCATACGTCACAGATTCGATCCAAGATTCTACGCAAAATGAAAAAAGACAAAGCAGAAATAATATTTTTCCAAGAAACCCACCTAACAGACGTGGAACACACTAAACTCAATAGACAAGGGTTTAAAATGATCTCTTCATCTTCATATAAATCAGGGAGGAGGAGGGGAGTAGCGACATTGATATCAACCAAAATTACATTTGAAAAAACATCAGAACACAAAGATAAGAAGGGAGGTACAGTTTGGTAATTGGGCGGCTAGAGGGAGACGATATCACCCTGCTGAATGTATATGCACCACCAGGGGCTAAATGGAAATTTTATAAAAATGTATTCGACCTAATGATAACTAAAGCCCAAGGTTTAGTGATATGTGGTGGAGACTTCAGTCTAAGACTGAATCCATACTGGGATGCAACAGGTAATTCTTCACATCAAAATAACACTCAAAATAGGAAAACTCGGATGCTACTAAACATGGACTTTTTGACACCAGAAGGCAGTCCTGAGTCTTTATTGTTCATTGTCAGTAACATAACATTTTCATCTTTGCCAGAGGTATGAAACAGAAATGTTAACAAGAACATGTCCCTTGTTAAAGCAATAATTTCTAACAACCAAAATAGTGGGTATACACACACATGACAGCATAAATCAGTAAATGCCTAAAAGTCAGTCAGTATGGGCCTAATGGCAGCAGGCCTAAAAACACCCCGTCATACAAAAAGAACAAATATCCTTGACTGCTCTTTCTCATAACACTACCCAGCAGTTAACATTGCAAAAAAATAATTCAATGATTCTTTGCTTTTTACTCTCTCCAGTCTTGATTCAAGAAAGAATATTAATGTGTGCCTTGCGCTTGCATGTATCTGACCAGTGATGTATGGAGTGATAGTGGTGATAGGCATGCCGGCTTGATCAGCTTCTCACCAATATTGTGTGGCTTTTTTGCCTTCGTAATGAACAGCGCACAGTCGAATAATGCTTCAGTGGCTCTGAGTAAATCACTGCCTGCCCGTTCAAAGGATTTTCTGATATCCCCGTGTCTCCTTGAAAGTGCTAGGTGCCGTTTCCTCTCAAAAAAATCCTGACTTGCACCAATGGTCTCTCGGTGTCGAGTCTCCTGATGCCGTCTCAGTTTGTTGGGCTTCATGCTGTCATTAGCTAGCTTTTCACCACAAATAACACATTCTGGCCGAAAAGAGTCTTGTGCTTCTATAAATCCATAGTTCAGGTAACAGTCAATATATTGTCTTTTTTTCTTTTTTAACTCCACGGTGTCCTCTGCACATTTTCGTGTCTCAGCCATTGTGGAGGATGGAATCAGACGAGACAGTGAGCTGCACGACACAGAACTTTATTTCTCCTCCAACACAGAATAAAACAGAATAACCCTGTGCCTGAGCGAACTCCTTTAAACACTTTTATTCCCGCCTCCGGCACACAGGGTAAACACATTAACATACAGACTGAAAGACGTACGCATATTAACATAACATTGACACGTCACAGAGCAGGTCTTGCTACAATACATTCGCACCCCTGCGTCCTCAGGTGCAAACCTGGTGCTGTGGGGTTGAAAGGCACGTCTTTGTTTGTTTGGCTTCTCTCACCTTTTCTCCATTAGCATCTCTAACTATCTTCTTCCCCACCAACCCCCTGTACTGGGTGGAGTGCCATATGTATTGTGTCCACCACACCATCCTCTTTCTTTATTTGATGTCATTCATGCATCTGTTTTACCCACGCATTTCATGACTTCAAAACAGACAGAGCTCCGTGCCTTCTCTGTGGGCTCAGATGCCCCCCCCCCCCCCGGGGCGGCACGGACCCCAGGTTGGGAGACACTGAACTAGGCCACCACTCCGCTAACTAATGTAATTTTGGTTAAAAAAAAAAAAAAAATTCTCTGAGTTTCAGAACCAATGAGTAAAACTTCAGTTTTGTCCCAGTTGAGCTCAAGAAGTTTGCTGCCATCCATGACTTAATGTCTAAAATACAGTTTAAAAGGGTCTTAATTGGTTCCATGTCATCAGGAGACACAGCAATATACAGTTGTGTGTTATCTGCATAACTATGGTAATTAATGCCATGTCTCCTGATAACATCCCCCAGGGGCGGCATGTACAGATTAAAAAGTATTGGACCTAAAATTGAACCTTAGGGCACACCACAATTTATTTTGTAGACTCTGGAAGAACATGTATCCATACTTACAAAAACATTCCTGTCTGTGAGGTAGGAGTTGAACCAATTAAGAACAGTACCAGAGAGGCCAACCAGATCTTGTAGTCTGGTTAAAAGAATATGGTAATCTGCTGTATCAAAGGCAGCACTTAGGTCCAGTAGAACCAGGACTGAAATTCTGTGTGAGTCCATATTGTGCCTTAGGTCATTAACAATCCTGACCAAGGCTGTCTCTGTACTGTGGTTCGTCCTAAAACCAGACTGGTTTTCATCAAATATGTTATTTGAGATTAAAAAATAATTTAACAGTAAAAACAAGTATACTGCAATGTAGTAACTATTCCATTTACTACACTGGTCCATCTTTTTACCTGAAAACAAACTTAATTTTATTTTTAATGAAACTTTAATTATTAACTTTATTTAGAGCATCTTTTGTAGACCCTCTTCCAACTTGCACCAAATGCAAATGCTCCTATCTGCAAAATGATCCAGGAAAAGTGGGGAAAAACCTCCTATCTGCACTTTGCAAGGCTCTAATACCCACTCATTACTGTTAATGCATAATATAGTAATACAGTGCAAAAACATTCCTTTTTCAGATGGGAGGTTTTGCTTTTCGGTTATCGTTATGCTATTGGCTGTGACAGTCACCGGCCATATGTAAACATTTGAACATGGCTAGCTGCAGTGACATGCACAGACATTTTGGGGAGCTGATGCTCAACAAAAAAAGGGCACTCCTAAATACTGAAAAAAGTAAAGTTACTGAAAAACATTACATACTGTAGCGCAAATTTTACTGTACGCTGCTCTCTAGGCTCATCAAGCCATGGAATTAAGTTATCAAACAGATACGACCTATTGGATCTGCAGGATTTTCCTCTTCTGATGAGGGGATCTGGACCTCCTCCTCCACCTGCTCCAGCCACGTTACCAATCATTCACCTCTCCTGAGCAGGGAATCGCCAGCACTGCTGCTCCCCATCCCACTGTGGAGAGAATAACCAGGCCGAACTTTTCCGAGCGGGTGAAGCTTTATTCCACTCTCTCTCACATTCACCAGAATCAGAAAAACTTCCCCAGGTTGCAGGCACTCTCTTTTATATCACAGCACTAACACTTCTCTGCTACCTGGGGTGCTGCATTAACATATCACTCCCCAAATTTGATCTGCCACTTCAGTCTGAGGGAAAACTACTGAGTAACTACTGAGTGGGTTCCCCACACCACCAGCTTTTCTAGAAGACTCCTCCCGACTGCTGTGATCTAAACCACATTTTACACCCGCACCTCAGAGGGCTTCTGATTCACGACAGAATACGGCTCCAGATGTTCCCACATCACCTTCTCACTTGAGCAATGAGGATTTTCTCCCTGCACTAGTAGCTACTCCTCCTCCAGGTCCACTTTGCCCACAATTCTCCCTAACTACATTGATAATAGGAGATAGCATTTCCCCCCAAAAAATCACTTTTTTAATGCCATCACAAAATGTTATCCTGGCGCTACTGTAAACGTTATTTTAAATAAATTGCCTGACATAATGTGGTCACTTATTCCTCCAAAAATCGAGTGATTATTCATGTGGGCTGCAATGATGTCGCTCAGTGCCATTCTGAGTTGACAAACTGTATTTTAATGATCTTTTTAGCCTTTTGAAAAATTGTGGGAAGTCTATTTTTATCTGTGGCACTCCCCACACTTTCTTGTTGTAATGAGCATTTCAGCCGCCTCCTCAGCTTAAATGCGTGGCTACAAACTGCCTGCAGGGCTCAAATTTTTACTTTTATTGATAACTTCAACTTGTTTTGGAACTGCTCCTCTTTTTATAAAGCTGATGGAATTTATCCACAAAAAAAGAACATTATTACACAGTTTTTTTTCTCAGGTTGCAGCCAGACATTTTAGAGCTGCGCCAACCTGTGCCATTTGGGGTTTTAAAGGTGGAGCAGCAGGTACAGCAGCAGGACTAGCCAGATGGGAACTGAGGAGTGCACCATGATAAAAATCCACCCATCCATCTTCTACCACTTTTCCAGGGCATCAGACCAGGCAGAGTAGCCCAGACTTCCGCCCACTTCACAGAGCACCATGATCCCCATGATCATGGCGTTGCCTGTAGGTGTTGAGCCCAGTGGAGGGCGGACCCATGTGCCTCCTTTGGGTACACTGGGTCCTTGATATAACATTTTTCATGGAGATTCACTGGACTGCTCTTAGTCTGACTCTTCACCCAGGACTAGTTTGCCTTGGGAGACCCTTCCAGGGGCAAGTTACCCCCGACAACATAGCTCCTGAGATCATTCGGGCACTCAAACCCCTCCACCACAATAAGGTGGCAATCCACGGAGGGAAACATGATAAAAATGTAAAGACAAAACTGAGGACTGGTGCAAAGGGCCTGGGCTTGACTGCCCTGGCCCAGGAGGGCTTTTTAGGACATATATCCAGAGAGGGGGAGAGACTGGAGAGCCAGGCTGGGACTATGAGCTACCACCAGAGGAAGAGCCAGAGCCACGGTGTTATAATAAATAAATAGTGAAGGTAAGTTAATTAGATATTACACAAAGTGCTTGCATACACATATCTTTTAGGTCCACACATACACCCACACACACACAGACACACAAGTCAAACCCACACATACACCATTCACACATACACATCAGTTGCTTACACACATACACACAAGCTCACACACACACATGCAAGCGCCACAGGAAAGTCTCTGTTCCTGTTTCCATATATGGGCATGGGGAAAGAGGAGACATCTGGAGAGACAGGAACCAACAGGATGAAAGTCATAAAGAGCTGAGATGACATCTGAAGCCATTTGGACACTGAAAGGACCGGTTCTAACTAGTTTGGACAATGGCCAGCGTATTGTTGGAAAGTTACTGGGAAACGCCCACTAAATGGAAGCCTTTTTGTAGTTGTGCTGTTCTTTGTTCTGGGTCTTTTCCACGAGAGGGGGCTGGAAAGGACCCACGGCCATGTTCCCTGGCTCCCTGCATGATTCGGTAAAAGTTAAGCTGAGAAATAGTATTTCTTCTGTGATTATTGGTTGGTTAATTGAAAAGATTCTGCTAACTGTCCAAAATTAATTTTTACAACAGAAAAAAAATAGGGCAGCAGCAGGAAGATGGAGCCAGAGATTGCCTGCCAAGCCCCATGCCTTAGCTATGGCTGATGGGGGCAGGTCAAGGAGAGCTGTCCAGGACTGATACGAGGTGAGCAACTGCTGAATGGTGTTGTAATATGGTGGCCCCAGTGGAGACATGGAGTTGAGTGCTGCAACTCAGAATCATGACAGGGGCAGGGCTCCTCGTCCTGCCCCTGTTGTGTAAGTAGTTGAAGAAGGCTAGCAGCACCCAGATGGTGATAACAAGAATAATGATGATGATGTGTTGGGCAAAATTGCTGGTAGCTTCCCTTTTTGTTTTACAGGAATTACCCAGGCTGTGCTGACTCAAGGTGAAGGCAGTGGATGGTGTCACAGTAATCTGCCTTCGACAGATGAGGGTTAAAGGGAGGACTCAATGAGCTCCCTGAACTTAAATGTAACATGGTTTCTTTAACAAAACCCAGAGAAAACAAAAGCTCAGCATGGGGTCTGAAAACCACACAGAAGTCTAAGTGCTAAACACACTCATGGAAAATATACTGGACACTGGGGAAGACTGACAATGACGTCACAAGGAGCACAATCAAAGACTGACTGATAGGATAACTAATAATTACATGGACGCAAGACAGCCGGGAGACAGAGATTTCTTGAATTATATATAGAGTGATATATAGAGTCAAGTGAGGTGCGTGGTGGTGATGCACCTGTGGGCTGGTTTTCGGCCTAGAAGAGGAAGAAGAAAAAGAAGAAGACGATTGTTCAGAACTCCTTATAAGAACTCCTTATACAAAGATATAAAGTGATATAATCAAGTCAGTGGCTGTAATGCACCTGTAAGCTTGTTGCCAACCACCAATCAAATCTGAAAGAAGAAGAAGATATAGAGTGATATAATCAAGTCAGTGGCGGTAATGCACCTGTAAGCTGGTTGCCAACCGCCAATCAAATCTAAAAGAACAAGAACAAGAACTGGGGCTAAACTGAAACATCAGGGAAAATATCTATGGGTATGGAGAACATGAGGGATAAGGAACAATAGGTAGACAAGTACGCATACAACCCAGGACCAGACAGAGGATGGACAAAAGACAAAAACAAGGACAGGGGAAACACAAAGACAACAATAATGACAATAAGGACAAACACGATAACACAACAGACCAAAGACACAAAGGACAATGATAATAACAGGGACAACACACAATAACCAGGACTGGGGGAATACAAAAGACAGAAAGAAAAATAACAAGGACAACAGAGGATGAGCACAAAGGGTCAGAGGAAACACAGAAGGCACATAATGCAAATACAGTGATCCCTCACTTATCGCAGTTAATGGGTTCCAGAACCGACCGCGAAAAGTGAAAAACCGCGAAGTAGCGTCACTCCTAATGACGTCACCCATAAACTAGAAAAGCACTCGGAGAGCGCAGACCTCCGCCAAGCGGCACAGTTCCCCCCATAGAGTGTTTGTGTGTACGTTTTCAGATTCCCTGAGCATGAAAAGATATGACTAGCAGTTGGATTCACAATGATTATTTGTTTATTTGACATGGACAGTGCAATAAACAGACAATTAATGAATGACAATCAATGTGATAGTGATAGGATTAGTGGTTCAGTAGTGTAAAATGGGGCTATAAGGGACGGCGGGTTAATAAGGGACACTTTTCTGGGAAATGTTTTAAATGTAATTGTGCTTTTTTTATTTTGAGCAGGACGCTGAGTTGTGTTGTTATTGTCAAATATCCATGAATCCTTCATCAAATCTAGGCGGAAGCAAAATTAAAAAAGCAGAATTACATTTAGAAAAGTGTCCCATATTACCCCGCCGTCCCTTATAGCCCCGTTTTACGGTAGTAAAAGCATTGCCTCCTTGGCGGAGGTAATAAACTGAAGTGTTGGTGTGTCCATCTCCTCCACTGACGGATGCAGATTGGTTAGACAGGTTGCCGTGGGTTTTATATTATATTGGGGTTGCGCTCCGCGGCAAAACAGAATTTAGAGTCTTCCCCGGCAGAGAGGTCGTTTTTACGCAGCGCCTATAGCTGGGCGGGGAATTTGTGGCAAATAATGGGGCGGCGGACAGGTGTCCGTGTCAGGTTTTGCAGCGTGGCGCAAAAGCAGTCACGCTGGCGGGCCCAGGCCAGCAGTGTTTTCCGCGTGCTTTTGTGCCTAAAACGTTGAAGAACGTGGAGTTTGTGTTGGTCAGACACGACGACCAGCGCAATGTGCGCAGCGCCTATGGCTGGCACAGGCACGCTGGGGGTCCGAGGCCAGCAGTGTTTTCCGCATGCTTTTGTGGCTAAAACGTTGAAGAAGGCGGAGTTTGTGTTGGTCAGACACGACACCCAGCGCCCTCCATTGCGCCTGCGCACATGTTGAAAATGGCCCTATGTCACAGTGTTGAAAAATGCTTTAAAAAAATTCCTGTATCCAGACGGTGAACCGGATCACCCCCAAAATTTAATCAGTTCTTCCTTGTACCATTTCCAACAACGCCTGAAAGTTTCATGCAAATCCGTCCAAGACTTTTTGAGTTATCTTGCTAACCAACAGACAAACAGACAGACAGACAGACAAACAGACAAACACACAAACCCTGGCAAAAACATAACCTCCTCCTGGCCTTTTCGGCCTGGCGGAGGTAATAATACGTACGTTCATTCTCTCACTCTCTCTCTCATATGATACGTGTGTGTGTGTGTGTGTGTAAGTGTACATACATACGTAGATGTAAATAAAGTGTACATAAATATGTTTTTAGAACTCTTTTATTCTTATAACAAGATACGTAACTCAAGATGAAGATGATTTACTGCACAGGTTAATGAGAGCTTTACTGCTGCTCAGGTGACGCCTCATCGTCAGGTGCTAGATGTGCAGGATCGTCAAGGGCAGCTTCCGATAGAGCTGGAGAAGCTGCAGGAGGCGGCGTAGTGGCTCGACGGGAAGACTATTTCGCACAAAAAGGCACAAGAGAACAGCAAAAAGTTCCACGCGGCGAGACTAAGCAACACGAGCGATAAAGAACAATGAATGCGGTCTTCCTTCGCTGGGTATGGGCACTCGGCAGGGAGAGAAGCTGGGTAAAACGTCTCGGCCAATCAGCTTGCAAGATTCCCGAGCCGAGCCAACACGAGAACAGCGAACAGAGAGGTGGATTTTGAGTTGTGCGGGCTCTCCGTGTTGATACCTGATGTTCTAATGTAGTCTCCCTGCCCTCTGCTAGCGCCCGCCCATTTTTTCTCAATTTTGAATTTTTGATGAATATTTTTGAAAAATCCGCGATGCACTGAGGGCGCGAAAGGTGAGGCGCGAAGTAGCGAGGGATCACTGTAATAATAATGACAAGGGAAAACACAATGACATCAAAAAGAACTTAGAACGTGGGCATGGTCTAGAACCACCCCGACCGCCACCAGTTTGCCTACAGGGAGAACCAGTCTACGGAAGACGCCATTGCCAACACACTCCACAGAGCGCTGAGCCACCTGGAGAACCCAAGGAGCTACGTGAGAATGCTCTTTGTAGACTACAGCTCTGCTTTCAACACCATCATCCCGAACATCTTGATCAACAAACTGCACCTTCTCCACTCCCCCCCCCCCCCACATACACCTGCTCCTGGATAAAAATCTTTCTCATCAACCGCCCACAAACAGTGAGACTTGTCCCCCACCACTCCTCCACACTGTCTCTTAGCACTGGCTCTCCCCAGGGCTGTGTGCTAAGCCCTCCACTGTACTCTCTGTATACAGTACCTTTGACTGTATTCCAACCCACCCAACCACCGTCATCATGAAGTACGCGGACAACACCACCTTGGCTGGGCTCATCACCGATGACAATGAGAAGGTATACAGGGTGGAGGTAGAGAACCTGCTGCTGTGGTGCCCAGCAAACAACCTGAAACTTAATGTCCAAAAGAACTCATACTGGATTTCAGGAAGAACAGACAGGACCCCCCCCCCCTCCCCAAATGGCGGCCGGGTGGAAAACGTCCCCGCCTTCAGGTTCCTGGGCATCCACATCTCCTCTAACCGCTCCTCAACTGTCAACGCCAAGGCTCTGGTGAAGAAAGCCCAGCAGCAGCTCCACTTCCTCTGTGTCTTCAGAAAAAACAACCTGGACCAGAAGCTGCTGTTGGACTTCTATTGCTGCTCAGTGGACAGCGTGCTCACCTACTGTTTGGATGTGTGGTACGCTGGCTCCATGGCTGAGAACAGGAAGGCTGTGCACAGGGTCATCAACACCACCCAAAAAATCATCGGCAGCCCTCTGCCCTCGCTGGAAGACATTTCTAGATCCTCTTGTCTCAGAAAGATCAAGGCCATCACAGGAGACCCCTCACATCCCGCCCACCACCTGTTTGACCTGTTTCCCTGTGGACGATGGTTCAGATCAATCAGGTCCCACACCTCCAGACTGACAAACAGTTTCTTCCCCTGGGCTATCCGGACTACAAACAGTCAGCGGCCCCGCCCCTCTCCCTCCGAACGCTCACATGCACAGAACTGAGGACCTTTTTAATTATCACAGTAACATTCTTTGTACTCCACACTTTCACGTATATTGACCCATCCGTGAAACCACTACTATATATATTTTCCATAATCCTTGGGCCATTTTACTCAATTGTATGTTCAATTGTGTGTTTTGCACTCTGCACTCATGTACAGATGGTACATAGTTCCATCTGTGAAGCCACTACCATACCTGTGCATATTTCCATAATCCTGGGCCATTTTTATTTTTATTTCAGTCATGTGGTTAATCATGTGTCCTGTAACCATGTTTTATCAAATCCTTCTCTTTTACTTGATTGCACAGTAGCCTGGTGGAGCACCCACAATTTTGTTGTCCTGTATAACTGTACAATGACAATAAAGCCTATTCTATTCTATTCTATTAGTCCAGCACCCCCTGACCAGCACATACACTAACTTTCACACACTCACGCTCATTCTCTCTCACCCAGTCTCATACTTGCTCAGTCTCGCTCATACTTTCACTTACACTCATACTATCACTCGCGCGCACTCATACTCCCTCTCACTCACGCTTACTCATGTGCACACTCTCATTTGCACTCTGACTCACTCACACTTGTTTGTGAATGAATAAATGAATGAATCTTTATTTTGGATTGATTAGATTAAAAAAAAAAAAGAAAGGAACAGAACAATATACCAGGGGAAAAAAAAAATCCAACCAGGTCGAATTAAATAATAACACCTCGGATTACACAGTTCAACATAAATTATCCGAAAAGGGTGATGGTTGAAGCCGCAGCTTATATTGCCCACCCATGTTCTATCTAAGAAGTAAAAAAATAAATAAATAAATAAAAGTAATTGCAAAACAAAACAAAGCTAAACCAAAATGTGGCAAAACAAAACTTAACAACACAGACTGGATATGATAATCCTTATGTGATTTTACATGTCATTTTGTATACAGTGGGGAAAAAAAGTATTTAGTCAGCCACCAATTGTGCAAGTTCTCCCACTTAAAAGATGAGAGAGGTCTCCAATTTTCATCATAGGTATACCTCAACTATGAGAGACAAAATGAGAAAAAAAATCCAGAAAATCACATTGAAGGATTTTTAATGAATGAATTGGTAAATTCCGCGGTAAAATAAGTATTTAGTCACCTACAAACAAGCAAGATTTCTGACTCTCACAGATCTGTAACTTCTTCTTTAAGAGGCTTCTCTGTCCTCCACTCATTACCTGTATTAATGGCACCTGTTTGAACTCGTTATCAGTATAAAAGACACCTGTCCACAACCTCAAACAGTCAGACTCCAAACTCCACTATGGCCAAGACCAAAGAGCTGTCAAAGGACACCAGAAACAAAATTGTAGACCTGCACCAGGCTGGGAAGACTGAATCTGCAATAGGTAAGCAGCTTGGTGTGAAAAAATCAACTGTGGGAGAAATTATTAGAAAATGGAAGACATACAAGACCATTGATAATCTCCCTCAATCTGGGGCTCCACGCAAGATCTCACCCCGTGGGGTCAAAATGATCACGAGAACAGTGAGCAAAAATCCCAGAACCACACGGGGGGACCTAGTGAATGACCTGCAGAGAGCTGGGACCAAAGTAACAAAGGCTACCATCAGTAACACACTACGCCACCAGGGACTCAAATCCTGCAGTGCCAGACGTGTCCCCCTGCTTAAGCCAGTACATGTCCAGGCCCGTCTGAAGTTTGCTAGAGAGCATTTGGATGATCCAGAAGAGGATTGGGAGAATGTCATATGGTCAGATGAAACCAAAATAGAACTTTATTGTAAAAACTCAACTTGTCGTGTTTGGAGAAGAAAGAACACCATACCTACTGTGAAGAATGGGGGTGGAAACATCATACTTTGGGGCTGTTTTTCTGCAAAGGGACCAGGACGACTGATCCGTGTAAAGGAAAGAATGAATGGGGCCATGTATCATAAGATTTTGAGTGAAAACCTCCTTCCATCAGCAAGGGCATTAAAGATGAAACGTGGCTGGGTCTTTCAGCATGACAATGATCCCAAACACACAGCCTGAGCAACGAAGAAGTGACTTCGTAAGAAGCATTTCAAGGTCCTGGAGTGGCCTAGCCAGTCTCCAGATCTCAACCCCATAGAAAATCTTTGGAGGGAGTTGAAAGTCTGTGTTGCCCAGTGACAGCCCCAAAACATCACTGCTCTAGAGGAGATCTGCATGGAGGAATGGGCCAAAATACCAGCAACAGTGTGTGAAAACCTTGTGAAAACTTACAGAAAACGTTTGACCTCTGTCATTGCCAACAAAGGGTATATTGTGGAGAATGTGGAAGGACGAGGCTGAGTTTATTTCACACGTCAGATTTATTCACATTCTCCATCATCATCCAAAAACAGAAAGAGAGAGAATCCCCCAACATCTGTCCCTTTTATACCCCAGGACATCAAAGCACACAGTCACATTGTCTTTTAATCCCAAGTCACAATGCGTCTTCTTCCAGGTCTTCTCACCTCCACCTAAAGGCACTGGTGGTCAGGAAATCCCTCAAGGTCATCTCTTTGCATACAAAAGGCCACATTTCACATCCTCCTGTTATCTCCTAAGAGGTTCAGTCCTTTTGTTCCTCTGAGACGTGAAGCATACAATAAGCATACAGTAATATACATGTGAAGCATATGAAACCCACATATGTGTCCCACATGACCCCCCCCCCCAAACGTCTAAGATGGAACAACGTAATAGCAGTTTGCATGTCATAATAAAATCACTACACATCAGTCCACATGCTGCTTGGGCCTCAGTCTTCTCCCATATTTGCTGTAAGCAGGCTTTACCACCTCCGCGGCGCCCTCATGCTGGGGAGCTGCTGTCTGAGGATGAGAACTGTTAGTCACTCTCTGTGGGTGTTCTGGGGAATGCCCTCTAGGGGGTCTGCCGCGCCGAGGAGCCTTAGCCAACTGCACATCTTCGTCAGCCACCACAAAAGCGGGTTTGAGCCTGTTTATGCCAATCATTTCTTTTCTGCCCCCCAAATCTAGCAAAAAATGCTTATCCCCTGTTTCCAGTACTCTCTATGGTCCATCATAAGGTGGTCGTAACGGTGGGCGATGGGCATCATGTCTGACAAAAACAAACTCCGCATTTTTTAAAGCCTTAGGCACAAAAACGTGCGGAAAACTGTGGTGAACGGGGCCAGGTAGCGTGCACGAGTCCGTGCTACTCTGTAGCCGCTGAGCTGGGGAGCACTCTGGCACCGGATTATCTGGGAGAAATTCCCCGGGCAGCCGAAGTGGCTGTGTGAAAACTAGCTCAGCTGGGGAGGCTTCTAAATCCTCTTTAGGAGCAGAACGCAACCCCAATAAAACCCATGGTAGCCTGTCCACCCAATTTGCATCCGTAAGCGACGCTCTGAGGGCCGCCTTCAACGACCTGTGAAAACGTTCGCATAACCCGTTAGCCTGCGGATTGTACGCAGTCATGCGGTGGATCGTTGCCCCCAGGCTGCGGGCCATCGCTGACCAAAGTTTGGAAACAAATTGAGGGCCTCTGTTGGACGTAATGTCCGACGGGACTCCAAAACGTGCCCATGCCATTAAAAACGCGCGCGCCACCCCCTCGGCTGTGGTTGACGACAGTGGGACCACTTCTGGCCAGCGCGTGGTGCGGTCAACCATTGTCAGAAGATGTGTGCACCCCTTTGAGGGCGGGAGGGGGCCTACGAGGTCCACGTGAACATGATCAAACCTCTTAGCCGGAATGTGAAACGGCTCGAAGGGAGCTCTCGTGTGTCTGTGTACCTTGGCTCGTTGACAAGCCACGCAGGCTGCCGCCCACTCTCTAACTTGTTTGTGCAGGCTCGGCCATACAAATTTCTCTCCCACCATTTTGACCGACGCGCGCACTCCCGGGTGCGCCAGAGAATGGATCGAGTCAAAAACGCGGCGGCGCCCCGTGGCCGGTACCACAGGACGCGTTCGCCCTGTGGAGACATCGCAGATTAGGGGGGGCATACCATCTTGCAGCACCCTGTTCTCCAGCCTTAACCCTGTTGGTCCAGACTGGAGCGCGCGCACGTCCACGTCGCTAACCTGATGCGCAGCCATGGCTGCATAATCTATCCCTACACGGACTGGGGCCGCGCGCACTTCTGCGTCGCTAACCCGATCCGCGGCCATGGCTGCAAAATCTACTCCTACGTGGGCTGGAGCGGCCACGGCGCGCGAGAGGCAGTCTGCCACTACATTAAGTTTACCTGCCACATGCTGGATATCGGTAGTAAACTCCGAGATCGCGGCCAGCTGTCTCTGCTGCCGGCCCGACCAAGATTCTGAAATCTTGGCCATCGCGAAAGTCAGCGGCTTGTGGTCAACGAACGCGGTGAAACGGCGTCCCTCCAGCCAGAACTGGAAGTAGCGAATGGCCAAGTGGAGAGCAAACAACTCCCTGTCTAATGCGCTGTATTTTCGTTCACTATCGCGCAAGGTCCTGCTGAAAAAGGCGAGCGGTTGCCAGGCTCCGGCTACATACTGTTCCACGACCGCCCCTATGGCCACATCTGACGCGTCAGTAGTGAGCGCTATGCGGGCCGCTGGGACTGGATGTGCTAACAACGCAACGTTTGCCAGGGCTGTTTTGACTTCAGAGAATGCGCGCTCTCGCTTCGGAGACCATTCGATTTTATTTGTGGGTTTTTGTTTTTTTAGTGCAGCATACAATGGTTGCATGAGCTGCGCTGTGCGGGTGAGGAAACGGTTATAAAAATTTACCATTCCCAAAAACTCCTGTAACGCTTTGACCGTTTGTGCCTGGGGAAAATTTGTTACTGCGTGCACTTTGTCAGGCAGAGGAACCGCTCCTTCTGGAGAGACGCGATGCCCCAAAAAATCAATCTGCGTCACCCTGAACTGACACTTCGCTGGGTTGATTATTAACCTGTGCTCTGCCAACCTACGGAAAACTGCCGTGAGGTGGTTTTCGTGTTCGTCTTCGGACGCGCTGGCTACCAATATGTCGTCCAGGTAGACGAACACGAAGGGGAGATCACACAACACCGCGTCCATCATGCGTTGGAACGTCTGCGCCGCGCCTTTAAGCCCAAACGGCATGTGCAAAAACTCGAATAGCCCGAACGGAGTTATTACCGCTGTTTTGGGTATGTCCTCAGCGCGCACTGGGACCTGGTGGTAACTGCGTACCAAGTCTATCTTAGAAAAAATGCACGCCCCCGCCAAATGAACTGAAAAATCTTGGATGTGCGGGATCGGGTAGCGGTCGTGCGCTGTATCGTTGTTCAGCCTGCGGAAATCACCGCAAGGTCGCCACGAGCCATCAGCTTTCGGGACCATGTGAAGCGGTGAAGCCCATGGGCTTTTCGAACGCCTGATGATGCCCAACTTTTCCAGGTTGGCGAACTCCTCGCGCGCTATGGTTAGTTTAGCTGAATCCAAGCGCCGAGCTTTTGCAAAAACAGGCGGTCCGGTGGTAGTAATAAAATGTTCCACCCCGTGTTTAGCCACAGTCGCCGAAAATGTTGGGACCGTGAGTGCTGGGAACTGAGTGAGGAGTGTGTGGAACTTACCACTTGCAGCTGTGACGTTGGCTTGTGCTGTTGGCGGGGCCACTCGAGCTGTACAGGGAATAGAATAAAAAGAGAGTGCATTAACCAGGCGTCTGTTAGCAAGATCAACCAACAAACCATGTGAGCACAAAAAATCAGCCCCTAACATGTTGAAATTGACTACAGCTATGACAAAAGTCCACTCGAATGTACGGTCGTGTAGGGACAGAAGCAACGTCCTCTCACCGAAGGTCTTAATCGCCGAGCTGTTCGCTACTGACACCCCGGGACCACTGGAAGGCGCCAGCCGGTCAGCGTAGGAAGGTGTGATGAAACTCAGCTGGGAGCCTGTGTCCATGAGGAAATGCCTCCCCAAGCGCTCATCCCTCAAGTAGAGCAGCTTGTTCTCCTCTCCGAGGGCCGCAGCTGCTACCGACCCCTGGTCTTGGCGTTTCCCGAGCGCTTGAAATGGCACGGTGGTATACATTTGCGTGCCCTCTCTGCGAAGCGGCGATGGTAGAAACAAAGGACGTCGTCTGCTCCGTGTTTCCTGGCCCCTGCCGCCGCCGTCGTCGGTGAGTCTGGTACTGCAGCCTCTAGCCCCCTGCCATCTTCGGACGTTGCGCTGAGCACCGCTGCCGCGGCCGTGGCCGCGCGCCGTTTATTGGCGTTGACGAGTAGCTGCGCCTCTTGGCCCAGCTCGCGGTAGTCTTGTCGGGCCAACAGTGGTGAACTGGCCAGGGTCACTCTCACCGCTGACGGTAGGGTCCTGAGGAAAAGGTGGGTGAAGATGAAGTGATCATCGTCAGAGTCTTTCAACCTCAACAGCTTCTCCATCAGGTCCGCAGGCCTGTCGCTTTCAAATTCAGTCAGCGCCAGGAGCCCCTCTGCTCGCTCCTCCACCGAGGGGGTGAAGTAACGGATGAGTGCAGCCTTCAACGCGTTGTACTTGTCGCTGTCCGGCGGCTGGTTGATCAGGCTCTCCACCCGCTGGGCTGTGTGGTTGTCCAGCTTTGCAACCACATGGTAGAACTTTGTGTCGTCTTCCGAAATCCTCCGGAGGTTGAACTGCGCCTCGACCGCGTTAAACCAGGAGCGCGGATTGTTCTGCCATAAGTCTGGTAGCTGAACTGTGGCTGCATTCGTTTGGCTGGCTCCTGACGAGTCTGGCTCGGGAGAATTTCTTCCACTCATGATACGTCTTAGGGTCGCCAGTGTGGAGAATGTGGAAGGACGAGGCTGAGTTTATTTCACACGTCAGGTTTATTCACATTCTCCAACATCATCCAAAAATAGAAAGAGAGAGAATCCCCCAACATCTGTCCCTTTTGTACCCCAGGACATCAAAGCACACAGTCACATTGTCTTTTAATCCCAAGTCACAATGCGTCTTCTTCCAGGTTCTTCTCACCTCCACCTAAAGGCATTGGTGGTCAGGAAATCCCTCAAGGTCATCTCTTTGCATACAAAAGGCCACATTTCACATCCTCCTTTTATCCCCTAGGAGGTTCAGTCCTTTTGTTCCTCTGAGACGTGAAGCATACAATAAGCATACAGTAATATACATGTGAAGCATATGAAACCCACATATGTGTCCCACAATATAACAAAGTATTGAGATGAACTTTTGTTTATTGACCAAATACTTATTTTACCGAGGAATTTACCAATTAATTCATTTAAAATCCTTCAATGTGATTTTCTGGATTTTTTTTTTCTCATTTTGTCTCTCATGGTTGAGGTATACCTATGATGAAAATTGGAGACCTCTCTCATCTTTTAAGTGGGAGAACTTGCACAATTGGTGGCTGACTAAATACTTTTTTGCCCCACTGTATATGTTTGGAGTATTTCTTCCTTTAGTTTGTGTTTGAATTGTCCAAGCATTGTACATGATTTTAATTCAGCTCCAAAAGCGGAATGAGACACATTGGATGTTGCGGTAGGGGCCGTGGTGGAGCAGTACGTCTCCGACTCATGGCAGCCCCTCGCCTTTTTCAGCCGTACTTTGCGCAACAGCGAGCGTAAGTATAGCACTTTTGACAGAGAGTTGTTGGCTCTCCACCTCGCTACGCGTCATTTTCAGTTCTGGCTCGAAGGTCGTGAGTTTAGTGCGTTTGTCAATCACAAATCACTGACCTACACAATGTCCAAAGTCTCAGAACCGTGGTTAGCTCGGCAGCAACGGCACTTGGCTGCAATTTCGGAGTTCACGACCAACATCCAACATGTAGCCGGTAAATTTAACATTGTTTCAGACTGCCTGTTATGCGCACTGGTCTCTCCAGTATACGTGGGCATCAATTTTTCCGCAATGGCTGCTGACCACTTTGGGGACACAGACATTCGCACGCTCCAGTCCGCAGCTACTGGATTAAAACTGGAGAGCAGGGCAGTATGAGAAGGGCGCTCCCACTTGCTCTGCGACGTCTCCACCGACCTCCCCTGCCCCATGGTTCTGAGGTCTTGGCCCCCTCGCGTTTTCGAGTCCGTCCACTCCCTTTCACATCCCAGCATGCAAGCCTCAGTTAAACTCATGGGGAGTTCTTGTACCTATTGAACCTGCACTTGGGGACTCTGTATCTCCTCCCTGAGGGCAGCCGCACATATTCATTGTTTAGTACATGGCACATGTCACTGATTATTTTTTGAGCTTGTCTACAGGCTGCCTGATCATCTAAGATCTGCATGGGTAAATACTCTTTAACTCCAATAATTTTCCATGCTGTATGTATTAAACGCAACACTGTGTTCTTTAGTTTCACAGAATGGTTGCCAAACCAAGCTGTGATACTGTATTTAATACAGCTCTCCAACACAGCCTGGTAAAGGCTGTGGCTGAGGAGACTCAGGTCTTTTGGTGTACAAGGGGCGCTGCTGAAGTCATTCTATGACACGGTGGTGGCATCAGCCATCACTTTTGGAGTGGTCTGCTGGGGCAGTGGCATTACCGCAGCCGATAGGAAGAGACTGAACAAACTGATTAAGAAAGCTAGCTCTGTCCTGGGGCAGCGCCTTGATCCGATGGAGGAGATAGGAGAGAGAAGGACGGTGGCTAAACTGTCATCTCTGCTGGAGTCCGAGTTCCACCCTATGCAGGACATACTGGATGCACTGAGGAGCTCATTTAGCAGCAGACTACATCATCCCAGGTGCACAACCGAGAGGTTTCGTAGGTCCTTCCTACCAACGGCTGTCAGACTGTACAACCTAAGCAGGGCTGCTCGCAGAGATAGCAAAAAGACGTAACAAACTAATAGTTTTTTTGAATGCAAAAGATGCAATAGACTTACACAATGGTCCTCTCCGGCATACAACTAGGAACATACCGGTCGCTATGGAGGGTGAGAATATGTATGGGCACATAATCATACCATGTAGGATAACTAAATAGACGGTTATGCTGTTTCATCCCACCTAGCAACAATGCTCTGCACTGTGTGTGTTTATATATTTACATATTTATTCCATCTAGCTACAATGCTCAGCAATGGGTGTGTTTATATTTATATATCTATATATTTATTCCATCTAGCTACAATGCTCCGCACTGTGTTTTTATATATCTACATATTATTCCATCTAGCTACATTGCTCCGCACTGTGTGTGTTTATATACTTGCATATTTATTCCACCTAGCTGCAATGCTCCGTACTGTGGGTGTTTATATATTTACATATTTATTCCATCTAGCTACAATGCTCTGCACTGTGTGTTCATATATTCATATATTTATTCCATCCAGCTACAATGCTCTGCACTGTGTGTCTGTGTGTGTGTGTGTATATATATATTTTATAGTAATATGTACATATGTATATTAGCTGCTCTTGCTTGCTTGTTTTTTCTCTTGCCTTCTGATTGTTGCTCTGAGTGTTGCTATCCCTGTGCTGTTGCAATCCTGGAATTTCCCCGTTGTGGGACTAATAAAGGCTTATCTTATCTTATCTTATCTTAAAATATTAACATAATCCTTTTATCAACACCATGTATTCTTAATCTACGCAAGAAATGCGGCCGCTGTTGTAGTCTACTAAAGAGGTAATCAATATGTGTGCTCCAGGTTAATGAATTGTCAATAAATACTCCCAAATATTTATAGGAACTAACCTGTGTTATAGTGTGGTTGTGGATGACCACAGGCCTGTGGTCACCAACTCCCCGAGGGTCAAACACCATCTCCTTCGTTTTATCAGTATTCAAAATGAGAAGACTGTCATCACACCAATTGACAAACCTCTGAATTTCTATAAAATAGCTTGACAGATCATGAGTCTTTTGAAGTAGTGATAAAATAGCAGCGTCATCAGAAAATTTAATAATTTGATTGCCTGACAGGATTTCTAGGCGCAGCCAGGGAATGGAGGGTGTCATGCTTGGTGACCACAGGATCTCATCTCTGTTGTTTGCAGATGATGTTGTCCTGTTGGCTTCATCCAGCAATGACCTACAGCTCTTGCTGGGACGGTTTGCCGCTGAGTGTGAAGCGGCTAGGATGAGAATCAGCACCTCCAAGTCCGAGTCCATGGTCCTCAGCCGGAAAAAGGTGGATTGTCCTCTCTGGGTTGGGGACAGGCTCCTGCCCCAAGCGGAGGAGTTTAAGTATCTTGGGGTCTTGTTCACGAGTGAGGGGAGAATGGAGCGAGAGATCGACAGACGGATTGGAGCAGCATCTGCAGTGATGCGGACGTTGTACCGGTCTGTTGTGGTGAAGAGGGAGCTGAGTTCTAAGGCAAAGCTGTTGATTTATCAGTCAATCTACGTTCCTACTTTCACCTATGGTCACGAGCTTTGGGTAATGACCGAAAGAACGAGATCGCGGATACAAGCGGCTGAAATGAGCTTTCTCCGTAGGATTGCTGGACTCACCCTCAGAGATAGGGTGAGGAGCTCAGTCATCCGGGAGAGGCTCAGAGTAGAACCGCTGCTCCTCCACATTGAAAGGAGTCAGTTGAGGTGGTATGGGCATCTGATTAGGATGCCTCCTGGACGCCTCCCACTTGAGGTGTTTCAGGCACGTCCCACTGAGAGGAGACCCCGGGACAGACCCAGGACTCGGTGGAGAGACTATGTCTCCCAGCTGGTCTGGGAACGCCTTGGTATCCCCTCTGAAGAGCTGGAGCAGGTGGCTGGGGAGAGGGAAGTCTGGGCTTCTCTGCTTGAACTGCTGCCTCTGCGACCCGGACCTCCGGAAAAGCGGTAGAAGATGGATGGATGGATGGATGATTGCCTGGATAGACACTTCTGCACTCATCAGTGTACAAGGTGAACAAAAATGGTGAACTAACACAGCCTTGGGGAGCTCCTGTGCTGAGGATTCTGGATTTAGATAAAGTTCCATTTACACTAACTTGCTGTTTACGATAAGTTAAAAATGAGTGGTACCATTAAATAATGACAGGATGCACATTAAAATCATTTAACCTCTTAATTAAAAGGTGTGGCTGTGGTGTGTTAAAAGCTGAACTAAAATCAACCAATAAAAGACGTGCATATGAGGTTGTCTCCTCCAAATGTTTAAACACGGAATGAGTTAAGGTTAAAATGGCATCTTCTGTACTTCTATTATTTTTATAAGCAAACTGCAGAGGATCCAAAAGACCTCCAAAATCAGTTTTCAGAATGTCAGTGACAATCTTCTCGAGGCACTTCATTACCAGTGAGGTCAGTGCAACAGGACGATAGTCATTATTCTCTTTACAGCTTGCTTTTTTTGGTACAGGAATTATAATAGATCTTTTCCAAATTACTGGGACAGAACACGTATCCAAAGACTTCTGGTAGATGGGACTCCAGGCTTCTGCTAGCTCCTCACTACATGACTTCAGTAAGCGCCCAGAGATCCCATCTGGTCCAGATGCCTTCCTGGGGCACATACGTGAGAAAAATCTTTCTACAACATGCTGGTCAACTATAATTTTTGCAGAGCCTGAAACTAATAGAGTGTCCAGAGCAGCTTTTTGTTCATGAGAAAAATCTCTAGTCTCAAATCTGCAAAAGAAATTATTCAACTCGTTTGCCTTTTCTTCCTCATTCATTACATTAATGCAGCTTTTGGATGGAGTCATCTTTGTCATTACTTTAACTGAGTCCCACAATTTCCTAGAACTTTTTCCTAGGCATTCAGATTCAAATTTCTTCCTCATCTCATCTCTAGCTGTTCTTAGTTTGTAATTAATTTCTTTCTGTATATTTTTCATGCTTAACATGTCCCCATTCTTAAAAGCAATCTTTTTCTGTACTATGCACCGTTTTAATTCCTTGGAAATATAAGGCTTATTATTGGGGTACATAGTGATTATTTTCTGAGGTAAAACATTTTCTTTACAGAATTTTATGTACTCAGTTATGGTATCTGTGGGCTCCTCTAACTCCAAGTTATGGAAGAGTCCCCAGTCGGTACAAGAAAAACAATCTCTCAAAGTTTCTATACCTTCAGTAATAACTAATAGTCACTTTTCATCAGACACCTGAGACTGTGATCCATCCATCCATCCATCTTCTTCTACTTAATCCTTTTCGGGTCGCGGGGGGACTGGAGCCTATCCCAGTATCTTTGGGCGAGAGGCAGGGTACGCCCTGGACAGATCGCCAGTCCATTGCAGGGCCAACACAGAGAGACAGACAACCATTCACTCTCACAGTCATACCTAAGGACAATTTAGAATCCCCAGTTTGATGCCAATTAACCTAACTTGCACGTTTTTGGCATGTGGGAGGAAACCGGAGAAATCCCGGAGTAAACCCACGCAGACACAGGGAGAACATGCAAACTCCACACAGATCACTGTTGGTTAAGTTAAAACACATTTACTTGTTACCTGGATAAATATTATTCAAAAATGGATTTTGATCTCCAGAAGGAATTTGAGGAACTGGATCATGTCTCTGTCACAGCAGACATTTGGACTGTGGATAATGGACATTTTCTTTGGATCACTGCACACCAGATTAAATCCATATCATAAAAGTAAGATAAACATTGACAGCTTTATGCAGTGTTGCCATCTCTCGCTCCAAAATGAGGAAATTACTGGCAATATCATGTTGATTTCATTCAGATTTTTCCCCACAATAAGAGCTCTCAAGGCAGGATAAAGCAGACTGAACATGTTATAAAAACTCTGTCTGTTTCCAGCCTGACATTAACAACCCCACAGTGTAAGTTTATAAGTTTATTTATTTATAAAAGGGACAGTGCATATTAATGAACATAAGACATGTAAATATGCAGCATACAAGATTATAGCTGAAGCTAATTTTCATCTTGGGTCCCCTGGCCAGCTAATGCCAGCCACATAGAACAGATAACACAATACAACAACAATAAACAATACAACAATGATAAAGCAAATGACACAATACAACAATAATAATAGCGGTAGGACAGCAATCCATTAATCCATTTAATGTAATCCATTAATTAAATTATCTAGCTGGGTGTGCAAGATGACTTAAGTGTGCATTTAAAAGTAACGTGAAAATTACTTTTACAAGTAACTAGTACTTTATCATGCAGTAATTGGTAAAGTAACTCAGTTACTTTTGAAAAGAACTAGTAACTAATTAGTTACTACTTTTAGTAACTTGCCCAACACTGTTCCTCAGACCCTTAAAAAATAAGGTGGTCTGTGTTCAGTTTGGTAGATAATGACTTTTTCAGTGCAAGATCTCTTTTTTTCATTAACTGACAAATATTAGTCAGGGTAAAGAGACATTTTCATTTGCATTTAAAGACTTATGTATATTTCTCAATCTTTTGTGAGTGTTTTTGTCAAAGTATTGCAACAGTTTTCTAAATCATTAATTTGTAAAATGTCATTTCAGTCGATACTATGGAATTCATTTTCAAATAACGGCTTTTTTTTTTTTTTTGGAATGCTTGCCCTTCCTGATTTATGTTTATTCAAGAACATTGATAGATGCCCTTTTGTTAGCTTCCTGACAGTCAGAGTCATATTATGGTCAGAGAGGCCCGTCAGTTAATTATATGTCCTTGTGACTCATTTGGGTCTGTTAGTAAGTATCAAATCAATCATGGTTTTACCTGTTCGAGTGATTCTTGTTGGTTCACTTACCATCTGTTGAAAATTGTTTTGCCAATATCATTTTCAACTTTTGTTTTCAAATTTTGTCTAACCAGTTTATATTGAAATCTCCAAAAAAGAGAGATTCTGAGTTAAAATGAGAAAGCTTAAATAATTCATCTAAATCAGGATAAAAGGAAATGTCATGGGATGGTGGATTATACAGGATGACAATATTAAAATTAATTTAGGGGACAATACTACATTTAGAGCTAAACATTCCAAAGGTGTGTCCAAATTAATTTTGTTACATTTAAAAGTGTCTCTGATCTAAAACAAAACTCCTCCTCCCCTTTCAGATGATCTGTCCTTTCTGTAGCAGACATAACCTGGAACAGCAATCATTCTGGTTGCAATATTACAGTTAAGCCAAGTTTCACTCAGGCCACAGTTGTAAATAAGAATGTGTTCTTAATCTGTCTTGCCTGGTTAAATAAAGGTTAAATAAAAATAAATCCCTCAGAGATAGAATGTCTAGATTTCAGTCACTAGATGTTGGATTTGATCCCCTTTTGATATTATACTCCAAAAGTTCAAGTGTCCAGCAAGGATGCCTTTAGGCTTCAACTTAGCATCCCATATCACCTTAGCATGATTTACAGTCTGGAAATTTTTTATTCATGTTTTTTTTTTCTTGTGCTGTTTGGTTTCCATTTTCACAGTGTGGGTTAGCTGTCCCTTTAGCTGTGCACATCACCCACTCTAGTGGTTTAGATTGCTTTTGAGAGTGTAGCTTTTCAGACTCATCAGACAGTTCGAGTCCCTTTTAACGGAAGATGGTGTTGATAGGTGGACTGATGTCATGATAGCTGGTCACATTTGCAGCATGTACCACGCTCAGCACAAGCAGTTTGGACAGACTCGGTAGTGAGTTGGCACCTCCAGTTGATCCATACACAGCCCCAGGCTGCTCAGCTCCAGCCACGTCTGTACCTGTCTTCCGTTAAGAGAGGATTGCAAAACGCACCCGACATTTTACAGAATTACTGTAATTTTTTTTCATATCAGCATTGAATAGCTTTCATATTTACCAGAAGAGACACTTTGTGTTTGTGTGCATGGGCTTGCACTTTTATTTGGTGGAGATGTGTGTTTATGTGTTGTGTTTCGTATCCAGTGCCACACAAAGTGGGATACCCTTTAATTTGGAGGGGGCTATCACAGAAAAAAAGAGGAGCAGAGGATAAATTTATGAGGGGTGAAATGGGACGCATGAATGAGCACAAAGCAGAGCTGAACAGGGAGATTGCCCCTTGCTGAACTAGGACAGGGGGTATTGGCTCCACAGCAGCTGGGGGTGGTCAGACCTGCTGAGGGCTCAATGGGAGTGACTGAAAAAAATGTTCTTAAAAGAAACTTCTCACTCTCAGCCTCTGTAATGTGTGTTATGTTGTTGTGGCACACAAAGTTGTCTGTTGCAGCATTGAAATTAATATGTCAGAATAATGACAACATATATGTGCTTTCATAGGGCAAAGTATGCAAATGCTATGGGCCCCCAGCTGCTGAGGGGGTCCCCAAGCCAAAGCGGGAAATTCTGTATCGGCATGAGGAAATTCAATTCACTAAGCACATTTTCTATATTAAGACAGTCTATTATGATCCACTAGGGGACAGTGTGCCTCTCAAACAGTGCAACATTGAAGTGTGGTCTATCCCTGCTATACCATGCACACTAAAGCTGTGTTCAGACCAAATGTCAATGCGCAACACAAATACATATAAAGTTAATGTATGATGAATGAGTCCCGGTAGGTGGCCCTTTCTCTGGCATAACAAATTCTTAGCAGGAGTTCAAAAGAGGGAGTCACTCTGTGAGCAAAGTAGTTAGTTGATGTGGTCGTACTGAGGTTTACGTGTCTAATTCTCCAAGGGAGATGACAGAGACTGCATGCCCAGGTCCTGGCAGATGGATCAACGGCAAGTGAGCATGCCACAGTCAGAGATCCCCGCGGGTCAGCTGAGGACGGACAACAATTCACCTCCAAAGAAGGCAAGGGTTAATCAGTGTCATGGAAGACATATTTGGAGAACATGTCCCACCCTTTAAGTTGTATCTTCTCATATCCATTATTGTTATCTAATTATTCTTGTGTCCTTGGTTATTTAATAGTGTTTCTGTGATTACTCCCTGTGTGTTCTTAGTCTCTAGGTTCACTCTTATTTTGAAGTACTTCCTGTTTTGCTTCCCTCCAGTCTTATTGTGTCAGTTCCTCTGTTTACCCATATTTCCTGTTTACCGTTATGAGCCTCTGCTTTACTTTGAGTTACGTATGTATGTAACCTTGCCCAGCTGTCTTGTGTTTGCTAATTATTTGCTTTCTATATTAGTTGCTGCTTTCTATTGTTTCTGTCACGTTTGGGTCATCACCCCGAACATGACTTGTGGCTGTTGGGTTTAATTATTGCTTATTAATTCCAGCTGGCGGATTGAGCCTTGCTCTCCACCAGTCCCACAACCACGCCTTCTCCTCTCACCAGGCATTCACCAGCTGTCTGGTTCACCACATACACACTCACACACTCATGCACACACACACATTCACACTCATGCTCATACTCATACTCACACACACGCACATAGTTCAATCAGTCACGCACCGGGTCGCCACGCAGCTGTGTTCACTTGCCCTCATTCTGGGTTTGTGTATTTATGGGGTAGAGTGTGACCGGCTAGTGTGGCAACTTAGCAATGTCAACTTTGGACATCCAGACTCGCTTCTGTTGGTTTACCCCTGGACTGAATCGTGTTGCTCTCCCACAGCCTTTCCGCTCCAACACTGCTGTAAGTCTTTCCTTGTGCCTTTTTCTCCACTTCTGCCTAATTGGAGCGCGTTAGGCATTGTCATTCAACCAGCTGAGTTTGTAGCCGGGTGTGTTCCCCTTTGCCATTGTGACTGTTTTTGGACTAACTGTACATTCATCCATTGTAAATAAACATGTTACTTACTCTGCGTTTTGGGCTCACTGCTATTTCATATGTTCACTGCAGTTTACGCAGCAAACATGACAGTTTCATTGTGGCGACATCCAAGATTCATTGCCCCGTCTTCCCTACTTGAGTGGAATTTGTCACATTTGTAAGTTTATTCAGCCACTTCAGCTCTCTTTACTTTCCGCAGCCCACGAGCTGCATTTGTTATTAATAAATACGGTGAACTGGAGCAGCCTGCACTTGAGACTGCATTTCTGCCTGCAAGGGGAATTCCTGACAATCAGTGATAAAACAGGGTACTGAACAAGTTTAAACAGAAGCTTCTTCAACACTCCGCGACAGTTGCTCTGTTGATCTGTGCTCCTCCTCTTCTACTTATACCCAGTCGGCAATCAGTGCAGGTGAAGGAGATTAGCTGACAGTAATTATGAGTCTCTCTGTCTGCAGGAGATGTTAAGTTGCTCCTCCACAGAGCCCCCAACAGAGGGCATGCTCAGCCAACATTACACTGATAGTTGCTATTTAATAGCATCAGTCTAACCTGTTGATAGACAAATTTCAGGTTTTTCTCTCACTGCTAAAATGAAAGCACCGAGGTACTGATGCCTTGGTGCCAGAGCTTTGGTGAAGGTGCGCTCCCAGATCACCACCAAAATGTTATGGGTTCGCTTCTAGCCCAAGGACTACCTCTGCTAGAAAATCCATCCAAATCTGTCTAGTAGCTTTGGAGTACAAGTACTGTATGTGTAGTGAAAATAATCTGCAGTTCACATGCCCGTACTGTCGGTGGCAGCCGAGAGCCACCAAACTGATTTGGACAGGTGCAATCTAAACACAGAAGAAGAGCACGGTGGCAGATGTTTGAAACAGCGGTAGCAATGGAGGTATGTGAATACAATAACAATCAAGACGACCAGGAGCTTTCGCTGTTTAGTGGCAGAGGCAGAAAACAGATGGGCAAAAAGACGGACAATTGTTCACCCAGTATTGGTGGATTGCAGAGTAATAGTGATGTGTGATACGGCAAGATTTGGTATCGATACCAAGTAAATACAGAGCCAGTATCGTTGATATGACACTGATACTTTTTAATCATTAAAGGCCTGATGAAACGATTTTGACATTTTTTTTTAGCATGTTGTGTAAACCCAAAAGTCATTGTCAATGATCAATATAATATTTAGAACCGCGCCTGCATAAACTAGTTATCATCAAAAAACTGCAGCCACTGACTGGACTCTGGTGCTGCCCACCGAATGAAGGGCGGTACCACCATAACGTAAGCGACAGAACGGATGCTGGTGTGGTTGACTGGAATGACAGCAGCTTTGTAGCTCACCGTTTCTCTGGTTTCTTGTTTTAATTTTACGGCTATGCCTTCGCGTTGTGTTGCAGGCTTACCAGGCCATGAAAGACCACATCACACGCTTCAGCTCCAACTGTCATAAGCCTCCTCGTGCGCGCTTTTATGCAGGAGGAGTGCACGATTAGGGGAAGGATTAATGGATTTACGCGCAGCTTTGACCTACTTTCTGTGATCGCATGTTGACTACCCCAACAAACAGCAGCAAAGAAGATGGTGCTGGCAACTACAGTCTGGTAGAAAAGCTCCAACATCTTGCTGCACACATTGAAAGATCTCAGTTTCCTCAGAAAGTAGAGTCTGTTCACCCCCTTCTTGTACACAGCATCGGTGTTAGATGTAGTCCAGTCCCGGTTATTTGTAGTCCTCCACTACCCTCACATCTTCCCCCCTAATCCACAATGACTGTGAAGCCATCGTCTTCTTCCTGAAGTCAATCACTATCTCTCTGGTCTTGCTGACGTTCAGCCTCGGGTGATTCTGCTTGGCCCAGTCCACTAACTAACTAGGGCATTTTACTGAATTGCCTCTCGATAGAATGCACAGTGAATTTAAGTTCAGTTCTTAAATTCAGAATTTAAGTTCAGTTCTGCAATGCAGTTTTTATTGTTATTATTAAGGGAAGAAGCAGAAATAGTAATACATTCCAGTTGCTTTTGTTTTGCAGAAAGGCAGTTAAAGTTCTGCAGACTAATTCCATGCTGTCATTTCATTTAACTCTCCTGAATATAAACAATGCAAAGACCCTTGGCTACACAAATAAAATGTATTAAGTTATTTTACAGACAAATTTGGGGGCCACAAAATTGATTATAGACTACTTGTTTCAGGCCAAGGAAGAACTAAAATTACAGTATAGCACATTTGCTGTCTGGCCATGTCCCCTTTCTCATTATCATCAGCTGATTCAAACTCCCGCTGATCATCTTTCCCGGTCCTCGCCCAGGTGCTTCTCATCACACCATCACCAGCAGTGCGTGTACTTAGCAGCCGTTTGCCAGTAACGCACTGCTGGTCCATAGTATTGTCATCTGTGCTGTTAGTCTGCCAGTATTTTCAGCACCCTCATGACGTGTTAGTCACTCCATGTTTGCCGGGGTTCTCGTGCGTCCTTGAAGCGATGTCGGCTCTGGGGCACACCTGTGGCTAACATGTCTCCTCTCATTCGTTCTCTGGGTGATGGCGGCCCCCGAACGCCATCAGTAAGTGTGTTTGTGTTTTTTGTACATCTTCACCTTTTTGGGAATTGTCTGTCTTTCTGTATTAAATGTGCTGTGGTGAACCCTGCATGTAAATCCTCGTTATTTCATCCTCCCTCTCCGTGCCCTGCGTAAGAGCGCACGGAGGGTCATGATGAATGGATTTACGCGCAGGATTCACCACAGCACATGTATTGAACATGAGAATGATGACAACAGTTCCCAAAAAAGGTGAAAACTTACAAAAATAAACAGAAACACTTACAATTGGCATTCGGGGCTGACATCGCCCAGCGAACATGGAGAGGAGATGTGTTAACCTTCAGGGCCGACATCACTTCAAGGGGCACAACAGAACCACGGCTGTGTGGAGTGGCTAACACGTCGTGATAGTGTTGGCAATATTGGCTGGCTGACAACACGGCAGATGATGCACACAAAACATGAACAGCTGACTGTCAAAGAGAGAGGGTGCATGGTCAGATCAGCGAATCTTGAACAGTGCCCACCTGAAAGAGGGTCAAAACGCACATAAAACACATGTACAAAACAAAAACAACAAGAACTCAAAATATAATACATAATAAACCCAATGCCTGAGCCACAGAGAATACACTGCTATGATTTTATTGAAAAATCGGGTTTAAATAAATTATATTTATGAACAAATAATTTGTTGCAATATCTGTAACAAAAGCATAACACTCGGTGTTCCCCTGCCGTGTGTTTGTTGCTGCTGCTGTGGCGGGCATGTGTGCCTCTCCACTGTCATTCTCTGAGTCTGACTCGCTAGGCACGATGCCCACTTAACACGGCTCAAACCTATACGGTCTGATGCCCGCAGATTCTTCATTGTCATCCCATTCTTCGGAGCTATAATCGTCTGAAGATTGGACAACACAAACCAATTCCAGACTACATGTGCTGGAACAATCGTCGATGTTTTCTACCGCTTCCATCCTGTGTGTACAATGGGCAGCCAAGCGTTGTGTTCTGTCAATTAAGTTACAACATGGCTGTGGGGTTTTCCAGCCACTGACACAATTGGTGACATGGCGCTCATGAAAACGTTGGATATTTGCGTGAAAAAAAGCCTGTTTGACTTAGAACTGCACAGAGCAACCTATTTCGTCATATTGTATTATGTGTTGAAAAATTAGATGAAGTCAAAAACGTGTCATCAGACCTTTAAGATGGATGGCATCATCAAATTACTACATCTGAATGAATTTTCATGACCTTTAAGTGTTTTGGGATTTTATCTTTGGGTTATTAATTAGTTAAAACCCAGAACAGAATTTGGGCAAAGTTTAGAGGTAAATACATACAGTATCACATTCACAGTTAACACAAAAGGGTAATTATATTCATTCAAATCTGAACCATATTATATTCAGTATATTTGTTTCAATTCCAGTAAATGTATTCATTTAAATAAAACATTTCAATGGGATAAATGTATTATACCAAGGTCTTAGCATAATTTATACTTTCTGAGTTGGCTAAAGTAACAAATGACCAGTTGCACTTTGAAAATTAATATTAACTAATGCTGAAGATGACTAAAATACCTGGATATTCTCTGCCATACTGAAAGGCCTCTGCTAATGATCTCTGCCTCTGGGACAGTCTGTAGCTCAAGTAGGTTCATTTTGTCTTCTTTTAATTATTTACCTTTTGTTCTTATTAAAGACACAAATAGAAAGGAGATGTTTTTACCTTCTTTGCGTGTTTCGACTGTGCACTGGCGAAGGCTGCAGTGCACAGTCGAAACATGTAAAGAAGGTAAAAACATCTCCTTTCTATTTTTGTCTTTAATAAGAACAAAAGGTAAATAAATGGGACAGTCTGTGTCTATTGGGATCTGGGGGTGCGGTATTTCTCTCCTCCTCTCTCCGTTTTTGTAGCTCGGCGTTGTCTTTTGGAGGATTTTTCATATGGTTGTATAAATTAGTCAAAGTCAAAGTCAAAGTGCCTTTATTGTCATTCCATTGTTAATGAACAATGCAACGAAATTGAGATGCTGCTCCCTAAAAACAAACTATAAACAAACTATCACACTCACAGTTCACTCATGCATTTAACATTCTTATAATTACAACAATAAATAATGCTTGAAACAAAATTACCTAAAAGTTGAATACAATATGCACGTAGCAATAATGAAAAACATACTGAGCGATAAATACAAAAGACCAGCTTATGCACACAGGGTTGTTGCTACAAAATAACCTAAAATAACAAAAAATATCAACAGTCTGTGCGTGTTACATAAATCCGTTCAAAATACGTACTGCTGCTGGGAAAAAACTATGATTAAACCTGGTAGTCCGGGTTTTATGGGATCTGTACCGCTTTCCCGAGGGGAGCAAGTGAAAGAAATCATGGCCTGGATGAGCACAGTCTTTAATGATGGCAGTAGCTCTGTTGAGGTACCGAGACCTGGAAATCTCTTCCAGAGAAGGGAGAGAACAGCCAGTGATTTTTTGCGCAGTCTCAATCACTCTCTGGAAGGCTTTGCGGTCTGCGTCTGAACTGCCCTCATACCAAACCGTGATGCCATATGACAGAATGCTCTCAATAGCAGAGCGATAAAATAAAACCAGCAACTGTGCATTCAGGTCATTCTTCTTGAGGAGCCTCAGAAAGTGTAGACGTTGTTGAGCCTTTTTTATCATAGCTATGGTGTTAACTGCCCAGGTAAGGTTGTGAGAAATATGAACACCCAAAAACTTAAAAGCCTCCACCCTCTCCACACGCTCCTTGCCTATATATAGAGGAGGCGGCTCACTGCTATGCTTCCTAAAATCAATAATGAGTTCTTTTGGTTTTTTTGTATTCAATAGCAGATTATTATCTGAGCACCATCTCACCAGTTTCTGGACCTCATCTCTGTATGCGGACTCATCTCCTCCTGATATGAGCTCCATTGCTGTTGTGTCATCTGCAAACTTCACTATAATGTTTGTGGGATGAACAGGTTTGCAGTCATATGTGTACAATGAATACAAAGTGGGGCTCAACACACAGCCCTGTGGCGAGCCTGTGTTAAGCTTGACTGTAGAGGAGGAATGGGGTCCGAGTCTAACAGTCTGTGTTCTGTTTGTTAGGAAGTCCTTAATCCAGCTGCAAGTGTGAGTAGGCAGACCAAGCTGAAGCAATTTGATGATGAGAATGTTGGGAATAATTGTATTAAATGCCGAGCTATAGTCAACAAACAACATTCTTACATAGCTCCCCTTGTCTTCTAAATGGCTGAATGCCGAGTGGAGAGCTATAGCAATAGCATCTTCAGTGGATCTGCCCTGCCTGTAGGCAAACTGGTACTGGTAGTTGTGTTATTACTGTATTTCACAGCTTTTTGACAAATTGTACAGCTTGCCGTTGTTTCATTTTCGGCCTGAAAATATAGCCACATGACACGGCACTGCCCTTCCTCTCTGCCATTCTTCTGCTCTGTTTCTGTGCTGTGTGTGCACGCTGTGGTAGCACATCTCGATAAGTAGCATAGAATTATAGAACACTGGCAGCTGGTGGCTGCTGCTTCCTAGCTAGGGATGGGCACATCTATACTTCAATACCAGCTGGTTGATACTTTGGAGTCAATACTTTTTAAAATATTGTGATACCACTATGTTAATACAAAACGTGCAATTTGTTTTCACTTATGAGAGTTTTAGGCATTAAATTTATGTGTGAAAACTGGTGAAAAACCAGCCCAGGAGGCATATTTTAGAGTTGGTCTGCCGTGTCTCATGATTATGGCAGGCTATCAGATGTTATAGCCAAAGACTCACTGCGCACTGCGCAGCCAATCACTTACTCCCGTGCAGAGTGAGCTCAGCAGCATTGGGGGTGGCAGAAGTATTACTTCTGAAATGTTTCACCATTCATCCAAATTCTATGGTGATACCAAGCAGCATAAAATTTGAAAAATAAACAAGATAAGCACTACTTAAGTTTGTAAAATAATCAGTATCAGTATCAAAGAAAAAGTCCCATAAATTAATGGTATCATATCAAAAGGAAAAACGCTGGTATTGCCCATCCCTATTGCTAGCTTGTTTACCTGGTGCTGCTGAGTCACGTGATGGTACAAAAGGGAGAAGGTAAAACCACAAGAAGAAGAGGAGCAAAGTGTGGCTGAGTGTGCCTGCTCCGTGCTGTGACGGGAGCGGCAACACAGACACTGAGTATCAATCTCATTACGTATCAGTATCAACACCAACATTGGTATTGATATTATCAGTATTTGGATCGATCCTACTACTAAGCACTTTGCTCTGGCGGGAGTTTCCGGGCGCGTGCGCAGTACCATTCCATTGACGGTAAAGGTGAGCTATTTTTGTGTTTATTTCAAAAACAAAGCGTTATTTAAAAATTCTGGCAAATTAAAAGTTGGGAGAATATGTCAATACAATGATACAAGCCTTTAGTTTCACTTAATTTTGACCAGGTGAGCTGAAACAGAGAGGCGGACAGACAGACAAATACACACAGCCACAAACAGATGCACTGACTACTGTATGACTCTCAGTTTCACCAAGGTATAAAAAAATCTATCAATTATGGACAATATTTAGTTAACACAATCTCTGCACCATTGTGAAAGTAGCTCTTGGTCTTGACCCTGTATAGTTTTGGTCTTGGGAGATTCAGGCCTTTACCAGGTTTTGAAGAGGTGTTGACTACAACACTGCAAAATACCCCAATTTTAGCGTTGAGTCCTATGCAGAACTGATCTGGGTTAAAAGTTTTTACTAGTGGGCCATGCGGATCACACTGGTGTCTGCTGGCAGTGGAAAAGGAGGCTTGTTCCTTGATTTCTTCTTATCTACGTTTGATCCCAGGTGGGACATAAGGCTGCAATAGTGCTTCTCCACCTCTCCCGGTTGTCTGCCATCATTTGAACCTGTGGCCATGAGTAACCTGCCTCTTTCAGCTCTGAAGTAACAATCTTTCACCATGCTGTTCTTGGGCATCTACAGTTAGGCCCAGAAATATTTGGACAGTGACACAATCTTCATGATTTGGGCTCTGCATGCCACCACATTGGATTTGAAATGAAACAACTACAACGGAATTGAAGTGCAGACTTTAAGGTTTAATTCAAGGGGTTGAACAAAAATATATGATTAAACATGTAGGAATTGTAGCTATTTTTATACAAACGCTCCTCATTTCAGGGGCTCAAAAGTAATTGGACAAATAAACATAACCCTAAGTAAAATGTTACTTTTCAATATTTTGTTGAGAATCCTTTGCAGGCAATGACTGCCTGAAGTCTGGAACTCATGGACATCACCAAACGCTGGGTTTCCTCCTTTGTGATGCTTTGCCAGGCCTTTACTGCAGCTGTCTTCAGTTGTTGCTTGTTTGTGGGTCTTTCTGCCTTAAGTTTTGTCTTGAGCAAGTGAAATGCATGCTCGATTGGGTTGAGATCTGATGATTGACTCGGCCATTGCAGAATATTCCACTTTGTTGCTTTAAAAAACTCCTGGGTTGCTTTTGAAGTATGTTTTGGATCAATGGTGAAGCGCCGTCCAATCAACTTTGCTGCATTTGGCTGAATCTGAGCAGAAAGTATATCCCTATACACTTCAGAATTCATCCGGCTGCTTCTGTCTTTTGTCACATCATCAATAAATACAAGTGACCCAGTGCCACTGGAAGCCATGCATGCCCATGCCATCACACTGCCTCCACCATGTTTTACAGAAGATGTAGTGCTTTGGATCATGAGCTGTTCCAGTTCTTCTCCACACTTTCTTCTTCCCATCATTCTGGTATAGGTTGATCTTAGTCTCATCTGTCCAAAGAATGCTGTTCCAGAACTGGGCTGGCTTCTTTAGGTGTTTTTTGGCAGTCAATTCTGGCCTTTCTATTTTTGAGGCTGATTCATAGTTTGCACCTTGTGGTGAATCCTTTGTATTTACTCTCATGAAGTCTTCTCTTTATGGTAGACTTAGATACTGATACACCTACTTCCTTGAGAGTGTTCTTCACTTGAGTGGATGTTGTGAAGGGGTTGTTCTTCACCATGGAAAGGATTCTGTGATCATCCACCACTGTTGTCTTCCGTGGACGTCCAGGCCTTTTTGAGTTCCCAAGCTCACCAGTGCACTCTTTTTTTTTCTCAGAATGTACCAAACTGTTGATTTGGCCAATCCTAACATTTCTGCTATCTCTCTGATGGATGTCTTCTTTTTTTTCAGCCTCAGGATGGTCTGTTTCACCTCCATTGAGAGCTCCTTTGACTGCATGTTGTGTGTTCACAGCAACAGCTTCCAAATGCAAATGCCACACCTGGAATCAACTCCAGACCTTTTAACTGCTTAATTGATGACAGGTTAATGAGGGAAGAGCCCATGCAGCCTTGTTATTTTTTTTTTTTTGCAGCCTTCTGAGTCAATTGTCCAATTACTTTTGGTCCCTTGAAAAAGAGGCGGCTACGTATTAAACAGCTGTAATTCCTAAACCCTTACTCCAATTTGGATGTGAATACTCTCAAATTACAGCTGAGAGTCTGCACTTTAAGCCCATATTGATTATATAATTGTATCCTGAATATGTTTTCGTAAACAGCTAAAATAACAAAACTTGTGTCACTGTCCAAATATTTTTGGGCCTAACTGTATGTCTGTGCTTTCCTTGAGGTTTCCAATGGAGAGCTATTCGTGGGGTGTGATCATGGTTCATTTGAAGTACATGGCCTAACCACTTGAGTTGTCTTCTCTTGATCTCTGGGATGATGCTGTTACATTTGGTCTTTTTGTACTGCGCCTCATTAGTGAGTTTTCTTGGCCAAAAGATTTGACAGATCTTTCGCAGGCAGTTGTTGTGAAATGCAGCAGCTCTGGATTTATGGGTGTTTAATAACACTGGGTCAGTGCAAAAAAAATAAATAAATAACAGTGCTCTCTCTTCATGTACCAGGGTGTGTTCAGTTCCAGTTAACACTTTGTGGAGGCAACCACCCTTCACGTTGCATGATGTGTGGTTCTTTACCTCCACATCATGTCCTAAAACCATTTGATGCACAACTCTTCCTTGACTTAACAATTAATATATTATTGTAAAGTCTGACTGCTGCTTAATATTTTACTGTAATTACTGATTGGGGGAAATAGTATGGACTATTTGTGGTGGGTTGTGTTCAACCAGTTGAGATGGGGTTGGTCTTGGGCTGATTTTTCCATCTTCTAATCCAGCCCTGCACAGGGCCAGTGTAGCAATGCATAGTTATCTCTGTGAGAATATCTCTGCGACAGGCTGAATCAGCAATGTAACTTGGTGCTTTTGTTCAAGAACCAGAGTTGTGCAGATCTCTAGTAAGGTAGGGTCTTTACCTTGTAATTGCTATGAGAGGACTTGTGAAGTGGTACTATATGAATAGAGGTGAATTCAATAAAGCAGACATTTGCTTGCTGCAGTAGCAGGACGTTTATGGTACTGTATCCTCAAAAGCACTTAACTACAGAGCATATCTTTACATCAGGCCAGCATCACAGCCGTGGATGGTGGGTATAAGTAAACAAGTAAATGGTGGGATACTCAGCCCCCTCAGGAAACATCCATCACCACAGGTACCGCTGGAAGTCTTGCTCCTGATCCTTTCAGCAACAGAGCCCAGTTATTGTTTTTGCCCTTTCCTGCAAATGTAGAATGCCTCCCACACTGAAGGTATGTTTTGAAATGCATGCAAGCGTACTAACCATATTGTTTCTCAAGGGAGCAAAACAGGCAGTGTACAAATGGTCAGGAGTACCTTGCAGTGGAATGAAAGATGAATTTCATTGAATGTATTCCAAACAAATGAAGTAGTGTAAGCAAAGTCTAAATTAGAGGATAAAAATACTGTTTTTATTCCAGGCCAAACCAAAAAAGCTGCTCTGCCGTAGACTGGCAAAGTTCAGGTTGTATTTGTCATGGTGTCACAAGGTTTGGACTGAAATGCAGCACACAGCCCACAGAGACAGTGATTGAAGAGAATGATTCTTTATGTACAAACTGTGACTGTGGCCATCTGCACAAGGAGTATGAACTCCTGTGGAGACAGAGATGGGCACGTAACTGGGCAATGGATGTTAACTATATAGATAACAAGGAAGAGGCTTGCTTGCAGTGGAGAAGACAACCAGGTATAGAGCTGTGAGAAAGCATTTGTCCCCTTCCTGATTTCTTTTATTTTTGCACATTTGTCATACTTAAATGTTTAAGATCATCAAACACATTTTAATATTAGATTAGATGACTTTATTAATCCTAGAGGGAAATTACATTGTCACAGCAGCAGAATAATAAACAACAGTAAAGAAATAGCAAGATAAAAATACTATACATTACACAAACATAATGAGAGTAAATACAGAATGCAGTTTTTAAATAATGATTTTATTGATTATGGGGAAAAAAAGCTCTATCCAGACTTACCTGGCCTTATGTGAAAAAGTAATTGCCCCTAAACCAAATAACTTGTGCCACCCTTGGGGGCAATAATCAGTCAAGCAGTTGTGATAACTGGCAGTGGGTCCTCTACATCACTTTTACCCACTCTTTGCAGAATTGTTTTAATTCAGCCACATTGGAGGGCTTGAGCTGACAAACTTACGGTCAGACATTCTCCTTCAGGATTTTCTGGTAGACAGCAGAACTCATGGTTCCATTTACCACAGCAGGTCATACAGGTCCTGAAGTAGCAAAGCAGCCACAGACCATGACACTACCACCATCATGTTTGACTATTGGTAGGATGCTCTTTTTATGAAATGCTTTGTTAGTTTTACACCAGTAACGGGACGCATGCCTTCCAAAAAGTTCAACTTCTGTCTCGTCAGTCCACAGAATATTTTCTCTTGAGTCTTGGGGAGCATCAAGAGGTTTTTTTGGTTTTTTTTGCAAATGTGAGATACAGTGAGGCGGCATGGAAAAATAAGCTGCAGTGCTGTGGTTTTAAGCAGGTTTTATTATATCATGTCGCCTTCACGGGATCCCCTCTCCGGTGCATAGTGGAGCAGCCCGGAGCGGGATCCCTAAGCTCTCAGAGAAGGAGAGGAGGACACGTGTGTGTCTACATAATCATTAATCATTAACATAATCATTAATCTCTCCATTAGGTCTAGTACATTTCCATCTGGCTGGAAAAAAGCTGTCGTCATACCAGTTCATAAATCAGGCAGTAAAGACGATATATGCAATTACCGCCCAATCTCTATCTTACCAGTCCTATCTAAGGTTCTTGAAAAAGTTGTAGCTACACAGCTGATAGACTACTTACAAGACAGTCAACTTCTTCATCCACATCAATTTGGTTTTAGACCAGGATACTCAACAGAAACAGCAAATTGTTGCCTTATTGAAAACGTCAAACAGTCCTTGGACAGGGGTAATGTGGTAGGAGCTGTTTTTCTAGATCTCAAAAAGGCTTTCGATACTGTAAACCACAGTTTGCTTTTATCCAAAATGGTATCTTTTAACTTCTCCCCAAATACATTAGAATGGTTTGCATCTTATCTCCAGAATAGAGAACAGTGTGTAAAAGTTCACCAGGATAAATCCTCATTTTTAAACAACCGCATGGGTATCCCACAAGGGTCCATTCTTGGTCCTTTACTTTTCAGCATTTTTATTAATGACTTGCCGTTACACTGCTCAGCTGCAACATGCCAACTTTATGCAGATGATGCAGTTATTTACACAGCTGCCAAGACTCCAGCACAGGCTGCAGATGTACTGTCTACAAGTATGGTTGATGTCCAAGAGTGGCTCCTCAAGAACCATCTATTGCTGAACCTTCAGAAAACAGTCTCAATGTGCTTTTCAATCAAAAAATGTAACCTGCAACATTTTAAAGTTAATATACATGATCATGACATCAGTTTAGCTACAGAATTCAAATACCTTGGCATTGTACTAGATCCTCAACTCAAATTTAATCTTCATATAAAGAAAATTTCAAAAACAGTAAAAAAAAATCTGAACTGCTTTAAATTAATTAGATATTACATACCTTACGAAGCAGCTGCACTGTATATGCATTCTATGGTTTTTTCTCATATATCATACTGTTTGACAGTCTGGGCTCAAGCAGCCCCTTCCACAATAAGACATATAGGTTCATTATATAATCAAACCCTAAAAATCTTGGACAAAAAGCCCATTAGGTGGCATCACTGTAATGTTTTAAAAAAATACAACCTATTGAGTTTTGAGAGCTTCATTGACCTCTGTCTTCTGAAATTAACGTTCAAATGTTTCCATAAATCAGCACCCGAGCCACTTGCTGGTTTCGTCCAAAGACAGGACAGCAGCAGAGCCACCAGGAGTTCTGTTAACAATAACTGTAAAATATTCCACCGCAGAACCACATTTGGACAAACAGCTTTCTCTATAAAGGGCAGTCACATCTGGAACACAATGCCAAATGAAATTAAAATAATAACGGACTTTAAAACATTCACTAAAAATGTTAAAAACTGGCTGAAAAATAAACAAGAATGTACTCATGTATGAATTATTTGTCTGCAAAGTGAGAGTGAATGAAGGGAAGGAATAAATGTGTTTGTTTATAGTGAGTGACGGAGGGAGGAAGGCCTGAAATAGGCAAATGTGAGTTATGTTATATGTGTTAAATGTGAGTCAGGCTGTTATATTTGTGTATTTATAATATTTATGTTAAAGGTGAGTCAGGCTCTTATATTTGTGTATTTATAATATTTATAATTGTGTATTTATAATTTTTCTGCATTGATGTATGTGGTTATTGTGTATATTTTTATCTTGATTCTTTTTTCTAAAGCCCATCCAGGGACAAGAGTTGCAAATTAGCTAATAGCTATACACTCTATGTGCAACACATCAGATTGATTGTCTTTGATTAATTGTCTATGTTTATTGCACTGTCCCTGTCAAATAAACTAATCTACTACTACTACAGTAAGCCTTTGTGTTCATTTTTGGTCACAGTGGTGTTGGCCTTGGAACTCTCCTATGGATGCCATTTCCCCCCTGTTTTTTCCTTATTGTTGAATCATGGACCATTCTCCAAACTGAGGCAAGTGAGGCCTGCAGTTCTTCAGATGTTCTTCTGGGTTTTTGGCTCTCATCTGTTCTTGAATTTCTTGGGGGCAGCAGTGGCTCAGGAGGTAGAGTGGGCTGTCCAATAACCAGAGGGCTGGAGGTTCAAATCCTGCTCTCCCCAGCCATCTTGCTGTTGCGTCCCTGGGTAAGACACTTTACCCACCTTTCCTCCAGTGTCCATGACACTGAGTATGAATGTGTACAGTGCATCTGGAAAGTATTCACAGCACTTCACATTTTGTTATGTTACAACCTTATTCCAAAAGGGATTAAATTATTTTTTCCCCTCAAATTTCTATATACAATACCCCATAATGATGATGTGAAAAAAATTTTTTTTTGAGATTTTTGCAAATTTATCAAAAATAAAAAACTAAGATCACATGTATGTAAGTATTCACAGCCTTTGCCATGAAGCTCAAAATTGAGCTCAGGTGCATCCTGTTTCCACTAATCATCCCTGAGATGTTTCTACAGCTTAATTGGAGTCCACCTGTGGTCAATTCAGCTGATTGGACATGATTTGGAAAGGCACACACCTGTCTATATAAGGTTCCACAGTTGACAGTGCATGTCAGAGCACAAACCAAGAATGGAGTCAAAGGAATTGTCTGTAGACCTCCGAGACAGGATTGTCTCAAAGCACAAATCTGGGGAAGGGTACAGAAAAATTTCTGCTGCTTTGAAGGTCACAATGAGCACAGTGACCTCCATCATCCGTAAATGGAAGAATTTCAGAACAAGGACTCTTCCTTGAGCTGGCCGACCATCTAAACTAAGCAATTGGGGGAAAAGGGTCTAAGTCAGGGAAGTGACCAAGAACCCGATTGTCACTCTGTCAGAGCTCCAGTGTTCCTCTGTGGAGACAGGAGAACCTTTCAGAAGGACAACCATCTCTGCAGCAATCCACCAATCAGGCCTATATGGTAGAGTGGCCAGACGGAAGCCACTCCTTAGCAAAAGGCACATGGCAGCCCACCTGGAGTTTGCCAAAAGGCACCTGAAGGACTCTCAGACCATGAGAAACAAAATTCTCTGGTTTGATGAGACAAAGATTGAACTCTTTGGCATGAATGCCAGGCATCATGTTTGGAGGAAACCAGGCACCGCTCATAACCATGCCAATGGTGGTGGCAACATCATGCTGTGGGGATGTTTTTCAGCTGCAGGAACTGGGAGACTAGTCAGGATAGACAGAAAGATGAATGCAGCAATGTACAGAGACATCCAGGATGAAAACCTGCTCCAGAGCGCTCTTGACCTCAGACTGGGGCGACAGTTCATCTTTCAGCAGGACAACGACTCTAAGCACACAGCCAAGATATCAAAAGAGTGGCTTCAGGACCACTCTGTCAATGTCCTTGAGTGGTCCAGTCAGAGCCCAGACTTGAATCCAGTTGAACATCTCTGGAGAGATCTGAAAATGGCTGTGCACCGACGCTTCCCATCCAACCTGATGGAGCTTGAGAGGTGCTGCAAAGAGGAATGGGCCAAACTGCCCAAAAATAGGTGTGCCAAGCTTGTGGTATCATATTCAAAAAGACTTAAGGTTGTAATTGCTGCCAAACGTGCATCAACAAAGTATTGGGTAAAGGCTGTGAATACTTACGTACATGTGATTTCTTACTTTTTATTTTTAACTAGAAAAGCACTCGGAGAGCGCAGACCTCCGCCAAGCGCCACAGTTCCTCCCATACAGTGTTTGTGTGTACGTTTTCAGATTCCTTGACCATGAAAACATATGACTAGCAATTGGATTCACAATGATAGGATTAGTGGTTCAGTAGTTATTGACGAAAATGGCATTTTCCGTAATGGCGGTTTAGTGCCACAGTTCCCCCCATACAGTGTTTGTGTGTACGTTTTCAGATTCCTTGAGCTTGAAAACATATGGCAAGCAATTGGATTGACAATGATAGGATTAGTGGTTTAGTAGTTATTCACGAAAATGGCATTTTCCGTAATGGTGGTTTTCTTGTGGACGGTGATCCGGATCACCACCAAAATCTAATCATCTGTAGGATACCCCATTTCTGACAATCTGTGAAAATTTCATGAAAATCGGTCCATAACTTTTTGAGTTATCTTGCTAACAAACAGACAGACAGACAAGCAAACAGACAGACAGGCAGACAGACAAACCAACGCTGATGAAAACATAACGGCGGAGGTAATAAATTTGCAAAAGTCTAAAAAATTTTTTTTTCACATTGTCATTATGGGGTGTTGTGTGTAGAATTTTGAGGAAAAAAATGAATTTAATCCCTTTTGGAATAAGGCTGTAACATAACAAAATGTTGAAAAAGTGAAGCGCAGTGAATACTTTCTGGATGCACTGTATAAATGTTCGGTAGTGGTAGGACAGTCTGCTGGTGCAGATTGGCAGCAAGTTTCTGTCAGTCTGCTCCAGGGCAGCTGTGGATACAGAAGTAGCTTCCTACTATCAATGTCTGTCTGGAGTGAATGAATAATGGACTCACTGTAAGCGCTTTGAGATGTCACTTGACATGTAAAGCACCACCTAAGTCTAATCCATTAGTATTATTTAGATCACAGCATGATGTGTTGCTTTTTAAGATCTTTTAGCCAACTTCACTTTGTCAGACAGGTTCTATGTAAGTGATTTCTTGATTCAACAGGTCTGGCAGTAATCAGGCCTGGATGTGGCAAATGAAACTGAACTCAGCTTTTCAAAAAATGTGGTTAATCACAGTTAATTCAGGATGTAACGGGGGGGGGCAGTCACTTTTTCACATAGGACCAGGTACCATAGGTTTAGATTTTTTTCCCCTTAATAAATGAAATCATTATTTAAAAACTGCATTTTGTATTTACTTTTTGTATTTACTTATCTTTGTTCAATATTAAAATGTGTTTGATAATCTGAAACATTTAAGAGACAAATATGCAAAAATATAAGAAAAAGATAGAAAATGTAAGAAAATGTCAGCCATGGGCCATAGGGGATCCTTAGAGCAGAGTATGTTTAGCATTTTTAATAATGTTCAGAGTCCTTATGCTTGGGAACAGATCAATAAGTGTATGTGTTTGAAAAAAAAAAATCTATGTGTATTGTGCAAGGGATGTAGCACCAAATTTTGGGCCCCAGGTACAGCACTGTGTGTGGGTCCCTCACCAAACACAAACCAAATTTCAATTTTACATTCCAAGGTTTAAGATGGGACCCATTTCCATTACAAGCCTGGGCTAGCAAGCTTCACTATTATATCCACTATTGATGCTATTATATCATTTGTTTATCTGTCTTTATGAATATATTTACCGTCATCAGGTTTATTTCCTAGCCTCTTTGTCTTTAATGCATTTTTTTGAGAATGGACCAACAGTAGTTTTTATTTACATACCTACAACCCATTGGTCTTATTCTTACTTCAGATTTTTGCCTGGATCATCATTATCAAACCCAGTTTTCAAATGAGATCAACATACAGTGACATGCACAGACATTTTGGGGCGTAGTTGCACAACAAAAAAAGGGCACTCCTAAATGCAGAAAAAAGTAAAGTTACATACAGTAGCACAAATTTTATTGTACTTGGTATATCAATTTTATTTTAATACCTACACTCGTGGGCATATTTAATACCCCACAGATTTCTACAAAATTACAAAATTTTCATCTGACGCAGAGACCATGGTCTTCGTCATCAATTATGTAAAAGTCAATCACAAAAAAGGGCAGCTTCCATTGAAAAATAAATACCTGTTTAAAATACAAAAAGTCTCTGCAAAAATCTGAAAAAGGCTTTTCTTTCAATAAATTCACATAAATTCATAAATTCAAATAAATAAATAAATATATTCACATAAATTCAAATTGTTGTTTATGCAAATCCGACGGCGAACGCTGGGACAGCGCGTGACGTCATCCATTCAGTAACCAGCAGGCTGCAGACAGAACACCCAGATGCTCTTCTCCTCATCTCAGGCGATTTCAACCACGTTTCACTGTCTCCCATTCTACCCACGTTCACCCAGTATGTCACATGCCACACTAGAGACAATAAAACACTGGATTTATTCTACGCAAACACTAAGGAGGCGTACACCTCATCACAACTCCCCCCACTCGGGAGATCGGATCACAACTTGGTTCATCTCCGGCCGGTGTACAAACCCCTAGTGCACAGACAACCTCCGGCCATGCACACTGTGGAGTTATGGTCTGAGGAGACAATGGACACTCTAAAGGACTGTTTTGAAGCCACCGCCTGGAAGCAGCTCTGCGATCCACATGGTGAGGACATCGATGGCCTCATTCACACCTTCACGGGCTACCTCAGCTTCTGTGTGGACAAATCCGTTCCCACCAAGACCATACGGCGTCACTCAAACAACAAACCCTGGATCAACCCTGAGATAAAAACACTTCTGAGAGAGAAGAAGAGGATCTTCAGGTCGGGGAACAGGGAGATGCTGAAGTCCGTACAGTGGGAGCTGAGGAGAAAGATCAGAGAAGGCAAGGACAGCTTCAGGAAGAAGATGGAGGACAAGCTGCAACAGAGCGACATCAGCAGGGTCTGGAGAAACCTCAAAACCATCTCGGGGCTCCAGAATACCTCCCCCCAGGCCACGGGGGGCAGGGAGTGGGCGAACAACCTGAATCTGTTTTTCAATAGATTTGACCAACCGCCCTCCCCCCTGTCTGCACAACAACCACTGCTGCCTCTAAGAAATCAAGTTCTGCTGCCCACTCCCCACTCCACCGACACCCCCCCCCACTCCCAACACACAGCCCCCCATCCTGACCCTGACCAAGACCCAGGTGAGGACGGAGCTGAGGAAGATCAAGGCGAGGAAGGCGTCGGGACCGGACGGCATCAGCGCAAAGCTCCTCAAGTCCTGTGCAGACCAGCTGTGTGGGATTGTGACGTATATCTTCAACATGAGCCTGAAACTGGGGAGGGTACCACAGCTGTGGAAAACATCTTGTGTGGTACCTGTACCAAAAACTTCCCACCCCAAAGACCTGAACAGCTACAGACCGGTGGCCTTGACGTCCCACTTGATGAAGACCCTGGAGAGACTGCTCCTTGCTCATCGCCGCCCCCTGGTGGAACCAGCGATGGATCCACTCCAGTTCGCCTACCAGCATGGCATTGGGGTGGAGGATGCGGTGATCTTCCTCCTTCACCGTTCTCTGTCCCACCTGGAGAAGCCCGGGAATATGGTGAGGATCATGTTCTTTGACTTCTCCAGTGCTTTCAACACCATCCAACCGATGATCCTGAAGGACAAGCTGCTGCGCGCAGGGGTGGACCAGCACCTGTCATCATGGATCCTGGACTACCTCACGAACCGGCCTCAGTTTGTGAGAACCCGGGACTGTGTTTCCGACACGATCATCAGTAGCACGGGGGCCCCCCAGGGAACGGTGCTGGCTCCCTTCCTGTTCACTCTTTATACTGCGGACTTCTCACACAACACAACACATTGCCATCTACAGAAGTTCTCTGATGACTCTGCGATCGTTGGTCTCATCTCCAACGGAGATGAAGCTGAGTACAGAGGGCTTATCCAGGACTTCGTGGACTGGTGCCATCGGAACTGCCTCCAGATCAACGCGAGGAAAACTAAGGAGCTGGTGGTGGACTGCCGCAGGCATGGGCAGCCCCTCACAGCACCAGTAAATATACAGGGAACAGACATCGAGATGGTGACATCCTATAAGTACCTGGGTGTTCATCTGAACAATAAACTAGACTGGTCACACAATACTGACGCACTCTACAAGAAGGGACAGCGCAGGCTGTTCCTGCTGAGGAGACTCAGGTCTTTTGGTGTACAAGGGGCGCTGCTGAAGTCATTCTATGACACGGTGGTGGCATCAGCCATCACTTTTGGAGTGGTCTGCTGGGGCAGTGGCATTACCGCAGCCGATAGGAAGAGACTGAACAAACTGATTAAGAAAGCTAGCTCTGTCCTGGGGCAGCGCCTTGATCCGATGGAGGAGATAGGAGAGAGAAGGACGGTGGCTAAACTGTCATCTCTGCTGGAGTCCGAGTTCCACCCTATGCAGGACATACTGGATGCACTGAGGAGCTCATTTAGCAGCAGACTACATCATCCCAGGTGCACAACCGAGAGGTTTCGTAGGTCCTTCCTACCAACGGCTGTCAGACTGTACAACCTAAGCAGGGCTGCTCGCAGAGATAGCAAAAAGACGTAACAAACTAATAGTTTTTTGAATGCAAAAGATGCAATAGACTTACACAATGGTCCCCTCCGGCATACAACTAGGAACATACCGGTCGCTATGGAGGGTGAGAATATGTATGGGCACATAATCATACCATGTAGGATAACTAAGTAGACGGTTATGCTGTTTCATCCCATCTAGCAACAATGCTCTGCACTGTGTGTGTTTATATATTTACATATTTATTCCATCTAGTTACAATGCTCAGCACTGGGTGTGTTTATATTTATATATCTATATATTTATTCCATCTAGCTACAATGCTCCGCACTGTGTTTTTATATATCTACATATTATTCCATCTAGCTACATTGCTCCGCACTGTGTGTGTTTATATACTTGCATATTTATTCCACCTAGCTGCAATGCTCCGTACTGTGGGTGTTTATATATTTACATATTTATTCCATCTAGCTACAATGCTCTGCACTGTGTGTTCATATATTCATATATTTATTCCATCCAGCTACAATGCTCTGCACTGTGTGTCTGTGTGTATATATATATTTTATAGTAATATGTACATATGTATATTAGCTGCTCTTGCTTGCTTGTTTTTTTTCTTGCCTTCTGATTGTTGCTCTGAGTGTTGCTATCCCTGTGCTGTTGCAATCCTGGAATTTCCCCGTTGTGGGACTAATAAAGGCTTATCTTATCTTATCTTATCTTATCTTATCTTATCTTATCTTAAATAAAATATTAAACCTACATTCAAATTAATAAATATCTGAAAAAAAGAACTTATAAAGGCCATTCCCCTCATCAGCAAAATGATCCAAAATCCTCCCCGTTAACCTGCCAACCTAAATACTGTAAGGATAGTTAATGCAGAGAAACTTAGCATATCAGCGAGAGGATCGGAGCAAATGGACAAGAAAAATCATGAACATCTGAGGAAAAAGTTGCAAATTTTAAATGCCAAATTTGTGAGTATATTGTTATACCAGCAGACTACAGACTCAATACCCCACTGCTCTTCAGCTCATCTCTGGTGATTTTAACCATGCTTCCCTGTCCTCCATTCTGCCCACTTTCACCCAACATGGCACGTGCCACACCAGAGACAATAAAACATTGGACTTATTTTATGCAAACACCAAGAAGGCTTACACCTCATCACCCCTTCCCCTTCTTGGAAGATCTGATCACAATCCAGCTCACCTCCTGCCTGTGTACAAACCCCTGGTACACAGACAACCTCCTGTTACCTGCACAGTGAAGATATGGTCCGAGGAGACGGAGGACACTCTGAAGGACTGTTCTGAATCTACTGTGTGGGAGCAGCTGTGTGATCCACATGGTGAGGACGTGGATGGCCTCACACACACCATCACAGACTACATCAACTTCTGTGTGGAGAACACCCTACCCACCAAGACCATACGGTGTTTCTCACACAACAAACCCTGGATCAATCCTGAGATAAAGTCACTGCTGAAAGAGAAGAAAAGGATCTTCAGGTCGGGAAACAAGGAGGAGCTGAAATCGGTACAGAGGGAGCTAAGGAGGAAGAGAGGGAAGGACAGCTACAGGAGGAAGATGGAGGGCAAACTGCAGCAGAGTGACGTCAGCGGGGTCTGGAGAGGCCTCAAAATCATTTCTGGGAGCCAGAATACCTCTTCCCAGGCCATGAAGGGTAGGGAGTGGGTGAACAACCTGAACCTGTTTGGGCAGTTTGACCAACCGCCCTCTTCTCCACCTGCCCATCAAAGACTGCTGCCTCCACCTTCATCTAGTCCCGCTGTCCATGGCCCTCCCTCCACCCCCCCCCCCGTACATCCCCTGCTGTTTTTCCGCCCACAGACTCAACATCCCCCACTCCCAGCACACAGCCCCCCTGCCCCAGCCTGACTCTCACTAAGACCCAGGTCAACGCTGAGCTGAAGAAGATCAAGGCGAAGAAGGCTGCAGGTCTGGATGGCATCAGGTCGAGGCTCCTCAAGTCCTGTGCAGACCAGCTGAGCGGGATTGTGGAGCACATCTTCAGTCTGAGCCTGAAGCTGGGGAGGGTACCACAGCTGTGGAAAACATCCTGTGTGGTACCCGCACTGAAGACCCCGCACCCCAAGGACCTGAACAGCTACAGACCAGTGGCCCTCACATTACACCTAATGAAGACCCTGGAGAGGCTGCTCCTCGCCCGTCTCCGCCCCCTGGTGGGACCAGCATTGGACCCACTTTAGTTTGCCTACCAGCACGGCATCGGGGCAGAGGATGCAGTGATCTTCCTCCTTCACCGTTCTCTGTCCCACCTGGAGAAGCCTGGGAACGCGGTGAGGATCATGTTCTTTGACTTCTCCAGTGCTTTCGACACCATTCAACCAGTGATCCTGAGGGACAAGCTGCTGTGCGCAGGGGTGGACCAGCACCTGTTATCGTGGATCCTGGACTACCTCACAGACTGACCACAGACCTCACAGACTGACCACATCAGACACACAGGACTGTGTGTCTGATACCATCATTTGCAGTACAGACACCTCGATCCAGTGGAGAAGATAGGAGAGAGGAGGATGGTGGCTAAGCTGTCATCTCTGCTGGTAATAATTTATCATAAAATATGGCAAATTTATAGGAAATTTATAGGAAAAGGTTGTAGACTGATTACAAAAGTAATCAATTTATTACAAATAAATTACAAAAGAAAAAATTATCAGGAAAGTTGCAAATTTATATATATATATATAAAGTTATACCTGTCATGCGGTGACCCTCGCGGGCCACCATAAGACGCCAAAAGTCACCAGAGAGTTTTGCATTGGTGTTTATTTTAACAAGACAAGACGAGAACATAAAGCTGTGAGCCACTGTGGGCAAAAATACACTACACAGGATACAAGGGATCGTAGGGCCAACCCCAGCCACTACGACCTTAACTATGACATGAACACACGCTAAAGAATACGAGGGATCGTAGGGCCAACCCCAGCCACTACAACCTTAACTATGACATGAACAAGACAAGAACCTGACATGAGCGTGCTGACACACCAGGAATCTCTCAGGATGTTTCGACGATACTCCAGCATCAACCAGCTGTCAGCACCCGCTAATAAAGCCGGCGACTAACAAGCGGTGATGCAGAACAGCTGATCGACCTTGACAGCCGGAAACCCCACCGAGCGCTGTCACAATAAGAGCCTGGTGCAGCCAGAATGTAATCCACAGCTGTCAAGGCCGGCAGAGATGATGCATAGCCCGAGCGCGGACGAGATCGGCGCTTGGGTCATGACAGTACCCTCCCTCTGAGGGCGGGCTCCTGACCGCCCACAGACATTCAATCCCACCCCCCCACCCCCTCCAGGGTGGGCGGATGGGGCAGGAGAGGATCAAACCACAGATAGAGAACCAGAGCACAGACAGGGAAAAAAAAAAAAAAAAAAAACGACTCAAAATACATGAAACAGTTACAGGACCAGACTATACTCCAAAATACATGAAATGCCATTACCCAGGCACGAAAAAAAATAAAAAAATACCACACTCCCAGGTCAAAAAGCAAATACAGCACAGGACAGAGAAAAAAAACCCAGAACAATTACAGGTCCAGACTAGATTCCAAAATGCATGAAACCCAATTACCCAGGCACAAAAACAAAAATACCAAATTCTCAGGTCAAGAAGCAAATACAACACAGGTCAGAAAAAAAAACACAGAACAATTTCAGGGCTAGACTACCCTCCAAAATACATGAACACAATTGCCCAGGCCCGAAAACAAAAATACCACGCTCTCCAGTCAAAAAGCAGATACAACACAGTACAGAAAAAAAAAGACACAGAACAATTACAGGACTAAACCACCACCAGGAATGACCTCTACCCCCGACAGTTCATGCCGACCGGCAGAGACCAAACGCCACTGGAACAGTTCAGGTGGTCTCCCCGCGTCCAACAGCCGACGGGTGGTCATAGGGGGCGGAACATGACCGGGCGGATTACCACAGTCCCAGGCCTGGAAAGTCCACTCCTCCGGTGGCCGAACCAGATCGCCCAGTGAAACACACAAGAAGTCGGGTGGCCGACCCGAGGTGCCGAACCGGCGAAACAGTTCCTCAGGCAGCTGACCCGCATCCCTCAGCCACCAGTACCGGGGGAGAACAGCCCGTAGCAGCCTCCCTGGCGAGGACAAAACTCGGGAGAGCCGGGGCGAGTGAAAAGGGACCCCCACGGCCCCCGGCGATGATGCGCAGGGGCGATGACTCTGTAGAGGGGACAGAAAGCAAGGATGAGACTGAACTGGGTCAGGCAGAGAAGGGTCTGCAGCTCCTCCGCCGTCCGTGGACCACACCGGTGCCGCACCTCCGCTGGACCCCGATTGGGTCCCGGCTGCACCCACGTCGTACCCCGATTGGGCCAGAACAGTACCTGCGATGGACCCCGATTGGGCCTCGGGTGCACCCACGTCGGACCCCGATTGGGCCAAAGCAGCTCCCGTGAAGGACCCCGATTGGGTCTCGGGCGCACCCACGTCGGACCCCAATTGGGCCAAAGCAGCTCCCGTGAAGGACCCCGATTGGGTCTCAGGCGCACCCATGTCGGACCCCGATTGGGTCACAGCAGCCTCCACAACGGACTCCGACTGGGTCAGTGCAACTCCACTGACGACCTCCACCCCCGAACCTGGAACCTCCAACTCGGCGGCCCCGACTGGCTCCGCGCCGGTGACACTGCAAGGAGGCTCAGAACACAGAGAAAAACCGGGATCAGTGTCACCGGCAGCAACAGAACCCAGCGAGACGAGTTTGGGCACAGCAGGCGGCTGCCCCTCGCTCGCCTCCCAGAGAGGTAGGCAAAAATGCTCCAACACAGGGGACAGAGACACAAGAGGGAGCACTTGCCTGCACTCGGGTTCTGTTGCCGTCCAGGACTCCGTCGATCCAGGCTCAGGGTGAAGAAGTTCGTGCGCAGGCTCCAACTCAGCTGCGTCAGGCTCCGCAGCTGGCAAGATGGGTTTTGCAGCCTGAGGTTCCTCTCGCACTGATGCCCACGCCGATGACCTGTATGGCGTGGAGGCAGGGGACCCTCGACCCACTGGCTTGGACCGCTCCGGCGAGGAAACCCGGGGACACTTCATCATCGGCACAGGCTCCAGGCCGCAGTCCGCTCTTCTCCTCTGTCCACGACGTGGCGGCAGGGCTGGATCCAGGCTTTCCAGCACCGCAGGCCCCCTCCTCACCCCGCGATGAAGACCTGGTGTCGCGGACCACTCAGCAGAGGGAGACACAGAGGCAGCAGGTTTGGTTATTATAACTACAGCAGGTGGCGGGAGCTCGGGGGGCTGAGAACCCTGAACTCCGCCCCCAGGAGTCAGACAAGGCAGGTTACAATTATGGTGTAAAGAACGAACTTGCACTTGCTTTTCTCCCGGAGGGAGGATGGTGCATGCAGTAGGGGACGTAGTTCCTCCTTCTCCCCGCTGGATGGCGACAGAGGGCCCCCTGGAAGAACGAGGAGGAGCTGCTCTCAGAGGTCCGCTGACGGGCTTCGCCGGCAGCGGGTCCAGCCGGGGATTCTGCTGAGGTTGACTGTGGAGGTGACGACGGTTTCTGGCAGAGGGCGAGGCGAAGGTAAGGCCCGGGAATCGCCGCTCCAGTGTGGAGACAGAGGCGAGGAGGTCGGTGAACTCCGGGAAGTCACTTAATTCAGGATTCCTCTCCACCAGTCTGACTGCCGCCATCACATGCTTGATAATCTGTGTGGGGTGAACTGCGGAACGAGCGGCCGCCACTTGGTCCCAGATGGAAGCAGCTGTGAGTAGGAGCTTCTCCGGGGGAATCCCGAATGACGACACCCTCCGGTGGGGATCACCCCTGGGCGGAGCGAACTCCAGGACCGGAGTGGAGGCAGGAACGGGATCCGGACGTGAGGAGTGGGAATGCCTCCTCTTCGGCTTCCTGCCGGGATTTCCCTCCAGCCCACGGAGTATCTCGCGCTGTGTGGCGATATCATGTCTCCTCGCGCCAACCTCAGGGTGATCGGCGTGGCGGGAAAGATGATTTAGAATATCCTCAGCTTGGTCCAGGTACCGGTGCACGTTGCTGTGGAAGTCGAGGAGGGAGGCGGCGATGAGGATTTCTTCCACGCACTCGAGGGCGTCCGCCAGCGTGGACCCTCCGCTACGGCATGCTTCCAGCACGGTACCCAGACAGGAAGAACAGTAGTCCAATTCAGCAAAAACTCACGGTGAAAAGGCGTCTCGGTGTGGCGTCTCCGTTTAGACGACCTGGCTGGAGTATACTGTCATGCGGTGACCCTCGCGGGCCACCATAAGACGCCAAAAGTCACCAGAGAGTTTTGCATTGGTGTTTATTTTAACAAGACAAGATGAGAACATAAAGCTATGAGCCACTGTGGCCAAAAATACACTACACAGGATACAAGGGATCGTAGGGCCAACCCCAGCCACTATGACCTTAACTATGACATGAACAAGACACGAACCTGACATGAGCGTGCTGACACACCAGGCATCTCTCAGGATGTTTCGACGATACTCCAGCATCAACCAGCTGTCAGCACCCGCTAATAAAGCCGGAGACTAACAAGCGGTGATGCAGAACAGCTGATCGATCTTGACAGCCGGAAACCCCACCGAGCGCTGTCACAATAAAAGCCTGGTGGAGCCAGAATGTAATCCACAGCTGTCAAGGCCGGCAGAGATGATGCATAGCCCGAGCGCGGACGAGATCGGTGCTCGGGTCATGACAATACCTTTTCAAGAAAAATGCTAAAATTAAAAAAAACCCTCACTAACATTTATGAGAGAAAAAAGAAAATTGACCATTTTTTTCTTGTAAATTTGTGATTTTGCTATTGTAAATTTTTTCTTAAAAATGTGGGGGGTTTTCGGCATTTGGAAGCCATAGTTTTTCTCATGAAAATTTAACTTTTTTCTCATATATTTGGGACTTGCTTTTAGTAAATTTGTGACTTTTTAAAGCTGTAAATTAGTATTTTTTATCATATTTTTGCACTGTTGTTCTTGCAAATTTGTACTGAAATTATATTTATAGGTCTAGAGTTCTGCCAACCCCCCATTAAGCAATAACAAATCACCTACTGTGTGTACTTTCTCAGAACAAAGAAAACCCCATCAAGGTTTGGGGTAATGAAAGACTAACCTGGCTGAGGAAGGAGGCGTGCTGCAGCTGCTGTGTGACTGCTGGTGCTGCAGGTGAATCAGTCGGGTACAGGTGTGGACCAAACTATTCTGCACCTTTTTAAAGGGGTTATAGGGGCCTCAGAAAACATCCATCATTATTGTGAATGCAAAATTCAGTTTCTCAACCACTTCATTCAGCCAGGGTGAATTTCATTATAACATTAATAATTAGAAATTTAAAAAAAAACGCAACAGTGGTGGTTGGAATGGCCATTGGCGTGGATTGGCAGCCGCACTTGGTAAATGGTGTTCACTTATATAGCGCATTTTACTCACCTCTGAATGACCAAAGCACTTTACAGATCCTGCTATCCACCCATTCACACACTGATGGCAGCGTAGCTGCCATGCACAGGCGCTGGCCTGACCCACCAGGAGCAACTGGGGGGGTTCAGTGTCTTGCTCACGGACACTTCGACATACAGACTGCAGACAGAGCGGGAATCAAACCCTTCACCCTCTGGTCAGTAGTCGGCCACACTACACCTGCGTCACAGCCGGGGGCAGCTGTGGTGCTTCTGTCAGTCTGCCCCAGGGCAGCTGTGACTACAGAAGTAGCTTACCACTACCATTATCCATGGAGTGAATGGATAATGGACTCATTGTAAAGTGTCTTTGGGCATCATGAAAAGCACTATATAAATGCAATCAATTATTATTATGATTATTATTAAAAAAAAACATTTTTATTCCAGGCTTTTTTTTTATGTTGTCTTTTTATTGGATAGCAACATAATGTTTTACAATGATCTGTACATAACTTACATTATTGTTGTATTTCCACATTTTTAACTGAAAATCAAGGTGAACAGCTTAACCAAGGGGGGTGGGAGCCTGGCATTTGCCACTCTTATGTCCACAGGTACATAGAACCCAGCATATCATCATCGCCATGGTTAAATAAAATCAGATCTAACAGGCTTAACATATTCCATCCATTTGGACCATGTTCTGTTAAAAGTGCTTTTCTGTATCCTTAGTGAGAAAGACAGTTTTTCCATTAAGTAGATTGTTTGAATAATGTTGATCCAGTCCTGGATGGTTAGTGGTTCTGATTTGAGCCATCTTCTTGTAAAAGCCTTTTTTGCTTGCTGCGAGCAGTCTCTTGTCCTTAGTGTTCCAGCTTGTCTGTGGTACATTACCCAGATACAGTACTTCAAATTTAAATGGGATTGTGGTTGAGAATACATTCTGTAGATGTTCATGAATCTTTAACCAATATTGCTGAATATTTTGACAGTTCCAAAAGATGTGGAAGTGGTTTGCATCTTGTGTCCCACATCGCCAACATGAGTCCTTGTTTTTTCTATATTTTTCTTGATTTGGTATGGTAAAGTACCTCATTATGTTCTTCCAACTGAATTCGTGCCAAATTGTTGACCCAGTTGAGACCCACTGCATTTGACATATACTGTATGTTCCCAGGTTCCTTCTGTAATCTTTATCTTGCTTCTCTTTCCCACCTCTCTTTTACAGTGGTGTGAAAAAGTGTTTGCCTCCTCCCTGATTTCTCTTCTTTTTTTTTTTTTGTATGTTTGTCACACTTAACTGTTTCAGATCATCAAACAAATTTAAATATTAAACAAAGATAACACAAGTAAACACAAAATGCAGTTTTTAAATGAAGGTGTTTATTACTAAGGGGAAAAAAAATCCAAACCTACATGGCCCTGTGTGAAAAAGTGATTGCCCCCGAAACCTAATAACTGGTTGGGCCACCCTTAGCAGCAACAACTGCAATCAAGCATTTGCAATAACTGGCAATGAGTCTTTTACAGCGCTGTGGAGGAATTTTGGCCCACTCATCTTTGCAGAATTGTTGTAATTCAGCCATACTGGAGGATTTTTGAACATGAACCACCTTTTTAAGGTCACGCCACAGCATCTCAATGAGACTGATGTCTGGACTTTGACTAGGCCACTCCAAAGTCTTCATTTTGTTTTTCTTAAGCCATTCAGAGGTGGACTTGCTGGTGTGTTTTGGATCATTGTCCTGCTGCAGAACCCAAGTGCGCTTCAGCTTGAGGTCACGAACAGATGGCAGGACATTCTCCATCAGGATTTTTTGGTAGACAGCAGAATTCATGGTTCCATTTACCAAAGCAAGTCTTCCAGGATCCGAAGCAGCAAAACAGCCCAAGACTATCACACTACCACCACCTTACTTTACTGTTGGTATGATGTTCCTTTTCTGAAATGCTGTGTTACTTTAACGCCGGATGTAATGGGACACACACCTTCCAAAAAGTTCAACTTTTGCCTCGTCAGACCTCAGAGTACTTTTCCAAAAGTCTTGGGAATCATCAAGATGTTTTCTGGTAAAACTGAGATGAGCCTTTATGTTCTTTTCGCTCAGCAGTGGTTTTCGTCCCATTTTTGCCTAGTCCTTTTTTTATGGTGGCGTCATGAACATTGACCTTAACTGAGGCAAGTGAGGCCTGCAGTTCTTTGGATGTTGTTGTGGGGTCTTTTGTGACCTCTTGGATGAGTCGTTGCTGCGCTTGGGGTAATTTTGATTGGCCGGCCACTCCTGGGAAGGTTCACCACTGTTCCATGTTTTTGCCATTTGTGGATAATGGCTGTCATTGTGGATTGCTGGAGTCCCAAAGCTTTAGAAATGGCTTTATATGTCATATGCAGCTGAGTGCGTGCCCCTTCCTTCCTGTTAAACTTTCCCCGGCTCTGCAGGCAATCAGCTCACCTGCGTGAGTGAATGCACCTGCCGCCTCTTTCTCGCCAGTGCTTATAAGGACCATCAAGTGGAAGCTTCAGCGCTGGCTCATTAGGTATACTGCCTCTCCAACAGCAAGTAAGTTGTTTCATCTTTTGAGGGAAATATTACTCGCATCCCATTCTCCTCTTCCTTTTTCAGGTTGCTGCCATCTGTGCAGTGCGTCTTTGGGGATTGTTGTGCGCTCACCTGCTCCATCGTCTTCACCCTGCCCCAGCTTCCTATCTCCACCCGGTCAGACTCCACTCAGCCCATTTCCAACCAGCTTCATCCTGGTGGTTTGTCTGTTTATGCTTGTGCTCTGTCAGGTTCTCTGCTCGGTACATGTAAGTGGCAATTTGTCTTGCCACTTCACTGCCTCCCTTCTCTTATTAATTGCTCTCGTCTCTCCCCTCAGGCTGCGTCTTCCTCTAGCGAGTGGTGTTTTCTCTAACAGTGCTCCTCTCGTTGAAATTTTTAATAAACCATTTAAACATTGCTTCTCCGTGTCGTGAGTGTTTTCTCTGGTGTTGTTCCCTGCATGTGAGCTGTTCATTCTATCAATATGACAGAACGAGCCAGCCCCAGCACAAGCTCAGCGGGGGCTGCATCAGTGAAACACTCTGCTCTCCACCGCCTAGACGCCACAGAGAGGCAGGTTACTGTGCTCACGCAGCAGCTGGAAACTATTACGCAGCAGCTGAGAGCAGCTGCTGAGCATTTGACCCACTTATCCCTCCTGGGTCCTCCCACTCCACCTGCTGCACCCGTTTCTTCCACTGTACGCCGCACTACTTCCATTCCCTCGTGTGCCCCGTATGCGGGGGAGGTGGGGAAATGCAAGGATTTTCTTTGTCATGTGCGGCTTTATTTGGGCCAGGTGGGGGGAGAGTACCCCGATGACATAGCCAAAATTCATTTTATGACCCTCCTGCTGCATGACCAGGCTCTTAGTTGGGCCCAGTCAGTTCTCGACAGCCCGGAGGGTCTGCACTACACATTCGATCATTTTGTTACCGAATTCACCCATACTTTTGACCGTACAGAAAGCGAGGGAAACATAATGAGCCGCCTCTAGTCTCTCCGCCAAGGTAGTTGGTCTGTAGCCGACTACTTGGTGGAGTTTTGGGTTGAAGCGGCAGACTCTGGTTGGAATGATGTTTCGCTACGAAGCGCCTTCCTCCAGTGTTTAAACTCCAACCTCCATGATGACCTAGCGGTTCATGCTGTTCCCACCTCCTTGGATGGTCTAATTCATCAGGCTGTCAGCTTGGATAAACGGTACCGCGAGCACACGAAGAAATGCAAATCCTCCTCTCGCCCATACTTCGCGCGAGTGCCACCCCCAGGCTACTGACACAGGTGGAGCCGAATTCTCCTCCAAACCTATGGTGCTCGGCTGGTCTTAGTTGACTCCGGAAGAGCACCAGTGGCGGAGGAGAGCCGGTGCGTGCTTGTACTGTGGTTGTTTGAAGCATAGATTGGACGAGTGCCACTTGAAGCCTAAAAGACGAGGCCCATCAGTAGCCATAGGGGGTCTGATGGATGGGACCCATTCTCACCCCCCCCCCCCCCCCGGTAATTTCTCTATTTCCCTGATCCAATTTCCGGGGGCCGAGAGGAGGGTTACGGCATTGATTGATTCTGTGATGGCTCGCTCTGGCTGCTCATTATCCTCAGCTGCACGCACACCTGCTCTCCATCACTACCAGAGCTATTTAAACTGTACTGCCCTCAGATCAGCACGGAGTCGTCTGTCTCCATACTCAGATGAGACCTACACTCACCTTCGTCCTCGTCATAGAGCCTCCTTGCCACAGCCTACTCTTGTCAGTGAATCTCGCCTCCGGTCATCCGTCGTCAGGAAGGATCATCACCTCAGCACCAAGTAAGCCCTCGTTCAATTCATCTTTAGCTACGCTCGTCCCCTGTGCACAGGCAGAGAGCCGTGGTGGCGGACCACTCGCTCTCCTGGCGGCGGACCAAGCTGCACCGCGCTTCCCCAAACTCTCCAATCATCTCCAGCTGCAACCAAGACAGCGGGCGCTATCTTCCTGGCCGGAGCCGCCGAGCTGAACCTGAGCCTAAAGCCATCTCTACAAACAGTAAGCACTAAGCATCACAGACACGCACGCATGCACGCACGCACGCACGCACACACACACACACACACACACACACACACACACAGAGAACATAATAAAGATAATTTATCTACTCTTGAGTCTGAGTCTGCTCTCTGGGTTGGTAAACCATGTCAGATTCAGGGGCAGAGCAGAATTTCATCTCCTTCCAACTCGTACGGGAAATGAGTATTCCCACTACCAAACTGTCCACCGCATTAAACTTCACTACTCTATCTGGCCAGAGTGTGGCGTCAATCTCAGAAAGCACAGCGCCTATTTCCGTCCTTCTTTCCAGGAACCACCAGGAAGAATTATCATTCCTAGTCTTCCCAAATTCATCCTCTCCGGTGGTTTTAGGGTACCCTTTGCTCCGGAGGCACAGACCTATTATTAATTGGGCACATAATTCCATTTCCTCCTGGAGCCCATATTGTTTGGCTTCCTGCTTGAGTTCGGCCGAGTGTTCACCGTCTCTTCCCATCTCCTCCCCTCCCGTGGAGCCGCCGGACCTCACCCTAGTACCCGAGGTCTATTGCGACCTTGGGGAGGTCTTTAGTAAGTCGAGAGCACGCTCTTTACCACCTCATCGCTCATAAGACTGTGCTATAGACCTCCTCCAGGGTGCGCGGCTACCGTCCAGCTGGCTTTATAGCATTTCTGTTCCAGAGAGGGAGGCAATGGAGAGACATATTAAAGACTCATTGAACGCCAGCCTCATTCAGCCTTCCTTGGCTCCTCTTGGGGCAGGGGTTTTTTTTGTTGGTAAGAAGGACGGATCTCTGCGTCCATGTATTGACTACAGGGAGCTGAATGCTATTATTACCAAAGACAAATATCCTCTGCCCCTGATAAACTCCGCATTCGAGCTCCTTCAGCGCACACAGGTGTTTGCCAAGCTCGATCTATGCAATGTGTATCATTTAGTCCGTATCCGTGAGGGGGGACGAATGGAAGATGGCATTTAAAACACACTTGGGGCAGTTTGAGTATTTGGTTATGCCTTTTGGGCTGACTAGTGTCTTGTTAACAATGTCCTCCGCGATATGGTGAACCAGGTTGTCTTTGTTTATTTAGACGACATCCTCATTCTTTCTTGCACACCAGAGGAACACAAGGTCCATGTCAGGGCCGTGTTACAACGGCTCCTGGAAAACCAACTTTTTGTGAAGGCAGAAAAGTGTGAGTTTTCCACCAGCTCCACTTCCTTCCTTGGATTTATTGTGGAGGAGGGGGAGCTGAGAGCCGACCCGGCTAAGGTGAAGGCTGTGCTGGATTGGCCTACACCCCACTCCTGCAAGGAGCTCCAGCGCTTCTTGGGGTTTGAATTTTTATCGCAGGTTCATCAGGAACTATAGTGGGGTAGCACAGCCTCTTACACAGCTTACCTCTGTTAAGGTGCTATTTTGTTGGTCCGAGGCAGCTGAGCAAGCTTTTTCCAAATTAAAGAGCCTGTTCTCAATATACACCCATCTTGGCTCAGGTCGACCCTCAGTTCCAGTTTACCCTAGAGGTGGACGCTTCCAATTCGGGGATGGGCGCTGTTCTTTCACAGCACTCAATCTCCAATCAAAAGCTCCACCCATGCGCATTTTTCTCTCGGCGGCTCACCCCAGCCGAGAGAAATTACTACGTAGGGGATCAAGAGCTCCTAGCCATTAAGTTGACATTAGAGGAGTAGAGACACTGGTTGGAGGGAGCAGTCCATCCTATAGTTGTGTGGACTGATCATAGGAATTTAGAATATCTCCGGTCGGCCCACTGACTTAACGCCAGGCAGGCCGCTAGGCCTTATTTTTTCTCAGATTCAATTTTACCATCTCTTAAAGGCCTGGCTCATGCAACATCAATCTGGACGCTCTCTCCAGACAATTCTGTGTCAACCAGTCAGTCTCCCCATTCCTCCCCCAGCCGATTGTCTTGCCTTCTTGCATCCTAGGAGCCCTTAAATGGGAAATGGAGCAGAGGGTCCGACAAGCCCAGTCCCTGGAGCCCCAACCAGCAGGATGCCCCAAGGATCACCTGTTTGTTCCTACCACCCTCCACAATGACGTCATCCAGTGGAGCCGCTCCAGCCACTTTTCCTGTCATCCCAGGGTAATTCGGACGATAGACCTGGTCCGACGAGTGTTCTGGTGGCCCACCCTGCAGAGGGATATTCAAGACTTTGTGAAGGCTTGTCAGACCTGCGCCTATAATAAGTCCAACTCCTCACCCCCTGCTGGCCTACCCCATCCCTTACCCATTCCCAGTTGACCTTGGTCCCATATTGCCCTACACTTTGTCACAGGACCCCCCCCCCCCCCCCCCATGGCAAGACCATCATCCTCACCATCGTCGACCGATTCTTCAAATCCATCCACCTGGTCCCTCTCCCCAAGCTACCCTCTGCCTCCGAAACCGCCAATCTCCTCACCACTCATGTGATTCATCTACATAGTATCCCTATGGACATTGTGTCTGACGAGGATTCTCAGTTCACGTCACAGGTTTGGAAATCCTTCTGTCAATCACTTGGAACCACTGTTAGCCTCACATCTGGGTATTATCCTCAGAGCAACGGGCAGGCTGAGCATTCCAACCAGTCCCTGGAGGCCGCCCTCAGATGTGTAGCAGCTGAAAACCTGTCCTCCTGAAGCACTCATCTGACCTGGGTGGAATACGCCCACAACTCCACTGTCTCTGCTGCTACGGGGCTCACACCTTTTGAGGCCTCGATGCCCCCCCCCCCCCCCCGTTGCCCATGGCGGAGAGGGAAGTCGCGGTGCCGTCCATGGGAGCTCACGCACGCCGCTGCCGCTTAATCTGGAAGGCCACCCAAGCCACTCTCCTCCGTTCTGCGAAGCATAACCGCAAGTATGGGGACTGTAAGCGAACCCCAGCTCCTGAGTACAAGATCGGGCAGCGTGTGTGGCTATCAGCAGACCAGATACCCTTGAAGGTGGAATTAAGGAAGTCGTCACCTTGCTTCTTGGGTCTGTTCCCTATCACCAAGATCTTCAATGACGCCTCGGTCCACCTCCAGCTGCCACGGACTCCCACCCGACTTTCCATGTCTCCCAAATCAACCCCCTCTCCACCAGTCCTCTCTGTCCCCCCCTCCCCCTGAAGCCACCTCCTCCTCCTCGGATCCTCAATGGCCAGACCACCTATACCATCAGGAGGATTCTGGACGTTCACCGCCGAGGCCGAGGCCTGCAATATCTTGTCCACTGGGAGGGCTATGGCCCTGAAGAAAGGTCATGGATCCCGAAATCCTATTTTCATGACAGAGGGATGGTCTGGGCCTTCCACCAAGTCCATCCAGACAAGCCCAATGGACCGCCAGAAGGCATTCCTTGGAGGAGGGGGGACTGTCATATGCAGGTGAGTGCGTGCCCCCTCTTTCCTTTCCCCAGCTCTGCAGGCAATCAGCTCAACTGTGTGAATGGATGCACCTGCTGCCTCTTCCTCACCTTCGCTTATAAGAACCATCAAGTGGAAGCTTCAGTGCTATCTTGTTGGATATATTGCCTTACCAACAGCAAGTAAGTTGATTAATCTTTTGGGGGAAATAATACTCACGTTCCTCTCTCCTCTTCCTTTTTCAGGTTGCTGCCATCTGTGCAGTGCGTCTTTGGGGATTGTTGTGTGCTCACCCCGCCTCAGCTTCCTATTTCCACCCAGTCAGACTCCACTCAGCCCATTTCCCGACCAGCTTCATCCTGCTGGTTCGTCTATTTATGCTGGTGCTCTGTTGGGTTCTCTGCTCGGTGCATGTAAGTGGCAATTTGTCTTCCCACTTCACTGCCTCCCTTCTCTTATTAATTGCTCTCGTCTCTCCCCACAGGCTGTGTCTTCCTCTGGCAAGTGGCATTTTCTCTAACAGTGCTCCTCTTGTTGAAATTTTTAATAAACCATTTAAACATTGCTTCTCTGTCTCGTGAATGTTTTCTCTGGTGTTGTTCCCTGCACGTGAGCTGTTCATTCTATCAATATGACATTATAACCTTTTCCAGACTGATAGATCTCAGTTACTTTGCTTTGTTTCTCATTTGTTGCTAAATTTCTTTGGATTGCAGCATGATGTCTAGCTTTTGAGGATCTTTTGGTTTACTTCACTTTGTCAGGCAGGTTCTATTTAAATAATTTCTTGATTGAGAACAGGTGTGGCAGTAATCAGGCCTGGGTGTGGCTAGAGAAATTGAACTCAGCTTTCCAAAGATGTGATAAACCACAGATAACACAGGGTTACAAAAATATTTTTTTTGTAAGTTGTCTGTATTTTTTCAACTGATTTAAGACAATGTTGCACCGCTGAATCTGAAAATGACATTTGTTTCTCTCGATCAGGTCAGGTTTTTATGCTAAGTTGATTTTTAAAACATCTGATCTTCTGACTAAATCTATTACATTTTTGTGACATTATCGGTTGATTTTTGTTAATATTTCTCATCCAAAATAGATTTTTAAGAGAAAAAATTATTTTCTAACACAATTTATTGATTAAATGTAACAAACTTCGATTACTGTAAATTGAATAGTAGACATTGATAAAGGTAAGTACATGTAAATTGAATGTTACATCATCATTGTTCAAAATTCCGAGCTTCAACTTCCGTTAATTTGAACCTCTAGAATGCTCAGCGGCAGGGATGTCTCTCTTCAGAGTCCAACAGTAATCATCCATCATGACAATTTATGACATCCATCCATCCATCCATCCATCTTCTACCGCTTTTCCGGAGGTCCGGGTCGCGGAGGCAGCAGTTCAAGCAGAGAAGCCCAGACTTCCCTCTCCCCAGCCACCTGCTCCAGCTCTTCAGAGGGGATACCAAGGCGTTCCCAGACTAGCTGGGAGACATAGTCTCTCCACCGAGTCCTGGGTCTGCCCCGGGGTCTCCTCCCAGTGGGACGTGCCTGAAACACCTCAAGTGGGAGACGTCCAGGAGGCATCCTAATCAGATGCCCATACCACCTCAACTGACTCCTTTCAATGTGGAGGAGCAGCGGTTCTACTCTGAGCCTCTCCCGGATGACTGAGCTCCTCACCCTATCTCTGAGGGTGAGTCCAGCAATCCTACGGAGAAAGCTTATTTCAGCCGCTTGTATCCGCGATCTCGTTCTTTCGGTCATTACCCAAAGCTCGTGATCATAGGTGAGAGTAGGAACGTAGATTGACTGGTAAATCGACAGCTTTGCCTTAGAACTAAGCTCCCTCTTCACCACAACAGACCGGTACAACGTCCGCATCACTGCAGATGCTGCTCCAATCCGTCTGTCGATCTCTCGCTCCATTTTCCCCTCACTCGTGAACAAGACCCCAAGATACTTAAACTCCTCCACTTGGGGCAGGAGCCTGTCCCCAACCCGGAGAGGACAATCCACCTTTTTCCGGCTGAGGACCATGGACTCGGACTTGGAGGTGCTGATTCTCATCCCAGCCGCTTCACACTCAGCGGCAAACCGTCCCCGCAAGAGCTGTAGGTCATTGCTGGATGAAGCCAACAGGACAACATCATCTGCAAACAACAGAGATGAGATCCTGTGGTCACCAAGCATGACACCCTCCATTCCCTGGCTGCGCCTAGAAATCCTGTCCATAAAAATTATGAACAGGACCGGTGACAAAGGTCAGCCCTGGCGGAGTCCAACTCTCACTGGGAATGACTCCGACTGAGTGTTGGCAATACGAACTAAACTCTCACAACGGTCGTACAGAGACCGAATAGCTCGTAACAACAAGCCCGATACCCCATACTCCCGAAGCACCCCCCACAAAAATCCACGAGGGACGCGGTCAAATGCCTTCTCCAAGTCCACAAAACACATGTAAACTGGTTGGGCAAACTCCCACGAACCCTCAAGAATTCTCGAGAGGGTAAAGAGCTGGTCCGATGTGCCACGGCCAGGACGAAAACCACATTGCTCCTCCTGAATCCGAGGTTCGACCAACGGCCAGACTCTCCTCTCCAGTACCTTGGCATAGACCTTCCCAGGGAGGCTGAGGAGTGTGATCCCTCTAAAGTTGGAGCACACCCTCCGGTCCCCTTTTTTGAAGAGAGGAACCACCACCCCGGTTTGCCATGCCAAAGGCACTGCCCCCGACCTCCACGCAATGTTGCAGAGGAGTGTCAACCATGACAGCCCAACAACATCCAGGGCCTTGAAGTACTCGGGGCGAATCTCGTCCACCCCCGGGGCCCGGCCACCAAGGAGATTTTTAACCACCTTGGCGACCTCAGCCCCTGTGATAGGCGAGTCATCCCCCTTGTCCCCAAACCCTGCTTCCTCTGTGGAAGGCGTATCAGTGGGATTGATTTATGACATTATGTCATAAATTGGCACATGCAAACTCTTCAGAGTTTGAGAAATTTCAAGAAATAAAAAAGAATTTTACATCATATAAAGTGAAAATACCCGTACATGTAAACAAAAACGTAAAAAAACAACATGTGGCCATAGTTCAAAAAGTTGACCTGATTGAGCAAAACCAATGTGATTTTTGGATTTAGCACATCAAAATTGTTCTAAATCAGCTAAAAAAAAACCTTAGACAATAAATTTGGTGTTGACCAAATTTATTGGGTTTTTTTGGAATTACATAAATTATAATTTATGTTTTAACGGGAGGGAGGGGTCACTTTTTCACACAGGGCCATGTAGGTTTGGATATTTTTTTTACCCTTAATAATAAACACCTTCATTTAAAACTGCATTTTGTGTTTACTTGTGTTATCTTTGTCTCATATTTAAATTTGTTTGATGATCTGAAACATTTAAGTGTGACAAACATACAAAAAAATGAGGAATCAGGAAGGGGACAAACACTTTTTCACACCACTGTATGTAGTTTGTGGTTTCTTTCTTGCACCCCTGGATGCAGTTGGATAATATGGATATGATATTTCTGTGTTGTCTCGATTTAATTAGTGAAATGAATTTTTGCAGGAAGCCAAATTTATCCCATATGAATTTTGTCTTCTGATTGTAATAGTGCCTAACCTGCAAGTATCTAAAAAAAGTCCTCATTATCCAATCCAAATTTTTCCTGTAAGATTTCAAAGCTTTGGAATGTCCCTTCGTGAACAAATGAGTAGTAAGTGGTTAATCCTTTTGAAATCCATTTCTTGAACCTATTGTCATACTTGTTTGGGGTAAATTCTGAGTCATATGAACACCATCGCAGAATTTTGGATGATTCCCCCAACCACAAATTTTTATAGTATTGTTCCATGCAGAAATCATTGTGTGTGTTATGGGTTCCTCTGAGATGCTGAGTTTGTTCTGCATTTCAGAGTCTGCAAGCAGGGCTTTGATTACTATCCCTTTCATTGTTTTTTTCTCTATATCTTTTCATCCTGCTGTGTAGTCTGGAGAACACATGCATACTAAGGGTCTCAAATGGGCCACACAGTAACATCCTTGTTGAAATGGAATACTCTGACCTCCTTTTCCTTTTATCAATTGTAAGGTTTTATATTTCACCCTGGCTCTTCCTCCCTTCCATATATATCTTGACAATAACCTGTCTCACTACATGAATTGTTTTGGGGGCACTGGAATTGGCAAACATTGGAATAAATAAAGCAGTCGTGGAAGAATGTTAATCCTAGTTCAGTCAATCCCAGCATGTAAGTCCATATACTGTAGGATATGGCATTCCACCTTTGTATATCAGTTTTTAATTTCGTATTTAGAGGACCATAATTAGTTTCAAACATTTTTGTAGGGTCATAATGTAGTACCATACCTAAGTACTTAATGCTGTCTCCATCCCATTTTCATTAATGACATTTTCTAACTTAGTATGGTGGATCATAGTTTAAAGTTAGTATTTGTGTCATATTAATGTTGATTTTGTAGAGTGAAAACGATCCATATTCTTTGTGTTTTTAGAATTTTGGGAAGAACCAGAGTGAGTTGAGAAAGTGTCATTGGTAGATCATCAGCAAAAAGTGTCAATTTTTGGGTTCATCCTATCATCATCGACACTCTAAAGGACTGTTTTGAAGCCACCGCCTGGAAGCAGCTCTGCGATCCACATGGTGAGGACATCGATGGCCTCATTCACACCTTCACGGACTACCTCAGCTTCTGTGTGGACAAATTCGTTCCCACCAAGACCATACGGCGTCACTCAAACAACAAACCCTGGATCAACCCTGAGATAAAAACACTTCTGAGAGAGAAGAAGAGGATCTTCAGGTCGGGGAACAGGGAGATGCTGAAGTCCGTACAGAGGGAGCTGAGGAGAAAGATCAGAGAAGGCAAGGACAGCTTCAGGAAGAAGATGGAGGACAAGCTGCAACAGAGCGACATCAGCGGGGTCTGGAGAAACCTCAAAACCATCTCGGGGCTCCAGAATACCTCCCCCCAGGCCACGGGGGGCAGGGAGTGGGCGAACAACCTGAATCTGTTTTTCAATAGATTTGACCAACCGCCCTCCCCCCTGTCTGCACAACAACCACTGCTGCCTCTAAGAAATCAAGTCCTGCTGCCCACTCCCCACTCCACCGACACCCCCCCCCACTCCCAACACACAGCCCCCCATCCTGACCCGGACCAAGACCCAGGTGAGGACGGAGCTGAGGAAGATCAAGGCGAGGAAGGCGTCGGGACCGGACGGCATCAGCGCAAAGCTCCTCAAGTCCTGTGCAGACCAGCTGTGTGGGATTGTGACGTATATCTTCAACATGAGCCTGAAACTGGGGAGGGTACCACAGCTGTGGAAAACATCTTGTGTGGTACCTGTACCAAAAACTTCCCACCCCAAAGACCTGAACAGCTACAGACCGGTGGCCTTGACGTCCCACTTGATGAAGACCCTGGAGAGACTGCTCCTTGCTCATCTCCGCCCCCTGGTGGAACCAGCGATGGATCCACTCCAGTTCGCCTACCAGCATGGCATTGGGGTGGAGGATGCGGTGATCTTCCTCCTTCACCGTTCTCTGTCCCACCTGGAGAAGCCCGGGAATATGGTGAGGATCATGTTCTTTGACTTCTCCAGTGCTTTCAACACCATCCAACCGATGATCCTGAAGGACAAGCTGCTGCGCGCAGGGGTGGACCAGCACCTGTCATCATGGATCCTGGACTACCTCACAAACCGGCCTCAGTTTGTGAGAACCCGGGACTGTGTTTCCGACACGATCATCAGTAGCACGGGGGCCCCCCAGGGAACGGTGCTGGCTCCCTTCCTGTTCACTCTTTATACTGCGGACTTCTCACACAACACAACACATTGCCATCTACAGAAGTTCTCTGATGACTCTGCGATCGTTGGTCTCATCTCCAACGGAGATGAAGCTGAGTACAGAGGGCTTATCCAGGACTTTGTGGACTGGTGCCATCGGAACTGCCTCCAGATCAACGCGAGGAAAACTAAGGAGCTGGTGGTGGACTGCCGCAGGCATGGGCAGCCCCTCACAGCACCAGTAAATATACAGGGAACAGACATCGAGATGGTGACATCCTATAAGTACCTGGGTATTCATCTGAACAATAAACTAGACTGGTCACACAATACTGACGCACTCTACAAGAAGGGACAGCGCAGGCTGTTCCTGCTGAGGAGACTCAGGTCTTTTGGTGTACAAGGGGCGCTGCTGAAGTCATTCTATGACACGGTGGTGGCATCAGCCATCACTTTTGGAGTGGTCTGCTGGGGCAGTGGCATTACTGCAGCCGATAGGAAGAGACTGAACAAACTGATTAAGAAAGCTAGCTCTGTCCTGGGGCAGCGCCTTGATCCGATGGAGGAGATAGGAGAGAGAAGGACGGTGGCTAAACTGTCATCTCTGCTGGAGTCCGAGTTTCACCCTATGCAGGACATACTGGATGCACTGAGGAGCTCATTTAGCAGCAGACTACATCATCCCAGGTGCACAACCGAGAGGTTTCGTAGGTCCTTCCTACCAACGGCTGTCAGACTGTACAACCTAAGCAGGGCTGCTCGCAGAGATAGCAAAAAGACGTAACAAACTAATAGTTTTTTTGAATGCAAAAGATGCAATAGACTTACACTATGGTCCTCTCCGGCATACAACTAGAAACATACCGGTCGCTATGGAGGGTGAGAATATGTATGGGCACATAATCATACCATGTAGGATAACTAAATAGACGGTTATGCTGTTTCATCCCACCTAGCAACAATGCTCTGCACTGTGTGTGTTTATATATTTACATATTTATTCCATCTAGCTACAATGCTCAGCACTGGGTGTGTTTATATTTATATATCTATATATTTATTCCATCTAGCTACAATGCTCCGCACTGTGTTTTTATATATCTACATATTATTCCATCTAGCTACATTGCTCCGCACTGTGTGTGTTTATATACTTGCATATTTATTCCACCTAGCTGCAATGCTCCGTACTGTGGGTGTTTATATATTTACATATTTATTCCATCTAGCTACAATGCTCTGCACTGTGTGTTCATATATTCATATATTTATTCCATCCAGCTACAATGCTCTGCACTGTGTGTCTGTGTGTGTGTGTATATATATATATGTTATAGTAATATGTACATATGTATATTAGCTGCTCTTGCTTGCTTGTTTTTTTTTTTGTTTGTTTTTTTTTCTTGCCTTCTGATTGTTGCTCTGAGTGTTGTTATCCCTGTGCTGTTGCAATCCTGGAATTTCCCCGTTGTGGGACTAATAAAGGCTTATCTTATCTTATCTTATCTTATCTTATCTCTATCCCTGTAATATCCTGTCTTTATCTGATCCACTGGGCCATTGGTTCAATAAACAAGGCGAAGAGGAGCAGCGATATACAGCACCCCTGTCTCATTCCCCTTTCCAGTGTGATTGAATCCATGAGGTTTCCATTAATTTTAATTGTGGCTGTTGGTTTGTTGTATAGGCCTGAAAGTATTTTTATTATTGATGTACTGTATGAAAGCCAAGTTTTACTAATACTTTATATAAAAAAAGACCAACTCACTGAATCAAATGCCTTTTTGGCATCCAGGCTTAGTACCAAAGACTCCAATTTTTTTTGTTCAATCTCTCTCATCACATGTAGTGCCTTCTTAATGTTGTCTGTCTGTAGCATCATCTCACTTTGGCTCATCAATAGAATTATTCTTCAGCTTAAAGACATTGTTTCACCCAGGAAAAGGACAGTCAAGAACTGCTCTTTCATCCCCCAGGCCACAATTGAACTCACATTCCTTTGTTAAAAACCAGTCTCAGAAATTCACCCTAATGCACTTCCTTTTGAAGTTATGGCCAATAAACTCGGAGACATAGAACAGAACCCTGGAGTACCTCATGGCCTACAAAGCTCCACAGCTCACCATTGCCCTCTACTGGCAACTCTGGGACATGCTGGAGTCAACCAGTGAAGCTTTTAATCACATCTGTATTAACTCACTTCTCAACATCTTCCTCTTTTTCCAGGACACCAGGAAAAGTAAATGGACCCTGATGTTTGATGTGGACAGTAATGGGTTTGAAACATATTAATCCTTAATTCCAAATATGTGCATGCTAAAATGTTTAAATGAATGTTTATTCCTGCATGTTGATTTATAAGCACTGATTATAAGTTACATGAATCACTAAGGTTAGCTTAGTTTTATATACAAGGGTATAGAGGAATATTCCAGTATTAAAATGTGTGTATAAAATTTGCAAAGCGGATCTCAAATCATGTGACTGCCAGTGGCCAATCTCTGCTTGACAACAGTTCTCTCTAGGTTCAGACAAAAGACTGTTTGTTCATTGGACTAATGTTCATAAAGCTGTAACAATATGTGAATTAATAATTATGATCAGGTATAAAAATTATTTAATTTATATTAATGTCTTGGAACCTGAGATGAACTCTCGGTTCATACACACAGGAAAAATTTATAACACTTGTGTAGGGGCACCAGCTTCCTTTTTGGAAGCAATTTTAATCTTTATTTCACTTTATACCTGTTTAATCACTCAATAAATTAATTAATAATCAGTCAGACTCAGAATGAAACTAGAAAAGCACTCGGAGAGTGCAGACCTCCGCCAAGCGCCACAATTCCCCCCATACAGTGTTTGTGTGTACGTTTTCAGATTCCTTGAGCATGTAAACATATGACTAGCAATTGGATTCACAATGATTATTTGTTTATTTGACAGGGACAGTGCAATAAACACACAATTAATCAGTGACAATCAATCTGATAGTGATAGGATTAGTGGTTTAGCAGTAAAAGCATTGCCTCCTTGGCGGAGGTAATAAACTGAAGTGTTGCTGTTGTGTCCATCTCCTCCACTGACGGATGCAAATTGGGTAGACAGGTTGCCGTGGGTTTTATATTCTATTATTTTGGGGTTGCGCTCCGTGGCAAACGAGAATTTAGAAGCTTCGCCGGCAGAGAGCTCGTTTTTGCGCAGCGCCTATGGCTGGCCGGTGAATTTCTGCCAAATGCGCAGCTCCTATGGCTGGCCGGGGAATTTCTGCCAAAGAATCCGTCGGCGGACAGCTGCCCGTGTGAGGTTTTGCAGTTTCGCGCAAACACAGGCACGCTGGCGGGCCCAGGCCAGCAGTGTTTTCCGCGTGCTTTTGTGCCTAAAACGTTGAAGAACGCGGAGTTTGTGTTGCAGACACGACGACCAGCGCCCTCCATTGCGCCTGCGCACATGTTGAAAATGGCTGTATGTCACAGTGTTGAAAAATGCTTTAAAAAATTCCTGTATCCAGACGGTGAACCGGATCACCCCCAAAATTTAATCAGTTCTTCCTTGTACCATTTCCAACAACGCCTGAAAGTTTCATGGAAATCCGTCCAAGACTTTTTGAGTTATCTTGCTAACCAACAGACAAACAGACAGACAGACAAACAGACAAACACACAGACAAACCCCGGCAAAAACATAACCTCCTCCTGGCCTTTTCGGCCTGGCGGAGGTAATAAATTCTCAACAACTTCTCCCATTTTCACATATTTATTAAATGAAATGATAATTAAAAGACATTGCAATGATTTCATTAACCATGAAATTAAAGTTGTAAATGATAGATTAACAATGTCAGCATTTGCAGAACCAGGGTTAACTGTGAAATGAATTTAGATCAGTTTGAAGTTAACAGATTATGGAAAACATAACGCAAATTTATGAGGAAAATGAAATTAATTATATGGAAAATTCTGGATTACTCTTAAGAAAATAAAAATAGAATTTTAATGAAAGAGTTATGTTAATGATTCCTTAATTTGCATCTGATTAGATATCAAAAATGAGAAATATATCAAAATGATAATATCAAAATGAGAGAAGTTGTTGGGAATATTATTTCATTCTGAGTCTGGTTTAAGTCCCCAGTATCGAATTCACTAAAATTTGGAGACTGACTATTAATTAATTTATTGAGTGATTAAACAGGTATAAAGGAAATAAAGATTAAAATTGCTTCTTTAGATAGGAGCTGGTGCCCCACAAGTGTTATTAATTTTTCCTGTGTATATGAACCGAGGATTCATCTCAGGTTCCAATACATTAATATAAATTAAATAATTTTTATACCTGATCATAATTATTAATCACCATATTGTTACACTGTCTCTGTTCAATAAATCCTGTCTGATCCTTATGAATCAGGTGTGGAAGAATCCCTTCCAGTCTCTTCGATAAAATGGGGGTCAACAGTTTGTAGTCTATATTTAATACACTAATTGGACGGTAATTGTTGCATTCCTGTCTATCTTTTCCTCCTTAGGGATAACAGACATTATAGCTTCTCACTATGAAGGGGCGTCGTCTTCCTTTCCACCACCCAATTAAATGTTTTTAACATAATTGGGGTTATATGTTCCTCCATTATTTTATACCATTCAAGCCCAAATTCATCTGCTCCTGCCATCTTCCCTCCCTTTAGATTCTTCATTGGTGAATGGATCTCTTCTGTGGTTTTTGTAGACAGCAGTATCTTGTTTTGTTCTTCTGTAATTGTGGGTAGATGTAATTGAGACAGGAAAGTGTCAGTTTCTTGAATATTGTCTATGTGAGGTTGAGAATATAGTTTCTAATAATAGTCCATGAAGCAGTGTAGAATTTTTCCATGTTCATTTTCCATTCCATTATTTATAGGGTTTTTAATTTTATATACAGTTCTTTCTGTCTGTTGCTTTCATAGTTCATTGACAGTAACCTCAAAGATTTCCCTCCTCCTTCATAGTACTTTTGTATAAAGAAGTGTTTTCTTTAAGTCTATATTGTTTATTTTGCCTATTTCTTTTTTTAGTGTTCATTCCAGGCTTTTTGAGGGCCCTCCCTACAGTGGGCCCTGGGTAAAAAGTATGCTTTCCCCCCAGTCCGACACCCCAGATTGTGCTCATGCAGGCTCACTCCATCCATACCCCCCAGTCTCCCCAAAGCACAATTCCATGTCACTCCATGTTTTTGGGAAGAGTTGGCAACTCTGTATAAAGGCTGTGGTTTGTTTGTTTTTTTAAGTAAAGTTTTGATATTTTTTTCAACAATCACATGGCCAAGAGACACATTACAAAAGGTTAAAACCTACAAAAATACAAATTTTCAGTGAAAGGGGCCTTTACATGTGCAGAAAAACAGGATGTATCCTGAAGTATGTGATTAACACTCCTCAGTAAATTCCTCAGTAAAATAAGTATTTGGTCACCTACAAACAAGCAAGATTTCTGGCTCTCACAGACCTGTAATTTCTTCTTTAAGAGGCTCCTCTGTCCTCCACTCGTTACCTGTATTAATGGGACCTGTTTGAACTCGTTATCAGTATAAAAGACACCTGTCCACAACCTCAAACAGTCAGACTCCAAACTCCACTATGGCCAAGACCAAAGAGCTCTCAAAGGACACCAGAAACAAAATTGTAGACCTGCACCAGGCTGGGAAGATTGAATCTGCAATAGGTAAGCAGCTTGGTGTGAAGAAATCAACTGTGGGAGCAATTATTAGAAAATGGAAGACATACAAGACCACTGATAATCTCCCTTGATCTGGGGCTCCACGCAAGATCTCACCCCGTGGGGTCAAAATTATCACGAGAACGGTGAGCAAAAATCCCAGAACCACATGGGGGGACCTAGTGAATGACCTGCAGAGAGCTGGGACCAAAGTAACAAAGGCTACATCAGTAACACACTACGCCGCCAGGGACTCAAATCCTGCAGTGCCAGACGTGTCCCCCTGCTTAAGCCAGTACATGTCCAGGCCCGTCTGAAGTTTGCTAGAGAGCATTTGGATGATCCAGAAGAGGACTGGGAGAATGTCATATGGTCAGATGAAACCAAAATAGAACTTTTTGGTAAAAACTCAACTTGTCGTGTTTGGAGGAGAAAGAACACCATACCTACTGTGAAGCATGGGGGTGGAAACATCATACTTTGGGGCTGTTTTTCTGCAAAGGGACCAGGACGACTGATCCATGTAAAGGAAAGAATGAATGGGGCCATGTATTGTGAGATTTTGAGTGAAAACCTCATTCCACCAGCAAAGGCATTGAAGTTGAAACGTGGCAGGGTCTTTCAGCATGACAATGATCCCAAATACACCGCTCGGGCAACGAAGGAGTGGCTTCGTAAGAAGCATTTCAAGGTCCTGGAGTGGCCTAGCCAGTCTCCAGATCTCAACCCCATAGAAAATCTTTGGAGGGAGTTGAAAGTCTGTGTTGCCCAGCAACAGCCCCAAAACATCATTGCTCTAGAGAAGATCTGCATGGAGGAATGGGCCAAAATACCAGCAACAGTGTGTGAAAACCTTGTGAAAACTTACAGAAAACATTTGACCTCTGTCATTGCCAACAAAGGGTATATAATAAAGTATTGAGATTAACTTTTGTTATTGACCAAATACTTATTTTACTGAGGAATTTACCAATTAATTCATTAAAAATCCATCAGTGTGATTTTCTGGATTTTTTTTTCTCATTTTGTCTCTCAGAATCAGAATCAGCTTTATTGGCCAAGTATGCACAACACATACAAGGAATTTGACTTTGGCTAAAAACTTGCTCTCATTGTTCAGGTGGAGGATTTAAATAAGGATTCAATGACAACAGAGTATGTACAGTAAATTACAGTCTGTCCACGTTTCTATAAAAGGATGCAAATATATACAGGAATATATGTAGTTATTTACTCAGACTAACCACACTTGCAGAAATATATGAAAAAATATACAGTCACACAGTATTTCAATGTGAACTCAGATTCAGTGATATAATGTGAATGAAGTAAAAAGCAGTGTGAGAGTTATGTGCAATGTAATAATGGATGAAAAGTCATGAGTACAGCAACAGGTAGGACTAGGTGAATGTTAGGAGTTCATCAGAGTGATGGCTTGAGGAAAGAAACTGTTCCTGTGACGGGTGGTTTTGACCTTCAGTGATCTGTAACGACGACCAGAAGATAGAAGTTCAAACAGTTTGTGGCCGGGGTGTGATGGGTCAGCACAGATGTTTCCCGCCCGTTTCCTGGTTATGGACCGATATAAGTTCTCAATGGAGGGTAGGTCGGTACCAATGATCCTCTCCGCAGACTTAATGATCCGCTGCAGTCTGGTCTTGTCCTGTTTAGTGGCAGATCCAAACCAGACAGTGATGGAAAAGCAGAGGACAGATTGGATGATGGCGGTGTAGAAGACAACCAGCAGCTCCTGAGGCAAATCAAACTTCTTGAGCTGACGCAGAAAAAACAACCTCTGCTGGGCCTTTTTCCGGACAGTGTCTATATGGGAGGACCACTTCAGGTTCCGGGAGATTGTGGTTCCCAGAAACTTGAAGGAGTCCACAGTGGACACTGTGCTGTTGAGGATGGTGAGTGGGGGGAATGAAGGGGGGTGTCACCTGAAATCCACAGTCATCTCCACCGTTTTGGCTGGGTTAAGTTCAAGATGGTTCTGGCTGCACCAGAGGATCAGCTGCTCCACCTCCCGCCTGTATGCAGACTCATCATCATCCCGGATCAAACCGATGACTGTGGTGTCGTCCGCAAACTTCAGGAGCTTCACCGAAGGGTCCTCTGAGGTGCAGTCATTGGAGTAGAGGGAGAAGAGCAGTGGGGAAAGGACACATCCTTGGGGGGCGCCAGTACTAATTTTTCGGGAGCTGGATGTAAATCTCCCTAGCTTCACCTGTTGCCACCTGTCAGTCAGAAAGCTGGAGATCCACTGGCAGGTGGAGGGGGGCACCTTGAGCTGGAGGAGTTTCTGATGAAGAATGCCTGGGATGATGGTGTTAAACGCTGAGCTGAAGTCAACAAACAGGATCCTGGCGTACGTCCCTGGGGAGTCGAGGTGTTGCAGGATGTAATGTAGTCCCATATTCACTGCATCATCCACTGACCTGTTTGACTGGTAGGCAAACTGCAGTGGGTCCATCAGGGGGCCTGTGATGACCTTCAGGTGGTTCAGCACCAATCTCTCCAAGGATTTCATGACCACAGAGGTCAGGGCAACAGGTCTGTAGTCGTTTAATCCTGTAACAGAGGGTTTCTTGGGAACTGGAATGATGATGGAGCGTTTGAAGCAGGAAGGCACTTCACGCAGCTCCAGTGATCTGTTAAAGATCCAGGTGAAGATGGGGGCCAACTCGTTGGAGCAGACTCTCAGGCAGGACGGAGACACACCATCAGGTCCTGCAGCCTTCTTGATCTTTTGTCTCTGAAAGACCCGGCGCACCTCCTCTTCACAGATCGTTAGTGCTGGTGGGAGGTCAGAGTGGAGGAGGGATGGAGTTCCTGGGGCTGCAGATAATCCTTTTGTGTGGGTGGGAGGTGAGAACTGTAGGTTCTTTTCAAACCTGCAGTAAAAGCTGTTTAGGTCATTAGCCAGCTGGAGGTTTTCCACAGGGTGGGGGGATGGTCTCCTGTAGTTGGTGATATTCTGCAGGCCTCTCCAGACAGAAGCAGAGTTGTTGGCTGAGAAGTTTTTTTGTAACTTCACACTGTAGCTCCTCTTAGCAAGCCTGATCTCCTTCGTCAGCATGTTTCTGGCCCGCTTGTACAGAGTCCAGTCACCAGTCCTGTAGGCCTCCTCCTTGGTCTGACGTAGCTGCTTCAGTTTAGGAATGAACCAGGGTTTATTGTTGTTGTATGTGCAGAAGGTCTTGGTCTGCACACACATGTCCTCGCAGAAACAGATGTATGACGTCACAGTGTCAGTGAGTTCATTTAAGTTAATGGCTGCAGCTTCAAAAACACTCCAATCTGTGCAGTCAAAGCAGGCTTGTAACTTCAGCTTTGATTCCTCAGTCCATTTCTTCACAGTCCTTACAACAGACTTGGAAGTTTTTAGTTTCTGTCTGTATGTTCAATTCAATTCAATTCAATTCAATTCAATTCAACTTTATTTATATAGCGCCATTTCACAACAACAGTCATCTCATAGCACTATCAACTGTAGGGGGGACCCCCACAGTTGCAGAAAGACCCCAGCAATCAGGCGATCCCCTGTGAGCAAGCACTTGGCGACGGTGGAGAGGAAAAACTCCCTTTTAACAGGAAGAAACCTCCAGCAGAACCAGGCTCAGGGAGGGGCAGTCATCTGCTGCGACTGGCTGGGGGGTGAGGGGATAGAGAAGAAGAAAAGAACAGACATGTAGAGAGCAAACAGCACGATGGGGACTCAATCTATGGGAGAGAACAAACAAATGTTAATGACCAGCAAAAAAAAAAAAATATTTCATAGAGAGTGAGGAAAGGAGTGAGGCCCAGTGCATTACTGGAGGTCCCCCGGCTGACTAAACCTATTAGCAGCATAACTAAGGGAGGGTTCAGAAACACATGATCCCTCCCTAATTGTAGGCTATATCAAAAAGGTAGGTTTTAGCCCTATTCTTAAAAACAGAGATCGAGTCTGACTCCCGAATCCAGATTGGCAGCTGATTCCACAGGAGAGGAGCTTGATAACTGAAGGCTCTGCCTCCCATTGTACTTTTGGAGATTCTAGGTATTACAAGTAATCCTGCATTTTGGGAGCGTAGTGCTCTGTTAGGATGATACGGTAGTATCAGATCTTTTAAATAAAAAGGAGCCTGATTGTTTAGAGCTTTGTAAGTAAGAAGAAGGATTTTAAACTTAATTCTAAACTCTATGGGAAGCCAATGAAGGGAGGCCAGAACCAGAGAGATATGATCTCTCTTTCTAGTACCTGTTAAAACTCTTGCTGCAGCATTTTGGATCAGCTGAAGACTTTTTAAAGATGTTTTAGGACAGCCTGATAATAAAGAATTACAATAATCTAATCTCGAGCTAACAAAAGCGTGGATCAGCTTCTCAGCATCACTCTGAGACAAAATGCTCCTAATCTTGGCAATATTACGCAAATGATAGAAGGCAGTCTTAGAAACAAATTTAATATGTGAATTGAAGGACAAATCCTGATCAAAAATGTTGGAATAAGATGGAGCAGACAGTGGTCAGAAAAACCCAGAGCTGCACGGGGGACGGCATGATAGGCATTTCTTAAAACTGTGTAACAGTGGTCGAGTGTATTTGTGTCCCTGGTGGGACATTTAATATGCTGTCTGTATTTAGGAAGCTCATTTGTGAGATTAGCTCTATTGAAATCACCCAGAATGATAAGCAGAGAGTCTGGATGTTTTTCCTCCACCTCTGCTATCTGGTCAGCGAGGTGCTGCAGGGCCTCTGTTGTAGAAGCAGCAGGCGGGATATAAATTCCGACCAGAATAAATGAGGAGAACTCTCGCGGTGAATAAAAGGGTTTACAGTTTATGAACAGTGACTCTAGGTTAGGGCTACAAAACTTCTTCAACACTGTGACATCAGTACACCAACCTTCGTTTATGTAGAAGCAGATTCCACCACCTTTAGTCTTTCCAGAGAAGTCTCGGCTGCGATCAGCGCGAAACAGCTGGAATCCGTCCAGGCGGACCGCGCTGTCCGGGATGTGTTCACTCAGCCAGGACTCCGTGAAACAAAGGGTGCCAGATCTGCTAAAATCCCATAGTTGAGGTATACCTGTGATGAAAATTGGAGACCTCTCTCATCTTTTAAGTGGGAGAACCCGCACAACTGGTGGCTGACTAAATACTTTTTTACCCCACTGTATTTGGCAACCCCGGTTACTTTACAAACAAATTCAAATAAAGCAGATACATGTGATAATCCTATAAATAAACACTTCCTTCCTCCATTAAATTAAAAATTTCTCCTTTTTAGAACTTGTTAAATTTGCTTCCCATTTCAAAAATCAGTTTTTCTTGAAATAATCCCATTAAGAAAAACGGTATTGGAAAAAAAAAACTTTGTTGTTGTTACTGTTATTTTTACTTCTTCCATTTGATTTTGGTTTTTGGTCAAACAATTGTTCCTTTAAACAACTTTTGGATACCTTTGTAAATTCAGCATTAGCTAATAGCATTAGCTTCTAGCTAGATTATCTAGTAGAGAAAAGTTCAGAACATCAAAGACACTGTCACTCTCACTGTTATCAGACAAACTGAAGCTACTCTCCTCTATCTCACAAAGTGTAGGCTATTCATTTATCTTGTTAAATCTACAGGTTCGGTAAAACTACCAGCTGTCTGTCCTCCCTAACAGACATAAACACATAATTCATAATGCAAGCATATGTTCTTATCACTGAGGTGCGATTGGAGCTTTTACTTAAAAATGGAAAAAATCTTCTTCTGAGCTAGGAACCATACCCGTCAGAAGTGATGTGTTAAAGATATCTGTAACACAAGGTCCAATCATATCAAACTTTTTTAAACAGTGCTGTGGGAAGAACATCATTAGGACAGGACGGAACTTTCATATTGTCAAGCAGAGCAGTCACTTCATACAATGTCACAGGTGTGAATGTTGTCCACATATGAGGAGGAAAAATGTCACAGAGTTACACAAATTTGAAGGAGAAATGTTTGCCCTGACATCTCTGATCTTATCAACAAAGAGCAAACATTGCATCTGTAGTACTCTTTCTTGGCATGAAACCGTACTGCTGCTCACTGACTGTCACCTCTCCTCCTAACCTTAACCAGTGGTTAACACTGTTGCCTAACAGCTAGAAGGTTCCAGGTCCAAATCCGCAGGGTGACAGGGGTGGGAACCGGTCTGTGTGGAGTTTGCATGTTCTCCCTGTGCTGCATGTGTTTACTCCAGGTGGTCCGGTTTCCTCCCACAATCCAAAGACATGCATGTTAGGTTAACTGGTGATTCTAAATCCCTGTGCTGTTGCAATCCTGGAATTTCCCCATTGTGGGACTAATAAAGGCTTATCTTATCTTATCTTATCTTATCTTATCTTATCTTATCTTAAATTGTCCCTAGATACAGTATCTGTCTCCTATAGGCTGTTAGAATAGAGGGTTAGTACTAGTGAAGTGCTTTGAGTGGTCTTGAGACTAGAAGAGTGCTATGTAAGTACAGGTCCTTATCCCTAACCTCGTTTCAACAATTCTTTCTCGTATCTTCATAGTGTGGCTGATCAGCTTTGTGCCTCTGTAGTTACTACAGCTCTGAGCATCACCTTTGTTCTTGAAAATTGGTACCAAAACACTTCTTCTCCACTCCTCAAGCATCCTCTCACTCTCCAAGATTGTGTTAAACAATCTGGTTAAAAAGTCCACTGCCATCTCTCCTAAACATCTCCATACCCCCACTGGTATGTCATCTGGACCAACCACCTTTCCATTCTTCATCCTCTTCAAAGCTGCCCTCACTTTTGCCTTGCTAATCCTTGGAACTTCCTTGTTCGCCATCTTTCCTTCATCCATCCTCTTTGCTCTCTCATTTTCTTTATTCATCAGCTCCCCAAAGTACTTCTTCCACCTTCTCAACACACTCTAGTCATTTGTTAGTACGTTACCATTTCTGTCCTTAATCAGCCTAACCTGCTGCACATCCTTTCCAGCTCGATCTCTCTGTCTAGCTAATTGATACAAGTCCTTTTCTCCTTCCTTAGTGTCCAGCCTCTCATACAACTCACTATATGCCTTTTCCTTTGCCACCTAATAATTATGTTAAATTATATGTATGTGTGTGTCTGTGTGTCTGTGTGTGTGTGTGCATGTATGTATGTATGTATGTATATAGTATATAGTATGTATAGTGTGACATACAAAAAAATGAGAAATCAGGAAATCAGGTGTGTGTTTATATATATATATGTATAAACGTGCATGTGCGCACGTGCGCGCGCACACACACACACACACACACACACAGAGTGGTGTGAAAAAGTGTTTGCCCCCTTCCTGATTTCTCATTTTTTTGTATGTTTGTCACACTTGAATGTTTCAGATCATCAAACAAATTTAAATATTAGACAGATAGCACAAGTCAACACAAAATGCAGTTTTTAAATGAAGGTGTTTATTATTAAGGGAAAAAAATTTAAACCTACATGGCCCTGTGTGAAAAAGTGATTGTCCCCTAAACCTAATAATTGGTTGGGCCACCCTTAGCAGCAACAACCGCAATCAAGCGTTTGCGATTACTGGCAGTGAGTCTTTTACAGCACTGTGGAGGAGTTTTGGCCCACTCATCTTTGCAGAATTTATGTAATTCAATCACAGTGAATCAGAATCAGAATCAGAATCAGAATCAGATTTATTGCCATTGTTCATGTAGTACACAAACTAGGAATTTGTCTCGGTGCCATGCTGCAACATTAAAAACATGATGAGATAAAGAGATAAACTAAAAAACTAAAAGACTAAAAACATGCAATAAGTGTAGAATAATAAGTAATAATAATAATAATAATAATAATAATAATAATGAGTAATACTAGTCAAGGCAGTTTTAAATAAATTAGCAAGTAGCAGATAATATGGGGTACCACAGTGCAGTCGATAATGCAACAGAAAAACAGTGATGAATGGCATGAGTCTGGTTGAGCTGCTGTATATAGTGCACGAGAGTCAATAAGTCACTTAATGTTCAGCAGTCTGATGGCAGAGGGGAAAAAGCTGTTCATGTGCCGGGAGGTTTTAGTCTGAATGGACCGAAGTCTTCTACCTGAGGGGAGGGGGGCAAACAGTACGTGACCAGGGTGTGAAGGATCGGCTATGATCCGGCCTGCACGCCTCAGGGTCCTGGAGATGTACAGGTCCTGGAGAGATGGGAGCTTGCAGCCGATCACCTTCTCAGCAGTGCGCACGACGTGCTGCAGCCTTAGTCTGTCCCTGGCAGTGGCTCCTGCGTACCACACGGTTATGGAGGAGGTGAGGATGGACTCGATGATGGCCGTATAGAACTGCACTAACATCTTGGTGGGTAGCTTGAGCTTCCTCAGCTGCCGTAGAAAGAATATCCTCTGCTGGGCCTTTTTGATGAGGGAGCTGATGGTTGGCTCCCATTTGAGGTCCCGGGTGATGATGGTGCCCAAGAAGCGGAAGGAATCTGCAATGGTGATGGGAGAGCCTGTGATGGTGAGGGGGGGCAGGGGGGTTGTGACTTTCCTGAAGTCCACAATCATCTCCGCTGTCTTCAGAGCGTTCAGCTGCAGGTTGTTGTGGCTGCACCAGGACACCAGCTGGGCCACCTCTTTCCTGTAGACGGACTCGTCGCCGTTGGAGATGAGCCCGATGAGGGTGGTGTCATCCGCAAACTTGATCAGCTTAACAGACTGGTGGGAGGAGGTGCAGGAGTTGGTATAAAGGGAGAAGAGTAGGGGGGAAAGTACACAGCCCTGGGGTGATCCGATGCTGATGCTAACAGAGTCTGAGACAGACTTCCCCAGCCGCACATGCTGCCTCCGGTCTCCTGCCTCCTGCCTCCTGCCTCCACATTGGAGGGTTTTCAAGCATGAACCGCCTTTTAAAGGCCATGCCACAGCGTCTCAATCAGGTCAGGACTTTGACTAGGCCACTCCAAAGTCTTCATTTTGTTTTCCTTAAGCCTTTCAGAGATGGACTTGCTGGTGTGTTTTTGATCATTGTCCTGCTGCAGAACCCAAGTCTGCTTCAGCTTGAGGTCACAAACAGATGGCCGGACATTCTCCTTCAGGGTTTTTTGGTAGACAGCAGAATTCATGGTTCCATTTACCACAGCAAGTCTTCCAGGTCCTGAAGCAGCAAAACAGCCCCAGACCATCACACTACCACCACCATATTTTACTGTTGGTATGATGTTCCTTTTCTGAAATGCTGTGTTACTTTTATGCCAGATGTAAAGGGACACACACACACCTTCCAAAAAATTCAACTTTTGTCTCGTCAGTCCACAGAGTATTTTTCCAAAAGTCTTGTGGATCATCAAAATGTTTTCTGGCAAAACTGAGACGAGCCTTTATGTTCTTTTTACTAAGCTGTGGTTTTTGTCTTGGAACTTTGCCATGCAGGCCATTTTTACCCAGAGTCTTTTTTATGGTGGAGTCATGAACATTGACCTTAACCGAGGCAAGTGAGGCCTTCAGTTCTTTGGATGTTGTTTCTGGGGTCTTTTGTGACCTCTTGGATGAGTCGTTGCTGCGCTCTTGGGGTAATTTTAGTCGGCCGGCCACGCCTGCGAAGGTTCACCACTGTTCCATGTTTTCGCCATTTATGGATAATGGCTCTCACTGTGGTTTGCTGGAGTTCCAAAGCTTTAGAAATGGCTTTATAACCTCAGTAACTTTGTTTCTCATTTGTTCCTGAATTTCTTTGGATTGCAGCATGATGTCTAGCTTTTGAGGATCTTTTGGTCTACTTCACTTTTTCAGGTAGGTCCTATTTAAGTGATTTCTTGATTGAGAACAGGTGTGGCAGTAATCAAGCCTGGGTGTGGCTGGAGAAATTGAACTCAGCTTTCCAAAGATGTGATAAACCACAGTTAATTTATATGTTAACAGGGGGGGCAATCACCTTTTCACGCAGGGCCATGTAGGTTTGGATTTTTTTTTACCCTTAATAATAAACACCTTCATTTAAAAACTGCATTTTGTGTTTACTTGTGTTATCTTTGTCTAATATTTAAACTTGATTGATAATCTGAAACATTTAAGTGTGACAAACATACAAAAAAATGAGAAATCAGGAAGGGGGCAAACACTTTTTCACACCACTGTATAATGTTACACAATTTATATATAGATTTTATAAAATTTCAAGAGGTGAGTTGTGTGGGTGGCAAATTTTTACACTGACCCTCATGATTCTGCCAGGTAATGACAGTGTTTAGCTTGTTGCAGTTTTAAGGCCATTGAGCAAGAATTTAGGGATTATTTATAATTTTTAATTGATAATTAAACCTTGATTTTGAATTTTAAAAAATTAAAGGCTTTAATAATGTTGTAGTTGAGACTTCGTCAAGACAAGATTCAGACCAAAGTCTCCCAAGAACAAAAACAAGACTGTAAGAGGTCAAGACCAAGTCAAGAGCAAGACCTAAATACACAGCGGTCTTGGTCTCAACTTGGCCTTTTCTCTGACTTGGTTGTGACTTTGATTCAACACTTAAAAATCTTTGTCTTTGTCCACTCTGGTCTTGTCTTGCCTATGAGGGTGGTTCAACATAGATTCCCCCTGATTCACTTCTGGCTATGCCTCGGTGAAACGGAGGCACATGATAATCACTCAGCGCGTCTGTGGCCGTATCTGTCTGTTTTTCCACCTGTCTGTTTCAGCTCACCTGGTCAAAATTAAGTGCAACTAAAGGCTTGTATCATTGTATCGCCATATTTTCTTGACTTTGCCAGAATTCCGAGACAAGGCTTTGTTTTCAAAATAAACACAAATTTAACTCACCTTTATGTCAGTGGAACAGCATTGTAATAACTATGCCGGGCCATTAGAGGCGGCAGTACAAGTCCCAACATTCCTCGCCCACAAATGGTCTCAGTGAACTGCGCATGTGATCAGAAACTCCCGCCAGAGGGAAGTACTGAGCAATCCACCAATAATGGGTGAACAAATGTCGGTCTTTTTCCCCGTCTGTTTTCTTCCTCTTCCACTAAACAGCAAAAACTCCTGTTCGTTTTGATTGTCATTGTATTTACGTACCTCCATCACTTCCACCATTTAAAATGTCTGCCACAGTGCTCTTCTTTTGTGTTTGGATTGCAGCTGTTCAAATCAGCTTGGTGACTCTTGGCTGCTGCTGACAGCATGGGCAAGTGAACTGCAGATTATTTTCACTGCGCATGCGTATACTCCAAAACTACTGGATGGATTTGAATGAAATTTTTACCAGAGGTGGTCCTTGGGCTAGAGAAGAACCCATAACATTTTGGTGATGATCTGAGAACACATATTTCCACCAAGGCTCTGGCACCTACGTATCAGCACCTTGGTGCTTTCATTATTATAGGAGGCTGAAATGTCATATGTATAATAATCCATATCTTTATAGATCACAAAGTAATTTTTTAATTTTTTAATTTTTGTATTTTGTATACTTTATTAATCCCCAGAGGGAAATTCAGGGCATCCACCTGGATGGATGAGGCAGCCACGGTGCGGAGCCAGTCCCTTCACCATTCACACCTAGGGCCACTTTAGAGTCTCCATTTAACCTAACTTGCATGCTTTTTGCCCTGTGGGAGGAAACCGAAGTAAATCCATGCAGACACAGCAAGAACATACAAACTCCACACAGAAGGGTCACCAATGGTCAGGGGGGTGGGATCAAACCCACGGTGGTCAGGGGTGGAATCAATCCTGTGACCTTCTTACTGTGCTGCCACAGTGCTAACCACTTGACCACCGAGCTGCCCAATACTTTGGTGGCAGCTGTGGGAGTCGACCCCATGCCTCCGGAGAGACTGGAATGAGTCCAGTTTATCCACCACCTGTGACCATTCAGCCACAGTGGCGCTGCCAGCTCTGAACTCCTAAGAGTTTTTCTTTTACAGGTGCTAAGGTGGAGTAGGGTGTGATTATGGAGCAGTCACTCTTCACAGCTGAGCTAACCACCTACCAGCAATCAGCTCCACCCCTTAAATAGGAGCAACTCTCTGCAGACTGCAGGAGCTTGTCAGACTCGTTACTTGCTTTCCCAGTGTTTAGCCTCCAGCCTGATCACCTTCCTCTACTCGCGCTTTTGTAAGCAGCTCAACTACACTACCTTTACCCTCTTCTAATATTTCCCCAGGACCTTCTTGGCGGAGTGGACCCTTCTCTGGCAAAGCCGTGGATCCGGATCTCCACCGTCATGTTCCACCCCCTAAAGTAAGTCGATTTACCAACATGCACTTTTCCCTTGCCTTCATCTCTCCCCCCAAGCACATATCCTCACTCAGTGATCCCAACTCACCTTTGCTGAACTGCTTCCACCATGCTGAAGAGTCACCAGAGAAGCCTGCCACCGCTGGGTTATCTGGTCAAACCTGTAAGAGAGATAACATTACTCACAATTGCCAAATTCCACTGACAAAAACTTACCTCTTTTCTCCTCTCCCCTGTTAAAGGGATGCCAGACTCTCTACACACGCATCCAGCAATTACTCCATCCATCCATCTTCTTCTGCTTAATCCTTTTCGGGTCACAAGGGGCTGGAGCCTATCCCAGCATCTTTGAGCGAGAGGCAGGGTCCACCCTGGACAGATTGCCAGTCCATCGCAGGGCCAACACAGAGAGACAGACAACCATTCACTCTCACAGTCATACCTAAGGACAATTCAGAATCCCCAGTTTGATGCCAATTAACCTAACTTGCATGTTTTTGGCACGTGGGAGAAAACCGGAGAAATCCCGGAGTAAACCCACGCAGACACGGGGAGAACATGCAAACTCCACACAGATCACTGTTGGTCGGGGGCTGGGATCAAACCAAGGATCCCCCAGCCAAGGTTGAGTTGCTGTGCTGCCACAGTGCTAACCACTCCGCCACCGCACTGCCCCAGCAATTACTCAATAAACATTATTATTATTACACAGTTTTGTTGGTCTCTCTTGCTGTCTACTTTTGGGTCTGTTAACCACTTACCATGTCAGTATCTTGCATTTTATTTCCATGTCTAAATCCAGGTCCAAAAACCTTCTCTTTTTAAGTCTTTCTGTGGCTTCTGCCAGCTCCCTGTCTTTAAATTAATTGAATAGAGATGTCTTAAGATACCTCAAGCCTTCTGGAGTCCAGCAGCAGTCTCTTCATCTGCAGATATGCCTTCCCCTGCCATATTCCCATAGATAGAGTCCCCGTTGTGCTGTTTGCTCTCTACATGTCTGTTCTTTTCTTCATCTTCTCTATCCCCTCACCCCCAGCCAGTCACAGCAGATGACTGCCCCTCCCTGAGCCTGGTTCTGCTGGCGGTTTCTTCCTGTTAAAAGGGAGTTTTTCCTCTCCACTGTCGCCAAGCGCTTGCTCACAGGGGATCGCCTGCTTGCTGGGGTCTTTCTGCAATTGTGGGGGTTTCCCCTACAGTTGAAAGTGTTATGACATGACTGTTGTTGTGAAATGGTGCTATATAAATAAAGTTGAATTGAATATTCAATAGAACTTGTATTAACAGTTCAGAGAGGACATCCTGTGTCTATGATTTTAAGACAACTCACTGCATCATCATCATCATCTTGTGGCTCAAGAAGTTTAACTGTTACCAGACACTGCAGGTAAGCAAAAGTTAACATACAGTGGGAAAAAATAGTATTTGATCCCCTGCTAAATTTGTAAGTTTACCCCCTTACAAAGAAATGAACAGTCCATAATTTTTTTGGTAGGTTTATTTTAACAGAGGGAGACAGAAGATCAACAAAAAATCCAGAAAAACAAAATAGTAAATAAGGGTTATAAATTAATTTGCATTTGATCTAGGGAAATAAGTACTTAATCCCCAAGCAAAACATGACTTAGTACTTGATGGAGAAACCCTTGCTTGCATCACAGAGGTCAGATGTTTCTTGTAGTTGGTCACCAAGTTTGTACACATCTCAGGAGGGATTTTGGTCCATTCTCTTTACAGATACTCCCCAAATCCTGAAGGTTTTCAGGCTGTTGCTTGGCAACTCCAAGTTTCCCCTCCCTCCACAGATTTTCTATGGGATTAAGGTTCGGAGATTGGCTAGGCTACTCCAGGACCTTAATGTGCTTCTTCTTGAGCCACTCCTTTGTTGCCTTGGCTGTATGTTTTGGGTCATTGTCATACTGGAAGACCCATCCATGACTCATCATCAGTGTTCTGGCTGAGGCCAGAAGGTTCTCATTCAAGATTCTACGGTACGTGGCCCCGCTCATTGGCCCCTCAGTGTGGTAAAGTCTTCCTGTACCCTTAGCAGAGAAACATCCCCAAAGCAGGATGTTTCCACCTCCATGTTTGACAGTGGGGATGGTGTTCTTGGGGTCATATTAAGCATTTCTCTGCCTCCAAACACGGCGAGTTGAGTTGATGCCAAAGAACTCAATTTTGGTCTCATCTGACCACACCACATTCTCCCAAGCCTTCTCTGAATCATTCAGGTGTTCACTGACAAACTTCAGACGAACTTGTACATGTGCCTTCTTGAGCAGGGGGACCTTGTGAGCACTGCAGGATCTCAGTCCATTATGGCAAAGTGTGTTACCAATGGTTTTCTTGGTGGTCCCAGCTCCCTTGAAATCATTAACAAGCTCCTCCTGTGTAATTCTGGGCTGATCCTTCACCTTCCTCAGAATCGTCCTTACCCCACAAGGTGAAATCATCTTGCATGAACCTCCAGTGTAAGGGCGATTGACTGTTATCTAATATTTCTTCCACTTTTGAATGATCACACCAACAATGGTCTCTTTCTCACCTAGCTTCTTGCTGATGGTCTTGTAGCCCATTCCAGCCTTGTGCTGGTCTATAATCTTGTCTCTGACATCCTTTGATAGCTCTTTGGTCTTGCCCATAGTGCTGGAGAAGTTTGAATTAAAGAGGGTGATTCAGTGACAGGCATCTTTTATGCACACATAATGAATTAAGATTAGGAGTACATTCCTTAAGGGACATGACTAATTTATGTGCCCCATGCATACATAACCAGTCTGTGCGGGTCAGAATTCTTGCTGGTTAGTAGATTAAATACTTATTTCTCTCGCTCAAATGCAAAATAATTTATAACCCTTATTTAATATATTTTCTGGATTTTTGTTAATATTCTGTCTCCCTCTGTTAAAATAATCCTACCATAAAAATTATGGACTGTTCATTTCTTTGTAAGGGGTAAAACTAACAAATTCAGCAGGGGATCAAATACTTATTTTTCCCACTTATGCCACGTCCTTTTTTGGACACATGTTTATTCTTTATGAAGGACAGATAAAAATATTACAACTTTTAAAACTAAAAACGTTGGGGGAAGGTGTAAATAAATCTAAATCAAAATTTTTTGAGTAACATGCACTTCCACTGGTCATATTTAAAGTTGCTCTCTGGCAGCTCCAAAACCACCTCAAAATGTATACCAATGTATATTTCCCAAAATAGTATATTGTGGCTTTTTATACACAAAAAACCCTTTTTTGTGTATAAAAATGCCTGAAAATTGTTTGGAAAGAGTTTTTACATCTTCCACCTACTTAAATATACACAGATCTATGAATATTCTTATTAGCTCCACCCATTCTCCCACCCACCAGTAGCTGGAAGAAGACAAGGACATTGTACAAAACTCAGAGCAGGCAATCCAACTTGAGGAAGTAAAAGCCGTAACAAGGTTTCCCTAGGTGAACCTGTGGAAGGATCATTCTCGGTGGAGCGGAGAGTCACTGCCCGGCCCCACATGGAGGCTGGAGGGCTCCCCGCCGGTCTCTGGTTGACCACTCGCCATGGATCTCCCTGGCAAGCCGGCTGGTGGGCGCACTGGACCGCCAGCCCCCAGCGAGCAAATGGCTCGCTTTGCTAGTGAGCTGCTCCGAGGTGAACTGCTTGGACCGTTGGCCTCCAGCAAGCTCACTTCGCCTCCCGGCTTCTTCAGAGCAAGCTGGGGAGATCAGCAGTGAGTGGGCAACCAGAGACTGGTGGGGTGGCCCCCAGCCTCCACGCGGGGCCGGGGAGCAACTCTCCACTGAGAATGATCCTTCCGCAGGTTCACCTACGATGAAACTCGACAGCTCGCCCTGGCTGTTGCGCCACACACCCTAGGGCTGTCTCCCCTGTGCTGTGTGGAGAGTGTGGTGACGCCAGGCGGGCTACGGCCAGAGTATATGTAGTTGTATGTTCTCAATAAAAGTGTGAGTTCACTGCATGGCATAAGACAGACTCCAGACTCTGAATACCGACATAACACAGGCATGTGGGCTACCTTTACCCCTACCACCATTTCTGGAATGTCTGGGAGAGCCAGCGATCCTGTGGCTGGACTGGGTGGCCATGCTTGGGGGATATGTTGCTGAGCTGGGCCTGGGTAGACTCGGTGGGGACCGAGGACGAACGCTCCTGGTCTGCCGTTTCGGCGTAGAGGGTTGGAAAATTTTCCACATGTTGGGAGAGACAGAGGCTTATGCGAATGCTGTCAAGCAGCTGGCAGGAGATTTTACCAAACATACAAGCGACAAGAAGCTGTGGGTAGTGAAGCTGTTGGCGCCTTAAGGAGCTAAGCTAGTTAGCTCAGAGAAGCTAAGGGCTCAGTACGTCACAACGGCAAGGTTAGCCACAAAGCTAGGTGAGTGCCAAAACCAAGCTACAAGCTACCAGCTGGGTATCGAGGGGGGACTGAAGCCCCTGGTCACTGAGGACGGGAAGCCAGCCGAGGAGCTCAGTACAGTGTGTGACCGTAGCGCTGGTGGTGAAGACGATGCAGTGAGCCAAGACGGCATGGAGGGACAGCAGTGACCGGACTCAACTGAGTTTTCCCTGCAGCTGGAGTGGGGGCAGCATGAGGAAGGGGCACAAGCATGCTGAGAGCCCCGGGAAACAGCAGTGGCAGTTGGGTGCAGAGGCAGTGCAGCAGAGCGCTTTGGATGAAGGTGCTGGGCGTAGGGGTGAGACGCCTGGGTTGAAGAGTGATGCTGATGAGAGTGATGCTGAGAGCCCCGGGAGACAACAGCAACAGCTGGGTGCAGAAGCAGCGCAGCACCTTGGACAAGGGTGCTGGGTATAGCGGCAAGGTGCCTGGGTCAACGAGCGACACCACCGAGCGGGCTACGGTTTTCCCCGGAGCTCGGCCACAGGGGGCTGGAGTGTCTGGGGCTACAACGGCTGCAGCAGCTTTGAGGACGGTCGGGGGCGGGCCGACAGGCACGGAGGGACTGCGTGCCGGGCAGCAGCACTGCAGGTCGAGCGGGATCCCCCCTAAGAGTTACGGACCAGGTTCGGGTTCATGAGGAGGTGTCAGATGGCGGGTCCAGACGAGAGAAGCGGTCGAGGGTGAGGAGAAAAGATGTTTTCGCCAGTGGGGTCAGCTTCGGCCCAGGGGGCAGGCGGCTTCCAGGGGCGCGCATGCCGAGGGGCTGCCCTGGGCCACCGAGCCGGCTTTACCATTGGCTGCTTGTGGACAGGGGTGAAACATAAATTTTTCAATGTAAATATGTTTATATGGTGTTATAATAATAATGAATGTTCATATGTGCGTGTGTTTTAAAAATAGTGTTGGATGTGAGTGGGATGTACATATGGATGTGTTGCTGGGAATTAATTTTATGTGTTTTTATGTGTTAGGAAACATGGCAGTTATTTTTAATTTATAAATGGACTTTATTTTATTTAGTACAAGTCGCAGAATAATCCACTTTGCCGTGTGGGGTGGGACAGCAGTCCACCTGTTCCCCCTAGATTGTAGTTGTTTTTGGGTGAATGTGTTAGGCCATTACAGTTCATTGTTCCCTGTTATTTTCTTAGTGCATGATTCAGGTGCTAAATCGGGGTGGGTCTGAATTGTGTTGTTACATTCATAATTGGGCAATGACGAATGCACAACTAACTTAGTTAACGGAGCTTTATTAAAATACATGTCAAATACATACAGTGGAGCAAAAAAGTATTTAGTCAGCCACCAATTGTGCAAGTTCTCCCACTTAAAAGATGAGCGAGGTCTCCAATTTTCATCATAGGTATACCTCAACTATGAGAGACAAAATGAGAAAAAAAAAATCCAGAAAATCACATTGAAGGATTTTTAATGAATTAATTGGTAAATTCCTCAGTAAAATAAGTATTTGGTCACCTACAAACAAGCAAGATTTCTGGCTCTCACAGACCTGTAACTTCTTCTTTGAGAGGCTCCTCTGTCCTCCACTCACCTGTATTAATGGCACCTGTTTAAACTCATTATCAGTATAAAAGACACCTGTCCACAACCTCAAACAGTCAGACTCCAAAATCCACTATGGCCAAGACCAAAGAGCTGTCAAAGGACACCAGAAGCAAAATTGTAGACCTGCACCAGGCTGGGAAGACTGAATCTGCAATAGGTAAGCAGCTTGGTGTGAAGAAATCAACTGTGGGAGCAATTATTAGAAAATGGAAGACATACAAGACCACTGATAATCTCCCTCGATCTGGGGCTCCACGCAAGATCTCACCCCGTGGGGTCAAAATGATCACGAGAACGGTGAGCAAAAATCCCAGAACCACATGGGGGGACCTAGTGAATGACCTGCAGAGAGCTGGGACCAAAGTAACAAAGGCTACATCAGAAACACACTACGCCGCCAGGGACTCAAATCCTGCAGTGCCAGACGTGTCCCCCTGCTTAAGCCAGTACATGTCCAGGCCCGTCTGAAGTTTGCTAGAGAGCATTTGGATGATCCAAAAGAGGATTGGGAGAATGTCATATGGTCAGATGAAACCAAAATAGAACTTTTTGGTAAAAACTCAACTTGTCGTGTTTGGAGGAGAAAGAACACCATACCTACTGTGAAGCATGGGGGTGGAAACATCATACTTTGGGGCTGTTTTTCTGCAAAGGGACCAGGACGACTGATCCGTGTAAAGGAAAGAATGAATGGGGCCATGTATCGTGAGATTTTGAGTGAAAACCTCCTTCCACCAGCAAGGGCATTGAAGATGAAACGTGGCTGGGTCTTTCAGCATGACAATGATCCCAAACACACCGCCCGGGCAACGAAGGAGTGGCTTCGTAAGAAGCATTTCAAGGTCCTGGAGTGGCCTAGCCAGTCTCCAGATCTCAACCCCATAGAAAATCTTTGGAGGGAGTTGAAAGTCTGTGTTGCCCAGTGACAGCCCCAAAACATCACTGCTCTAGAGGAGATCTGCATGGAGGAATGGGCCAAAATACCAGCAACAGTGTGTGAAAACCTTGTGAAAACTTACAGAAAACGTTTGACCTCTGTCATTGCCAGCAAAGGGTATATAACAAAGTATTGAGATTAACTTTTGTTATTGACCAAATACTTATTTTACCAAGAAATTTACCAATTAATTCATTAAAAATCCTTCAATGTGATTTTCTGGATTTTTTTTTTCTTATTTTGTCTCTCATAGTTGAGGTATACCTGTGATGAAAATTGGAGACCTCTCTTATCTTTTAAGTGGGAGAACTTGCACAATTGGTGGCTGACTTAATACTTTTTTACCCCACCGTACATAGACTTACGGCACTTGCCTGCATGCCAGGTGGTTCCCATGATGAAAGAGGCAGCTCCTCTTCCACCCACCTCCTTTATACTAGGGGTGGCGTCACCACCGGAAACCGGTAGCTAACCACCCTAGCCTATCCCATGTCCAACCCGGCCGCCATCTTACTAATACAGCCTGTTTACATACACAACGCGTGTATGTGTTTTGGACTTTTGTAAGGGGGAGGGGAACGTTGTGTGGAGAGTGCGGTGTGTGTGTGGCCCGTGGGGCTTGCCGTACCCACCCTGTGTGGTGATGTTAGGCGGGCTACGGCCAGAGTATATATAGTTGTGTGTTCTCAATAGAGTGTGAGTTCGCTGCCTGGCATAAGACAGACTCCAGACTCTGATTACCGACATAACACCCTGGCACGCAGGGTAAAATGTAGGCTACAAACCCATATCCTCTCTCCGGTATTTCAGCAGGGACACTGAGGTTTTTCCAAATAAAATTAATCACTGTTGTCATATTTTCATGTCTGTTGGTAGTGTAGCTCATGTATTTTTACCTACATATGTATAAGCACTATGGGATGCTTGTGATTGCATGTGTGGATTGACCTCACGTCTTAGAGGGGACAATATGTCTGGACCGCCTGGGGATAACAACAAGAAGACGGAGGTACAGCGAGAAGGGCTGAAAGGAACACGTCCCTGAGCCCCCACAGGGATCAAATAACCACTCTCTTCCTCAGTCTGCAGATTCTTTGCAGGACGGCGCTGCAGGGACAGCGAGACCTGCTTACAGCAGATTTGGAAGACGTTTGAAGCCCAGACGGCGTACAGACTGAATTTTAATGTGATCATGTGGTATAGACTATGCTATGGATGTTATCACTGATTTTTGATATAATCATGTGGTATAGACTATGCTATTGAGGTTATCATGTTTTGTTAACTCTGATATATTGTCCATTCTTCGACGTTTGGGGGGGGGGGGGGGTTATGTAGCTCATGTATTTTTACCTACATATGTATAAGCACTATGGGATGCTTGTGATTGCATGTGTGGATTGACCTCACGTCTTAGAGGGGACAATATGTCTGGACCGCCTGGGGATAACAACAAGAAGACGGAGGTACGGCGAGAAGGGCTGAAAGGACCTCCTGACCTCCTGGAGCCCAGGCGGAGGACTGAAGGGCGCGGGGGGAGAGTTATTGTCAATAGGGGGTTTTGACGGTGATATGTGATTCTTCCTTTGGCCTTGGCTGTATAAAAGAGAAGGTTTTGACTCAGCTCTCTCTCTTGTGTTCTTGAGAGATAGCTGGGGATGTGAACACGACATTAAAACCTGAACTGAGAAATGATTCAGTCTTGTTATTTCACGCTCCCCACAGGTAGGACATATAATTTAAAAGAGTAGGATTTCTTGCTCAGTCAGCCAAAAACTGAACACATATAATCTGCCATCTTTCCCAACTTGTAAAAGCTCCTGCTGCTCCTCGGCTCCTTCCTCTTCCCCCAAGGCAGTGAACTCAGGTCTGTAGCCATGCCCAGTGCTTAGTCTGATTGGTTATAACATTAACCAATCAGGCTAGGCAGGAATGCTTGTAGCTAGAAATGTTCTGTCCAAATTCACACTTTTATTCATTTTATTTTATTTAATGTTCATCATCAGCTCAGCACAAACAATCACAGGAAACACTACTGACTTGACAGTTGTCCAGAAGACAGTCATGGACACACTTCACAAGGACAGTAAACCACAGGTCTTTGCTATGAAGGCTGGCTGTATCAGTGCATCTTAAAGGTGCACTCCGGCAGCCCTAAAACCACCTCAAAAACAAATGTCTATTCCCAAAATAGTATATTGTGGCATTTTATTCACAAAACCTTTAATTGCCTTAGAATTGCTTGGAAAGAGCTTTTACATCTTCCACCTACTTAAGTATGTGTGGATCTATGAATTTTTTAATTAGCTCCACCCATACTCCCATTCACCAGTAGCGGACGCTGCAAAGCCAACCCTCCAGTGCCCTCTGACCTGAGAACACCAAAGATTGCCTCGCTAAACAATGGCTAGTCAAAACATCGGAGTGATTCAGCCATACATATTTGAACCTGAGAGCGACTCACAAGAAGAACAGGAAGAAGAGGACATTGTGCAAGGCTCCGAGAAAGTGATCCAACTTGACTATCTAGAGGAAGTAAAACTTGTAACAAGGTTTCCATGGGTGAACTTGCGGAAGGATCATTCTCGGTGGAGTGGAGTGTTGCTTCCCAGCCCCACATGGAGGCTGGAGGGCTCCTTGCTGGTCTCTGGTTGCCCACTTGCTGAGGGTCTCCCCGGCTCGCTGTCCCAGTCTCTCCTGTGTGGGAGTGAAGGAAGCAACCGGTATTGTGCCGAGAAATGCATGTCTGCTGTAGAAAGCATTCCCCTTCTCTCCCCCTCTTTTTTTAACTTCTAAAACCGTATAAAGGGTTACAACACTGGCTGCAGTGTTATATTTCTCTTTTTTGTGTGTTTTTACAGCTCCGCTCATCAGATCCGCGTTCCGGTGAAAGGGGATGCTTTCTGTGGTAGACATGCATTTTTTTTGAAACAACACCAGCGTCCCCTCTGACTGGCTTGGTGTCCGAGTCTCTCCCGCATAGGAGTGAAGGAGGCAAGCTGGCAGGTGCAGCAGCCCGTCAAAGCGAGCTGGCTCTCGATGGTCCCACTTGGGGACTGATGGGTGCCTGCCGGGCAGCTTGCTGGGGGCCGATGGTCTGCTGTGCCCGCTCACTGCTGTGGAACCACAACCTCAGCATGCGCCTCAGCTACCACTAGCTTTCCTGAATCCTGCTTGCTCCTCCCTCTTCCACCAAGGGAGTGAACTCAGGCCTGTACCCATGCCCAGTGCTTAGCCTGATTGGTTAATGTTATAACCAATTAGTGTATGCATGAATGTTTACAAAGCTAGAAACACTCTGTCAAAAGTTTCCTTTTTTGGGGGGGTGGGGGGGCAGAGCTTAACTGAACAGTCACAGCTGAAAAACACAGACTTAGGACTTGGGACTGATTTTGCTCTTGATATGTTTTGTAAGTCACAAAAAAATATGTTACAGACATGTTAACAACAGAAAAAACTTGATTTTTGGCAGTCACTTTAATGCTGAAAATAGTGTGGTAGAAAAAGGTGCATGAGCAGCATAAATTGCCATCTTTACTGATGCTCAGCTATTAATATGTAATGAATTATAATAAACAACCACTTAATAATATTTTAAGTTGTTAAGAAAAGTAAAGTAAGCTTCACAAAATGTGGACTGAATCTGTGTTGATGCATCAAGAGCTACCAAGCACAGATATCTTCAGGGAAGGGGCAACGGCTGTCATGTTCCTAATAATAAACCAACTCCTGAAGAGACGACATCAGAAGCATTGTAACTTACTCAAGAGAAGAGGAACTGGATTGTTGCTCAGTGGTCCAAAGTCCTATCTTCTGATAAATATATTCTCATATATTTATTCCATTCAGCTACAATGCTCTGCACTGTGTGTATATATATATATATATATATTTATAGTAATTTGTACATATGTATATTAGCTGCTCTTGCTTGCTTGCTTTTTTTCTTGCCTTCTGATTGTTGCTCTGAGTGTTGCTATCCCTGTGCTGTTGCAATCCTGGAATTTCCCCGTTGTGGGACTAATAAAGGCTTATCTTATCTTATCTTATCTTATCTTAAAAGAATATTTTACTTTTCATTTGCAAATCGCTTCCTAGAATTTGGAGGAAGAGTGGTGAAGCACAGAATCCAAGGTGTTTAAAGTGCAGTGTGAAGTGTCCACAGTCTGTGATTATTTGGGGTGACATGTCTGTTATGTATGAAATCAGACAGGAGTCGTCTTGTGCTGAAGAGTGAACTGAACTTTATTGAGAACACAGAACTATATAGCAGCCGCAGCCCACCTGACATCACTTCCACAAGGTCAATCCCACACACAACATGCTCCCCCCCTTTTAGAAAAGTCCAGAACACACACACACACACACACACACACACACACACACACACAATTGTAAACCTCCCCAAATTTGGGACCCGAATCACGCGCTAAAATGATGCCTCGCCGAACCATCCGACAGTCTAAAATAGGCTGCACCTCGTTTAGCCACGATGTGCATTCGCCCCTGGTGATCCTCAGGCTGTCATTTGGTTCTTATTCGCCCTGGTTGTCCCTCCTCATGAACCCAAACCCAGTCCGCAACTCTCAGGGAGGCTTTGCTCAGCTTACAGTGTTGCTGCTTGGCACGCAGTTTCTCCGTGCCTGACGGTCCGGCCCCGACCGCTTTTAAAGCCGCTGCAGCTGTCGCTATTGTGTTCACCCTTGTAGCCGCAGATCCTCTGGCCCCCTGCAGCCGAGCTCCAGGGAAAACTGAAGCTCGCTTGTTGGCATCACACGTTGACACAGGCGCCTTGGCGTCACGCTCAGTACCCTCATCCAGGGCATCTCGAGCTCCAGCACTGTGTTATAATAAATAAACAGTGAAGATTAGTTAGTTAGATATTACACACACACACAAGCTGCACACACACATACACACAAACTGCACACACACATACATACAAGCTGCACACACACATGTACACATGCTGCACATATACACATGCACACAAGTTGCACACATACACACACACACACAAGCTGCACACATGCTCTAGTCTCTGTTTTCTGCTTCCATATAGGGGCATGGGTTGCGTATGTGGAGGCCATAAAACCATAAAAGAGAGGAGACATCTGCTGAGAGGAGCCATTAAAGCCATAAAAGCAAGGAGACATCTGGAGCCATTGGAACGCTGAGAGGAAGGATGTGGGAGCTATTTGGAAGCTGAGAAGACCAGTTTGGAACCAGTTTGGACAATGGACATGTATTGTAGGCGAGATACTACATCCATCAACTCAGAAGCTATACAGTATGTGTGTGTGTGTGTGTGTGTGGGGGGGGGTTCCTTTGTTCTCGGTCTTTACCAGGCTGAGCTGCTAAGACCCATGGCTGTGTGTGACTACCTGCGTGATTCAATAAAAAATAAGCTGAGAAATAGTATTTCTTCTATGATTATTGGTTGGTTAACTGAAAAGATTCTGCTAACTGTCCAAAATTAATTTTTACAGTTTTGTGGTGGAGGATGCGGGCAGTTAGCTAACTACTTTGACGACAGACATCACATTGGGACACAAAGCCTTTGTCTGAGTGTTGTGGACAAACCAGGGCCCATTGATCAGAATCTGAGAACCTGTTCCAAAACTCTCCGTAGGATTGTCTGCGACATTCAGTCAAAGTAAGCCTTTTGTCCTGCTTTTTAAATTCTACTGGAAAAACTTAATATAAAGATAGTGTTATATTAAGAACATGCAGAAAGTCTCATAAGCATGAATGGAGGCATTTACATGTTAGGGACAGATTAATGAGCCACTTTTTAAAGATACATAGGGAGTTTTAATGTAAAATAAAACTTTCATATGCTACTAATGATACATAGGAAGCCTTTATGAAAATAGGACTCTCTGTCATGAACAGGGATGATGTTCAGCCCCATTCTTTGACTTGTGGCTACAGTTCTCATTGTCTGGTATTGTTCTAGCTGGCAGATCTTTGGACCCCCTGTCTTGGGCTCTCTGCCAGTCTGCAGTCATGCCTCTCCCTCTTCTGGCATCCACCTGTGCCTATCATCATTATTATTATCATTTATTCCTTCCCCTGTTTTCTCACATTCTTATTTACATGCATACATGCTCTCATGCATGCACGCACACACACACACACACACACACACACATATTTGCCCTGACACACATGCATGCATTCATGCATGCACACACACACACAATCATCCTGGCACACACTCATCCAGTAATCATTCTTTCCATGTTTCAGCTGCTGACTCAAAGTATTTATGGGTGACGGTGTGAAACAACCGGTGTGGTGGCATTAGTCTACATTTGATGCCTGAGCTCACTTGTTGCTGGGTCCCTCTCCTTTTGGACTACTCTGTGTGTTGTTGTTCCAGATCCAGCTGCGCTCCAACGCCTGATGTACTGTAAGTCTTCCTCTTATTGTTCATTACAGCCCTTCCTTTCTGCTCCAGTCCCGTCTGGAGTATGTGGGGTTTGCTGTCCTCCAGCCAGCGGAGTTTGTAGCAGGTGCATCATATCATTCATTTCCCGAACTGTATGCTTTGGACATTTTGTGTATGTATGTATAAACACGTTCACTTCACCTGCATTTGGGCTAAATCGCTTTCACCTGTGCGCTGCGGCACACGTATTTGACATTTTATGTTACCAAAGATGCATAGGGAGTTTTGTTGTAAAATAGGACTTTCATATGTTAACTGCCAGTTTGTTAAAATTAATTGGACTAATCTCCATAATCAGCAATCACTTGTTCTGATTCTGGACACAGGTCAGGGAAAATAGCCTCTGTATGGAGTTAAGCTAGACATAAAGCGGCAGAGGAGGACATACAAATACACAACAAACTCTGCAGATATTGTCCATATTGTGCATACTGATATTGTGTTGATTTTGTAAATCTTGTGGGGAAATCTTGGTGGTTATATCCTAATTTAAGACACGAAGAGTGGTGTAGGGTGAAAAGGGCTAGCCCTGATCCTGAATTCCAATTTCTGGCTGTCTGGAATAAGAGGAAATGCATTTTGTGGGTTTGGAAAGAAAGACGAAAGCCCAGGGACTGTATCTGTAAATATCAACCCCCCCCCCCCCCCATAGTATAAATAGGCAATTTAACTAAAACAGCGACATGAAAACCACTTTACACTGTGCAGGAAACGGAGGCGAGTCTGTATCTCTGATCACGAAGGGGAGGGGGTAATTCACCTGCTCGCCTGAGTTGAACTGGGAAATTGTGTTTAAAGCATGATAAAAGAGAGGAAATTGTTTGAGGTAACAGCATTGAATTGTACACAAAGTTAAAGTTGTAAGATTATTCTTGTATGAAAAAAACTGAATTTAAGGGGGATAACTCTCCAGTTTCTTTGAAAAAACAAGGCGTGGTTTGTGGTCAACAGGCTTCGCGCCCATGTTGCACGTTCACATTTGCGTGTGACTGAAACGGCCATGTAATATTCCCTTTGCATGAGAACTGTGCATGTGCAGATTAAGCAGTGCAAACGTCATTTTGAAAATCACAAAGGTGAATCGTCCTGGGTGCCATCTTGGAGCTGAGGCAGCTAGACCGCCTCCAAGCGATGTCACTGTGTCTCCTCCTCCTTGAGTGTAGAAGGAACTGCAACTATAACAATTCCATTCTTTCATAAATTTACCTCCAAATTAAACAAAGTGCAAATCTATTAAGCCAATTTATAACCAAATCGAACTTCCAAGTTAACTTCAAAGGAAATTTTTTCAACAATTTTGGGGACCTTCGTATCTCTCTTGCTGAAAGGGAGCCGCCACTCTAAGTCCGTGCACGACAAAAAGAATGACCTCACCCACTTGCTCAACAGCAGGTTTGGAGCAGTCAGACAACAGAGAGGCTACCCCAATCAGTAGGAGTGTGAAGAGGTTCAATTTTAATCTGGGCAGAGGAAAGAATAAGTAGATGTATTCCTAATTTTAAAAGGGAATATGTTTCTGTGAAAATCCTAGGTGGAGAATATATAAAAATAGGGGTAATTCAAACAGCACTGAAGAAAAAGGAAAAAATAAGAAGAGAAATAAATGTTGTGGAGATTGTTATTGTTGTGTGTTGTGTGGAGGACAAGGCTTATGGTGGAGTTTGTATGCTGAGAGTGGACAGTAAGTTTATGAACTGGAGGGAAAAGGGAAGTGCAAGATGGAGAAGGAAGTTTGTTTTTAGAAGAAAATTGAAGGTTGATGAATGTGGAAGTTTGGTCCAGGGTATAAGGGGGGGGGGGGAGAAGTATGGATTGACCAAGTCGCAGAAGTGGTTGAAAGAAGGGAAGAAAAAATGTAAGACTGACATTGACACTACAACGGTGAGATGAAAAAATAATAAGCATGAAAGAAAAAAAGAATTGAGGAAAAAAAGACGCTATATAATGTTGGTCTGTTTCTCTATTAATCCGAGACGATGACGATGGTGGCTGTGGTTCTGGGCCAGATCTGCCTCCCTACCCCAGCGACCGTGTAAGTTCCTCTTCAGACCTACTTGAATTGGCTGCGGCCACCCCCTCCGCGCCATCGCCTAACAACCCCCTCCTCCCTCTGTGGCTACAGTAAAGAAAGGATTAAAGTAAAAGGAAGGGACATCAAATGAAGGGACAAACAGATGATCAAAATGACCGCACGTAAGTAAAATACATTATATTGTTGTTTTTCCATTTCCCAATTGGGAGGTCTTAAATTTTGCCAGTAAGCCGTGTTAGTACTAACCAGCCACTCCAGATTCAACAAACTGCTCATATGTTCTCCAAGCGTGTGTAAACAGCATTCGTGAATCATCTGTAGTCAGCGCGTGTTCATGAGACTTGAAGATTGCATAACTGATGCCTAAAACTACCACTAAAGCCATGTTTCACAGGAACTGACCAGCAGTTTCATTCACTAAAAGTCTAAGAGAGTGAAAGAGAAGAGGGGGGAAAAAAACTGCGAACCTGGAATTCTCCTGTGTGTGAGAGGAGAAAATAAGATTAGTTGTGGTAGGAGGATTTTCTTCTGCAGCAACCAACGTGAAGACACAGCATAAGCCTGAATGTAATGCTGTGTTGTAAAAAACATTTTTACTGTTTTGGAATGGCATTATTTTAAACAACTATGGCATAAAATACACCTAAAATTGGATTTTAGATGGGGGCCGTGATCTGCTTACAAAACCATACATATTCATGTTGCTCTGTGCTGAGAGTCTCCCACTTTGCAGAGCATTATGACACATTTCAACAATTTGAGTTTAAAATGTATGTGTAAAAAGCAATAAAAATTACTGTAGCTAAATTTCACAGTATAGTGTGGAAACAAAGGCTACTTTTTCACTTATTCCTTTTCCCCCTCTGCACCCTAACCTAGAAGCAAAGTGCACACTTCATGTCAAAGCAGTAAAAATCAGAATTATATCCATCCGATCCTATGCAAGTTGATCAATTAGCGATCATTCAAACATTACTGTCATGTTGAACAAGACATTTCACACTGCACTGTCCTACAGAATAATGGAGCAGTGTGCTCTTACGTTAATGGGAAACAACTTTTAAAATCTTTTTGCATCTGATATGATTTGGAAGTAGATGAAATGATAATGTTTTAATCATCCTTAATTATTTTTAATTATAACCTGAATCAAAGTATGAAATTTAGTTTATAGGAATTAAACTCTTAGACTTGATTCAGACATAAAGTATAGTCATTTAGTGAAAACTAAGGCTAGAATAACAGCAAACTATTTACACAAAATTCTTGGCTGGACTGGATCACTTGTAAATTTTGCTCAACATCATACTAAATTTCAAGATATTAACAGATTGGGGTACTGTGTCTGAAGATTGGGAATCTAGGTATGAAAGGAAAATAAAAATTTAAAGAAAAACCTGCACCTATTTATGTGTTTGCTGACCCATGGGGGGCTGGGGCTCCCCATGAATCTGCCTTTTATCAAAGGAGCCAAGGAGGAGAAGGAGGAGGGGGAGGAGGACAGCAGTGGAGGAGGAGGGCCCTTGGCCAAGGAGGGAACGCACCCCCACAGTGGAAACTGAGTAATGGGAAGACTGGCCGCTGGGAGGGGGAGGAGCCCATGAACCACATCCACTACAACAAAACTGGACTGCATGATTAAGACTCAAACAGATAAGTGGACTCACTTCTACACATATACAGGAAATTGACATAGCAGACATTTTCCATTTACCTGACTTTGACAACATTGTTGAAGGATGGTGCATTTTGTCAGAGGCTATGCACATGTTGAGGAAGTAAATGTAGTTTATAAGACTTCCAAACTAAAATACTGATACTCACTTGACCTGTTCATGGCCGGACCAAGTTCAGTGATATCAGACCTGTGTAAATGAGCTTCACAGCGTTTTACATCCACAGTTCCTACTGATTGGAATTCTCCAGATAAATATCATTGTACAATGCATTACAGGCAATTGAGTGGACCTAATCCAAATTATGAACAAGTATTTTTTGCAAATCCATCCTTCAAATTAGTCATAAAAACCTTGTACTGGTCACCAAAGGGATGTGTGGGGGCATCCGTTGTCCAATCTGATGAGGGTAAGAGACATTTTAAACAATAGGGGTTCCACACATCTCACTAGTCAAACCCAAACACATAGATTGGAAAAATGTTGGACATTTTGTCACCTCTAATGAGGAATATAGCCATCCAAGGGAAGCCAACATCTGACCTTATGATAGAATATTCTCCTAAATTTGAAACATATGCATTGTCACTTAACTAGGTAACCACAGCACAAAAGGCTGTGCACATTGACATCCAGAAATCTCCTACATGACCAATCTTAAAATTATCAAAAGAGGATGGGCAAATTTGAAGTTCAAATTCTAAATTAATTATAGTAAAAAGGAAAAAAAAAACAAGATTTTGGTCTAATAAAAGGGGGCAAAATTTGTCACTATAACATCTATAGACCATATAAAAAACAATATCCTCTCCGTCTAGAACCTCAAAAGGTGTTAAACTGGTCATAAAAGAGCTAAAAACAGCAGATGTCATAGTGTCATGCTCAGCCTCCCCATTCCTCTGGGAAAAAGTGCCGCCATCCTGATGATGCTGGACCTGCAGGAATTAACAGAGCTATAATTCTTTGTGCTCATTGTGTACCAGGATCACACACATTGTTGAATGAACTAGAACCCCAAATGCAATTTTTCACAATGATAGTCATTAGCAATGCATGTTTAGCATACCAGTTCCTGGCAGTGGAAGGTGAAGGACAGAGCTGGGTGGAGGAATTTGATCAGACCTAAATGAAACAGTCATTGTTGCCCATTGACAGACTGCTATGGCGTGGTGTGTGGTGTGGTGTGTACACCCAGATCAATTCTGGTTTGCATTCACATCTGAGAACAAAAAGGTACACATTCACCAGACTACCACAGGGTTACTGTGAGTCTCCTACAATTTTTTCTCAGGCAATGTCAGCAAATCTGGCACATTTAATATCTCCTAATAGGAGCTAATTGCTCCTCTAGCACATATTGCTGGCATCTCTTGATGAAGAAATATGCAAACAAAACATATCTCCGTAGGCTGGAGTCTATAAGTGGTTAAATAAAGGTGCTGTTTTTAATCAAGGTTCCCAGATTTATACCTGACCAAAGAGTAAACCTATCCTCCCATAAAAATTATTTCACTATGCTGCTACTTGAACACATGGACTTTGTCATGTGTCCAAGGGAGGGATGGTGATATTGGTTATTAGTTATCACAGCCTAGGGGTTTGGAAATTTTGCCACAAAATTTTGCCAATAATGTCTTATTTGTGCACAAAATAATGCCCAGGGCAATGTCAAGACCAAAGAAGGGTAGTTTTCCATCATCAGCATACTCATTTCAGAACATTTGCATGGACTTCCTTGAACTAAACAAGCATGAAGGGAAGAGATATTGTTTAGTTTTCCTTGCAAAAGTCTAGATGCAATTACAGTAGCTGCAAAACTACTAACAGACATTATTCCAAGGTATGGGAACTGAGAGGAAATTTATTTAGATAATGGTACTCATTTTCAGAATGAGCACAGCCAGAATATTTCACATTTAGGGAAAGTGTTGAATAGTGATTTGAAACACCATGCAGCATATCACCCAGTCTGCAGGATTTATGTAACGACATAACCAGACCATTAAAGAAAGATTAAGAAAACAATGGCAGAAACAGGACAGAATTGGATTTATTGTTTACCACTGATATTATTTTATATAAGAATAATGCCTACAAAAGAAGGTTTGTCTCCATTTGACGTTTGCATGAAAAGCCTTATTTAGTAGACCCTCTTAGACCATTCATCCCAGAAGATGAAAAGATTTGTTTAGCAGATTACATGTTAAAAATGTTGACTCAAAAAGATTCTGTTCATGCTATTCCTCCCTAGGAAGGAACACATAGGAGGAATCCTCACAATGAAATCAGGAGACCAAGTCCTTACAAAGACTGTTAAAAAGAAGACCTGGTTAGTGGCAGGAGCCACATAAGGTAATATTGTCAATTCCAACAGCTGTAAAAGTACAGGGCAGAGACTCTTGGATACACTTTACATGCTGTAGATTATTATCAAAATAACCCTTAGAAGGTATGGGGGAAAGCCATAGAGAGTGTTGCTGTTGTGGAGGAAGTCTTCGGCTGCAAAGGGAGTCAGGTATTTTAGTTGACCTGATGGTCTGAAACCTTAATGAAGAATTATCTGAAACCTTAGTGTAGCATCATCTCACTTTGGCTCAGCAACAATTATTCTTCTGCTTAAAGACAGTTTTGTTTCATCCAGGAATAACGCAAAGAAATGGATTTTCTCCCCCCCCCCAGGCCACAGCTGAAATCCCCTTCTTTTGTTAAAACCAGCCTAAGGAATTTCCCCAATGTCCGGCTTCACTTTTATTGCCCCCATAAAACCTACACAGATCCACGACTCAGCTAATTTCCTTAAACTGTGGACATGCTGGATTTAAACGGTGAATTTTAAAGTACATTATTACAAACTCAATTCTAAACCTTCATTCTTTTCAGAACTATGAAAATGCAGATGGACTCTGATGTTTTTGATGTGGAAAATATGTGTGAAATGCATTAATCTGTGATTTTATATATATGCATGATAATGTTTATATGAATGTTTATTCCTGCATGTTGATTTAGAAGCACTGCTTATAATTTATACTAATCACTAAAGTTATCTTAGTTTAATACATAAAGGGAAATATTAACTTCCAGTATGTATCAGTTTTGCCTCAATATCACATGTGACTCCAACAGCCAATCTCTGCATGACAACTCTACATTCCAAAGGACTCTGAACAATAGACTGTTTGTTCATTGGACTAAAAGTTCATCGAGCCCGCCCACGAAGGACGCTCATTGGCTGAGACTCCGGTCAGGCCGGGAGCCCGCGAAACTCAACAGAGCTTATAAAAGCAGAGAGACCCCTGCCCCCAGTCTCTTTCTGCTCCGGACTTCTTTTCGCCTGCTCTTTTCGCCTCTCTCTTTTCGGCTGCTCTCGTTGTCTACACACAGCAAGGAAGAACAAAGGACTGTCTTACCACATGTCGCTTTTCTGAACACAGAGCAGATAACTCGTAATTTATTTATGTAACTTTGTATTTTCTTTTCCTCTTAAATACCTAGGAATTCCTATTTCTTTGAGCTCAATTCTTAATCGGAGTCAAACTCCCAATTTTTATTCATCACTTTTTCTTTGTTAAACTTTCTGTAAAACCACCGTTTGTTTTGTTTATATGTAAACTTTAATCTTGACTTTATTTTTATAATATTTTTCTTGACCAAGCACCCACCAGAAGCTACTATTTTTATCTAAAGTCCGAAGCTTTTTTAATTTGAGATCGGATTAGATATCTTTTAATTATTATCGAAGACCTCTTGAAGACGCAGCTCCCACGTCACGTGCAGCTGAGGAATCAAGGCTGTTCACCACATCGCTCTGAAGAAACGTCACCATCTGGCTCCGAGCTCAGTTACAACTCTGGGTCATACAGCCCAGAATCCAGCCTCCTTCGACCGCTTGAATCTAAAGGTCGAACTGTGGACCCTGAAATATCTGCGGGCAGATATTTCCCCTAACATCCACGAAATCTTGGGCTGAGGACGACGACAGACATCGACCGAGGAGCACGTGAGCTGCAAAAACTTTAATTCCACTGCTGAATTAACGTCTGAGGTTCGGTAATAATTTGTATATCTAATCAGATGCAAATTAAGAAGCCCTTAACATAACTCTTCTTTTCATTAAAATTCCGTTTTTATTTTCTTAAGATCAATCAAGGACTTTTCCATATAAGTAATAAACTTTCTCCATAAATTTGCGTTGTTTTTAATAATCTGTTAACTCAAACTGATAGAAATTCATCTCTCAGTTTAACCCTGGTTCCGAAAATATTGACATTGTTAATCTATCATTTACAAGATTGATTTTATGATTAAGGAAATTACAATGTCTGTTAATCATTTCATTTAATAAATATTTAAAATTGAGAGAAGTTGTTGGGAATTTATTTCATTCCGAGTCTGTTTCAAGCCCAGGTATCGAATTCACGGAAAATTTTTGAGACTGATTATTGATTAATTTATTGAGTGATCAAACAGGTATAAAGTGAAATTAAAGATCAAATTGCTTCTTAAAGATAGAAGCTGGTGTTATTAACTTTTCTGATGTGTATGAAATGAGATTTGAGCTCAGATTCCAATACATCAATATAAATTAAATAATTCATACCTGATCATATTTATTATTTATTAATATTCCCATTTTACATTACATTAGTGAAGAATTAAGAGTCCACAGCAGGTAGAGTACACTCAAAATGGCTGACGATGAAAGACCCCTCAGAGAATACTGACGTAGATTCCAGTTTTTACGAATGGCTCACATGTGTGTTCCTCGTGCTTGTCCTTGTCGTAGTCCTCCTGATATGGTTATTGTGCAGCTCAGTAGCTATTTTAAAGGTAACTGACAGATTAATAAACATCAACATTAAAGGCCAAATGTCACGTAACAGGGTACTTTAAATATCTTGAAACTAGATATAAAAGGGAACCAATCCGTTCGGGTCTTGGTGCATATGCTTCAGTAACAACGGAATATTCGTTAATTTAAAACTGCCGCGCTTGGCCTGACACGGCCCCTGGAATCGCCTGGGGAAGAAGGCGGAAGTGACGAAATCGATTGTACCCTAGTTTGATGCTTGGGGTATTTCAATTGATTGTTTATATGGAGACTGGAAGGTTGAAGTGAGCAACAAGAAAGAAAAAATTGGATATTTCACCCATACCTTAAAACGGGACTATCAGGGACAGCTGGGTAATAAGGGACACTTCTCTGGGAAATGTTTTCATACCTGTCAAGTGAGACGTTTTCGCCATACTTCAACACCGTAAAAAGCGGCTATAAGGAACGGCGGAGCAACAAGGCACACCTCTCTGGGATCTCTGTCTGTTCTGCAACCGCTGCACAGCTCAACGTGTTAAACCATTGTCCTAATGACTTCTCATTGTAGTGAGAACAGCTCAAGCTGAGCGATCAGCCCGCCCAGACAATCAAACTAATGAGTGACTCCACACTTCTCATGGTAGTGCGAATAGCTGACGCTGAGCGATCTGCCAGCACCAGCTGTGGCTGATCACACACACGAGTGCTCCGCAAAACACTCAATTTTATTTCCAGTATATTTTTCCTTTTGGACGTACAGAAATGGCAATACGCCCGTTTTTGCTAAAATTGCATTTTCCCCGTATTTTCCTTAAAATATTTGACAATAACAACACGAACTACATTTAAAACATTTCCCAGAAAAGTGTCCACCACCACTCCGTCCACCAAAATACGGCGAAAACGTCTCCCTTGACAGGTATGCGCCTCCATTTTCATATTGATCTGGTCAATTTCTTGACAGCAGCGGCTCTCCTCCACTGTAATAATAATGGCTTCCGAAAAATCAATATTTATGGGGCACCCTCGACAGACCCCCTTCGGCTTCACAATTCTGGAGGCGATTAATGTCCAGTTCAATGACATTTTCCACTGGTTCTGCTCTCTGGTCATCGTTGGAACTGTTGTCATCAGACAAAGCATCTGATTCCGTCTCGGACGGCTCGAACCGGTAAGGTTCTATGCCTCTGTCACTGTCTGAACCACTGACAAAAAAAAAAGACAAAAAAAAAAGACAAAACTAAACTAATTTGTTCACAATCGCTGTCACTTTCCGTCATGATTGTCCAATGTTGATAAGTGTGAATGTGAATAGGCAGGGCAGCCAGGGTACAACTGGTGATGTCAAAAACATGGGCGTGGTCTGGACTGGCTGTCACAAGCCAGCAAGCAAGGTGGGGCCTTCACCTGGTGTATTTTGTGCAATTATGTAAATACAGGTGGGTGATATGGTCTCCGGTATGAATATTTGGTTTAAGCTATGTGTATTTTATCTAAATTCGTTGTCATTTAGAAAAAAAAATTACGTGACATTTGGCCGTTAAGGATAAAGGGACACCACCCACCATAACATGCACTGAAGATAAAGCTTGTGTAGTCCAGTTTGAGTACTGTGATATATATAATTGTGACCACTCCATACACTATGGATCTGGTCTGTGATGTATGAAAAGAGTCGTAAGTACACATGCACTCCTCCATGTAACTGGGCTGATGTGTTCAGTCACACAGGACCCAATGACTCTTAATACTTTAACACCCATCATAAATTAAGAAAACACATATACATTATACAGTCACCCTACCATGGGGTATATGTTGTGAACACAAGCTTCACATATGCCCATAAGGAATGCATAATTTGTAACCCTATTAGAATAACTACAACACCTCTGAAGTTGTCTGATTCTGGACAATATTATGTTGGAGTAAATGTACCTGGAAAAGACCCCTTAGAGAGCATAGGCGTGGTCTACTATTCATCGTAATCCTAATTGTGAAGCAATAACACTATATTCAAGCACACACCAAGATATGTAGAACATTTGGAACATGACTGGTTACCTGATCCACATCACCACAGCCATGTAGTCACAACTAACTTGTCATGGGTGGCCCTCGCGGGCCATTATTGACACGCTGTAGGCAGCCGATGAGTTTGCAAGTTTATTTACAAAAGTACGAATGACAAAATAATAAGCCACGTGGGGCAAAACACATACATGGACTAGACACAAAACTGACGACTAAGATACGAGACAAAACCCTTGAGGAAGAATTACACTCACTGAATACGAGGAGGAAGGAAGACTGGAATCGGGGTTAGGGATTCCAGCCCAATGTTGTGGAAGTCCAACGTAGAGTGAGGTCGCAGCTAGGAGTAACTTCAGCTGCTCCCTTAAATAAGGCACAACATTAATCAGGCAATGAGAAACTAATCAGTGGAATGTGAATCAGCTGTCACAATGCAGCTCGGCTCTGACAGCCGGAAGTCCCGCCATGACGCTTTCACAATAAAAGCCCTGGAAGGCCATATGACAACAGAATGGGGAAAATACTGCACAGCCCGAGCGCAGATAGCATCAGCGCTCAGATCATGACAGTCTCCCCACTCAAAAGGCGCATTCCAGACATGAACATAACATCCAGCACCCCCCCCCCCCCCAACCAGAAGGATACTGGGCCCAACCCAGGGAGGGTGGACGGGAAACCAGGCCAGGCGGGCAAGAACCACAAAAAGAAAAGGGCAACACTATAACGGGGGTGGGGGGACAACAGAGGGCAACAAAGATAACCCAGAATGATGAGGCTAACACGCCATAAATAACCCTAGAGTACAGTAAATACCACAAGAATAAATTCAGCCTTATGACTGAAAAGAAGACAAGAAAATTGAAATACAGGTACATAACAAAAACATACAGTACCTTAAAAACACCAGGGGAGAGAAAAAAAAGAAAACTCAAGCTTCAAAGTGGAGCAGTCACGCTACAAATATCGTTCAAAAAAAAACCCCAAACCATCACAGGCAAAGGAGAAAAAAACAAAAGAGCATCTCTTAAACTACAGAGAACGAAAATACAGGCACATAACAAAATACAGAGTACCCTATAACACCAGCAAAATAACTCAACATGCTACAGAGCAGCGATACTACAAATATAGACCATTATAAACAGGCAAATACAACAAAAGAGCATCTCTCAAACTACAGAGGAGGGAGAGAAAAAAAAAAATCACTACAAGGATGCCGGCAGGTAGCGCACAAAGCGAACAAAGAAAAAACAGTTCAGGAGGTCTACCCACATCCATAGTCCAACTTGCAGGCAGGGAAAAAAGAAACAGTTCTGGTGGCCTACCCCAGTCCCAGGTCCAGAGAAACAGTACCTCTGGCGGCCGGACAAGTTCTCCGAACAGGGAAGACAGTCCATCGAGTGGCCGACCCAGAACGCCGAACCAGTAAAGCAGTTTCCCGGGCGGCCGACCCGCGTCATTAGACCACCAGAACCGGAGGGGAGAACTTGGTGGTGGCCTCCCTACCAAGAGGGACAGCGAGGGGAAGCCAAGCCGAATCCGGGGAACCCCAGGGGCACCCAGTGGAGGAAGATAAGGGGAAAGATGAGGGGCCAGTCCGGCGTCGAACGGTGGAGGATCTGCAGCTCCTTCTCCGAACTTCAACCAAACTGACGCTGTGCTCTTGCCAGACCCTGATCGGGACAGCGCTGCACCCACGACGGTCCCCGGCTGGGCCGGAACAGCGCCCACGACAGACCTCGATTGGGTCAGAGCTGCGCCCATGACGGACCCCGACTGGGCCGGAACAGCACCAGAGATGACCTCTGAGCACGGACCTGGAACCTCCAAGCCTACGATCGGAACAGGCTCATCACCGGTGACCCTGGGAAGAGGCTCAGAGGAAGAGAGGAAACCGGGATCAGAATCACCGGCAGCGGCAGAGCCCGGCGAGACAAGCTCGGATGCAGCGATCGTCTGCACCCGGCTCGTTTCCCCAAGAGACAGGCAATAATGCTCCAGAATAGAAAAGAGGAAGACAAAATAGAGCACTTGCCTGATCTCGGGCTCTACCGCTGTCCAGGACTTCGACAATCCAGGTTCAACAAGCTGGAGGTCCACTCCTGGTTCCCACTCGACTGCGGTGGGCACTGCAGCCGGCATGATGGTCACCACAGTCTGGGGATTCCCTGGCGTTGAAGTCCAAGCCGAAGGCCCGCACGGCGTGGTGGCAGGGGATCCGTGGCCTGCTGGGTCAAACTGCCCCTCCACGGAGACCCGGAGATGCTTAATTGTCGGCGCAGGCTCCAAACGGCAGTCCGCTCTCCTCCTCTGCCCATGACGTGGCTGTGGGACTGGCACCAGGCTCTCCAGGGCCTCAGGCTCCTTCCTCATCCGGCGGCACCAGGGAATTCTCAGGGGAAGGAGACACAGAGGATGCAGGTTCACAATCAGTAATTGCAGCAGGTGGAAGGAGTTCGGGGAACTGTGAGCCCCGAACTCCACCCCCAGGAGTCAGACAAGGCAATTCACACAGTGAAGGAAAAGAATGAAAAGAAACTTGCCTGCTCTGCTGAGGGCCGATGGAAACTGCTGCAGAGGGCTTGGTTCTCTCCTTCTCCCTCTGGATGGTGACAGAGGGCCTCCCGGGAAGACGAGGAGGAGCCGTTCGCACAGGATCAGGAACGGGGACAGCCGGAGTTAGACTTGTGGAGCTCACCGCTGGCTGGGAGGCAGAGTTCCTATGGCTCCCCGGAACTGGATCTGGATGGGGATCTCACTGAGGCTTCTTACAAGCATGTTGACGATGTTTACCGGCAGAGGGCGAGGCAAAGGTGAGGTCAGGGTAACGCCGCTCCTGCGCGGAGACAGAGGCGAGCAGGTCAACGTACTCGGGGTAATCATGGAGTTCGGGACTGACCTCCGCCAGTCTGACTGCCGCCGCCACATGCTTCATAATTTCAGTTGGATGAGAAGCAGAACGAGCTGCAGACACACGGTCCTGGATGATCACCGCTGTCCACTGAGTCTCCTCCGGGGGAATCCCGGCTGACGTCCTCCTCTGCTGTGAGTGGGAACAGCACTTGGGTGACAAAGACTCCTGGGCTGGACGGATGACAGGAACTGGATCCCGAGGCGAGGAGTGGGGATGCCTCACCTTCGGCTTCCTGCCGGAGTTTCCCTCCAGTCCGCAGATCTTCTCCCGGAGTGCCGAGATTTCCGCCATCCTCTTCTTAATTTCGGTGTGGTCAGCATAGCGAGGATGGCGGTTAATAGCTTCCTCTGCGAGGTCCAGGTATCAGCATGGACCACTGGGAGTGGGGTCGCTACGAGCATGCGAGAGGATTCCATCTATCTCGATTAGGGCCATGACTAGCTCGTAGCCCAAGCTCATAGCACGGCCCTTGCTTGGCGACGCCATCTCCCAACACACTGGTACGCAGAAAAGGAAAAAACTTCAAGCCCAAAAACACAAACTCATGGCGACCGACGTCTCGTTTGGCTGCGACCTACTGTCATGGGGTGGCCCTCGCGGGCCATTATTGAGACGCTGTAGGCAGCCGATGAGTTTGCAAGTTTATTTACAAAAGTCCAAATGACAAAATAATAAGCCATGTGGGGCAAAAACACATACATGGACTAGACACAAAACTGACGACTAAGATACGAGACAAAACCCTTGAGGAAGAATTATACTCACTGAATACGCGGAGGAAGGAAGACTGGAATCGGGGTTAGGGATTCCAGCCCAACATTGTGGAAGTCCAACGTAGAGTGAGGTCGCAGCTAGGAGTAACTTCAGCTGCTCCCTTAAATAAGGCACAACATTAATCAGGCAATGAGAAACTAATCAGTGGAATGTGAATCAGCTGTCATGACGCAGCTCGGCTCTGACAGCCGGAAGTCCCGCCGTGACGCTGTCACAATAAGAGCCCTGGAAAGCCATATGACAACAGAATGGGGAAAATACCGCACAGCCCGAGTGCAGACAGCATAAGCGCTCAGACCATGACATAACTATTGGTGAAGATATGCAGAGTTCCTTGCTAGTAGGACAAATAAAACAAATTTCTCCTGCTCAGGACTTAGGAACATTTCAAATAGTTCCACCAAACCATCCTCTCCAGTCGTAGTCCCAGCATCAATGGCGCCAGGGCAGAAGAGCACCTTTGAACTAAATGGAGGATGGTAGTTCTGTGGGCATAGGGTCTACTCACATCTACCCTTTAACTGGGAGGTGTCTGCGCCCCTGTACGACTGACTGACCACACTATCATGATGTATCCGGATCAAGCCAAACAGTCAGGGTGTTGAAAGAGGGACCTGGAATACAAACCACATGATGCAATCAGAAGAATTGATATACCAGTTGAATTTAAACATTGGAGCATTGGCCAAAAGGTTGCACCCCACCATTTCCTTGGACAGTGGTTGGAAAGAATATTCTTAGGACTGAGTTTGGCCAAAATACTGGGTATGAACCCGACGTCTTCATTGCCTGGCTACAATTCTTTTCTGGATGGTGGACAAGAGTGAAAAAAACATATTGTCCCTTATGATTAGAATTGCCATCCTTATGTGTGTAGGATGTTGCTGCATTCCTGTTGTAGAGGCCTTATTGAAAAACAGTACATGCTGTTGTTGCACACCAGTATCTCATATTAGCTCAGCAGGACAAGGATCCAAGTGATGAGGACAGACAGGTTTAATATCATGTCTACTAGTGTCTCTGCAAGAAAAAATGTTGGTATTGACAATATGCCTATAATGACTAAAGCAGAATGACTGCAATATGGAAAATCGAAAGAAGACATAAATGCAGGATGTAACAACTGAAAATTGTGTAAATACTGTTACTGACAGTGACAATACATTTGTTAGAAGTTTTTTTTAAGTCTTCATTTTTGATATTGAAATTGTAATACTGAATATTTGTGAACGATGACTCATTTTTATGGTTGCTAAAGGTAGTGGAAACGAGGTGAAAATTTTTCCTGTATTTATTTATTTAAATCACCCAATAAATTATAATATCATTCTAGTCATTATCCATCCCATAATTACATTCATTATAAAATATAATAGATATTGCATCTTATAATTAAATTATGCAATAGAAATAATTCAACAATGATAGTTTAGAGTGACAATAATACCAACATCTATTAATAATTGTAATAATAAGTAAATACTTCTGGTATGTTTAATATAACTATAGACAACAGTATCATCATCATAATCACCATATATACCACCATATACCCCCACATGGCTTACAATACCTAGGCACAATTAGTAACAATACAATAATACCATAATAATAGATAGCCATATAGTAGTTACAATAACAACAATAATAATAATACCACCTGGCCTATATAATATTTTAAATAATTCCATCCTAAACAACAATCATAATACTATAATATCATTGTAATATTCTAGTAATAATGATATCAATAATAATAGCACTCAGCATATATATTCAGCAATAACTCAGCATATATATATATATATATATATATATATATATATATGTGTTCAACAATAACAACAATTACAACCTTTCTTCACTGAAGACACATTGCAATATTACTGTCCTTTATTTTTATATTGTTCTAAAATCATTTCTTTATATGTTGATTTAAATATATGGATGTTTGGACCTGTGTTTCTCCCCCAACCCATTCCTCAATTTCACTCCACATACAGACACACAAAAATGTTTCCTAGTAGATCTTACTAGGTGCATTTTAAATTTTGTATTCCCCGTAAATTGTATTTCCCTTCTCTCTGACTAAAAAGATTTTGTATATTGTGTGGCAAAAAGTTTTTGCTGACTTTAAACATTAACTGTGCTGTACAATAACACAGGGTTACAAAAATATATTTTTTTGTAAGTTGTCTGTGTTTTTTCAACTGATTTAAGACAATTTTGCACCGCTGAATCCGAAAATGACATCTGTTTCTCTCAATCAGGTGCTAAGTAAAAATCTGTACTTACTTAGCACTTACTTAGTACTGTGCATGTACTTACCTTTATACGAAGGTAAATACATGTAAACTGAATGTTATTCAATTCAATTCAATTCAACTTTATTTATATAGCGCCATTTCACAACAACAGTCATCTCATAGCACTATCAACTGTAGGGGGAACCCCCACAATTGCAGAAAGACCCCAGCAATCAGACGATCCCCTGTGAGCAAGCACTTGGCGACGGCGGAGAGGAAAAACTCCCTTTTAACAGGACAAAACCTCCAGCAGAACCAGGCTCAGGGAGGGGCAGTCATCTGCTGCGACTGGCTGGGGGGTGAGGGGATAGAGAAGATGAAAAGAACAGACATGTAGAGAGCAAACAGCATGATAGGGACTCAATCTATGGGAGAGAACAAACAGATGTTAATGACCAGCAAAAAAAAAAAATTTCATTGAGAGTGAAGAAAGGAGTGAGGCCCAGTGCATTATTGGAGGTCCCCCGGCTGACTAAACCTATTAGCAGCATAACTAAGGGAGGGTTCAGAAACACTTGATCCCTCCCTAATTGTAGGCTATATCAAAAAGGTAGGTTTTAGCCCTATTCTTAAAAACAGAGATCGAGTCTGACTCCCGAATCCAGATTGGCAGCTGGTTCCACAGGAGAGGAGCTTGATAACTGAAGGCTCTGCCTCCCATTGTACTTTTGGAGATTCTAGGTATTACAAGTAATCCTGCATTTTGGGAGTGTAGTGCTCTGTTAGGATAATACGGTAGTATCAGATCTTTTAAATAAAAAGGAGCCTGATTGTTTAGAGCTTTGTAAGTAAGAAGAAGGATTTTAAATTTAATTCTAAACTCTATGGGAAGCCATTGAAGGGAGGCCAGAACCGGAGAGATATGATCTCTCTTTCTAGTACCTGTTAAAACTCTTGCTGCAGCATTTTGGATCAGCTGAAGACTTTCTGAAGATGTTTTAGGACAGCTTGATAATAAAGAATTACAATAATCTAATCTCGAGCTAACAAAAGCGTGGATCAGTTTCTCAGCATCACTCTGAGACAAGATGCTCCTAATCTTGGCAATATTACGCAAATGATAGCAGGCAGTCTTAGAAACAAATTTAATATGTGAATTGAAGGACAGATCTTGATCAAAAATAATTCCAAGGTTCCTCACAGAGCTATTAAGAGAAAGAGTAACCACATCCAAACTGAAAGTTTGATTTGGAAAGGTATTTCTAAGGTTTTTTGGACCAACAAGAATGACTTCAGTCTTATCTGAATTTAATAGCAGGAAATTACAAGTCATCCAAGCTTTGATTTCCTTAAGACAGGCTTCTAACTTGGCTAATTGATTACTATCATGTGGCTTCATTGACAGGTATAATTGTGTGTCATCTGCATAACAATGAAAATGTATACAACGCTTTCTAATAATGTTGCCAACGGAAGCATATATAAACTAAAAAGAGTAGGGCCTAGCACAGATCCCTGTGGAACTCCATGACTAAGCTTTGAGTTGAAAGAAAACTCATTATTTACATGAACAAACTGGATCCTATCAGATAAATAAGATCTAAACCACTGCAACGAAGTTCCATTAAGTCCAACATAGTGTTCTAATCTATCAAGTAGAATATTATGATCGATAGTATCAAAAGCTGCACTAAGGTCTAAAAGGACAAGTACAGAAACCAGTCCATTATCAGATGTGATGAGGAGGTCGTTAGTGACCTTCGCTAAGGCTGTTTCAGTACTATGATGGATTCTTGTCATCATTGTTCAAAAGTCAGAGAATTTTGAGAAATAAAGAATTTTGCATCATAAAAAGCGAAAATACCCGTACATGTAAACAAAAATGCATAAAACAACATGTGGCCATAATTCAAAAAGTTGACCTGACTGAGCAAAATCAATGTGATTTTTGGATTCAGCACATCAAAATTGTCCTAAATCAGCTAAAAAAAAACAACTTATACAATAAATTTAGTGTTGACCAGTGTAATCAACCAGATCCTGTAATTTCAATAACTTTGAATGTAAAAACAATAAATTAGTATGTTCAAGATACCCAACTTTGTGTATAACACAGACTGCCTTTTTTTTTTTTTTTTTTGTAATATTAGCAATGAATTAAGTTTACTTTTATAATTGTTACCCCAGACCTCTAATTCAGTTCAATTCAACTTTATTTATATAGCGTCATTTCACAACAACAGTCATCTCATAGCACTATCAACTGTAGGGGGGAACCCCCACAGTTGCAGAAAGACCCCAGCAATCAGGCGATCCCCTGTGAGCAAGCACTTGGCGACGGTGGAGAGGAAAAACTCCCTTTTAACAGGAAGAAACCTCCAGCAGAACCAGGCTCAGGGAGGGGCAGTCATCTGCTGCGACTGGCTGGGGGGTGAGGGGATAGAGAAGAAGAAAAGAACAGACATGTAGAGAGCAAACAGCACGATGGGGACTCAATCTATGGGAGAGAACAAACAAATGTTAATGACCAGCAAAAAAAATATTTCATAGAGAGTGAGGAAAGGAGTGAGGCCCAGTGCATTACTGGAGGTCCCCCGGCTGACTAAACCTATTAGCAGCATAACTAAGGGAGGGTTCAGAAACTCATGATCCCTCCCTAATTGTAGGCTATATCAAAAAGGTAGGTTTTAGCCCTATTCTTAAAAACAGAGATCGAGTCTGACTCCCGAATCCAGATTGGCAGCTGATTCCACAGGAGAGGAGCTTGATAACTGAAAGCTCTGCCTCCCATTGTACTTTTGGAGATTCTAGGTATTACAAGTAATCCTGCATTTTGGGAGCGTAGTGCTCTGTTAGGATAATACGGTAGTATCAGATCTTTTAAATAAAAAGGAGCCTGATTGTTTAGAGCTTTGTAAGTAAGAAGAAGGATTTTAAACTTAATTCTAAACTCTATGGGAAGCCATACTAATGAGCAATACAAGCTATGAAGCGATTTGTAATCTAGGACTTGCTTAATTTTATTTATAATTGCAATATGTTTTGCCACTTTGTTTTGTATCTATCTGACGTGTAATTTCCAACTAATTTTTTCATCTAGTATTACACCCCAAAATTTGATTTCCTTAGCATTTTCAATAATTACATTAGCTATATGAATATGCATATCTTCTTTATTTTTACAATTACCAAATATAATTTCCTTAGTTTTATCTATATTTACTGATAATTTATTACTATCCATCCATTTTTTAAGCTTATTTAATTCATTATTTAGAGTATGGATTAGTTCCTTATAATTATTTCCAGAATAAAATATATTAGTATCATCAGCAAATAATATTATTTTTAATAATTTAGAAATTTGGAATATATCATTTATACATATGTTAAATAATTTGGGCCCAATACTGACCCCTGGGGGACCCAACAGGCAATTCCCACACATCCAGACAGATATTCTCCCATCTTCACAAACGGTTGTCTCTCAGATAAATAACTTGTAATCCAATTCAGTGCCATACCCCTAATACCATACAATTGCAGTTTATCAAGAAGTATTGAATGATTTATTGTATCAAATGCTTTTCTAAAATCTATAAATATACCAATTGCATATTTTCCTTGATCTAATGTGTGGTTTGCTCTCCAGCTCTCGAGCCACTAGCTATGGCTACTAGCTCTCTTTCCTCTCCTCCTCTGGTGTGCTCTCTCTGTCAGATGTTTAGCTACACCTCTGCCTCTTTTAGTGATAACGGTAAATGTAATAAATGTTGTCTTTTTGAGGCGCTCGAGGCGAGGTTGTCTGATTTGGAATCCCGGCTCCGCTGCATTGAAACACCGTCTGCGCCAGTTAATCTCGACGGACGCCCATTAGCTGCAGCGGAGCTAGCTAGCTTAGGTCCCCCTGTCACCGGTTCCCCGGCTCTCCTCAGCAGCGAGGAGACTGGGTGGGTGACGGTGAGAAGGAAGCCTAGTCGCAAAGCCCCGGTTCACCACCAACCTGTTCACGTTTCTAATCGTTTTTCCCCGCTCAGCGACACACCCGCTGAGGAAAAAACTCTGATCATTGGCGACTCTGTAGTCAGAAACGTGAACCTAGAGACTCCAGCGGCCATAGTCACATGCATTCCTGGGGCCAGAGCAGGCGACATCGAGTCAAATTTGAAAATGCTGGCTAAAAGTAACTGTAAATATTCCACAATTGTTATTCACGCCGGCATTAATGACATCCGTCTCCGGCAGTCGGAAGTCACGAAACTTAATGTAGAATCGGTGTGTGACTTTGCAAAAACGATGTCTGCCACTGTAGTATTCTCTGGGCCCCTCCCCAATCTGACCAGTGATGACATGTTTAGTCGCTCGTCATCCTTGAACCGCTGGCTGTCTGTGTGGTGTCCTAAAAATGACGTGGGCTACATTGACAATTGGAGCTCTTTTTGGGGAAAACCTGGTCTTATGAGACGAGACAGCATTCATCCCACTTTGGATGGTGCTTCTCATTTATCTAACAATCTGGCATCTTTTTTATCCAAATTTCCAAAACCCTGACTACTCAGAGTTGGGACCAGGAAGCAGAGTCGCAGTCTTACACGCCTCTCTGCAGCTCCTCTTCATCCGCCACCCCTCAGCTTAGCCCCTGTCTTCCCCATCAGAGAATCGTTGTCTGCTCCCTCCAAAGTAAATAAAAATATAATGTATAAGCATCCCAAAGTGATAAAGCAAAATATTGGTAAAACTCAAATTAAACATAAAGCCTCTAAATTGAATGATTTGGCCTCTGTTCCTCCTCATAATTTAAAAATTAAATGTGGTTTATTAAATATTAGGTCTCTAACTCCCAAGTCTCTGTTAGTCCATGATCTGTTAATTGATCATCAGATTGATTTAATTTCCCTTACAGAGACTTGGTTAGGACAAGAGGATTATGTTGGTTTAAATGAATCAACTCCCTCTGGTTATTTAAACTGTCAAAATCCCAGAAGTTCTGGTCGTGGAGGAGGAGTAGCAGCAATTTACCATTCCAAATTACTAGTTAATGTAAAGCAAAAAACATGTTATAATTCCTTTGAGGGCCTGGTCCTCAGTATTGGGCACTTTAGCAATTCCAGGTTAAACCCAATTTTATTTGCCATAGTTTATCGTCCCCCATCAACCTATTCAGAATTTTTATCCGAATTTCCTGATTTCTTAGCTGATTTAGTGCTGAAATCTGATAGAATAATTATAGTAGGGGACTTTAATATACATGTGGATGTAGATAGTGACTGCCTTAATGTGGCTTTTAATTCAATATTAGACTCGATTGGGTTTTCTCAGAAAGTAGGAAATTCTACTCATTACCTCCACCATACATTGGACCTTGTTCTGACATATGGCATAGAAATAGAAAATCTTGTAGTGTCTCCTCATAACCCTGTACTGTCAGACCATTGTCTGTTAACCTTTGATTTTACTATTTCTGACTATTTGGCTCCTAAAGAAAAATATTATCACAGTAGATGCCTCTCAGATGATGCTGTTTCCAAATTTATGCAGATTGTTTCCTCTATGCCATGTGTCAACACAACGGAAATAAGCTATAGACAGCTTGCTCCTTCTGTAATTGATAACATGGTGGATAGTGTTTCAGCTTCTCTACATCAGGCTCTAGACTTGGTGGCCCCCTTAAAAAAGAAAAAGTCTAATCAGAGATTTTTAACTCCTTGGTTCAACACAGAAACTCGTAGCTTAAAACAGAAGACTCATCAATTAGAAAGAAAATGGCGCTCTACTAATTTAGATGAAATCTATTTAGCTTGGAGAAATCATCTTTTAATTTATAAAAAATCTCTTAGAAAAGCTAGAACGAGTTATTACTCTGCATTAATAGAAGAGAACAAGAATAATCCCAGGTTTCTTTTCAGTACTGTAGCCAGGTTGACAAAGAGTCAGGACTCTGTCAATCCTAGCATCCCCTTAGAGCTTACTAGTCAGGACTTTATGAACTTTTTCAATAATAAAATTTCATCCATCAGAGATAAAATCAATCAGATTCTTCCCACAGTTAACTTAAATACTGTAACTACTACAACTCCTTCTATTGATGTCTGTCTTGATGAGTTTACTCCAATCGACCTTTGTGAGTTAGACAAAATAGTTTCCTCATCCAAACCTTCAACTTGTCTTTTAGACCCTATTCCTACCAGGTTATTTAAAGAAGTCTTCCCACTTATCGGTAGCTTTATTCTTCATATAATCAATTCTTCATTAACTTTAGGCCATGTACCGCAGGCTTTTAAAACGGCTGTAATTAAACCCTTACTCAAAAAGCCAACGCTAGATCCAGGAGCTTTAGCTAACTATAGACCAATCTCTAATCTCCCTTTCATTTCAAAAATCTTAGAAAGAGTTGTTGCTATGCAATTATTTGACCACCTGCAGGGAAATGGTTTATTTGAGGAGTTTCAATCTGGGTTTAGAATCCATCATAGCACTGAAACAGCCTTGGTGAAGGTCACTAACGACCTCCTCATTGCATCTGATAATGGACTAGTTTCTGTACTTGTCCTTTTAGATCTTAGTGCAGCTTTTGATACTATTGATCATAATATTCTACTTGATAGATTAGAACACTATGTTGGACTTAATGGAACTTCGTTGCAGTGGTTTAGATCTTATTTATCTGATAGGTTCCAGTTTGTTCATGTAAATGATGAGTTTTCTCTCAGCTCAAAGCTTAGTCATGGAGTTCCACAGGGATCTGTGCTTGGCCCTACTCTTTTTAGTTTATATATGCTTCCGTTAGGCAACATTATTAGAAAGCACTGTATACATTTTCACTGTTATGCAGATGACACACAATTATACCTGTCAATGAAGCCAGATGATACTAATCAATTAGCCAAGTTAGAAGCCTGTCTTAAGGAAATCAAAGTTTGGATGACTTGTAATTTCCTGCTATTAAATTCAGATAAGACTGAAGTCATTCTTGTTGGTCCAAAAAACCTTAGAAATTCCTTTCCAAATCAAACTTTCAGTTTGGATGCAGTTACTCTTTCTCTTAATAGCTCTGTGAGGAACCTTGGAGTTATTTTTGATCAGGATTTGTCCTTCAATTCACATATTAAATTTGTTTCTAAGACTGCCTTCTATCATTTGCGTAATATTGCCAAGATTAGGAGCATCTTGTCTCAGAGTGATGCTGAGAAGCTGATCCACGCTTTTGTTAGCTCGAGATTAGATTATTGTAATTCTTTATTATCAGGTTGTCCTAAAACATCTTTAAAAAGTCTTCAGCTGATCCAAAATGCTGCAGCAAGAGTTTTAACAGGTACTAGAAAGAGAGATCATATCTCTCCGGTTCTGGCCTCCCTTCATTGGCTTCCCATAGAGTTTAGAATTAAGTTTAAAATCCTTCTTCTTACTTACAAAGCTCTAAACAATCAGGCTCCTTTTTATTTAAAAGATCTGATACTACCGTATCATCCTAACAGAGCACTACGCTCCCAAAATGCAGGTTTACTTGTAATACCTAGAATCTCCAAAAGTACAATGGGAGGCAGAGCCTTCAGTTATCAAGCTCCTCTCCTGTGGAATCAGCTGCCAATCTGGATTCGGGAGTCAGACTCGATCTCTGTTTTTAAGAATAGGGCTAAAACCTACCTTTTTGATATAGCCTACAATTAGGGAGGGATCATGTGTTTTCTGAACCCTCCCTTAGTTATGCTGCTAATAGGTTTAGTCAGCCGGGGGACCTCCAGTAATGCACTGGGCCTCACTCCTTTCCTCACTCTCTATGAAATATTTTTTTTTTGCTGGTCATTAACATTTGTTTGTTCTCTCCCATAGATTGAGTCCCCATCGTGCTGTTTGCTCTCTACATGTCTGTTCTTTTCTTCTTCTCTATCCCCTCACCCCCCAGCCAGTCGCAGCAGATGACTGCCCCTCCCTGAGCCTGGTTCTGCTGGAGGTTTCTTCCTGTTAAAAGGGAGTTTTTCCTCTCCACCGTCGCCAAGTGCTTGCTCACAGGGGATCGCCTGATTGCTGGGGTCTTTCTGCAACTGTGGGGGTCCTCCCTACAGTTGATAGTGCTATGAGATGACTGTTGTTGTGAAATGGCGCTATATAAATAAAGTTGAATTGAATTGAATTGAATTGAATTAATGAATTTATTATTTCCTCTGTTGCTTCCATTATTGCTAATGATGTTGTACTCTTCTCTAAATCCATATTGATTCTGATTAAGCAGATCATGTTTATTTAAAAGTTTTCAAATCTGTTGTTGAAAAGTTTTTCCAGAATCTTTGAAAATTGTGGGAGGAGTGATACTGATCTGTAGTTTGTGTAGTGGTGTTTATTTCCTTGCTTGAATAATGGTATTACTTTAGCCATTTTCATTTTCTGCAGGAATGGGCCAGTTTGAAATGATAGATTACAAATATATGTAAATGGTTTTAATATGCCATCAACGGTTCTTTTTACTAGTGCCATATCAAAACCATCACAATCAGTAGATAATTTATTTTTACACTTTTCATCAACAGATTTTACCTCTAGTTCATCCACTGCTGAGAGAAAGATTGACCGAGGGTTATTTCCAATCAGTGTTTCACTCACGGTGTCTCTTCCTTGGTTTGTAATTTTTGTTGCCAACTCTGGTCCAACATTTACAAAAAATTTATTCATTCTATTTACTACCATGTTCTTAATCATAATTATCACCACAATTATCAGCAAAATACTCTGGATATATTGTTTTCTTAGTTCCATTTTTCCTTAATTTATTTAATATATCCCAGACTCACTTTATATTACTCTTATTTTCATTTAACATTTTCCTATAGTATAATTTTTTACTAGTTTGTATTTTTTCTTCTTCTTTTTTTAGATTTGATTGGTGGTTACAGATGTTACAGCTTACAGATGCATTATTGCCACTGACTTGATTATCATCACTCTATATCTTTGTATAAGGAGTTCTGAACAACTCCTTATTCTTTAATCTCGTATCTGCATCTCGTCTCATTATTCTTCTTCTAGCTGTAGTCCGTATCTGTGTTGCATCTCATTAATCTTCTTCTTCTTTTAAACTTGATTGGCAGTTGATCCACCAGCCTGTGATGTCCCCGAACTCAAAGGTTTCCCATTCAACAAGTCCCCAGCTGCCTCCCACCGTAGCCCCCCAATGCCAAGACATTCCTCTGCTGCTTTCACAATCATCCCGATTTTCTCTGTTTTCTTGGAAGTCTGCACAGCATAGTTTATCACATCTACCACAAATAAGACAAACTTATTTTCCTTCAAAACCAGAGTGTCTTCCTTAATTCTACTGCATGCACTGCAAGTCTGCACACTTTCCCTGTTCGAGTCCACTCACACTTTTTTAGCTGGCACCTTTTTCGCAGCTTCTGCATATGTCAGTCCCTGGGTGACTTTTATCTGCTGAATTTCTACTGCTTTTTTGCTGGCTTTACAACCTTGATATGCAGAGCTATGTTTACCACCACAGTTACAGCACTTTAATTTGGCTCCTCTTTCACACTTGCCATATTCATGTTCACCGGAACATCTGGCACATCGTTGTCTACCTTTGTGTATCGCTGCTACATGACCAAACTTTTGACATTTGAAACATCTGAATGGAGAAGGAATATAAGGTCTAACTTCATAGCTCATGTAGCCAATATACACCTTACCTGGCAGTCTTGTTTCCTCAAATTTAACATTACTGACAGACTATCACATTTTTCCACCATTTCTATTAGCTTTCAATCTCCGTACCTCTGTCACTTTTGCTCCAGCTAAGTTCCTCATTATTTCATCAGTTGAGACAGCCGTTGAAATGACATATATCACTCTTCTCATTGTCTTATTTCCTTCGAATACTGAACACTGCACATTTTTTCCCCTCCATCTTAGTGAGTCTGATTGTTTTTCCTTGTTGAACACTATCTCTACATGTAACCAGCAATGAACCACTACGAAGAACCCTTGCATTTAAAACTTCTCCAAGTAACCCATTAATTGCATTTGTGAGCTTAATTGGGTTCCACTCACAAAACGATGCCCCTTCCTGAGTAAGTTTAATGATTACTTTCCACTCCTTCTGTTCAGTCCGGGATTGTTCATCCTCTGATTCCTCAACAGTTGATAATGGTTTTAATTGAGTTTCTTGACGTCTACGTTTGTTTCTTTTAGACTCCACTGTGCTCCAAACTTCCTCTTCCTCACTTCCCACCTTCATTCCTCCTAATTGAATTCGTGTCCTGGTCGAATCACTTTCTTCTTCTTCAGCAGAGAGTTGCCGCTTCTCCATGCTGTGGCTGTCTCCCCTTTGTATTATTTCAGTATGTTTTATATCTTTTTTTCAGATTCTTTACTTCTTTATTTAATAAAATTTTTATAGAGATAATTTTTCTTTTTACAAGACTTTTGTAGCCTCCTGGTTAACCACGGGCAATATTGATGCTCTTCTCCTCATCTCAGGCGATTTCAACCATGTTTCACTGTCTCCCATTCTACCCACGTTCACCCAGTATGTCACATGCCACACTAGAGACAATAAAACACTGGATTTATTCTACGCAAACACTAAGGAGGCGTACACCTCATCACAACTACCCCCACTCGGGAGATCGGATCACAACTTGGTTCATCTCCGGCCGGTGTACAAACCCCTAGTGCACAGACAACCTCCGGCCATGCACACTGTGGAGTTATGGTCTGAGGAGACAATGGACACCCTAAAGGGCTGTTTTGAAGCCACCGCCTGGAAGCAGCTCTGCGATCCACATGGTGAGGACATCGATGGCCTCATTCACACCTTCACGGGCTACCTCAGCTTCTGTGTGGACAAATCCGTTCCCACCAAGACCATACGGCGTCACTCAAACAACAAACCCTGGATCAACCCTGAGATAAAAACACTTCTGAGAGAGAAGAAGAGGATCTTCAGGTCGGGGAACAGGGAGATGCTGAAGTCCGTACAGAGGGAGCTGAGGAGAAAGATCAGAGAAGGCAAGGACAGCTTCAGGAAGAAGATGGAGGACAAGCTGCAACAGAGCGACATCAGCGGGGTCTGGAGAAACCTCAAAACCATCTCGGGGCTCCAGAATACCTCCCCCCAGGCCACAGGGGGCAGGGAGTGGGCGAACAACCTGAATCTGTTTTTCAATAGATTTGACCAACCGCCCTCCCCCCTGACTGCACAACAACCACTGCTGCCTCTAAAGAAATCAAGTCCTGCTGCCCACTCCCCACTCTACCAACACCCCCCCACTCCCAACCCACAGCCCCCCATCCTGACCCTGACCAGGACCCAGGTGAGGACGGAGCTGAGGAAGATCAAGGCGAGGAAGGCGCCGGGACCGGACGGCATCAGCGCAAAGCTCCTCAAGTCCTGTGCAGACCAGCTGTGTGGGATTGTGACGTATATCTTCAACATGAGCCTGAAACTGGGGAGGGTACCACAGCTGTGGAAAACATCTTGTGTGGTACCTGTACCAAAAACTTCCCACCCCAAAGACCTGAACAGCTACAGACCGGTGGCCTTGACGTCCCACTTGATGAAGACCCTGGAGAGACTGCTCCTTGCTCACCTCCGCCCCCTGGTGGAACCAGCGATGGATCCACTCCAGTTCGCCTACCAGCATGGCATTGGGGTGGAGGATGCGGTGATCTTCCTCCTTCACCGTTCTCTGTCCCACCTGGAGAAGCCCGGGAATATGGTGAGGATCATGTTCTTTGACTTCTCCAGTGCTTTCAACACCATCCAACCGATGATCCTGAAGGACAAGCTGCTGCGCGCAGGGGTGGACCAGCACCTGTCATCATGGATCCTGGACTACCTCACGAACCGGCCTCAGTTTGTGAGAACCCGCAACTGTGTGTCCGACACGATCATCAGTAGCACGGGGGCCCCCCAGGGAACGGTGCTGGCTCCCTTCCTGTTCACTCTTTATACTGCGGACTTCTCACACAACACAACACACTGCCATCTACAGAAGTTCTCTGATGACTCTGCGATCGTTGGCCTCATCTCCAATGGAGATGAAGCTGAGTACAGAGGGCTTATCCAGGACTTCGTGGACTGGTGCCATCGGAACTGCCTCCAGATCAACGCGAGGAAAACTAAGGAGCTGGTGGTGGACTGCCGCAGGCATGGGCAGCCCCTCACAGTACCAGTAAATATACAGGGAACAGACATCGAGATGGTGACATCCTATAAGTACCTGGGTATTCATCTGAACAATAAACTAGACTGGTCACACAATACTGATGCACTCTACAAGAAGGGACAGCGCAGGCTGTTCCTGCTGAGGAGACTCAGGTCTTTTGGTGTACAAGGGGCGCTGCTGAAGTCATTCTATGACACGGTGGTGGCATCAGCCATCACTTTTGGAGTGGTCTGCTGGGGCAGTGGCATTACTGCAGCCGATAGGAAGAGACTGAACAAACTGATTAAGAAAGCTAGCTCTGTCCTGGGGCAGCGCCTTGATCCGATGGAGGAGATAGGAGAGAGAAGGACGGTGGCTAAACTGTCATCTCTGCTGGAGTCCGAGTTCCACCCTATGCAGGACATACTGAATGCACTGAGGAGCTCATTTAGCAGCAGACTACATCATCCCAGGTGCACAACCGAGAGGTTTCGTAGGTCCTTCCTACCAACGGCTGTCAGACTGTACAACCTAAGCAGGGCTGCTCGCAGAGATAGCAAAAAGACGTAACAAACTAATAGTTTTTTGAATGCAAAAGATGCAATAGACTTACACAATGGTCCTCTCCGGCATACAACTAGGAACATACCGGTCGCTATGGAGGGTGAGAATATGTATGGGCACATAATCATACCATGTAGGATAACTAAGTAGACGGTTATGCTGTTTCATTCCATCTAGCAACAATGCTCTGCACTGTGTGTGTTTATATATTTGCATATTTATTCCATCTAGCTACAATGCTCCGTACTGTGGGTGTTTATATATTTATATATCTACATATTATTCCATCTAGCTACATTGCTCCACACTGTGTGTGTTTATATACTTGCATATTTATTCCACCTAGCTGCAATGCTCCGTACTGTGGGTGTTTATATATTTACATATTTATTCCATCTAGCTACAATGCTCTGCACTGTGTGTTCATATATTCATATATTTATTCCATCCAGCTACAATGCTCTGCACTGTGTGTCTGTGTGTGTGTGTATATATATATATTTTATAGTAATACGTACATATGTTTATTAGCTGCTCTTGCTTGCTTGTTTTTTTTCTTGCCTTCTGATTGTTGCTCTGAGTGTTGCTATCCCTGTGCTGTTGCAATCCTGGAATTTCCCCGTTGTGGGACTAATAAAGGCTTATCTTATCTTATCTTATCTTAATTGGACAGTTTTTATCATATGATTTAAATATATCAATAAATTTATCATATGCCAAGTCCACTTCTTTCTCTCTATAGACAACATCCCAATTCTGTAACATTAAGCTCTTTTAAAGCATTGATTGTATCTTCTGTTCGTATTCTTTTATAAATAACCTTTTTACATTGTTTATTACTATTCTTACTCTCATTCACAACATAATTAACATCTAAAGAAACAAATACAGGCAAGTGGTCACTAATGTCCTTTATTAGTATACCATTCACCATATTATATTCAATAACATTGGTAAAAATGTTGTCTATCAAGGTAGCACAGTGTGTCATTATTCTCGTAGGTTTTGTAATCTTTGGAAATAAGGTTAAGCTATACATTGTATCTAAGAAATCTTCAGTTGTTTTATGTTGTTTAGTTTTCATTAAATCTATATTAAAGTCACCACAAATAAAGATGTTTTTGTCTTATTTTTGCATATGTCTTTTCCATACCATTTCTAAATTTTTCCATATCAGATCCTGGTGCTCTATATATACAACTTACTATTATGTTTTTTTCTATTTTTCATGGTAATTTCAATTGATAAATATTCCATAATTTTATTCACTGTTGATGTCATGCTGTCCACTTTTTTACTTTTTAAATTTCTATCAACATACAGTACTACCCCCCTCCCCCCATCATTTTAACATTTCCTATTTTGTGTATACATGTCATATCCATGTAGTTCAAAATCTACATCTCTTTCTTCATTAATCCATGTTTCAACTAGAAAAGCACTCGGAGAGCGCAGACCACCGCCAAGCGCCACAGTTCCCCCAGTGATCCGGATCACCACCAAAATGTAATCATCTGTAGGATACCCCATTTCTGACAATCTCTGAAAATTTCATGAAAATCCGTCCATAACTTTTTGAGTTATCTTGCTAAAAAACAAACAGACAGACAGACAAACCAACGCTGATGAAAACATAACCTCCTTGGCGGAGGTAATTATTGTTATAATCCTAAATGGGGTCTTAAATTGATTTAAAAACTCCTTAATACTAGCACAGTTGCCATAGAGACTCCTACTATTAATATGCATTATTGTCAATGTCTGATCAGAGTTCATAATTCATAATTCTTCTGGAGTGCCAAGCAGTTTTATCTACAGCTTACAGTTCTTTGTCCATGTCGATTGTATTTTTCCCTGTTTTGTCTAGCTATTTCAGAGTTCTTTTTTGTTAAATGTTTGTTTACATAGATAGCCTTTCCTCTCAGTTTTCTTGCTTGTCGCAGAAGATCAGTTTTTGCTTTTCTGTTGACAAATTGGATGATAATCGATGGTTTTCCTTTACTGTCTTTTCTAGGTAACATGTGGCAAGCCGAAATAGTCTTATTGTCCACAACAATGTTTTAAGAGTTGAAAAAAAATTAACACCTGCTGCTCAAGAGTGTGTGATTCTCCCAATGTCTCATCCTCCCCATCCTGGTTATCAACTCCAGCTGTAGCACGTGTATAGGAGCGGTGTATGGTGTTAAGACCGCTCACAATGACGTCATCCATTCTTGTATATTGTTCTAATTCATCTACACGTCTTTCAAAGAAATTAATTTTCTTGTCTTTTTCCATAATTTCAGCCTTTAGTTCACGCACTTGTTCCATAAGGCCAATAAGCAGAGTTTGTTGTTTTGCTATCTTAGACATTTCTTCAGACATAAAATTTAGTGAGAGTTTGATCTCCTCCAACTCCTCTCCATTTGTCTGATTCTTTTTGGAGGCATAATGACTAGTCTGATTGGGATCAAAGGAGAGGCTCACCTGTTGGCTGTTGGCTGGTACAGGAACCGAAGTACGCCCAATGGCTAGTAGAGACCGTCAGCTGGCTTTGTCGTCAAGTTATAGCTGCTATCTGGTGGTGAGGCTGAAGCTTTCCTGATGGCTAGTGAAGGCTGCTAACTGGCGTCGTCATCTGGTAGCTGGATCTGTGGGTGAAGCCAAGGAAGCCAAGACTCCCTCGGTAGCTAGTGGAGACCTCTAGCTAGTGTCATCCTATCTGGCAGTGAATCCAAAGCTCTCCCGGTGGTTAATGGAGACCGTTAGCTTGGGTTGTAGCCTGGTAGTGGGTATCTGGCGGTGAAGCCAAAGCTCTCCCAGTTGCTAATGGAGATCGTCAGCTGGTGTCGCAGTATGATAGCAGGCATCCAGCGGTGAAGCCGAAGCTCCCTCGGTCCAAGTGGGTGCCTCCAGCTAGTGTCGTCGTCTGGTAGGTGGTATGTTCACCAGTTCTCCCGCTTCTCACCACAACTGTTTACGATAGGGATGTTTTTAACTTCTCAACAGGCTGCAATGTTGGAGGCTGAAAGGTTCATGTGACACTGAGGCTCAGTATCCTAGTCATGGTTTTTAAATTCCAAAACTTGGAAACATTTCTACACTGGTCGCGGTGCGCTCTCCCCAGCGGCTCCCATATAAATGTATAAATGCTCAAAGAATGAGGACTGAAAAGAAATTGCATTGCAATGATTGCTCATGAAAGTATATACTGCTTATAGGTTTTTCACTCATCTCACATGAAAATGATATCATGTCTGATGCCTGTTTATTATTGAGCCTGACATGTCCAGTCCAAGGACGGATAATTTTTTCACACATAAGGAGTTGTTCAGAACTCCTGCCCGGGTTAACAAGGCCAGGAGTTCCTGGCAGCGGAGGGCGAAGGACAGAGCTGCATGGAAGAATCTGATCAGACCTAAATGAAACAGTCATTGTCGCACCCGCCAGACTGCTATGATGGATGGATGGATACAAAGATATACAGTGATGATATAGAGTGAAGTACATGGCGGTAATGCACTCGTGAGCTGGTTGCCAACCGCCAATCAAATCTAAAAGAAGAAGAAGACTCCATGAAAATGGAGTCAAGAGAGGAAATTGTTATAATAGTGAAGCTTAGTTACTTAGATATTACACACACACACAAGCTCCACACACACATGCATGCATACATAGGATCGCCTATGATGTTCCTATGATCTTTACATAATGTCTATATGATGTCATATTGGTACCATAGTATAGACTGTATAGACTCTATCACTAACATAGAGTGATTCAAGAAAATCTGTGTGTGTGTGTGTGTGTGTGTGTGTGTGTGTGTGTGTGTGTGTGTGTGTGTGTGTGATCAAAGACAGGCATCACTCACAATCATACGACCTCAAAGATCAAAGGCAGGCATCACTCACGATCAGAGGACTCGCTATGACATCATCTAAGATCAAAGGCAGGCATCACTCTCACTCACTCACGATCATAGGACATCAAAGTTCAAACGTAGGCATCACTCACAATCATAGGATTCGCTATGGCATCATCAAAGATCATAGGACTTGCTATGGCATCGTCAAAGATCATAGGACTTGCTATGGCACTGTCAAAGATCAAATGCAGGCATCATAGGACTCACTATGCCATCAGCCTATGGTGTCTATATGATGGCATCATCAAAGATCATATGACTCGCTGCAACATCTTCAAAGATCAAAGGCAGCCATCACTCACGGTCATAGGACTCGCTATGACATCATCAAAGATCATAGGACTCGCTATGGCATCACTCTATATATAATTCAAGAAATTCTGTGTCTGTCTGTGTGTCATGATCATGGGACTTGCTAAACGATCATAGGACTCGCTATGACATCATCCAAGATCAAAGGCAGGCATCACTCACGGTCATAGGACTCGCTATGACATCTTCAAAGATCAAAAGTCTCGCTATGACATCATCAAAGATCAAAGGCATTCATCACTCACGATCATAGGGCTCGCTATGACATCATTAAAGATTATAGGACTCGCTATGACATCACTGTGTGTCTGTGTCACGACCAAAGGACTCGCTAAAAGATCATAGGATCGCCTATGATGTTCCTATGATCTCTACATGATTTCTATGTGACGTCATATAGACACCGTCATGACCATAGGACTCGTTAAACGATCATAGGATTGTCTATGATGTTTCTATGATCTCTACATGGTGTCAATACGACATCAAAGATCAAAGGCAGGCATCACTCACAATCATAGCAGTCACTATGACATCATCAAAGATCAAAGGCAGGCATCACTCACTCACGATCATAGAACATCAAAGATCAAACGCAGGTGTCACTCACAATCGTAGGACTCTATGACATCATCAAAGAGCAAATGCAGACATTATAGGACTCACTATGACATCAGCCTATGGTGTCTATATGATGACATCATCAAAGATCATAGGACTTACTATGACATCTTCAAAGATCAAAGACCAGCATCACTCATGATCATAGGACTCACTATGGCATCATCAAAGATCTTAGGACTTCCTATGACATCATCAAAGATCAAAGGCAGGCATTACTGAACTAGTGGTGATGTGCTTGCTTACACCTGCTTTCTACGGGCTTGCAGAAATACTTGCTTATACTTGGTTTCTACGGGCATGGACGGGTATGGGATGGGTATAGAGAGTGAAGCTAGACAAAGTATGTGGTGGTAATAAACCTGTAAGCTGGTTGCCAACCGCCAATCAAATCTAAAAGAAGAAGAAGACTACTAAGAGCAAGACTCCTTAGATTGTTGAAAGACAGACATATGGAGTGATGATATAGGTTGTGTGTCCACAAAGCGTGTTTTTTGTCACCCGACCGCCCTGAGCATTTTTTTTTTTTTAAGTGTTTGTGCGCTGCGCTCTGGGGGAAAGAAAGTCTGTGCCCTGTATCCCTGCAACAGCTTGTTACTCTCAGCTCAGCACTTCTGCTTTCCTATGGTCAGACTTTCTACTGATGTTTTAATAGCAGTGTCTAAATAACAATGGACAGAAAACGTGTTTTAGCAGCTCTGGATGTGAAATATGATGACATGGAAAGCAGGAGTCTGAGTACCAGCGTACCAGCGTCCTCTGTCCCGCCCACGCAGCAGTTCTGATTGGCTGCTTAGGTCTAACATTGACAAGCTCAGCTGCAGTCTCTGAAAAGTTGAACTTTTTTCAACTCTAAGCGCCCTGAGCGCCACGACAAAAAACGGCCACTGCCGAGAGCATTTCAGCATCGAGGGCGCTCAGCGCTGTAAACGCTGAACTACATAGAGAATGAATGAAAAATAGCTACCCAGAGTGGAAAAACCGCAATGTGTGGACACGCAGCCCAAGAGTGAAGTACGTGGCGGTAATGCACCTGTAAGCTGGTTGCCAACCGCCAATGTGTGGAGCGATTGGAGACCTTGGTGGCTTCCTGTGGTAACATATCGTCACTTAATCTTCTTACTTAATCAGTTTATCCGAATTTGCCAAATTCTTAGCTGATTTAGTGCTAAAATCAGATAGAATAATTATAATAGGGGACTTTAATATACATGTAGATGTAGATAGTGATTGCCTCAATATGGCATTTAATTCAATATTAGACTCAATGGGGTTTTCTCAGAAAGTAGGAAATTCTACCCATTATCTCCACCATACATTGGACCTTGTTCTGACATATGGCATAGACATAGAAAATCTGGTAGTGTCTTCTCATAACCCTGTACTGTCAGACCATTGTCTGTAAACCTTTGATTTTACTATTTCTGACTATATGGCTCCTAAAGAAAAATATTACTATAGTAGATGCCTCTCAGATGATGTTGTAACCAAATTTATGCAGATTGTTTCCTCTATGCCATGTGGCAACACAACGGAAATAAGCTATAAACAGCTTGCTCCTCCTCCTGAATGCTTCCCACGTGAACTGTTTTGGGCATATTGCACTGGAAAGTGACCCCAGGGCAGACCCAGGACACGCTGGAGAGACTATAGGTCCTATTACAGTGGTGCTATTCACAGTCAATTGTCTGAGGCAACAAGGCACGTTTATGGGTGCTGTCGAGTTCATTTCGCTATCAAAATGAATTTTGTGCCGGGTGCAAAGTGCAAAGAGGCTGTCGTAATGGTTTTAATTATTCAGAGATGTGTTTGGGGTGTAACGTGAAACAAACCAATCACTGTCTTTGTTCTCATTCGCTTTAATAAACAGAGGTGCAAGTTCAAAGACTTAATACCAATATGACAGTGTTTATATAGGAGTACAAATCCATTTTGCACTGAGGACGATGCAGGCTCGTTCACAAAGTGAATATACATTTAATGGCAAGGATCTTTTAACCCCTTGCACTCCCGTCAATTTCCCTAAAAACGCCAAAAATTAACGTGCCCAAATTAAATCAAAAGCTTTCTTCAACCCTTTGCAGCATCTTCATGGGGTTGGTCTCATTTAAAAGAAAACACTTCGAATTTTTTGGCAAAACAGTCATAATCTCTCTAAGTGCTCCGGCCACTGAGTTACAGTCATCTAAACATAGTGAACTTGAAGAAAATAAATTTGGCCTGGGTGTTTTTTTGGATACAAATGCTTGCAAATAACACACAGCTTCAGATCCGGGCTGGAAAATGCAACAGAAATGTAGAACCAAGTGTTATCCAGCTGAGGTCCAAATTTTGTAACAATACCACAAAAAAATGAATATATTACACAGCTTTATACTCAGGTACTTCCCAGGCGTTTTTGAACTGTGCCAAATTGTGCCAAATGACACAGTTTGGAAAAACGTCTGTAACTTTTGAATGATTCAATGTAGAAGTTTCATTTTGGGCTCTAATGAAAGGTCACACTCAGGGCTGTGTGTGTGTGTGTGGGGGGGCGTTCACGGTCCGGACACGGCGAATTAACAGTTTATCGCGGCGCACGCACTTCGTACTTCGTGCACCGCACAGCAGTAATTTACCGATCCGTCAAAAGTCATTTTGGATTACAATTTTCAGGGATAAATAATAATTTAGCTTATAACACCTTACCTCTTCACAGCAGCAGAGTCCTGGCGAACTTCTCTTCCCCATTGTCAGACGAACACAATGCTGGTCCACTCGTGGTTCTGGTCTCGCGACCCGATCAAAGCATAATTCCATTATTGTGGTTTTGTGCTTCCATGATTGCGGTTTTTGGTGAACGATTTTTCAAAACAAATAACAGTAGTAATTAAAAAAAGACTGGCGAAGGCATGTGCGTCACTCAGCCTCCGTCGGTTTATGACCATGGAAGAAATCATAACGTCTGCTCTGCTGGAACCAAAACAAAATAAGCACCGCCTGTGGCCGAACATGCCGATCCGCGAATGGCACTCCCTGTCACACAGGTTGCATTTGTGGATGGTCTCTGTGCTGCTAGGTCTGTGGGGTTCTTCCTGCGAGTCCTTTTTTGATCCGCTGCAGCAGCCAGTCTTCACCCAGCCTTAAAAAAAACAGCTCGCGAACTTCTCTGCTTCAATTGGCTCACTGCATTCACAGCGTTGGGAGGCGGGTCCTTCTGGCTAGGTTTTCATTCATTGGTTCTTCAAGGTTTCAGAAACCCAATTCAAGGCTCTTATTAGTCGAATGAGAGGTCAATCAGATGAACTAATCTGTTCGCGGCTGTGTCTGCAGCTTTTATTTTCAGTGCGCGCTTGGACGCCATACACCACCTACATCACAATCTCCATCATGGAGACGCAGAGACTTGCCCGTCCGCGGTACAACGGAGCACAAGAGGTTAAAGAAGCTTTTTAACCTTCTCCACAGCCCTGCTGGTACTTGGAAGACTTGATCATAATTAAGCACGTACTTCATCTGAACTTCTCTTTTATACCGAGAAAGAGTGAGATGTTCATTGCGACAAGGTCCATTAATCTACTCTGCTGAATACAAAATTGTTTTGTTTTAATTGAGAACAACTGTTGGGATACTTTCATTTTGAATTATTTTGTTAAAAGAATGACAGTGAATGAGGTTAAAAAAAATGCAACAATTACGTAATGAGGAATGTCTGCTTTGTGCACACCTACCAGATCTTCTCTGGGGCTGTGGTGACAGCTCTTTTCCCAGTATAGGGCAGAATGGTCCCCACTGTGGTTCAGTAGTTAAAAAGGTGGTGATCCACTGAATTGCAAACATACAATTTTTTTCTTTTTCTGGTGAAATGCTGTGCTTTGTTTTCAAATAGTTTATATTTTACTGTCCTCTTAACAGAAAAACAACAGCTGTGTATTTTTCAATAATCCTGACATTCGCGCATGAATGGACACTAGATATGATGATGTGATATGATAACAGACATGACACATTAGTATGTGGACAGAATACTTTGGCACAGAAGAGAGGTTTTGACATGTGGCAACAGATCAACACTTGCACACCACTAAAGGTTAGACGAGGCTCTACTTTACTTTCTTATGCAATGCACACTCACAACGTACGCATAATGACGTCACATAACCACGCTTCTGAAAGGCAAACCTAGACACAATATTGCCCCCCCCCCAAAAAAAAAAGAAGTGTGGCAATGAATATGTAAATAACGGAACTAACTGAAGGAATAGCAGAGTGACAACAGTCCCCAAGAACCATGTCCACAGAACTGTCAACAACCCCCCACCCCAGCCTAAGTATGATATTCTGTGATGTAGTCCTGTAGGGCCGAAGGCCGTGTTCTGACCCACACTGACCTAGGGCTCAGCACCAGCTCCTGATGATGTGGTACATCAGGCCGATCTGATGTAGGCAACACTGAAGTGAGGGCTGGCCCGGGGGTTGGGCCAGGGTCAGTGCCTAGGTTGGTAGAAGACAGTGATTGAGCTGGCGCTGTCACTACATGGTCCTAGGAGAAGGGCGCCGGTACCTTCCTCAATCTGCAGGCATGCCATCGCGAGTCATCAAGCAGGAAAGTTGCAGGTCCAAGAATGCGGATGACCTGTCTGGGCTGAGACCAGAATGAAGTCATTTTGTTGTGACATTGTGGACATCGAACCCTGACCCAGTCTGAGACCTGAATTGAGGGTGGTCGGCCCTGCGTCATTTGTCCACCTTTTCCTTTATCTCCTGCTGCCGTGTGACCACGGTCTTCTGAATCTGAATGAGTGAGGGCTTGTTGGGTACCTCAGTGGGTGCTCGGAGCCTGTTCAATTTCAGTTCCAGTTCATGGTCAAGCATTAGAAATGCTGGTGATGCCTGAGTGGTGCAGTGTTTACTTGCTCTGTAGTGCAGCACTGTTTGCTTCAGCGCCACCTCAAATGTGCAGCCTTGGGCCAGGTGTGCTCGCATTCCATTTTTCAGCACACCATTAAACCACCCCTCTGTTGGCCTGAGGGTTATAGAATGCAGCCCTGATATCTTTGATGCCCCTGCTTGCCAGGAAGTCCGAGAATTCAGCAGATGTCATCTGGGGTCCATTATCAGCTGTCACGACCCTTGGCAACCCCCAGCGTGCAAATAAACTGTCCATCCATCCATCTTCTACCGCTTTTCCGGAGGCCTGGGTCGCGGAGGCAGCAGTTCAAGCAGAGAAGCCCAGACTTCCCTCTCCCCCGCCACCTGCTCCAGCTCTTCAGAGAGGATACCAAGGCGTTCCCAGACCAGCTGGGAAATGTAGTATCTCCAGCGAGTCCTGGGTCTGCCCCGGGGTCTCCTCCCAGTGGGACGTGCCTGAAACACCTCAAGTGGGAGGCGTCCAGGAGGCATCCTAATCAGATGCCCATAACACCTCAACTGACTCCTTTCAATCTGGAGGAGCAGCGGATCTACTCTGAGCCTCTCCCAGATGACCGAGCTCCTCACCCTATCTCTGAGGGTGAGTCCAGCAATCCTACGGAGAAAGCTCATTTCAGCCGCTTGTATCTGCGATCTTGTTCTTTCGGTCATTACCCAAAGCTCGTGACCATAGGTGAGAGTAGGAACGTAGATTGACTGGTAAATCGACAGCTTTGCCTTAGAACTAAGCTCCCTCTTCACCACAACAGACTGATACAACGTCCGCATCACTGCAGATGCTGCTCCGATCCGTCTGTCGATCTCTCGCTCCATTTTCCCCTCACTCGTGAACAAGACCCCTAGATACTTAAACTCCTCCACTTGGGGCAGGAGCCTGTCCCCAACCCGGAGAGGACAATCCACCTTTTTCCGGCTGAGGACCATGGACTCAGACTTGGAGGTGTCGATTCTCATCCCAGCCACTTCACACTCAGCGGAAAACCGTCCCAGCAAGAACTGTAGGTCATTGCTGGATGAAGGCAACAGGACAACATCATCTGCAAACAACAGAGATGAGATCCTGTGGTCACCAAGCATGACACCCTCCATTCCCTGGCTGCACCTAGAAATCCTGTCCATAAAAATTATGAACAGGATCGGTGACAAAGGGCAGCCCTGGTGGAGTCCAACTCTCACTGGGAATGACTCTGACCGAGTGTTGGCAATACGAACCAAACTCTCACAACAGTCGTACAGAGACCGAATAGCTCATAACAACAAGCCCGATACCCCATACTCCCGAAGCACCCCCCACAAAAAACCACGAGGGACGTGGTCAAATGCCTTCTCCAAGTCCACAAAACACATGTAAACTTGTTGGGCAAACTTCCACGAACCCTCGAGAATTCTCGAGAGGGTAAAGAGCTGGTCCGATGTGCTACGGCCAGGACGAAAACCACATTGCTCCTCCTGAATCCAAGGTTCGACCAACGGCTGGACTCTCCTCTCCAGTACCTTGGCATAGACCTTCCCAGGGAGGCTGAGGAGTGTGATCCCTCTGAAGTTGGAGCACACCCTCCGGTCCCCTTTTTTGAAGAGAGGAACCACCACCCCGGTTTGCCATGCCAAAGGCACTGCCCCCGACCTCCACGCAATGTTGCAGAGGTGTGTCAACCATGACAGCCCAACAACATCCAGGGCCTTGAGGTACTCAGGGCGAATCTCGTCCACCCCCGGGGCCCAGCCACCAAGAAGATTTTTAACCAACTTGGCGACCTCAGCCCCTGTGATAGGCGAGTCATCCCCCTCGTCCCCAAACCCTGCTTCCTTTGTGGAAGGCGTATCAGTGGGATCGAGGAGATCCTCGAAGTATTCCTTCCACCGCCTGACGATATCCCCAGTCGAAGTCAACAGTGCCCCATCCGCACCATACACAGTGTGGACAGGGAGCTGCTTTCCCCTCCTGAGCCACCGGACAGTTTGCCAGAATCTCTTCGAGACCGACCAAAAGTCTTGTTCCGAAAGTCTTGTTCAGCCCGAAGGAGTTACATGGGTCTGCCCTCTAGTGGGCTCACCACCTGCAGGAGGGATCATGGGGGTCCGGTGCTATGTGGATTAGGTGGCGGTCAAAGGCAGAGACCTTGGTGGACTGATCCCAAATAAACTGTCCAATATCCAGAATATGACCTGCGGTGTCACTGTTCCCACTGGTACCACCTTGAGCCACTTTGAGTGGAGATCGTAAACAACCACAAGAAAATGTTGGTGATGAAGAATACCCTGGCCATGAATTTCACCACAGATGTCGAGCTATATATGGTCCCCGGGGGCGAGAAGGCCAAGGAAGTGTCTGTAAAGGTGCACAGGGTGGCGGCCCAGTTTTGCCGCTGAGGAGACATGCTAGGGAGTCCCGGACAAGGTTTTCAATATCCCGGTCAATGGCTGGCCACCATACTATTTTTTCTCGGCACCGCTAAATGACTTTGACAACTCCTAGGTGCCCCTCGTGTGCCATTGCCAGCACTTGGGCACGTAGGGTCCTTGGGATGATTGTGCAAGGCTCCTTGAGATGCAGCTGTCTGCCCAGCAGGACAGCTCGTTCCTCACCTTGGCGAACAGTTCCAAATCTTCTGGGATTTTGAATGGCCAACCGTTCCTGATGTACTCGCATAGTTTAGACAATACTGAGTCCTTCTCCGACTCTACTTGTAGTTCTTCAAGTGTGACAACAGGCTGCAGAGGTCTATAGAGTAGTAGGAGGGCTGGTTCCTCATCGTCTGACAAGGCAGACGGGTTTGGTAGTACAGAAAGTTCTGGGGCTGCAATGGAGCGAGAAAGGAGGTCCGCCACCACATTGTCTCTCCCTGGTGTGAAGACAAGATCCTCTTCTTGGTTGTCCATCGATCCGATGATGACCATCCCTCATGTGTTAAGTCCTCTTCTTGTGTGAGCACGGAGATGGCTGTTTAGGCCGATCCTCGATCGGCAGACACAGCTGCAGTAGGGGCAAGGAAACTGCCCAGGTAATAACGTCTTTCTTTGTGCCCGTGATTCAGCTACATCACCTCGCCTCTTCTCTTCAAAGTAGTCTCGTGCCAGGGTAGTGAGGGCACGCCAGCCTGGCCTGTCCATAGCCCACAGCTCTAATTGTTTGGGAAGGATGCCAGTGTGTCTGATGTTGAGCTTCACGCAGTCTTTGAATCTTTTGCATGGTCTGCCTTGGTTCCGCGTCCCAGAGCAGAGTTCGCCGTACATGAGCTTCTTGGGCAGCCTACGGCCATCCATCCAGATCACATGACCAACCCATCGTTGCTGGGCTTTCAGAATCATAGCCTCGATGCTGGTCATCTCAGCTCTGTCCAGGACCTCAAGGTTTGTGACCCGGTCTTGCCAGTGAATGTTCATGATCATCCATAGACTTCTCATGTGGAACTTCTCCATCTGCTTCAGGTGTTTTTTGTACACGGTCCACGTCTCACATCCATAGAGAAGGCTGGTGAGGACAACGGCCCTGTACACTTTTGAGCTTCATGGACAGCTGGATGTTGTGCTGGCTCAGGACGCAAGCTCGGAGACGACAGAGCTTGACTGGCCTTGCAGATTCTGGAGTTGATCTTCTTATCAAGGCTGCCATCGTTGCTGATGGTGCTGCCGAGGTATTTAAAGTTGTCTACCGTCTTCAGTTGGGTACCCTCGATGGAGATAGAGGGGGGTAGGACGATGGAGGCGGGTGCTGGTTGGAACAGTACTTCTGTCTTGCCGAGGCTGATGGTAAGACAAAAAAGGCGGGAGGCTTCTGTAAACTTATTCACGATGATCTGGACATCAAACTCCATGTGGGCCATAAGGGCACAGTCATCTGTGAAAAGTGCTTCCAGGACAATCTTTTCTGTGACCTTGGTCTTAGCCTTCAGTCGGCGGAGGTCAAACAGTGAGCCATCAAGTCTGTATCGCAGGTATACCCTAAGGTCCAAGTCCCTGAAGGCATGATTGAGGACGCAAGAGAAAAAGAAGTTTAAGAGGACCGGGGCCAGAACGTACCCCTGCTTGACGCTGTTGCTGATATTGAATGGCTCAGATACCTCTCCACCTGAGAGAACCTGCCCAGTCATGTTGTTGTGAAACTGGCATATGAGGTTTACAAACTTGTCTGGGCACCCAAGCTTGGATAGGATGATCCAGAGGGCCTCCCTGTTCACCGTGTCGAAGGCCTTAGTCAGGTCGATAAAGACTGCGTATAAGTCCATATTTTGTTCTAGACATTTCTCCTGCACTTGGCGGACGGAGAAGATCATGTCCACGGTGCTGCGGTTTGAGCGGAATCTGTTTCTGGCAGGTTCCCTTCAGAGATGTTGTTAATCACTCGGTTGAGGAGGACCCGGGCCAGTGTTTTTCCGGCAATAGATAGAAGGGAAATACCTCGGTAATTGCCACAGTACGACTTGCTACCCTTATTCTTGAACAGGGAGACAACAGTGGCATCCCTGAAGTCTTTGGGCAGTTGTTCTTCATCCCAGATGCTGGTGAGGAGGGAATGGAAGATTTCAAGGGCCACAGGACCGGTTGATTTGAATATTTCTGCCGGGATTCCATCCATCCCAGGTGCTTTGCCTGAATTGGTCTGCCTAATCACCTTCAAGACTTCGTCCGTTGTAGGGGGGAGGTCGAGGCAGTGGACGGTGGGTTTTTGTGGGATCAGATCGAGGGCGTGGGGGTCTACAGTGGAGGGCCCATTGAGCAGGTAGCTGAAGTGCTTTCTCCATCGCACATTGATGCTGCTATTCTCCTTCAGCAGAGTTGAACCGTCAGCCGACAGGAGTGGGGTAGTACATGGCTTGGCATATACTTACTTGCCATATACTTCCTTGATGACGCTAAAGAACATCTTGGAATTCTGCATGTTGGCGTATCTCTGCACCTCATCTGCCTTCTTCTCCCACCATTCATTCTGCATCTTTCGCAGCACTGCTTGTGCCCGTCTCTGGAGGTGCTTGAAGTGATCACGCTTGGAAATGGAAGTGGAGTCATTCTGCCACTCAACAAAGACCTTCTGCTTGTCATCCAGGAGTGTCTTGATGTTCTCGTTGTTCTCATCGAACCAATCCTGGTGCACTCGTTTCCTGGGGCTGATGGTGGTTTTTGCTGACTCCATCACCAGTGCTCTAAACTGTTCCCACCTTTGTGTTGGGCAGCCAGTCAGGAGTCCATGGGCAATCAGTCAGCCGTCCTGATCTTCTGCAAATTCACTACGTCGCTGAGGTTGTTCAGGTTTGGCGATGTTGAATGCTGGCCTGATGACTTTTGGCATCTTGCAATGTGTTGGGGCAATATGCAGGGATAGGATGGATCTGACTAGACGGTGGTCCGTCCAACACTCTGCTCCATGCATGGCCCTTGTGATCCTGACGTCACAGATGTCTCTCTGACGGCAAATGGCAAAGTCTATCAAATGCCACTGCTTGGATCTTGGGTGCATCCATGTTGTCTTATATTTGTCTGCTTGCCGGAACAGTGTGTTTGTGATAGCGAGGTGGTTTTCAGCACAAAGGCTCAAGAGCATCAAGCCGTTGGAGCTCAGTCTTCCAGTGCCGTGTGGCCCCAGCACGCCCTTCCAGTTACTGCAGTCTGTTCTGGCTCTGGCGTTGAAATCGCCTAGCAGAATGAGTTTGTCATTGGGGGGAGTGTCTTTCACGAGGGTACTGAGCTCCTCATAAAAGGGTTCCTTCACTTCATCGCTGCTGGTGAGAGTTGGGGCATACGCGCTGATGAGGGTAACGTGCCGGTTATGGTTTCATCAGCTGTTCATTAACTGATGTTGTTAGGTCAGGAAGTTGCTTGAGAACCTCTGTCTTGATGGCCAGTCCTACTCCATGGATCCTCTCTTCATCTTTGGCCTTGCCTTTCCAGAAGAAGGTGTAGCCACCTTTTAGTTTGGCCACAGATCCTTCTTCGGCTAGTCTGGTCTCACTGAGGGCCGCAATGTCAATGCGGTAGCGGGCCAGTTCCCTTGCAATGAGGGCTGTTCTTCTCTCAGGCCTCGAGGAGGCATCTCTGTCCATGAGCGTGCGTACATTCCACGCACCAAGAATTAGTTCACAGGTTCAAGACAAGATCATAGTGGTACTGACAGAGACGACTGGCCCAAAGATGAAGTCGCAATGGCTTGTCCTGTGCCAGAGGTGGAAAGTACTGTAGTCAGGACCTGATGGTCAGTTCTGATAGTGAAGTGGTGGCCATAGAGGAACATGTGCCATTGCTCACACGCAGGCCAGTGCTTCATGCTCACCCACTGAGTAACGTTGCTCTGTCTCCATCAGGGACCTAGAAAAAGCTATTGGCCTTTCAATGCCTCCTTGCACCCGAGACAGGACAGCCCCTACTGCAGCAGTGGAACCATCACAGGTGAGTAGAGTGGGGCTAGAGGTGTCAAAATGGGCAAGAACAGGGGAGAGGTTTACTGTGCTTTTAGTGTAGAGAAGGCTTCTGCGCATTCCGATGACCAAGCCCAAGGCTCAGCCTTCCTCAGAAGTCAGCGCAGGGGTGCTGTCCTGTCGGAGTAGTGGGGCAAGAAGAGCAGGTAACATGGTCATCCCAAGGAATGAGGCAACCTGAGCAGCGGAAGTTGGTTTAGCAATGTTTCGCATTGCCTTAATGTTGCACCACAGGGGCTGAATCCCTTTGGCTGAGAGGCGGAATCCCAGGAAGTCCATGACAGGTGCCGAGAAGATACATTTGTCTGTGTTCAGGGTGAGATGATGTCTGGTAAGTGCCTCAAACACACTGTGGAGGCGGGCATCATGAGTGGACTGGTCTGGCCCATGCACAATAATGTCACCCAGGTACACTGCTGTTTCTGAGATCCCAGCCAGGACTATGGACATTATTTTTTGGAAGCAGCTGGGCGTTGAGCAGAGGACGAACGGTATACGCGTGTACCTGAAGACACCAGCGTGTGTCACAAATGCAGTCAGATCACGACAGGCTGGGTGAAGAGGTATTTGAAGGTATCCTTGTTGCAGATCCAACTTTGAAAACATTTTTGAGCTGTAGAAGAGAGTGGCGAGCTCCTCCACTGTAGGCAGAGGATACTTATCCAGAATGACAGCTGTGTTAACCTGGCGTAAGTCCATACAAATCCGGAGGCCCCCTGTCTTCTTCTTAGCGACCACCAGGTTTGAGACCCACAGGGACACATCTATGGGTTCGATGATGCTCTCCTCCAGCATAGAGGAAAGCTCGGCTGCAACACCATCCCGGACAGCAAGCGGTAGCCATCGGAGGGGCTGGATCACTGGTTTCACTTTGGGGTCCACCCGAGGGCAATGAATGAATGCAGCTAAGCAGCCTAGCCCATTGAACAGTGCTGACTGCTTTTGGAGTGTCGTGGGCAAGACCTGCATTATAGCGTGGCCATTATTGTCCACTAGTCAGAAGCCGAAGTCCATAAACAGGTCCAGGCCAAGCAGGTTTGCACCCTGATGCACCACTACAAAATTGAAAGAAGGCAGGTGTTTTTTGTCATAGGTGACAGGTAGATGCACAGTGCCCACAATCGCAACCTTTGAGTTCCCATATCCTCACAGGGGAAGTCTGGGTGGTGAGCCAAGGGGAGTGTGAGGAAAAAAGTGTTTTATATGTATTACATATTGAGCAGTGATGCTGCCGCTACAGCGTCCACAATCAAAGGTATGCTCACCTTCTCCAAATCCATCCATCCATCCATCTTCTACTGTTTAATCCTTTTCGGGTCGCGGGGGGGCTGGAGCCTATCCCAGCATCATTGGGCGAGAGGCAGGGTACACCCTGGACAGATCGCCAGTCCATTGCAGGGCCAACACAGAGAGACAGACAACCATTCATTCTCACAGTCATACCTAAGGACAATTTAGAATCCCCAGTTGATGCCAATTAACCTCACCTGCATGTCTTTGGCATGTGGGAGGAAACCGGAGTACCCGGCGTAAACCCACGCAGACACGGGGAGAACATGCAAACTCCACACAGAAGGGTCACCGATGGTCTGGGGGTGGGATTGAACCCACGATGGTCAAGGGTGGAATCGATCCCATGACCTTCTTGCTGTGTTGCCACTGTGCTAACCACTGCGCCACCGTACTGCCTTCTCCCCCAAATGCACTGTGCTTTTCTTAAACGATGTACTTGCAGCATGGACATTACTTATTTTTTGCAGATTCAGAATTGGGTCGGGCAAGTCTGTTTTGTAGGAGTGCCTGGAGTGTAGTTGAACGGCAGACTTTAACAAAATGATTAAGTTTATAACAATTCCTGCATGTCTGCCCACGGACAGGACACTGTGGAGCTCTGTTTGCATGAGAATTAGCACCACAGTTGGCGAATTGCACCCGAGACCCACACGGGGGCCCTGTCTGTCCATCTGTAACACAGGCATGCAGCTGTCTATGGCGGGAGGTGTCTGTGCTGATGCCATGTGCCCGGCGTATTTTAGTTGTTGAGCGAGTACAGGAGCCGGTGTTTGTTCAACAGTGCTTAACAGAGAAGAGCATTCCAAAGCAGATTCTACTTGTAACGCTGTTTTGATTGCGTCTGCCAGTGTCAGATCATCAGATTCCATCAATAGTTTTTCTCTTATCACATGATGTGCCTTGAATCAGTTGGTCTCTTATCATTTGATCATGTAGCGCACCATAGTCACAAGTTCTGGCAAGCTCACGGAGGTCGGCCACAAAAGTTTGTATCGACTCACCGGGCCGCTGGTGACATTTCCATAGCTTGTACCACCACATCAAGACTCGCCGTTTGTCCACGAAATGGGTTGTCAGCAGCATCACAGCAGTATCAAACATTATTGATGATCCCAATGCTGCAAGAATTCGTTGTCTCTTGGTCCCGAGACAATGAACGAGAAGGGCCGTCTTCTGTTTCTCAGTGAGGGCTTCGTCGGAGAACCCCATTGCGTCGATATAAGCGTTAAAACCTGCCAACCATCATGTCCACGGCACCGTGGGTTCCCCTGGCACTGCAAGGAACCGGTCCAGTGGAGGAAAATGAAATCTAGCCATCCTCGTTGCCAAATGTTATGTGGGAACAGATCAACAAGTGCACACCATTGAAGGTTAGACCATGCTCTGCTTTACTTTCTTATGCCATGCACACTCGCATAACCACACCTCTGAAAGACAAACCTAGACACAATTGGTTTGTTGTTTTCAGACTGACAGTATCCCACCACGCCTCCTCACCGCATCCATGCCAGCACGCACACTCCCTCTTCGTTCATTCATTCCCCTAAAAAAAATGTATACATTAATGCCTAATCTAAAGACCAGGGGTCACCAACTAAAACTGCAAGAGGTCTGATAAGTCAGTCGTCCTCCCCAGCCGAGGTCTGGGCTAGAGGTGGGAATATTTAGGCACTGTGATTCAATTACAATACGATTTGAATCTAAAACGATTCTTGATACATCTTTTTTTTCTATTTAGGATTTTTTTCCCCCACTCTGTGAGAGACTGTATTTTTAAAGCAAAGTGTTTGCAATGATCCATGAATTTACTTCCAGTATATTTTAATATAACAAATGGAAGAGAAATGTGGCAAGCGACGTGGACAAATTTATCTCAGTGTGCCTTTAAAGCTGCCATCCTTTCATGGACATTTCAGCACTCCAGAGAGAAGAGCACAGCTGTCCCCGAGCAGACCCCTGTCATTTCTTTCACACATTATTTTATTGAACTGATGTTTTAGCTGCTTTTATTTATGTATTAATTTTTTAATTAAAAAAAATTGCTCATTTTCAAAGAAAACATGTAATAATTTAATCATAATCATACAGCAGAACACTAAATGTGTTTGTTGACTCCAATAGCTCTAAAATTCTCAAATCTACAACTTAAATACTCAAATTGTAAAGTTTTACAGGAGAAGACAAACCAAATTGCATACATTTAAAAAAGATTAATATCTAAAAACCAAAATCTTAAAAAGATCATCTCTATATTATAAGTTTAGAAAAACTGTACGCCTCAAATAAGGACAAAAAATACAATTCCACATTACAGAATTTCTCACATTTTTTTGTCAATGTTCTTATCTTTTTAACCTTGTTTACATCTGTTTGGGTAACATTTTGTCACAGGGAGAGAGGAGACAGATGTGTGTGGCACTTTTCATGTTCACACAGAGCAAATGATTGTTTTCACGTGATATCGGACAGTCACAGAAATCACCTTCATAACCAGCATCATATAGACCCAACAGGAACGTGGTCCAAGGGGAAGCAACCTCCCCCCGTCTCCCGGCATGGACTACTCTCGGCATAATCGTGAAGGAGGTGCGGGGACCTTCCATCAACAGACCCTAGGTGGCCATGTACCACTGAAGGCAGCAGGAGTGGCGGTAGAATTTCAAAACAGTGCTTCATTCCACGAGCAAACACCCGGAGTGAAGCATGTCTGTCTGTGGGGGATATCCTGGCTGTCTGCTCCATGTGATGCCCGCAGCGAAAGGTGATTTTGCCTCCTGCTGCATCTCCACTCTGTGGAGAGCTTCCAAACGGTCCAGGCCAATACAACATTTCAGTTCCACTGTTTTCCCTCCGTCAAAACAAAATGGTATTCTTGTTTTCCAAATTATATCAAAAGGATTCAGGGTCTGGATGCAGATTGGAATCTGCCAGTTGGTGATCCCTGCTATAGACTAAGTGAAAATGAGGATAGACTAAAAAAACTATTAAAAGAATTGTCATCCATCCATCCATCTTCTTCCGCTTAGCGACCCAAAGAATTGTCATATAATTAAAATGATAGGTGATTAGATTATAAATGTTACAACTTTCCATTAAAATAACAGAAATTCCAGTGCATGTTGTGCTTCTTCATGTGCTCCTGTCAGTAGGAGCTACACGATTTCAAAGCATGCCACTAAAATAGCATTAATAATGCACTTCTGATGACAGACCTCCTTTGTCCTGATCAAAAGTGTTTTGTCATAAAATGCACCAAAAGAGCGATGCATACAAGATTATGTGCTGCCACAACTCTTCGAAATGAGCCCACTCCTCCAAGCGCAAAGATGGCATACTGTCTACTGGTAATAAGATGTCGTGACGCAGAGTGTACATACAATGCACTGACAGAAACTAACAAAAGCACTGGCACAAGTCGTGAAGTGCTGCACAAAAGCCCGCTGTTGACTGTCATAATATGGCCCTGTGTCTCCACCTGGCATGGGAATGCCTTGGTATCTTCCTTGAAGGGCTGGAGGAGGTGGCTGGGGAGAGGGAAGTCTGGGCTTCTCTGCTTGGACTACTGCCTCCATGACCCGGACCCCTGGATAAGAAGTAGATGATGGATGGAAGCTATAAATCATAATCATTAAAATTAAAAAAGCTTGAAGTGTTTCCCTTGAGCTGTAAGGAATATAAATTACGTCAAAGTTTAGTTTTGGAATTAAATGACAAAAAAAAAAAAATATCTTGACGTGATGCACCTGTAGAACACAAATAAGAGTAGACTGCTTATCCAGATGAGGAAGACAAGGCCATGATCTCAGAGAACTTTTAATCATGACTTTTTTCTCTTTATCTTATCAAACCATTATTTCTTTTCAGGTACTCAGTCCATTACATATAAAAATTTAAAAAGGAAACACTGTATATAACACAATCTAAACAGACAAGCCAGGTGCTCATTAGAAATTTATAAATAAATTTTGTGTGGCAGCTGCTGTATCACAGCTAGGTTATAATAAACTGAAAACCTTACAGAAAAAACAGCTTAATATCAGTAGCTTATAGCCTATAGATATAGATCTAGACTACATTCCTTAAACTCCAACCCTATCATTTTCTACAAGAGTTTTCTACCACCCCATGAGGAAAAAGGCAGAAATTGATCTCACCAACCTTTTAAGTGCATACCAATGCTGTGTTACAGTAGATACTGTACACTCTCTACTTGGAGCCATTCACAGTACTAAAGCCAAATATTTCGATTAAAACAATCATATATTTTCTGTGGAATAAAAACCAAAGAAGTGGTACTCTGTGACCATTACAACTGTCCTGAGTTACAATAAGTCAAAAGATTGAAGGGGTGCAAAAACAAACTGCCTCATTTTTAACAGCAGGGATCAACTAAAAACAACTGTAATGTCTTTGGTCACATTCCAATGTGAGATTCTGTGCAAGGAATGCCACAGTTGCAGGTTATGCTGTAGAAAAGTTAGATCTGATGGAGTCTTCTCGTAACTGACGGTGCTTCCTAGAATCACATTCTTCCCCATGAGAGCGTCGCTGAATGGTAATCCTGTAGTTTTTTCTGCAGAGAAATCAAGAAGTAGAGTCATTCCAATGCAAATCACCCAGAATAAAAACACTCACTCAGATCAACAGATTTAAAATTTTAGAAAATAAATAAAAAAATAAATAAATATGACAGACGTAGCGCTACCCAAGAAACAGATGTGTACCAAAATTTGGACAAATCATGTAGTAGTATTTCAAATTAATTTTACATACTGTATATAATAGCAGGGCAGTGGTGGCCATTGGATAGGGATCTGAAAGTGTGACTGAGGGTCGCTGGTTTGATTCCTGAACCAGCAGGTAGTGGTGAGTGGATCAATCCAAATATCGATACCAACCTTGGTATGGATGTCTACATGTCTACCGCAGGACTCGCTCAAGACATATATATAGACACAGGTAATCAACAAGAACACAGAACAGTAACAAGCAGGAGAAGAAGTAACAAGCAGGGGCAAACAGAGACGGCAGGCCATGGTTACAGAAAACGTGATGGGCGGGACTGCACAGATAATCACACACAGGGGACCAGAGGGGAGACAAGACCAAGGCAATAATGATAATGACGATAATAAAAATAATAATGCTGATAAACTTAAACTAAACTTTATGAAGAAAGAAATATGCAAGACAGAATAATAATAACAATAGCAACCCAGGATAATCATTCTATTAAAGCAAGAAATGTGTGTGTGTCTGTCTGTCACGTTTATAGGACATCATAGGACGGCCTATGATCTCTGCCTGAAGATCATAGGACATCCTATGAACTCAGGCATCATAGGACGACTCGCGATGCCTATATGACAGCACATAGAGTCTATGTCATAGACAAACGTGTCTTTATGTCATATACATCAAGCCGACGGCACATAGACAAATGTGTCTTTATAAATGACAGCACATAGACAAATGTGTCTTTATGATGTCATATACATCAAGCCTGCCTTCGTGTCTTTATGTCATATACAGTGACATGAGGCAACATGATGTCATATACATCAAGGCTGTCTTCATGTCTTTAAAGCACGTTTATAGGACATCATAGGACGGCCTATGAATTAAAGCAAGAAATCTTTGTGTGTGTGTCTGTCATGTTTATAGAACATCATAGGACGGCCTCACTCTATTAAAGCAAGAAATCTCTGTGTGTGTGTCTGTCACGTTTATAGGACATGATAGGAATCCCAACTTAAAGCAAGGATGTAGGCTGGGACCCATGCCCTGGAGACAAGGGATATCATCACTCTATATATAATTCAAGAAATCTCTGTCACAATGTCATGATGTCACGATCCTAGGACTCGCTAAAAAAAAATAAATCAAAACATAGGACTGGCTATGACATCAAAGGCAGGCTGCACTCATGATCATAGCACTTGCTATGACATCAGCAAAGATCAAAGGCAGGCATCAACGAACGAGTGGTGACATCAAAGATCCAAGGCAGGTTTCACCATGGTTGCTATTGCCATGGTAACACTAACTTTCTACGGCCATGCAGAAATGTTTGCTTACACTTGCTTTCTATGGGCATGCATGGGCATGCACACATATGCACTAGTATCTTTATAGTATGGCTGATCAACTTTATGCCTCTGTAGATACTACAGCTCTGAGCATCACCCTTGTTCTTGAAAATTGGTACCACAATCAGAATCAGAATCAGAATCAGAATCAGAATCAGCTTTATTGGCCAAGTATGCACAACACATACAAGGAATTTGACTTTGGCTAAAAACTTGCTCTCGTTGTTCAGGTGAAGGATTTAAATAAGGATTCAATGACAACCACAGTATGTACAGTAAATTACAGTCTGTCCACGTTTCTATAAAAGGATGCAAATATATACAGGAATATATGCAGTTATTTACTCGGACTAACCACACTTTGCAGAAATATATGAAAAAATATACAATCACACAGTATTTCAATGTGGACTCAGATTCAGTGATATAATGTGAATGAAGTAAAAAGCAGTGTGAGAGTTATGTGCAATGTAATAATGGATGAAAAGTCATGAGTACAGCAACAGGTAGGACTAGGTGAATGTTAGGAGTTCATCAGAGTGATGGCTTGAGGAAAGAAACTGTTCCTGTGACGGGTGGTTTTGACCTTCAGTGATCTGTAACGACGACCAGAAGATAGAAGTTCAAACAGTTTGTGGCCGGGGTGTGATGGGTCAGCACAGATGTTTCCCGCCCGTTTCCTGGTTATGGACCGATATAAGTTCTCAATGGAGGGTAGGTCGGTACCAATGATCCTCTCCGCAGACTTAATGATCCGCTGCAGTCTGGTCTTGTCCTGTTTAGTGGCAGATCCAAACCAGACAGTGATGGAAAAGCAGAGGACAGATTGGATGATGGTGGTGTAGAAGACAACCAGCAGCTCCTGAGGCAAATCAAACTTCTTGAGCTGACGCAGAAAAAACAACCTCTGCTGGGCCTTTTTCCGGACAGTGTCGATATGGGAGGACCACTTCAGGTTCCGGGAGATTGTGGTACCCAGAAACTTGAAGGAGTCCACAGTGGACACTGTGCTGTTGAGGATGGTGAGTGGGGGGAATGAAGGGGGGTGTCGCCTGAAATCCACAGTCATCTCCACCGTTTTGGCTGGGTTAAGTTCAAGATGGTTCTGGCTGCACCAGAGGATCAGCTGCTCCACCTCCCGCCTGTATGCAGACTCATCATCATCCCGGATCAAACCGATGACTGTGGTGTCGTCCGCAAACTTCAGGAGCTTCACCGAAGGGTCCTCTGAGGTGCAGTCGTTGGAGTAGAGGGAGAAGAGCAGTGGGGAAAGGACACATCCTTGGGGGGCGCCAGTACTAATTTTTCGGGAGCTGGATGTAAATCTCCCTAGCTTCACCTGTTGCCACCTGTCAGTCAGAAAGCTGGAGATCCACTGGCAGGTGGAGGGGGGCACCTTGAGCTGGAGGAGTTTCTGATGAAAGCTGGAGGAGTTTCCAAACACTTCTTCTCCACTCCTCAGGCATCATTTCACTCTCCAAGATTGTGTTAAATAATCTGGCTTAAAAAAAAATCTGGTTAAAAACTCCACTGCCATCGCTCCTAAACACCATCTCCACAGGTATGTCATCTGGAAGGAACCACTGTTGTATTGTTTTCAGTTACAGTATAGTACTGTAATTCAATTACAGTACTATATTGTAATTCAATTACAGTACTGCACTGTAATTCTAAATTACAGTAACTTACTGGCAACATTGTTGCACTCCTGTCACGCCTTCCTGATGGTAAGAGTGAGAACAGACTTTCTAGTGGATGGGTACGGGCCTTGATGATGTTGTGGGCCCTCATTTAATAACTATATTACCTATATACATTGGGGGGGTTTTTTAGAATGTAAATCTGCTTTTTTAAAACAAATCAAGTGTTTGGTACTTTATCCATGCAAGTGCAAAAATCTTAAAGTACTGATGGTATACTCTTGTTACCTGAAGAAGTAGAATGCTATAAGCATGACAGTTCCTAGAACAGCTCCAACTATGACTCCAGTCAAAGCTGACACTCCCAGTCCACCTGTTAAGAAGAGTCCTTATTGGTTAAACACATGCTACGTCATTAACAACTCCTTCATAACCACCATGTTACTGATTTCAGTGGCTATATATTTACATGATTGGTCTGATGTCTCTGGGGGTCCTTCATATCTTCTCAAAGTGAAATGCTCAATATCGAAAGCTGGCAGCAGCTGGAATGTTCCATTCATGCCAAAGTAGTTGGCCACTACCTGAAAATTGGTAAATATTATCACCCAGTCCCACAAGCACCATTACCATCTTATGATAAAAGACTCTACCTCGTAGGTTCCCGTCTCCACATTGGTCATGGCCATCAAAGAGAAATCTCCATTTCTATCACCATTTAAATCCATAGATACTTGGCCAGCAATTCCTGCCAGACAATATAAAAGCAAAAGGAAAATAAGTTATAATGTATACACAGATTTAATCTAAAACCATCTAGTTTACTCCAGCTTTCCCCCCATTCTCTATTGTTAACAAGATATAATAATTACACATCAGCCTTTTCTTTGTACCATTTTATTGGCTTACAGGGAAACACACAACTCTGAGTAAAATCTGCTGGGACCCAATTCTGCTAAACAGTATCTTACTGCCCTCCATTCCAGAGTGGGTAGTAACTAGTTACATTTCCACAAGTACACACACCAAATTAACTTTCTCAAAAAATAGTACGCATGTACATAGTTTTCGTGCAGCATATGAGAGCTGTTCATTAAAAATTTCCCGACTCATTTCCCATGAACTGAGACGAACCAAACTTGGTATAGCTATTAGGTGTTTCTCCGCGTAGGTACCACCAAGGATCACACACTTCTCCCTTCACTTTATTCTGCTGTGGAGGCCTCACCTGTAAAAGTCTGCAGATAGTCAGAAGCCACGACGTAACCTCAGAAATCAGCGTTTCATCGTCTTGGAAGTGCTTACCCTTCAAAAATTACTTCATGATTGGAAAGAGGTGGAAGTCAGATGGTGAGAGAATGGAAGAGTAAGGGGGTGAGGAAGGATTTCAGAGCTGCAGGACCATGCTTACGTCTGGGCAACATGCGATAGTGATGTAACATTCATTAACAATTTGTTCACATGTACTAGTGTTTATGGGTCAACGTACTGTACTGAATCACTTACTGGAACTGTACTGGAAGTCAGGTATCACAAGCTGAATCACTCACCTGAGCAGCAAACGAGCCCTGCCTGCTGCGTTCAGCTGACTCTCAGTTCAGTGAGTGCTAGGCAGTTGGAGCTCCAATACAGCACTGATTTGGTGTATGAATATTTCAAACAGATCTTTTTAGTGAACAAACTGGAAGTGACTTAGTACATTTTAGTGAACTGCAAATCCCATCACTAACATGCTAGTTGTGAACCGGGGTGCTGTCTTGCAGGAGGCGAGCACCTTTGGTCAGCACGCCTCGCCTCTCTGGTTTGATTGCCTTCTGCTCTGTCTGCAGCAGTGACATGTAGTAAATCCCAGTAACTGTGGTACCCTTTGCCAGGAAATCCATCATTCATACTCCATGCTGGTCCCAAGACTGCGAGCATGACCTTGCCCATCAAGGGCTGGACACGCGTCTTCTTCAGAAGTGGTGATTCATAATGCTTCCACTGCTTCTACTGGGCTTTAGTCTCTGGATCATAGTGATGGACCCATGTTTGGTCCTGAGTGATTAGTCTATAGGAGAAGTCCGCCTGGTTTTCTTGGCACATGGCCAAAAGAGCCTGGACGCACGTGACTTGTTCCTGCTTCTGAAAGGTGTGAGCAACTGGGAAATCCATTGTGTAGATAACTTCTACATGGTCATGAATTATTTTTTTCCACTGACCCCACACTGATCATGACATCTTGGGCTGGTTGGTAAACAGTCATATGGTGGTGATCCAAAATGGTGGCCTCCACTTGCCAGATGTATCTTCATCAGTGGTGAATTGTAGTCACCCGGGAATGGGTGCTATTTCCACCAATGTCCGGCAACACTTGAACTGTGGATGTCACTGTTTGACTGGGGACATCCTCCCCATGAGTCTCTTTCATCTCATGGAATGTCTCCCGTGGTGTGTGGCCTCTCAAGTACAGGAAACCGATGACCGCACTGCATTCAACTGGCTCCATTATCACACCTTACTCCACTTTAGCACCTGTAAGGGAAACTCTTAGGAGTTCAGAGCTGAAAATTACCATGTGACCTACTCGTATAGAGATATGGATTATTGTGTTAATAATATTAGCACAATAATATTAATGTGTAAATTTCAGCCTCCTATAATAACTGGAAGTGGGTCAGGTAAAATCTTTAACGAGCAGCACTCATACTTTCAACTCTTACATGAAAATTTTTGAAGAAAAACTTGTTCTTTTATTCAAGTACATTTGGACTTGTATATGGGCCTAAGTCCATGTGTCTAGATTATCATTTCGTTGGTCTGTTTTTATTGTACCTGAAGCACTTTGTAAACTCTTTTCAAAAGTACTACACAAAATAAAATTAGGCTGTTATTATTATTATTATAGTGTATATTTCAAGTTAATTTTTAAAAAATATTTGTTCATAATGCATCTTTTATGTTTACCTTTTAAATGGTAGTACAGGCTTAATTTTGGTTCACAACACCTAAATAAAGTGTCAGTTTTCAGCTCCCCACCTAAAATATCTCTTTTTTTTTTCAAAACACGTCTTATTACGTGACATTAGATAAACGTCTGTCAACTCACTGTACAGCTGTGGTGGTAGTGAGACCTATCGTAGTAATTTACTCCACTCTAGTACTAATTACTGTGTTTGTGCAGGTTGTACCAACCACTGGGTCATCAGGACATTTGCGCTTTATTTTTTCCAAAATCAAACTTTAATTTCAACACGTGGGAGCTTCACATGCCAGCTGATTACAGCCACTCCATTCTGAGTCTGTTAGAGTATCTGAGGGTCCAAAGACAACCCGGCTTCTGACGATCACACAGGAGTCACCTGCTGATTTAACTGAAGGAGAAACAAGACCGTGTTGCTCTGGAAGAAAAAGTAGTTTTGATATCCTCCCTCCATTGTTAAGGGAAATATGTGAAGTCTCCCCAATAATTTGGATGAGTTAATGGAGTTTTCTGAACTAAAAAGGACAGAAGATCAGCAGAAAACTGGGAGTATAGCAGCTAACGATGCCAACGTGACAAAAAAACCCCAAAACAAAACTGGTTGATCAACCGACAAACGGAACAGGAGGGATTGTGTCTTTCTGAACAACAGATAATAATAGTGTGTGCATACAAAATCTACAACACAAATACAAACGTTAGCAATGATGCTAAAGTTAGCATGTTTTTGTATTTGTGCTGTGGCTTTTGCATTTTAGTATTTAGTGACATCTGTTGGTATTGAAAATCCTTCCAAACATGTTCTTTACAAAGCATAGCAAAGTTATGTGCACCTCAGTAGGCCTATGAACAAATCTTGTAAATTGTTTTAAAGTGACAATCCAGCAAAAATCAAGTTTCTTTCTGTTGTTAACATGTCTGTGAGTTGTTTTTTGTGACTTACAAGACATATCAAGAGTGAAATCACTCTACTATCGCATATCTGGTTTTTTTTTTTAGTGTGAATGTCCAGTTAAGCCCCCCCCCAAAAAAAAACAAAAAAAACCCCAAAAAACAGGTGACTTTGGACAGAGTGTTTCTAGCTATGTAAGCATTCCTGCTTAGCCTGATTGGTTATAATATCAACAAATCAGGCTAAGCACTGGGTAGGGCTACAGACCTGAGCCCCAAGCGAGCTGCCCGGCAGACACCCAAAGCTCTCGCATTGACGGGGGTCAGCGGTGTGTACATGTATGGCTGAATCACTCTGATGTTTTGAGTAGCCATTGCTTAGTGAAGCAGTCTTCGGTGTTCTCAGGTCAGAGGAGAGGGGAGGGCTGGCCTTGCAGCATCAGCTACTGGTGGGAGGAAATATGGGTGGAGCCAATTAAAATATTCATAGATGCGCACATACTTAAGTAAGTGGAAGATGTGAAAGCTCTTTCCAACCAATTTTAAGGTAATGAAAGTTTTTTTTTGTGGCTATAAAGCCACATTATACTATTTTGGGCAATACACATTTGTTTTTGAGGTGGTTTAGAGCTGGTGGCGGAGTGGTTAGCACTGCGGCAGCACAGCAACTCACCCTTGGCTGGGGGATACTGGGTTCGATCCCAGCCCCCGACCAACAGTGATCTGTGTGGAGTTTGCATGTTCTCCCCGTGTCTGCGTGGGTTTACTCCGGGATTTTTCCGGTTTCCTCCCATATGCCAAAAACATGCAAGTTAGGTTAAGTGGCCCCAAACTGGGGATTCTAAATTGTCCTTAGGTATGACTGTGAGAGTGAATGGTTGTCTGTCTCTCTGTGTTGGCCCTGCGATGGACTGGCGATCTGTCCAGGGCGTACCCTGCCTCTCGCCCAAAAGATGCTGGGATAGGCTCTAGCCCCCCCGCGACCCGAAAAGGATTAAGCGGAAGAAGATGGATGGATGGAGTGTGTCTTTAAGTGGCATGTTGTATATGTAATGTTTGTAAAGTTCTAATGACCTTTATTGTAACAAAAGGTAACATAATTTGCACAAAAAGTGGCAACTAATTGCAAGAAGAGGTTCGTCACTTTCGTCATCCCAACCAGAATAAAATTACTGCAGTTCTGCAATTTTACTTCACATATACATGTTGCATGCTTGAAGTATACTTAAGCATGCTTGATAAAATAAACTTCAAATGTACTTTTTTGTCAGGGTAACCCTAAAAAGTTGTACATCTATAAAAAAACATGCACAAAATACACTGGAAACAGACAAAAATTTATATTTTCTGTCCACATTTCACGGGAAATGTGGACAGACGGACAGACAGACACCGCGTCATAGCATTAGCTCATTTCAGCTTTGCTGAAATGAGATAAAAACTAAATCTTTGAGAAAAGATGAACAAATTTAAGTGAAAAACCTCACAAATATGCAAGTTAACAGCACTCAGTGAAACAAATGTCTGTTGTGAATGTATGGGTGAGTGTTTGTGGGTAAAAGGGGCTCTGCCTCAGTGCCAGTACGTCAGTAAGTATGTATGGGGGCCTTTAGGGGAAAATGGTAAAGAACCACTAATGCTACACTAATGTTACATGAAGAGTGTGTTTCACCTTCAAATGTTCGATTCCACATTCGTGAGGTGATCTCTGTTCCGTTCTTCTTGCTGTATCCATTTTTCATGGCTTCATGCAAGGCGATGGCATATAGCAAAAGGGCATCATGGAATCCTTCAACAAACATGTTGACCTGATAAGAGTCATAAAGAGAAATGAGATGTTACATTACCTAATTTTGCAGTGTCTTTAGCTGACAATATTACAAAGATTTCCATAATGAGACCATTTGAAGAATTTAGATACAGTATGCCATATGAAAGATTTTTTTCACTTTCACTATTTTCTACTTTCTTTTGGCTGCTCCTTCTATTAAGGGTCACCACAGCAGATCATGGCTCAGTTTAATTGATTTGGCAGAGATTTTACACCAGATGGCATTCCTGACGCAACCCTCCTCCTTTACCTGGGCTTGGGGAGCACAGTTTTTGTGCTTCTCCTGTGGCTTGGTAACCAACTTTCCTTTCCCTATTCTATTACTGTATGCTGAGCACCAAACTAGAAGGCAGATCGGATCATCGTTGCCATGTTTAAGGGCAATCCTAAGTCATACATTATCTCATGTTACAGTCCTCACAATGCCAGACTCAAGAAAGAGGCCCTCCAGTTCTACAGCAAGCTGTGAGATGTAGTTGCTGCGGTACCCACTCTTGCTTTCCTCATGATCGGAAGCAACTTTAATGCTCAAGTGGCAGCACGCCATTCCTACCACAGCAAAAGCAATCATAGTGGCGACTTGCTCACTGACTCTGTGCACGAGCACAGTCTTGTTCTCAGCACCACTTGCTTCCAGAAGGCCAGGCATAAACTCTGGACTCACAGATCTCCAAGAGGTGTACCATCTCAAACCAACTTCATCTTATGCCACAATGCTGGTGCAATAGTGTGAATGACTCAAGTGCACTTCTCATCAAATCCTATCAGTAGTGACTACAGAACTGTCACCATGATGACAAGACTGAGTGTACGTTCTTGTAAGAGCCCACAAATGAAATGGCTTAATTGGTTTGCCTTAGCTTATGATCCAGACCTTGCCATGCCAGCTAATGAAAGAAGAGTACCGAATTCTTCCGGCTGATGACCACTCATATTCAGCTCTCGTGGAAGTCTGCAACAAAGTGGGAGCAGGCCTTCTACCTAGAAAACAACAAAAGGAGTCCCCACTATCAGCTTGCCCTGTTGTTGAGGAGGCTCGCCATGCAACTATTGAGACTAGTATTCAATCAACTCAAGGTGCCCAGGATGCTCAGTTCTGTTTATAAAAACCAAGAGGAACTCAGAGTCCAAACCATTCTACTGTGGTTTGAGGGCAATAACTCATGGACAGACACAAAAGGCATGTGGAGACTTGTAAAAAAAACTACCCAACAAATCATCACAGATGGTGTTCATTCAAGGCGGAGACTGTTTGTCGCTATGGAAGGACCATTATCAAAGGCTCCTTTTCCCTGACAGCCATCCTCCAGAAGGTTCAGTTGAGATCCTCCAACTTGTCGAAATAAACCAGGAAATCGAAACTGGCCCGTTCAGTCAAGCTGAGACTGACATCGCTGTTGACCAAATGAAAAATGGCCATGCACCAAGGATGGATGGCCTTCTTACTGAGCTCGAGATGGTCGGGGCCCAACACAGAAGCAGCCGTGGCCCAAGCCGGGACCACCGAGGGTGCTGTGGGTCTGCCCAAGGATGCTGTGGCTCCCTTCTCCTCTCTGTCCGACACCATGGGGGTTCCCTCCCTACGGTCCGGTCACCCCCCTGTGAGCCTTCTGGTGGGCAGGCCGCCTCCTGCTTCATCCTGCCAGTCCTGGTGGCTTTACAGTGCTGGCCAACCGCCTGAGGGACTGGGGTTCTGGGCCAGATGGCCCGTGAAGTGAGGCAGGCCACCAGACTCTCTGCCGTACTGCCCGCTGGGCCTGGGACTCGGGGCAGCCTCCCAAGCTCCCACGCCTTTGAACTTAGGAAGGCTATTGTGGACCCTGGGCGGGGTGTTGTGTTCCCACCTTTCCTGTTCCCCCTACCTCCCACCCAGGTTTGTGTTGTTTGTTCCTGTTGGGGGGGGGGGGGGGGGGTTGGGATGTCACCTTGGGTGTCTGGGTACCCACCCCTTGGGAGGGGGGGTTGTCAGGAGCAGAGCCGGCTTGGTTTTCCCTGGGTCGGTCCTGATCTCTCTGTGGGTCTCGGGGCCATTGTGTATGCATGTTTAGTATGTATTTCCAGTGTGTACCGTGCCCATAGCCACTGCTCTGGGGCCGGCAGCTGTGTGTCTGCTGACAGCCTGCCAGTCCGACCACGCCCCCCTCACTGATCACCATCAGCTGTTCCCAGCCCCGCTGATCATCTTTCCCGGGCCTCGCCCAGGTGCCTCCAATCTACCATCCCCAGCAATGCATGTACTTTAGGAGACTTTTCCAGTCACGCATTGCTGGGTCTTTGTGCTAGACATACGGTTGTTTATTGCGGTATGAAAGCCAATATCATCGAAGGACTGTGTTCACTTGGTGCTTCTTTGGACTAACTCGGACAGCACCAGTCTTGTGAGTAAATTCTGTGTGTGTGCGTTACCCGGTAATCCTCACCTGTGACTGTCGAGCATCCTGGAGGACTCCTTAAGCTTTTGTGAAATATATGCATTGGAACTGTTTGCCAGTTGTGGTGTTTAATAAATGTGTGTGTGGTGTACACCCAGTGTGTAAATCCTCGTCCTTTCACCCCTCCTCCATGTGCTGTGGAAAAGCCCACGGGGAGATCATGACAAGAACTACTCTGTATGTTCTGTAATGACACTATCAGGCAATAGACCAAAGGAATGGGGTCTTTCCTGCATCATTCCGATTTCTAAGAAAGGAAACTTGAAGCTGACTGACAGCTACAGAGGAATCAGTCTATCCTAAGTTGCTTCTACAGTCTACAACAGACTGCTGTTTAATAGGTTGAGACCTGTAATGGATAAATTCCTGCGATCAAATCAAAACTGCTTCCATCAGTTCCGCTCTACTGTCACCCAGATCCTAGCTCTCTGGCATATCACTGAAGAACTCATAAACTATCATAAAGAAGGAGCGATAGTCTTTATAGACTTCAAGAAGGCGTTTGATTCTATCAGATGGGACACAATGTTTTCCATCCTCCGGGCCTTTATGGCATTCCACCTGCTATGGTTGCAGCAATCAAGACAATGTATGTTAATAATACTGCCGTTGTTGTAACACCTGACTGTATTAACTGAGGAATTCTCTATCATCTCTGGTGTCTCCAAGGAGACCCACTAGCACCCCTACTCTTCATCATTGTCTTAGACTACACACTCCGCATAACCCTTCATGCAGACGATGGTCTTACACTTATGCGCCGACGTAGCTCACGGCATTCTGCTGTCTATCGAGTGGATCTCGATTTTGCTGATGATATTGCTCTTCTTGAGGACACTGTTACTGCTGCTGAGGCCCTTCTACTTTGCATCGAGCTCGCTACCAAGTCTGTCGGCCTTCAGTTGAAGACAAGCAAAATGAAATGGATGCACGTAAACCAGTCATCTATCCAGGACCTACATACACTTAACAGCTCTATTATCCAGAGAGTGGATGACTTCCAATATCTTGGTAGCTGGACAAATACTGCACATGACATAGAATGCAGAAAGGCTAAAGCCTGGGGAGCTCTCAAAAAACTAAATTACAAGTTCATTATGAAATCTATAATGAGAGATTGAGCATTTATAATTTGGAGCTGAGAAATACAAGGCAAGCATATTTTTCTGACATCATTATTAAAAACAACAATAATGCACACAGCTTGTTCACTACTGTTGACAGGCTAACAAATCCCCGTGTCAGTAGCTCCTGAACTTCTACCCAACCGTGCCTGCAATGACTTTGACTTTTTCTTTACTGACAAAATTCAGAAACTTAGACAGTCAGTGCTCCTATGCCAGGTGCTGGACATGTGCTTCCTCTGTGTCCAGGTAGAGAAGATGTAAACCCCATGGCAATTTTTTTTCCAAATCAATCATAAAATCTTGGATGACATCATGCACCACCTGAAATTCACCACCTGCTGCCTTGACACTCTCCCAACAGGGTTTTAAAAAAAATGTTTCATACTGTATGGCCTCAGATCTACTACAGATCATAAATACTGTATGTCTCTGCATTCAGGTGTGTTCCCTCAGTGCTTATAAACAGCTGTTATCAAGCCACTTCTAAAAAAAAAAAAAAAAAAAAAAGCAACCTAGACACCTCACTCATGAACAGCTATAGGCCCATATCAAAACTCCCATTTCTTAGTAAAATAATAGAAAAAGCTGATTTTCAACAATTGTACAATTTCCTGACATTAAATAACTGCTTTGATGTCTTCCAGTTAGGATTTTGGCCACACCACAGCACTGAGACAGCTCTAATTAAGGTCCTTAATGACATCCACTCCAATACAGATAATGGCAACATTTCAGTCTTGGTTCTACTGGACCTCAGTGCTGCATTTGACACGGTCGACCATAACATCTTACTAGACCAGTTGAGAAACTGGGTGGGACTTTCTGATACAGCACTTAGCTGGTTTGAGTCCTATTTAAAAGACAAGGACTATTTTGTGTCTATAGGTAACTACAAATCTGAGCGAACAAAAATAACCCGTGGAGTTCCCCAAGGTTCCATTTTGGGACCTTTGCTTTTCAACATCTATAGCTCAAATCATAAAAAAACAACAAAATATATTACCATAATTATGCAGATGATACACAAATGTACATAACTGTCTCACCAGGAGACTATGGTTCAATTAAAACCCTGATCAAATGCATTGGTCAAATTAAAGAATGGACATGCCAGAATTTTCTTCAGTTAAATGAAGACAAAACCAAAATAGTAATTTTTGGAGCCAAAAAAGAAAGACTCAAAGTTAGTACTCATCTTCAATCAACGATGTTAAAAACCAACAGCCAAGCCAGAAATCTGGGTGTGGTTCTGGACTCAAACCTGAATTTTTACAGCCACATTAAGACAGTAATGAAGTCAGCCTATTATAACTTAAAGAACATAGCAAGGATTAAAGGTCTGATGTCTCAGCAGGATCTAGAAAAACTTGTCCATGCATTTATCTTCAGTAAACTGAACTACTGTAATGCTGTCCTCACAGGTCTCCCTAAAAACTCCATCAGACAGCTGCAGTTGGTTCAGAACGCTGCAGCTTGATTCCTCACTAAGACCAAGAAAGTGGATCATATAACTCCAGTTCTCAAATCTTTACGCTGACTTCCTGTCTCTCAAAGAATAGATTTCAAAATACTGCTGTTGGTTTATAAAGCTCTGAATGGTTTAGGGCCAAAACACATTTCAGATCTGCTTGTCCATTATGAACCACCCAGAGCCCTCAGATCATCAGGGTTAGGCCTAGTATCTGTGCCCAGAGTTAGAACCAAACGTGGTGAGGCAGCATTTAGTTTTTATGCCCCCCACATATGGGACAAACTCCCAGAAAGCATCAGGGCTGCTAAAACTCACAGCTGTTTTAAATTGAGGTTAAAAACGCTCCTATTTGCCGTAGCCTACAATGTACTGCAACTTTTATTTCTGTTGTATTCCATTTTAGCCTGTTTTTGTTTCCCTTTAATTTACTTTTTAGTTTGCTTTAAAATTCTTGTTTTTGTAAAATATATGTTTAAACTTTAAGGGAGGGTTTGAGGCCCCCCCCATAGAAGAAAAGGAGTGGGATAGAGGCCCCCCTGATAAAAGGAGTTTGAGGCTCTTTGAAGGGACTGACAAAACCTAAGTCTATTTGGATTAGTCAAAACATTGTCTGTGTGCTTTGTTTTCTGTGTATAAAAAAAAGGAAAGGAAAGGAGGTTCGAGGCCTTCTAATGTATAGATTCCTTTTGCAACTGTTGTAATGCTTTAATGTTTTAATGTAAAGAACTTTGAATTGTCTTGTACACGAAATGTGCTATGCAAATAAACTTGCCTTGCCTCTCCATGCCCTCTCTAAAATCTGGGCTGCCCCCCTTGTCCAGAGGCACAAAAATAAAGGTGTTTAAAGCTTCTGTTGAATCCATCCTTATCTACGGATCACAGTCTTGGTCACTGAACAAAACACAAGCGCAGTCCTTGAACAGCACGTACCGTATACCAGAATGCTAAGAAGGGTTCTTAACTGGGCGCTGTGCAGTCATGTCCTCCACCACGACCAGTCAGCTACCCAAGTATTACTCTGGGAACCTAGGTGTGATGTAAAGTTGGGAGACCCCATACCACCCTAAAAATGGTCCTAGAGAGAGACACTGGGATACCAGCTGGAAACCTTAGGGTGACCATGCTAGACCGGCAGGCATGGAAACAGATACTATTTCAAGTCACCGGCTTGCCGGAAGATAATAATAATATTAATGGATTAGATTTATATGGCATTTTACATGTCTAGCGACATCTCAAAGCGCTTACAGTGAGTCCATTATTCATTCACTCCAGACATACATTGATAGTGGTAAGCTACTACTGTAGCCACCGCTGCCCTGGGGCAGACTGACGGAAGCGTGGCTGCCAATCCACACCAGTGGCCTGTCTGACCACTACCTAACATTTATACACATTCATACCCAGTGTCATGGACACTGGAGGCAAGGTGGGAAAAGTGTATTGCCCAGGGACACAACGGCAGGATGTCTGGGGAGAACGGGATTCGAACCACCAACCCTCTGGGTATTGGACAACCCGCTCTACCTCCTGAGCCACTGCCACCCACAAGACTGACTGACTGACTGACTTAAAATATGCACTTATAAGGGCATTGCCTTAAATAAATAGGGCTGTACATATTCATTCCTCCATTTTCCATGCCACTTATCCATTTTAGGGTGATTTGGGCCAGGAGCCTATTTTAGCATCTTGCAAACAAGAGCTGAAGTCACCCTGGACAGATCACCTGTCCATTATAGCATAGAGAGGCACTGTGATGATCTGGCGAGCGAGCTCCCCCTCCCCTCCTGTTCCTGTCGGCTCCGGAGGATCAGACACACCTGTATGACTACACACCTGCTACGTCCTGGTTTCCCATCATATTTAAGAGCCAGCATGTGGAGCATCCATTGCTGGATCATTAGGTTTGCAAACACGAAACATTCAAGCGCTCTTCGTTATTCCCTCTGGTTGATCTGTATTTTACTCCCATGTCCTTCTGTCTTCCAGGTTTGCTGCCACCTGCAGGTGTGTATTCTGAAGCTGATCACGCTCGCCTGACCAAGAAGAACGCCGGACGTCCACCCAGGTCACCTTCTTCCCTCCGGCTCCCCTGGTCCACGCAGGAGTTCTCTGCCGGGCTCCTGTGCTCTCTGAGTAAGAGCACTTTCCCATTATTATTCTCCCCTTCAGGAGATTCTGTCCCTAGTAACCTCTTTCTGCTCTCTCTCCATAGGCTGTGTGTGCTCCAGCGCCACCGGTTTTTGTGTATAATTTAAGTGTGCGTTTTTGTGTTGCGCTTTTCCTTAGTTGTGCAGTTGTATTTAGAGTAGTGTGTTGGTTTTGTTTTTTCCACAATAAACTGGTGACCTTTTTACACCTGTGTTCGAGTGTCCGTTCTGGCAGCTCTGCATTTGAGCCTCACTTGCCCTGAATCATGACAGACATTCTTACATTTAAATCTATGGTCAATTTAGAGTCACCAATTAACCCATGCATGCTTTTTTTTTTGTACTATGGGATGAAACTAGCTGGTGGGTTCAATTCCAGAACCTTCTTGCTGTGAAGCAACAGTCCTAGCTGCTATTTTGCATATCTTTAGTAAAAACTGATATTTTCACAGTTGCAAAGTGGAAGTTCCATGGCACATCAGAGGAAATGTCATGGTGCAGCATACGTTTTCACAGTCTCTGCAGTCCTGAAGCCAAGAGTTTTCCATCGACTTCTTTATTTCCATGGAGAAGTTCTCAAACTCAGGCTTGATTGTCCTGAGTAGGGTCACAGTATTCAGGGAAGCATAAGCTTGTCTTGCCTCATTGTCAAATTCATCTCCTCTTTTCCATGAGCCATTACCTGTAGTTGAAAAAAAACAAAACACACAAAACAGAAAATATAAAGTGAGCAATTAAAGGTGATGGAGACAACATTCTGACCTGATGGCCAGTAGGTGTCACACTTATTCTTGCCCCAGCTGCTTTTTAGGAGACAATCATCAACCCACATCACAGAATATTCTACTGTCTCAGTTCTTTGGTGATTACAAGCCAGACACAGCATGTCATGTGAGGACTCTTTTGCAGAATGAACTTGTCATGAGGCGAGAAAATGTGACATCAACCTAGTTATGCCATTGGCTGTGACATCCTTACTAGCCACTGTAGTCTCTTCATCCAACAGATTGTTTACTTTATAAAATGTTCTATGAGTACTTTTTCAATTAATATATTGTTTGAAGAATATAGACTTTAATTCTGCACCTTATAAACACTTCAATGATGTATTCATTAAAATCTTATCTAGAACACCTTTAAACACAGAACTCTGCTTACTAATTAGGACTGTATGGCATTCACTAGAAATATAAATAAGGTGATGGATCTGGTGATGACACTCAACCCTACACCTGTACTGAGGATCTTGGTTGGCATCCCAAATTTCCTCACCCTCCTTAGGAAGTTGAGCTTCTCCTGGGCTTTGTTTATGAGTTGGTCGCAGTTATGACACCAAGTAAGATCCTTGCTAATGTGGATTCTGAGGAATTTAAAGGTTCTCACCCTCTCTACCTCTGTGTCCCCAATGTGCATTTGAGTGTGCTGCGCCCCCTCCTGGGATCAATAGCCATCTTCTTGGTTTTTTCTGCATTTGAGGAGAGAATATTTTTCTGACACCAGGACACTAGTTGTGCCACCTGCCTTCTGTACAATTTCTCTTCCCCACTGGTGATCAGCCCAATGATGGTCACAAACTTGTGATGCTGGTGTTAGTCTGGGAGGCCACACAGCCATAGGTAGAATGGGTGTACAGTGGTGGACTCGGCACACAACCCTGGAAAGGGGAAGGAAGGGGGTGTCCGTTTCCTATACTCCTCATGCCTGAGGTCCAGTTTCCAACTCTGACTGGGGTCCATCTGTCAGGAAGTTCAGCACCCAGTTTCAGAAGTAGGGTGTCGGTCTAAGAGAGAGGAGCTTTTCAGAGAGCCTGTGTGGTATAACCATGTTGAATTCTGAATACAATAGTACAACATGCTGACCAATGTTAGCCAACAATTAACAGCTGTGCCTCTCGCTCTAAAGGCTGCTTTAGAGCTTGAATCTTTTTCGAAGAAAAGTTAAACCCTTAAGCGATCCTTAAAAAAAACTGACGCATTTTACCCTCAGGACAAAAACTGCCACCTTCCCAAAAACTGCCATAAAAATATTATATATTAATATTTTTTTCCACTTTAAATGAATCAGTCTTTTAAATCAGGTCCAGCTTGAAATATAAGTGTCAAATAATAATTATATTTTTGAATTTTATAAATTTCAGTGTTTTTATTGAAAAAACAAAAAAACCCTAAATAATTTCCATAAAATACATTTCAATGAGTATTTGATTATTATCATTATTAGGCCCTGAGATGGCTCAGTGATTGGCAGCAACATTGATTTTCATGCATTGTTTATTTTTTTTTGCAAAAAACAGTAAAAGTGTGAAATTTTGTTGCATGCTTTGAATGGGGAAAAAAACAGCGCCATCTGATGGACACAAAAATTAATGATTGAAAGCTAATAGTCCAAAATTAAATATTACCTTAAAAGAATACATTAGTTTCTGTTATGAAAAATTTGGGATAAAAAAACGTCACTTTCAGTGGTTTTCAATGGGGCAGTTTTTGTCGTGAGGATCAAATGTGTCAGTTTTTGTGTAGCTTAGCTATTTTAAGCAAATTTAAGGAACCGAGACCACAGTCCTATTTTTTTTTTTTTTAAATGATTATCCTCTGGCAAGTTTGAGCTATATTCATTCAACACAGCCAAAATGGCTTGAAAATAAAAACAGAAATGTCACGAGGATCTCTTAAGGGTTAAGCAGTTCCAGACGAAGGTACAATTAAAACTTTGAGAGGTGTGGGACCAGTGGTGGAAGGACAAGTCTACTTTAGTCCAAAGCTATGCAGACTGCCACAAAGCCAAGGAATTGTTCAGCTCCCTGAAGACTGTTTATGGTCTCTCAAGAGCAGTTACTTTCCACTGATGTCTTCAACCATGATCAGAGACCAATCAGAAGCAAAAAGAACACCTGGTAGAACACTTCAGAAGTCCATCTTCCATGCAGAGCATCAGGAGATGACTATTATTTATTTATTAACCCTTATTTATACAGGTAATCCCATTGAGACACGGGGTCTCATTTTCAAAAGAGACCTATCAAGACAACACACATTACAACACAGAGTTACAGACAGACAACACTAAGCAACCAGACAATACAACACCACTAAAATACAAACTGGCTAATCAGTACAAAACAATAAAGAAAATGCACCAAAAGTGCTGATTGATAAATCAAAATAGAACTATAACAGATAAAACAGAAAATAAGAAGAGCAATTTCCCAATGATGCCTTCTCCAGTGACACCATAAGAAGTTTAAAATCCCCTATGAGAATCAAACTAGACAGCTCCAGTCTCCGCTGTAGCAAGTTCCAAATTGAGGGAGCAGAGTAGGAAATAGCCTTTTTGTTAAGCTCTGTATGAACAGAGGGGACAGTAAAAGTAATAAAGTCCTGGGAGTGCAAACTATGACTGCACTGTGTACGTAACATGCAAGATGACAAATATATGGGCAGCAGGCCCAAGATGGATTTGTAGATGAAATTATACCAGTGCAAGAGTCTGTGCATGGACCAAAAGTACAAAGTACAATGATGTGTAAGGGGTTTACAGCCTGTAATGAGTGTTAGTGCTCCATAATCAACTGTATCCAACAAGTGAAGAGATTGAGCAGAGACATTCATATAAAAAAATATGCCCATAATCAAGAAGAGACAAGAAGATGGCATCTCAGCTGAACTATACAAGGCTGCAGGAAGATTGTGAGCACTTCACTCCTCTCCATTGCCAGAAAGATCTTTGTACAGTTCAGTCTTAAAAGACTTGCCACCATCTTTGAGCAGACTCTTTCAGAGTCCCTGCTTGCCTTCCAGCCCGGTCAAAGTATAGTGGACATGATTTCTGCTGTGAAAACAAGGAAACAGTGCACAAAACTATTTAACATTGAACAAGGAGGCTCTCTGGACAGTTCTTGAATGCAGTGGTCACCCACAGAAATCTGTAAGATTCCTTCCGCTATTCCATGAAGGCATAATCGGCCAGGTCTTTATTAGTGGTGCAATGAAAGAAACATTTCCTATAAGCAACGGCTTAAGGCTAGGCTGTGTCCTAGCTCCAGTCCTCTTTACCATCTTCTTAATGTGCATGCTGTCCCATGCAGTTCAGGTCTGGATAAAGGGGTGTACATCGTATACCCTCTGGGTGACTTGCTGTTTGACCTTCGCCACCTCGCTGTAAAAAACAAAGCTTCACCTCACTGTGTCCACAAAATCTCATCCAGGAAGCTTCTGATGTTTGGATGGACAATCAGAATTGACCAGACCAAAGTGCTCTACCAGCCTGTACCAGACACCACCCAACCTATACCAGCATTCATCATAAACAGTACACAGCTTGTTAACATTAAGAGCTTCAAATACTATGTGTTACCATTACGAGCAATCTCTCTTGCTCAGTAAAGAAATCAACATTGAATTGAGCCCCCGGAGTAAACCCACGCAGCACAGGGAGAACATGCAAACTCCACACAAAGGTTCCCACCTCTGCCAGCCTGACGCTGGCTATCTTATCTTATTGAGCGCGTACATGTGCACAAAGATGGCAGTATAGACCAAAGAAGCACTTCAGTGGAACTGACCAACCAACCAACCAACTCCAGCTACATTAAAAATTATTCAACTCTCATTTCAAATGTTTATTTTCAAAATTTATGAACTTTCTTTTCTTGACTGGACACAATTAATGGCACCTTTCAGAAATTGTAAGAAACAACAGCATTTCAACCATATGATGGTCCTTTTATTTGTAAATAAACTTAGCTGTAGCAGTGAACACATGCTGATCCTATAGAAATCACACCTGCAACCAGTTAAAATGGGGAAAATTTTACCTGGATTTTGTGTTGTGTGAACAACATTGAGCAGGGAGGAAAAAAAAAAGATGAACAAAGTGTCTGAAGGTTTGAAAACCAAAATGGTTTAAAAGGATCTCTATAGATCCACTGTGCACCACACTGTGAGGAGGTCTGCAACCTGTGGCACTGTAGCCAATCTCCCCAGCTGACTTACAGGCACAGGTACAACAGTGTCAGCCTGCACTACCCACCCCCCTCTGAATGAACAGGGATGCTATGGTAGTAGACACAGGGGGACCCCACTGCTGACAGAAACAGCTAGATACGAGTTTGCCAAAACCTGAGGAAGTCCAATCCTTTTTGGAGACTGTCCTAAGGACAGATGACACTAAAACACATCATTCTGCTGTTTAGAAACAAACAAATACAAAAAAAGGCCTTCAAAAATAACATGGTTCCTAAAGTCAAACATGGATGAATTTCACTAAAGTTATGAGGTTGCTTTACTGCTTCAGGCACTGGATGTTTTTAGGGTTTGCATGGCCTTCTAAAATCTGAAGATACCAAAGAATTGTTTGAAGTGGGGGGGGGGTCTTGTGTCCTAAAGCTGGGTCTCCATCAGAAGTCATGGGTCTTACAGCAGGACAGTGGCCCACAGCACACCGAGGGTGGGGTGGGGGGGAGCTCATAGGCTGACCATGATGCAGTGGTCAAATTTGACCAAATGTGGTTTATTTTTCAACCACAGGGATCCAAGCGCTGCAACACCAATGGAAGAAGTGTGTGGACCGAAGGGGAGACTATGTTGAAAAATAAACCACATTTGGTCAAATTTGACCACTGCATCATGGTCAGCCTATGAACTTTTCAGCTGCCCCTTGTACTTTCAAAGCACCCAGAATGGTTTAAGACAAAGATCTGGACAGTTCTGAAGTGGCCAGCAGTGAGAGATCCTCTGGAAACATCTGAGAACAGCAGTTGGAGGATGGAACACAAGTCAACCTGGAGCAGATGGCAACAGAATAGTGGTCCAAAATTTCTGTTATCTTTGTTCCAAAGTTGTGCTACCAAATACTGAGTTGAGGGTGACAATAGTTTTGTCTGGCCCATATCTACAGGTCTTTTTGGCCCCCCAAATCAAAAACATACATTTGTGAATACTGTGATGTCAACTTACCAAAGGAAGAAGCATTGAAGAGTTCTATGTTAAAGAACATGCGGTTGCCACTGGTTAACTTTCGTCTATGTGCAGCAAGCATGACGTCTCTTATTTTGTCTGCTTCCATGCACATGATGACCACTGCAGGAAAACACAGACACACACACACACACATACACTGTGAGAGACTTTCATTTCTGATTAATAAGTTACGTTATCAGATGAGATGGAATTTCTTTCCTCCATAAGCAGAGGTGAGAAAAACTAGAAAGGTTAGACAGGTTAGAATACTTCAAAGAATAAGGAATGTTATTTACACCGTAAAAACAATAATAGTACTTCTTAATAAAAGAAGCAAATACAACTTAATCCTTCAAAAAAATTAGAGTCACTCACTTCTATAAATGTAACTTTACTCAAAAATACACATCTGTAGTAATAATGCAGTTGCTGTGAGTGTACATTCATTTTAAGTATTGGTGATATAATTTCTGTGTTGGATTTACCAAACAATCAAGAAACGGGGCCACTGCCTGTTTTGGGGGAGTCCTATGGAAGACTGCGTTTGGAGGCTCCTGTTTTTGTAAAGCAGAGGAAGATGCTTCACGGTAGTGCATCAGTCTGGTACACTGAGAAGAAAACAGGCTAGATTTGTTGATCTAAAATTCAGATTAAAGATCTCAAGTTGGCTCAAGCAGTTTAGACCTACAGAAAATAATATTAGTGCCTCTCTGTAAATTTGAATATTACGATTTGTAATTTCAAAAATCTCTCAAAAATAATGCACCTGCAAGGTGTGATAGGAAATGTTAATGCTGGAAAGTAAGTATTATTTCCTTAGTCTGTCAGTTTACTTTGTGTTACTGTTGTACATGTGTTGAAGTTTTTGAGTTTTATTTGAGATTTAAGCCTCTGTCACACCTTGACTATTTAGGCAGCGTACGCCGACGACAAAAAAAATTTGGTGAATATGCTGGCGTACGTCAAATAAGTTAAGGGTGTTTTGTATAAGCTAAGAGCACGCCGATACAGGTCATAGTATGGCAAGGTCGTCAAAAAATTGTGTGCATGGGCAGCATGGTGGTACAGTGGTTAGCACAGTGGCAGCACAGTAAGAAGGTCACAGGATCGATCCCACCCCCTGACCATCAGTGACCCTTCTGTGTGGAGTTTGCATGTTCTCCCCGTGTCTGCATGGGTTTACCCCAGGTACTCCGGTTTTCTCCCACGGGCCAAAAAAAACCACATGCAGGTAGGTTAATCGGAGGCTCTGAAGTGGCCCTAGGTGTGAATGTGTGTATGGATGGTGCCGTACCGTGGCTTCAGACAAAGAGATGTTTCATACCTTGACATGTTTTGACTGTCATCTGACGTTTGTGCCATGTCACATCAGCTGTTTTATCCTTTCCGTAGGCATGACCGCCCTGACAGATTTGACAGCTCTGCCAGGTCAGTCACGCTCAAAAAAAGGACTCAGTGGCGAGTAGCCCCACTTCTCATTCTTGTTGGTCACTTCAAAAATTCATTTAGGCATGCTTGATACGAGTGTTTCCAGGAGGCTGGTGGGAACGTTGCTCCATGTGGTGAAGATGACTTCATGAAGGGCATCCACAGTCTGGAACTGATGTTAGTTTTTGTGAAGTTCCCTTGCCACATATCACAGCAGCACTACAGCAACGCATCCATCCACCTCCCTCTCCTCCTTTCTGCTTTGTGCCCTGGCTCGGCCGCCTGTCAGCAGGTCTCTGCTGCGCGCAGCCTCAGTGATGAATGAATGAAGTGGGGTCGCTTCTAAACACCACACCACTAAGGTTAGCAAGTTTTAGTGAGAAAAGTTAGCTCTTTTCATTTTAAATGAGCAACTGTCTCAGCTTTATAAAACTGATTAAAGTTTTAGGATGTGCTGTTTGTTACTTTACCTGTCGGACAATAATCTCTCTTGGACGATGGCTGCTGAGCTGTTTCAGTCATGCTGGCTAATGTGTTAACTGCAGGAAATTAGTGACTTAGACTGCGTGTCCACCAAACGCGTTTTTTCATCAGTGGGAAACTATTTTTGATTCATTCTCTATGTAGTTTAGCGTCTACGAAGTGCTCTCGGTGGTGGCTGCTTTTTGTTGCAGCGCTCAGGGTGCTCAGAGTTGAAAAAAGTTAAACTTTTCAGACTGCAGCTGAGCTTGTCAGTGACAGACCTTTCTAAGCAGCCAATCAGAATAAGGAAGGGCGAGACACAGGACGCCGGTACAGTCTGTACTCAGACTCCCGTTTTCCATGTCATTATATTTTTCATCCAGAGCTGCTACCAATGCTAGAATATGTTTCTTGTCTATTGTCATTTAGAGACTGCTATTAAAAAATAAGTAGAAAGTCTGACCATAGGAAAAGTGTAAGTGCTGAGCTGTGAGTGACAAGCTGTTGCTGGGATACAGGGTACAGACACTTTTTTCCAGACTGCAGCGCACAAGCATGAAAAAAAAGACGTTCAGGGCGGTCAGGTGACAAAAAATGTGTTTGGTGGACACGCAGCCTTACGCTCTAATTTTCCCACTTTTTGTTGCGGTAATAGCCCTCATTCTGAATATTAGTGCATATCAGTAAATTACAATACCATGATTTGTTATTTATTTTATAAAAACTGCAACTATCATCATCAAAAATAAATGAAGAGCTTAAATATTTCACTGTATGTGTAGTAATTTAAAACACTTGTAAACTGTTATTTTGGACAGGAAGAAGTCCGTTTAATTTCATCTAAATTAACCCTGTACTGTCAGACCATTGTCTGTTAACCTTTGATTTTACCATTTCTGACTATTTGGCTCCTAAAGAAAAATATTATTACAGTAGATGCCTCTCAGATGATGCTGTTTCCAAATTTATGCAGATTGTTTCCTCTATGCCATGTGTCAACACAACGGAAATAAGCTATAGACAGCTTGCTCCTTCTGTAATTGATAACATGGTGGATAGTGTTTCAGCTTCTCTGCATCAGGCTCTAGACTTGGTGGCCTCCTTAAAAAAGAAAAAGTCTAATCAGAGATTTCTAACTCCTTGGTTCAACACAGAAACTCGTAGCTTAAAACAGAAGACTCGTCAATTAGAAAGAAAATGGCGCTCTACTAATTTAGATGAAATCTATTTAGCTTGGAGAAATCATCTTTTAATTTATAAAAAATCTCTTAGAAAAGCTAGAACAAGTTATTACTCTGCATTAATAGAAGAGAACAAGAATAATCCCAGGTTTCTTTTCAGTACTGTAGCCAGGTTGACAAAGAGTCAGGACTCTGTCAATCCTAGCATTCCCTTAGAGCTTACTAGTCAGGACTTTATGAACTTTTTCAATAATAAAATTTCATCCATCAGAGATAAAATCAATCAGATTCTTCCCACAGTTAACTTAAATACTGTAACTACTACAACTCCTTCTTTTGATGTCTGTCTTGATGAGTTTACTCCAATCGACCTTTGTGAGTTAGACAAAATAGTTTCCTCATCCAAACCTTCAACTTGTCTTTTAGACCCTATTCCTACTAGGTTATTTAAAGAAGTCTTCCCACTTATTGGTAGCTTTATTCTTCATATAATCAATTCTTCATTAACTTTAGGCCATGTACCGCAGGCTTTTAAAACAGCTGTAATTAAACCCTTACTCAAAAAGCCAACGCTAGATCCAGGAGCTTTAGCTAACTATAGTCCAATTTCTAATCTCCCTTTCATTTCAAAAATCTTAGAAAGAGTTGTTGCTACGCAATTATTCGACCACCTGCAGGGAAATGGTTTACTTGAAGAGTTTCAATCTGGGTTTAGAATCCATCATAGTACTGAAACAGCCTTAGCAAAGGTCACTAACGACCTCCTCATTGCATCTGATAATGGACTAGTTTCTGTACTTGTCCTTTTAGACCTTAGTGTAGCTTTTGATACTATCGATCATAATATTCTACTTGATAGATTAGAACACTATGTTGGACTTAATGGAACTTCGTTGCAGTGGTTTAGATCTTATTTATCTGATAGGTTCCAGTTTGTTCATGTAAATAATGAGTTTTCTTTCAACTCAAAGCTTAGTCATGGAGTTCCACAGGGATCTGTGCTAGGCCCTACTCTTTTTAGTTTATATATGCTTCCGTTAGGCAACATTATTAGAAAGCACTGTATACATTTTCATTGTTATGCAGATGACACACAATTATACCTGTCAATGAAGCCAGATGATAGTAATCAATTAGCCAAGTTAGAAGCCTGTCTTAAGGAAATCAAAGCTTGGATGACTTGTAATTTCCTGCTATTAAATTCAGATAAGACTGAAGTCATTCTTGTTGGTCCAAAAAACCTTAGAAATTCCTTTCCAAATCAAACTTTCAGTTTGGATGCAGTTACTCTTTCTCTTAATAGCTCTGTGAGGAACCTTGGAGTTATTTTTGATCAGGATTTGTCCTTCAATTCACATATTAAATTTGTTTCTAAGACTGCCTTCTATCATTTGCGTAATATTGCCAAGATTAGGAGCATCTTGTCTCAGAGTGATGCTGAGAAACTGATCCACGCTTTTGTTAGCTCGAGATTAGATTATTGTAATTCTTTATTATCAGGTTGTCCTAAAACATCTTTAAAAAGTCTTCAGCTGATCCAAAATGCTGCAGCAAGAGTTTTAACAGGTACTAGAAAGAGAGATCATATCTCTCCGGTTCTGGCCTCCCTTCATTGGCTTCCCATAGAGTTTAGAATTAAGTTTAAAATCCTTCTTCTTACTTACAAAGCTCTAAACAATCAGGCTCCTTTTTATTTAAAAGATCTGATACTACCGTATTATTCTAACAGAGCACTACGCTCCCAAAATGCAGGACTACTTGTAATACCTAGAATCTCCAAAAGTACAATGGGAGGCAGAGCCTTCAGTTATCAAGCTCCTCTCCTGTGGAATCAGCTGCCAATCTGGATTCGGGAGTCAGACTCGATCTCTGTTTTTAAGATTAGGGTTAAAACCTACCTTTTTGATATAGCCTACAGTTAGGGAGGGATCATGTGTTTCTGAACCCTCTCTTAGTTATGCTGCTAATAGGTTTAGTCAGCCGGGGGACCTCCAGTAATGCACTGGGCCTCACTCCTTTCCTCACTCTCTATGAAATATTTTTTTTTGCTGGTCATTAACATTTGTTTGTTCTCTCCCATAGATTGAGTCCCCATCGTGCTGTTTGCTCTCTACATGTCTGTTCTTTTCATCTTCTCTGTCCCCTCACCCCCCAGCCAGTCGCAGCAGATGACTGCCCCTCCCTGAGCCTGGTTCTGCTGGAGGTTTCTTCCTGTTAAAAGGGAGTTTTTCCTCTCCACCGTCGCCAAGTGCTTGCTCACAGGGGATCACCTGATTGCTGGGGTCTTTCTGCAACTGTGGGGGTCCCCCCCTACAGTTGATAGTGCTATGAGATGACTGTTGTTGTGAAATGGCGCTATATAAATAAAGTTGAATTGAATTGAATTGAATTAAATTGAACTTTAAAACTTCCAGACCCTGAAAGGTTTTAAATAAGATGGACTAGTTTTCTTTTTCACTTTTATGGATTTGAATGATACGCTAGTTTGTTTTGAACATGCAGAGATACAACAGACCTCCACGCTGCAGCAGAAGCTGCCTATTTGAGTTTTTGTACTTCATTTCTGTTATTGAAATGTGTTGGTACAAACACTTTTTATTAAGCTGTCAAGTTTCTACTCTGAGCCTCTCGCGGATGACTGAGCTCCTCACCCTATCTCTGAGGGTGAGTCCAGTGATCCTATGAAGAAAGCTCATTTCAGCCACTTGTAACCGCAATCTCATTCTTTCGGTCATTACCCAAAGCTCGTGACCATAGGTGAGGGTAGGAACGTAGATTGACTGGTAAATCGACAGCTTTGCCTTAAAGCTCAGCTCCCTCATCACCATAACAGACCGGTACAATGTCCGCATCACTGCAGATGCTGCTCCGATCTGTCTGTCAATCTCTCACTCCAGTCTCCCCTCACTCGTGAATAAGACCCCAAGATACTTAAACTCCTCTATTTGGGGCAGTAGCTTGTCCCCAGCCCGGAGAGGACAATCCACCTTTTTCTGGCTGAGGACCATGGGCTCGGACTTGGAGGTGCTGATTCTCATCCCAGCCACTTCACACTCAGTAGCAAACCATCCCAGTAAGATCTGTCACCGCCTTCAACACAGTCATCCCCCACAAACTCACCTACAAACTGTCTTCACTTGGCCTGCACCCCACCCTCTGTGACTGGCTACTGGACTTTCTGACTGGCAGGCCTCAGTCTGTCAGGATAGGTAACGGGACCTCAGCCATCATCATCATGAACGCAGGTGTCCCACAGGGTTGTGTTCTCAGCCCCATCCTCTACAGCCTCTTCACCCATGACTGTCGCCTCCCACAAGGACAATCATCTTAAAGTACACGGATGACACAGCAGTAATAGGATGCATCACTCGCGGCGATGAAACATCCTACAGGAGGGAGGTGGCGAGCCTGGTGTCATGGTGTAAAGACAACAACCTCACCCTCAACACAGACAAGACGAAGGAAATGATAGTGGACATGAGGAATGGGAGGAGACCTCATCGGCCGCTGTTCAACCGGGAGCTTGAGGTGGAGAGGGTGAACAGCTTTAAATACCTGAGCATCCACATCAGCGATGACCTTACATGGACACACAACACCACAGAGCTGGTTAACAGAGCTCAACAGCGGCTGTACTTTCTGAGGAGGCTGAGGAAGTTTGGCATGTCCCCCAAGATCCTCAGCAACTTCTACAGCTGCATCCTCGAGAACATCTTGACCAACTGCATCACTGCGTGGTACGGCAGCACTACTGCTTTGGACTACAAACGCCTGAAGAGAGTGGTGAAGACAGTTGAGAAGATCATCAGGACTCCATTCCCTTCTCTGCAGAGCATCTATCGCTGCAGAGTCCAAAGGAGAGCTGCCTCCATCCTCCAGGACCCCACCCAGCCCCAGCACAGAATGTTCACACTTCTACCCTCAGGCCAGAGGCACAGATGTGTGAAATGTAGAACAACCAGACTAAAAAAACTCCTTTCCCACTGCCATCAGTCTCCTGAACAAATAACAATTCCAGACACAGCTTTGCAAATAGGAGTTCACACATTGGATGCTAAATTTGCACATTGTTCATTTGCACACTGTACATAGTCTCACCCCATCTCACGTCCATATCATCTCTGCTGCTAAATTATCATTGTACAGTCTACTGGGTATTAGAGGGCACATGGCTTTACACAGAGGAATTCTCACACTGGATGCTAATTTGTACATTGCTCATTTGCACATTGTACATAGTCTCATGCCATCTCACGTTCATATCATCTCTGACATTAAAATTACCATTGTACAGTCTATTGGGTATTATCAGAGACAAGTCATACTCAGTGAATTTTTATTTTACTCAGGGACATGTTATAGTCACCCAGTGAATTTTCATTCTTCTCGTTTCCTCTAGTCTTAACTGCTTTGACTGTCCTAATTACTGTAAATTAATGTGTATTTATTAGTATTAAGGTGCATTTATTACCTTTATTAGTATTGATGTGTATTTATTACCTTGGCATTCATTGCAATCAGTAAGCTTGGGAGCTAGGGTGTGCTCCAACTTTAGAGGGATCACACTCCTCAGCCTCCATGGGAAGGTCTATGCCAACGTACTGGAGAGGAGAGTCTGGCCGTTGGTTGGCCTCGGATTCAGGAGGAGCAATGTGGTTTTCGTCCTGGCCATGGCACATTGAACCAGCTCCTTACCCTTTCGAGAATCCTCGAGGGTTCATGGGAGTTTACCCAACCAGTTTACATGCGTTTTGTGGACTTGGAGAAGGCATTCGACCATGTCCCTCGTGGTTTTTTGTGGGGGGTGCTTTGGGAGTATGGGGTATCGGGCTTGTTGTTACAAGCTGTTCGGTTTCTGTATGACCGTTGTGAGAGTTTGGTTCGTATTGCCATCACTCGGTCGGACTCATTCCCAGTGAGAGTTGGACTCCGCCAGGGCTGCCCTTTGTCACCGATCCTGTTCATAATTTTTATGGACAGGATTTGTAGGCACAGCCAGGGAATGGAGGGTGTCATGCTTGATAACCACAGGTTCTCATCTCTGTTGTTTGCAGATGATGTTGTCCTGCTGGCTTCATCCAGCAATGACCAATAGGTCTTACTGGGCCGGTTTGCCGCCGAGTGTGAAGCGGCTGGGATGAAAATCAGCACCTCCAAGTCCGAGTCCATGGTCCTCAGCTGGAAAAAGGTGGATTGTCCTCTCCGGGTTGGGGACAAGCTACTGCCCCAAGTAGAGGAGTTTAAGTATCTTGGGGTCTTATTCACGAGTGAGGGGAAAATGGAGCGAGAGAATGACAGATAGGAGCAGCATCTGCAGTGATGCGGATGTTGTACTAGTCTGTTGTGGTGAAGAGGGAGCTGAGCTCTAAGTTAAAGCTGCCAATTTACCAGTCAATCTACGTTCCTACCCTCACCTATGGTCACAAGCTTTGGGTAATGACCGAAAGAACGAGATTGCGGATACAAGCAGCTGAAATGAGCTTTCTCCGTAGGATTGCTGGAGCGCAGTCATCCGGGAGAGGCTCAGAGTAGAACAAGCTGCTCCTCCACATTGAAAGGAGCCAGCTGAGGTGGTATGGGCATCTGATCAGGATGCCTCCTGGATGCCTTCCACTTGAAGCATTTCGGGCACGTCCCTCTGGAAGGAGACCCCGGGGCAGACTGAGGACTCGCTGGAGAGACTACGTCTCCCAGCTGGTCTGGGAACGCTTTGGTATCCTCTCTGAAGAGCTGGAGCAGGTGGCTGGGGAGAGGCAAGTCTGGGCTTCTCTGCTCGAACTGCTGCCTCCACGACCCGTACCACCGGAAAAGCAGTAGAAGATGGATGGATGGCATTCATTGTGGACAGCAGAGTAAGAATTTCATTGCTCAGGAAATGCTTCATTTCTTAACTGTGCACATGATAATAAAGCCTCTGAATCCTTTGAGTCCTTAAAAAGCTTTATAGAGATGGAGATTTCTTTTTCTAGTTGAACTTAGCACCAGCCCACAGCACCAAAACTACTATGAAACGGTTTCTTGAACATAATATCACTGTGCTTAGCTGGTCATCCAACTGGTCTGACCTGAACCCCACAGACTCTCTATGGACTCTAGTCAAGGGAAAGGTGAGAAACACTTGATCCAACAACACAGATGAGCTGAACCACATCGTACTGATGCAGTAATTCATGGTAAAGGTTCACCAATTAAGTATTGTGTGTAAATGAGCACACTTCAGAAGTTAGGCATTCTTCTTTTGTAAATCCTTATTTTGGAATGATCTTAGGGAATATTTTAATAATCTGAGATACCAGAATTCTGATATTAATAAAATTTAAATGAGATCTGGATTCATCTGGAAATGAAAACAAAAAAGGCTTGAAATATTTCCCTCGTAAGGAATACAGAATATATCAAAGTTTGGTCAACCTAACAGGCCAGCCCAGTGCAGCCATAAGGCCACCACACAGGCTCCACCCAGCACCGCAACCAAGCCTATGAATCAGCGAGAGCACCCCCAGACCCCAGGACCACTGCACATTTCTACTTTACCAGACAGTACCTGCTGGAAGTGACAAAAATTCTCCAGGAAAAAATAGTTATAAAACTGTTAATAATTCCAGGTTTTTGCAGTAGGAACCTGCAAAATGACTGACAATCTTGACAGGTCTAGAAACAATGAAAGGGATGTCAAAGCTGTGCCATGGAGGGACAAGACTCAGGTTTTCTTCATAACCCAGTCTCTTTAGTGAGTGATTTTGATGAACTCCTTCCCAGTGACTGCTGTTCAGTGAAAACACCTGCTTTACTGGCGGACTGGAAAGAAATCCTGCAGTCTTGTCCCTCCATAGTACACGATTTGACACCCCAGCCACAGAAGGAGACACGGGGGAACACCCAGAATTGTTGAAATTTAGTCTCTCAGCAAGCCTAGGAACATGTTGGTCAAAACTTTGAAGTCATAATGATATAAATATGTGAATGTGTTTCATATATGTTAATACTTTGAATATGACTCAGAATACTCTCTCTCATTCAAAAATCACAAACTGAACTCTTTCAGTTACCATGGGTAATAAATATATGGTTTCCATCTACCACCCCCCCCCCAAAAAAAAATAAAAAAATATATGGCTGGACCTTAACAGTCATTTTCAGCTTTAGTTCTGATTCTATAATAAATCTTTGTGCTTATTTCATTACCTGTATTTTCCAATCTTTGATGTCGCATACACCCTTGTGAACAAAATAGATCAAGTTTGCAAATTATTAAGGCTGTGACAACCATCAACGTGAAAACATTCACTTTGCATGGCACCGTTTGAAAGTGTCTCCAACACAGCTGCTGGTAATTATTAATCATAAGCAACAAGTCTGACGTGCATGGAAGCATGGAGCTCTCTGTGGTTAATTTGCAACAGTGTGGTGCTGGTTGCACGAAATGTAACCAGTGAATGTGCAATCCTGGCTTTCTGGTGCACGCTGCTCTGATTAGAGCCAGCAGATGGAACAGATACTATACAGATGGCTGGAGGGAAGTTAATTGGCTCATGGGCTACACACGGTATACTGCCTTTTATAATAGTGTGAATTAAAAAAAAAATGCTCTTACAGTTGTTTAGTTTGATCATCATATCACTGTATTTTTCAAGTGATCACGTGTCTGCAGGCTAAATCAAACAAGGACAAGAAAAAGTTTTACAGTGACAAAATAAAGAACTGTTCAAAAAGGAAGATTTTTTTTTTGTTGCCTTTTTTGGCTGTCGTTTTTAGATTGAAATCAGCACAGCATCTCCTCCCACTCATTGCAAGAAAAGCATCAGAAAATGGCAAAAACTGTCAAGAAAGTAAACAGTGCAATTACACTTTATATTCACAAAAGATACTGGAATATGGACTTGCTATAATTAGACATACAGCTACCAACAAGTTACAAGATTGTGGTATTGTGCTGCATGATAAAACTGCACATTTTAGTGTCCTAGAAAGACAGCCAATGTTTTTGTCATTCCATCTACACACAGCAAAGCATGTACAGTAGACCAAAACTGTGGCTGCTGGCATGCAAGCGCAGCAAGGCATGATTATGTCTTTGAATTATGGGTGGAAACAGAGCAGCTCTTGGCATAGGCCATATAGGCGGTTGCCTAGGGCGTCACCTGCTGGAGGGGGTGATGCTGCGAGCCCTCAAATAATATATTTTTTAATTAATAAAATACAATTAACAGTCAAGAGATGCTGTGCCAGCAGGCAAATTTAGTTCTTTTGTGGTCTTTTGTGGGTGTTTGTCAATCTGCTTCCTCATGAATCTGGTGGTGTAGAATTAAATTAAAAATGAAATTAAGAAACCCAGATGAAATTTAAATGGCTAATTAGAATTTTTTAAATCATTTATATCCCAGCCAGCACGTCTATGTGGGCCCAACCAACGGTTAAAACTGGGCTGTCTTATGGGTCCCATGTGGGTTTGTCCACGAGTTCCATGTTTGTCCCATCTCAGTTTGCCCACATGAACTTCATCAATTTACCTATTGCATTTTTTTGTTTTTGTAAATTTGTGATTTTTTAAATTTGATACATTTGTTAGCTTCCAGTTACTAGTGTGATATTTATTCTTGTAATAAACTTTGACTCAATAAACTTTAGCCTAATTCAGGGGTTCCCAAACTTTTCAGCCCGCGACCCCCAAAATAACAGTGACAGAGACTGGCGACCCCCACTATCCCCGGAGGTGACCGATACATAAGAAAACGTGCGTACAGTTTGATATATCTGTGGATTCATCTAACTGCAAAGCATATATCCCTTTCTTTACTCCGTCAGTCAGCTGACACTTCATGTCCTGGGCCATGTCCGTGACATGCCGGGATGTGGTCCCGTCAGACCCCCAGCATCTTGGGATCCCCACTTTGGGAACCTCTGGCTTAATTTGATAAATTTTTCTTAAAAATCTGAAACTTTCTCATAAATTTTCAACTTTTTTTTTTTTTTACTGTAAACTTACAACTTTCACATAAATGTAATTTTTTTTCTTGTAAATTTGCAAGTTTTTCCTCATGAATTTTTTTTTCTTGTAAAATTGCCAACTTTCTCTTGTAATTTTGAAACTCTCATAAATGTGTTACCTTTTCCTTGCAAATTTGAAGTTTTCTTGTAAATTTGTGACTTTTTCCCCATAAATTTGAGACTTTTTGTAAACTTGGAACAAAAATTTTAATCAGAAATTTGTGAATTTTTTCTCATGAATTTGTAACTTTTTTCTCATAAACTTTTAATTTATTTAGTAATATTTGCTACTTTTTCATTAATTTGCAACTTTTTCAAATTTTCTCCTCAATTTTGTGACTTTTCTTGTAAATTTGCTATTTTTTTTCTTGTAAGTTTGCAACTTTTTACTCCTAAATTTTCTCTTTTTCTCCTAAATTTGAGATTTTTTTCCTCATACTGTAAATTTGTGACTTTTTAATGGTAATTTTTTTTTTTTTCCCCTGTGGCACCAGTGTTACTGATATCTGTTCACCCGCTTTAACCCATGTGGGGCTCAGTGGGTTAATGGGTAAAGTCCATGTGGGCAAACGGATGGAGCCAACATGAAACCCGCAGACAAACCCACATGGGGCCCATAAGTCAGCCCCTGTCTAACCTATAGCAGGGCCCTTGTGGGCATGCTGGCTGGCATCCTTTGGTAAGAGCTCCATTGAGATTAAAAATCTCTTTTCCATGAATGACCTGGCCAAGAAGGCAGCCAATAAGAGGGTTACAAAATCCAACAACACAGACAAACAACTCTCGTACATAACAAAATATATAAAATTCACAGCATCCTGCCAGTATGGGATACAGGTACAGTTTCTAAAATGACTTTGCAAAACAGTTTGAAAGCGAGTTTCCCTCTCAATCCCTCATAATTGACTTAAACTCCTCTAGAGAGATTAGTTCTGACAATTTCAGATCAGTCTGTAAGTTATTCCATGTGGAAAGAGCAGCATATTTAAAAGCCCCCCCCCCCCCCTCCCAAGTTCTGATCTCACTCTGAGGACTACCATCTGTAGAATAGGATGAGAGTGAAGGCCATATTGGGTTTTGGGTTTCTACACATGTAGGGATAGAGATAAGGGGGAACTAGGCCAAGAATAATTTTATATATATAAAGGTCAACCAGTACCAGAGCCTGCATACACAGAGGGACAGTCATGTAGCAGCAGCATAGAAAACACAATGATGTGTGCTTTTCCACAGCCAGTAATGACACACAAAGAACAGGGGTACACAGCATCGAATTTCTTCAGATACTTGAAGCTTGAAGACAAGGTTTTCACTGTGTGCTTTGAATGACAAATTCTGATCAGTGATGATACCCAAATACTTGTAAGATGTGACCATTTCCATTCCAACCCCTTGGGTGGTTGAGATCTTAGGAAGATTAGATGGTCAGTCTTTGCCATTCAAAAACAGCATGCATTTAGATTTCTCTGCATTAAACACCAGTTTAAGTTGAGTGGGTCTGAACAACATCAAAGGCAGATTTGTCAGGGGAGCATGAGCTTGAATCAGGCTCCACCCTTTGAGTTCATTGTTTCTGAATTTATTGCTGTTATCATTATGATTTATTCTGTTTAGACTGTTATATTGTTTAGTCTGGTCCAGTTTCTTAGTCTATACATCTCTCATGGCTATCCTGTCTTATCCATCTCCCTTGCCCTCAGTCTAGTGTCACTTGTGTTATCTTCTTTGTGTTAATTTTTGTTTCACAGGGTGGCTGTAGCGCAGGTGTAGTGTGACCGACTACTGATCGGAGGGTCAGGGTTTGATTCCCATTCCTGTCTGCAGTCTGTATGACGACATGTCCTTGAGCAAGACACTGAACCCCCAGTTGCTCCTGGTGGGTCAGGCCAGTGCATGGCAGCTCCACCGCCATCAGTGTGTGAATGGGCGGATAGCTAGGAGGATCTGTAAAGCGCTTTGGTCATCTCGGGATGAGAATAACCCAGGGATTCTGCATGCACAAAGCAATATTAAAAGAAGTCAGGTAACAACTGGGAGTCGGACACAGTGAGTTTCACAGCTCTAGTACAGCCCATACAGTGGTATTTGGAACGGCACAGACATGAACAAACACAACAGCTGCTAAACTAACTGGCAAACTATTAAACACCTCGGTATGATTACAAAAACGAGAAACATGAACTTTATAAAGAAAAAAATGATCTGCCCGCACAATATTTCCAGTATGTACAATGATAAGTGAAAGTGATGAAATTGATTTATTGATGAGAAAGCATCAGGGAATGGGAAAATATAATTGAAGAGGAGCTGGAAATGTGGGTGGACTGGAATGCGGAAGTAGATTACTCTACATTGTGCAAGAGGTCCATAAGACAGTAGCATAAACTGTATTTCTTATATAGACGGCAACACCACCACCTTTTTTGGGACAGTCACAGCGGAAAACATAATCCTTAATTGCAATGATTTTGTCAGTGATAGATTTGTTAAGCCAAGTCTCAGACAGGACAAGAATATCAGCATCAGAGGATTTTGCCCAGACTAAACTATAACTCCAGTTTAGGAAGCAGATGTCTAACATTTAGGCGAATAACATCGAGCCAGATCGAACTTTAAAATCGCAAGGGGTGCTCAAACAAATAAAATCAAGGTCAAGGTTAGATTGAACAATTCCTGAAAGAATAAGACATTTCTTTTTCACAGACTTTTGTATTGAAACCAGTTGATTACTCCTGATCTATAGTTTGCTTGAGGGATGAAGATGGAATAAGTTTGACCATTCATAAGAACTAAATAAAGTCATTAAAAAAGGGTTTAGAAATATCACAAACGATTTAGAATCCCAACTTGTGCATTTTCAGGAGAGTAAAATGTCCGGCACATTTTTGTCTCCAATTTTTCCATGCACCTCTTGTGGATACAGTACTGTCGGTAGAAGGAAAAGAGGTGCTGCCAGAAACGTGTTGAACTGCATGTGGAGCGCAAGAAACGCAGACAACATTCCAGGTCTGTTTGGTAGAGAGCCACTCTGGGATTTTTGTCTTCCTGAGTCAGATGACGATGCTATGTGATGTCACATGTAAACAGGAAATCAAGCCCAGCGCAGCAAAACTATAGCTAAAATGAGTTAAAATCAGGATGGGCAGTTGTCTCAACAGGAATACACTGTCAAACACAAGTGTAAGAGATAAGAAAGAAGAACTTTCCTTTATCCCGAAGGAAGTGGGTCCATCACAATGAATCAAGCGGGGTTTCGGCAGATCAGCAGGCATCTCTCCAGCTGTGCCAGGCCCAGTCAGACTGATCCACAGAAATTATAATTGAAGTGTACAACGTTTCCAACAAGTCCTCTTCAATGTGGTTGTGTTTTACTAAGAAAGAATGATCCTGGGAGGCACAACTAGGCTCAGCATGCTTCCTGAATACAGAACTAGCTGGCAATCCAACCGGTCACCATCAGCTCCTCAGGTTAAAAACTGAAATTGCATCCGATTCACTGATCAAACATTACCTTTACTCTTTCTGTTGCCAAGAATAGGTATGCAGTCACAGCAACCTTAATCCTGTTTCCTAGCCACAGGTTAGATGTCACCTGTGAAGCAATAAATTCAGTATTTCTTAATACTGAATTTATTCCTTAATACTGAATTCCTTAACCTCACTAACCGGCCACAGTTTGTGAGAACCCGGGACTGTGTGTCCGACACGATCATTGGTAGCACGGGGGCCCCCCAGGGAACGGTTTTGGCTCCCTTCCTGTTCACCCTTTATACTGCGGACTTCTCACACAACACAACACACTGCCATCTACAGAAGTTCTCTGACGACTCTGCGATCATCGGCCTCATCTCTAACGGAGATGAAGCTCAGTACAGAGGACTTATCCAGGACTTCGTGGACTGGTGCCATAGGAACTGCCTCCAGATCAACGCAGGGAAAACTAAGGAGCTGGTGGTGGACTGCCGCAGGCAAGGACAACCCCTCACAGCACCAGTAAACCTACAGGGAACAGACATTGAGATGGTGACATCCTACAAGTACCTGGGTGTTCATTTGAACAATAAATTAGACTGGTCACACAATACCGACGCAGGGACAGCGCAGGCTGTTCCTACTGAGGAGACTCAGGTCTTTTGGTGTACAAGGGGCACTGCTGAAGACATTCTACGACACGGTGGTGGCATCAGCCATCACTTTTGGAGTGGTCTGCTGGGGCAGTGGCATTACAGCAGCCGATAGGAAGAGACTGAACAAACTGATCAAGAAAGCTAGCTCTGTCCTGGGGCAGCGCCCTGACCCAGTGGAGGAGATAGGGGAGAGAAGGATGGTGGCTAAACTGTCATCTTTTTTTTTTTTTTTTTTCTCTCCCGGCGCCACACGAGTCGGCCGCCCTTTGCAACAGCGGCTCGATTCCGAGTCTTTTTCCTTTCCTCTCTCTTTTTGATCCGTCTTTTTTTCACTCCACTTATATCACGGACACACAGATCGTCCCAAATGTCTCCTGAGCCGGTGGACGGAGCCACTGTTTATAGCAGGATACGATACAGCAGGGAAGAGCTGCTAGCATTCAACCGCCACCCGGTCCCATTGGAAAAACTCGACATACCGAGAGAACTGAGGCAAAAACGCCGCGGCTGCCGGGCTGGAGTAAGGCGGAGGACAAAAAATATAAGGTACAGACCCTCCCTTCCATCTATTGTCATGGGAAATGTATGGTTGTTACTGGGAAAGGTAGATGAGCTAGCAGCTATCTGCCGTTACGATAGCACACACCGGGAGTGCTCTCTCCTTTTGTTTTCTGAGACGTGGCTAACTGAACTAGCAGCAGATGCTAACATTGAGCTGGAGGGTTTCCACATGATACGGGCAGATCGAACACCAGACAGTGGCAAAGCAAGGGGCGGTGGAGTGATAATGTATGTTAACAACAACTGGTGCAGACCGGGACATATCACTGTTAAACAACGACACTGCAGCAAAGACATCGAGTTGCTAGCTGTTAGCATGCGGCCTACATATCTCCCGAGAGAACACTCACACGTGATCTGCATTGTTGTTTATGCAAATCCGACGGCGAACGCTGGGACAGCGCGTGACGTCATCCATTCAGTAACCAGCAGGCTGCAGACAGAACACCCAGATGCTCTTCTCCTCATCTCAGGCGATTTCAACCATGTTTCACTGTCTCCCATTCTACCCACGTTCAACCAGTATGTCACATGCCACACTAGAGACTAGGGATGGGCATAATTTACCGATTAACCGATAATTGATCATTAAGAATTTCACCGACGAAGTTCATTTTCGTCGACAAACCGTTTTTTTTTTTAAACAATCCGAGGTTATTAGGCCTATGTACGGCCGTCCTCAAACAATGCAATGGCAAAATTTGGGCACCAGGGGGCAACATTACACCATCGCCGTACCCCGGCGTGCCTCAGTTGATACATACGAGCTTCCGTAGGGCAAGCGGTTACGGCGAAGTGTTGCGTGGGACCATTTCAGTTTAAAAAACGACCAGGTGTACTGCAATCACTGCAATGCAGCATACAAATATACCTCATCGACAGGGTCCATGGAACACCCTTATTACGCGAAGAAACCGCCAACAGTGGTTGCGCGCTGAGTAATGGCGGTCGTGAAGATTCTTTTTTTTTTTTTTTCAGAAACTTTATTGAGAAGGTCATGAAGATTCGGTAGAAGACACACACACACGTGTGTGTGTGTGTGTAAGTGTACATACATACGTAGATGTAAATAAAGTGTACATAAATATGTTTTTAGAACTCTTATTCTTATAACAAGATACGTAACTCAAGATGAAAATGATTTACGTCTCGGCCAATCAGCTTGCGGGGTGAAACGTCTCGGCCAATCAGCTTGCGGGGTGAAACGTCTCGGCCAATCAGCTTGCGAGATTCCCGAGCGAGCCAACACGACAACAGCGAACAGAGAGAGAGGTGGATTTGAGTTGTGCCGCTCTCCGTGCACCTGATGTTCTAATGTAGTCTACCTGCCTTGTTACGTACCTAAAAATGTTAATGATTAACCGATTATTAATCATTAATTCTCCCGACGATCGGTGAAGAAAATTTCACCGAATGCCCATCCCTACTAGAGACAATAAAACACTGGACTTATTCTACGCAAACACTAAGGAGGCGTACACCTCATCACAACTCCCCCCACTCGGGAGATCAGATCACAACTTGGTTCATCTCCGGCCGGTGTACAAACCCCTAGTGCACAGACAACCTCCGGCCATGCGCACAGTGGAGTTATGGTCTGAGGAGACAATGGACACTCTAAAGGGCTGTTTTGAAGCCACCACCTGGAAGCAGCTCTGCGATCCACATGGAGAGGACATCGATGGCCTCACTCACACCTTCACGGACTACCTCAGCTTCTGTGTGGACAAATCCGTTCCCACCAAGACCATACGGTGTTGCTCAAACAACAAACCCTGGATCAACCCTGAGATAAAAACACTTCTGAGAGAGAAGAAGAGGATCTTCAGGTCGGGGAATAGGGAGATGCTGAAGTCCGTACAGAGGGAGCTGAGGAGAAAGATCAGAGAAGGCAAGGACAGCTTCAGGAAGAAGATGGAGGACAAGCTGCAACAGAGCGACATCAGCGGGGTCTGGAGAAACCTCAAAACCATCTCTGGGCTCCAGAATACCTCCCCCCAGGCCACGGGGGGCAGGGAGTGGGCGAACAACCTGAATCTGTTTTTCAATAGGTTTGACCAACCGCCCTCCCCCCTGACTGCACAACAACCACTGCTGCCTCTAAAGAAATCAAGTCCTGCTGCCCACTCCCCACTCCACCAACACCCCCCCACTCCCAACACACAGCCCCCCATCCTGACCCTGACCAGGACCCAGGTGAGGACGGAGCTGAGGAAGATCAAGGCGAGGAAGGCGTCGGGACCGGACGGCATCAGCGCAAAACTCCTCAAGTCCTGTGCAGACCAGCTGTGTGGGATTGTGACGTACATCTTCAACCTGAGCCTGAAGCTGGGGAGGGTACCACAGCTGTGGAAAACATCTTGTGTGGTACCTGTACCAAAAACTTCCCACCCCAAAGACCTGAACAGCTTCAGACCGGTGGCCTTGACGTCCCACTTGATGAAGACCCTGGAGAGACTGCTCCTTGCTCATCTCCGCCCCCTGGTGGAACCAGCGATGGATCCACTCCAGTTCGCCTACCAGCATGGCATTGGGGTGGAGGATGCGGTGATCTTCCTCCTTCACCGTTCTCTGTCCCACCTGGAGAAGCCCGGGAATATGGTGAGGATCATGTTCTTTGACTTCTCCAGTGCTTTCAACACCATCCAACCGATGATCCTGAAGGACAAGCTGCTGCGCGCAGGTGTGGACCAGCACCTGTCATCATGGATCCTGGACTACCTCATGAACCGGCCTCAGTTTGTGAGAACCCGGGACTGTGTGTCCGACACGATCATCGGTAGCACGGGGGCCCCCCAGGGAACGGTGCTGGCTCCCTTCCTGTTCACTCTTTATACTGCGTACTTCTCACACAACACAACACACTGCCATCTACAGAAGTTCTCTGATGACTCTGCGATCGTTGGCCTCATCTCCAATGGAGATGAAGCTGAGTACAGAGGGCTTATCCAGGACTCCGTGGACTGGTGCCATCGGAACTGCCTCCAGATCAACGCGAGGAAAACTAAGGAGCTGGTGGTGGACTGCCGCAGGCATGGGCAACCCCTCACAGCACCAGTAAATATACAGGGAACAGACATCAAGATGGTGACATCCTATAAGTACCTGGGTGTTCATCTAAACAATAAACTAGACTGGTCACACAATACTGACGCACTCTACAAGAAGGGACAGCGCAGGCTGTTCCTACTGAGGAGACTCAGGTCTTCTGGTGTACAAGGGGCGCTGCTGAAGACATTCTATGACACGGTGGTGGCATCAGCCATCACTTTTGGAATGGTCTGCTGGGGCAGTGGCATTACTGCAGCCGATAGGAAGAGACTGAACAAACTGATCAAGAAAGCTAGCTCTGTCCTGGGGCAGCGCCTTGATCCGGTGGAGGAGATAGGAGAGAGAAGGACGGTGGCTAAACTGTCATCTCTGCTGGAGTCCGAGTTCCACCCTATGCAGGACATACTGAATGCACTGAGGAGCTCATTTAGCAGCAGACTACATCATCCCAGGTGCACAACCGAGAGGTTTCGCAGGTCCTTCCTACCAATGGCTGTCAGACTGTACAACCTAAGCAGGGCTGCTCGCAGAGATAGCAAAAAGACGTAACAAACTAATAGTTTTTTGAATGCAAAAGATGCAATAGACTTACACAATGGTCCCCTCCGGCATACAACTAGGAAAATACTGGTCGCTATGGAGGGTGAGAATATGTATGGGCACATAATCATACCATGTAGGATAACTAAGTAGACGGTTGTGCTGTTTCATCCCATCTAGCAACAATGCTCTGCACTGTGTGTGTTTATATATTTACATATTTATTCCATCTAGCTACAATGCTCCGCACTGGGTGTTTATATATCTACATATTATTCCATCTAGCTACATTGCTCCGCACTGTGTGTGTTTATAGTATATTTACATATTTATTCCACCTAGCTGCAATGCTCCGTACTGTGGGTGTTTATATATCTACATATTTATTCCATCTAGCTACAATGCTCTGCACTGTGTGTTTATATATTCATATATTTATTCCATCCAGCTACAATGCTCTGCACTGTGTGTCTGTGTGTGTGTATATATATATTTTATAGTAATATGTACATATGTAGTATATTAGCTGCTCTTGCTTGCTTGCTTTTTTTTTCTTGCCTTCTGATTGTTGCTCTGAGTGTTGCTATCCCTGTGCTGTTGCAATCCTGGAATTTCCCCGTTGTGGGACTAATAAAGGCTTATCTTATCTCATCTTATCTTATCTCTGCTGGAGTCCGAGTCCCACCCTATGCAGGACATACTGAACGCACTGAGGAGCTCATTTAGCAGTAGACTACATCATCCTAGGTGTGCAACCAAGAGGTTTCGCAGGTCCTTCCTACCTACGGCTGTCAGACTGTATAACCTAAGCTGGGCTGCTCGCAGAGATAGCAAAAAAACGTGACGACCTAATAGTATTGAATGCAAAAGACGCAATAGACTTACACAATGGTCCCCTCCAGTATATACAACTAGGACAATATCGGTCGCTACAGAGGGTGACAATATGTATGGGTACATATTCATACTATGTAGGATAACTAAGTAGACGGTTATGCTGTTTATTACCTCCGCCAGGCCGAAAAGGCCAGGAGGAAGTTATGTTTTTGCCAGGGTTTGTGTGTTTGTGTGTTTGTCTGTCTGTCTGTCTGTCTGTCTGTCTGTTGGTTAGCAAGATAACTCAAAAAGTCTTGGACGGATTTGCATGAAACTTTCAGGCGTTGTTGGAAATGGTACAAGGAAGAACTGATTAAATTTTGGGGGTGATCCGGTTCACCGTCTGGATACAGGAATTTTTTTAAAGCATTTTTCAACACTGTGACATAGGGCCATTTTCAACATGTGCGCAGGCGCAATGGAGGCTGCTGGGCGTCGTGTCTGACCAACACAAACTCCGCCTTCGTCAACGTTTTAGCCACAAAAGCATGCGGAAAACACTGGTGGCCTGGGTCCCCCAGCGTGCCTGTGCCAGCCATAGGCGCTGCGCACATTGCGCTGGTCGTCGTGTCTGACCAACACAAACTCCGCGTTCTTCAACGTTTTAGGCACAAAAGCACATGGAAAACACTGCTGCCCTGGGCCCGCCAGCGTCCCTGCTTTTGCGCCATGCTGCAAAACCTGACACGGCCACCTGTCCGCCGCCCCATTATTTGCCACAAATTCCCCGCCCAGCTATAGGCGCTGCGTAAAAACGACCTCTCTGCTGGGGAAGATTCTAAATTCTGTTTTGCCGCGGAGCGCAACCCCAATATAATATAAAACCCACGGCAACCTGTCTAACCAATCTGCATCCGTCAGTGGAGGAGATGGACACACCAACACTTCAGTTTATTACCTCCGCCAAGGAGGCAATGCTTTTACTACCGTAAAACGGGGCTATAAGGGACGGCGGGGTAATATGGGACACTTTTCTAAATGTAATTCTGCTTTTTTAATTTTGCTTCCGCCTAGATTTGATGAAGGATTCATGGATATTTGACAATAACAACACAACTCAGTGTCCTGCTCAAAATAAAAAAAGCAGAATTACATTTAAAACATTTCCCAGAAAAGTGTCCCTTATTAACCCGCCGTCCCTTATAGCCCCGTTTTACACTACTGAACCACTAATCCTATCACTATCACATTGATTGTCATTCATTAATTGTCTGTTTATTGCACTGTCCATGTCAAATAAACAAATAATCATTGTGAATCCAATTGCTACTCATATCTTTTCATGCTCAGGGAATCTGAAAACGTACACACAAACACTCTATGGGGGGAACTGTGCCGCTTGGCGGAGGTCTGCGCTCTCCGAGTGCTTTTCTAGTTCCATCTTGCTACAACGCTCCGCACTTTGTATATATATTTATATATTTATGTGTATGTATGTATGTCCACTGCTCTTATTTATATCTTCCGTATCTTCTTAATTATTGCTCTGAGTGTTGCTATCCCTGTGCTGTTGCAATCCTGGAATTTCCCCATTGTGGGACTAATAAAAGCTTATCTTAATATTTAAGGAGCAACTCAGAAGGCTGTGTTCAGTCCTCTCTTACTGGCGAGGAGGACTCCATTTGTTTTGTTCTCTATTGTCTGGCACATGTATGTCTGCCTCTTGGATTATTTTTAAACATAATTTTGGGGAGGCTTTTCTGAAGACCTGTGGATTATATGCCATGAGTGGATATTATTTTTCTGCCATGACAATAATGACAGCTGTTGGTGGCTTCCTCCTCCTGCCATGTCCAGGTAGTGTCAACATTCTTCCTTTAACTTTGACCTTCTGAATTAAGCTTCCAATGTCATCTCTAGGAGCATTCAATGATTTTGCTAATTTTTGTAATTTTTCTTGTATGTTCCAAGTAATTAGCTCTTAGCTTCTGGGACATTTCTCTTGACTTAACTGTATTTCTAACATATGAACGAATATCCCACCAACAAGCCCCTAGCTAGTCCAAGTATTTGTGATCGATCACAAAGACATCTGATATAACTATTGAAGTCTCCTGGACACCTCCCATTTGAGGCGTTTCGGGGAGAGCATGGGGCAGACCCAGAACGCGCTGGAGAGACTATGTCTCCCAGCTGGCCTGAGAATGCCTTGGTGTCCTCTCTGAAGAGCTGGAGCAGGTGGCTGGGGAAAGGGAGTTCTGAGCGTCTCCGCTTAAACTGCTGCCTCCACGACCCAGACCCCAGAAAAGCAGTAGGAAAATGAATGGATGGATCGAACTAGTCAAATGTTTGAAAAAGCAAACAGCTGAAAGCTTGCATATTTTACTTATTAATATACAGAGGTGCATGGTCTAATGTGGATTTTTATCATGATGGCATGTTTACATCAGAGGGCAGATCAGTTTTGCGCTGGAGAAAGGAGGTGCTCATGAGCGAGGAGAAAATGCATGCAAGCATTATGGGAGGAAAGGGAAGCAACCAGAGTAAACCCACACAGCACAGGGAGAACATGCAAGAAATGCACACAGAAAGGTTCCCGCCACTGTCCAATTTTCAGACTAAATCAGGAACCCAGAATTCTGTGTTAAATATGAGCACCACCTTTGATGACTGGGTTATTTTGCTTAACTTTTTGGTCATCTGAAATGGAATGAACCATAATGGAGATATTGTACCATCTTTGTTTTTCATCCAAATGCATATAAACAATATAATTCATAAAGCAGATAGCAAAATAGGTGTCCAGTGAATTAAAATGTCTTTCACTTCTTATCTTCATAATTTTGTGGATGCAGACGTTGAAGCAGGTACTGCAGTAACCAAGAGGGAGAAGTAGTCACAGTTCAAATAACCATCATATTTAGAATTCTTTCTTTATTTAGATAAGGGATTCCAAAAATGTCTGGAAGCAGTACAGTGATACCCTGCTGACTGTGTTTTCATAATGAAAATGTATTACTATCATGGCATGCATGTGCAACTTCCTGAGTTCAGCTGATCAGCTCAGCTGTACATATTTAGTCACACTTAAAGAGATTTCTATGACTAAAACTTAATTATGTCCACTTTAAAAGGTGACAGACTTTGCAATTTAAAATATAAACATTTCTAACTTTTGTGTAGATGTAAAAGTGTGTGTTGTAATTGTTCGGCTCATTCTGACAATCTGTCAATGTGTCTTTGATCAACAAAAAACAGGTCTACAGTTATTGTGTTAATTATCAGTCTCTATTTACAGTGAGGAAAGTATTGAACACATCGACATTTTTCTCATTAAACATATTTCTGATGGAGCCAATGACCTGAGATTTTCACAGATATCAGTTACAACCCAAGTAATCTATACATAAATCAAAGAAATCAAGGTAACTGTTCACAAAACAAGTTATTTTTAATAAAGTGGAATGACACAGGGAATAAGTATTGAACGCATGAAGAGAAAAATGTGCAAAAAGGCATAGAAAGCCAAGGAACCAGCTGAAATCCATCAGAATTTAGGATCCCCCAAAAGTGCAAATTAATTTCAGCTGGTTAAGTCCTGACTGATAGCCTTTAAAAAGGTCTGTGAATATCAGATTGTCATACCACAAAGAACTCATGATGGGTAGAAGCAAAGAGCTCTCTCTAGACCTTCGCAACCTTGTTGTCGCAAAACATAATGATGGCATTGGTTACAGATGTATTTCTAAACTGCTAAATGTTTCAGTGAGCACTGTTGGAGCCATCATTCAGAAGTGCAAAGAACATCATTTTACCATAAACCGGCCATGACCAGGAACTCCTCACAAGATTTCTGACAGAGGAGTCAAAAGAATTATCAGAAGAGTTATCCAAGAGCCAAAGACCACTGGTGGAGAGCTCCAGAAAGACCTGGAGTTAGCAGGTACTGTTTCAAAGAAAACAATAAGTAATGCAGGGTTTCCTCTGGTAACATTTCTGTATGGCGGCCCGCCGCACTAAGGAAGTTTGCTGTCGCACCTATAATATATTAATTTAAGAAAAATTAAATATCAAAGAAACGCCCCGCAAGCGCACACACGAACAATGTGCATGACTGTCATCTGCCCGGTGCCCGCGTGACCGTTTCTGCAGGCAGAGCGTGTCTCTCTAGTGTTGCTGTCCGAGAGAAGCATGAGCTTATTAAAGTACTTTAAACTTGGAAAAAGTACAAGAGATAAACAGTGGAGAGATTTATGGTGGTTTTAACCTGCTGGTAACCGGAACAGCAGGAGTTGCTTAGCTAACAGGCTTCATTGCAGGAAAAGACAAGAGTGACTGATGAATCACTGAGGATTTACTTCACCAGCTACTACAATATTAACTAATAATTTACATTCATTATTATGTACCTGGCAAGTTAAGATGACCGAAATTCATGAAGTCAATGACTTTAATCCGTCAGCAGCCTTCAGACAAACTAAACGTGCCAACATTTGGGTTTCAAAATAAGGGAGATTTTTCCTGCTGTTGGGTTGGTGAGGAGATTTCTAAAAAACTATAACTATATAGAAATATTATAACAGAAATAACTGCATATTTGGTCATTTAAGTTAATTTATTTCTTTAAATATAATTTTAATGATTATATTTCTTTGAATTCAGAGTTATTGTTCTGTTCTGGCTCTACAAAATTATGGTCAAAAGCTTAAATTATATAAGGAAAAAAGTAAAAAAATTTGCCACATTCTGTTTCAAATTTATTTAAAAAAACCAGCAATTTTATAATAATCTGCCTTTGTCCATCAGACAGGCCTCTTCCCTGTCCAGTTTTAAAACTTCTCTTAAAACCCATTCTATTCTCTGGCATTTGACCCAGTTTGAGACACTGACTTTATTTGTTCTTACTGTCTCTATTGTATGACTATTGTTTTGTTTGTACCGTTTTGTACTTTAACTGTATTTTATTGATTTTATATTTTATTTATCGCTGACATACATCACTTTGTGTCAACTGTCGTTTTTAAAGAGCTTTATAAATAAAGTTGGATTGGATTAAAAAAAGATAAACATTAGCCATAAAATAATCCACAAATTTACAATAGTCTCAAATGTACAAGAAAAGTCATAATTTTACAAGAGAAAATTACAAATTTAAGGAAAATGGTTGCAAATTTAGATAAATTTACAGAGAAAAGTAGAAAACTATACGAAAATTGTTATAAATTTTGGAGAAAAACCTCAAACCTTCAAGACTGAAGTCATTATTCAAGTTTTTAAGTGGGTGCTCTTTGTACCCTTAACTAGAAATTTTTGGCTGTCTACTTTTAATTATTAATTTCAAAGCACTGCTTTTACATGAGTAGAATTTCTGGCTACTATCCCCACCTCTGATCATATAATTTAAGTATGCATGAGTAAATTACTATTATGAATGTTTTATTTCCCCTTCCCTTTCCTACTCTTTGTCAATAGAAAAAAAAGAAACACTAGAATAAAATACACATTTTGGTTATTTACGTAAACCATGAAAAAAAAAAAATCCTGCAGGACAAAACATGACACTTTGTATTTTCTAGCCTGTTTCTATACCACCGTAGACAGAGAAAGAACCTAAATTAGACAGGGCTCAGAGAGGGAAAGATGAGAAAGAGGAGAGGAGCCAAGGAGAGGAAAATGTTCAGGCAGAGGGTCCAGGAGAGATGTGAGCAGAGGGAGGAGAGAAGGATGACACCACTAAAAAGTCCAAACACAGGACATCTGGGTGGGATCCCAACTGGCCCAATATTCCAAAATTCAAGCCTTGGTAGTACAATACTTCAATTGGTAAGTTGCATATGCAATATTACTGTGCAAAATTTAAAAAATATTAAAAGAAATAGTGTAAAATTAACATTTCCGGTTACAATTGTGTCATGTGTTTTCTGCGCCCCCCCGGAAAAATATGTTGCCACCGCAACAAGGTCTTTAAGCCAGAGGAAACACTGTAATACACTCGACCGCATGCAACCGACATGGGCTCTATGCCTGCTCACCTCACAAGAGTTTATTGCTGAAGAAAAAGCATGTTGAAGCTTGTTTAAAGTTTGCTGCACAACATTTACTGGCAAGCCAGTAAAATACTGAGAGAATATAGTCTGGTCAGATGAGACCACAATCAAACTTTCTGGATGCCACAACGCACAGCATGTTTGGAGGAGAAATGGCACTGTACATCAGCCGCAAAACACCATACCAACAGTGAAGTCTGGAGGTGAGAGCATCATGGTGTGGGGGTGTTTTTCAGCACATGGTAAAGGCAGACTTCATATAATTGAAAGAAAGATGAATGGACAAATGTACAGAGACATCCTTAATAAGTACCTGTGGCAATCTGCTAAGATGCTGAAGATGAATGAGGGTGGACATTTCAGCAAGACAATGATCCCAAACACACAGCCAAGGAAACGCTCAACTGGCTCCAGAGAAGGAAAATAAAGTTGCTAGAATGGCCCAGTCAGTCACCTGATCTGAATCCAATTGAAAATCTATGGAACGAACTGGCCCTGCGATGGACTGGTGATCTGTCCAGGGTATACCCTGCCTCTCGCCCAGAGATGCTGGAATAGGCTCCAGCAGCCCTGTGACCTGAAAAGGATTAACCGGTAGAAGATGGATGGATAGATGGAACGAACTGAAGATCAGAGTTCATAGAAGACACCCAAGGAACCTTCAAGATTTTAAGACAGTTTGTGTGGAAGAATGGCCTAAAATCACTCCTGAGCAATGCCTGCACCTAGTTTCTCCATACGGGAGGCATCTGGAAGCTGTTATTACCAACAAAGGCTTTTCTACTATATTAAATGAATTTCACCAAGCGTGTTCAATACTTATTCCCTGTATCATTCCACTTTATTAAATAAAACTTGTTTTGTGAACACAGCTGTCTTGATTTCTTTGTATGGATGGATTACTTGGGTTGTTACTGATATCTGGTGAAAATCTGAGGCCGATGGCTGCATCAGAAATATGTTTAATGAGAAAAATGTTGACGGGTTTAATACTTATTTTCCCCGCTATAAGCGGCCCCTTTAAAAGGTGTGAGTGCACACATATGACTGTCCGTACACAGCAGCTAGAGTTTCTCAGTGTCTTATTTTGATGGATGGATTTTTTAAAAATCCATCACAATCCATTACCTAATCTGTCCTTTTAATTTTCACACAAGAAAAGACTGGCTAGCTCATTTACATTTTCAGTTGTTAATAATAAACTTTACAGTACACACATTAAGCATTAATTTATTTACCCCCTCCTTAAGTGAATGTGGGTCGCTCTTTTTTTTTTTTTTTTTTTTTACTACCAGAATTCTACACTCCACTGAAGCAAAGCGTGCAATGCCGACTTTTGCATCCATCTTTATCTATTTGGCGACAGAATTTTTTTATATTATATACTACACACACACACACACACACACACACACACATATACACACGTGGACAAAATTGTTGATACCCCTCTGTTAATGAAAGAAAAACCCACAATGGTCACAGAAATAATTTGAATCTGATAAAAGTGGTAATAAATGAAGCGTCAATATGATAAAACATGTTTTTTTCTCTCGCCTATTGTGTCATATCCTTTCTTTTCTTTTTTTTCCCCCTTTCTTCTTTATGACTGGCGCCTAGCGGCTGCCCCGGCCTTGGATGCACTCTGCAGAGCGTGCCCAAATGCCAAGTCACGTTTCGTTACCTTGTATTCATACATGTGTAATGACAATAAAGTTGAATCTCATCTCATCTCATCTCAAATGAAAAGTCTATGAAAATTAACCAATGAAAATCAGACAGTGCTTTTGAATTGTGGTTCAACAGAATTATTTTAAAAAACAAACTCATGAAACAGGCCTGGACAAAAATGATGGTACCTTTAACTTAATATGTTGTTGCACAACTTTTTGAGGCAATCACTGCAATCAAACGATTTCTGTAACTGTCAATGAGACTTCTGCACCTCTCAGCAGGTATTTTGGCCCACTCCTCATGAGCAAACTGCTCCAGTTGTCTCAGGTTTGAAGGGTGCCTTCTCCAGACGGTATGTTTCAGCTCCTTCCACAGATGTTCAATAGGATTTAGATCAGGGCTCATAGAAGGCCACTTCAGAATAGTCCAATGTTTGGCTCTTAGCCATTCTTGGGTGTTTTTAGCTGTGTGTTTTGGGTCATTATCCTGTTGCAAGACCCATGACCTGCGACTGAGACCAAGCTGTCTGACACTGGGCAGCACATTTCTTTCTAGAATACCTTGATAGTCTTGAGATTTCATTGTACCCTGCACAGATTCAAGACACCCTGTGCCAGATGCAGCAAAGCAGCCCCAGAACATAACAGAACCTCCTCCATGTTTCACAGTAGGGACAGTATTCTTTTCTTGGTATGCTTCATTTTTGCGTCTGTGAACATAGAGCTGATGTGCCTTGCCAAAAAGTTCCAGTTTTGTCTCGTCTGTCCATAGGACATTCTCCCAGAAGCTTTGTGGCTTGTCAACATGCAGTTTGGCAAATTCCAGTCTGGCTTTTTTATCATTTGTTTTCAACAAGTGGTGTCCTCCTTGGTCATCTCCCATGAAGTCCACTTTGGCTCAAACGACGACGGATGGTGCGATCTGACACTGATGTACCTTGACCTTGGAGTTCACCATGAATGTGTTTAGAGGTTGTTCTGGGCTCTTTTGTTACCATTCGTATTATCCGTCTCCTCCTGCGGCCACGTCTAGGGAGGTTGGCTACAGTCCCGTGGATCTTAAATTTCTAAATAATATGTGCAGCTGTAGTCACAGGAACATCAAGCTGCTTGGAGATGGTCTTATAGCCTTTACCTTTAACATGCTTGTCTATAATTTTCTTTCTAATCTCCTGAGACAACTCTCTCCTTTGCTTCCTCTGGTCCATGTTTAGTGTGGTACACACCATGTCACCAAACAGCACAGTGACTACTTGTCACCCTTTAAATAGGCCGACTGACTGATTACAAGTTTGTAGACACCTGTGATGTTAATTAGAGGACACATCTTGGTTGAACATGTCCCTATGGTCACATTATTTTCAATCTTTTCTAGGGGTACCATCATTTTTGTCCAGGCCTGTTTCATGAGTTTGTTTTTTAAAGTAATTCTGTTGAGCCACAATTCAAAAGCATCGTCTGATTTTCACTGGTTAATTTTCATAGAATTTTTATTTATTACCACTTTTGTCAGATTCAAGTTATTTCGGTGACCATTGTGGGTTTTTCTTTCATTAACAGAGGGGTACCAACAATTTTGTCCACGGCTGTAATATATATATATTCTTTTTTTAATTATGTTTCTCCTCATTCATTGTCATTATTTTAACAGATTCAAAATAGTGTAATGGAAGCAGGCTTTGCTTGATCTTGTCCACAGATATCCCGACAGCTTTTAAAAAAAAAAAATGTAAAAAAATAAATTTTGCACTAAGCAGACATTAACAGACGTGACTGCTCAGGTCGAGATTTACTGGAGAAATGGCTTGCTCTTGATCAGTTTGACAGAGGAATTTGGATGATAGCCACGGTGGGTGGGACAGACCATACTTTTATTTAACAACTCTGTCCATTGAAGTGACAAAGCGAGAGACTGGTGAACCCACTGGATGACACAGCTGTCATCAGTGTGCATCAATGATGATCAGTCTTTGAGTGGTTGAATGGTTTAATGTAGTGTACACGGTTGCAACACACTGACATGAATGAGTTTGAAACGTCAGGAAAAGACAATGATGCCTGTGCAAACTTTCATATAAAATGGAAGGATCATCAACAGTGGCGCGGGAGTTGGTCCTGGCCGGTGGGGAGATGGAGGGCTCCCTCTCCTGCTGCTTTCACAAGCTGAGGGTCTCCCCCATCTTGTGCAGGATCTGCTGAGGTTTGTGGCTCCCTATCCCAGTCCCTCCCGGGAGGAAAGAAGCAGCTCTGGCATGGCGTCCCATCCGCCACTGACCCCCGCCACTAAGAGAGCCTGCTCTGAGAGACCCCTACCAGGGGCCGACAGGTGGCAGTCAGGGCATCTGCAGCTTGAGAACCTCGACCGTAGGAATGCGGTGCGGGCAGCCTCTTCCCAGCTGAAAATCTGGGGGTGCCCGGCCGCAGGCAGATGTAGACGCATCTCCCGTCTTTCTGGTGAGTTACAGTGAAAAGTAAAACCCTGTTTATTCATTCATTCATTCCCCTAAAACTAATACCTTAATGCCTAATAAGTCTGATGAAAATGTAGATGGAGTAAAAATCTTCAGACTGGCATGCCTCCCCCATGTGCCACATCCACACCAGAATGCACAAATGCTCCCTGTTCATGCATTCATCCCCACCCCCGCAAAAAAATCATCCAGTGCCTAATCTATAGATTCCAACAGTAAGTGTGCAATTAAAATGAGAATGTGGATGGAATGAAAAAAAACTAACAAAACTATTTAGTATATCATCATATAAATGAAGTATTATGACTGTTACTGCTCTCTCCATTAAAATAATAGAAAATCACAGTGCATGCTGTTTTCTCATGAGCTCTGGAGCTGTGCAATTTTTTAAAAATGTGCTGAAATATCACTAAACAATGTGCTTCTGACGACAGCACCATAATACCGGTGCGCATTACAGTGCGCGCGGCCACACCTCTCTGAAATGACTTTCCACCTCCCAGTGCAAAGTGGAAGAGCTGTCTACTGGTAATTAGATGTTGTGACACAAAATGTAAAAACAAACAAACAATGACAAAAACCAACAAAAAACTGGCGTACAGCAGAAAGTCTGGCACAAAAGTCCGCCGATGACTGTCAAAATAGGGCCAATAGTCTTCCTAATCTGACATAAAACTTTCATCAAAAATCACCATAAGAGGCTGCGCAGAACCATTGCTCCAAAGATGGGGGGCGTGCTTGAGCATCATAAGCACAGGATTTTTTTTTTTTAACTAAAAGAAGATGAGGACATTTTTAACAAAGTTGGAGCTAGGGCTGTCGCGGTAGAGGAATTTCCCCTGCGGTGACGGTGGACAGGTCAATATCGCGGTATGCGGCATTACTGCAAATGTTTTTAGGACCCTGTGGATTCGTAATTTAAACAGGGTTTATAACTTAGTCGGCAAATGAGGGAAGCTGTAAGTCTTGCTGGAGGTCGCTCTCAACTTTATGGGCATGTTGAACAACTGTGCGGCGCTCCGCTCTTTATGCAGGCATGAACTGCTGATTCTGTTAAAAAAAAAAAACCCCATCATTTTCATAAAGGAGTGGCGGTAACTAAAGGTGCGTTCACACCAAACATGAACAGACAAATTTTTCGCGGCGCACGATTACATTATAACTCGTAAACACGCGAATAGACATGACTTCCCTTTCTGAGTGAGATGTAGACAGGCGAAGTTGCCTTTATAACTTCTGCAGCTGTTCAAGCAGAGAAGCCCAGACTTCTCTCTCCCCAGCCACCTGCTCCAGCTCTTCAGAGAGGATACCAAGGCGTTCCCAGACCAGCTGGGAGACAGTCTCTCCACCGAGTCCTGGGTCTGCCCCGGGGTCTCCTGCCAGTGGGACGTGCCCGAAACACCTCAAGTGGGAGGCGTCCAAGAGGCATCCTGATCAGATGCCCATACCACCTCAACTGGCTCCTTTCAATGTGGAGGAGCAGCGGTTCTACTCTGAGCCTCTCCCAGATGACTGAGCTCCTCACCTTGTCTCTGAGGGTGAGTCCAGCAATCCTACGGAGAAAGCTCATTTCAGCCGCTTGTATCCGCGATCTCGTTCTTTCGGTCATCACCCAAAGCTCATGACCATAGGTGAGAGTAGGAACGTTGATTGACTGGTAAATCGACAGCTTTGCCTTAGAACTCAGCTCCCTCTTCACCACAACAGACTGGTACAACGTCTACATCACTGCAGATGTTGCTCCAATCCATCTGTCAACCTCTCGCTCCATTCTCCCCTCACTCGTGAACAAGATCCCAAGATACTTAAACTCCCCCACTTGGGGCAAGAGCCTGTCCCCAGCCCAGAGAGGACAATCCACCTTTTTCCGGCTGAGGACCATGGACTCGGAGGTGCTGATTCTCATCCCAGCTGCTTCACACTCAGCGGCAAACCGTCCCAGCAAGAACTGTAGGTCATTGCTGGATGAAGCCAACAGGACAACATCATCTGCAAACAACAGAGATGAGATCCTGTGGTCACCAAGCATGACACCCTCCGTTCCTTGGCTGTGCCTAGAAATCCTGTCCATAAAAATTATGAACAGGATCGGTGACAAAGGGCAGCCCTGGAGGAGTCCAACTCTCACTGGGAATGAGTATGACCGAGTGTTGACAATATGAACCAAACTCTCACAACGGTCGTACAGAGACCAAATAGCTCGTAACAACAAGCCCGATACCCCATACTCCCGAAGCACCCCCCACAAAAAACCACGAGGGACGCGGTCGAATGCCTTCTCCAAGTCCACAAAACACATGTAAACTGGTTGGGCAAACTCCCACAAACCCTCAAGAATTCTCGAGAGGGTAAAGAGCTGGTCCGATGTGCCACGGCCAGGACGAAAACCATATTGCTCCTCCTGAATCCGAGGTTCGACCAACGGCTGGACTCTCCTCCCCAGTACGTTGGCATAGACCTTCCCAGGGAGGCTGAGGAGTGTGATCCCTCTAAAGTTGAAGCACACCCTCTGGTCCCCTTTTTTGAAGAGAGGAACCACCACCCCGGTTTGCCATGCCAAAGTCACTGCCCCTGAACTCCCCGCAATGTTGCAGAGGCATGTCAACCACGACAGCCCTTCAACATCCAGGGCCTTGAGGTACTCAGGGCGAATCTGCACGGGGCGCAGTGGTTAGCACCGCGGCAGCACAGTTTATCCTCGGCCGGGGGATCGCGGGGATCATGAGATCGTGGGTTCGATCCCTGCCCCCGGCCAACAGTGATCTGTGTGGAGTTTGCATGTTCTCCCAGTGTTTGCGTGGGTTTACTCCGGGATTTCTCCGGTTTCCTCCCACATGCTAAAAACATGCAGGTTAGGGAGTTAAGGGGCGCTTGCGCACGCAGCGACCGGCAGCTGGTGGCTTGTCACCAGACTGCAAAACAAATTTACCTACGGGTACAAAATAAGTCAAAAAAAAAAAAATCTCGTCCACCCCCGGGGCCCGGCCACCAAGGAGATTTTTAACCACCTTGGCAACCTCAGCCCCTGTGATAGGCGAGTCATCCCACCTCGTCCACAAGCCCTGCTTCCTCTGTGGAAGGCATATCAGTGGGATTGAGGAGATCCTCAAAGTATTCCTTCCACCGCCCGACGACATCCCCAGTCGAAGTCAACAGCACCCCATCCACACCATACACAGTGTGGACAGGGAGCTGCTTTCCCTTCCTGAGCCACCGGACAGTTTGCCAGAATCTCTTCGAGGCCGACCGAAAGCCTTGTTCCATGACCTCACCGAACTCCTCCCATACCCGGGTTTTTGCTTCAGCAACCACCCGAGCTGCACTCCTCTTGGCCTGCAGGTACACCTCAGCTGCTTCAGGAGTCCCACAAGCCAACCAAGCCTGATAGGACTCCTTCTTCAGCTTAATGCCCCCTCTCACCGCTGGTGTCCACTACTTGTGTTGAACCTGCTGTAGAAATTCCAAAAATAACGTCCTGCTTAGGTTTATGTTATCCGACCGGGGGCTCACCTCAAAATGTCGTCGCAAGTCTCCGAAACTTCACAGAAAATGGGTTTTCGCTGCTAGCTTGCTAACTTGCTATGATGTCCGTAGGTCGTAGGTCATAGGTCTGTAGTTATTTACCGTGGGTAGATAACTCCAAAAATCCAATTCAGCTGAAGAGTTCCCGGTCCTCCCGTCTCCCAGTGAGTCAGTTTCATTTTCCATCTAGTTTACTCTGCAATGGTGATAAATTTACTCCGTCTGCTAGCTAGCTAGCTGCTAGCGTAGCTATAAAAGTCTTGTTCAAACAACCTGCTCTCGTAGCTCATACACAGAAGCATACACACTCCGCTCAGAAGGAAATAACATGATTTGTGCCCTTTCAGTGCTCACTGTTACGGCTGTATTTAACAAGGAGTCCAAATGCTTTCACCACTAACTGCCTGCCTTAGCAATTTATTTAATAATCAATAGGGGCACGTAAGACAACAACAAGATATAGCCACACACACGCAAAATAAAGTGAACACCGCGGTTGCTGTGGTTGGTCGTTTTCCTCCACGGTAGGCGTGTCCATACCGTAGTATTACATAATTGCGGTTATCGCAACAGCCCTAGTGGGAGCAATTTTTGTCCAAAAGGATTGGCAAATTTACTTCTCCATAATTGTTGTAAATACTTGAATTTGTAATAAGAGTGTAAATTTTGGAGCTGCAACACAGAGATATGCAGCTCTCTGAGCCAGTAATTTATGTTCTTCCTTGTCCAAAAACAAAGAATAATGAATTTTGTGCCCTAAAAAACTTGCTTGTAAAATAACTTAATACATTATACTTATGCAACCAAGGATTTTTGCACATTGTCTTTACTCAAGGAGAGTTATGAAATGAAAACATGGACTCTTATTACTGCCTTTTCTGTGTATTCCAATTAAGAGGTAATTCAATAAAGTACCTTACACTTGTTTCAATCAAATTAGATCAAATTATTTACAAAATCCAATTTTAAAAATGTAAGATTAGCAGATTATAAAACCATGCAACTGCATGTTGAATTTAAGCTTACTCTATTGGGTTCATATATTTGAAAATCCATATATATAAAAAGGAATTCTGCGGTGTGGGTATGCATGTGGCAAACCATAAATGCCCATGCGCACCTGACACGGTGGGCGGAGTCATCCATGAGTCTCTCTCCAGAATACAGGCATTGTGAACTGACGGGGAGACATAAGTACAGGTTACCATTGGGTGCTGGGACACCAAAACTATATTTACATTTACCTATATTCATTTTCTTTATTAATCTGCTCATATAACCCCTGGAGGTGTATGTTGTGTGAGGAAATAAGCGCACTCCGCAGCTCTCTCCGCATGCCTCTCTCTTCACACTGGTGCTGGACTGTTGTTCCACAGGGAAATGGAGACAGACTGTGCTGCTTACTCTCCGTAATACACACGCTGTTGAGTGTTGGACAGGGAAATGGACGCACATGGTGCTGGAGGAATCGTGAGGACCTCCACCGGACAGCAGCTGGGTGGACAGCAGGTAAAGGCTGATTTAAGCCCCTCTGTGGAACTTATGCTCCCTGTGTTCACAGGAGCATATTGTGCAAATAGGCCAGGGATGGCCATCTGCTGGCTCCACCCTCATTCAGTGCGGCCTGCCACTCCATTTCCAAAAATCTTTTATTTATATCACCTTTGATTGTGTTTGAAACCTCATTCTTAAATGCAATTATAGTTTCTGCCACCAGAGGGTGCTCTAATAGAAACCTAGGTGATGCTCTGTGTGAGTGGTCAAGCAAGACAGCAAGTGGGGGATCGGTGTGCATCGGAGTCTGTTGATGGAAGCAAGAGTAAATTAAGCATTAACAGGCTGTGTAACGGCAGTAAATGTACATGGTAGGCTGCTTTTAAACACCAATAAATACTACAGCTCTTCAGTAGTGATGGCCAGGTGAAGCCTCAATGAAGCTCTGAGGCTTTCAAAGCTTACAGGCTTCATTCTAACAACGAACAGTGACATCTGGTGGCCATCATGCATGTTCTTGCATACTATTAGTATTTTATTGCTGTTTTACATAATTTTCCCTTTGTTTTGACCTACCGTTATTATGATGAGTTTGATTATAATTTATAAATGCCACATTTCCCTGCTTCAGTTTTTTTTTTGCTTCATTTTTTCATAATGTTTGTGTGCTACACTCAGAACACAATATTACAAAATTATGGCCCTTTTCCACTAGTACCTACTCAGCCCTACTCGCTTTGACTCTACTCGGTTTGTAGGGTTTTCCATTAGTACCTGGTACCAGGTACTTTTTTGGGACCTACTTCTGAGAGGTTCCAACTGTACTGAGTCGAGCTGAAAATGTGAGGTCAACAGATTGCAGGCCACTGATTGACCAGGGTGTAACATCAGTGGATGAGAGTGACATCTTCACAAGATTCAAAACCACCATTTGTAAATTCAGTCATGAATTTTTATTATTTCTGTGATAACACAACAAAACAAAAATAACTTTTTTGTAAGTTGTCTGTGTTTTTTCAACTGATTTAAGCTGAATCCGGAAATGACATCCGTTTCTCTCGATCGGGTCAGGTTTTTATGCTAAGTTGTAAGCAGTTGTACAGTTGTACTGTAAACTGAATAGTAGACATTGATAAAGGTAAGTACATGTAAATTGAATGTTACATCATCATTGTTCAAAATTCAGAGAATTTCAAGAAATAAAAAAGAATTTTGCATCATATAAAGCGAAAATACCCATACATGTAAACAAAAACGTAAAAAACATGTTGCCATAGCTCAAAAAAGTTGACGTGATTGAGCAAAACCAATGTGATTTTTGGATTCAGCACATCAAAATTGTCCTAAATCAGCTAAAAAAAAAACAAAAAAAAACAACTTAGACAATAAATTTGGTGTTGACCAGTGCAATCAATGAAATAAATGGCTACACACAAATCAACACCGTCACAAAACACTCACCATCTTCCCCGTGAGCAGCCATCAGCTCAGAGACCTCCTGGTATTTCATTTCGGAACGCTCCACCGGCGCTGAAAATATAGTGGTCATTATAGTGATCAAATTTGACCAAATGCAGACATTTTTCAAAAGTCTCCCCATCGGTGCACACAGTTCTTTCACCGGTGTTGCAGCGCTTGGATCCATGCACTTGAAAAATAAAGTAATTTGGTCAAATTTGACAACTATGAACTTTTCAGCTCCGCTGGCCCTGCTGCGGTGGAGCCACTCGAAATGAAAAAGTATACCAGGAGGTCTCCGAGCTGATGGCTGCTCACAAGGAAGATGGTGAGTGTTTTGTGATTTTAAGCATCTTTTACATTATTTACCAGTGAAAATGTCCGCATGTCAACAACATAACGGAATAACAGGCCACCTTCCTGTAATGAACCCATCCACTTGATATGGTACTCAGTTGTAATGGAAAACCAACCACACCGTGTCAAGCTGAGTAGAGTCGAGGCGAGTCAGGCTGAGTAGGCACTAGTGGGAAAGGGGCTTTACTGATCCAACAATAGAAGGATTTCATGGGATTCCATGAAGCGTTCTGCAGGGTAATGGATTACAATGGGAATGAGTGAAGTGAGTGAGTACAAATTAGTCACTTAACATCTCAGCACATGTCTAAAATGTTCATTGGTGCAGCAAGTTTCTACATATATGATAACCTTGCTATTGCTCTTTCTGTATCATCATGCTGAATGCATGCCAGATACGGACGATTGCAGTACATGGACGAAACTTGCTTGCCATCGCTATTGTAGTTCCACCACCCGTTACCCATTGAATATGGCATGCAGTGTATCAATGCTAGTCTGACTCTAAAAGCGTCAGTGCCTCACCAGCCATGAACCTCACTGCCAATCACTGGCTAAGGGCCCCTTTACACAGCACTGAGGCCACTGGGTGATCATTGAGAGATCAAAAATGGGTCCAATCTTTGAACAATCTCCTAACACCTCAAAAATTATTTTCTGTGTAAATTTTTGGAACATCATTGTGTGGTCAAAAATTACATTTTCTGCAACTTTCATGGCACCTATGGCATGGGATCTATAGAGCTCTATGAAAGATCCTTGAGAGATCATTGATAGATCGGGAGAGATCATTTGAGAGTTTCCTGGGTGACATGGGACCTTTGGGTATATACAGTATATGAGAGGTTTCTAGAGCTCTTTTACCCTCTTTACACAAGGATGGGGATTGTTGAGAGATCACTGAGAAATGAAAAAATTGCTAGCTTTCTCAATGATCCATCAATGACCACCCAGTGATCACCAAGATCTCTCAATGATCCTCCAGTGATCGCCACGTCTCCTCAAAGTTTTCACTGTCCAAAACAATCTCTCAACGAACACCAAAGGGAAGCGATCTCTCAAGGAGTTCTCAAAAAGTGTTCAAATGATCTCTCAGCAGTATTTCAATGAGCAACAAATTTTTCCACCCCCAAGGAAGGCATGGCTGAGAAATCAATAACAGTGAATGTTCAATGAAAGACCAATAGAGTTCATTGAAAGACCATGGTAGAAATTGCTCAGAGAACACTGAGCCCTACTTGAGAGATCACTTCCCTTTGGTAATCATTGAGGGCCCCTTTACACAGGTGTGGAGATCACAGAGATTGGGCCAATTTTTGATCTTTGGGGTCATTTGTGTGTTTTGGACCGAGTCAAAACTTTGAGGACATTGTGGCAATTGTGGAGATCATTGAAGATCAATGATAGATCAAAAATTGGCCAGATCTCTCAATGATCTCCACCTATGTGTAAAAGGGCTATGATAGATTGTTTTGATAACGTCATTCAATTACTCTTCAAAAAACATTTTCATCACCCTAACGCTTCTCCAAATACTGTTGAGGCCCACCATCACTTGCCTTAGTGGACAAATGTGATCGGCATTACACATGACTCACATTGTGGATTTCAGTTTCTGCTTTTGCTCATTAAGAAAATCTTTGGACTGCATTTACTATGAACGTCCAACTTTTCCGATAGATTTCCCCAGAGCACTGTTGTTGCAGAGTTGTCTAAACATTTTCCCTTTTGGTGTCTCAATGACTGAAATTAAATAAACCAGCCAACACGTAGCTGCACAAACAAGGGTTGCAATTGAAAAAAAAAAAAAAAAAAACAGTAAACCCAGCGATTCGCTAATAAGGAAGATTCTGAGTCTTGCTGGAACATTCCTCACAACTCTGTCACTTACACACTCCTCCTGAAATATCCCTTGAGTCAGTGGGACAAACTTCACCTCAGTCCTGCCAGCACTATAGCACCCTTTAATTACACAGCGCTCTACACACACTACCGGCCCTGTGTCAGCTCTGCAAGCCGTTCCATGGGGCAGTGCTTGCAGCCAGCAATATTTCAAAACTTTTGGATTTTCCTTTAGCTGGGGCACTGATGCTTGTTATAAATTAACTTAGGAATGGGGCAGTACATGGTGTGGTTACTGCCCATGGTGTATTTCAAGTATCCTGTGTTGGTTGTAACCTTGAAAAGTAAGAGCTTATGTAAATGTTAAACTTTAAATTGTTATTCCTTTGACTATAAGATTAAGATGTCTGTCTGAGTGCAATGACTGGATTTAAGGAAAGAAAGGTGGGGAGGGTCACCTTTGAATTGTACTGTATTAAATACCAAGGTGACTACATCACAGTGCTAAGAGCTTACTAATGAAGATGCCATTAATTCTATTGTCCTGGGCTGCATATAAAGCTGTCTTTGGCCTTTTATTAAGGACCTGTATTATTAAGTTTGTGGGTACTAGAATGCTCAAAGTTGAGAAAACCAACAAAAAAGGGAGAAATTTATTTTATTAAGGCTGCCCAGAGGTTTGTGTCCTTCAACTGAGCAAAACAGCATATGCTATAAAATGTGTACCTTCACCTCAATAAATATGCAAAGTGGGCCAAATCTGCCAATTCAATTTCAGTTCAGTTCAACTTTATTTATATAGCGCCATTTCCCAACAGAAGTCATCTCATGGCACTTTCAAACTGCAGGGCAAGTACCGCACAGTTGCAGAAAGACCCCAACAATCATGCAATCCCCTGTGAGCAGCACTTGGTAACGGTGGAGAGGAAAAACTCCCTTTTAGCAGGAAGAAACCTGCAGCAGAACCAGGCTTAGGGAGGGGCAGTCATCTGCTGTGACTGGCTGGGGGAGGGGGGGGGGGTAAAGGGATAGAGAAGAAGAAGAAAAGAACAGACATGTAGAGAGTAGTGATGCAAGTTGTTGATTAATTCATTAATTGATTCACCTTATCGATCGATTAACAATAATTGGGCAGCTCGGTGGTGCAGTGGTTAGCACTGTGGCAGCACAATAAGGTCACGGGATCAATTCTGCCCCTGACCATCATGGGTTTGATCCCACCCCCGGACCATCAGTGACCCTTCTGTGTGGAGTTTGCATGTTGTCTGCGTGGGTTTACCCCGGGTACTCCAGTTTCCTCCCACAGGCTAAAAACATGCAAGTTAGGTTAATTGGAGACTTAAAGTGGCCCTAGGTGTGAATGTGTGTGAATGGTGAAGGGATTGGCACCGTACCATGGCTGCCACATCTATCCAGGTGGATTCTCCAAACTTCCCTCTGGGATTAATAGCCTTATATTTGGCACGTTCAGACAACATAATGTCTTTTGAAGAACTGAGGGCCAAATTTAATCTTAATAGAACACATTTTTTAAAATATCTTCAGCTTTGGAATTTTATTCGATCAAATCAAAATAATGCTCTCACCCGACCTACCTATTCATACTTAGAAAAAATTTTGACGAAAAATAGTAAGAGAAAGGGTATTATTTCAGAGTTCTATAACTCACTGATATTATCCTCAAGTGAAAACTCACAGAAAAGAATGAATTATTGGAAAGAAGACCTGCAAATTGAAATTTCAGAGGAACAATGGGAATTGGCTTACACAGAAGCTCAAACCAAATCAATAAATGTACGTCTTAAATTGATACATTTTAAATGGTTAATGCGGATGTATGTTACACCGGCGGAGTTAAATAGATATAACAAAAACATACTAGATATATGCACAAAATGTATGGAAAGTAAAGGAACTCTATTTCATTGTTTATGGGAATGTAGGAAAATTAGAATGTTTTGGGAAGAGGTGAGGGTAACAATTGAAAAAATAATTTCAAAACAACTCATATTGAATCCTAAATTGTTTTTGTTGGGTCTGTATCCAGAAAAGCATAACTTTAATAAGAGTGAAAGAGCATTCATAGACCTCAGTTTGCTTAACGCCAAAAAATGTATTGCACTACTGTGGAAAAAGACTCATAGACCAGATGTGACTCAGTGGTTAAGACAGATGTTAACAAACCTTCCACTAGAAAGAATAACATACATACTGAAATCAAAGGAAAATGTGTTTGAGAATATATGGCAACCTTTCATTGATTATGTAAAGAAACTAAACATAACTTCTGAAGAAGAAGGTGAATGATATGTGTGGACCTTGTAAATTCCAAATTGGTGAATGTATAATATGTATACTTAAGCAATGGATTACCTAGGCTAAACAGAGGAGCATTGTTTGACTTGTTTTGTTAATGGTTGTTGGTGTTTTTAGAACATTTATTTTTAATTTACTTTAGTGTTAGGGTTTGATTGTTGGTGTCATGTTTGTTAAAAAAAGGTTCAATAAAAATATTGTGGAAAAAAAAAATAAAGTATACAAAAAAAAATGATGAGCGGCAATTTTCCTGAGAATCTGAATTTCCCTTGGTACAATGCGGTCTAACATATAAAAAGTTAATTACCGTTTTTGATTTTTTTTTTTTTCTTTTGTCTTTCGGCTGCCCCTGTCGGGGTCGCCACAGCATATCGTTGACTTATATTGGGATGATCCGCATGTTGATGTGGCAAGGATATTTTGTTACGCCGGATGCCCTTCCTGACACAACCCAGCCCACTGATCCAGGCTTGGGACTGGCATAGGGAGTACATTGGCTTGTGCACCCTCTGTGGCTAGGTAACCAACTTTCCTTCCTCCATTCTGTTTTTGCTGAGCACCAAGCTAGAAGGCAGGAAGCACCATTTTTATATGGTCTTTGGTATGACCCGGCCGGGATTTGAACCCACGACCTCCTGGTTGTGGGGCAGATGCTCTACTTCTCGGCCACCACTCCAGTTATTTACTGTTTTTGATATACTGAATAATGCATTGATTGAATATTTTTATTTCAAACATGTAAATGTAAAATCAGTAAAACACAAGGCAAAAATAGAACATAATAAATTACAATTTTCCCTCTTCATTCAGATGCGTCACAATCTACATGCTCGAACACTTAATCCTTGCCCTTAAATCATAGACTCCTTTTCAGAATCAGAATCAGCTTTATTGGCCAAGTATGCACAACACATACAAGGAATTTGACTTTGGCTAAAAACTTGCTCTCGTTGTTCAGGTGGAGGATTTAAATAAGATTTAAATAAGGATTCAATGACAACAGAGTATGTACAGTAAATTACAGTCTGTCCACGTTTCTATAAAAGGATGCAAATATATACAGGAATATATGCAGTTATTTACTCAGACTATCCACACTTTGCAGAAATATATGAAAAAAAATATACAGTCATACAGTATTTCAATGTGAACTCGGATTCAGTGATATTAAAACCAAAAGCTCTCAAACTTTAAATACAATAACAAAAATTCAGAAAAAAAATATATGCCACAAACCTAACAACAGAAAAATACATTGTACCATTTGCCTTTTTTTTTTTTTTTTTTTTTTTTTTTTTTTACTACAGACAATGGTGTTTTTGTAGTTTAATAAATTTTGTACTGTATTGTGTGTACTATGTGCTGGTACGTCTCCATAAATTACAAATGCCATGATTTTTTATTTATTTTAAAAACTATTACCAATATCACAAATTTATCTTTTTTAGTTATATTACAAAAAATTCCTTTCACGTTCTAATTTACTGAGATGAACTAGTAGATTGTTTTAACAGGAAAGTAAAGCTGCAAGCTGCTTCATCTGTTACATGTTAAACATTATCACAGTACCCCAGCAATCCAGGCAAACCCAGTACGATTAGGGCTCCTCTGTTGTCTGTTACCTCAGTGGGAACTTGAGTCCGGTCTGCTTTCCCATCTTGCGGCGAGGGGATAGGTTTTTGTGCCCGTGCAATCTTTTCCTTTGCTCCGGTCAGTTTCTCCGCTATGTTAATTTGAAGCAGGTGGACCTTCAAACTCGCATGCTATTAGAACTTGTTGTGGCGCTCCAACATAGCCCGAAAGGGCGGGTTTTTCAGCACATGCACTCTGGGGCTTAGCATCTTCTTTTGCTTTTTCGCTTGAAATGTGGCAGTGGGTGACTGCGTGCAGCCCCGCCTGGATGGCGACGGCACTACATTTCATAGAATAAGTTAACCAAACGGATGTGGCAGGGAGTTTGGGCACTGACGGATTATAAGTCTAGGTAGGGGGTCGATGATGACGACGCTTCGCTTCCAGACAGACTCAACAACTTCTTTGCACGTTTTGAAGCATCAAACCCGACAATCAGAGGGAGGGCTGGCCCATCTCCACCATCGGTTGGTCCAGCTATCATCATCAACGCAGCGGACACAAGGAGGACCCTAATCAGGGTCAACCCACGTAAAGCTGCAGGTCCGGACAACATCCCAGGACGTGTGCTTCGAGACTGCGCGAGCGAGTTGCTGGATGTCCTGACTGACATTTATAACACCTCCCTGAGTCAAGCCGTCGTTCCCAGATGCTTTAAGACCTCTACCATAGTACTGGTGGCAAAGAAACCAGTTGTGTCCTGTCTGAATGACTATTGTCCTGTTGCACTGACACCAATTGTGATGAAGTGTTTTGAACGACTTGTCAAACCACACATCACAGACTGCCTCCCTGCATCACATGACCCGCTCCAGTTTGCATATCGTTCAAACCACTCCACGGAGGATGCTATAGTCACCACCCTGCACTCTGTCATCACCCACCTGGACCAGAAAGACACCTACGACAGACTCCTGTACACTGATTTCAGTTCAGCATTCAACACCATTATTCCCCAGAGACTGATTGAGAAATTACTCCTTCTTGGTCTGAAAACTGCCACGTCTCTGGATCCTGGATTTCCTGACTGAGAGACCTCAGTCTGTCCGTGTTGGAAATAACATCTCCAACTCTGTCACGCTGAGCACCGGATCCCCTCAAGGCTGCATACTAAGTCCACTGTTGTTTACACTTCTAACACATGAGTGTGCATCCAGACACGAGGGGAACCAGATTATTAAGTTTGCAGACGACACCACAGTGGTGGGACTTATTCAGAGGGATGAGGAATCGATGTACAGGGAAGAAGTTAGAGACCTGGAGGGCTGGTGCAGGGAGAACAATCTGGTCCTCAATGTGGACAAAATGAAGGAGATGATTATCGACTTCCGGTGGTCACAGCCTGAACACGTCCCTCTCAGCATCGGCGGCTGTTTGGTGGAGAGAGTGGAGAACATCAAGTTCCTCGGAATGCAGATCTCGCAGGACCTGACCTGGAGCAAGAATTCCTTGGGGATCAGGAAGCAGGCCCAGCAGAGACTGCACTTCTTGAGGAAACTCAAACAGGCCTCTCTCCCCATCTGCATCCTCAGGACCTTCTACAGAGGTGTGGTGGAGAGTATTCTGACGTATTGCATTACAACATGGTACTCCAGCTGCAGTATGTCAGACAAAAAAGCCCTGCAGAGGATAGTTAAGGGAGATGAGAGAGTAATTGGAGTTTCCCACCCCTCTGTCCAAGAACTTTTTCAGAGCCGTTGTAGGAGCAGGGCACTGAACATTGTCAAGGACCATTCTCACCCTGTGCATAAACACTTTGAACTTCTGCCATCTGGCAAATGATTCCGGAGCATCAGAGGCAGAACCACCAGACTGATTAACAGCTTCCTTCCACAAGCTGTTAGGATGCTGGACAGTTGATCCGGAATCTTTCATACATACTACTGCACCTTATGGACATTATGTATATTATTTGTATATTATAGTTCTAGTTAGTTTTCAAGTATGTCTCAGGGATGTGTGAATGGCTGTGTTGGGGTGGGGGGTGAGGGTGCATGTGAGTGTGTCTTAAATTATGTTCTTTTTACTTATATGGATGCCGAGAGAAACGCAATTTCATCTTGCCTGCACTACAGTTGTATGCACAGCAATATGACAATAAAGGTTGATTTGATTTATTTTGATTTGAAGTTCCCACTGAAAAGGACTACCGAGTTATCAATTAATTGACAACTAATTTAATTTAGTCAACTAAATTCTTATCGACAATTAATCAAAAGTCAATTAATCATTAACATCCCTAGTAGAGAGCAAACAGCACGACAGGAACTCAGTCTATGGGAGAGAACAAACAGATGTTAATGACCAGCAAAAATGTTACATTGAGAGTTAAAAAAAAGAAGTGAAGCCTAGTGCATCGTGAGGAGTCCACTGCCCGTCTAAACCTATGAGCAGCAGAACTAAGGGAAGGTTTAGGGTCACCTGATCCCACCATAACTATAGGCTTTGTCAAAAAGGAAAGTTAACCCTATTCTTAAAAACAGAGATTGAGTCTGACTCCTCAATCCAGACTGGCAGCTGGTTCCATAGGAGAGGAGCTTGATAACTGAAAGTGCTGCCTTCTATTGTACTTTTAGAGATTCTAGGTATTACATTAATCCTGATTTGGGAACGTAGTGCTCAGGATGATAAGGTACTATCAGATCTTTTAAGTAGCAAGGAGCCTGATTATTTAGAGCGTTGTTAGTGAGAAGAAGGATTTTAAGCTTAACTCTAGATTCAAAACTGTCCAAAATAGTAAGATACTGGGTGAGAAAAATGCACACAATCAGCAAATAGACACACTGACATTTACAAAAGCTAAAATGAACTGCATCTTCTGTGATTGCATCTACTATCTTTGAAAGGCAGGTGGATACCAGCCACATACAGATAGATGCCTGCTGATATTCAGGCAAGGACGATTCATATGAGAAATGAAAGAATGCATTAAAGTGTTGTGCTTATGGTAAATGGTGTTCACTTATATAGCACTTTTTCTCATCTCTAGATGACCAAAGCGCTTTACAGATCCTGCTATCCACCCATTCACACACACATTCACACACTGATGGCAGCAGAGCTGCCATGCACAGGCGCTGGCCTGATCCACCAGGAGCAACTGGGGGTTCAGTGTAATAGGTTTGAAATGTATTAATCCGTGATTTTAGATATGTGCATGTTAAAATGTTTAGATGAATGTTTATTCCTGCATATTTTTTTTTCCACAATATCTTTATTGAACCTTTTTTTTTAACAAACATGATACAAACAATCAAACACCAACACTAAAGTACTACAAAAAAAAATGCACTAAAAACACCAACAACCACCAACAAAATCAAGTCTTCAACAATGCTCCTCTGTTTAGTCTAGACAATCCAATACATAAGTATACATATTATGTTCACCAGTTTGGAATTTACAAGGTCCACACACATCATTCACCTACTTCTTCAAGAGTTATGTTTAAATTTTTTACATAATCAATAAAAGGTCTCCATATATTCTCAAACACAATTTCCTTTGATTTCAGTATATATGTTATTCTTTCTAATGGAAGGTTTGTTAACATCTGTCTTAACCACTGAGTCACATCTGGTCTATGAGTCTTTTTCCATAATAGTGCAATACATTTTTTGGCATTAAGCAAACCGAGGTCTATGAATGTTCTTTCACTTTTATTAAAATTATGCTTTTCTGGGTACAGACCCAACAAAAACAGTTTAGGATTCAATATGATTTGTTTTGAGATTATTTTTTCAATTGTTACCCTCACCTCTTCCCAAAACATTCTTATTAATCTACATTCCCATAAACAATGAAATAGGGTTCCTTTACTTTCCATGCATTTTGTGCATGTATCTGGTATATTTTTGTTATATCTATTTAACTCCTCCGGTGTAACATACATCCGCATTAACCATTTGAAATGTATCAATTTAAGGCGTACATTTATTGATTTGGTTTGAGCTTCTGTACATGCCAATTCCCATTGTTCCTCTGAAATTTCAGTTTGCAGATCTTCTTTCCAGTAGTTTAATCTTTTCAGTGAATTTTCACTTGAAGATAGTGTCAATGAGTTATAAAACTCTGAAATAATACCCTTTCTTTTACTATCTTTCATCATCATTTTTTCCAAGGATGAATAAATAGGTCGAGTGAGAGCTTTATTTTGATTTGATCGAATAAAGTTTCTAAGTTGAAGATATTTAAAAAAATGTGTTCTATTGAGATTAAATTTGATCCTCAGCTCTTCAAAAGACATTATGTTATCTGTACATGGCAAATATAAATCCTGAATCTTTTGTATCCCTTTTAAATTCCATACTTTAAATACAGCGTCCGCTCTCCCTGGTTTAAAATATTGATTACCCCATATTGGACTAAATTGTGACAATAACTGTGGTTCTTTTAAATAGTTTTTAGCTTCACACCATATTTTGATCATATGCTTTACAAATGGATTTTTAACTTGTTTTTGTAATTTTTTTGCCGAATCTGAGTATATGAATATGGGAAGAGGTAAAGGTAAATTGTATGATTCCATTTCAGTCCAGTGAGGGAGATCATTTGATGAAAAATAATATGTCATAGACCTCAGTTGTGCCGACCAATAATACAACATAAAATTTGGACATTTCAGACCTCCACGATCAAATGGTAAATATAATAAAGACAGACGTAATCTAGCCCTCCTGTTGTTCCATATAAATTCCACTAACTTTTTTTTTATTCTTGAGAATAGATCTAAAGGTGGTGATAAGGGAATGTATTGAAATAAATAAAGTATTTTAGGTAAAATATTACTTTTAAGTATATTGATTCTCCCGATCATCGACATTGGTAGTGACATCCATCTCTGAGTTAACTCATTGATATCTGACATTAAGGCTTCATAGTTGACACTGGCGACTGATTCTAGCTTAGGCACAATTTGGATTCCTAAATATTTAAACTGATTTACAACATTGAATTGATTTACCTCAGGGGCTAGGTAATTTCTCTGGGTCTCATTTAGCATTAATATTGAAGATTTAGTTTTATTTATTTTATATCCTGATATTTCCCCAAAATTCTTTATTAAATTCAACAAGGTTGGAATTGATTTTTTTAGATTCGACATAAACAAAATTATGTCATCGGCGTACAGGGAGATTTTATGTTCTGTTGGTCCAACTTTAATTCCATATATTTGTGAATGTAAACATATCGCTATCGCTAAAGGTTCAATTGCCATAGTAAACAGTAAAGGTGAAAGTGGACAGCCTTGTCGACATCCTCTATTGATTTTTATTGGTTTTGAAATATTGTTATTTGTTAGGATTTCTGCTGTAGCATTATTGTATATTATTTGAACCCATTTTATGAAATTATTTCCAAGTCCAAACCTTTGTAAGACTTCAAAAAGAAAGGGCCATTCAACTCTATCAAAGGCCTTTTCGGCGTCCAGTGATAGGAGAGCTGTATCCGGTGCTTCTTTATTAAAATAAATAATATTAAATAGTCTTCTTACATTATGGAAGCCTTGTCTACCCTTTATAAAGCCATTCTGATCTTGATTAATAATATTTGGTAAAATTTCTTGTATTCGTCTTGCTAAAATTTTACAGATTATCTTAAGGTCGGCGTTTAATAGGCTTATTGGTCTCATATTTTCACATTTATTAGAGGGCTTACCTGGTTTTGGCAGCAGTATAATTAAATCATTATTTATGTATGATGGTAAATTATTATTTTGAAATGCTTCTAAAACCATTTCCAAAAAAGGTTTTATTAATTTATTCTTAAATTTTTTATAAAGGTCAACTGGAAGACCATCTGGTCCTGCACTTTTTCCTGATTTCATATTATCAATGGCTAGCCCAACTTCTTCTTGACTAATTTTAGACTCCAATATCTCCCCGTTTTCATTTGGAATACACGGTATAGATAGTTCGTTCAAAAACCCATTTAGTTTTGTTAAATCAGATTCATTTTTGGTATCATATAATTTTTCATAGTAATCTCTAAAGGCTCTGTTAATTTCTAAAGGATCTATAACTACCTGTCCTTTACTTATAATACTGGTAATTGGTGTTTTAATTTCTAATTGTTTAATCTGCCATGCTAATAATTTTCCTGATTTTTCACCTTGTTCATAAAAAGATTGTTTCAATCTTAGAAGACTCGAGGCAGCTCTATTCGCTGATTTTTTGTCGTATTCAGCTCTCAAAATCAGTAATTCATTCTCCAACCTTGGGTCACTTCCTGCATACACTTTTTCCTGAAGACTTTTTATTTTATGTTCCAATTTAGCTCTCTCCTCTCGAGTCTTCTTAGATTTTGATCCTGTATAACTAATAATATGTCCCCTAATAAAAGCTTTGAAAGCCTCCCACTTTACACATGCTGATGTTTGTGTAGTATTGATATCAAAGAACTCGTCTATCTGTTTTTCTATATACTTGACAAATTCCTCATCCTGAAGCCATTTATGCTGAAATTGCCATCTACCTGATTCCTTTGTCAATTTTTTATCTACATATATTAGACAACAGGGTGCATGATCAGAGATCACGATGTTATCATAAAAGCAGTTTTGAATCTTGGACCTTAATTCTGTGGAAATCAAAAAATAATCAATACGTGAGAATGTCTTGTAGGTACTGGAATAACAAGAATAGGCTTTAACTTGTGGTTTCATTTCTCTCCATATATCTAACAATCTCAATTCTTTCATAAAATGATTAATAGTCATCCTACATCCTTTGTGCGTACAATCCAGTCCTGTTGATCTATCTATACCTGGATTCAATGTACAATTAAAATCCCCTGCTATTATATGTTGCCCTGTAAGTGATGATAAGATAAGAAATAAATTAGCAAAGAACTTTTGATCATCTATATTGGGACCATATAAGTTCACAAGATTTATATTTTCTAATAGCAAAGAACCTTGAATGATTACATATCTTCCAAATTTGTCTCCAATTACATTTTTCACTTGAAAAGGAACTGATTTATGTATGAGAGTCATAACTCCCCTGGCCCGGGATGAGAATGATGAGGTGAATACACTTCCTTGCCATCTACTCCTAATTCTTTTTATATCCTCCTCTATTAAATGAGTTTCTTGTAAAAACACAATTTTTGAACCCATGTCTTTTGTTTTATTCATAACTTGTTTAAGTTTTTTTAAATTTTGTAGACCTCTGCAATTCCATGAAGTTAAATTAAGATCAACACTTTGGTTTATGATCAATAGAGAGTTTGGGATTACCTTGCAGTGTATACATGCTCATACAGAGAAGCAAAAACATGAGTGGTTGAACATTCATCCTACAAACTACACACAAACAAATTTCCCCTTCCCACACTTGTGGCAAACCCCCCAAAATCAAAAGAAAAATTCTGTCTCCCGATATAGCCATCGACCGCTCCACACCCACGGGGAACAGCCTAAGCCACTCCTTCTTCATCCTCCCAATCACCCTAACTCTACTGCTTTTAATGACGTAACATTAACTCTCCTCTGTAGTTTTCCAACTTAACTCCAAAATTTTTAACAACTTTGTACATCATAGTTTTTGTTTGTTTGTTTTGTTTTTGTTTTTTAATATATAATACAATCTATATTTTGTAAACTTACTATTTACTTCAAGTCAGTCAGATGCCTGTGCAAATGCTTAATTATTCTACCTTATATTTTGTTCATGCTTAGCTCCCACCAGTCTCTTCTTCTTCTTTGATCTTCTTGATGAACTCCTGCGCCTCCTCTGGGGTCTTGAAGATGTGGGTTCTGCCCTCATACGTGGTCAGCAGTCTCGCAGGATAGATTACACCATGACGAATCCCAAGGTTGCGCAGCTCCTTACGTATGGGATCAAACTGCTTCCTCAATTGTTGGATTCCTGTGGCCAAATCTGGGTAGAACCGCACCTGCTGGTCCTGGTGTTTAATCTCTCCTTTAGCTCGTGCAGCGTTGAAGATCTTCATCCTGTCTCTGTTGCTAAGAAACTTCATAATTAAGGTCCTCGGCGGTCCCTTATCTCTCCGTGGGCCAATACGATGTGCATTTTCCAGAACCACTGCTGATTGCAACTCCTCGCTGCCCAGCACCTCCGGAATCCACTTTTCCAGAAAGGAACATACGTCCCGACCTTCTGATTCCTCTGGAAGACCCACCAGCCTCAAGTTATTCTGTCTCGACCGAGATTCCAAATCCAAAATATTATTTTCCAGACATTTATTTTTTTTTTCCAAAGTGCGCACCTTTAATTGAAGACGGGTGACGTCATCTTCAGCACTAGCGAGACGGAGCTCCATCTGCGCCGTTCGTTCTACACAGTCACCCAATTCCTTTCTTATTCCTTCCAACGCTGTCATAATCCCATCAAATCTAGTGGAAAAGTCCGCTCTCATTGAACTCATGGCAGCCATCAGCGCATCTGCGCCTCTCCCCGCAGACATCGCACCGTTGCCAGCCTCCTCCGCCATATATGGAGTTTTATTTGCTGCGTCACAGACCTGAAAGTCCGTTAATTTGGACTGTTTCGGCGGCTCGCTTTTTCCTTTACCTGGTTTTCCAGCCTTAGGCTTCGCCGACATATCCTCGCCCAAACGCTGGGATACGTTCTGTCCCAAATGAGAGAGTTATTTGCCGATTTTTTTTCTCCAGGAGCAGAGCAGAGTGAGACACGTCCGTCTTACGTGGCAGCCATAACCGGAAGTCTTATTCCTGCATATTAATTTATAAGCACTGGGTATAAGTTACATTAATCACTAAGGTTAGCTTAGTTTATATACATAAATGTATAGATGAATATTAAGTGTTAAATATTTGCCAAAATATCTCTCAAATCATGTGACCGATCTCAGCCAATCTCTGCTTGACAACAGCTCTCTCAAAGTTCCAGACAAAAGACTGTTTGTTTATTGGACTAAAGTTCTTAAAGCCCGCCCACGAAGGAAGGCTATTGGTCTGAGTTCCTGTCAATCACCGAGGCCCGCGAAAGTTTCCCCCAGATAAAAAGGAAATGACACCCTTTTTATTCTTTTTTCCCGCCACTTTTCGAAGATCTCTTTTTTGGCTTTTTATTTCTGTTGTCTTCATGTTTACACAGCAGAGAACCACTGGAGAACAAAGTGACTTATCGCACATGTTTTCCTTCCTACGATCACAGAGTTTGAAATATCCTGTTTTTTTTTTGTAATCTCTTTGTATCTTAATGTTTCTTTAAATGCCTAGGAATTCTTTCTCTGAGCTCATTCTAATCAGGAGATAAAAACTCCAATCCTAGACGTTTATTTCTATCACCTTTTCCTGTTAAACTTTCTGTAAAACCACCGTTTTTAATTTTAATGTAAGCTTTAATCTTGACTTTATTTTTATAATTTTTTTATTAACCAATCCCACGCCAGAAGCTCTTTTATCTAAAGTCCGAAACTCTTTTGATTTGAGATCAGATTAGATATATTTAATTATTATCGAATTCCTCTGGGAAGCCGCTTGCCAATGAAGAGGAAAGGAGACGCAGCTTGCCACAATCACGTGCAGCTGAAGAAATCACCACACCACGAGGAGGAGATGCCCTGGGCCAGATCGCAGCCCAGGTGATCAACACATCAAAATCTCATCTTGTGACAACCGAATATTTGCTGGACAAATATTCTGGGTTTTGACACTTCTCCACATTAAAAACTTCCAGACGACGCCGACAAGGAATCACCGAGGAATCACGTGAGCGGCAATTTTAATTCATCTGCTGAAACGTCTGAGGTTCGATAATAATTTGATATCTAATCAGATGCAAAATTAAAGAGCAAATAATATAACCTTTCCTTTCATTAAAATCCCGTTTTCATTTTCTTAAGAGTAATCCAGAACTTTTCATATAATTAGTAAAACTTTCCCCATAAATTTGCGTTGTCTTCCACAATCTGTTAACTCAAACTATTCTAAATTCATTTCACAGTTAACCCTGGTTCTGCAAATGTTGACATTGTTAATCTATCATTTACACGTTTAATTTTGTGGTTAATGAAATCATTGCAATGTCTTCTAATCATCATTTTATTTAATAAATATGTGAAAAAGAGAGAAGTTGTTGAGAATTTACTTCATTCTGAGTCTGGTTCAAGTCCCCAGTATCGAATTCACTAAAATTTTGAGACTGATTATTCATTAATTTACTGAGTGATTAAACAGGTATAAAGTGAAATTAAAGATTAAATTGCTTCTTAGAGATAGAAGCTGGTGCCCCACGAGTGTTATTAACTTTTCCGGTGTATATGAACCGAGGATTCATCTCAGGTTCCAATACATTAATATAAATTAAATAATTTTTATACCTTATCATAATTATTAATTCATATTTTGTTACACTCGCATATCCCGGACAACAATGTTGTGATACCCGGCTTTAAGACTGTTCGGGCAGACAGGGACGTTATAAGTAGCGGCAAAAGGAAGGGAGGAGGGAATGCACTGTATGTGAATGAGAGGTGGTGTAATCCTGGACATGTACATATGAAGGAACATCTCTGTATCCCAGACATTGAACTGCTTGCTGGGAATGCGGCGATATTATCTACAACTGAAGTTCACGTCCGCCATTTTGGTCGCCGTTTACGTCCCTGCATCAACTGATGCAGCGGTGGCCTGTGACTTCATCAGCTGCCACTTTACTGGCTCAGCATCCTGATGCAATTATGGTCACTACAGGAGATTTTAACTGTGTCTCACTGAACAAAACATTACCAAACTTCCATCAGTTTGTTGATTGTCCCACTCATAGATATAAAACGCTAGATTGGCAGCGCTGGCCAGTCCGTGGTCGCGGGAGCGTGATGCGTGTCCGCCATCTTGGTACAGGATATCTGTAGCACATCCCTGTGGTCCAGTGCAGACACCTGCTTAGGTCATTCTCCTTTGTTAAACGTCTGACAGGCTTCAGTGAACATGTTTACAACACAGTACAACACAGCGCATAGTGGTTTACTTTCAGCATAATCTGCATAAATATTAGGTGTTTAAGAGCTTCATAATTATTAAATTATGGCATTTTGCAGTGTCTCAATCAAGAACTGTCAAATGAGCTGAAAAAAAAGTTACCATAACCCCTGATTAATAATTAATATATGGCCGAAATTGATTAATTCATACTTTGTCCTGGGCTGTATTTGTTATATTTGCCACCCCAGGCAACCAGCTTATTGCCCCCCCCCCCCCAATTGTCAAAAATGTTTATCAAAGAAATATTTCAGCCTGTGTTATACAAATTGGCCTAGATATGTAAACTTTGAAATAAATAAAGAGAATAAAAAATTACAAATCAATTATTCAAGTTTCTTCATTTAACTTGACAGACATTATACACTCCCCACCCCCCATCTACCTGGATCTGTATAGCAGTTGTTTAAAATCAATTTGAAATTCTTATTGATTTTAGGCCCACATAACAAATTTATACAATACACCAATGTTCATTACAAATTTATTAAATTTATTGCATAGAATAATGCACTCAACATGAAAGCAGCAAGCTCATATTAATCAATTGCAAAGTGAGGTGAAGTGTTAATTGAATCAAAACAGTTTAAAGCAGTAGATGTAGGCTTTATTAATTTAACCCAGAGCCCAGCCCATCGTCATCACCATCATCATCATCTTCATCACACGTAATATCCACCCTGTCCCCTCCTATCCATCATAGCAAATATTTATAGTAATGTCAGGCAAAATGTAATATAAGACAGAAATAGTAATGTCTATGAGATATGACTGCATTAATCATCACCAGATCTTCTTGTACCCCCTCCCTGTAATAGACAAATGCGAAATAGGTAATGTAAAATTCTATCTGTAAAGTTTCAATTTTCAAATAACATATCTATAAATTACTATCTGCAAACCTTCATGATGTTGGTCTGATACAGGAGGTAGATGTTTGTACACATATATGTGTAATTATTGTGTAAAGATGGTTTGATAAACCTAAATCTTTCATTAGGCCAAGTGTATACAGGAAAAAGAAAAACTATCCTCACGCTATTTGAGTAACTACCAAACTAGTTACAAGAACCCAAAGTTCATTGTTGATAATATTGGCTACCAATACTGACCCAGTAACAAAGAACACAATGTAACACTGTATACTAATATTACATGAGAAATATTGCCATAAGTATCGATACTGAATTACAATATATATTACACTCATGGCAGTCATGCATGTACAGAAATCAGTGACCTCCCAAATGAAAATCTGAGTTTTTACCTTTATTTTTGACAACACGCCATTAAATTATTTAAAAACAAATACTCGACACTTACCATAAGGTCTAACAGTGCTTAAGTCACAGCCCCGAATGATCGAAGCTGCTCCTTTTTATCCTCATTAGCAGCGCCTCAGCTGATGAGGATTAATTGGGCCCCAGCCGTCCTGTAACACTGACAGCTGGGAGCCCGCAGAGACACTGCCCAATGAGAGACAGGGATGAGAAGGGACATGGTCTGAGCGCCGGAAAACCCGGCGTCTCATCCCATGGTGACAGAAATGAAGACTTAATCAGAGTGTTGTGCGTTAAGCTGAGCTGTGGATTTGTTGTGATTCCTGTACCAATATGGCGGCCGGAAATCTCGCGCTCCAGTGACCTACTGCCAATCTAGCGTTTTATATCTATGGTCCCACTAGAGACAATAAAACACTGGATTCTCCTGTATGCCAATGCCAGAGATACATACAGCACCACAGCTCTACCACCCCCACCCCCCCTTGGCAGATGTGATCAAAACCTGGTTCTGTTACCCCCCCCGTACATTCCCCTTGTACAAAGGCAGCCTGCTTACACACAGACTGTGAGGAAGTGGACACGGAAGGCTGCTAATGCACTACAGGACTGCTTTGGGACAACAGCCTGGAATGTACTCTGTGAGCAACAAGGGAAGGACATAGACAACATGACTGACTGCATCCCAGAATACATCAGATTCTGTGAACACACAACCATGCCAGCCCAGACTGTGTGCTGCTTCCCCAACAACAAACCATGGATCACCAGTAACCTGAAAGCACTTCTTAACAAGAAGAAGAGGGCTTTTAGGTCTGGAAACAGAGAGGAACTGAAGAAGGTGCAGCGTGAACTGAGATAGATGCTAAGGATGTGCAAAAACAACTGCTGGAGGAAGCTGGAAAACAAACTCCAGCAGAAGAATGTGAGGGATGTATGGACTGGAATGAAACACATCACTGGGTGTAAGGGGAGAGCCAGACATTGGAGAGCCTAGACTGATGAATCAGACCTGTTTAACAGGTCCAACTCACCATCTGTCACCCCCACAACACAGCCAGACCCCCCAAAGCCCTCCCCTCTCACTCTCCCGTGCAGCACTTCTCCCCCCTCAGTCCCCTCCTCCTCCACTGAAGACATCAGCACCAACCCCCATATCACTTTGACTACAGGCCAGATTAGGAGACCGCTAGAGAGACTCCACCAGCGGAAGGCTGAGGGCCCTGATGGCATCTCCGCCAGGATCCTGAGGACGTGTGCCAACCAGTTATCTCCCGTAGTGAAACACCTGTACAATCTGAGCCTGAGTCTGGAGAGAGTACCGGTGCTGTGGAAGACATCTTGCCTGGTTCCTGTCCCCAAGAAATTGTCTCTATTAGACTTGACAGACTATCAACCAGTTGCCCTGACATGTCATGTGATGAAGGTCCTGGAGAGTCTGGTATTAGCACAACTGAGGCCGCAGGTGAAGACGTGGCTCGGCCCTCTACAGTTTGCATATCAGCCCCATTTGGGAGTTGAAGACATTGTCATCTACCTGCTGCAACAAGCTCATTTGCACCTGGATGGCGGAGGAGACATTGTGAGAATCACATTCTTTGATTTCTCCAGTGCTTTTAACACCATTCAGCCACTGCTACTGGGTGAGAAGCTGTGGGTGATGGGTGTCGACAGCTCTGTGATTTCCTGGATTACTGACTACCTCACAGGCAGGCCACAGTTTGCATGGCTGGACAGTGTCTTGTCTGATGTGGTGGTTAGTGATATGGGAGCTCCACAGGGGACTGTGCTTTCTCCTTTTCTCTTCACCTTATACACCACTGAAATTCAGTACAATTCAGAGTCATGCCACCTGCAGAAATTCTCTGATGACTCGGCTGTTGCTGGGTGTATAAGAGAGGGAAAGGGGGGAGAGTACAGGGCACTGGTAGACAGATTTGTGGAGTGGACCGAACAGAATCACCTGAGGCTGAACATCAGCAAGACCAGAGAGATGGTGATTGACTTCAGGAGGAAGAGGACGCCTTTACACCCATTACGGATTAGGAGGGAGAATGTGGAGGTAGTGGAGGACTACAAATACCTGGGTGTCTTTATCAACAGCAGAACAGACTGGAAATCTAACACTGAGGCTTTGTACAAGAAGGGGATGAGCAGACTCTACTTTCTGAGGAAGCTGAGATCCTCATGACATCAGTTTAGCTACAGAATTCAAATACCTTGGCATTGTACTAGATCCTCAACTCAAATTTAATCTTCATATAAAGAAAATTTCAAAAACAGTAAAAAAAAATCTGAACTGCTTTAAATTAATTAGATATTGCATACCTTACGAAGCAGCTGCACTGTATATGCATTCTATGGTTTTTTCTCATATATCATACTGTTTGACAGTCTGGGCTCAAGCAGCCCCTTCCACAATAAGACATATACGTAGGTTCATTATATAATCAAACCCTAAAAATCTTGGACAAAAAGCCCATTAGGTGGCATCACTGTAATGTTTTAAAAAAATACAACCTATTGAGTTTTGAGAGCTTCATTGACCTCTGTCTTCTGAAATTAACGTTCAAATGTTTCCATAAATCAGCACCCGAGCCACTTGCTGGTTTCGTCCAAAGACAGGACAGCAGCAGAGCCACCAGGAGTTCTGTTAACAATAACTGTAAAATATTCCACCGCAGAACCACATTTGGACAAACAGCTTTCTCTATAAAGGGCAGTCACATCTGGAACACAATGCCAAATGAAATTAAAATAATAACGGACTTTAAAACATTCACTAAAAATGTTAAAAACTGGCTGAAAAATAAACAAGAATGTACTCATGTATGAATTAATTGTCTGCAAAGTGAGAGTGAATGAAGGGAAGGAATAAATGTGTTTGTTTATAGTGAGTGACGGAGGGAGGAAGGCCTGAAATAGGCAAATGTGAGTTATGTTATATGTGTTAAATGTGAGTCAGGCTGTTATATTTGTGTATTTATAATATTTATAATATTTATGTTAAATGTGAGTCAGGCTGTTATATTTGTGTATTTATAATATTTATAATATTTATAATTGTGTATTTATAATTTTTCTGCATTGATGTATGTGGTTATTGTGTATATTTTTTATCTTGATTCTTTTTTCTAAAGCCCATCCAGGGACAAGAGTTGCAAATTAGCTAATAGCTATACACTCTATGTGCAACACATCAGATTGATTGTCTTTGATTAATTGTCTATGTTTACTGCACTGTCCCTGTCAAATAAACTAATCTACTACTTTAACGTGTGCAACAAGATGGTGGAGATCTTCTACCAGGCTGTCATTGCTAGCGCCATCTTCTTTGCTGCCGTTTGCTGGGGTTGTAGTATCAGAGCCAGTGACACCAAAGGCGCTTTTCCACTAGCCTCACTTAGCCCTACACCGTACCACTCAGCCCGCTTTAGGCGCTTTTCCACTAGCCCCAGCACCGGTTAGCAGGTACTTTTTTCGTACCTGATCCAGGGCAGGGTCTAACCGAGCTGAGTAGGGCTGAGTATGGCTGTGATATGACTTTAAGAGACTGGTCGCCACTGATTGGTCAGGTCGTAACGTCACGAAAGCGACTTTTTCTGCTGAATTTACTCCACGACCGCCATTTGTAGTTGTTCAGCCAGTGAACACAGTGCGCCCCTTTAATATGGTATATTATATTAATATACTGTATAATATACTTATATAATAATATACTCCTAATATATATTAGGAGGTGCGCAATTTTCTTTCTATATTAGGCGACGATCGCATCCAGCGCGAGTTGGACGGATCTACTCGAAATGCAGGTGTCCGAGCAGATGGCTTCCCAAGGGCACATCCGTACTGCCAAACAGTGTCGGGAGAAGCTGTAAAAGCCGAAAAGTGATTACCGAGCAGTGAAGGACCACAATGCTCGAGGATCGGAAGGAGTGGAAGTGGTTCGCTGAGAGACATTGGGCTTGACACGGCCACTGTCACGGTCACGGCCTTGGAAACCGTGGATGGTGAGTGTTGTTTTGATATTGCGCATCTTTTCACCACTTTATCCTTTCTGTGCCAAGCTCACTGTTTTTAAGAAATAGGAAGGTTGTTAGATTGTGGGTAATGGTTGTTACTGAGGCTTGCCTATTGTTTTGCAGCCAACTGCAGATTCACGCTTGCTTTGTGTTAAGTATTAGCGCGAACAAAACGCTGAATTACGCTTATTGTATTCTGGTTAAAAACTTTAGAGTGTTGTGTACATGTTGCACTTTGGTGTTAAGTTTTAAATTGCGTGCATTTTCTTTCTAGAATCGCATTTCATATCACAGGGGTCAACCTCAGTGGACTTGATGGACACACCGGACTCTCCTGGCGCTGCGTCTGCGTGTGCGTCTGCCGGAGCGCCAGCTGGATCGACTCCACATCACCAGCTCCATCTGGATCACGTTCAAGTGCCGGTAAGGCACAATAACCACGATTTTTTTTTTGGTTGAAACAGGTCCAGCAGCGGAAACCAGGGTCGAAAATCCATCCATCCATCCATCTTCTACCGCTTAATCCTTTACAGGTCACGGGGGGGCTGAAGCCTAACAAGTTATGTCCCAAATTGATTAATGCAATTTCCTGTAGCTGCATATTAATTAATTGAAAATATCTTTTAAATTTACAAAAAGGTTATTCTTTGGTCTTCACTTATCGGTGTTCCACAACCATTTTTAGGTGTGGTGATTGGTGCTGTTGTAACTCCTGTTTTAGACAAACAAAGTGCATGAACTGCCGTTGAAATCAACATGCTTCATTGAAATGCTTCGCGTCAGCTGACTGTATTAACCCATTCAGATTTCTGCGGCCACACTACAAGCAACTAGTTTAAACATTACCCATCCATCCATCCATATTCTTAATCTTAATCCTTTTTAGTTTTGCAGGGGGGCTGCAGCCGAAGACAGCACCCTGCGTGTTGCAAAATCTGCTCTACTGAGGGGCAGCAACATGACAGTTCAGCTTATATACAGCAATGAAGCATAATATAATAGTGACATTCCACCACAGACTTTCACCTGTGTAATTCCATAATATATGTAGTGATCCAGCTTTAACGACCATGCCTTTCTGTCTTTCCATCTAGGCAAGACGAAAACAGACAACTCCCATCGCTGACCTTACATTAGCGATGGTCAACATGCATGACGAAGAGATGCGGCTCTTGGAACGGCAACATGACCAGCAGCAAGAATCAGGAGTACATGCAGCATTTGCGACAGGTGGCCGCAGATGTGCGGGCAGATGCGCGTGAAGCCCTGGAGCAGGACGCTGCGTTACAAAGGGAAGAGCTCGCAGAGATGTCATCGCCCAGTCTGTTTTTTTGTTTGTAAATTTTGCTTCTGGAATAAAATTGTATTGTTTGCATCAAAAGTCTGGTTTATCTGTTATGACACCGTATGAGAAAAGCCAATAATTACATACACATTCCATTCTCTGTTCACTCCACATGCTGCTGTTCATCAGGTCAGGTGTATAGCCTGAAAAACCCACAATGGTCACAGAAATAACTTGAATCTGACAAAAGTGGTAATAAATAAAAATTCTATGAAAATTAACCAATGAAAATCATACAATGCTTTTGAATTGTGGTTCATCAGAATTATTTAAAAAAAAAAATATACTCATGAAACAGGCCTGGACAAAAATGATGGTACCCCTAGAAAAGATTGAAAATAATGTCACCATAGGGACATGTTCAACCAAGATGTGTCCTCTAATTAACATCACAGGTGTCTACAAACTTGTAATCTGTCAGTCGGCCTATTCAAAGGGTGACAAGTAGTCACTGTGCTGTTTGGTGACATGGTGTGTACAACACTAAACATGGACAAGAGGAAGCAAAGGAGAGAGTTGTCTCAGGAGATTAGAAAGAAAATTATAGACAAGCATGTTAAAGGTAAAGGCTATAAGACCATCTCCAAGCAGCTTGATGTTCCTGTGACTACAGCTGCACATATTATTCAGAAATTTAAGATCCACGGGACTGTAGCCAACCTCCCTGGATGTGGCCGCAGGAGGAGACAGATAATGCAAATGGTAACTAAAGAGCCCAGAACAACCTCTAAACACATTCCTGGTGAACTCCAAGGTCAAGGTACATCAGTATCAGATCGCACCATCCGTCGTTGTTTGAGCCAAAGTGGGCTTCATGGGAGATGACCAAGGAGGACACCACTGCTGAAAACAAATGATAAAAAAGCCAAACTGGAATTTGCCAAACTGCATGTTGACAAGCCACAAAGCTTCTGGGAGAATGTCCTATAGACAGACGAGACAAAACTGGAACTTTTTGGCAAGGCACATCAGCTCTATGTTCACGGACGCAAAAATAAAGCATACCAAGAAAAGAACACTGTCCCTACTGTGAAACATGGAGAAGGTTCTGTTATATTCTGGGGCTGCTTTGCTGCATCTGGCACAGGGTGTCTTGAATCTGTGCAGGGTACAATGAAATCTCAAGACTATCAAGGTATTCTAGAGAGAAATGTGCTGCCCAGTGTCAGACAGCTTGGTCTCAGTCGCAGGTCATGGGTCTTGCAACAGGATAATGACCCAAAACACACAGCTAAAAACACCCAAGAATGGCTAAGAGCCAAACATTGGACTATTCTAAAGTGGCCTTCTATGAGCCCTGATCTAAATCCTATTGAACATCTGTGGAAGGAGCTGAAACATGCCGTCTGGAGAAGGCACCCTTCAAACCTGAGACAACTGGAGCAGTTTGCTCATGAGGAGTGGGCCAAAATACCTGCCGAGAGGTGCAGAAGTCTCATTGACAGTTACTGAAATCGTTTGATTGCAGTGATTGCCTCAAAAGGTTGTGCAACAAAATATTAAGTTAAGGGTACCATCATTTTTGTCCAGGCCCGTTTCATGAGTTTGTTTTTTAAAATAATTCTGTTGAACCACAATTCAAAAGCATTGTCTGATTTTCAATGGTTAATTTTGATAGAATTTTTATTTATTACCACTTTTGTCAGATTCAAGTTATTTCTGTGACTATTGTGGGTTTTTCTTTCATTAACAGAGGGGTACCAACAATTTTGTCCACATCTGTAGCTGTTGCTTTGTCACTGCCGCTGGAGAATAAAAACGGCACGCCTGCTCGTGCGAGAAAAGAGAGAAATTGCCAGTCTCATAACTTAATATTGTAGTGGCTGGTGAAATATATCCTCAGCAATTCATCAGTCCCCCTGCCTTTCCCTTCATATGAAGCCGGCTGCATTTGAATTCTAACCACATCTCTTAGCTAAGCGACTCTTCCATTATGGTTCCCGTTTCCAGCGGGTTAAAACCATGATAAACGCCAGTGCTTACATACCTCTTATGATTTTTTTTCTGCATTTAAAGTACTTTAATAAACTCATGTTTCTGTCGGACAGTCACACTTAGCGAGACACTGTTTGCTGACTGGAAAACTAGTGTGAGCGGGGTGCTTCTAAACACGCGGATGACGGCCACGTGCGTTGTTCATGTGCGCGCTTGCAGAAAGTCATTGCTTCATATATTTTTATTAATAAAATCATGTCGGCTTGGCGGTACAATTTCTGGTGAGGCGGGTCGCCACGGAGAAATGTTACCAGAGGAAACCCTGGTGGGTTTAGGCCACACTCAAATCCAAAGAAACCAGCAGAGACCCCTAAGAGCAAGCACTACAGCAACACAGGTGAGGAAAAACTTCCCTTTAATGGGTACAAACCTCAAGCGGAATCATAGCTCATAGAGGACGGCCATCCACCTCGACCGGCTGGGTTGAAAAGAAGAGGTAGAAACATAGGAGGCCTGGCAGTAGCTACATTCAAGACAAACATAATAAATACAACATTAACATTCACAGCCAGACCTGCCAATATCAAGCTGGGTTAGGCTTCACTTGCGGGTGAAGGCCTGGCAGTTTCAATATTTAGAGCAGATGAAGCAGTTTTAACTATAGGCTTTATCAAAGAGAAAGGATTTCAACTTGCTCTTAAATAAAGAGAGCGTGTCTGCCTGCCGAATTGAATCGGGGAGATGGTTCTACAGGAGGGGAGCTTGATAACTGAAAGCTCTATCTCCCCACCTACTTTTGGAGACCCTGAGGACCACAAGTAGTTTAGAATTTTGGGAGTGCAAAGCTCTAGTTGGATGATAGAGAACTGAGTTCTTGCAGGTAAGAAGGAGCCAGACCATTAAGGGCTTTATAAGTTGAGAGTAAAATCTTGAATTCTATATTTTATTGACTCCCAATAAAATTAAATTCATTCAAAATGAATTGAAAAATCTTTATGGACTTATTAGGACAACCTGATAAAAGTGAATTACAATAGTCTAGCCTAGAGGTGATAAAGGCATGGACAAGTTTCTCTGCATCTTTATGAGACAGGATGGGCCTAATTTTAGAAATATTACACAGATGGAAGAAGGCAGTCTTAATAGTTTGCTGTATAGGAGAATTAAAAGACATATTTTGGTCAAAGAAAACTCCGAGACTCCTAACAGTGGAATTAGAAGCCAGAGCAATGCATCTAGCGTTGTTATCTTACTAGAAAGAGTACGTCTAGCCTGTTTGGGGCCAAGAACAATGACTTCAGTTTTATCTGTATTTAACAATAAAATGTTGTAGTTCATCAAGGTTTTAATATCCTTAAGACACTCCTGGAGTGGATCCAAATGGCTGGGATCATCTGGATTGATGGACAAATATAACTATGTGTCATCAGCATAACAATGAAAATGAACAGAATGTTTCCTCATAGTATCTCCTAAAGGCAGCATGTATAATGTAAACAGTACTGATCCAAGTACCGATCCCTGCAGAACTCCATAGCTAACCATAGTCTGGATCGAGGACTTGTTATGGACATAAACAAACTGGGAACTTGAACCATCTTAGAGTTGTTCCTTTCAAACTAATTTGCTGTTCTAGTCTCTCTAACAGAATATGGTGGTCATGGTGTCAAAGGCAGGACTAAGGTCCAACAAGACAAGGACAGAGACAAGTCCTTTGTCAAATGCCATAAAGGGGTTATTAGTAAATTTCACTAGGGCCGTCTCTGTGCTATGGTGTTTCCGAAAACCTGACTGCAGGGGTTCTGAAGAATAAAAAAAACAACAACCTGTAATTATAATACCTACACTGCTCAGATATACCCGTTACACAGAGGTGGAGATTGTTGTGAGATGAAAAAAATGGCCAGATCTCTCAGAATCAGAATCAGCTTTATTGGCCAAGTATGCACAACACATACAAGGAATTTGACTTTGGCTAAAAACTTGCTCTCGTTGTTCAGGTGGAGGATTTAAATAAGGATTCAATGACAACAGAGTATGTACAGTAAATTACAGTCTGTTCACGTTTCTATAAAAGGATGCAAATATATACAGGAATATATGCAGTTATTTACTCAGACTAACCACACTTTGCAGAAATATATGAAAAAATATACAGTCACACAGTATTTCAATGTGAACTCAGATTCAGTGATATAATGTGAATGAAGTAAAAAGCAGCGTGAGAGTTATGTGCAATGTAATAATGGATGAAAAGTCATGAGTACAGCAACAGGTAGGACTAGGTGAATGTTAGGAGTTCATCAGAGTGATGGCTTGAGGAAAGAAACTGTTCCTGCGACGGGTGGTTTTGACCTTCAGTGATCTGTAACGACGACCAGAAGATAGAAGTTCAAACAGTTTGTGGCCGGGGTGTGATGGGTCAGCACAGATGTTTCCCGCCCGTTTCCTGGTTATGGACCGATATAAGTTCTCAATGGAGGGTAGGTCGGTACCAATGATCCTCTCCGCAGACTTAATGATCCGCTGCAGTCTGGTCTTGTCCTGTTTAGTGGCAGGTCCAAACCAGACAGTGATGGAAAAGCAGAGGACAGATTGGATGATGGCGGTGTAGAAGACAACCAGCAGCTCCTGAGGGAAATCAAACTTCTTGAGCTGACGCAGAAAAAACAACCTCTGCTGGGCCTTTTTCCGGACAGTGTCTATATGGGAGGACCACTTCAGGTTCCGGGAGATTGTGGTACCCAGAAACTTGAAGGAGTCCACAGTGGACATTGTGCTGTTGAGGATGGTGAGTGGGGGGAATGAAGGGGGGTGTCGCCTGAAATCCACAGTCATCTCCACCGTTTTGGCTGGGTTAAGTTCCAGATGGTTCTGGCTGCACCAGAGGATCAGCTTCTCTACCTCCCGCCTGTATGCAGACTCATCATCATCCCGGATCAAACCGATGACTGTGGTGTCATCCAAACTTCAGGAGCTTCACCGAAGGGTCCTCTGAGGTGCAGTCGTTGGAGTAGAGGGAGAAGAGCAGTGGGGAAAGGACACATCCTTGGGGGGCGCCAGTACTAATTTTTCGGGAGCTGGATGTAAATCTCCCTAGCTTCACCTGTTGCCACCTGTCAGTCAGAAAGCTGGAGATCCACTGGCAGGTGGAGGGGGGCACCTTGAGCTGGAGGAGTTTCTGATGAAGAATGCCTGGGATGATGGTGTTGAACGCTGAGCTGAAGTCGACAAACAGGATCCTGGCGTATGTCCCTGGGGAGTCGAGGTGTTGCAGGATGTAGTGTAGTCCCATATTCACTGAATCATCCACTGACCTGTTTGACCGGTAGGCAAACTGCAGTGGGTCCATCAGGGGGCCTGTGATGACCTTCAGGTGGTTCAGCACCAATCTCTCCAAGGATTTCATGACCACAGAGGTCAGGGCAACAGGTCTGTAGTCGTTTAATCCTGTAACAGAGGGTTTCTTGGGAACTGGAATGATGATGGAGCGTTTGAAGCAGGAAGGCACTTCACGCAGCTCCAGTGATCTGTTAAAGATCCGGGTGAAGATGGGGGCCAACTCGTTGGAGCAGACTCTCAGGCAGGACGGAGACACACCATCAGGTCCTGCAGCCTTCTTGATCTTTTGTCTCTGAAAGACCTGGCGCACCTCCTCTTCACAGATCGTTAGTGCTGGTGGGAGGTCAGAGTGGAGGAAGGATGGAGTTCCTGGGGCTGCAGATAATCCTTTTGTGTGGGTGGGAGGTGAGAACTGTAGGTTCTTTTCAAACCTGCAGTAAAAGCTGTTTAGGTCGTTAGCCAGCTGGAGGTTTTCCACAGGGTGGGGGGATGGTCTCCTGTAGTTGGTGATATTCTGCAAGCCTCTCCAGACAGAAGCAGAGTTGCTGGCTGAGAAGTTTTTTTGTAGCTTCACACTGTAGCTCCTCTTAGCAAGCCTGATCTCCTTCGTCAGCATGTTTCTGGCCCGCTTGTACAGAGTCCAGTCACCAGTCCTGTAGGCCTCCTCCTTGGTCTGACGTAGCTGCTTCAGTTTAGGAATGAACCAGGGTTTGTTGTTGTTGTATGTGCAGAAGGTCTTGGTCTGCTCACACATGTCCTCGCAGAAACAGATGTACGACGTCACAGTGTCAGTGAGTTCATTTAGGTTAATGGCTGCATCTTCAAAAACACTCCAATCTGTACAGTCAAAGCAGGCTTGTAACTCCAGCTTTGATTCCTCAGTCCATTTCTTCACAGTCTTTACAACAGACTTGGAAGTTTTTAGTTTCTGTCTGTATGTTGGAATAAGATGGAGCAGACAGTGGTCAGAAAAACCCAGAGCTGCACGGGGGACGGCATGATAGGCGTTTCTTAAAACTGTAACAGTGGTCAAGTGTATTTGTGTCCCTGGTGGGACATTTAATATGCTGTCTGTATTTAGGAAGCTCATTTGTGAGATTAGCTCTATTGAAATCACCCAGAATGATAAGCAGAGAGTCTGGATGTTTTTCCTCCACGTCTGCTATCTGGTCAGCGAGGTGCTGCAGGGCCTCCGTTGTACAAGCAGCAGGCGGGACATAAATTCCGACCAGAATAAACGAGGAGAACTCTCGCGGTGAATAAAAGGGTTTACAGTTTATGAACAGTGACTCTAGGTTAGGGCTACAAAACTTCAACACTGTGACATCAGTACACCAACCTTCGTTTATGTAGAAGCAGATTCCACCACCTTTAGTCTTTCCAGACAATTCTCGGCTACGATCAGCGCGAAACAGTTGGAATCCATCCAGGCGCACCGCGCTGTCCGGGATGTGTTCACTCAGCCAGGACTCCGTGAAACAAAGGGCGCCAGATCTGCTAAAATCCCGGTTTTTGTGAGTCAGGAGCAGCAGTTCATCCATTTTGTTCGCCAAAGAGCGGATATTCGCCAGATGGATCGATGGGAGCGGCGTGCGAAATCCTCGTTTCTTCAGCCTGACTAGCGCACCGGCACGTTTACCACGCCGCCTTCGTTTCCGGCCAGCGCCAATAGCCGCTGCTCCCACAGCTAAGATTGACTGAAAAAACTTCAGATCAGCAGCAGAAACTGGCGGAGAAGTTGCATTGGGAGATAGTCTGAGTGAAAGTAGTTCCTCCCTTGAATAGGTGACTCGGACAGAAGAGCAGAAGCCCAAAAAAACACACAAAATTATCAAAAACATCAGAGAGCAGAAGCCAGTGGCTGCCATCCGCGGCGCCATCTTAAATTTTTTTTTTTTTTTCCAATGATGTTTCATTGAGGGCCCAGCAATCGAAAAGATCTCACACTCATACTGTTGCCACGATATCCTCAAAGGTTTGACTCAGTCCAAAACAATCTCTCAGTGGTCACCAAAGGGAAGCCGTCGCTCAAAAAGCACTCAACAATCTCATCAATCTCTCAATGAATTCTCAGCTTTCTGCCATGGTCTTTCAGTGAACTCCATTTGTCTTTCATTGAATGCTCAGTGATCCCTAACAATCTCTCTGCCAACTCTTCTTTTTGGGGTTGAAAAAAAAAATTGGTGTTGATTGAAAGATTGCTCAGAGATCATTGGGAGATTGATGAGATTGTTGAGAGGTTCTTGAGAGATCACTTCGTTTTGGTGATCACAGAGATTGTTTTGGACCGAGTCAAAACTTCGAAGAGACTGTGGTGACCGTGGAGATCACTGGAAGATCAAGATGATGCACGTGCTGTGTAACCGCATATGCCAAATTACCATTCAGACCCTCCACAATCATGGCAGTATTAGATTTTAAATGTTTAGGCATTTATCATCATCATTGCACATGATGCAATGGTATCCTTAATACACTTTCTGATAAAACCTGTTATAAACAGGTTATATTAAATAAAGTGGAATGACAAAGGGAATAAGTATTGAACACATGAAGCAAAAAGAGGTGCAAAAAAGCATAGAAAGCCAAGAAACCAGCTGAAATCCAACATTTAGGAAGCCATCCCATCCCCCATCAGTGCAAATTAACTTCAGGCGGTTAAGTCCTGACTGATAGCCTTTAAAAAGGTCTGAATATCAGATTGTCACACCACAAAGAACTCATGGTGAGTAGAAGCAAAGTGCTCTCTCTTGACCTCTGCAACCTTATTGTTGCAAAACATAATGATGGAATTGGTTACAGGTGCATTTCTAAACTGCTGAATGTTCCAGTGAGCACTGTTGGAGCCATCATTCGGAAGTAGAAAGAACGTCACTTTACCACGACCAGGAGTTCCTCACAAGACTCCATTGCTGAAGAAAAAGCATGTTGAAGCTCGTTTAAAGTTTGCTGCACAACATTTGGGCAAGCCAGTAAAATACTGAGAGAATATAATCTGGTCAGATGAGACCAAAATTGAACTTTTTGGACACCACAGCATGTTTGGAGGAGTAATGGTACTGCACATCAGTCCAAAAACGCCATACCAACAATGAAGTTTGGAGATGGGACCATCATGGTGTGGGGTGTTTTTTAGCACATGGTACAGGCAGACTTCATATAATTGAAGGAAAGACATCCTTGATAAGAACCTGTTGCCATCTACATCTACCAAGATGCTGAAGATGAAACAAGGGTGGACATTTCAGCAAGACAGTGATCCCAAACACACAGCCAACGAAACTCAACTGGCTCCAGAGAAGAAAATGAAGCAGCTAGAATGGCCCAGTCAGTCACCTGACCTAAATCCAACTGAAGATCTATAGAACAAATTGAAGATCAGAGTTCATAGAAGACACTTATGGAACCTTCAAGATTTGAAGACAGTTTGTGTGGAATAATGTGCTAAAATTACTCCTGAGCAATGCCTGTGCCTAGTTTCTCCCAACAGGAGGCATCTGGAAGCTGTTATTACCAACAAAGACTTTTCTATTAAATATTAAATAAATTTCACCAAGTGTGTTCAATACTTATTCCCTGTGTTATTCCACTTTATTAAATATAACTTGTTTTGTGAACACAGTTGCCTTGATTTCTTTGTATGTATGGATTACTTGGGTTGTTACTAATATCTGGCGAAAATCTGCTGACGTGTTCAGTACTTATTTTCCCCGCTGTACTTTCCAAGGTTTTGGAAATAATCTGTAGTGAAATGACCAGAACAGAGCAATAAACTTGGGCTAAACTACTTCAGAACATCTGTTAAAATAAAATTTGCCACTTTTCTCTTAGAGATGCATTCTTTGGTAGTTCGTGTAAGGACACTGCTGTTACCTCACCCAAGTGCACAGCATCTCCTCTACATGTTTGCAGACAGACAGCTCCAGTAGGACACGGGGCTGGATTGGCTCACTGAGGCTGGTCAATTATAGAGCAGTGTCAAAGCTGGGTTTACCTTTTCATGACGTACAGGAAAAACACAGAAGAGTTGAAATGGCTCCTCACAGATAGAATCAATATAAAGGCTATGCGTTTTGTTTTTCTTAAGAATTGAGTGCTTTGATGATTTTTTGATAGTCATGTGACCAGTAGACACATTTCAGAAGGTTAAAGCCTACAAATACACAATTTTTCAGTGAGGGGGACGTTTAAGACATTTTAGAAACACTTAATTGGGTTTAGACACTTAAACTACTTGGTTATAGTTATGGTAAGGGTTATGGTTTGGAAAAGATGTAGGTTCACCTTAAGCATTTAACAGGTATAACCCTCTGTTTTGATGCTTTTCAACAACATTAATGTCTTGAACACCCAACTCATGCTGCAATATTCACTTTCATTTACTTCCTATATAATTCATTTTTATGTAATTGTCAAGATACACTGTTGCTTCCAGTGAAACTGTTCTTCACTTTTCATATGAAACAGATTCTACTAATGCTCCCCCACAAGTCTGTTCTAATGCAGTTATAAAAGCACAGCCTCAGGCAGCGCTTCTGCCAGACCTGCTGGACACACTCTGCTGCTGCATCAACCACAACATTCAGTAACTTGGATACAGGCCAAGGAGCAGATCATCTGAGCCTCAAACTGAAATAATCTCTGATCATTAATTGGGTCCTTTTTACACCAGCAGGTGAATGAGCATGAACACAATAACTCGAGACAAAAATGATTTAGGCTTTTCAAATCGATAACACAGTTGTACCCTTGTAAAATCTTGGATGGGTTTTGGATACACTATTACTATAGAAAAAGTAAAGTTAAGGTCACCAAACTTTGTACATAGTTTGGGATTCTGACTGCAAACTATGGATCTGAGGTTGAAAGGTCAAGGTTTTTGATTTTCATTCAGATTTTCTTGATTTTCATGATTTTTCATTAGTTTTTCACAGGATAAAACCACAACCAATGGGCAATCGCATTGGCACAGTGTGAGAATTTCCATTGGGAATTTTCTAGTTGTTTTTATGACAAATCTCAGAAGAGTTGAAATTTGGGTGACCTTCAACTCAAGGTCTACCGGAGTGGTGGCCTAGTTGGTAAAGCATCCGCCCCACAACCGGGAGGGTCATGGGTTCAAATCCCGGCTGGGTCATACCAAAGACCATATAAAAATGGTACTTTCCGCCTTCTAGCTCGGTGCTCAGCACAATAGAATGGGGAAAGAAAAGTTAATGCACAGAACTATCAGAAAACTGACCCCCACTGTAGCTTTCACTTCTCACAGTAGCTGTGTGGCCTAGGGTCAGTGAAATAGAGACAGGTGCTGCCCAATACACCACATCATGTCCCACATGCTGTGGAAGGGATTAACTAACTTAACTCAAGGTCACAGGTCAGTTTTTCCCAAAACACTGTAAACACGATAACTCAGAAGGGAAATGACGTACATGTTTAACATTGATATCATAGTTCTCTTTGTGAAAAATGTGGAATGAGTTCAAATTTTGGCAAACTTGACCTCAGGTCAACGGCAGAGGTAAACTTTCAAAAGCCTTGTAAATGTGATAACTTAATGAAATGACAGACTTTTCATATTGATATCATAATTGCATTTGTGAAAAATCTGAGACGAGTTATCATGTTTACAATGTTTTCTGAAAAATTAACTTCTGACCTTGACCTTCAGTTCAAGGTCACCCAAATCTGAACTCGTCCAAGATTTCTTGTAGATACAACTATTGCATCAATATTAAAAAAAAAATCCTCAATCATTTCCTTCTCAAATTATCCTGTTTACAAGTTATGGAAAATCAGACCTCTGACCTTCCGGTCAAGGTCACCCAAATTCAAACTTTTCCAAAATTTTTCTTCAGTACAACTATGGTATCGATATGAAAAACTTGCATCATTTCTTTCTCTAGTTATCACGTTCACAAGGTAGGTGTTGACGTCTGGTGCGGTGACAAAAATGTCTTATCAGCCTTTTAGAGGCTGAGGGGTAAAAAGAAGAGAATGGAAGGAAAAATGAAACAGAAGTACATAATATTAGCAATGAATATAGTGCCTTGCCCATAGAACGCAAGCATTCCTGTCTGAAACAGGTTTCCCAATCAAGCTTTACAGGCCCAAACGTAGGCTGTGTTTGAAAGTGGAATACAAAGAGGTGTAGCCTACATGTAGGCAATCACATGTTAGACTTTGACAAATATAAAAGGGAGTAAATGGCACCAAGATTTATTTGACTGTGTGAATATTAATTACAGAATACCCAAATATTGAAAATGAACGGGACATCCAGTATTAGCCACTGTTTCAGATCCCTTGTTTATTTGGTGGTCAGATCACTTATTTGTGTGATCTTTTATCACTTGTATTCAAGATAATAGTGTATCTGCACTTTGGGGAATGGGAGTTGTTCAGTCATCAATAGAATTATTTTAGTTTATATCACTGTTCAGTGATGAGTTCGGTGTAACAGTGAATTTCTTCTGTGTATCATCAGTAAACTCATGCAGTACTATAACATGACATGTTTACAAATATTTGAGACCCATTGTAGTGCATCAGTTTATATTTTAGCAATAATTATTAAAAGGTTTTTTAAAACTTTAATGCTAAGCTTGAGGCGGTGCTTATATCGTCGTCCTGGGGCGATACTGAGGCCAAATAATGATCTGAACCTTGAGGGCGTGACTGGCAAAGACTGAGTGCTGCTGCTCTATTGTAAGCGTCTGTTTTTTATTAATGCGAGAAGATTATTTGTTTATTTATTATTATTATTCCGCCTAAACTATCGCATTTTGGACCCTCTAAATGTTAACCAAAACAATTTTTTTTTCCCACCCACACCTCAGACCCAGTGAAAAGTTTTGTAAACTGGAAAAAATATGTGTCCCATGCTGAAAATTTATCCAGCATATGGTTGATAGGTCCCACATTCAGTGGAGCAAAGGTTGTAGGGCCTTCCCCCCATATATTTTTTTTTTTTTTTTTTTTTTACCTTTGGTAAACAAAAAAAAAAAAAAGGGTAGCTTCAATCAGCTGATCACTGGAACCACAGAGCTCAGCTGTTTTCCATGATAAATTAAGCTCAGGGCAAAAGCACACTCCATGCATTATCTGTTTTTTCCACTTTATTGAAAATAACTTTTTTTTTTTTTAAATCGCTATCAGTTAGTGTGCTTTTAATCCACAGAGGATTAATAAGGTACAACAGTTCTTTTTTCCTCTTCAGAGGGGCTGTTTGAAGGCTATTTGTTCCTCTGAGCTCCCTTCCTCTGCCTTTCACCAGTTCTTTGCTTAAAATTCACAAATTTGGTCACAATTGGTCTGGGTCTGCTAGAGCTGGGTCTCTTCGCTCCCATTCAGTGAACTCGTTGGAAGGTTCAAAGTTATACACAAATACAAATACCATGGGAATGTCCAGCCATCATGCCACTCAGGAAGGAGACGTCTTCTGTGTTCCAGAGATGAATGTGTTTTGGTGTGAAATGTGTGGATCAATCCCAGACTGTTTGAAAGCTATTTGAATTAGGGCCTGCCCCAACTAAAGACCTGACAGTTCTGTTGGAACCCAACCTAAAGCCCACCACAAAACTAATCTGATCCGAGGCCCAGATCATGTTTAAGATATTAGCCTGCTGTGTTTTATGGTTAAAAAAAAAAAATCGTGCACCAGCATTTTATTTATTTTTCAATGCATGTAGACTTAAAAATAAAACAATCCCACATACATAAAAATAGACTGGGCCCCCTCTAAAAAAAGAGAAAAATAAACAAAATTCATGGTACTGTAAATGATAAAAACTATTACTACTAATAGCTTTTTAATAACTAAAAACTTTTTCTGCAAGGTCACCATAGCACATCATCTCCCTCCATTCTGTATTCTGCCTGAGACGAATCCTAGGACTGATCCTCTCCATTTTAGTTGATGCACACTAGTTGTCCTATTTTGCATCTTCAATTTAATAAAGTCTACAAACTTAGGATCATACATACCTTCCTCAAACTTCCTCATAGTCTCTACTTCTTTTTCGTTTGGCTGCTCCCTTTGGGGGTCTCCACAGTAACATCTTCCCCCATCTCACTGTATCCCCCCCAGCACAAGCCACAATTTACTGTAGACTTTGTATTTTGGGCTAAATCAGGCCCGTCGGTTCAAGCATTAATTTAGGACACAAATAGACATTGAAAATTGGGCTGTGTTTAGTCCATCTTAATACAGATCACATTTATCGGAGTGGTGGCCTCGTTGATAGAGCATCTGCCCCACAACTGGGACGTTAGGGGTTCAAGTCCCGGTCGGGTTATACTAAAGACCATATAAAAATAGTACTTCCTGCCTTCTAGCTTGCTGCTCAGCATAATAGAATGGGGGAAGGAGAAGCTGTTTGTGGTGGTGCCTTGCATGGCAGCGGCCCCTCTGATTCTACATGTGATTAACATTGTAGATAGGAGAAACGTAATTTCATTCTACTGTACATGGCTGGCTGTATGGACTGAATGACAACAGAGATAGCATCTTCTTCTTTAAACAGAAAACAGATGTTGAAAATTGGACTGCGCTCAATCACGTTAACCAAAAAACAGTACAATAATTGGGCAGTTTAGTAGTTTGGGATTTGGCCCAAATTTATCCCCAAAATAGTTTTTGGCATTTGGTGATGGTGGTGGGAATCTGTCTCTCAAAAGTCAAATATACTTTTAGAACTACTGGGACTCTTTGTTAAAAATGTTTTATAAAAATGCATATTTTTAACAGCTTTTTTCTTTTTAAGCTCAACATTTGTCATAATGCTCGTTACATGTCTGGAACAATCTGAAACTAGTTAGTGCTATTATGCTATACACTTAAAAAGCACTATTTGAAAACCTTTTACAAATTTCTGTGTTGTGTCTTTTGACTGATGTTCACACCATGGGCACCAGGTGTCTCCAGACACCCTTGGTATTGCCTGATCTTCAACGCTAATCTGGGTCTACCTTGATTAGTACTTTGATGGGAGACTGCCTGGGGACAGCTTATGACCCCTGCAGGTACATATCCTGGTGTCTGATCCAGCTTGGAGGTGTCTCCACAGTGGGAGTAATGACTACATATCAAAAGTAAATGTGTAAAATTAAATCACGCTTTGTCATTCAACCATACAACCAATCATGTACAGTAGAATGAAATTGTGCTTTATCCTATCTACAGTGTAAATCACACACACCCCACAGTAGAATCAGAAGGGTCGCTGCCATGCAAGGCGCCGCCACAGATTTCCCTCCTCCATTCCATTATTGCTGAGCACCAAGCTGGACGGCAGGAAGTTCCGCTTTTATATGGTCTTCAGCATGACCCAGCCGGGATTTGAACCCCTGCCTCTCGGGTGTGGGGCGGATGCTCTACTAACTGAGCCACCACTCCGGTATTGCTAGTGCTAATAGCTCGTGCTATTGTAAAATACAGTAGCACTAGCTTTGGGATTCTGTCGTCACCGGAGTAAAAGTATCAATATTGGAGAGTAAACTAATTTGAAAATGAAACTGCCACTCACCTGGAGAAAGAAGGACCGAGATCGCTTCAGCTGAATCATGATGTCGGAGTTATTTACCCACAGATTCCTGCTACGGATGTGTTAACAAGGCTAGCAAGTTAGCAAAGGAAACACCCATCATCTTGTAAAGCTTTGGAGACAGGAACAACTTTTTCAGGTGAGCCACACGTCGGATAATGTAAACCTAAGCATGACATTATGTTGGGGATTTCCACAGTAGGTTGAACACTGCTGTAGAAGTTATAAAGGCAACTTCGCCTGTCTGGATCTCACTCACATGGTGACTTCATGTCTATTCATGTGTTTACATTGAGTTATAATGTAATCATGCTGTGTGAAAAATTTGCCCATTCGCGTCTGGTGTGAACGCACCTTAACACCTGGAAGCTGCCCAGTACAACCACAGATTGACCTGTAGCCACTGAGCAGCTCCACTGGAGCAGTTGGGGTTAACAGCCTTGCTCAAGGGCACCACAGTGGAGTTTAGGAGGGTGGGGCAAATACTGCTACATTATGTGTCCACCCAGATTTGATCCTGCCGAGCTGGAGATTAACCCAGCGACCCTCCGCTCACCAGTCCACATCCCTAACCATGAGGCCATCACTGCCTCACAGTCTTGCACCATGTCGTGCACCACCCTCACATGTTTCTCTGCCACTCCTGACTTCCTCATACCGTACCACACTTCCTCTCTTGGCACCCTATTATATGCTTTCTCTAGATTCAGACACAGCACAACTGCTTCTGATCTTCTCTATACTTCTCCATCAACCAGCAAACACTGCATTTGTAGTACTGTTTTTTGACATGAAATCATAGCATCACTCTTGTTCTTGAAAATTGGTATCACAACACTTCTTCTCCACTCTTGAGGAATCCTCTCACTCTCCAAGACTGTGTTAAACCAGGGGTGATCAATCATGTGCCATGGAGGGCCAAGATCCTGCAGGTTTTACCTCCAACCAGTGTCTTCAACAGCAGATTCCACTGAATTTCTTCCCACTGATTGGTGATAGGTGAAAACACCTGCTGAAGAGACTGGGTAGAAGAGAAAACCTGCAGGGTCTTGGCCCTCCATGGCACATGATTGGACACCTCTGTGTTAAACAATCTGGTTAAAAAGTCCACTGCCATCTCTCCTAAACATCTCCATACCTCCACAGGTATTTGTACCAACCGGCTTTCCATTCTTCATCCTCTTCAAAGCTGCTCTCACTTCTGCCTTGCTAATCCCCAGAACTTCCTTGTTTGTGATCTTTCCTTCATCCATCCTCCTATCTCTCTCATTTTCTTCATTCATCAGTTCCTTAAAATACTCCTTCCACCTTTTCAACACACTATCCTGACTTGTTACTACATTACATCCTTTCCAGCTTGATATCTCTGTCTAACCAATTGATACAAGTCCTTTTCTTCTTCCCTAGTGTCCAGCCGCTCATACAAATCACTATGACTTTTCCTTTTCTACCTCTCTCTTTGCCATGTGCCTAGATTCCAAATACTCCTGTCTACTTTCATCTCCCTGACCATCCCACTTTTTCTTTGCCAACCTCTTCCTCTGAATACTTTTCTGTACCTCCTCATTCCACCACCAAGTCCCCTTGTCTTCCTTCCTCTGTCCAGAGGATACACCACATACCTTTCTAAATATTTCCCATCAATACTTTTGCTGTACTTTCCCATTTATCTGGCAATTCTCCCCTACCACCCAGAACCTTTATCAACTTCTTCCTGAACTTTGAGCAACCTTTTTCCTTCTATAACTTCCTGCAATTAATCTTTGGCTCTGCCTTTACTCTCTTCGTCTTCTTGCTTTCCAAAGTCATCCTACAGACTACAAGTCATTGTCCATTTGGAAGACTCATTTGTGCATAAACTTCCTGGCTGATGTCTTGAGATGTTGCTTCAGTATTTCCACATCATGTTCTTTCCTCATGATGCAATCTATTTTATGAAGTGCACCATTCCCTTTCGCAGCCAAACACCCTCACAATATGATGCTGCCACCCCCGTACTTCAAATTTTGAATGGTGTTCTCAGCTTGCAAGCTTCCCCCTTTTTCCTCCAAAAGTAGTGATGGTCATTATGGCCAAACAGTTCAATTTTAGTTTCATTAGACCACAGGACATGTCTCCAAAAATTAAGGTCTTTGTCCCTGTGTGCATTTGCAAACTGTAATCAGACATCATCTTGCTTGGATTAATGGCTTCTTCCTTGCTGAGTGGCCTTTCAGATCATGTTGGTACAGCACTCATTTTACTGTGGGTAATGATGCTCTTACCAGCTTCAGCCAGAATCTTCACAAGGTCTTTTGCTTTTGTTCTGGGGTTGATATGCATATTTCACACCAAAACATGTTAATCTCTGGGACACTGTACCAGTCTTCTTCCTGAGCGGTATGATGGCTGGACATTCCCATGATGTGTTTTAATGGTGTATCATAATTGTTTGAACCTTCAAGCAAGTTCATCAAATGGGAACAAAGAGACTCGGCTCCAGCAGACCCAGCCCAATAGTGGCAAAATTTGTAAATTTTAAGCAAAAGAACTGGTGAAAAGCAAGCTCAGAGGAACAGACTGCAGCATGAATGACCAATTCCCAAAGGAAATCCTGAAAAGCTGTAAAATTCTGTTCCCCATCAGAAGAAAATATATCCAAGAAGCTGCCCATGTGGCCATTGTTGTTGATAAAGTTTACGTCAATGGCCAGTTGCATTGTGACCAAGAAGGCACTCAGAGGCTTTTCTGATCAACATTCAGGTCAGATGTACACTATCAGTGCTAATCCATCTCTTTCCCTCTCGTGTTTTCTCTCCATCTTTCGGTTTCTTCTTCCTCCGTAATGCGACATAAATTTTGACAAATGCATGGGCGTATTTCATGTTGAGGCAGGGGGGCATGCCCCCTTCTATATTATGTTAAACAACTGAATAAAATGCATTCTGACCCAGGATTTACACTGACTCTGGATGCAGTACGTTACAGATGCGATCCGGCCTCCACAGCAAATAGTTCCCCCATTCTCGTCAATTTTCTAACCCCCATCTGGTCCGGACCACTGCGAATGAATCAGAATGAGAATGAATCAGGCTCATCAGATTTGGTTCGCTAATGAAACGCAACAAGTCTATTTTTGACAGATTCCGGATACAATCCACAAGGAAATCCTGCAGTATCTCGCGGTATTTAACAGCCATTTGATCATTAAAAATGATTTAAGGATGGTCCATTATTTTCTGAGGTCTACTCCATAAGGTAACAACTTGACACAACATACAAACGCTTCATAGAATTAAAATTAATGAGCTACTTACATTTTATTTAGAGCCAAAAAAATCCAGGTGGGGAGCCACCGCTACATCACACTTCCTTGTTGTTATCACGTGATTGGTTCATCTCAGTCACTCTCGGGTCTTTCTCGAGATCTCGTGTTATTTTGTATAATTCTCGTGTGATCTTGTATTTGAAACTCTGTTCTCATCCATTCCGCTGCAAAACACAAATGGATTTGATAGGGACAGACGCAAGGCTCCATCCGTACTGCATCTGCAACGTACTGCATCCGGAGTCAGTGTAAATCCTGAGGAAGTATCAGCACTGACACAAATTATTTTTTCATTTAAACTTGCAGCTTTTCTTAAAAATGTTCTTTTTCCTCACTAATTTAGAAGAGTTATTTCTAGACTTGTAACTTTTTTCTAGTAGATTTGTTACTTTGGTCCCATGACTTTGCTGCTGTTTTCCTATAGATTTGCATTTCTTTTCCTCTCTCAGAAATCAGTCAGTCAATGTATACGTCTTAAATATGATACTATTCCTGTAATTCTGCAGCCTTTTTTTAAGCAAACTTGTGAGATTTATTTATTTACTTAAAAAAATATTTATTGTAGCCAGTTTAAAAAGGTGGGGATCAGACCGCCAAGGTATCTGCCTTTGACTGCCACCTGATCCACATAGCACTGGACCTCCATGGTCCCTCCTGCAGGTGGTAAGCCCACTGGAGGGTGGACCCATGTAGCTACTTCGGGCTGAGCCTGGCTGGGTCCCATGTCAAAAAACCCAGCCAGATGCTAGCCATCAAGCCCCTCCCCCAGGCTTGGCTTCAGAGCGGGGCCCCGGTAACCCCATACCACACCATACCCCTCACCATGATGAGGTAGCAATCCATGGTATTTCGTATAGTATCGCGGGGTCTTATTCATGAGTGAGGGGAGAATGGAGTGAGATTGACAGACGGATCGGAGCAGTCTCTGCAGTGGTGCAGACGTTGTACTGGTCTGTTGTGGTGAAGAGGGAGCTGAGCTCTAAAGCAAAGCTGTCGATTTACCAGTCAATCTACGTTTCTACCCTCACCTATGGTCATGAGCTTTGGGTGATGACCAAAAGAATGAGATCACAGATACATGCAGCTGAAATGAGCTTTCTCCGTTGGATTGCTGGACTCACCCTTAGAGATATGGTGAGGAGCTCAGTCATCCGGGAGAGGCTCAGAGTAAAACCGCTGCTCCTCCACATTGAAAGGAGCCAGTTGAGGTGATTTGGGCATCTGATCAGGATGCCTCCTGGATGCCTCCCACTTGGTGTTTTGGGCATGTTCCACTGGGAGGAGACCCGGGGGCAGATCCAGGACACGCTGGAGAGACTATGTCTGTGTCTCAGTTCAGGTGTTAAAGCCTCGTAGACCGCGGCGCTGGAGGCCAGAACACTCAAAGGTCGGTAGGGTGTATCTAAAGGCTGATTTATGACTGTTAAATGAGACGGTCTAGTCTTTGGAAGACGTATGTTTGCATGACCACGCACTACCTCGTTGCCTAGCAACCAGACAGCGTCAGTTGTTTGTTTTTCTTTTGCTGACATTTTTGACAGAGATAGAACTTTATTTTTTTAAATCTTTTTTATTATTGCATTTTCTTTACCTTTAACAGAGAATCTTCACCAGACAGACAGAGGACGATGACAGATAAAATAAAACTAACTCATGTTAAAGTCAGCAGGTTAAAATTAAGGTAAATTAAAACCACAAAATAGATAAATTAATTATCATTTTAAAAAATATTCTTAATTACATGAGCAGTGGAAAAAATGAAAGTATAATGTTACCATTTATGACCGTTATGTAGCTAAATAATCAGATGTTCTGCTTTGTATCAGCTCTGACATTTAGTGTTTAATGTTCTGCAGCAGACCACAGTCCTGTACTGTAGGATGATGAGCTGAAATGATTTTCAGCAGCAGTAGAACAGATTCCATCTTCAGCTTCATCTCAGTTGGACCATCTCAGTAAATTAGAAAAATCATGATTTGTCATTTAATTTTAAAAACTATAATCATTATCAATATTAAATCAGGTTTAAAAGGTTTCACTCTGAGTGTAATAAACATATGAAAGTCTCTTTTGGAATTATCTTGCAAAAATCATCTTTTTCAAAAAACTACTTCACTGAAATGCAGTTTTTCTAACTATTAACCATAAACGTAATATTTTTTTATTTAGCTTGTTTCAGTTTGCAAACTGCTTAAAAAAAAAAAAATCAACAAAACAATTCATCAAATCTCTTATTGTCATTATTTCAGTCAAATATGAGTTTTATAAATCTTGAGTCCAGCCCGTTCTCTCCACAGCTGACCCTCTGTTCCTGCGGGTTCTCCACCGTGGACCTCAGAAATAAACCAGAAAAAAGAACTGACATTTTAAAGATCAGCATAATCAAATTATTATAGATCTCCTGTCCCTCCTCAGCTTCATTAACTGCTCCGTTTCCTCTAAAAAAATAACCTTAGGTGTTTGTTTTTTGTTTGTTTTTTTTAACAGCACCACATAATCATATAAATAACATCAACTTCCTGATGTCTCTAAGGGACTTTAAAAGTTATCTTAAAGCAAGTTACTTCAGCTGCGTCATACTGTATTTTTATATTACTACATTAGTTTATAGACTGAAATTAATGGGAAAAAAAGATTTGACTTCAGAAAAAAATAATAGTTCAACATGTTCAATACATTAAGCGAGGCATACAGCACATCAGACAAAAATGTTTCGCAACATGAGTTTAAATAATCAGATGTTGCTGTTTTCTGGATTATTTATGTTTTTATGTTCAAACTGCTGCATAATTCAAGCACAAAACTTACTTTGAACTGTTTCTGACTTCGTTCCGCTTCTGCTTGAACCGAGGGGGAAAAAAAAAAAATGCCAGGCTGAGCCACGCACTGAATGCTGGGATATGTTAGGGCCACAAGGATCCTCTCATGTATCCTTCATTTTCGAGGTTTTGAAGGCTGCATTTGTTGGCCGCATGTGAAGGAGCCCATGGAATGGGACAGCCTTGGACGCAGCACAGTGACGTATCTGGCCTAGAAATGCGCACTTGGAGGATGCTGAACTGGCATTGAGAAACAGCATACGTCTCCCAGCTGGCCTGGGAACACCTTGGTGTCCTCTCTGAAGAGCTGGAGCAGGTGGCCGGGGACAGGGAAGTCTGGGCCTCTCTGCTTCAACTGCTGCCTCTGCGACCCAGACCTCCGGAAAAGCAGTAGAAGATAGATGGATATTTATTGTAATTCTATGCTGTATGACAGTAAGTAAGACAGTATCCACTACTGAAGACATGGCTGAACTCAGGAATGGACAACTGCAGTTTCAAATGTTTTTATTGATATGATTTAATATGTGTTGCTTTATTTTCAGGAAGACATTAATTTTTGCATGCTTACTATCGCAAATTAATTAGTTACAATGTAGAGACATTGTATATTCCCTTATTATTGAGTAGAATATCTTAGTCACTAAAGTTTAAGGAATTTATGCTTTATTCAGCAACATATGTGTTTTAGGAGGAGTTCACTTTCATATCAAATTCCACTCTCTCCTATGTCTGTGGGAGACCCCCACCTCAGAAACTTGAACTGACCAATGGGCTCCCAAACCTATCTTCATTGCCTTTTTATTCAGTTTATGACTTCTGCCAAACAAAGAAGCTCAAATGTAATTGGTTCAGTCCAGTTCCATGAAATTCAGTGAGATTCTGCCACATCTGAAAAAAACAACAACAACTTTCCTTTGTTTCAGTTATGGGGTGTTGGTCAAGCTGTAAGGAGCAGATGTCTCTGCTCTCCCACTTTTTTCTATATTCCAAGTAAGGCCCAGAGCCTGTCATGCTCTGTGAATTTTTTCTCTTTTCTTTGAAGTTCACTTTTCCTTATTTTAATCCTTTTCTTTAACCCCTTGAACTCCGTGAATCCCGCGGGTGGTCACGTCTCTGCATCTTCAGTGCGCACTGAAAAAAAAAAAAAAAAAGCTGTATTTCCAGTCTTCCAGTACAGACACAGCCTTGTTACAACCTGAGAAAAAAGCTGTGTAATATATTCATTTTTTTGTGGAATTTTTACAAAATTTTGACCTGAGCTTGAAAACACTTGGTTCTACATTTCTGTTGTGTTTTCCAGCCAGTATCTGACAGCTGTATGTTATTTGCAAGCATTTGTATCTAAAAAAAACACCCAGGCGAACTTTCTTGTTACTCAGTGGCAGGAGCACTTAGAGAGATTATGACTGTTTTGCCAAAAAAATTCAGAGTGTTTTCTTTTAAATGAGACTAACCCCATGAAGATGCTGCAAAGGGTTGAAGAACAGCTTTTGATTTACTTTGGGCATGTTATTTTTAGGCGTTTTTAGGGAAGTTGAACACAGTTCAACAGGTTAAATTACCGTGTAAGAAGATTTTTTTTTATTTTTTTAAGCTTAAGCCAACTTATTTAAACCACCAACATCGGAAGAAATGGATTTGTGATGTGTTTTTGCCTCAGTTTGAATTGTTGATGGGACTTTGTACAATAAACCCATTCCTTCTTCAGTGCATAAGAGAAGACCACAGCCAGCCTGCTGAAGAACCAGCCCTTTGTGATCTCAGGAGTAGGCCATAACCGTGGTAAGGAGCCTGTCTGCCAGTATTCCAACAGAACCCAGGCTGGTCCAGCTGAAACGGAATCCAGTGGACCATCTGCTACCTACTGGGACACAATGATTCCGCTTGGCTGACAGTCTGTTTAATTTAAACTTAATTCTTCAGAATATTCCTGGTATAAGTTCTTTAAACGTAATTTCATGCAAACCCCCATCAGAATTTCAAAATGCATTTTGTCCTTTCATTAATTTACGTTCTGTTTCAGAGTAACACCAATGTTCCATTTTTATAAACAGTTTAATCATCATTTTCTTCATAAAATTGCATCCACTTTTCTTAACCAATGCTATTTTATGGTTTTCCAACTTCCAGTACACTGACAAGTTAAACTAGGGTTCTTTGGTTCCACAAATATTTGATTCACATGTGATACTCTGTAACTCAATCTATGATGCCCATGATACATGTTGAATTCTCTGTTTTAAAGTTATCCAAATGTGTTAACCTATTCTGACATTTTTTATTAAACTACTGAAAGACATATGGGAGTTATTGTTTGATTTCATGTCCATCTTCTTTATTATCAGCAGACAAGAACTCACAAGGGTTTTTTGACACCGATTCATAAAAATGAAGAATTGTTAATAAAATTGTTCATTATCTGGACTGGTGCCCTACGAGGATATGAGCGTAATGAAAGGAAATGTTCATTACTACTCACATTCATATTTACATTAATACTTGTACCAACAAAAATCCATAAATCCACCAGAGAAATTGAACTCGGCTTTCCAAAGATGCCATAAACCACAGTTAATTTATGTTTTAACAGGGGGCAATCACTTTTTCCACACAGGGTGATGTAGGTTTGGATTTTTTTTACCCTTAATAAAGACCATCATTTAAAAACTGCAGTTTGTGTTTACTTGTGTTATCTTTGTCTAATATTTAAATTAGTTTGATGATCTATCCATCCATCCATCTTCCACCGCTTTTCCAGAGGTCCGGGTTGCGGAGGAAGCAGTTCAAGCAGAGAAGCCCAGACTTCCCTCTCCCTAGCCACCTGCTCCAGCTCTTCAGAGAGGATACCAAGGCGTTCCCAGACCAGCTGGAAGACAGTCTCTCCAGCGAGTCCTGGGTCTACCCCGGGGTCTCCTCACGGTGGGACGTGCCCGAAAAACCTCAAGTGGGAGGCGTCCAGGAGGCATCCTGATCAGATGCCCATACCACCTCAACTGGCTCCTTTCAATGTGGAGGAGCAGCGGTTCTACTCCGAGCCTCTCCCGGTGACTGAGCTCCTCACCCTCTCTCTGAGGGTGAGTCCAGCGATCCTACGGAGAAAGCTCATTTCAGCCACTTGCATCCGCGATCTTGTTCTTTCGGTCATTACCCAAAGCTCGGGACCATACGTGGGAATAGGAACGTAGATTGACTGGTAAATCAACAGCTTTGCCTTAGAACTCAGCTCCCTTTTCACCACAACAGACCGGTACAACGTCCGCATCACTGCAGATGCTGCTCTGATCTGTCCATCAATCTCTCGCTCCATTCTTCCCTCACTCATGAATAAGACCCCAAGATACTTAAACTCCTCCACAACCCAGAGAGGACAAGCCACCTTTTTCCGGCTGTTTGATGATCTGAAATATTTAAGTGTGACAAACACAAAAAAATGAGAAATCAGGAAAGGGGCAAACACTTTTTCACACCACTGTATATCATACGTACAACATATATACACTCACACGCAACAATACACACACGCAGCCATACAACATACACAAAACATTCAGTTCAATTCAACTTTATTTGTATAGCGCCAATTCACAACAAAAGTCGTCTCAGGCACTGGATACATAAACACAAATCAACTTCCTGGGACTGGGGGCCAGTGCCCAGCTCTGCTGGGGGGGGGGGGGGCACCAGCCCAACGTTACAGTGAGCCACATCTGGCCATCTGGTAGCCCTGCCCGCCTTGCCCTTCCTCCTGTGGTAGGTGTCTGGCTGTCCTGGGGCTGGGTGGCCTCAGAGAATTATTGCTCTGTGGGGGCTGCAGGTTGCCCAGGCGATGGGGGGTGCTGTCTTGCTTGCTCATGGTCTCAGGGTGGGCTTGCTATGACCTTCTACCCTTTTTGTATGTTTCCTGGCAAACCATACACACACACACACACGATTATCTGTTCTTTTTCAGGGATAGATCTCACCTGTGCTGAGATCTTCTAGAAGCAGGAATTGTTTCTTGTATTTTTTTCTCCTTTTTTTTTCTTTATTTCTCTCTCCCTCTCCACCCCTTCACTCCCACCCACTCCGACCACTTCATATACCTTCATTACCTTCCAATTCCCTCTCCCATTCCCCTCCATCAGGTCCAGCATAATTAAGACAATTCAAATAAAGTACTAAAGTTATATAGTCTATAATTACTATTTATATACAGAATATAACAAATACATAAACCCCTTTTCTAGGGGTACCATCATTTTTGTCCAGGCCTGTTTCATGAATTTGTTTTTTAAAATAATTCTGTTGAACCACAATTTAAAAGCATTGTCTGATTTTCATTGGTTAATTTTCATAGACTTTTTATTTATTACCACTTTTTATATCTCTCTCTATATATATATATTTATGTTTATATGTACATATGTATACTTGCTGCTCTTGTTTTTTCTCTTGCCTTCTGATTGTTGCTCTGAGTGTTGCTATCCCCGTGCTGTTGCAATCCTGGAATTTCCCCATTGTGGGACTAATAAAGGCTTATCTTATCTTTTGTCAGATTCAAGTTATTTCTGTGACCACTGTGGGTTTTTCTTTCATTAACAGAGGGGTACCAACAATTTTGTCCACGTGTATGTGTCCCATTACATCCGGCGTAAAAGTAACAGCATTTCAGAAAAGGAACATCATACCTGTGGCGGGTTGGTGTAACCCCCACAACAGACTGGACAGACACAGCGCTCGGCTAGAGCAATTAACAGAACAGTGAAATGTGTGTATTAATGTCTACAGGCAGCCCCGCTTCTTCTGGCTCACTTCTGTGATGTTAATGTGCCTTTCATGTATTGTGTTCATGCGTCCTGTCCTTACTGTGACCTAGAGACCGAGATCAATATGTCTCTCAAATGCAAATGTCTCATGCCTGTTCTGCAATCTCTTTGATCATACCAACTGCTGGGGAATGCTCTTTTATGTATTGTTGTAGTTGGGTATATATACTGCACTGTAACCCATGCTCACTCTCTCAATCTGATTCCTGCAACTGCTGCTGACACACACTGTGTCTCCTCTCTGAGAGCCTGAGGAATTCAGCTTCAGCCTGCTCACACTATGGGCTGGAGCCGAGTTCCCGTGAAGGCAGTATGATTCAATAAACCTGCTTAAAACCTACAACACGCTGCCTTTATTTTATCATCCGCCTCACTGGTGACCCCGAGGACGCACACGTTTTGTGCGACGCAACCTTCTGGCTTGGACAGCCACACTGCCGGTGAACGCAGCACCCGGCGGTGATGCTCCGACGACAAGTGAACGCAGCAGCTCCCTTCTGCTTCAGGGAACTCTCCGGACATCACTCACGACCGGGAAAGCCGCAGCAACTTCATGGTGAGATCTGCATGCCTAGACCGGCACATCCACGCTTGGACCGGCCGCACTCACAGCTTCTGACACACGATTCTGTGTCTCCTTACGAGAGCGCACGCACCTCGTCCTTTCTCCACAACGGCGACCTCCACGGCCGACGGAGCACACGTGGACCTGAACGCACCATGACCCATCTGCTGCAACTACAACAGGGATGATTAAGCTCCCTGACCCTGGCTTTTCCTCTCCAGCTGGCCCACCCACGCACGGCGCCCCGGCACACGCACCGGGGAGTTACGAGGACGGCGCACCACGCACGGGACAATTACGGCTCCACTGACCGCCTTCCTTCTGCTGCACACTGGCCCTTCAGGCTTGCTCATTCACCTGAGGCACGCAGCTTGCTCACTGGATTTTATGGTTTTAGCCATGGCACACAAGGGGAATTCAGCTGTCTGTGGTTCCCGAGACTTTAGTGTTGCACCTGCACCTAAAAGTCAAACACGCCAAGTCCCTTTGCTTCCTTTTTTTTTTTTTTTCTCTTACAGCTGCTCCTGTTTTTCTTCATGGCCACAAGAGGAGTCAGAGACTAATTTTTCTTCTTGTGATCTCCGCACGCTCAACAGGACAGCCCTCGACGTCGCGGACCAACAAGCAATTTTTGCGCGGCTCGGACGATTTCACCGCTCCCGGCCAGCACTTACCACCACCCCACCCCCCCTCCGCCTGCACAAAGCTTCTCCTGCTCGCTGCCCAAGCTGCATGATCGAGACCTCGGCCGCCTGCCAAGCCCTCTGGGAGGGAGCGTGTGGCGGGTTGGTGTAACCCCCACAACAGACTGGACAGACACAGCGCTCGGCTAGAGTAATTAACAGAACAGTGAAATGTGTGTATTAATGTCTACAGGCAGCCCCGCTTCTTCTGGCTCACTTCTGTGATGTTAATGTGCCTTTCATGCATTGTGTTCATGCGTCCTGTCCTTACTGTGACCTAGAAACCGAGATCAATACGTCTCTCAAATGCAAATGTCTCATGCCTGTTCTGCAATCTCTTTGATCATACCAACTGCTGGGGAATGCTCTTTTATGTATTGTTGTAGTTGGGTATATATACTGCACTGTAACCCATGCTCACTCTCTCAATCTGATTCCTGCAACTGCTGCTGACACACACTGTGTCTCCTCTCTGACAGCCTGAGGAATTCAGCTTCAGCCTGCTCACACTATGGGCTGGAGCCGAGTTCCCATGAAGGCGGTATGATTCAATAAACCTGCTTAAAACCTACAACACGCTGCCTTTATTTTATCATCCGCTTCAATACCAACAATAAAATATGGTGGTGGTAGTGTGATTGTCTGGGGCTGTTTTGCTGCTTATGGACCTGGAAGACTTGCTGTGGTAAATGGAACCATGAATTCTGCTGTCCACCAAAAAATCCTGAAGGAGAATGTCCGGCCATTTGTTTGTGACCTCAAGCTGAAGCACATTTGGGTTCTGCAGCAGGACAATGATCCAAAACACACCAACAAGCCCACCTCTGAATGGCTTAAGAAAAACAAAATGAAGACTTTGGAGTGGCCCAGTCAAAGTCCTGACCTAAATCCGATTGAGATGTTGTGGCATGACCTTAAAAAGGCGGTTCATGCTTGAAAACCCTCAAGTGTGGCTGAATTACAACAATTCTCCACAGACGAATGGGCCAAAATTCCTCTACAGCGCTGTAAAAGACTCATTGCCAGTTATTGCAAACACTTGATTGCAGTTGTTGCTGCCAACGGTGGCTGAACCAGTTATTAGGTTTAGGGGGCAATCTCTTTTCCCCCCCCCACACAGGGTCATGTAGGTTTGTGTTTTTTTCCTTTAATAATATACACCTTCATTTAAAAACTGCATTTTGTGTTTACTTATGTTATCTTTGTCTAATATTTAAATTTGTTTGATGATCTGAAACATTTAAGTGTGACAAACATACAAAAAAGAGAGAAATCAGGAAGGGGGCAAACACTTTTTCACACCATTGTAGCTGTATGACACATGCTCAGTGTTGACAAGAATAAGACACTGCCCAGCTGGGTTCAACATCTCTGAAATCTAAGCTTCAACACCTTACGTAACTATCAGACATGCAATGAATGCTAATTTCCAGCTATTAGGTGTACTTTGTGGCTCCAAAGCATCTAATATATATAATATATGCAAATTTATACAGCAGCCACAACCATTGTTTGAGGTGAATTTAACAAGGAACAGTTCTGTTTAGAAAAATGCAGCCACCAAACTGCTTCAGAACCAACACTGAAAGTACTGTCCCAATCTCATTCACGACACGAAAAAGAACAAAAAACTAGACTATTAATCATGGAGCAGCTCATTCCAGTTTGATGAAATCACACCTAGAGTGCTAAGACCTCCTGACCTTTGACCCCGACCTTGAGCACAACCTGAATGCAGACCCACCTAATGATCACTGTGTGCAAGTCTGGTGAGCATCAGGGCGATAGCCGAAGAGCGACGAGATGTGGATGGATGGACAAAGCAACATATGGATGGATGGAGGGACACACACCGCACCATCACATTGGCTCCTTTCAGCTTCGCAAAAATGAGCTAAAACTCAACTGACCAAGACTAGCTTCAACTTCATTGTAGTATGTGTGTGTACATCGATAAGACATGATCCTACACACAAAACAGTTTCACTTGTGCTCTTAAAATATGTGGATAAATAATGAGTTGTAAGTTACATATTTTAAATGAATGTGGTATTTATGTTTATCTGCTTCTTGTCGCTGTCCATTTGTGGTGTGTCTGAAGTTGAATATGTTTAGTACTTCACACCACTAGATGGCACGACTGTCATTGTAATTACAGGTAGTAGAAGAAGTTATGCAGTTCAGGATGGCGGTTAGTGAAGAGCATGCATATTACAGTGCCTTTTGTTAAAACTTTCAGAAGCGTAATTAAAGAAGACTTGTTAAGCACTTTGCTGCCTTTTGATTACATGTCGTTTACCTACTGTCTTATAGACAGTACAGAAAGATGTACGGTAGTGTTCGTGCCTGACAGAAACCATGGCAGAAGTGTAAACCTGTACTCCATCTAACGCACAGCAGACAGTATTTAAAGAGATATAGTGGAGATCAAAATTGGAGAACAATGTATTAATACTTCATTTATCACCTCCGCCAAGGAGATAATGCAATTGGGTCTGTCTGTCGGTCGGCAGGATTACGCAAAAACTGCTGGATGGATTTTGATGAAATTTTCACCAGAGGTAGCACTTGGGCCAAGGATGAATCCATTAAATTTTGGTGATAATCTGAGAGTGCATACCTCCATCAAGAACCTTGTTTGTATTTGTGCAGCAGGATTACACAAAAACTACTAGATGGATTTGGATGAAAATTTCACTAGTGGTAGTCCTTGGTATACAGAGGAAGCCATTACATTCTGGTGATGATTTGAGAACGCAGCCCTCCACCAAGGTGCTTATCTTCTTGCAGTGCGTTAACAAGATTCCTCCAAAACTACTGGATAAACTTTGATGCAATTTTCACCAGAACTGGCTGGTGGCTTACCAAGAACCCATTACATTTTGAAGGTGATCCATGAGGGACAGAAGGAGTCTTAGCAGAGGTATGCGCTCTCCGAGTGCTTTTCTAATTTTAAAATGTTATTCTTCATCATTCAGAATTTGGCAGAATATCAGCTGTGGCTATATCACTACTGTACTAGCATGATATTTTAAAATAATCAAGGCAATTCAACACAAACATTTTGTAAAAAAAACCAAAAAACCAGCAAAGCTAGAAAAGCACTCGGAGCACATACCTCCGCCAAGGCTCCTTCCATCCTTCATGGATCACCTCCAAAATGTAATGGGTCCATCCTTGGCCCAAGGGCTACCTCTGGTGAAAATTTCATCAAAATCCATACAGCTGTTTTTGTGTAATCCTGCTAACAGACAAGACAGACAAACCACCCCAATTACATTACCTCCTTGGCGGAATTAATTAGAGAACAATGACCACTGTATCAGAGAGAAGATTTAAACAATGGTTTTTTTTTAGGGATATAGGATTCAAAAATTAACAGGAAGTGTAGCGGCCCTTGCTTTGAATGACTTCAGCACATCTGCGCCCACAGGACATCACTAGTTTCTCACACTGTTCTGGTTTGGGGGACAGGATTATGGGAAGACTCTCAATGGGGAATCGGTTCAACACTGCAGCTGAAATTAAGAAGAAGAAGCTTTGTCATTGCACACCTAGACAACAAAATTCTGTTTAGCAGCTATCACTCTGTAGCAGCTACAATATACTGTAACTTAACTTAAAATAAATGCGTATATAAATGTTACTCGCCAGTTCACTGCTGAACAGAGCAAGGCTCCAGTGTCTCTCCGTTTAAGACAATTTGGATTCAGATTTCACTCTGACCAAACCTCCATCAGCAAAATGAATAAAAAGGCTAGACCTGCCTTTGCTGAGGAGCATGTTGTGTGGACAGAGGAGAACTGGTCCTGAGTGCACTTCAGTGATGACAGTAAGTTCAATTTATTTGGGTCTGATGGGAAACAATATGCTTGGCGTCAAACTGAAGAAAGACTGAACCCAAAGTGTGTAAAGAAGTCACTTAAATTTGGAGGAGGAAGTGCCATAGTTTGGGGATGTTTTCTGCAGCAGGAGTTGGGCCTCTTGTACAGACAGGTACATGGCAGGTGAATGCAAATGTTTACGTGAACCTCCTTTGACAACATGCAATTCCTTCACTGCAACGGTCTCCCAATCAGCCCACAATTTTCATGCAAGACAATGCCCCGTCACACTGCAAAATGGGTTGAACAGTTCCTTGAATCTAACAATGTTGAAACAATGAAATGACCAGCCCACAGTCCAGATCTAACCCCCATAGAGAATCTCTGGAAAATCCTTGGAGACAAAGTCATGGCTAAGAAACCCACTACAGTTACTGAGCTGTGGAAGAGACTGAAGAAGAATGGACCAAGATCAAACCGGAGCAGTGTGAGAAACTAGTGATGTCCCGTGGGCACAGATGTGCTGAAGTAATTCAAAGCAAGGGCTTCTACATTTTCTGTGAATTTTTGAATCTTATAGTCCTAAAAAAAACATTTACGTTTAAATCTTCTGACACTCAGTGACTGTTCATCTTCTGACAGTTACTGTTCTCTAATGTTGTTCACTGTGTTTTTTTTTTTTTTTTACAAAATAAATGTTTGTGTTGAAGTGCCTTGATTATTAAAAAAAAAAACAAAAAAAAACATGCTAGTACAGTAGTGGTATAGCCACAGCTGATATTCTGTCAAATTCTGAACAATGAAGAACATGTCAGCCATCTCCACTCTTCCTTGTCTAGCACCATTTTTTTCATTTCATGGCATTTCTTTCCTTGCCTGATGTCATCCATCATCATCATCACTCTCTTCTTTCCTCTCTATCATTTCCCCTCGGCTCCCCCCTCCAACACTGTTTGTAGTAACCCTTCTGATCTCATGATGTGTCCAATCCAGTGGGCTTTTCTTTTCCAGATGGTATCCAGCAAAGTTCTCTTTTCTCCCACTCTTCTCAGCACCTCATCATTTCCCACACTGTCTGTTCAGCTGATCTTCATTCTCCTCCACATCCACATCTCACAGCTCTCCGGTCTCTTGATGTCTGCTTTCTTCACAGTCCAGGTTCCTGAGCCATAGAGGAGCACACTCCAAACCAAACCAGTGTCCTGATGAGACATTTCCTCAAGTTACGATTGAGGCCTTTAATGAGTAGCGTTTGGTGTTTATTGAACACATCTTTGGCCATGGCAGTTCTTGCCTTGTTAGGATAAATCAAGTATTAATACACTGTTCTCTAATTTTGATCTCCACTGTACTTTTCTGGGAGTCGAAGGCCCTTCTTCCTGTTCTAAGGCTTAGTCAATAGGTTTGATGTGAATTTAGCTAAAGTCCTCATGGGTGTCAAGAGAAGATAAAGTAGGGTTTGCAAAAGAGAGTTTACCTTCTGATAGAGCAGATTTGAGTATACACGTGTCCACAATTTCTCAGTCAGATTTAAGGAAGTTAAGAGATTGCAAATGTCTGTTTGTTGATTTGTTCACAGGATTACCCAAAAATAATGGATGGCTTTATATTAAAGTTTTACTAGAGGAACAGTTTGCCCCACTTTAGAAGTGACTTTTTTTTTTTCAACTCCGCTGCAGGATCATGCGGTGTATACTTTTCTTCAGTTCCTTCTATGAATCTCAGTCACAGCCACATGAAGTCACAAGTGAAATACTGTAAGTAAGAGACAGTCTTCATATTTCAGTATGAGTTTCATACATGGAGGTATTTACAGAGATGAAAGTGAATGTTATATAACATGTTAGACCTGATGTAACATCTGTTGTTTTGGGATCTAGTGTGGGAGTGTGCAGCCTGGTACTAAATCTTTGCCTGCTGAGGTGCTGGTTAGCAGTGGCTAACGATAATGGGGTGTCCTACTGTAACTGGTGAAAATTAAATACAGTACAGTCAGAAACCAGACATGGAGTGGTCATGAGAGTGCTTTTAGCTGGGCTGAGAGAATCATGTTAGGTCTGTGTGAATGAGCAACCTCACACATGTTTAAACTTGTTAATTTGAGTAAAACTTTATTATGGTGACTTTAAAAGGAGAAAGACTTTGCAACTTCAGACAAAGGTATTATTGGCTTGTTTGTAAATGCAAATTTTCATTGCACCTGCTGTAATTGTTTTGGTTTGTCAGTTGGTTGGTTGGTTATCAGCCTTACTCTAAAAGTTATAAACAGATTTTGATGAAATTTTTAGGAAAGGTGGGTAATGGCACACTGAAGAGATTATTAGATTTTGGTGATGATCTCAAAACGCATACCTCTGCCAAGGCTCTTATCTTCTCACAGAGTGTTAGCAACAAAACTCCAAAAGTACTGGATGGATTTGGATGAAATTTTCAGAGATGGTTCTTGGGCTACAGACAAATCCATTACATTTTGGTGATGATCTGAGAATGCATACCTCAGCCAAGGCTCTTATCTTTCAGTGTGTTAGCAACAATACTCCAAAACTAATGGGCAGACTTTGATGCAATTTTCACCAGCAGTGGCTCTATGCCTACACACAAACCCACTACATTTTGGAGGTGATCCATGAGGGACGAAAGGAGTCTTGGCGGAGGTCTGTGCTCTCTGAGTGCTTTCCAGTGAGTTTATATTATTATTTTTTCCCGAGTGCTTTCTATGGAAGCTGAAATGGACCATGGTGGCTACCATCTTTTTGCCTCCACCAAAAAGTTGATTGGGGTGGCTTATTTGTCTGTCTGAATATTTGTTAGCAAGATTACACAAAAACTGGATTACACAAAAACTACTAGACAGATTTTGATAAAAATTTTCAGCTGATGTGACCCTTGGACTATGGGCCCATCTCACAGTGTCAAAGAAAGTGAAAGTGTGATCCAGAATCGGCATCCTGGCCCGGTTCACCTCCAAAATCTAACAGGTTTATCTGTATCCCAAGGGCCACATTGACTGAAAATTTTGTCAAAATCCATCCGGTAGTTTATCCGTAATCCTACTCATAAACAGACAGACAGACAGACAGATAGACCTTGGGGGAGATATGCGCTCTCTGAGTGCCTTCTGTTTTTATTCTGTTTAATTGGGAAAATGGGCCGTTAATCGAGAAAGAATGTATTAATTTATCTTGTTACCTCAAGAAAACAGAATGAAAAAAGAAGGGTTTTCACAGTTTTCATGTTTTCCTTTAATCAAGGCACCAAATACAAACAATGGTATCCTACAGCAAAGTAAAAATATTTAGTCTGCTGCAGGTTGTGGGGCTGTAGATATCCCAGTAGAACAGATACGCACACAGAATTAGATTAATTAATAAATGCATTGGGTCTTTCCAACATATAACGAAAAAATTGATGAATAAAACAAGAAAAATATTTACTGTAATGAGGAGAAAGTTCATGCACTATTTTGAACTAGCTTATTTTCAAACCCAGCCACAGGGGGTGCACAGACCAGTGTACTCCTAGTGCCGGTCCCAAGCCCGGGTAAACGGGGAGGGTTGTGTCAGGATGGGCATCTGGCATAAAACCTTTGCCAAATCAAACATGCGGATCATGACAAATGAGACTTTCATACCGGATCGGTCGAAGCCCGGGTTAACAACGACCGCCACCGGTGCTGTTAACCGACAGGGTGCCGGTGGAAATTGGGCTACTGTTGTTCAAAGATTATGGAGGAGGAGGGGGGGGGAGCATGTTAGGAGGGAGCGAGAGAAAAGGAAAGGTAGAAGTGTCGCGGTGAGAGTAGGGACTTTAAATGTAAGGACTATGACTGGTAAAGGCAGAGAGTTGGCTGACATGATGGAGAGGAGAAAGGTAGACCTACTGTGTGTTCAAGAAAACGGATGGAAGGAAAGCAAGGCCAACAGCATTGGAGGGGGAGTATGTGGAAAGTGTCCAGGAGATAAAGAGGGAGTCAGACAAAATCATCAGTTTGAAGCTAGAAGTCAAAGTTGTGATGTTGAGAGAGAGTGGTGATTGGAGCGGATTTTAATGGACATGTACAGTAGGTGAAAGGAACAGAGGTGATGAGGAGGTCCTGGGTAGGTCTGGTCTTAAGGAGAGAAATGTGGAAGGACAGATGGTTGTGGATTTTGCTAAAAGGATGGAAATTGCTGTGGTGAACATATACTTCAAGAAGAGAGAGGAACCTAGGGTGACTTACAAGAGTGGAGGAGGTGCACACAGGTGGGCTACAGCTTATGCAGGAGAAATCTGAGCGTGATAGGAGACTGCAAGGTGGTGACAGGGCAGAATGTAGCTAGACAGTATCGGACGGTAGTCTGTAGGATGACTTTGGAAAGCAAGACGAGGAAAACAGTGAAGGCAGAGCCAAAGATTAAGTGGGGGAAGTTACAGAAGGAAGAAGGTCACACAGAGTTCAGGAAGGAGTTGATACAGGCTCTGGGTGGTAGGGAAGAATTACCAGATGACTGGGAAAGTACCGCAAAAGAATTGTGTTTGAATGGGTGAATAGCAGGATCTGTAAAGCACTTTGGTCATCCAGAGATGAAAAAAGCGGTATATCAGTGAACACCATTTATCCTCTGGACAGAGAAAGGAAGACAAAGAGACCTGGTGGTGGAATGAGGAGGTAAAGGAAAGAACTCAAAGGAAGAGGCTGGTAAAGAAAAAGTGGGATAGTCTGGGAGGTGAAAAAGTACACAGGAGTATTTGGAATCGAGGCACATGGCAAAGACAGAGGTGGCAAAGGAAAAGAAAAAAGCATATAGTGAGTTGTATGAGAGGCTGGACACTAAGAAAGGACTTGTGTTAATTGGCTAGACAGAGAGATCAAGCTTGCAAGGATGTACAGCAAGTTAGGTGGATTAAGGACAGAAATGGTAATGTACTAACAAGTGACGAGAGTGTGTTGAGAAGGTGGAAGGGGTCCTTTGAGGAGCTGATGACTGAAGAAAATAATTGTCGGTTATTTTCTAAGGTCTACTCCACCACTGTGTCAGGGAAGGTAAAAACTTTGACAGAACATACAAACACTTCATAGAATTAAAATTAATGGGCTACTTACATAATATTAGAGCACAAAAAACCAGGTGGAGAGCTAGTACACCATGCTTCCTTCTCATCACATGATCTCACTTGGTTGTACTCAGTCACTCCTGGGTCTTTGGCGAGATCCCGCGTTATTTTGTATAATTCTCACGCGATCTTGTATTTCCAGCTCTGTTCTTATCAATGCCGCTGCAAAACAAAAATGGAGCTGGTAGGGATGGATGCAAGGCTCCATCCGCACTGCATCCGCAATAAACTGCATCCAGAGTCGGTGTAAATCCTGGGTTAGGGTCACTGAGGCACGCAAACTCACCTGACCACGCTAAGGTGGCAATACCTCAGGGGGGAAAATGCAAAAATAACAATAAAAAATAAACGATCCTTAATCCACATTTTGACAACAACATAACTTATCTGAATTGAATGAGATAAACAGACGAAGAAACAGCTTTTCCATCCATCTATCTTCTACCGCTTTTCCAGAGGTCCAGGTCGCAGAGGCAGCAATTCAAGTAGAGAAGCCCAGACTTCCCTCTCCCTAGCCACCTGCTCCAGCTCTTCAGAGAGGATACCAAGGCGTTCCCAGACCAGCTGGGAGGCATAGTCTCTCCAGCGAGTCCTGGGTCCGGCCCGGGGTCTCCTCCCAGTGGGACATGCCCGAAAAACCTCAAGTGGGAGGCGTCCAGGAGGCATCCTGATCAGATGCCCATACCACCTCAACTGGCTCCTTTCAATGCGGAGGAGCAGCGGTTCTACTCTGAGCCTCTCCCGGATGACTGAGCCCTCACCCTATCTCTGAGGGTGAGTCCAGCAATCCTACGAAGAAAGCTCATTTCAGCCGTTTGTATCCGTGATCTCATTCTTTCGGTCATTACCCAAAGCTCATGACAGACTGGTAAATTGACAGCTTTGCCTGAGAACTCAGCTCCCTCTTCACCAAAACAGACAGGTACAAAATCCGCATCACTGCAGATGCTGCTCAAATCCGTCTATCAATCTCTCGCTCCATTCTCCCCTCACTTGTGAATAAGACCCCAAGATACTTAAACTCCTCCATTTGGGGCAGAAGCCTGTCCCCAACCCGGAGAGGACAATCCACCTTTTTCTGGCTGAGGACCATGGACTTGAACTTGGAGGTGCTGATTCTCATCCCAGCCATTTCACACTCAGCGGCAAACCGTCTCAGCAAGAACTGTAGGTCATTGCTGGATGAAGCCAGCAGGACAACATCATCTGCAAACAACAGAGATGAGATCCTGTGGTCACCAAGCATGACACCTTCCATTCCCTGGCTGCGCCGAGAAATCCTGTCCATAAAAATTATGAACAGGATCGGTGACAAAGGACAGCCCTGGTGGAGTCCAACTCTCACTGGGAATGAGTCCGATCGAGTGTTGGCAATATGAACCAAACTCTCACAATGGTTGTACAGAAGCCGAATAGCTCGTAACAACAAGCCCGATACCCCATACTCCCGAAGCACCCCCCCACAAAAAACCACATGCGACGCAGTTGAATGCCTTCTCCAAGTCCACAAAACACATGTAAACTGGTTGGGCGAACTCCCACGAACCCTCGAGGATTCTCAAGAGGGTAAAGAACTGGTCCAATGTGCCACGGCCAGGACAAAAACCATATTGCTCCTCCTGAATCCGAGGTTCGACCAACGGCCGGACTCTCCTCTCCAGTACCTTGGCATAGACCAGGGGTGGGCAGTGAGGGCCATTCCACTGCAGCTTTTCTGTTCCACCCAGTCTCTTCAGCAGGTGTTTGCTCTCATCAGCTCCAAGGATTGCTAATCAGTGAAGCCACCTGCTGAAGAGACAGGGTGGAACAGAAAACCTGCAGTGGAATGGCCCTCCGCGGCACATGATTGCCCACCCCTGGCATAGACCTTCCCAGGGAGGCTGAGGAGTGAGAAAGGAGAAACAGCTTTTAAGAGCTGTTATTGCACTGAATTCTGCCACAAATCTGAACACAAAATTTGAACATTAAACACTCTTTTTCAATTGCACTGAATCAAAGATATTCTATTCCAAATCTCAAATAATTTGAATTCAACAGTGAGACTCACTATAGCCAGCATTTACAAAACTAAAAGGTATTCTTATAAAAAAAAAAAAAAATCATCAAGCTTTTCCTCAAACTGATTTGTAAAACATAACATACAGTATACTGTATACAACATAATGAATAATGCGTCTTTTCAACTTGTGAGGAGATGCAGTGGGAAGTGAGCGATCTCTGTAAAAATTAGTAATTAAAGCCTTAAAATTGTATGAAACAATAGTTATCATGGATAATACAGAAGTTTAGGCTGGGGCCGGGCTTTATGTAGGGGTCTGGTAGACACCAGTCATTTCTGCTCAGTTTGTCAAATGCAGCGGACACTGGCTCATCCCAGTGTGTGACTGACAGAGACCATCATGATTTTTGTTATTCTTGTGACTAATTATTATTATCATCATTACTAGTACATACCCGTGCATACCTGTCCATGCCCGTAGAAACCAAGTATAAGCAAGTATTTCTGCATGCCTGTTGCTGAACACCATAGAGGCCTGCCACCCTCTGCCCAGGAAAAACAGCGACAAACCAGCTGTAATCATGAGATTTGCCAATAGAAAACACAAGACTGCGCTGCTAAAACAAGGGAGGAAACTGAAAGGAACGAACATTTACATAAACAAGCACCTCACAAAAGAATGCACAGAAATAGCCAGAAAAGCTAGATACATGAGAAAGCAGAAAAGATTCAAAACACCTGAACATCAAACTGTAAAATATACATCAGATTAAAAGGATCACCTGAAGAAGCCAAGGTCATTAACATCTGTAATATTATGGAACTGGACAAATATCACTGAACATTATGAAGTGGAGTCGACAGCAACAAGAGACAACTGTAGGACACTGAAGGGTTGTACTCATCTGCATCAGGACATTTAATTACATGAAACAAAAGATCAACAAACAGGAACAACAGGAACTGAAAGTTTTTGAATATACGGATCACAACCCACAGGACGCAGAATATAACGTAGACCCTGAAAATAATTTATTTAGCTCCATCAATAATAACTGTAGTTACTACACGGATGAACAGTTTAACACAATGGTCACATCTGATTTCAATATTTCTACGATCCACTTCAACAGCAGAAGTCTCTATGCCAACTTGAATAACATTAAAGATTATTTACATCAGTTTAAAGAGCCATTCAATATTGTGGCAATATCAGAGACGTGGCTCAGTGAAGAGAAAGGAGTGGATTTTACCATGGATGGCTATGAATTAAATTATACTGTATAAATAGAAAAGTGAAAAAAGGAGGAGGAGTTGCAATCTATGTTGACAAGAGCTTGCAATACAAGGTTGTTGAAAATTTGTCAGTAACTGTGGATGATTTATTTGAATGTATTACAATAGAAATCTGTCTGGACAATGTGAAGAATATAGTAGTGAGCTGTGTATATTGAACACCTGGATCAAACATCGACTTATTTAAGGACTGGATGGAAAAAATGTATGCAAAATTAACTCATAAAGTTATGTTCATCTTTGGGGATTTTAATATAGATCTTATGAATTCAAAACAACATAGTTTGACAGAAGAATTTATCAACACAATGTACGGTATGGGCTTACATCCAACAATTACCAGACCTAGCAGAATCACGTCACACAGTGCCACACTAATAGATAACATATTCACAAACATTATGGAAAATAATATCATGAGTGGGCTTTTGTTGAATGATATCAGTGACCACCTGCCGATTTTTGTTGTCTATCAATGTGATTATAGGAAGAAAAAGTATACCAAAAATATTAAACATAAAAGAATAAGAACTGAAGAATCTATGCATTTACTGGCAAAGGAATTATTAATACAAGACTGGAAGATAGTTTGTGATGAAAATGATATAAATAAAGCATATGATAAATTTTTACAAATATTTCAATCATTGTACAATAAAAATTGTCCTATAAAACAATACAGTGACAGACAACAAAACAAAAAGACAAAACAAAGAGACTGAACAAACTGATCAAGAAAGCTAGCTCTGTCCTGGGGCAGCGCCTTGATCCAGTGGAGGAGATGGGAGAGAGAAGGACGGTGGCTAAACTGTCATCTCTGCTGGAGTCCGAGTTCCACCCTATGCAGGACATAGTGAATGCACTGAGGAGCTCATTTAGCAGCAGACTACATCATCCCAGGTGCACAACCGAGAGGTTTCGCAGGTCCTTCCTACCAACGGCTGTCAGACTGTACAACCTAAGCAGGGCTGCTCGCAGAGATAGCAAAAAGACGTAACAACCCAATAGTTTTTTGAATGCAAAAGATGCAATAGACTTACACAATGGTCCCCTCCGGCATACAACTAGGAAAATACCGGTCACTATGGAGGGTGAGAATATGTATGGGCACATAATCATACCATGTAGGATAACTAAGTAGACGGTTGTGCTGTTTTATCCCATCTAGCAACAATGCTCTGCACTGTGTGTGTTTATACATTTACATATTTATTCCATCTAGCTACAATGCCCTGCACTGGGTGTGTTTATGTTTATATTTATATATCTATATATTCATTCCATCTAGCTACATTGCTCCGCACTGTGTGTGTTTATATATTTACATATTTATTCCACCTAGCTGCAATGCTCCGTACTGTGGGTGTTTATATATCTACATATTTATCCCATCCAGCTACAATGCTCTGCACTGTGTGTCTGTGTGTATACAGAGGGGAAAAAAGTATTTAGTCAGCCACCAATTGTGTAAGTTCTCCCACTTAAAAGATGAGAGAGGTCTCCAATTTTCATCATAGGTATACCTCAACTATGAGAGGCAAAATGAGAAAAAAAAAATCCAGAAAATCACATTGAAGGATTTTTAATGAATTAATTGGTAAATTCCTCAGTAAAATAAGTATTTGGTCACCTACAAACAAGCAAGATTTCTGGCTCTCACAGACCTGTAACAACTTCTTTAAGAGGCTCCTCTGTCCTCCACTCATTACCTGTATTAATGGCACCTGTTTGAACTCATTATCAGTATAAAAGACACCTGTCCACAACCTCAAACAGTCAGACTCCAAACTCCACTATGGCCAAGACCAAAGAGCTGTCAAAGGACACCAGAAACAAAATTGTAGACCTGCACCAGGCTGGGAAGACTGAATCTGCAATAGGTAAGCAGCTTGGTGTGAAGAAATCAACTGTGGGAGCAATTATTAGAAAATGGAAGGCATACAAGACCACTGATAATCTCCCTCGATCTGGAGCTCCACGCAAGATCTCACCTCGTGAGGTCAAAATGATCATGAGAACGGTGAGCAAAAATCCCAGAACCACACGGGGGGACCTAGTGAATGACCTGCAGAGAGCTGGGACCAAAGTAACAAAGGCTACGTCAGTAACACGCTACGCCGCCAGGGACTCAAATCCTGCAGTGCCAGATGTGTCCCCCTGCTTAAGCCAGTACATGTACAGGCCTGTCTGAAGTTTGCTAGAGAGCATTTGGATGATCCAGAAGAGGATTGGGAGAATGTCATATGGTCAGATGAAACCAAAATAGAACTTTTTGGTGAAAACTCAACTTGTCGTGTTTGGAGGAGAAAGAACACCATACCTACTGTGAAGCATAGGGGTGAAAACATCATACTTTGGGGCCGTTTTTCTGCAAAGGGACCAGGACGACTGATCCGTGTAAAGGAAAGAATGAACGGGGCCATGTATCGTGAGATTTTGAGTGAAAACCTCCTTCCATCAGCAAGGGCATTGAAGATGAAACGTGGCTGGGTCTTTCAGCATGACAATGATCCCAAACACACTGCCCGGGCAACGAAGGAGTGGCTTCGTAAGAAGCATTTCAAGGTCCTGGAGTGGCCTAGCCAGTCTCCAGATCTCAACCCCATAGAAAATCTTTGGAGGGAGTTGAAAGTCCATGTTGCCCAGCGACAGCCCCAAAACATCACTGCTCTAGAGGAGATCTGCATGGAGGAATGGGCCAAAATACCAGCAACAGTGTGTGAAAACCTTGTGAAGACTTACAGAAAACGTCTGACCTCTGTCATTGCCAACAAAGGGTATATAACAAAGAATTGAAATGAACTTTTGTTATTGACCAAATACTTATTTTACCGAGGAATTTACCAATTAATTCATTAAAAACCCTTCAACGTGATTTTCTGGATTTTTTCTTCTCATTTTGTCTCTCATAGTTGAAGTATACCTATAATGAAAATTGGAGACCTCTCTCATCTTAAGTGGGAGAACTTGCACAATTGGTGGCTGACTAAATACTTTTTTTCCCCACTGTATATATATATTTATAGTAATATGTACATATGTATATTAACTGCTCTTGCTTGCTTGCTTTTTTTTCTTGCCTTCTGATTGTTGCTATCCCTGTGCTGTTGCAATCCTGGAATTTCCCCGTTGTGGGACTAATAAAGGCTTATCTTATCTTATCTTAAAAATATTCTCCAAAGAATTCATTAAGTGCAGAATGGTGGAGGCTGAGATCAAATATAAAAGATATAAAAACAAGCTTACTAATATAATGAGGACTTGTAAGAAAGAATACTACAACAGAATAATAGAGGATAATAAAAATAACTTAAGAGGAATATGGCAAGTGCTCAATGGGATTATTAGTAACCGATCTAAGAATGCTAATTATCCAGAATATTTTATTGAAAATGACAATTTGATAAATAATATGGAGGATGTGGTCAGTGGTTTCAATAAATTTTTTGTAAACGTTGGTCCTGAATTAGCAAAATCAATAATGACACCAGAAACAAACAACAGTGGTTCTGTAAATGAAATAGAAGATAGAAATCCAAACAATCTTTTTGGGTCCAGTTACTGAAAAGGAAATTATCGAGACTGAGTAAATTTAAGAACAAAAAAATCAACTGACTGGAATGAAACTGACATGACAATAGTGAAAAAAGTAATTGAAGGAATTGTTAAACCACTCTCCCACATCTGTAACCTGTCATTTCAAACTGGTAAATTTCCAAACAAAATGAAAATAGCAAAAGTAATACCACTATACAAAACAGGAGACAGTCATCGTTTCACAAATTACAGGCCAGTCTCTTTACTCTCACAATTCTCCAAAATACTTGAAAAAATCTTCACTAAGAGACTGGATGATTTCATTGAAAAACACAACCTCCTTACAGACAGCCAGTATGGTTTTAGAGCAGATAAATTTACATGTTTGGCACTGATCAAACTTATAGAAGAAATTACTAGTTGCATAGATAAAAAAAAAAAAAGTTTGCTGTAGGAGTATTTATAGATTTAAAGAAAGCTTTTGACACCATTGCCCACAGAATTTTACTGAGGAAATTGGAACAGTATGGGATAAGAGGGGTCGGACTGAGTTGGGTGGAAAGTTATTTAAGTAATAGACAACAATTTGTACAAATTGGTGAGCACAAATCACCCTTCATGGACATCACTTGTGGTGTGCCCCAGGGGTCAGTTTTGGGACCCAAACTCTTTATCTTATATATAAATGACATATGCCAAGTATCAAAAATTCTGAAATTTATTTTGTTTGCGAATGACACAAATATCCTTTGCACTGGTGAGAATTTGCAGCAGGTTTTAGAGGTGGTAACAACTGAAATGAAAAGGTTAACACAGTGGTTCAACAGAAATAAATGATCTCTAAATCTGAAAAAAACCCAAAGATTATGTTGTTTGGAAATTATAAAATAAATCATGAAATAATGGTAACGATAGATGATACCAGAATATGACTGGCGCCTAGCGGCTGCCCCGGCCTTGGATGCGCTCTGCAGAGCGTGCCCAAATGCCAAGTCACGTTTCGTTACCTTATGTGTAATGACAATAAAGTTGAATCTCATCTCATCTCAATAGAAACAGTACAGGAAAATAAGTTTCTGGGGGTGACACTAGACAATAAAATCTGCTGGAAACCTCACATCAGTCACATCCGGGCCAAGTTGGCAAAATGTATAGGCATACTGGGGAAGACAAGACACATCTTGGACTATAAATCATTGTTCTTACTGTACAATTCACTGTTTCTACCTTATCTTAACTACTGTGTAGATGTCTGGGGAAACACCTACAAAACCAACCTACAGCCAATATGCACATTACAAAAAAAAAAAAAGCTATAAGGATAATAAATAATGTAGGATATAGAGACCATACCATTTCGTTGTTTTTAAAGTCACATGTCATAAAGTTCATGGATTTAGTTAAATTTAAGACAGCACAAGTAATGTACAGGGCAATTAATGATCAACTCCCAATTAATATACAAAAAATATTCAAAAAAAGAGACAATGATTATAATTTGAAAGGAGACTTAAACTTTACAAAACCTAAGATACGAACAACTAAGAAAAGTATGTGCATATCTGTCTGTGGGGTGGATTTGTGGAACAGTCTGGAGCTGGAACTTAAACTATGTACAAACAGAAATCAATTCAAAAATAGGTATAAACATTATTTGCTGAAAGAATATATGTTAGAAGGGTAGTATTTATATGTACGATTCACTATGCTCACTCTGGGACACTATGGAATGGTGGGTGGGACAGTACTGTGTATATCTGTGTTGTTTGGGGCTGGTTTTGATGTATGGACTGTATGTATGTTGGAATGGATGGGTGTTAATGTTGATATGTACAAAATATAGTTAATTGTTTACTTGGGGTCTTAAATGTGGTAATTTGTATATATTTCACTTGGGTTGTATTTATGGAAAAGAGGAGTTGGAATTAATAAATGTTCACTTCTTCCTTCTCCCTTTCGAGCACTGTATACTGTCACTTTATCGCACTTGTCATTTGTTTTGTTTGTTTTTTTTTACTTTTTTGTTCGAAATAAAGTATGTATCTATCTAAAGGGTCTCCCGTTTCAGGCGGCTGTGTTGTTCACAGTCATGCAAGCGGCATACTGCTGGAACCTGACGTGTTCCATGTTCACAGCATCTTTTCTGATGTGCAGCAGTTCTCCTCATTGTATTGCTCTCCATCTGGTGGGTCCTCTTCTTCTTCGTTCAGACCACTGGTTGAGGGATAGGTGCGTCATAATTCCAGTTCATCGGCAGGATCATGAAAATAGATCTGAGCAAAAAGTGGCTTTCGACCCTCTTCAGGAAGGCCCGTGCATGCCCGTAGAAACCAGGAAACCGGAGCACCCTGAGAAAATCAGCGCTTTGCTTGGCATTTTACACATTTGTAGTGTAGACTGGCATTCTTCAAGGTTACACATTTTTACTGTGTCAGCACCTCTTTAAATATGACATTGCAGAGAAAGTGACGCTTTTGCTTAGTTTTTTCATCTTGAGCAACAATACGAAGACTGCTTGATTTGGCAACTCTGCTCGAGGCAACGTAGAATTGGCCATGGCTGCAGAAATCTGTTGTGCAGAAAACACGAACGCGCTGTAAAGACTGGCCCTGTGACTTATTCACCTTGCCAATTTTGAGCCATATGACATCATAAAGACACAGTCTAGGCATCGTGAGTGATGGTCTATATGACATCATAAAGACACATTTGTCTATGTACTGTCATATAGACATATCTTTATGATGGCATCGCGAGTCCTATGATGCCCGAGTTCATAGGGTGGCCTATGATCTTTTGAGCCATATGACCTCATAAAGACACATTAGTCTAGGCATCATGAGTGATGGTCTATATGACATCATAAAGACACATATGTCTATGTGCCGTCATATAGACATCATATCTTTATGACGGCATCGCGAGTCCTATGATGCCTTGAGTTCATAGGCCGTCCTATGGTGTCCTATAAACGTGACAGACACACACACACAGACACACAGATTTCTTGCTTTAATAGAGTGATTATGCTTCTCAGTTGCTTTGACAGGTAGGGTTCATGTATTATTTCTTACCTTAGGCTACGGTCACACTGTAGGTTTTACTGCTCAATTCTGATTTTTTTGCACAAATGCGACCCATATCTGATTTTTTAATGACAGTCTGAACAACACATATCCGATTTTTTCAAACCAGACCCAGGCCACTTTCATATGTGGTCCTAATTCGGATACGTATCTGATATTTTCCAAAGCGACCTCCGTCTGAACGGTCATGTCGCATTTCATCCGACTTTTTCCTCTTTGAAGTGAGACAGACGCTACAATTCTGCGGTGGAGGATGTAGCCAGCATGGCAGACACAGCTGATTGTGTTCTCTTTTTAATCAATCTTCTTCCCTTTATCACTGGACTGTAATTTTGTCTGCTCCGACTGCCCAATAACTTCAAAATTTCCGGGGGGGGGGGGGGGGTGGGTCGGGGCTGAAACCGTCAGACATTACAGGCGCACAGTAGCAACGGCACATTTACTGGATGCTGCAAATTTTTTTTCCTTCCTGGCTGCTGTAATATCTAAAATGTAAAGTTAATATTGACACAACTGTGGAGCGGAATGGCCAGCTAGGGGGACACATAGGAGAGGGGAGTCTCTGGCGGCTCCTCCTTCCTGTGTTGGGGGGGGGGGGCTCATTTTAAAGAGGGCTGTTTTAATCAATCGGTTCTGTTAAAGCAGAGCTGATCACAGTGGTCATCTGGCCTGTAGAGAAATGAAGCTGGTCTCATATTTATGATTTTAACAATTTTGCTGCACTGCATCAGGGTGAAGAAGAAGTTCTCCCCCCCCCCCCGCCCCCACAATCGTTCTGGGCTCATATTTACTTCCGTAAACACAACGCTGTGTCTGATGTTACATTTTCTTCTGCGCATGCGTGTCGCATTTAAGTTGGCTCCCCACAGAACCAATGCCACTGCCTGAAAGCAGTGGCATCTTTTTTGGTATTCTTTATAATCCCAGAGATAAATTCAAGTGCATCCAGTCAGCTGGATGAGGCTGACTGGATCTAATGCCACACCGGGGCATTCACTCCTAGGGCCATGCTACAGTCTCCAATTAACCTAACTTGCATGTTTTTGGAATGTGGACCCGGAGTAAACCCAGGCAAGTATGGGGAGAACATGCAAAGTCCACACAGAATGGCTCTGCTGGCTGGTGGATTTAAGCACATGACCTTCTTATTGTGAGGCAATAGTGCGAACAACTATTTGAACGGCTTGTCTCACTCTATGATGTCAGCCACTACTGAGAGCTGATTTCACTCCCCTTCTTTCTGCTGATTCTGATACTCTGTCAGTCTGGCCCAGAGATTGCGCTAGAATTTCTTTGTCTGTCATTTTGACGGACAGGTTGTAAAAAAAAAAAAAAAAAAATATTCTGTCTACCTGAACCTTCACCACCAACTGAAGACCTCGGGGAATTAAAATACAAGCAGTCACACTGCAATAGCTCAGAAAAGCTCCTGAAGTCATCGGGAGAGATCCATGTTTCAATCACGTAGATCCAATCCCAGGGAGGAGAAGAAATCCTTTAGGGTGAAAGTTTTATTTGTTATAGACGTGGCATTCACCAGACCATCCTGATGGGTGCCAGGTCCAGAGCAGCAGTAGCAGGTGGAACATGCACCAGTGGGTGCAAGTTGTGCAGATGTGCCCCTCGTCAGCACAGGTGTAGTGGACAGGGCTGCTGGGTTGGGTCATCTGATCCGAGCCTATGCCAGGTACCAGCCAGGGGGCAGCAGGGTCCAGTGAGGAAATGATCCGTGTTGTGCCAGGAAATCCTTAGCAGAGTGGGTGAAACATGCCCTCAGCTTCACAAGCTGCCCGCGCACTAACCCCAGCATCTGTGATGCCTCCTCCAGAGAGCTGGGGCTGGAGATCTGTAGAAGTAAGCTGGTATTCCAGATCGGAGCAGTTGTAAAGAATCTTGTCTTTCATGGTCAAACTGCATGAGTAAATCAGCAGACAGACAAAGCTCCAAAATTACAAGGAATTACAGTTAGAAGTTAAATCACCATACCCACAATTCATCAAAATGACAGTGAAAATTTTCCATCACTGATTAAAAAAAAAAAAGTCAGTGACAGAAAATATAAGGTTCACACAAACTGCGGTCTGGCCAGCAGAGGTGTGAATCTTCAGTGGTCTCTGCACGGTGGTACAGTGGTTAGCACTGTTGCCTAACAGCTACAAGGTTCCAGGTTCAAATCTCCAGGCTGGCAGGGGTGGGAACCTTTCTGTGTGGAGTTTGCCTGTTCTCCTTGTGCTGCGTGGGTTTACTCCGGGTGCTCCGGTTTCCTCCCACAATCCAAAGACATGCATGTTGGGTTAATCGGTGATTCTACATGGTCCCTATAGGTACTGGTCTGTGATAGGGCTTTAAAATAGAGGGTCAGTGCCAGTGAAGTGCTTTGAGTGGTCTTTGAGACTAAAGAAAGTGCTATATAAGTACAGGTCCTAATGATGCCATCCGTTTACAATTCAGCCATTAACGATTCAAATGCACAATGCAACTTGCTGCATCCTCACATTTTTACATCTTTCTATATGTAATGCCTTTTTTAGATTTCAGCATTTATTTTTACAATTTATGAATGGGAAAAACACTGAAGTGCAGTTGGATTGTGCAATACATGCATTTCCTTTGCCTTACTACAAGACTACTTTTTCATCAATTAATAAAATCCTTTTGACAAAGGTCAACTCTTCATCGGTTCTTCAGCGGGTTGCAGGATCTAGTGTCATTGTCACCGAGTGGGGCCAGAGATCTCTGGCTGTGGATGCCGCCACAGAGCGGTTTGTATTTTACGGTCAGTCTGTGTTGATTGGTCAAGATGGCAAGCTTTCCCTCCATTTTCTTTTCTTCACTGGTGTGTTATTTGGGGCTTTTTGTTTGCTCTGGGTCGGGACTGGCATGGTTCCTCAGGTTCGTCAGGTTGCCGGGGTATCTGATTTGTGTTTAGTGTGTTTCCACTTCTTCCAGTCCTCTTTGGGATATTTCTCTCAGCATGAGCACTTGATGTAATCAATGGCAACCCCCCCCCCAAAAAAAACAAAAAAACTGCATGCATCTTGTCCAGCTCATAAAATACAAAATGTGCCCAAATATCTACTTTCAAAATGACTGATTCATTTTTAATCACCCGTTGTTCTCCACCTCAATTTTCAACGTCACAAAGTAGCTTCATAACTTTATTGACAAGCAGAGGACAGACAGTGACAATGATTATGACCATTCTGCATCGATGCAGAGACCCGTTTCATGATGCGTCTAAGAGTTAAGAAAGCGTTTCATACTGAGTATAGATAAATTGACTAAATTGCCATTACATATGCTGTAATAAGTTAATGTGTCATTTTACAACATTTTAGGTTGGTGGTGTGCCACAGGATTTTTTTCAATGTAAAAAGGGTGCCGTTGCTCAAAAAAGGTTGAAAAATATTGATTCCCATGATGTGCTCTCAATGGCACCAACCACTACTTTCTATAGGAAAGCTTAAAAACCTATACTAATTGTGTAATTAACCTGTAGGTGTTTCCTCAGAGGAATAACATAAGATATTGTATAAGAAGAAGACAAAAAAATGTAAATTAAATGTTTTGACAATCGTTTTTCCATATTAGAAACTCAAATCTGTGGATTTTCCAGATTTCATCAAGTGCGTACCAGGGCAGTAGCCCAGGGACCCAAGAGGTTGGGTGTTTCCAGTCAGTACACAGTCCAGCCTGAATTTTAATCACTCATTTTAAACTTCAGGCTGTAGGCATCCTTTATCTTACCCTGTGCGGCCCTGAGACTAATATGTAGAGGACTCTTGTATTCCATGTTCACAACATTTTATTATGGGGGTTCAAAAATTCCTCTGTAGCCCAACGGCATCCACCATTCTTAATCTTACCCTAAAGACCCCCAAATATTTAGCAGCCTGAACTTTAAATGAAGGATTTGAGCTAACATAAGAAGTTTTCATTTGACATTTCTCTATTGTTAGAACTAAATCTTACCAGAATCAGTGCCGAATTGTCTTCTATCTTGTAATATTCATTCATGGACTTCTTGCCCGTGACCAGTCAGTTCACTTCCAGTCAAAGGCAAATCAGCTTCACTCACAACACTTCCTTGTCATTAAATCAATTTACACACTTTCACTTATCATCGTTTAAATTGTAAATATTGTTTATGACAGTTCATTTTTGTATATACAGTGGTATGAAAAAGTGTTTGCCCCCTTTCTGATTTCTCATTTTTTTGTATGTTTGTCACACTTAAATGTTTCAGACCATAAAACAAATTTAAATATGAGACAAAGGGGGCTGCACGGTGGCGCAGTGGTTAGCACTGCGGCAGCACAGTTTTACCCTCGGCTGGGGGATCGCGGGGATCATGAGATCGTGGGTTCGATCCTTGCCCTCGGCCAACAGTGATCTGTGTGGAGTTTGCATGTTCTCCCCGTGTCGCGCGGGTTTACTCCGGGATTTCTCCGGTTTCCTCCCACATGCTAAAAACATGCAGGTTAGGGGTACAGGGCGCTTGCGCACGCAGCGACCGGCAGCTGGTGGCTTGTCACCAGACTGCAAAACAAATCTACCTACGGGTACAAAATAAGTACAAAAAAAAAAAAAAAGATAACACAAGTAAACATAAAATGCAGTTTTAAAATGAAGGCGTTTATTATTAAGGGTAAAAAAAAAAATCTAAGTGACACCCCCCCCCACTCCCGTTAAAACATAAATTAAATGTGGTTTATCCCATCTTTGGAAAGCTGAGTTCAATTTCTCTAGCCACACCCAGGCCTGATTACTGCCACACCTGTTCTCAATCAAGAAATCACTTAAATAGGACCTGTCTGACAAAGTGAAGTAGACCAAAAGATCTTCAAAAGCTAGACATCATGCTGTGATACAAAGAAATTCAGGAACAAATGAGAAAAAGTAATTAAGATCTATCAGTATGGAAAAAGTTAAAGCCATTTCTAAAGCTTTAGGACTCCAGCAAACTACAGTGAGAGTCATTATCCACAAATGGCGAAAACATGGAACAGTGGTGAACCTTCCCAGGAGAGGCTGGCTGACCAAAATTACCCCAAGAGTGCAGCGACGATTCATGCAAGAGGTCACAAAAGACCCCACAACAACAGCCAAAGAACTGCAGGCCTCACTTACTTCAGTTAAGGTCAGTGTTCATGACTCCACCATAAGAAAAATGGTCTGCATGGCAGAGTTCCAAGACGAAAATCACTGCTGAGCAAAAACAACAAAGGCTTGTCTCAGTTTTGTCAGAAAACATCTTGATGATCCCCAAGACTTTTGGGAAAATACTCTGCGGACTGACGAGACAAAAGTTGAACTTTTTGGAAGGCGTGTGTCCCATTACATCTGGTGTAAAAGCAGCACAGCATTTCAGAAAAGGAACATCATATCAACAGTAAAATATGGTGGCGGTAGTGTGATGATCTGGGACTGTTTTGCTGCTTATGGACCTGGAAGACTTTAAATGGAACCATGAATTCTGCTGTCTACCAAAAAATCCTGAAGGAGAATGTCTGGCCATCTGTTTGTGACCTCAGGCTGAAGCGCATTTGGGTTCTGCAGCAGGACAATGATCCAAAACACACCAGCAAGTCCACCTCTGAATGGCTTAAGAAAAACAAAATGAAGACTTTGGAATGGCCTAGTCAAAGTCCTGACTTGAATCTGATTGAGATGCTGTGGCATGACCTTAAAAAGGCAGTTCATGCTTGAAAACCTTCCAATGTGGCTGAATTACAACAATTCTGCAAAGACGAGTGGGCCAAAATTCCTCCACAGCGCTGCAAAAGACTCATTGCCAGTTACCGCAAACACTTGATTGCAGTTGTTGCTGCTAAGGGTGGCCCAACCAGTTATTAGGTTTAGGGGGCAATCCCTTTTTCACACAGGGCCATGTAGGTTTGGATTTTTTTCCCCTTAATAATAAACACCTTCATTTAAAAACTGAATTTTGTGTTTACGTGCGTTATCTTTGTCTCATATTTAAATCTGTTTGATGATTTCAAACATTTAAGTGTGACAAACATACAAAAAAAATGAGAAATCACGAAGGGAGCAAACACTTTCTCACACCACTGTAGTGCATTTCACATTTGACTGTTTTTATAAAAATAGTGTCTGCTATTGTTTGTTAGTGTTTTTTACCCAATCCATATAACAGTGCATGGATTCTAGACATGCAGTGTTTAATGGACTTGTTCTTCACTGCCTACACAAACTTTGACCTTATAATCACCACCAAAAAGACTGTAGTGGTGTATCAGCCAGCTCCAGGGAAAAAATATCAAAACACTCACATAAGTCAATGGTCAGAAATTAACATCCGTGGACCAGCTCACATACCTTGGCAGCACCCTCTCTCACTGTGTGCACATCAATCATGATACCGATGAAAGGATCGCCAAGGCCAGTTCTGCCTTTGGCCATCTACGCTTGTCAGTGTGGGAGTGAAAGGGAGTAAGCCTCCCAACCAAACTGAAAGTTTACAAAGCCAGAGTCCTCACCACCTTGCTGTACACAAGTGAGACAGACTGTTTCAAAGGCATGCTAAGAAGCTGAATTGCTTCCACCTGAAACTGCCTACACAGGCTACTCGAGGTGAAGTTGCAGGATAAGGTTCCTGACACCGAGATCCTTGAATGGACAGACATGTGCAGCATCTTTACAATCGGGCCGAAATGATTAGTCAATGTTCTCGATAACGTTGATCATAAAAATTTGTTGATGCAGATTTTTACTGTTGACAAATCATTTAATTTTAAAGTTTATATGCATGCCGTGGGAATGTTCAGTTTAACTGTTCCAGCAAAAAAGAAGAGGAATGCATCATGGCAACACGGAGAAGGCCAAAAGTTTCCAAAGTATGGGAGGATTTTACCAAAAATTAATAAATGAAACCAGTTAAATGTAGACTGTAAAGCAGTGTTGTCATATCACAGCTGCATTACAGCGATGCATCCATTCCCCCCTCCTCTCCATTCCTCCATCTCCAGCCACCTGTCAGCAGACTGCCCTGGTAAGGTTAGCAAGTAACAATAGTGCTTATTTTTAATGAGGGACTCTCTCAGCTTTAGACGACTGACAACATTATTAGTACATGCTGTTTAAATAGTTTGTCTGCTGTCGGACAATAACCTCTCTTTGACGATGGTCGCTGACAGCTGAGCTGCTTCCGTTGTGCTGGCTATATGTAAACTGTAGCAAATGGGTGAATTACATGAGCAGATTACTCTTTTTCATATTCTCTGTTATTGTCATCATAACATCAGCCTTCATTCTGAATATTGGTGTATCTCGGTAAATTAGAATATCGTGATTTGTAATTTAAATAAAGAAAGAACCATAATCATCACAAACAAATTTAAAACGGCTTAAATATTTCACTGTATGTGTAGTGAAGGCTCACATTGCTGCACTGATATTCAGTGTTTTTTTTTTTATTATTATTATTTTGGACAGGAAGAAGTTCTTTTAATTTTCATCTGAAGCCTAATTAAGCTATTAAACTTCTAGACCCAGCAAGGTTTCAAACAGGATAGACTAGCTTGTTATTTTGTGTTTTTTACTTTAATGGAGTTGACTATTACTCTAGTTTGTTTTTAACACGCAGTTACAACAGCCTTTATGGAGCAGCAGAGCTGCTATTTGAGTTTTTACACTTTAACATCTATTATTTAATTGTGTTGTTACAAACACTTCTGATTAAGCTGTAAAGTTCAAGTTTCCAACTCATGTTTGATGGGTCATTATTATATTTAGCTATGGGAACTGTTTATAATAGGCTACATTATATTAAGGCAGAAACTGACAAAGTGATTTTCACAGGTCTGCAGGCTTAAACAGGTGAGGTAAAACATGACCTGGAGCCCCAAACAGGAGCTGTGCCAACAGGAAGCTAAGATGGCGGACACGACAGAAATAATCGCGATAAGTTGACTAATCAAAAAAAATAGTTGTTAGATTAGTGGACTACCAAAATAATCATTAGCTGCAGCCCTCCTTTACAATGCTGTGTAAGGTACAACTCCGCTGGGCTGGACATGTCACCAGAATGCCTGATAAGCGCATCTTTTTTGGAGAATGCAGTCAGGTACTTGCTCACAAGGATGCCAGAAGAAGAGATTTAAGAACACCCTAAAAGTGTCCTCAAAGCATTTTGGCATCAACCACACATCTTGGGAGACACTAACCCAAAACAGGTCAGCCTGGTGTGAAACAGTTGCCAGAGGAGCTGAAGTCTTTGAAGCCCAGCATATCGAGGCAGCTAGAACAAAGCATGAAACATGCAAGCTCCATATCAGTTGCAGCACCTCAGCATCTGTGGTTCCGGTGTCGTCTTGTCCTCAGTGCCCCAGAATGTTCTGGGTGCAGATAGGCCTCATAAGCCATCCTCGGACCCATACGACTCCAGAGTCAAATGACGACTGAAGATGGTCCTCTTCCCCTAGGAAGGACGAACTACATACATGCATGGATTCTAATGAATCCATGAAGCACACCAAAACATACTATGGGCCCTATTTTGACAGTCATCAGCGGACTTCTGCACCAGACTTCCCACTGTACACCAGTGGTTTTGTTAGTTTCTGTCAGCACATTGTCTGTTTTTTTACGTTTTGCATCATGGCATCAAATTACCAGCAGACAGTGCACCCGCTTTGTGCTCAAAGGAGGAGAGTCATTTCAAAGAGGTGTGGTGGCGCAGTCTCATGCACACTGGTATTATGGTGCATGTAATGACAATCCGCTTTTATCAGGAAAAAGAAGATCCATCATCAGAAGTGCATTGTTTAATGTTATTTCAGTGGCATGTTTTGAAGCCACGCAGCTCCTCAGCTCATGAGGAAACAGCTTTTGCTGGGATTTTCTGTTACTTTAATGGAGAGAGTTGTAACAGTCATAATATAGTTGACCATCATTTATATGATGATACACTAAACTGTTTTTTTTTTATTCCATTCACATTTTAACTGCGAACTTACCATTGGAGTCTATAGATTAGGCATTAATGTATGATTTTTTTTTGTGGAATGAATGAATGAACAGTGAGTATTTATGTGTTATGGTGTTGATGCAGTGCACAGAGGCAGTCCTCGTTAATCTGAAGATTCTTATTCCATCCATATTTATGTTTTCATCACGGACTTACTAAGCATTAATGTGTTTATTTTTAGAGGAATGAATGAATGAATGAATGAATGAATAGGGTTTTACTTTTCACCGTAACTCCCCAGAGAAACAGGAGATTCATCCACATCTGCCTGTGGCCGTGCGCTCCTGGGTTTCCAACCAGGCCGAAGCCACCCATGCTGCACCTACAGCCAAGGTTTTCGAACTGCGGGCACCCCCATGGCCACCCATCAGCTCCTGGGAGGGGCCGCTGAAAGCGGGCTCGCTTTCCGGCACGGGTAGGCAGCGGACAGGATGTCGCACCGGCTCTCCTTCTTCCCTCCTGCCCTGGAGGGACTGGGATAGAGAGCCACAAACCTTAGCAGAGCCCTGCACGAGATGGGGAGACCCTCAGCTGGTGAAAGCAACAGGAGAGGAAGCCCTCCATCTCCCCACGGGCCAGGAGTGACTTCCACACCACCATTAATGATCCTTTTATGATCATTTGTACAGGCATCATCTTCTTTTCCTGAAGTTTCAAATCCATTCATGTCTGTGTGTTGCATCCATGCACGCATTAAACCATTCAGCTGATTTTTCAGCCTAGCATTATATCTTCCCCGTTTGTTTTCTCTAAAATAACTAACTGGTCATCAAACTGTGACTGATGTCTTCTTTATTAGTAAGCAGCATTACCATCGTGTGCATTTTCACTCACATGCGTGCCCTTTGACCAGTGCAAAACCCATCTTAAACAAGCCATCATGATCAGAGTTCAGATTAGATAATGTACCTCTGTGCATTAAAAGGATGAGCAGGAGCATTTTGGACTGGATTATCCAAAACACATCTCTGAATAATTAGACTAGCCTCTTAACACCCTGCACCCTGTGGAAAATTCAATTATGCACTTCTGTGATAAGGAAATGAACTTTGAAACGCCCATCAACATGTTCTGCATCAGTGACAACTGATTATGGATCGTGTTGTTGTAATACAGCCCTATATCTTACTTACTTAGTGGTTATATGACTTGTTTTATTATTAACTTATGTTGGTAGCGTCTCTCGTTAGCTTCCATTTGTTAGTCTGTTATTGATTTCTTATTAAACCTTAGCCCACTCCCTAATAACAGTGGGTGGGCTTCAAAGAATCTGGTTGTACGAAGTGCTCTAAAATTTCCAGGTAGACGACTGCACTGACTTTGGACTTGATAAAGCACAGTGGACCAACACCAGCACATGACATCGCTTCCCTTTGCTGACAAGTTTTATGGAGATGCTGATTTCATTTTCCAGAGGACTTGGTACCTGCTCACACTGCCAAAAGTACCAATACCTGGTTTAATGACCATGGTATCACTGAGCTTGATTGGCTAGCAAACTCTTCTGACCTAAGCCTCAGAGAATCTGTAGAGTATTGTCAAGAGGAAGATGAGAAATGCCAGACCCAACAATGCAGACGAGCTGAAGGCCGCTATCAAAGCAACCTGGGCTTTCATAACACCTCAGCAGTACCACAGGCTGATTGCCTCCAAGACACCTCATTGATGCAGTAATCCATGCAAAAGGAGCCCTGACCAAGTATTGAGTGTGTACATGGACACAGTTTTCAGTCGGCCAATATTTCCATTAAAAATAATTTCTTTTTAAATTAATTTTATGTCATATTCCAATTTTTTAAGAAACTGAAATTTGGGTTTTCATTAGCTGCAAGCCATAACCCTCAAAATGAAAAGAAATTAACACTTGAAATATATCAGTGTATATCCATCCATCCATTCATCTCCTACCGCTTTTCCGGAGGTCCAGGTCATGGAGGCAGCAGTTCAAGCAGTATCTCCAAAAAACTTTTTACATGTTGTCATTATGGGGTGTTGTGTGTACAATTTTGAGGAAAAAAATAATTCATTTTGGAATAAGGCTCTAACAAAACAAAATGTGGAAAAAGTGAAGTGCTGTGAATACTTTCCAGATGCACTGTATACTGCAGTACAGCTGAATGATAAGACACATATGGGGGGGGGGGGGGCGCGGAAAAGTTCACAGTGGTGAGATTTGACCAAATGTGATTTATTTTTCAACCTCAGAGATCTGAGCACTGCAACACAAATGGAAGAAGTGTGTGGACCGAAGGGGAGGCTATGCTGAAAAATAAACCACATTTGGTCAAATTTGACCACTATAAACTGAAATATACAATATGACTGAAATAAAAATAGCCCAGGATTATGGAAATATACATCGGTCTGGTAGTGGCTTCACGGATGAAACAAAGTACATAAGACAAGGATGGCTATGCTACCGGGACTAACAACAGCAGATGCTAGGATTATAAAAACTATCAAAATGTAGAACATTAACTCTATATAGAAAATAAATGACTAGATACTATTTCTAATATTTGTGATTTTTAACATTCTAGAATAGAATAGACTTTATTTGTCATTATAACAAGTACAACGAAATTAAAATGCAAACCAATCAGTGAATGAGGAGTAAAAAGAAGCTTAAAAAAATTATATAAATTACTAATTTTAAATATCACACACACGAAAGACAGGACAGACAGCAGAGCCACCAGGAGCTCTGTTAACAATAACTGTAAAATATTCCACCGCAGAACCACATTTGGACAAACAGCTTTCTCTATAAAGGGCAGTCACATCTGGAACACAATGCCAAATGTAATTAAAATAATAACGGACTTTAAAACATTCACTAAAAAGGTTAAAAACTGGCTGAAAAATAAACAAGAATGTACTCATGTATGAATTGATTGTCTGCAAGGTGAGAGTGAATGAAGGGAAGGAATGAATGTGTTTGTTTATAGTGAGTGACGAAGGGAGGGAGGCCTGAAATAGGCAAATGTGAGTCAGGTTGTTACATTTGTGTATTTATAATATTTATAATATTTATAATTGTGTATTTATAATCTTTTTTGCATTGATGTATGTGGTTATTGTGTATTTTTTTTTCTTTTTTCTTTACTTGATTCTCTTTTCTAAAGCCCATCCAGGGACAAGAGTTGCAAATTAGCTAATAGCTATACACTCTATGTGCAACACATCAGATTGATTGTCATTGATTAATTGTCTATGTTTATTGCACTGTCCCTGTCAAATAAACTACTCTATCACTCAATTTCACAGTTTCAAACCTCATGTTCTACTAGAATTCAGAAAGGTAATTGCAGTCGGATAAAAACTGTTTTTGAATCTGTTTGTCTTGTTTTGATTGCTCTAAACCGCCTTCCTGATGATAGTAGTTGGAAGAGAGAGTGACCGTGATGGAAGGGGTCCTTCAGGATTTTTGTGCCTTTTTAAGGCAGCGGGCGTGGTGCAGTTCTTCAAGGCTGAGGAGAGGGTAACCAATAATTTTTTGGGCTGTGTTGATGACAGTCTGAAGAGCTTTCTTCTGAGCTACCGTGCAGCTGCTGAACCAAATACAAATACAATAAGTTAAAATGCTCTCAATAGAGCAACGATAAAAAGACAACAGCAGTCTCTGACAGATGTTTCCTCTCAGCACCCTGAGGAAATGTAGTCTCTGCTGGGCCTTTTTCAGCAGCTCAGTTGTGTTCACCCCCCATGTCATGTCCTCCTGAATGTGGACCCCCAGGAAGCGGAAATCCTCAACCCTCTCCACACCCGTGCCACTAATAGTCAGAGGCTGAATGTCTGTTTTATTTCTTCTGAAGTCTATGATGACCTCCTTTGTTTTTGTGACATTTAGAAGAAGGTTACTGTCTCCACGCCACTCTATCAACTGCTGCACCTCGCCCCTAAAACCGGTCTCATCTCCCCCCGAGATAAGCCCCACCGCTGTGGTGTCGTCGGCAAACTTGATGATGCTGTTGCTGTGGTGTATCGGGGTGCGGTCATAGGTGTAAAGGCTGTACAGTAGGGGGCTCAGCACACAGCCTTGTGGGGAGCCGGTGCTGAGGCTAATGGTGGTGGACATGTGAGATCCCACTTTGACCCTCTGGCTGTGATCCGAGAGGAAGCTTTGGATCCAAGTACAAGTGGAATATGGAAGTCCTAGTTCCCTAAGTTTGGGCACCAGTCTGCCGGGAAGGATGGTGTTAAAGGCGGAGCTGTAGTCCACAAATAGCATCCGCACATAGCTCCCCGGCTGCTCCAGGTGGAACAGGACAGCGTGGAGGGCCGTGGCAACAGCATCCTCAGTGGATCTGTTGGCCCTATAAGCGAACTGGTGGGGGTCCAAACACTGTGGGAGAAGTGATATGATGTGGGCTCTGACAAGCTTCTCAAAACACTTCATCACCACTGGAGTCAGAGCCACTGGCCGGTAATCATTAAGACTGGTAACATTGTGTTTTTTGAGTATAGGAATTATGGTGGAGGATTTTAAACAGTGTGAGACAATGGACTGTGACAGAGACCGGTTAAAAATCCTAGTAAAGATTCCAGTCAGCTGGTACGCACAGTCCTTCAGCACACGCCCGGAGACACCGTCAGGTCCAGTGGCCTTCCTCGGATTGACCGCTCCCAGAACTCTCCTCACCTCACTCTTCAACAATGAGGCTTGGGCTACTGGGAGCTGTAGGCTCCATTGTTGTTTTTATCTTTGGAGGCTTCACCTCAAAACGAGCAAAGAAAATATTCAGGTCCTCTGCCAGCGAGGGGTTCCCTTCAGCCGCTCCAGGGTTGGCTCTAAAATTAGTAAGCTGCTGCACCCCCTCCCACACCTGTCTGCTGTTATTACTATCCAGGTGGTCCTCAATCCTCCTCCTGTATTCCCTCTTGGCCTTCCTGATGCCTCTTTTCAGGTTAGCCTGGACTGAGCTATAATGAGCCGTGTCGCCTGACCTGAAGGCAGCTCTCCTCTTCCTCAACAGTTGCTGGACCTCCCGGGTCATCCAGGGCTTTCTGTTAGGATAAATCCCGATGTCTTTCTCAACTATGACAGTGTCTATGCAGGTTTTCTCTTGCCTTTTCTGTGTTTTTATGGGTTTCCATTTTGACTATGGTTCTGTAAAGCACCTTGGGTTGCACATGTGCTTGAAAGGTGCTATATAGGTGAACACTTCTGGCGCCACACAAGTAGGCTGCCTTTTTGCAACAGCGGCTCAATTTCTGCCTATTTCTATTTACTATCTGGCTCTCTTGCCAATCTTTATGATCCAGCGTCACCTTTATTCCATCCGAACACGTAGATCGCCCAAATGTCTCCTGAGCCAGCGGACGGAGCCACTGTTTCTGGCAGGAGGCAGTACAATAGAGACCAGCTGTTAGCACTTAACCGGCCCACAATGCTAACGCAAAAACTCGACATACCAGGAGAAATAAGATGGAAACAGCATGGGTGTTGAGCTGGAGTAAGACGGCGGGCGAGGAATATAAGGTACAGACCCGTCCTCCCATCCGTTATTATGGGGAATGATCGATCGCTACTCAGTAAGACTGATGAGCTAGCGGCTATCTCCCGCTACGAGAGCGTCTTCAGAGAGAGTAGTTTGATGTTGTATACCGAGACGTGGCTAACAGAACTAGCAATGGATGCTAACATCGAACTGGAGGGTTTCCACGCAATACGGGCAGACCGAACACCAGACAGTGGGAAGACAAGGGGCGGAGGAGTGATAATGTATGTCAATAACAACTGGAGCAGACCGGGACATATCACGGTGAAGGAACAGCACTGTAGCAAGACATCGAGTTGCTAGCTGTTAGCATGCGGCCTACATATCTCCTGAGGGAGTACTCACACGTGATCTGCATTGTTATTTATGCAAATCCGACGGCGAACACTGGGACAGTGCATGACGTCATCCACTCAGTAACTGGCAGGCTGCAGACAGAACACCCAGATGCTCTTCTCCTCATCTCAGGTGATTTCAACCATATTTCACTGTCCCCCCCATTCTACCCACGTTCACCCAGTATGTCACATGTCACACTAGAGACAATAAAACACTGGACTTATTTTATGCAAATACTAAGGAGGCATACACCTCATCACCACTCCCCCCACTCAGGAGATCGGATCACAACTTGGTTCATCTCCTGCCGATGTACAAACCCCTAGTACACAGACAACCTCCGGTCATGCGCACGGTGAAGTTATGGTCTGAGGAGGCAATGGACGCGCTAAAGGACTGTTTTGAAATCACTGCCTGGGAGCAGCTCTGCGATCCACATGGTGAGGACATCGATGGCCTCACTCACACCATCACGGACTACATCGGCTTCTATGTGGACAACACCATACCCACCAAGACCATACGGTGTTGCTCGAACAACAAACCCTGGATCAACCCTGAGATAAAAACACTTCTGAGAGAGAAGAAGAGGATCTTCAGGTCGGGGAACAGGGAGATGCTGAAGTCCGTACAGAGGGAGCTGAGGAGGAAGACCAGAGAAGGCAAGGACAGCTTCAGGAAGAAGATGGAGGACAAGCTGCAACAGAGCGACATCGGCGGGGTCTGGAGAGACCTTAAAACCATCTCTGGGCTCCAGAATACCTCCCCCCAGGCCACGGGGGGCAGGGAGTGGGCGAACAATCTGAACCTGTTTTTTTAATAGGTTTGACCAATCGCCCTCCCCCCCAACTGCACAACAACCACTGCTGCCTCTGAAGTCATCGAGACCTGCTGTCCACACCCCACTCCACCAACACCCCCCTACTCCTAGCACACAGCCCCCCAACCTGACCCTCACCAAGACCCAGGTGAGGACGGAGCTGAGGAAGATCAAGGCGAGGAAGGCCTAGGGACCGGACGGCATCAGCACGAAGCTCCTCAAGTCCTGTGCAGACCAGCTGTGTGGGACTGTGGAGCACATCTTCAACCTGAGCCTGAAGCTGGGGAGGGTACCACAGTTGTGGAAAACATCTTGCGTGGTACCTGTACCAAAGACTTCCCACCCCAAAGATCTGAACAGCTACAGACCAATGACCCTGACGTCTCACATGATGAAGACCCTGGAGAGACTGCTCCTTGCTCACCCCCGCCCCCTGGTGGGACCAGCGATGGATCCACTCCAGTTCGCCTACCAGCATGGCATTGGGGTGAAGGATGCAGTGATCTTCCTCCTTCACTGTTCCCTGTCCCAACTGGAGAAGCCCGGGAATGCGGTGAGGATCATGTTCTTTGATTTCTCCAGTGCTTTCAACACCATCCAACCGATGATCCTGAAGGACAAGCTGCTGTGCGCAGGGGTGGACCAGCACCTGTCATCATGGATCCTGGACTACCTCACTAACCGGCCACAGTTTGTGAGAACCCGAGATTGTGTGTCTGACACTATCATCGGTAGCACGGGGGCCCCCCAGGGAACGGTTTTGGCTCCCTTCCTGTTCACCCTTTATACTGCGGACTTCTCACACAACACAACACACTGTCATCTACAGAAGTTCTCCAACAACTCTGCGATCGTCGGCCTCATCTCCAACGGAGATGAAGCTGAGTACAGAGGACTTATCCAGGACTTTGTGGACTGGTGCCATTGGAACTGCCTCCAGATCAACGCGAGGAAAACTAAGGAGCTGGTGGTGGACTGCCGCAGGCAAGGACAACCCCTCACAGCACCAGTAAACATACAGGGAACAGACATTGAGATGGTGACATCCTACAAGTACCTGGGTGTTCATCTGAACAATAAACTAGACTGGTCACACAATACTGACGCACTCTACAAAAAGGGACAGTGCAGGCTGTTCCTGCTGAGGAGACTCAGGTCTTTTGGTGTACAAGGGCCGCTGCTGAAGACATTCTATGACACGGTGGTGGCATCAGCCATCACTTTTGGAGTGGTCTGCTGGGGCAACGGCATTACAGCAGCCGATAGGAAGAGACTGAACAAACTGATCAAGAAAGCTAGATCTGTCCTGGGGCAACGCCTTGACCCAGTGGAGGAGAAATGAGAGAGAAGGATGGTGGCTAAACTGTCATCTCTGCTGGAGTCCGAGTCCCACCCTATGCAGGACATACTGAACGCACTGAGGAGCTCATTTAGCAGTAGACTAGATCATCCTAGGTGCGCAACTGAGAGGTTTCGCAGGTCCTTCCTACCTACGGCTGTCAGACTGTATAACCCAAGCAGGGCTGCTCGCCGAGATAGCAAAAAAACGTGACAACCTAATAGTATTGAATGCAAAAGACGCAACAGACTTACACAAATGGTCCCCTCCAGTATACAACTAGGACAATATCAGTCGCTATGGAGGGTGACAATATGTATGGGTACATATTCTTACTATGTAGGATAACTAAGTAGACAGTTATGCGGTTTATTCCATCTTGCTACAATGCTCCGCACTTTGTATATATAGTATATTTATGTGTATGTATGTATATCCACTGCTCTCATCTATATTTTCCGTATCTTCTTAATTATTGCTCTGAGTGTTGCTATCCCTGTGCTGTTGCAATCCTGGAATTTCCCCATTGTGGGACTAATAAAGGCTTATCTTATCTTATATAAATAAACTGAACTAATATTTACAATAAGTAAAAGGGAATAAATTAATATAATGGCAAGAAAGCACTTATTTGTGAACAAAAATAATGTTTTGCTTTGATCAGAAGTGTAACAACTGACAGCCCAAAAAGCAGAAATACACTACTCACAAAAAGTTAGGGATATTCCGCTTTTGGTGAAATTTCAGGATGCACCTAAAATGCACTATAACCTTTCCAGGTGAACTTAATTTGACCTTCTCTAACCTTTTGAATGCACATGTCCAACTGTTCGGTGCTTCAGTACTTTTTGCATAACTTGCTGTTCTTTAACTAGATGCTTGACAGCAAAATTCACAACGGATGTTTGATCCATGAATCGACCAATAAATTTTCTGGTTCAGTTAGAATTGGTATTTAAACAGTCCTCTTCATCACGCTGTTCACATTTTGACATCATGAGACCAAGATGACACTTAACAATTGATCAACTGTACCTCGCCATTGCGAGGTTTCAAACAGGATGTTTGAAAGTAGCCACTGAGCTTATAGTGTCACAGTGTCATCAGCAGGTTATAACAGAGATACAGAGAGACTGGAAGAGTCACAGAAAGGCATAGAAGTGGACATCCTTTGGCCACACCCCACACTGATTACCACTTCACTGTGAACATTGCCCTGCGGAACCGAATGATGAAAGCTACTCAATTCCAGGCACATTTAAGGGAGGGAAGAGGCACCCAGGTGTCACGTCAGACCATTCGAAACCGTTTACATCAACATGGTCTGTGTGCTAGACGACCTGCAAGGGTACCTGACCACACCAAAACGCACAGGCATGGGCCAGGAAGCGTTTACGCTGGACAAGGGACCAGTGGGCCTCAGTGCTGTTCTCTGATGAAAGTCCATTAACGTTGAGTAGAAATGATGGCCGCCAACAATGTTGGAGGTGTCAAGGAGAGCACTATGCATCTGCCTTTGGTTGTGGTGGTGTTAGTCTGGATGGGTGTGTCTAGTCAATACAGAACTGCCCGACACCTTGTGAATGGTACAGTGACAAGCCGATACAACCTGAATAACATCATTAATCCAGTCATTGTGCCCCTGCATGAACAACACAGGCCTAATTTCATCTTCATAGACGACGATGCTCCAACTCATCAAGGTCACATCATTAGGGAATGGCTGCTGGAGGCTGGGGTACCTCAAATGCAGTGGCCTGCACTTTCTCCAGACCTGAATCCCATAGAAAACCTATGGGATCAGCTGAGTCACCGTATAGAGGCTCGTAACCCTGCACCCCACAACCTAAATGACCTGAGTGCTGCCCTTCAAGAAGAGTGGAATGCCATGCCTCAGCAGACAATAAGTCGACTTGTGAACAGCAGGAGACGTCGTTGTCAAGCTGTAATTGATGCTCCAGGTCACATGGCAAGTTACTGAGACACTGACATTTTTTGTTGTGGTATGCCCACCACTGTTGTTGGCTTTTGTTTCAATGAATTGTTTGAGATGAGGAAATCATTGCATGCTTCTACTTAAATGCTCTACTTTCATAATATTATATCACTGTAGCGTGAACTTTTACATTTTCCATAAATTTCACCTGAAAGCCAAATATCCTAAACTTTTTTGAGTAGTGTATATAACACACAACATTGTGCAAGAACTTCATTCAGCTACTTTATGCTTTTTAGGGTCGTGACGGGATGAAGCCTATCCTATTGTCTTTCCCAGTGGTAGGCAGGATCACCTTGATCAAATAGCTGCTGTATTCCACTGCAAGACCAGCGCAGTGACAGACTGGTTCATTCATTCATTCTCACATTCAGATACTGAATCACCAGTTAACCTAACAAACATTCATCAGTGTAGATTTATACATAAAGCTCTGCCATATACACTTGTACCAATGTTGATGTGTTGGTCAACATTAGTTCTGATCAGTGTGTTTTAAATTAACTAGCATTTCTGGATTTAGACTTGCCAAACACAACAGATTGTGGGATTTATTAAATTCCATCATCTGTAATTTCCTGTGTTTGTCTTTTAACTGGATTATACAAAAACTACTGTTAAATTTTCAGGAAAGGTTGGTCCTTGGGCCAAAGATGAACTAATGACATTTTGTGGCAGCTACAGATCCATATGTGCATTCTAGCTCATTTCCTCACATTTTTTAAACATTGTAGACAGGGCTTTTTTTAAATAAACATTTTTGCCTATGTAATGAAAATAATGGGCTAATCAACTTGAAAACATACAGACACACTTATGATGCTCTGCCTCAGCCTTGACAGAGGTATGTGTTCTCTTATAGCCCTCTAGGTTTTGATGGGGTACATGCTGAATCCAGTGCCTAATGAAAACTTATGACTGACTTGAGTAGACATCAATTATCCCCAGTTGGAGGAAGTCATTTGACACAGAGTAAGGATACTCAAACTCTGAAAATATGCCATTATGCTGAACATAAACTACAAGAGATGGAGAACGATATTGATCCTGACAACCACTTTTTCAATAATATTCATAACCATTGTGAATATTACATTGAAAAGCAATTCAAAAGTCAAGTGCAACTAGATGGTAAACTATCAATAATACACTTCAACAGCAGAAGTCTTAACAAAAACTTTCCACAGATTCAGGACTATTTAAAACAGCTAGACAGAAAATTTACAGCTATTGCAGTCTCTGAAACCTGGCTTAATGAAGAGCAGGCTCCCCTGATGGCAATAGAGGGATATCAGATGTTTCATATTAACAGATCTCAAAAAAAGGGTGGTAGTGTTGCACTGTATATTGATGACCTGTATAGGTGTAAGCTTGTAAATAGAATGTCCTTTGCACTACCAGGGATTTTGGAATGTGTTACTGTTGAGACTGACCAAGATAAACCAAAAAATCTAATTATAAGTTGTATATATAGAACGCCGGGAACTTGCATTGAGACATTCAGAGATAAATTAGTCGAGCTGTACAATAATATTACTAGTAAGAAAATGGTAGTAATTTGTGGAGATTTCAATATTGATTTACTAAATCCACATCAACAAAATGTAGTTACAGAGTTCATGAACTCTATGTACAGCATGAGTCTATATCCCACAATAACACATCCCAGTAGAATCACAGTTCACACTGCTACACTTATTGACAACCTGTTTGTTAATATTATTGATAAGAAAATAGAAAGTGGATTATTGATAAATGATATAAGTGACCACTTGCCAACCTTTGCACTTATCCATGGCCACACGGGGTCAATACAGAAAAAATTTTAAAATCGTTCAGATACAAATCACCAAATGCAATCAGTTCTTTTAAAGAGGACTTGCTGAAGCAAGACTGGACAGAAGTCTATGTATCAGATGTAAATGAAGCCTATGACACATTTATAAACATTGTAACCACTCTTTATGAAAAAAATTGTCCATTAGTAAAAAAAAAAAGATTAAACATAAATTTGCCGATAAGCCATGGTTAACCAAAGGATTACAAAAGGCGTGTAAAAAGAAAAATTTATTATATAAAGCTTTCCTAAAGAAAAGGACAAAAGAAGCAGAGCAGCGGTATAAAACATACAAAAATAAGTTAACATATATAATAAGATGTAGTAAGAGAGACTATTACAGTAAAGAACTGGAGAAAAACAGAGACAATATTAAAAATACATGGACAATACTTAACAGTATTCTTGGAAATAAAAGCAGGAATACAAGCTACCCAACCGATTTTTCAAAAAATAAAACGACTCAGAGTGTGAATGCAGCTTCACCTGCAGATGAATTTAATAACTTTTTTGTTAACATTGGTCCTAATTTGGCTCGAAATACCCATTACGGCACCTACAGGTGATACAATAAGCAATAACACTGCTATAAAAGACTCCATTTTCATAAAGAACACAGACGAGAGAGAGGTCATTGAAATTGTTAAATCGTTTAAAAGTAAAACATCTACGGACTGCGATGGTATTGACATGCTCTTAGTCAAAACTATTATTGAATGCTTAGTGAAACCACTGACGTATATCTGTAACCTGTCTCTCCAAACAGGTATATTTCCCAATGCAATGAAAATAGCTAAAGTAATTCCGATATACAAGACGGGTGACAGAGGGGAATTCTCAAACTATAGACCAATTTCACTATTGCCGCAATTTTCCAAGATACTTGAAAAAATATTCTATGAGAGAATTGACAACTTCATACTGAAGAATAATTTATTGTGTGAGCAGCAATATGGGTTCAGACACAAGAGGACAACTGCATTTGCTCTAATGGAATTTATAGAAAAAATATCAACTGCCATTGAAAATAAAGAGTATTCAGTTGGGGTATTCCTGGATCTTAAAAAAGCATTTGATACAGTGGATCATAATTTATTATTAAAGAAACTACAAAATTGTGGTATTAGAGGGGTAGCACTGTCCTGGTTAAGTGGTTACTTAAAGAATAGATATCAGTATGTATGTGTTGGTAACAAAAACTCACAGTTACTGAAGGTTACTTGTGGAGTCCCACAGGGTTCAGTTTTGGGGCCATTGTTATTCAATATGTATATAAATGATATATGTGTGGGATAACCCCCACAACAGACTGGGACAGGCACAGCAATGTGTGTATTAATGTCTACAGGCAGCCCCGCTTCTTCTGGCTTTTTCCAGCTCACTACTGTGATGTTAATGTGCCATTCATGCATTGTGTTCATGCTTCCTGTCCTTACTGCGTCTATACACTGATAACAATATGTAGATGTGCCTTGTAACCTCTTTTTTCCTGCAATTCTGGAGCAGAGGCGAACCCTGGCTAGCAATCTCCTTATTGTTATGTGTGTCTCTCAAATGCAAATGCCCATACCTACTGCTGTGAATGCCTTTCATGTATTGTTTGTAGCTGGGTATATAAGCTCACTGAAATCCATGTTCTCTCTCTCATTCCTTCACCTGCTTGCTGACTAGAGGCACAGGGCTCGCTCCTGCGCACGCTCACAGCGCAGGGGCGAGTTCCGCCGTGCCGCTTGGGGTCCCTTATTTCACCATCGCTGCTTATATCTCATGCCGCCACACTGGTGACCCCGAGAATGCACACGCTTTGTGCGACGCAACCTTCTGGTCTGGACAGCTACACTGGTGACCCGACGCTGAAAAAAAACACGCTGCCCGCGAACGCAGCACCCGGCGGCGATGCTCCGACTACAAGCGAACACAGCAGCTCCCTTCTGCTTCAGGGAACTCTCCGGACATCACCCACGACCGGGACAGCCGCAGCAAACTTCATGGTGGGATCTGCACGCCTAGATCGGCACATCCACGCTGGACCGGCCGCTCTCAGCTTCCCTCCATACGAGAGCGCACGCACCTTGTCCTCTCTCCACGACGGCAACCTCCACGGCCGACGGAGAATGCAGCGCGTGGACCTGAACGCACCATGGCCGAGCGAGTGACAAAGATTGTCTCCTCTCTCTCACCGCTCCAATGCATCTACACGAGCTCGAGGGACAAAGATCGTCTACTCCCTTTCACTGCTCCAACACAATGAACAGGGATGATTAAGCTCCCTGACCCTGGTTCTCCTCTCCAGCTGGCCCACCCACGCACAGAGCCCCGGCAGACGCACCGGGGAGTTACGAGGACGGCGCACCACGCACGGGACGCATACGGCTCTACAGACCCCCATCCTCCTTCGCCGCTGCACACAGGCCCTTCAGGGTTGCTCGTACACCTGAGGCACGCACGCAGCTTGCTCACTGGATCTTCTTATGGTCTTAGCCATGGCGCACAACGGGAATTCAGCAGTCTGCGGTCCCCGAAGGCTTTAAGGTTGTGCCCGCACCTAAAGTCAACACGCCAAGTCCCTTTGCTTTTGTTTTTTTTTTTTCTTACAGCCGCCCCTGTTTTTCTTCATGGCCGCTGTTTATCCTCGCCGCTTCCTTTTTCTTCATGGCCACTACTAATCCTTGCAGGACTTAATGGCGAGAGGAGCCAGTGACTAATTTTTCTTCTTGTGGATCTCCGCACGTTCAACGGTACAGCCCCTCGACATCGCGGATCCACAAGCAACTTTTGCGCAACCCAGACGATTTCGCCGTCCAGGGCCAGCATTTACTACCCCCCACCCCCCTCCACCTCCGCCTGCACAGAGCTTTCCCTGCTCGCTGCCAAAGCCGGACTATCGAGGCCTCGGCCGCCTGCCGAGCCCTCTGGGGGGAAGCGTGTGGCGTAACCCCCACAACAGACTGGGACAGGCACAGCAATGTGTGTATTAATGTCTACAGGCAGCCCCGCTTCTTCTGGCTTTTTCCAGCTCACTACTGTGATGTCAATGTGCCATTCATGCATTGTGTTCATGCTTCCTGTCCTTACTGTGTCTATACACTGATAACAATATGTAGATGTGCCTTGTAACCTCTTTTGTCCTGCAACTCTGGAGCAGAGGCGAACCCTGGTTAGCAATCTCCTTATTGTTATGTGTGTCTCTCAAATGCAAATGCCCATACCTACTGCTGTGAATGCCTTTCATGTAATGTTTGTAGCTGGGTATATAAGCTCACTGAAATCCATGTTCTCTCTCTCACTCTGACGACTGCTCATCTGCTCACTTTGCTGGAGAGCCTCCGGGCTCGCCCATGGGGCAAGCTCCGTGACGGCGGTATGATAATAAACCTATTTAAAACCTCACTTCGTTGCCTTATTTTTCATGCCGCCACATATGTAAAGTTTCAGAAAAAATGGACTTAATATTGTTTGCCGATGACACTAATCTACTATGCAGTGGAAGCAATTTGGAACAACTTCTGGATACACTCGGAAAGGAATTAGGAAAGCTTAAACTGTGGTTTGATTCAAACAAATTAACGCTCAATTTAAGTAAGACAAAATTTATAGTCTTTAACAACCATCACAACAACTCAGTATCTAAACTCAGTGTAAATGGTGTAGAGATTGAAAGGGTATCTGAAACTAAAATTCTTGGAGTAATAATTGATAATAAACTGTGTTGGAAGTCACATATTAATTATATTAAAGGTAAAATATCCAAATCAATTGCAATACTACACAGAGTGAAATATTTGCTGAATCAACCCACACTATATACCTTGTATCATTCATTAATACTCCCATACATGACATATTGTAATGAAGTATGGGGAAATACATATAAAACAAACATATATCCAGTCTTTATGCTTCAGAAGAGAGCTATTAGAATAATAAACAAAGCAGCTTACAGGGAACCAACAAACCCACTTTTTCTTAAATTAAAAGCTCTCAAGTTGAAAGATCTGGTTGACTTTAAAACTGCAGTAATAATGTTTAAAGTAAAGAATCTATCACTGCCCGCAAATATCCAAAAGTTGTTCCAAATAAGGGAGAAACAATATCATTTCAGAGGAACATGTATATTTCAAAAACCTTCAGTGAGAACTACCACCAAGCAACACTGTGTTTCAGTGCAAGGAGTCAGATTATGGAACGATTTTGGACCTGAATTAAAATCATGTACAACGCTTGGACAATTTAAACAAAAACTAAAGGAAGAAATACTCCAAACATATATACAAGATGACATGTAAAATCACATAAGGACTGTCATATCCAGCCTGTGTTGTGTTGTAGCTTAGTTTTTTTGTCACATTTTGTCTTAGCTTCGTTCTGAATTGTAATCGCTCTTGTTTTGTTTTTTTCTTTTGAATTCTTGGATGGAACATGGGTGGGCAATATAAGCTGCGGCTTCAGCCATCACCCATTTCGGATAACTTATGTTGAACTGTATAATCAGAGGAGTTATTGTCTAACTTGACCTTGTTGGATTTTCTTTCCCCCTTTGTTATATTATTCAGTTTCTTTTAACCTGTACTATCCGAAATAAAGATTCATTCATTCATTCATTCATTCATTCAATGCAGTGGAACCAAGAGTGGCCCTTTAAGGCATGACCAGTGGCTCCTGTTGGCTTTGGAACAAACAACCAAATTAATAATTCAGACAGATGTTGCAATTTTACAAAAATTAAAGCAACAGTCTGCCAATGACAGAGTAGTTCAGTCTCATGTGACGAAATCACCCAGAGAGTGCGCATATCACCTGACTTTGACCCTTAACTTGACCACAGCCTGGATGCAGACCCAACTGAAGATCATTGTGGGTGAGTTGTTGACAATAATGCATTTATATAGCACCTTTCAAGAAACCCAAAGCACTTTACAATGAAAATCCATTATTCATTCACTCCACAGACAGACAATGGTAGCAATAAACTACTCCTGTAGCCACAGCTGGCCTGGGGCACACCGACAGAAACGTGGCTGCCAATTCACACCAACGGTTTCTCCAACCACAACCGAACATTTATGCTCATTCATACCCTGAGCCATGGACACTGGTGGGTAAAGTGTCTTGCAGAGGGACACAACGGCAGGATGACTGGGGAGAGCGGGAGTCGAACCGCCAGTACCCTGGTTATTGGACGACCTACTCTACCTCCTGAGCCACTGCCACCCACATTTCCCTCCTCCATTCCAGTTTTGCTGAGCACCAAGTTGGAATGCACAAAGTTCCACTTTTATATGGTCTTTGGCATGTCACACTCGGGACTTGAACCAGACCTCCTGGTTGTGGGGCGGATGCTCTATCCCTAGGCCACCACAATCATGGCAGTTGCTTAGGAGGAGCAATGATTCTTGCTCTTGAATTTAAGCTCAGTTCTGCAATGCATGTCTAGAGCTTTTATTGTGAATGGAAGAAGCAGAAATAGTAGCACAGTCTAGTGCTTTTGTTTTGCAGAAAGGCAGTTAAAGTTCTGCTGACTAACTCCATGCCTCCATGTTTTCATTTCATTCAACTCTCCTGAATATAAACAAAGTGCAAAGACCCTTGGCTACACAAATAAAATGTATTAAGTTATTTTACAGCCAAATTTTGGGGGCCCAAATTGATTATAGACTACTGGTTTCAGGCCAAGGAAAGCTGAAATTATAGTAGCTCAGAGAGCGCATTTGCTGTGCAACCTGTAGCGCCACAATTTAATACAAATTCAAGTATATAAAACAAATATGCATGGCCTTACCTTTACTTGTAAATGAAATCCATGAAAAATTGATGAAAAGACAAAAAGAAAATTGGTCAGGGAGGCTGCCAAGAGGCCAACAGCAACACTGAAGTAGCTGCAGGAGTTTCTGGCAAGTACTGGCTGTTTAGTACATGTGACAACAATCTCCCATCTAGGGTGGCAAGACTTATCTTACGAAGAAAAACATCCAAACCTGGCTACATTTTGCAAAAACACATTTAAAATATCCCAAACGCATGTGGGAATTTTTTTTTTTTTTTTGTTACTTATTTGTACCCGTAGGTAGATTTGGTTTGCAGTCTGGTGACAAGCCACCGGCTGCCGGTCGCTGCGTGCGCGAGCGCCCTAAACCTACATGTTTTTGGTATGCGGGAGGAAACCGGAGAAATCCCGGAGTAAACCCACGCAACACGGGGAGAACATGCAAACTCCACACAGCTCACTGTTGGTCGGGGGCTGGAATCGAACCCACGATCTCATGATCCCCGCAATCCCCCGGCCAAGGGTAAAACTGTGCTGCCACAGTGCTAAACCACTGCGCCACCGTGCAGCCCATCTGCGCCACCGTGCAGCCCATGTGTTATGGGCTGCACGTGTGTTAAAAATGTGTTAAAAATGTGTTATGGTCTGATGAAACCAAGGTTGAACTTTTTAGCCATAATTCCAAAATGTATATTTGACGCAAAAAGCACTGCTCATTACTAAAAGAACACCATACCTACAGTGAAGCATGGTGGTGGCAGCATCATGGTTTGGGGCTGTTTTTCTTCAGCTGGAACTGGGGCCTTAATCAAGGTGGAGGAATTATGATCAGTTCCAAATACCAGTCAATAGCCATGGTTACATGGGCAAAATTTCTTCAATCTGATTACAATTCAGATCAGAGCTTTACTGTTTACATGGATCCTGAAAAAGTTGATCCGATTAAGACGTGCATTTCCATGTGTCACACGTTTGAACGGACTAAATAATTTTGACATGTGCACAATTATCGGACATTCTGTAAATAGTAGAAGAAGAAGCAACTTCCAACGTAAACAAATCCCACTTGGTGTCTTTCTTTTTGAAATTGACCTATATTGTGTTATTCAGACTGTACTTTTGCTTCTGCTGGTCTCCGTAATGAAGCTACAAGTACATACTTCTGCATATGATGAACAGAGGGAGACAGCAGGACAATACAGACCAGTTTTGTTTTACTCCCGCCATGTCTTCCGCTAGCTGCTGTAAAGGCGGAAATACAGTGGGGAAAAAAAGTATTTAGTCAGCCACCAACTGTGCAAGTTCTCCCACTTAAAAGATGAGAGAGGTCTCCAATTTTCATCATAGGTATACCTCAACTATGAGAGACAAAATGAGAAAAAAAAAAAATCAAGAAAATCACATTGAAGGATTTTTAATGAATTAATTGGTAAATTCCTCTGTAAAATAAGTATTTGGTCACCTATAAACAAGCAAGATTTCTGGCTCTCACAGACCTGTAACTTCTTCTTTAAGAGGCTCCTCTGTCCTCCACTCATTACCTGTATTAATGGCACCTGTTTGAACTGGTTATCAGTATAAAAGACACCTGTCCACAACCTCAAACAGTCAGACTCCAAACTCCACTATGGCCAAGACCAAAGAGCTGTCAAAGGACACCAGAAACAAAATTGTAGACCTGCACCAGGCTGGGAAGACTGAATCTGCAATAAGTAAGCAGCTTGGTGTGAAGAAATCAACTGTGGGAGCAATTATTAGAAAATGGAAGACATACAAACCACTGATAATCTCCCTCGATCTGGGGCTCCACGCAAGCTCTAACCCCGTGGGGTCAAAATGATCACGAGAACGGTGAGCAAAAATCCCACAACCACATGGGGGGACCTAGTGAATGACCTGCAGAGAGCTGGGACCAAAGTAACAAAGGCTGCCATCAGTAACACACTACGCCGCCAGGGACTCAAATCCTGCAGTGCCAGACGTGTCCCCCTGCTTAAGCCATTACATGTCCAGGCCCGTCTGAAGTCTGCTAGAGAGCATTTGGATGATCCAGAAGAGGATTGGGAGAATGTCATATGGTCAGATGAAACCAAAATAGAACTTTATTGTAAAAACTCAACTTGTCGTGTTTGGAGGAGAAAGAACACCATGCCTACTGTGAAGCATGGGGGTGGAAACATCATGTTTTGGGGCTGTTTTTCTGCAAAGGGACCAGGACGACTGATCCGTGTAAAGGAAAGAATGAATGGGGCCATGTATCATGAGATTTTGAGTGAAAACCTCCTTCCATCAGCAAGGGCATTGAAGATGAAACGTGGCTGGGTCTTTCAGCATGACAGTGATCCCAAACACACCGCCGCCCGGGCAACGAAGGAGTGGCTTTGTAGGAAGCATTTCAAGGTCCTGGAGTGGCCTAGCCAGTCTCCAGATCTCAACCCCACAGAAAATCTTTGGAGGGAGTTGAAAGTCCGTGTTGCCCAGCGACAGCCCCAAAACATCACTGCTCTAGAGGAGATCTGCATGGAGGAATGGGCCAAAATACCAGAAACAGTGTGTGAAAACCTTGTGAAGACTTACAGAAAACGTTTGACCTCTGTCATTGCCAACAAAGGGTATATAACAAAGTATTGAGATGAACTTTTGTTATTGACCAAATACTTATTTTACAGAGGAATTTACCAATTAATTCATTAAAAATCCTTCAATGTGATTTTCTGGATTTTTTTTTCTCATTTTGTCTCTTGTAGTTGAGGTACACCTATGATGAAAATTGGAGACCTCTGTCATCTTTTAAGTGGGAGAACTTGCACAATTGGTGGCTGACTAAATACTTTTTTGCCCCACTGTACGTCACGTCGATGTGTGGCTGACATACAGACATGCACAATAAATATTTTTCTGCCCAAGCTTCGGAATAAGTGTTAATATGCGCACCAATCGGAATAACAATCGGCATAACCCCCCCCCCCCGTCTCAATCAGAAGGAAATTTTGATCCGAATGAGTGTGGTCGGATCAGAATATTCAGATTGACGTGTTTACATGAAACATTTTTATTCTGATCAGGCTTTTAATCCGGTTACTTGTGTCCATGTAAACATGGCTAGAGCTGGTGCAAAACTTTCAGGCTTATGCTAGAAAGCTGAAGATGAACTTCAGAAGTAGATTAAGGTTTTGGAATGGCCCAGCCAGAGCCCAAACCTGAATCCGATCGAACATCTGTGGGGTGATCTGAAGAGGTCTGTGCACAGGATGTGCTCGCAATCTGACAGACTTGGAGCATTTTTGCAAAGAAGAGTGGGCAAATATTGTTACATCAAGATGTGCCACACTGATAAGACTCCTACCCAAAAAGACTGAGTGCTGTAATAAAAGCCAAAGGTACTGCAAGTATTAGTTTATGGGTGTGTATATTTATACAAACAGGTTACTGCAAGTATTTTATTTTTCCCTTAAAAGATTTCAGTTTGTTTTTCAGTTGGGTTGTACAGGTTATAGGTCACATTAATGGTGGAAAAAGTTTTGAAATGATTTATTTTGGTCTCATTTTTTTACTTCACAAAAACCTGGCATTTGAACAGGGGTGTGTAGACTTTTTATATCCACTGTACTGTATGTTTCACTTGGAACAATTAACAGTTCTCACCAGAAATAAAAATAATCACAATAGTAGTTACAATAAAGCTCCTTTGGCAGAAGTTAGTTTTATTCAGCATCAGCGGCCCCATGCCGAACAAGAAGCTGTAGTTACAAACTGAACCATCATTAAAAAAAAGAACTATATAATGACCAAGCATTCAAGAATTTGCAGTCAACATCTCATATCTGGTAAGTGCACCAATTTAAGCTTGCATAGTCTAGATGAAAAATTAGAATTTATCCCTTTCACAGTGTAAGGCTGCGTGTCCACTAGGGATGGGCATAATTTACCGATTAACCGATAATTGATCATTAAGAATTTCACCGACGAAGTTCATTTTCGTCGACAAACCGTTTTTTTTTTTTTTTAAACAATCCGAGGTTATTAGTGCACGGCCGTCCTCAAACAATGCAATGGCAAAATTTGGGCACCAGGGGGCAACATTACACCATCGCCGTACCCTGGCGTGCCTCAGTTGATACATGCGCGCTTCCGTAGGGCATTCGCCAAATCATGAAGCGGTTACGGAGAAGTGTTGCGTGGGATCACTTTAATTTAAAAAATGACCAGGTGTACTGCAATCACTGCAATGCAGCGTATAAATATACCTCATCGACAACACAAATGATGTATCATTTGAACACCACTCATCCAAGCCTGATAAAAGACGGTGGCGGCGGTTCATCTCTAACCCAGGCTAGCCTGGACTCGATGCTAGCACGGAGGAGCTGCAGTGCTCAACGAGCAGAGAAGGTCACCGAACTGATAGTGAAGATGGTCGAAATAGACATGCTCCCTGTCAGTGCCGTGGAGGGCAAAGGTTTTCAGGAATTAATCAAATTTTTGGAACCGGAATACACCATGGCGTCAAGACGCACCGTGACGAGACGGATAGAAAGACACTACGAACAGAGGGCACAGGAGCTGGTTAAAGAGTTGTCCATGGCGGAGAAAGTGGCTATAACCACTGACTGCTGGTCTGCGTTAACCTCGGAGAGTTATAAGATAAGGTAAGATAAGATAAGATAAGATAAGCCTTTATTAGTCCCACAACGGGGAAATTCCAGGATTGCAACAGCACAGGGATAGCAACACTCAGAGCAACAATCAGAAGGCAAGAAAAAAAAAAAAAAAAAAACAAGCAAGCAAGAGCAGCTAATATACGTACATATGTACGTATTACTATAAAATATATATATATACACACACACACAGACACACAGTGCAGAGCATTGTAGCTGGATGGAATAAATATATGAATATATGAACACACAGTGCAGAGCATTGTAGCTAGATGGAATAAATATGTAAATATATAAACACCCACAGTACGGAGCATTGCAGCTAGGTGGAATAAATATGCAAGTATATAAACACACACAGTGCGGAGCAATGTAGCTAGATGGAATAATATGTAGATATATAAATATATAAACACACCCAGTGCTGAGCATTGTAGCTAGATGGAATAAATATGTAAATATATAAACACACACAGTGCAGAGCATTGTTGCTAGATGGAATGAAACAGCATAACCGTCTACTTAGTTATCCTACATGGTATGATTATGTGCCCATACATATTCTCACCCTCCATAGCGACCGGTAAGTTCCTAGTTGTATGCCGGAGGGGACCATTGTGTAAGTCTATTGCATCTTTTGCATTCAAAAAACTATTAGTTTGTTACGTCTTTTTGCTATCTCTGCGAGCAGCCCTGCTTAGGTTGTACAGTCTGACAGCCGTTGGTAGGAAGGACCTACGAAACCTCTCGGTTGTGCACCTGGGATGATGTAGTCTGCTGCTAAATGAGCTCCTCAGTGCATTCAGTATGTCCTGCATAGGGTGGAACTCGGACTCCAGCAGAGATGACAGTTTAGCCACCGTCCTTCTCTCTCCTATCTCCTCCATCGGATCAAGGCGCTGCCCCAGGACAGAGCTAGCTTTCTTAATCAGTTTGTTCAGTCTCTTCCTATCGGCTGCAGTAATGCCACTGCCCCAGCAGACCACTCCAAAAGTGATGGCTGATGCCACCACCGTGTCATAGAATGACTTCAGCAGCGCCCCTTGTACACCAAAAGACCTGAGTCTCCTCAGCAGGAACAGCCTGCGCTGTCCCTTCTTGTAGAGTGCATCAGTATTGTGTGACCAGTCTAGTTTATTGTTCAGATGAATACCCAGGTACTTATAGGATGTCACCATCTCGATGTCTGTTCCCTGTATATTTACTGGTACTGTGAGGGGCTGCCCATGCCTGCGGCAGTCCACCACCAGCTCCTTAGTTTTCCTCGCGTTGATCTGGAGGCAGTTCCGATGGCACCAGTCCACGAAGTCCTGGATAAGCCCTCTGTACTCAGCTTCATCTCCATTGGAGATGAGGCCAACGATCGCAGAGTCATCAGAGAACTTCTGTAGATGGCAGTGTGTTGTGTTGTGTGAGAAGTCCGCAGTATAAAGAGTGAACAGGAAGGGAGCCAGCACCGTTCCTTGGGGGGCCCCCGTGCTACTGATGATCGTGTCGGACACACAGTCCCGGGTTCTCACAAACTGAGGCCGGTTCGTGAGGTAGTCCAGGATCCATGATGACAGGTGCTGGTCCACCCCTGCGCGCAGCAGCTTGTCCTTCAGGATCATCGGTTGGATGGTGTTGAAAGCACTGGAGAAGTCAAAGAACATGATCCTCACCATATTCCCGGGCTTCTCCAGGTGGGACAGAGAACGGTGAAGGAGGAAGATCACCGCATCCTCCACCCCAATGCCATGCTGGTAGGCGAACTGGAGTGGATCCATCGCTGGTTCCACCAGGGGGCGGAGGTGAGCAAGGAGCAGTCTCTCCAGGGTCTTCATCAAGTGGGACGTCAAGGCCACCGGTCTGTAGCTGTTCAGGTCTTTGGGGTGGGAAGTTTTTGGTACAGGTACCACACAAGATGTTTTCCACAGCTGTGGTACCCTCCCCAGTTTCAGGCTCATGTTGAAGATATACGTCACAATCCCACACAGCTGGTCTGCACAGGACTTGAGGAGCTTTGCGCTGATGCCGTCCGGTCCCGGCGCCTTTCTCGCCTTGATCTTCCTCAGCTCCGTCCTCACCTGGGTCCTGGTCAGGGTCAGGATGGGGGGCTGTGTGTTGGGAGTGGGGGGGTGTTGGTGGAGTGGGGAGTGGGCAGCAGGACTTGATTTCTTTAGAGGCAGCAGTGGTTGTTGTGCAGTCAGGGGGGAGGGCGGTTGGTCAAATCTATTGAAAAACAGATTCAGGTTGTTCGCCCACTCCCTGCCCCCTGTGGCCTGGGGGGAGGTATTCTGGAGCCCCGAGATGGTTTTGAGGTTTCTCCAGACCCCGCTGATGTCGCTCTGTTGCAGCTTGTCCTCCATCTTCTTCCTGAAGCTGTCCTTGCCTTCTCTGATCTTTCTCCTCAGCTCCCTCTGTACGGACTTCAGCATCTCCCTGTTCCCTGACCTGAAGATCCTCTTCTTCTCTCTCAGAAGTGTTTTTATCTCAGGGTTGATCCAGGGTTTGTTGTTTGAGTGACGCCGTATGGTCTTGGTGGGAACGGATTTGTCCACACAGAAGCTGAGGTAGCCCGTGAAGGTGTGAATGAGGCCATCGATGTCCTCACCATGTGGATCGCAGAGCTGCTTCCAGGCGGTGGCTTCAAAACAGCCCTTTAGGGTGTCCATTGTCTCCTCAGACCATAACTCCACAGTGTGCATGGCCGATCACGATCACCTGCCACTATATCAGCGATGAGTGGAAAGTCCATTCAGCTGTACTGCTGACCGAAAGCCTGCCAGGACGACATACAGCTGACCAGCTCGCTGAAAAGCTAAACGAAGCTGTAGGGCAGTGGGGTCTTGAAGGCAAAGTTCTTGCATGTGTCCATGACAATGCAGCGAATATTGTTGCTGCCAACAACGCCACCAGAGTAAGCTGGATTTCATGCCCTTGCTTTGCTCACACTTTACAGTTGGCAATCAATGATGGGTTTGCTCTGTACCTGCATCGGGTAATATCAGCGGCCAGCAAGCTCGTGAGCCACTTTAATCACAGCACATCAGCAACCACAGCACTGCTAAAGAAGCAAGAACAGATGGGGCTCGCAACTCACCGGCTTATCCAGTCATGCAAAACACGGTGGAACTCCGTGTGCGAGATGTTCGATCGGCTTGTGGAGCAGCGTTGGGCTGTTGTTGCTGTGCTATCGGATCGAAACGTAACCAAACTCCAAGATGCCAGGATGCTGGAACTGAAGGATGAATATTGGCAGTTGATGGAAGACACGCAGCCTGTGCTGTCAGCACTTAAATGTGCCACCACAGTTATCTCTGCCGAAGATGACGTGTCCATTTCAAACATATATCCTGTCACCTTTGGGCTCATCAATATCCACCTCATTCGCCGTGAAGAAGACGGGGCCAGACTTGTCGAATTCAAGGAAAAAGTGCGGTCCTCCCTCATCAAGCGAATGAATGTAAGTTTAACTATTTTGGAAGCCTTATTTTATTCTATTTGATTTCAAATTAAATGGCTATATAATTTCTATTAGTTACCATAATTGCTTAACTGTTCTGCTGTGTATAGAACAATATGTATCCTAACTCTTACTTCATTTTCCACCATACAGGTCCAGTCTGATGAGTTTGTGTCATCCGTCAGCATGATAGCTACGATGTTGGACCCACGCCACAAGCATCTCGGCTTTCTTTCACCAGCACAGAGAGTGGTTGCCAATGCGAAACTGGTTCACCTGGCCACAGCAGTGGGGACCAGTGAAGAAGAGGCTGTTCCACTGGATGGGGACGAGGTTACGTCTAACGTAAACGCAAACACTGCTGCTGCGGACTCAAATCGCCACGTCTCAGCTATGGCACTCCTTCTTGGAAATGACTATGCCACTCATCACGAGACTGACATCGATGCTGAATTTCAGAACTTTTTGCGAGAGACTCCACCACCACTGGGTTGTACCCCAACTGACTGGTGGAGAGATAACGGAGTTCGGTTCCCAAGGTTGGCGAAATTAGCTAATAGGTACTTGTGCATCCCGGCCACGTCTGTCCCATCCGAACGGGTTTTTTCAGCGGCAGGACTGACGGTGACCAGAATTCGGTCACGTCTGACGCCAGAGCATGTGAATATGCTCATCTTTTTAAACAAAAATGGGTAGCCGTCTCTGTAATAATACTGGCGTCGTGATGCTATCCTGATTGGAATATACAAATGCCTTGTTGCCTTGTTACAGACTTTTCAAGATTGTTATTTTTTTTTAGGGTAAAAAAAAACGGCTGTTCCATTATGTTGTCAGTGTCACTGACATGAGTTCACATTTTACTGCCAAACACTGAACAAGCACTTTTTTTTTTTTTTTTTAACAAAAAGCAGGCCTAGCTAGCTTTCTTATTTTGATATCCTTGGTTTAATAAAGGAAAAGAAAAAAAGTAAAAGAAATATATGTTCCGTTATGTGTCTCCCGTTATTGTTATTGCTCACAACTTGAAGCCTCCCTCGTTTGCGCAATGCGCATGTGTTCACATTTTACTGCAAACTTGTCTTAATAAATTCATCCTCGAAGAAAAACACTCTCTATTTTTTTTATTATTATTATTCTCAATACATAAGAGTACAGTGATCCCTCACTTATCGCGTCACCCATAAATAATACGTACGTTCATTCTCTCACCCTCTCTCTCATATGATACGTGTGTGTGTGTAAGTGTACATACATACGTAGATGTAAATAAAGTGTACATAAATATGTTTTTAGAACTATTTTATTGATAGATCTGATCTGTATATACTTTTATTTATTTATCTATTTTCTACTCGTTTTAGTTTTGCTCTTAATATGAACCCTGAGTTTGAAATAAACGTTTGAATTTATTCTTATAACAAGATACGTAACTCAAGATGAAAATGATTTACTGCACAGGTTAATGAGAGCTTTAGTTCCACGCGACGAGCGATAGAGCAATGAATGCGGTCTTCGTTTGTTGGGTGGCCGCTCGGCAGGGAGAGAGAGCTGGTAAAACGTCTCGGCCAAACAGCTTGCGGGGTGAAACGTCTCGGCCAATCAGCTTGCGAGATTCCCGAGCCGAGCAAACACGAGAACAGAGAGAGAGAGATTTGAGAGAGAGAGGTAGATTTGAGTTGTCCGGCTCTCCCTGCTGGATACCTGATGTTCTAATGTAGTCTACCTACCTAAAAATGTTAATGATTAACCGATTATTAATCATTAATTCTCCCGGCGATCGGTGAAGAAAATTTCACCGAATGCCCATCCCTAGTGTCCACGGAACACTTTTTTTTGGTTTCTGTCTTAAGCATCTATTTTCTGTTCATTTTCTATGTAATCCAGCCTTTAAGGTGCTCAGCACCCTCAGGGCAACAATGCTCACAGCGGTGAGCATTTTTTGTTGAAAAAAGTTCAACTGTTGGAGCTCTACAGTGCTCATGAGCAGCATACCTCTTTAATAATCAGCTGATCAGAGTCAGGCTGAACAGACATGATCAATATTTAACAGCAAAACTCTGGAGTGATGCATGTTTTACCTGTTTGATGCAGTTTAGTGCAGTTAGTAGAGAGCTTCAGGGCAAGCTGTGAAACCCCGAAGGCAAGCTTTGATTGAGAGATCAAGTGGTTGAAACAAGGCAGAGACTTGTTTTTTTAAGAGTGCCTGTGAAGCACCCAGGAAAACAGGTTTACAGCATTTTTATGTACTCGATGGACAAGCAGCCTAAACAAAGTTGCCAGGCGACTCCTGAAACGTGATACCAAAAATGGCAAATAAACAAAGTCACATGAGCGGTGACATCACGTGAAGGGGGTCCATACAGCAGATTTAAATGGCAAAATTAAAACAAACAAACCAAGAATCAACAAAAGAAAGATAACTTGTAGTTTAAACATATTTAGGGTGTTTTTTACTCACTTTTTTCTCTCCCACAACATCTATTACAAATACATGCAAATGATCAACTATGCAAATAGGCGATGATGTCATTTAGCGACTTCTAGTGACGTTTAGGACAGCCAATAGCTACTTTTCTTACTGAGAAGTTGGCAACATTGCACCCTACTTATGTCCTTATTGCTAATCTTAGCTGGCTAGGTTGTAGCTCGGATAGTGAGCCTGAGACAAATAACGTAAATTTGTCTTAAAGCATGAATGAGATTAAGTATCAGTGGTGGACAGGAGTGTGCGGTTTCAGTGGTCGATAGAATATGACCAGTTCCTGGAGTGCAATAAGACCAGAAACAGTCATGAATGATTGAATGTGACCAAGCTGACCCTAACTAGCTACTAGCAACCATCTAGCCAGATGCGTTAATATAGAATCACGGCAAAAATCCAACAAGATAAGCCAGAATGGCACAAGACTGTGGATTAGTGAACCAGGTGGAGACAGTAATATCTTTTAAAATGACTGTAATCTAAAGAAAACAATAATCTAGACTGTGCTTGGTAAATAGCTTGAGTGTGCAGCGTCTCCACGGCATCCATCTGTCCAATAGCAGAGCAGGGGTGGGGATTGAGGCTGGGTTTACTATGTTTATGACATTCTGTAGCAAACTCGGAAGACTTAAAACAGCTTCTGCAGTTTAAATCCTACAAAAACATTTTTAAAAACTATGAGAATTGTATTAACTTTTGCTCACCAGAAACGACTGCAGCTTCTGATATTTTGGTGAATCTACCATTTCATTGAAATCAGAGTTGAAATCATTGCTCCGTTTTTCCTCATAAAGCTGTAATATTTTCCTGTAAATCTGTGGAGTTTCTTTTCCAAAAATGTTGACTTTTTCTTGCAGATTTATCAGGATGTTTTCTAATGAAGTTATGAATATGTAAATGATTTTTTTTTTGCATACATTTTTTGCTTTTCTCATAAATTTATCATATTTTCTATTTAAATTTGTTACCTTTTTTCCAGGTAAAAATGTGATTTGTCTAATATTTTTTCTTTTTTTTTTCTTCTTGCAATGTATGGGGTGTTGTCATCATAAAATTGCAATTTTTTGCAAAGGACAAACGTATGGATGGAGGCGCTGATGGATGGAGGCAGGAGGGAGGGAGGGACAGATGGGTGGACAGAGCCTTGGCAGTGGTATGCACTCTCTGAGTGCCCTCTAGTTTAATTGTTTGTGGTGATTGGAGGTGGGGGGGGGGGGTGAACTCATTCCCATCTCCCTGCTGACACCTGAGCCATGTCTGGCTATAGAGGGGTTGCACGTGATGTCGGTGGTCACGTGCCACATTGTTTTTCTGCCATTTTGGACGGCAAATAGCGTGGACCCTGTGTTAAGAATAATAATAATAATTCCACTAGCACGTACTCAGTCCAAACTTGCTACGGTGTTGTTCATTTTCCATTATGACTGAATACCACCTTAAGTGAGTGAGATCTTTACAGCAAGGCGGCCCGACACTCCCATGACATCGTTTGTATGTGACAAGAAAAACACAAGATGGATATCGAGGCGAGGCTGCAGCTCGCTGGCTTTTTGTCAGAGTAAAGGCAAAAAAGGAGAGCGAGAGAAGGCTACAGGTGGTGAGACGAAACACTGGAAAAGTCCTGGAGAGTTCAGGAAGCCATGGAGCAGCGGAAGATGTGAGGATACGAACTAGATCACATATGAAGGTAAGCTAATGATTGCTAATGCTAGTTAGCACTAATAAGTCCCCCGTACTACATTGTAATCACGGCAAGTTATCGCTGTTAGGCACTAAAATATGTATGCTGTGTGTGTTAGTTAGCTCATTATCTGCATACAGGAGACATGTTTGCTCAAAGTGAGCTTTCCACCACTGGGATAAATAGTGGCAAAGATGAAAAATATTACGTCACACACCATCCTCCATCACTGTTTTCAACAATGATGATGCCGTGGTCGGGTCTACGCCACTCTGCCTCTGCCGTGGCCGTGAATTTGTTTCAGGTCACTCCGTCCAGCTCCCTCTGGATTTCTTTAATCAGCTACAAAGCACGGAAAAGTCTGCACCTCGTCGGTGGACCACGGTGTTGATTTGTGTGTAGCCATTTATCTCATTGATTACACTCACTCACGCGTGCTGTTGGTGATTTGACTGTTTGCTGCCGTCCAAAATGGTGCAGTAAACAAAAGACGCATGACAGATGTGGCGTCAGTGCAACCCCTCTATAAAGCAGAACACGCAAATGTAATGGGAGCCCTGAGCCACAAGGGGGCCCCTGAGCAGCAAGTTCATCTCCAGCATTTTTTGAGGGAGAATTAAAATTTACAGTCCCTTTTTTTTTTGTAAATTTTGAAAAACTTTTTCTTGTAAATTTGTGACCGTTTTATAGTTCTGCCAAGGAGGTATGACGTTTTTGCTGCCGTTTGTTTGTCTGTGCAGCATTACACAAAAATTACTGGATGGATTTGGATGAAATTTTCACCAGAGATGGTCCTTGGCCGACGGATCAGCCCAATACATTTTGGAGGTGTTCCATGAGCACATACCTCTGTCAAGGTCTTATCTTGCAATGTAATGTGACGGTCCATCCATCAGCAGGATTACACAAAAACCACTGGACTATTTTAAAGGTACAGACAAAGGTACAGATGGAGTTCTGTACTTACAGATTGATGGATAGAGGGAGGAAGGGACAGATGGACTGAGCCTTGGTGGGGGTAAGCACTCACTGAGTGTCCACTAGTTTTTCTTGTAAATCTGCCATATTTCTTACTTAAATTCACATTTTTAATCATAAAATTGCAAATTTCTTCTCATTTATTTCCAACTTTTTTCTTGTAAATTGGTGACATTTTTCTTGTACAAATTTTAACATTCATATGGATGCTGGTTAAATATTTACTCTATACATTTTGTTTTTGTTCATCAAGGGTCATTCAATATGAAAACAGCCACAGTCATGACCCACCTCAGAGTTTGCTAAAAGTTTTTCTAAAAAATACCTTGACTCTAGATCAGGGATGGGCAACTGGCAGCCCACCCCCTCGTCCACTACAGTCCACCAGTCCATTTCCAAAAATCAATAATTTATTTACATCATGTTTTTCCACATTTGGAACCGCATTCTTAAATGCAATTATAGAGTCGGTCAGCAGAGGGAGCATGAATTGAAACCTAGGTGCCACTCTGTGTACAAGTGAGAGAGAGCTAGAGTGAGGGAGCCAGAGGGAACAATGCACTGGCGCAGAACATGTTTTTAAGGTATGTTGTCTGCTAAGACTGCATTAATAGGCTGTAAACTGCAGTAAGTGTACAAAGTAGGCCACTTTTAAACATGAATAAATACTACTGGAGTCTCCTCTTGGAGACTCCAGTAGTCTCCTCTTGGAGACTCCATTGTCCTACTGGGGGACTTCAATGTGCACGTGGGCAACGACAGTGAAACCTGGAGGGGGGTGATTGGGAGGAACGGCCTGCCCGATCTGAACCCGAGTGGTGTTCAGTTATTGGACTTCTGTGCTAACCACAGTCTGTCCATAACGAACACCATGTTCAAGCATAAGGGTGTCCATATGTGCACCTGGCACCAGGACACCCTAGGTCGCAGGTCGATGATCGATTTTGTTATCGTGTCATCAGACCTGCGACCGTATGTCTTGGACACCCGAGTAAAGAGAGGTGCAGAGCTGTCAACTGATCACCACCTGGTGGTGAGTTGGATCCGATGGCAGGGGAGGAAGCCATTCAGACCTGGTAGACCCAAACGTATAGTGAGGGTGTGCTGGGAGCGTCTGGCTGAGGCCCCTGTCCGGGAGGTCTTCAACTCCCACCTCCGGAAGAACTTCAACCACATTCCGAGGGAGTCTGGAGACATGGAGTCTGAATGGGCCATGTTCTCCACCTCTGTTGTTGAAGCGGCGGCCCAGAGCTGCGGCCGCAAGGTGGTCGGTGCATCTCGTGGTGGCAACCCCCGAACCAAGTGGTGGACACCAGTGGTGAGGGGGGCCATTAAGCTGAAGAAGGAGTCCTATCAAGCTTGGTTGGCTTGTGGGACTCCCGAAGCAGCTGAGGTGTACCGGCAGGCCAAGCGGAGTGCAGTTCGGGTGGTTGCTGAAGCAAAAACCCGGGTATGGGAGGAGTTTGGTGAGGCCATGGAACAAGACTTTCGGTCGGCCTCAAAGAGACTCTGGCAAACTGTCCGGCGGCTCAGGAGGGGAAAGCAGCTCCCCGTCCACACTGTGTATGGTGCGGATGGGATACTGTTGACTTCGACTGGGGACATCATCGGGCGGTGGAAGGAATACTTCGAGGATCTCCTCAATCCCACTGATATGCCTTCCACAGAGGAAGCAGGGTTTGGGGACGAGGGGGATGACTCGCCTATCACAGGGGCTGAGGTCGCCAAGGTGGTTAAAAATCTCCTTGGTGGCCGGGCCCCAGGGGTGGACGAGATTCGCCCCGAGTACCTCAAGGCCCTGGATGTTGTTGGGTTGTCATGGTTGACACGCCTCTGCAACATTGCGTGGAGGTCGGGGGCAGTGCCTTTGGCATGGCAAACCGGGGTGGTGGTTCCTCTCTTTAAAAAAGGGGACCGGAGGGTGTGCTCCAACTTTAGAAGGATCACACTCCTCAGCCTCCCTGGGAAGGTCTATGCCAAGGTACTGGAGAGGAGAGTCCGGCCGTTGGTCGAACCTCGGATTCAGGAGGAGCAATGTGGTTTTCGTCCTGGCCGTGGCACATCGGACCAGCTCTTTACCCTCTCGAGAATTCTCCAGGGTTCGTGGGAGTTTGCCCAACCAGTTTACATGTGTTTTGTGGACTTGGAGAAGGCATTTGACCGCGTCCCTCGTGGATTTTTGTGGGGGGTGCTTCGGGAGTATGGGGTATCGGGCTTGTTGTTACGAGCTATTCGGTCTCTGTATGACCGTTGTGAGAGTTTGGTTCGTATTGCCAACACTCGGTCGGAGTCATTCCCAGTGAGAGTTGGACTCCGCCAGGGCTGCCCTTTGTCACCGATCCTGTTCATAATTTTTATGGATAGGATTTCTAGGCGCAGCCAGGGAATGGAGGGTGTCATGCTTGGTGACCACAGGATCTCATCTCTGTTGTTTGCAGATGATGTTGTCCTGTTGGCTTCATCCAGCAATGACCTACAGCTCTTGCTGGGACGGTTTGCCGCTGAGTGTGAAGCGGCTGGGATGAGAATCAGCACCTCCAAGTCCGAGTCCATGGTCCTCAGCCGGAAAAAGGTGGATTGTCCTCTCTGGGTTGGGGACAGGCTCCTGCCCCAAGTGGAGGAGTTTAAGTATCTTGGGGTCTTGTTCACGAGTGAGGGGAGAATGGAGCGAGAGGTCGACAGACGGATTGGAGCAGCATCTGCAGTGATGCGGACGTTGTACCGGTCTGTTGTGGTGAAGAGGGAGCTTAGTTCTAAGACAAAGCTGTCGATTTATCAGTCAATCTACGTTCCTACTCTCACCTATGGTCACGAGCTTTGGGTAATGACCGAAAGAACGAGATCGCGGATACAAGCGGCTGAAATGAGCTTTCTCCGTAGGATTGCTGGACTCACCCTCAGAGATAGGGTGAGGAGCTCAGTCATCCGGGAGAGGCTCAGAGTAGAACCGCTGCTCCTCCACATTGAAAGGAGTCAGTTGAGGTGGTATGGGCATCTGATTAGGATGCCTCCTGGACGCCTCCCACTTGAGGTGTTTCAGGCACGTCCCACTGGGAGGAGACCCCGGGGCAGACCCAGGACTCGGTGGAGAGACTATGTCTCCCAGCTGGTCTGGGAACGCCTTGGTATCCCCTCTGAAGAGCTGGAGCAGGTGGCTGGGGAGAGGGAAGTCTGGGCTTCTCTGCTTGAACTGCTGCCTCCACGACCCGGACCTCCGGAAAAGCGGTAGAAGATGGATGGATGGATAAATACTACTGAGGAGCTGTAGCATTTATTCTTGTTTGGCAGGTGAAACCTCATGGAGCTCAGTGGCTTTTCTTAACTGTGCAGAAAAATATTCAAAGCTTTGAGGTTTCTTTCTAAAGAGTGTGCCTGAAGCACTGACAGTTTCAAATCCATGTCAGCAGTAAAAGTTCAGAAACTGGTCACTGTAATCTGCTGATTTTTTTCTTCATTTATACCAGTGACTCCTAAACTTTTTTTTTTTTTTTTTTTAATTCCCCATTTTGGGAAGCAAGACGATTAACAAGCCCACCTACCCACAGCTATTTCTCTGCCCCTCCACGTGCACAATGAATCCAAGAGCAAGCTAAGCCTCATCATATTTCCTTTTCTTCTTGGCTTTTTTTTTTTGTGAATTATCATCCGGAATTTCTCCTTGGTCATCATTTTGATGGAAAGCGTTTTAAAGATTAGGTCATGAAATAATTTTTTCCATCATCCACCCATTCATCCATCTTCTACTGCTTAATCCTTTTTCAGGTGGGGGTGGGGGGGGGGGGACTGGAGCCTATCCCAGCATTTTTGAGTAAGAGGCAGGGTACACGCTGGACAGATCACCAGTCCACTGCAGGGCAGATATAATTTTATCAGTATGGGTAACCCCCACAACAGCCACGGACAAGCAGAGCGCACAGCTGGAGCAATTAGCAGAACAATGACTGATATCAATAGGCAGCCTCTCTTTTGTCTAGCTTCTTCGGCCAGTAATCTGCTTTGATATGTGTGACTCAAATGCAGGTGTTCATGCTTCCTGTTCTGTGATGCTAGTGTGCCTTTCATGTATTGTCTGTAACTGGGTATAAAAACTGCATTGCTCTGTAACTCACTCTCTCTCTTACTGCTCATCTGACTAGACGCATCCACTGTCTGCTAGGAGAGCCTCCGGGCTCGCTCTGGCATGCATGCACGGCGCCGGAGTGAGTTCTCGTGATGGCGGTATGATTAGTAAAACTCCCTCAAAAACTCTCAGTTCGCCGCTTATTATTCCATGCCGCCACAATCAGTAATTTTAATTCTAATATTATAAAACACCGAGTAGCTTTTATTTTCATTTGCATTTTCAGTTTTAACTGTGAAACTTTTGACTTTGCAGGAAATAATCCCCCCCCCCCACACACACATTCACACACACAGAAGGTTTACATGTAAATCTGGCCCTTGGGAAGTGAGGCATAAATTTTGTAGCCCTCACTACCAAAGTTGCCCATCCCTGCTCCAGATGAAAGATTCCCACGTTTCACCTCAATACCTTCAGTTTCTGAGTTATGACCCTCCAGAATGTTAGGTGTTCCACCCCCTTTGATTTATAAGCATTTTTCCAACACCCACAACTTCACAACAAATAAAGGTAAAGAACTGAAAATGGGTGTCTGGGTTGGCATTGGTCCAGTTTGTCCAAATCTGGAGCCGGATTTGGATTATTTTAGATGAAGAGGATATAGTGGCTCCCCCAAAATCCCAAATTTGTTTGAAATCCAAATAGATTTTTGATTTTCAGGAGCTCCTGGTTCAGAAAATACATCAGATATTAAGTTATAAATTATTTTTCATACATATTTGATGGAAGGGCTTGAAAAAACCTGAATTACACACCATTCTGGCCCTGAGTGGGGACAGGGTGGGCTTCCAAACATGACCCCCCCACCCCCCCCAGTTAACCATGTGGGCACATCCTCAATAGACTTTCAAAGTTCAGCAGGACATTCTGTCTACTTTTTAAGCTGATAAAGTATTAGCCCATCTCAGCTTGATTTAAAGCGCAACATTCACTTCTAGACGTTCAAGCTCGACCTGCCTTCAGTGTCGTGGATTTTGCTGAAGACCTCGTCCATGAGCAGCTCCTCGTCCAGCTCCAGGTGCCTGATGCTGTAGTGGCCCATCAGCAGGTACACCCCCTCCAGGGTGAAGAAGCAGTTGCGCTCCTCTTTGTCGTCCTGGTACAGCAGCAGCGCGCTCTTCCACGTCAGGTGCTCGAACATGGCCGTGAAGGTCTCTGCCATCTTCGTGTAGGACGGGGCGATGCGCGTCAGCTGCGAGTACTCGCCGTTCTTGTTCTCGAAGGAGGAGGCGAGGGCGCCGGGCGAGATCACCGGCACCCCCCAGTGGGACGCCAGCCTCACCACCGACGCGGCCTCGTACTCGCGCACCGGACCCAGGATGAGGTCCGGCTTGCGCTCGCACGAGCGCTCCACCAGCCTGAACAGCGCGTCGTTCACGCGGTTGGTGTTCTCGAAGTGGATGTTGAAGTTGAAGCCGGAGTACTGACCCCCGTCCGCCTTCAGCTTCCTCTGCGCGTAACGGATGGCCGGCGCCACTCTCACGTGGGAGAAGAGGTAGGAGTCGTTGCGGGGAAGCAAGACCAGGACCTCGATGTCCTCCGCGACGGGCTCCGCGGTGACAGCGGACCTCAGCAGCATCAGCGCGCAGACGGACACGGTGAGGTATGACATGCTGCCGCCTCCTCGGCAGAAACGGGCAGAGTTTGGGAGTGATGCTCGCTAAAGGTTTACCGCTCCCCAAGTTGGCACAGCCGCAGTCAGTAAAGTCTGTTTCTCTGTCAAAGTGGCCAGAAATGCACGTTACACTCTGGACTTGAGATCCGCTTCAAGGCTGCCGAACCTGCCGCCACCGCTCGCTCCCTCCTGCCCGGTCGGCAGCCGCTACCACACAGGCTGCATCTGCGCTGCACTTTTGAAGCACCTTTCCAGCACGGTCGTGCGTCACCAGCGCGCCCACCTCCTCCTTAAAGCGGCAGCGCGGCCGAGCTCACAAAGAGCCGCTTGAGAGCGCAGCTGACGGCGCTCTGGAGCGCACAACGCGGCCGATCCCTGGATTCTTTTCGGGATTAATGAAGTTATGGTGCAAGCTAGAAGAGCTGGAAGTGTATTTGTCTGACCCCCGTGAAGCACTCTGGGTCCCAGACAAAAGCGAACAAGTCACGTCAGAAGACTTGTCATTGTTATTGTCTTAGAGTCGTCAGCAGAGACAGTGATGGGGTAGTTCACGCCAAAAACCCAGCGTCTCTGCGGTGCTTACCATGTATGAACAGGTTAGACGACTAATAATTAGCGACTAACATGTAGAACTCATCAGTTCATTTTTATACTCGTGACGCTGCGCAACGAACTGAATCAGAATATCAGTCTCAGCTAAGGATGTGCACAGGTACGGGATATTGTTGCCCAGGCAATGTCTACCTGTGTCCGAGCTGCCTCTCCAGAGGGGAAAAATAGCTTGTGACTTTTCCACAAATGTGTCACAGTTTACTAACTAGTGCATTTCCCATAGAATGTAAGTATTCCTGTCTGAAACAGGTTTCTCATTCAGGCTTTCCAGCCCCAAATGTAGGCAGTGTTTGAAAGTGGAATACAAAGAGGTGTAGCTTATATGTAGGCAATGACATGTTAGACCTTGACAAACATAAAAGGGAGTAAATGGCACTAAGATTTATTTGATTGTGTGAATATTAATTACAGAATACCTACATATTGAAAATGAATGGGACATCCAGTATTAGCCGCTGTTTCAGATCCCTTGTTTATTTGTTATCACTTATATTCATAATAGTGAATCTTCACTCTGGGGAATGGGAGTTGTTCAGTCATCATTACAATTATTTTAGTTTATATCACTGTTCAGTGATGGAGTTCAGCAAAACCGGGAATTTCTTCTGTGTATCTTCAATAAAGTCATGCAGTACTATAACAGGACACATTTACAAATATTGTACTGCATCATTTTATACTTAAGCAATATTTGTACAATATTTATACAAGTACCTGGGTATTCATCTGAACAATAAACTAGACTGGTCACACAATACTGATGCACTCTACAAGAAGGGACAGCGCAGGCTGTTCCTGCTGAGGAGACTCAGGTCTTTTGGTGTACAAGGGGCGCTGCTGAAGTCATTCTATGACACGGTGGTGGCATCAGCCATCACTTTTGGAGTGGTCTGCTGGGGCAGTGGCATTACTGCAGCCGATAGGAAGAGACTGAACAAACTGATTAAGAAAGCTAGCTCTGTCCTGGGGCAGCGCCTTGATCCGATGGAGGAGATAGGAGAGAGAAGGACGGTGGCTAAACTGTCATCTCTGCTGGAGTCCGAGTTCCACCCTATGCAGGACATACTGGATGCACTGAGGAGCTCATTTAGCAGCAGACTACATCATCCCAGGTGCACAACCGAGAGGTTTCGTAGGTCCTTCCTACCAACGGCTGTCAGACTGTACAACCTAAGCAGGGCTGCTCGCAGAGATAGCAAAAAGACGTAACAAACTAATAGTTTTTTGAATGCAAAAGATGCAATAGACTTACACAATGGTCCCCTCCGGCATACAACTAGGAACATACCGGTCGCTATGGAGGGTGAGAATATGTATGGGCACATAATCATACCATGTAGGATAACTAAGTAGACGGTTATGCTGTTTCATTCCATCTAGCAACAATGCTCTGCACTGTGTGTGTTTATATATTTGCATATTTATTCCATCTAGCTACAATGCTCAGCACTGGGTGTGTTTATATATTTATATATCTACATATTATTCCATCTAGCTACATTGCTCCGCACTGTGTGTGTTTATATACTTGCATATTTATTCCACCTAGCTGCAATGCTCCGTACTGTGGGTGTTTATATATTTACATATTTATTCCATCTAGCTACAATGCTCTGCACTGTGTGTTCATATATTCATATATTTATTCCATCCAGCTACAATGCTCTGCACTGTGTGTCTGTGTGTGTGTGTATATATATATATTTTATAGTAATACGTACATATGTTTATTAGCTGCTCTTGCTTGCTTGTTTTTTTTCTTGCCTTCTGATTGTTGCTCTGAGTGTTGCTATCCCTGTGCTGTTGCAATCCTGGAATTTCCCCGTTGTGGGACTAATAAAGGCTTATCTTATCTTATCTTATCTTATCTTATCTTATTTTGTTATTAAAAGTTTTTTTTTTAAAACTGTAATCAACCGAATTAACTACAAAACACCCAACATTATTGTACACAGCAGAAGGACATGCTCGACTGCAACCGTTGCATCACTGTTGCCCATTTGTTAGTAAATATTTACCTAAAAATGATTTATTTCATTATTTGGGCGTTTGTATCCTGTGTTTAGGCCCTGTCACACCTAGACGATTTAGGCAGTGTTTGCAAAACGTATGAAAAATTTGGAGAATACGCACGCTGGAGAACACTGAAGCATGCTGGTATATGGCGTAGTTTGCTGAGCCCCTCTGAAAATTTTCCGACGTATCCAGTAAATGGTTGATACATCCCGCATTTGTGGAGCAAAGGTTGTAGGGAAGCTATGCATTCATTTACACATGTTACTTGTCAGCGACTCATACAGTAGTCACTCAAAAGCGACATGGAGATTAAAGTCTAGCGTACCCAAAAATTATTTCTAACATATGAGTAACGCTCTTTGAACCTATGTGTAACTTATTGAACGGGTTTCTAACTTGGAGCTACCCTATAATGGCATATTTGCAGCATTGGTTCACAGGAAAAACCCATACAGAGCTTTGCTCAGCTGCTGCCTGCAGCGCATAGTGTATGGGAACACGGGGACACTTAATAATAATAATAATAATCAGAATAATAATACTACTGTGAAAAGCCAAGACTGAAATGAACATAAAGCATGGGCACGGTCCCTGGCCGTGCCCTAATTGTGACATATGTACATGTGATTTCTTAGTTTTTTGTTTTTAATAAATTTGCAGAAATCTCAAAAAAAAAAAAAAAACTTTTTTCATGTTGTCATTATGGGGTATTTTGTGTAGAATTTTGAGGGAAAAAATGAATTTAATCCATTTTGGAATAAGACTGTAACATAACAAAATGTGGAAAAAGTGAAACGCTGTGAATACTTTCCGAATGCACTGTATGTCCATGTACACACTCAGTTCTTGGTCGGGGCTCCTTTTATATGAATTACTGCATCAGTGCAGTGTGGCCTGATGACGATCAGCCTGTGGTACTGCTGAGGTGTTATGGAATCATGACTGACTGTGGAAACGTCACACTGGATCTCAAGCAACTTGGACTCTGTGCCTCTCCACTCTTTCTCCACACTCTGGGACCTTGATTTCCACATGACAGGACTTGGCGACTGATTTGGGGATCCATGTCATCTGCTGGTGTTGGTCCACTGTGTGTTATCAAGTCCAAAGTCAGCACAGCTGTCTACCAGAACATTTTAGCGCACGCCATGCTTCCCTCTGCTGACAAGCTTTATAGAGATGCTGATTTCATTTTCCAGCAGAGCTTGGCACCTGCTCACACTGCTTTACTGGCCAGCTAACCCTCCTGACTTAAATCCCATAGAGGATCTATGGAGTATTATCAAGAGGAAGATGGGAGACACAAGACCCAACAATGCAGATGAGCTGAAGGACGCTATCAAAGCAACCTGGGCTTCCATGACACCTCAGCAGTACCACAGGCTGACCTTCATGCCACTCCACACTGATGCAGTTATTCATGCAAAAGGAACCCTGACCTGGACATTTTTTTCAGTTGGTCATCATTTCTATTAAAAATCCATTTTTAAATATTAATTTTATGTAATATTCAAATTTTTTGAGAAACTGAATTTTGGAGTTTTCATTAGCTGTAAGCCATAATCATCAAAGTTAAAAGAAATAAACACTTGAAATATATCACTCTGTGTGTAATGAATCTACTGTATATATGAGTTTTATTTTTTGAATTGAATTACTGAAATAAATCAACTTTTCAATGACATTTTAATTTATTGAGATGCACCTGTAAATATAGAGTTACCCATTGTGTTGAAGAACAAAGGCTGAAGAACAGTTATGGAGGACCAGGGCCGGCCCTGGTGGCACCCTAGGCAAGATTATGTATTTATCAACTTTAAGTTCACTTTCATCTGCATCAACTGGATGGCCCTGTAGAAATCATTAGAAACCGAGCATGTGCCTCAAAACATCTTTGTACTCCAGCATTCAGCCTCTAATGGGTCAATCAGTCTGATCTGGATCCAAGATGACCTCTCTGAGAAATTCAATACAAAGATGGGTGTCCACCAAGGGATGTGGTCTCACCCCTTTTGTATAACATTGCCAACCATCATGTGGTGGTCATTTGAAGGCTAAAGGGGTGTGCAATTTGACACCAACTGTCACGGGTGGCCCTCGCAGGCCACTACTGAGATGCTGTAGGCAACCGATGAGTTTGCAAGTTTATTTACAAAAGTACGAATGACAAAATAATAAGCCACGTGGGGCAGAAACACATACATGGACTAGGCACAAAACTGACGACTAAGATACGAGACAAAACCCTTGAGGAAGAATTACACTCACTGAATACGAGGAGGAAGGAAGACTGGAATCGGGGTTAGGGATTCCAGCCCAACATTGTGGAAGTCCAACGTAGAGTGAGGTTGCAGCCAGGAGTAACCTCAGCTGCTCCCTTAAATAAGGCACACATTAATCAGGGAATGAGAAACTAATCAGTGGAATGTGAATCAGCTGTTACGACGCAGCTCGGCTCTGACAGCCGGAAGTCCTGCCGTGACGCTGTCACAATAAAAGCCCTGGAAGGCCATATGGCAACAGAATGGGGAAAATACCGCAGTCCGCGCGCAGACAGCATCAGTGCTCAGACCATGACACCAACCAATTCATGACAGATCTTATGTTTACCAATGACAGTGTTATTTTTGACGAGGCCACAGATATTTTGTATGGCATCGTCATACAAGCTATTCTGAAGTTATTGCACACTTACAAGATGAAAGTTCTCACAACAGATGGATCACCAGCCACATTCTGCCTCAAGGGCATTGAGACTGAACAGGATTGAGAGTTCAGCTATCTCAGTTTGCTAGTGACTGAAAAGACGGTAGCAGAGATCCACTGCAGTATCGAGTCCACGGTTTCGGCATTTGCGTCCCTTCGATGGTGTCACCATGGGTTGAGGTGCCGTCTCGGCACTGAGCCCATGTTTTCCCTCATCCCTGCCTCCCATTGAGCGGCGTCTCAGCTGGCCCCAGCTGGCAGCATTATGGACGGCTGGGGCCAATTAGTCTTCATCAGCTGGGGCGCTGCCAATGAGGATAAATAGGAGCAGCCTCGATGACTCGGGGCTGCGACATAAGCACTGCTAGGCTGAAGCCCCTTCGTCTGGTGTCAGCCTCAACTCCCCTTGCAGCATTCCTGTGTTTGTATCCCGCTGTGAGGATGTACGTCTTGCTACCCCCACGTCCGGTACGAGCTGCTTACCTCTGCGCTGTGCAACCTGTGAGTGTACCTCTGCATGAGTATCTGTGCTCTCCTCATCCCTTATCCCTTACCCAAAATAAACCATCTCGACTCACTGGCTTGTCCCTGGCTCTGATTGCCCGGCTCCCTAGAGCCGGATATGACAGTATGTCGCAGCCAGAAGAGTTGCCGGCGGCCGTGAGTCGCTGTGGAAATGTACCTTTCTGTCCGGGTGTCAGCGCTGCTAGCATGCCGTTTCCCAGGAGTCACTTCCGGCGCCAGGGCGACGAGCTAAGGTCCGTCTCGGAGGCTGTCGACGGGACATTCTTCACCCTGCACGACGCCTCCAACGCGAGACGCTGGCATCCGGGCCGTGCTGAGGAACTCCTGGACTGTCACCCTCACTCTCTGTACCATCTGGAGGACAGTGCCAGGATAGACGTTGCAGGTACACAGCGAGAGAAGCTCCACGGGGTGGATGGAAATCCCGGCAGGGAGTCGAAGTGGGTGACGTCTTTCCCCGCTTCGGAGTCCCGTTCCTGCCGCCATTCCAGTCCGGGAGTTCGCGCCAACCAGAGGACTTCCCCCGACCTGCGCCACGTCACTCGGGATTCCCTTCTAGGAGCCGCAGCTGACAGCAGTTATGTCCGGGGTCGAGTGGCTGTCGCGAGCTCTACTGTGTTTCCTGTCACCACCTTCAGGCATGTGGCGGCGGCAGTGAGATTGATGGTGAGGACTTCAGGGCTACGAAGCTTTCCCGTGCTCGACGCCTTCCTCGTCTCGATCTCCGATCTGGAGCGGCGAATCCTGGGTTTCCCCCTCGCTTCGTCCCCTGGGAGTAGTCGTCATCACATCGCCGAGTCACCTCTGCACGAACCTCGTCCGGATCCAGTTCTGGGTCATCGTCAGGACCGTTCCTCCCACGCAGCTGTCATCCCTTCGCCTCGTCAGTGTGGAGATCCTACAGCCTCGTCCCCTGAGCCTCGTTCCCCCGCTGTCATTCCTGGACATTCGGGCTGGCTCACCCCGGCTGTTTCCCCCTCCTCCTCGACGCGCTTCCTGACCGCTGTGTGTGCCTGGAATCCCGGCCTGGTGAGCTCTCTGCTGGAGACAACGCGAGCGATCCTCAGACGAATTCCCGGGGGGTCCTCCGTTATCGCCGGGCGGGGAGAGGAAGAAGCAGATTCCACTACAGCAGGCGATACTCAACCTCCAGGGGGCAGGCAAGTCATTGTTTTTTCACACCTGCTTAATGATTTGCTCTGTCACATCCCTGGAGGAGAAGTTCAGGGTTCGCAGCTCCCTGAACTCTCCCCACCTGCTGTAACCTGTTTTCCTAATCCCGCATCCTCTGTGTCTCTCTCCGCCGAGCGGTCCCCGGCTCCGGGTCAACGTGGTGGGATATGGAGAGGGCCTGTGGTTCCGCAGCTACATTGCGGACGGAGGAGGGGGACTGACTGCTGCGTGGAGTCTACGCTGACGACTGAGCGTCCCTGGGTCTCCACGGAGGAGCGGTTCGGTCCAGCGGGACGAGATTCTTCTGGCTTCACGCCGAGTGGGTCGTCGGCGGGGTTACCTGAGCTGGAGGGATCTCAAGCTGCGCTGACCATCGTGCTGGCTGCGGGGCCCGACGCGGCTAGATGGGAGCCTGACAACGACCTCCTGACGACGGATCCTGGATCTTCGCAGTCCTGGACGGCGTCAGAACCCGAGATCAGGCGAGTGCTCTCCTTTCTTTTCTCTCTTTTTATCTTTGAGCACTTCAGCCTATCTCCAGGGGAGACGAGCAGGGTGCAGCCGCCCGCTGCGTCTGAGCTCGTCTCGCCGGGTTCTGGCGCTGCCGGTGATCCTGATCCCGGTTCTGTTTTCTCTTCTGAGCCTTCTTCCAGGGTCACCGGCGAGGAGTTGCTGTTCCTCGTGGTGCTGGAGGGTCCGGGTTCAACGTTGGAGGTCGGTTCTGGTGCAGTGTCCAACGTGGGTTCGCCCGAGACCCAATCGGGGTCCAACGTGGGTTCGCCTGAGGCCCGATCGGGGTCCGACGTGGGTGCTGCCCCAGTGTTGTCCAGGTCCGGTGAGGAGGTGGCCGTTTCCCTGAGGCCCGCCGCCCTCGTCATCGGCTCTCCCCTGAGCCTCTTCCACCGGGATCCGCTCTGACCCTTCGTCCGTCTCAACGGTCCTGGTGGTTGAGTGATGCGGGTCGACGACCCGGCCCGCAAAACTTTCGGTTCGGCGATCTGGTTTCCCCCCACTGGTCTGTGTTTGCCTTTGGGCGGCCTGGTTCGGCAGCCGTTGGACTGGATTCCTGGGATCTGGGTCCAGAGTTCGCCGTCCGAACATTTCTCTTCCCCTGATTCGCCAGCTGGACAATGGGCGGGGAGATCTCCGGAGCCATCTCGGCTATTTTTGGACTCTGCCTGCCATACACCTCGGGTGTCACTTTTTCTTTTATCGTTATTAAGGTCACTTGGGTGTAATGTCTGTCCTGTTGGTGGATGTGTATTTATAGTGCTGTGCGTTTTCCTTCCCTCGTACCCAGCATTTTATTTTTTGTACCATGTTTTTAGTCTCGTTTTTGCATTGTAGAGTTATGTTTTGTTCCCTTTCAGACCATACTCTGCAGTTGCCCATTCATTCCAGTCACTTTCATTTCTTTAGGTGACTGTGGGTATTTATATATTCATGTGTGTGGGTTTTTCTTTGCCTGCACTCAGTATTTCTTTTTTATGCCCTGTTGGTTCATTATAGAGTCATGTGCCTTGTTTTCCGTAACACCATGCTCTGTAATTGTCCATTTGTTCCAGTCACTTTTCTTGGTGACTGTGTGTATGTACTTATATTGGTGCTGTGTATTGTGTTTTCCCTTTATTTGACCATACTCAGCATTTTTTGCCCTGTACCTTTTTGGTGGTTCTTTTTTTTTTTCTTGCTCTGGGTCACGCATGGTTGGTACTCTCTGGGTAGTATGTAACCGGCGTGTTGACCCAGTTCTTCTCCCCATCTGTACCTGGGTTAATTATTCAGTTTTGTCAGTATTGTATTTGGGTTTTTCTTTCCCGCTACCCTACATTGCCCCATTGGTGTTGTCCTTCCCTTGGCTTCTTCCCCTCCGGTCCGCCTCCCTTCCTCCCACCCTAGGTGGGGGGGGGGGGGGGGCTGGGATGTTCCTGGTCGTTCAGGAGCCCGACCTTGAGGGAGGGGCTCTGTCACCATGGGTTGAGGTGCCGTCTCGGCACTGAGCCCATGTTTTCCCTCATCCCTGCCTCCCATTGAGCGGCGTCTCAGCTGGCCCCAGCTGGCAGCATTATGGACGGCTGGGGCCAATTAGTCTTCATCAGCTGGGGCGCTGCCAATGAGGATAAATAGGAGCAGCCTCGATGACTCGGGGCTGCGACATAAGCACTGCTAGGCTGAAGCCCCTTCGTCTGGTGTCAGCCTCAACTCCCCTTGCAGCATTCCTGTGTTTGTATCCCGCTGTGAGGATGTACGTCTTGCTACCCCCACGTCCGGTACGAGCTGCTTACCTCTGCGCTGTGCAACCTGTGAGTGTACCTCTGCATGAGTATCTGTGCTCTCCTCATCCCTTATCCCTTACCCAAAATAAACCATCTCGACTCACTGGCTTGTCCCTGGCTCTGATTGCCCGGCTCCCTAGAGCCGGATATGACAGATGGTGTATCTGGAAGAAGCCCAACCAAGACCAAGATCCATCTCTTCTGCACACTGATTCTGCCCATCCTTCATTATGGCTCTGAGACCTTGACCATTATCAAGGGGACCTGAACAAGCTCAAGGTTCCTCAGGTGTCCCCAGCAGATCCTTGGAGTTTCACTCCGTGGTCATATTACCAGTGGCACCTTCCGTGAATAGGCTGAGGGGGTTTGGCCACATCTGCAGGATGAGCACTGACCAGCTACCGCACCAATTCCTGTGGCAGCAATGGCCCACACACTGGAGAATCCAACACGACGCACTGAAAAAAGACATAGGCCAGGCAAATTGAGGACAACTTAAAACCACATTGCGTAGACCTCAGTCACGTGAAGGCCACTGCCATGGACCGAAAAACATGGGAGAGCATCATCAATGGTGTCCGTCAACCTGTGACACACACAGTAGCGTACTGGTTGCGAGAATGACCTCCCACTCCAGGCGCCAGCTAGGAACCCAAAAAGAAGAAGCTACAGTATATACAGTGGGGTAAAAAAGTATTTAGTCAGCCACCAATTGTGCAAGTTCTCCCACTTAAAAGATGAGAGAGGTCTCCAATTTTCGTCATAGGTATACCTCAACTATGAGAGACAAAATAAATTTTAAAAAAATCCAGAAAATCGCATTGAAGGATTTTTAATGAATTAATTGGTAAATTCCTCAGTAAAATAAGTATTTGGTCAATAACAAAAGTTCAGCTCAATACTTTGTTATATACCCTTTGTTGGCAATGACAGAGGTCAAAAGTTTTCTGTAAGTTTTCACAAGGTTTTCACACACTGTTGCTGGTATTTTGGCCCATTCCTCCATGCAGATCTCCTCTAGAGCAGTGATGTTTTGGGGCTGTCGCTGGGCAACGCAGACTTTCAACTCCCTCCAAAGATTTTCTATGGGGTTGAGATCTGGAGACTGGCTAGGCCACTCCAGGACCTTGAAATGCTTCTTACGAAGCCACTCCTTCGTTGCCCGGGCGGTGTGTTTGGGATCATTGTCATGCTGAAAGACCCAGCCACGTTTCATCTTCAATGCCCTTGCTGGTGGAAGGAGGTTTTCACACAAAATCTCACGATACATGGCCCCATTCATTCTTTCCTTTACATGGATCAGTTGTCCTGGTCCCTTTGCAGAAAAACAGCCCCAAAGTATGATGTTTCCACCCCCATGCTTCACAGTAGGTATGGTGTTCTTTCTCCTCCAAACACGACAAGTTGAGTTTTCACCAAAAAGTTCTATTTTGGTTTCATCTGACCATATGACATTCTCCCAGTCCTCTTCTGGATCATCCAAATGCTCTCTAGCAAACTTCAGACAGGCCTGGACATGTACTGGCTTAAGCAGGGGGACACGTCTGGCACTGCAGGATTTGAGTCCCTGGCGGCGTAGTGTGTTTCTGATGTAGCCTTTGATACTTTGGTCCCAGCTCTCTGCAGGTCATTCACTAGGTCCCCCCATGTGGTTCTGGGATTTTTGCTCACCGTTCTCGTGATAATTTTGACCCCACGGGGTGAGATCTTGCGTGGAGCTCCAGATGGAGGGAGATTATCAGTGGTCTTGTATGTCTTCCATTTTCTAATAATTGCGCCCACAGTTGATTTCTTCACACCAAGCTGCTTACCTATTGCAGATTCAGTCTTCCCAGCCTGGTGCAGGTCTACAGTTTTGTTTCTGGTGTCCTTTGACAGCTCTTTGGTCTTGGCCATAGTGGAGTTTGGAGTCTGACTGTTTGAGGTTGTGGACAGGCGTCTTTTATATTGATAACGAGTTCAAACAGGTGCCATTAATACAGGTAACGAGTGGAGGACAGAGGAGCCTCTTAAAGAAGAAGTTACAGGTCTGTGAGAGCCAGACATCTTGCTTGTTTGTAGGTGACCAAATACTTATTTTACTGAGGAATTTACCAATTAATTCATTAAAAATCCTTCAATGTTATTTTCTGGATTTTTTTTTTCTCATTTTGTCTCTCATAGTTGAGGTATACCTATGATGAAAATTGGAGACCTCTCTCATCTTTTAAGTGGGAGAACTTGCACAATTGGTGGCTGACTAAATACTTTTTTTCCCCACTGTAAGTCAACACTGATACCATTGCTGTCAGTGAAGGATAAAGCATGATAGCAGTACAATTACATTTTTTTAAATATGTGTCTTAATTCTCAATGCTCTTTTTTATCTTGACAATACATTAAAACAGTAAAGAAAAATCATGTAACAAATCAACTTTTTTTTAACCCAGTCAAACTTTGCCGGTCTGCTCTTTTAGATTTTCAATCTGAAGTCATTGTTTTACTGCTGCTACAACCTTGTCTCCTGTAGCTCCAGCAGGGAAGTATCGTCTAAATATGAGCTGTAAATAAAGTGGTAGCTCACATTTGCCATGGCAACAATATGCTGATTTGATTCCAGTTTAATATTTAACTGCTTGTTTGTCTTGTGTGCCAGTCTAAATCCTCACAGTGCCAAGCTCTCTTCTAATGCAGTCTAAGAAGTATTACAGGGTACTATCAGATGGAAGTGAACCATGCTAGAATTGAATTACATCAGCGTTGTACTGAGACAGTTCTTTGTCATTTTACTTGGAGCGCAAAACACAGAAGAGGTGGTAGTAACGGGTTACATTTACTCAAGGACATTCTTCACAAAATTGAACTTTATTAATCCATTTTACTATAGCTTAGTGTAATCTTTCTTCAGTACATCCATTACATTGATTTGAATTGAGTGTGGAAAGATTTTCATTTGTGTTTCAGCTCCGAATAGCTCTGCCCCCACCCTCCACATTAACTCTTGTTTATTTATATTACAAGACATATAGTCTATTAGAGGGTATATCTCTGAAGTTTTGTTTTTCTTCCAAAAATGGAAAGTTTATAGTTTGGTCACTCATTATGTGAAAGCATAAACCCAGTGAGTTAATTATATTCTGTTTTCACAGTATCACAAAGTAGCATCACTTTTACCTGGGTACAAGTTTTCTGGCCACCCTACCCACCTCTGAAACAGTGATTTTTCTGTGTCACATGGGAACTGACTTCTGTGCAGTGACCGGGTGAAAAAATAGCCTTGGCTCACACCCTCTGCTCAATTAGGCGTGGCCCATTAACGTGTGCTGCTAACCACCCACCTACAGAGTCTCTCAGAAGACACAGTGTGTTTTCTGGCGACCTCAGTAAAGTTCACTGGTGCCTCTCATTAAAGGTGATGTTTGTGATTGAATGAGAAGCACAGTTCCACCATCTTTATCTGATTCTGACAAGTATTTTTGGTAATTAAGCTGAGCTCAGCACCTGGTCATGTAATGATGTATCTCATTCTGAGAAGAATTTTCCATGGTGGGGGAAGGGGGGGGGACTTCCTCCAGGCAAAAATAGGAGCACTTGCTGTTTTACATTTTATGTGCATGCATACTCTGTGTAGTAGAAGATAAGCAAATACAGACTGTTATGTCCACAAACCTGGTATAAAGGAGGTGGACGAAGGAGTTGCACTGGAACTACTCTTTAATAGCAGACTGGTCACCATACAGTAAACGCACAGCATGCGGAGCCATCCTGGGCAAAGAGGAAGCCCGAATGGCAGATGTCCCGTATATTCCGGTAGCGTCATCATACCGCACTTCAAAATAAATGCCGATCCCACATTCTCCTCCCCTTTACAAAATCATAAAGCACAGCCAATTAAACCCACCTAAATTTGGAACATGAACCCCAAACATAAAATCATAAAAACAACAAAACAAACTAAGGCTAGGACCGGTGGGTAGACTGCCACATGGTCTGCACGGCAAAGTGGTTTATTCTGCCACTTTTCCTTTTTTTTCAATAGTCTGGCCGTGCTCCTACCTAAACAATTTTCAGTTCTTATCCCAAACAGTCCCCCATGGTGGTGGTGGGTTGGGCGGGGGGGGGGGGGGAGCATGGCAACCCCGCTGCAGGTGAGCTCCCGGGGCAAGACCAATCTTCAGAACACAGAAGCCCGGATCCCACACCACTTTCGCTGACTCCTGCATAGCCCCGCCACCCGGAGAGTCCACCCAGACATGCCGCTGTCACGCTGCGCCATTCATCAGCGGCGCCACCTGCTCACACACCTGATCCTCATCAGCGGCGAGGGATAAAAGCCGCCTCGCCCGGAGGCTCGGCCTGAAGCCGTCAGACTTCGTTCCCTCACCGTCGTGAGCATTCCTTTCTTCAGCATCACTATTCTGGGTAAGAACCCTTACCTCCTTTTCCAGTCTGCTCCCCTGTGCACAGGTGGATTCCCCGGCGGCGGACGTCTCCGTTCCATTGCCCATCCTTCGCTGCTGCACGGAGCTCTCCAGGTGGCTGTCTCCCGGGCTACGTTCCCCTTGCTGTGCCAGCTATCCTGACAACTCAAGTAAGATCTTCTCTTGCCATAATTCATCCTGTGTTGGTGTATGCCCGTCACCCTCTCCCTGTGCTCTCTCCATAGGGTTGCTCGGCCGAACGGTCATCTGCCTCTGTGCCTGAAGCAGACGCCACCACCAACACATCTGCATCCCGCAGACACACACTCATACACTCCTGCTGTTAATAAACTCTTTGAACTACTCTAAGCCTGTGTGTGCGCGTCTCCTGAGCCGTGCGTTATGTCAGTACGGCTTCAGCAGAGCGGCTCGGCGGACGGCGGGCTCGCACACCGGCTTACCACTCTCGAGGCTAGAGTGGATCAAATTGCTTATCAACAGCATGTCATCCTGAACCAATTGGTAATTATCACTGGCCGATTGGACCGCCTGGACCCCCAGCAGCCGTTCCCCCCGGCTCCTCAGGGTGGCGCAACTCCTGCTGTTCCGGTGGCCGTCCAGCCAGCTCCAGTGGCACCGGCCCGACTCACACCAATTCCGACCCCCGCCCGCTTTAGCGGAAAGCTCGGCGGAGCGCGGGGGTTTGTGATGCAGTGCGAGTCCGTGTTTGACCGTGTGCCCGGAGACTTTCCCTCAGATCACAGCCGGATCGGCTACATAGGGAACCTCCTGGAGGGGCGTGCTTTAACTTGGGCCTACGCTATTATGGCGAGACCCAGTTATGCCACCCTCACCTATGCCGAGTTCGTGAGGCGCTTCCTGGAGGTGTTTGATCACTCCCGTTCCGAGGCGGTCCAGGTCGATCGGCTTCTCGCTCTCCAGCAGGGAAACCGGTCGGCCGCGGATTATGCCATCGAATACCGGGTAGCGGCGGAGGAACTGGGCTGGGAGGAGCGCTCCCTCTGCGGCCTGTTTCTCCGCAGCCTCAATAGTGATCTGAGGGATGAACTGGCCGGACGGGATATCCCCGGAACGTTAGCGGAGCTAACCTCATTAGCAATCAGCTTGGACAACAGGCTGCGCGAGCGCTCCTCAGGACGGAAGCCGTCTGCTTCTCGCCCTCGAGGAGTCCCGCTACGCCTGCCCCAAGCTCGCCCCCTGGCGACGCCGCCACCATCATGCCCCGAGGAGTCGGAGCCGATGGTGACGGGCTGGGCAAAGCTCTCCTTGGCAGAGAGACAGCGCCGCCGTGAGTTGGGTCTCTGCATGTATTGCGGAGACAATCAACACACGGTAGAGCTTTGCCCACAAAAGCCAAACGGTGGGGTCCGCGAGTCACTGTAGGGGGCCTCGCGGACGTCAATCGGCAAAGTCCCCTCACTCAATTAAAGCTGCCCATCCGTTTTTGCCACATTCCCACTGGGCACCTCACCCACGCACTGGTGGATTCGGGTGCAGAGGGCAGCTTCATTTCACAAGGCCTGGCAACCCGATTGGGCATCCGCTGTCAGGCGCTCAAACACCCCATCTCCCTGGTCCATCTCTCCCGTGCCTCCCTTGGGAGAGTTACCCATCAAACCATTCCTGTCCCAGTCATCATCTCAGGGAACCACCGGGAGGAAATGGTTTTCTACGTCCTGCCCAACTCTGTGTCGCCCGTCATCCTGGGGTATCCCTGGCTACGCCTCCACAATCCTGTCCTGGACTGGAGGTCAGCTGGGGTGTCGGCGTGGAGTACCTTCTGCATGGGCACCTGCCTTCAGTCCGCTGCCTGCTCCCCGTCCGCGGCTCCTCCTGTGGCGGATACAGCACCCCCGGACCTGTCACTGGTGCCCTCAGATTTTCACGACCTGGGTATGGTATTCAGCAAGTCGAAAGCTATGTCTCTTCCCCCGCATCGACCATATGACTGTGCCATCAATCTCCGCCAGGGGGCCCCCCTGCCATCTGGTCGGCTCTACAGCCTGTCGGCGCCGGAGAAGGAGACTATGAATACGTACCTGAAGGAATCACTGAGCGCTGGGATTATCCGCCCATCGTCATCACCCGTGGGGGCGGGGTTTTTCTTTGTAGGGAAGAAGGACGGTTCCCTCCGTCCCTGTATTGACTACCGAGCACTTAATGACATCACTGAGAGGGACCGTTACACCCTGCCCCTCATGGACACTGCCTTCCACTCCCTCCAGGGGGCGACCTGGTTTACCAAGCTGGATCTCCGCAGCGCTTACCACCTCGTCCGGATCCGGGAGGGAGATGAATGGAAAACAGCCTTCCGTACCCCGAACGGCCACTTTGAGTACCTCGTCATGCCGTTCGGGCTGACCAACGCTCCTGCCGTCTTTCAGCGCCTCATCAATGACGTCCTCCGGGATTTCATCGGCCTCTTCGTGTTCGTCTACCTGGACGACATTCTGATCTTCTCTAAGTCCAGAGACGAGCACCAGGTCCATGTGAGGCGGGTCCTCCAAAGACTGCTGGAGAATCGTCTGTACGTGAAGGCTGAGAAGTGCGAGTTTTACGCTAGGACCACATCCTTCCTGGGATTCATCATCGCCCAAGACCAGGTGCTCCCGGACCCAGAGAAGGTGAAGGCGGTGGTGGAGTGGCCTACTCCCGCATCCCGGAAGCAGGTGCAACAGTTTGTTGGCTTCGCCAATTTTTACCGCCGTTTTGTCCCGAATTTCAGCTGGATCGTCGAACCACTGACCCGCCTCACGTCCCCGAAGGTCCCGTTCCGGTGGACCGAAGAGGTCGATGCTGCCTTCAAGGCGCTGAAGGCGGAGTTCTCCTCCTCCCGGGTCCTTCGCCAGGTCGACCCCGCGCTGCAGTGCATTGTGGAGGTGGACGCATCGGACACGGGGGTGGGAGCAGTGTTATCCCAGCAATCACCGGACGATGGCGCCAAGCGACCGTGCGCCTTCTTCTCCCGGTGCCTGTCCCCGGCGGAGAGGAACTATGATGTGGGGGACAGAGAGCTCCTGGCCATTAAACTCGCCCTACAGGAGTGGCGCCACTGGCTAGAGGGGGCGGACCTGCCGTTTGTGGTCCTGACGGACCATAAGAATTTAGAGTACCTACGATCTGCCAAGCGCCTGAATGCCCGCCAGGCGCGTTGGTCTCTGTTCTTCGCCAGGTTCCGGTTCTCTATCACCTTCAGGCCAGGCTCCAAGAACGGCCTGCCTGACGCCCTCTCTAGACAGTTCACCCCCGTGGAGGCTGAGGAGACGCCCCACACTATCCTGCCCAGGTCGTGCATCGTGGGAGCTATCTCTTGGGACATTATGGACAAGATCCGGAAGGCACAGGAGGTGGAACCTGATCCTGGCGGCGGACCGGAGGGAAGACTGTTCGTTCCGTCTGCGGTCCGAGGAGAGGTCATCCACTGGCTCCACACCTCCCGGCTCACCTGTCATCCCGGCACCTCTCGGATGATCAGCCTCCTCCAACGGTCCTTTTGGTGGCCGGGCCTGCGGAGGGATGCAGCCCGCTACGCCCGGGCTTGTCCAATTTGTGCAACCTGCAAATCGGGAAATGCCCCTCCAGCGGGTCTGCTCCAGCCCCTGCCCGTCCCTGGCAGGCCATGGTCGCACATCGCACCGGATTTCGTCACCGGGCTCCCAGTCTCCAACTCATTCGACACCATCCTGACCATCGTGGACCGTTTCTCCAAGGCGGCACACTTCGTCCCCCTGCGAGGTCTCCCTACCGCCCTGGAGACGGCGGGCTACCTCGTCCAACACGTGGTCAGGCTGCATGGGATCCCGGTGGACGTGGTCTCGGACCGGGGCCCCCAATTTTCATCCGAGGTTTGGAAGTCCTTTTGCAACGCCATCGGAGCCAAGGTGAGCCTCTCCTCCGGCCATCACCCCCAGTCTAACGGGCAGTGTGAGAGGACCAATCAGGAGCTGGAGGCTGCGCTCCGCTGTGTTGCAAGATCCAAACCGACATCATGGAGCAACCATCTCGCCTGGGTGGAGTACGCCCACAACACCACCCGCTCTTCTGCAACGGGGATGTCCCCCTTCAAGGCGTCCCTGGGTTACGACCCCCCGCTGCTCCCAGCGCAGGAGGGCGAGGTAACTGTTCCGTCAGTTAGGGCGCACGTGAGGCAGTTCCGCTCCACCTGGGCCGCCGCGCGTCATGCGCTTTTACGCACGGCGGAGCGCAACAAGACCGTGGCGGACCAGCGCAGAAGACCTGCCCCGGCGTACAGAGTTGGGCAACTTGTCTACGTTTCCACCCAGGACGTCACCCTAAAAGGCGAGAGGAGAAAGCTGGCACAGCGCTTCATGGGTCCCTTCCCCATCACCCGGATCATCAACCCGGTGGCTGTGCGCGTGGCTATTCCCCCCTCCCTCCGCATCCATCCCACCTTCCACGTATCAAAGGTGAAGCTGGCAGTCACCGACCCCCTTTGCCCTCCTCCTGCAGCGCAACCCGCGCCCCGGATGATTGGTGGCCACCCGGCCTGGTCCGTCTCCTCCATCCTGGACTCCCGGCGCCGGGGTCGTGGGTTGCAATACTTGGTGGACTGGGAGGGCTATGGGCCCGAGCATCGACAATGGGTGCCCCCGTCGTTTGTGTTGGACCCATCGCTCATCGCGGACTTCCACCGAGCGCACCCGGATAAGCCATCGCCAGGAGGCGCTGCTAGAGGGGGGAGTACTGTCACGCCGCGCCATTCATCAGTGGCGCCACCTGCTCACACACCTGATCCTCATCAGCGGCGAGGGATAAAAGCCGCCTCGCCCGGAGGCTCGGCCTGAAGCCGTCAGACTTCGTTCCCTCACCGTCGTGAGCATTCCTTTCTTCAGCATCACTATTCTGGGTAAGAACCCTTACCTCCTTTTCCAGTCTGCTCCCCTGTGCACAGGTGGATTCCCCGGCGGCGGACGTCTCCGTTCCATCGCCCATCCTTCGCTGCTGCACGGAGCTCTCCAGGTGGCTGTCTCCCGGGCTACGTTCCCCTTGCTGTGCCAGCTATCCTGACAACTCAAGTAAGATCTTCTCTTGCCATAATTCATCCTGTGTTGGTGTATGCCCGTCACCCTCTCCCTGTGCTCTCTCCATAGGGTTGCTCGGCCGAACGGTCATCTGCCTCTGTGCCTGAAGCAGACGCCACCACCAACACATCTGCATCCTGCAGACACACACTCATACACTCCTGCTGTTAATAAACTCTTTGAACTACTCTAAGCCTGTGTGTGCGCGTCTCCTGAGCCGTGCGTTATGTCAGCCGCAGTTGGTTTGCATGGTGGACTGAACCATCTGTCAGCCGGAAACATGCTGCTCCCAACTTCGCCACAATCCCCAGCGGCGCCCAATTTTTTGCTGTCGTCTGGCCAACAGTTGCCCTGGTCGATCATCAGCCCAAACCCGAACCCAGTCTATAACCTGGAGCAGTACCTTGCTTGGTTTGACATTCAATTCAGCTTTATTTATATAGCGCCATATCACAACAGAAGTCATTTCATAGCACTATCAAAAGTAGGGAAAACCCCACAATTGCAGAAAGACCCAGCAATCACATGATCCCCTGTGAGCAAGCACTTAGCAGTGGTGGAGAGGAAAAACTCCTGTTTAACAGGAAGAAACCTCTAGCAGAACCGGGCTCAGGGAGGGGCAGTCATCTGCTGCAACTGGCTGGGGGTGAGGGGATAGAGAAGAAGAGAAGAGCAGACATAAAGAGAGCAAACATTAACGGTGAGAAGCCAACTACATTATTGGAGGTCACCCGGCAGTCTGAATCTATTAACAGCAAAACAAAAGGGGGGTTAAGAGACACAAGATCCCTCCCTAATCGTAGGCTATATTGAAAAGGAAGGTTTTTACCCTATTCTTAAAAATAGAGATCGAGTCTGACTCCCAGACCCAGAGTGGTAACTGGTTCCACAGGAAAGGAGCTTGATAGCAGAAGGCTCTGCCTCCCATTGTACTTTTGGAGATTCTGGGTATTACAAGTAATCCAGCATTTTGGGAGTGTAGTGCTCTGTTAGGATGATAGGGTAATATCAGATCTTTTATATATAAGGGGGCCTGGTTATTAAGAGCTTTGTACGTGAGAAGAAGGATTTTAAACTTATTTCTAAACTCTATGGGAAGCCAATGAAGGGAGGCCAGAACCGGAGAGATATGATCTTTCTTTCTGGAACCCGTTAAAACTCTTGCAGCAGCATTTTGGATCATGTGAAGACTTTTTAAAGATGTTTTAGGACAACCTGATAATAACGAATTGTAGGAGTCAAGAATTGAGGAGACTGGATGATTTTTCCAGTATCTGCTTTAATTCTCATTCATCCTACGTCCTCTCTCGATCGGAGTGAAAAGAGACAGGATGCAGTCACACACATACATTTATACACTCATCTCTAACAATACATCACACAAAAGTCTCAATACTCAGCTACATCCTTTCATCTGTAATAGAACACCCAGAGTCCTTCTGTTCTCCTCTCTGACCCCCAAAGGTCAGGCCGGGTAATCTTCTCTTCTCTCCTGAGTCCCCAGGGGGTGCAGACATGTCTTCCTTTCGAGGTGTGTCAATACACATGGCTAGCTCAAAGTCTCTCTTGGCTGAATTCAGCCAGCCACATGTGAGTCACATAGGTTATAACTATGGGCTCCACATCACTCCCCCCTTCCACGCGAAAGACTGGGCACCCACATACAGTCATACAACAGTCATACAGCACATCACCCCCCAAACAGAATCTCACAGCAACCTAAACAACCTGACCAAAAAACACATCATTCTGCATGCAGCTTAGGTTTCAATCTTCTCCCGAATCTGCTGTATGCAGGTCTCCTGCTCTGTGTTGGGCCGTCCTGCTGTGCATCTGTGGAGTGAGGGGGAGAAGGGTTATTTGCCCCCCGTGTGGGGTCCCGGGGGCGCCCCTTCGGAGGCCTGCCGCGTCGAGGCGCGCCCGCCGGCCGTACAGACTCATTATGCAACACAAAAGCAGGTTTTAATCTATCGATACTGATCGTCTCCCTCCTGCCCCCCAAATCTAGCACAAAATATTTCTCCCCGGTTTCCAGCACTCGAAATGGACCGTCGTAAGGTGGGCGGAGACTATGCCGCTCCGCATCGTGCCTGACAAAAACAAACTCTGCGTCTCGTAAAGCCTGGGGCACGAACACACGCGGGAAAGAGTGATGAGCGGGGCCCGGGAGCATTTCTGCTCCCATGTTACTCAGAGACCCCCGGATCGGGGGGGGGGGGCCCTGGTGCCGTGTGGTCGGGTAAAAACTCGCCTGGCAGCCTGAGCGGTTGTGCAAAAACCAATTCTGCTGGTGAGGCATCTAGATCCTCTTTGGGTGCCGAACGCAACCCCAATAAAACCCATGGTAGTTTGTTTACCCAATCTGTGTCCGTCAGTGACGCTCTGAGGGCTGCCTTCAAAGACCTGTGAAAACGCTCGCATAAACTGTTGGCCTGGGGATGATAAGCGGTCGTGCAATGTACCGCCGCTCCTAAGCCGCTGGCCACTGCTGACCACAGTTCCGACGCAAATTGAGGTCCCCTATCAGACGTAATATCTGACGGGACCCCGAACCGCGCTACCCAGGCTGTTAAAAAAGTGCGTGCCACCTCTGCCGCTGTGGTCGATGTTAACGGGACCACTTCCGGCCGACGAGTGGTTCGGTCCACCATTGTCAAGAGATGCGTGTGACCCTTGTGAAGTGGGCGGGGGGCCCACGAGGTCCACGTGCACATGATCAAACCTTTTAGCCGGAATGTGGAACGGTTCTAAGGGCGCCTTAGTGTGCCTGTGAATTTTAGCCCGCTGGCAAGCCATGCAGGTTTTAGCCCACTCCTTCACGTGCTTGCGCAGGCTCGGCCAAACAAACTTCTCTGCCGCCATTTTCACCGAAGCGCGCACCCCTGGGTGCGCTAGGGAGTGCACGGCGTCAAAAACGCGACGGCGCCACGCGGCTGGCACCACCGGGCGCAGTCGCCCTGTGGATACATCGCAGATAAGTGGGGGGAAACCGGTTTGTAGATTTCTGTGTTCCAGCCTTAACCCTGTTGGTCCAGACAGGAGCGCGCGCACGTCCGCATCCTCGCTCTGCTCCGCCGCCATGGCTGCATAATCTATTCCCACGTGGACCGGAGCCGCGCGTGTGTCCGCGCTGTTACCGCGCTCTGGGTAAGCGGCCGCGCAATCCGTTTCCGCGCGGACGGGTGCTGTTACTGCGCGTGACAGACAGTCTACCACCACATTGATTTTACCGGCTACGTGCTGAATATCGGTGGTAAATTCAGAAATTGCGGCCAGCTGTCTCTGTTGCCACCCTGACCACGGTTCTGAAGTTTTGGACATCGCAAAAGTGAGCGGTTTGTGGTCGACAAACGCGGTGAAACGCCGCCCTTCCAGCCAGAACTGGAAATGGCGAATAGCCAAGTGGAGCGCCAGCAGCTCCCTGTCAAACGCGCTGTATTTTCGCTCAGCCTCGCGTAGGGATCTGCTGAAGAATGCGAGTGGTTGCCAAACCCCAGCAACCTGCTGTTCTACTACGGCCCCTATGGCCACATCTGACGCGTCTGTGGTTAGTGCTATGCGGGCTGCCGGGTCTGGGTGGGCCAACAGTGCCGCGTTTGCCAGTGCCCGTTTAACCTCTGTGAATGTGCGCTCCCGCTCCGGGGACCATTCAATCACATGGGAGGGCTTCTGCTTTTTGAGCGCGGTGTACAAGGGCTGCATAAGCTGCGCTGCGTGGGGTATGAAACGGTTATAAAAATTTACCATCCCCCAAAATTCTTGCAACGCCTTTACCGTTCGAGGCTGTGGAAAATCTGCCACTGCGCGTACTTTGGCCGGCAGAGGAACTGCTCCCTCCGAGGAAACACGGTGCCCTAAAAAATCGATTTGTGCCACGCCAAAATGGCACTTGGCCGGGTTGATTATCAACCCATGCTCTCCTAACCTCTGAAAAACTGTTGTGAGGTGTTTTGCGTGCTCCTCCTCGGAGGTGCTGGCTACCAAAATGTCGTCTAAATAGACAAAAACGAAAGAAAGGTTGCGCAACACTGCATCCATCATCCGTTGGAAGGTTTGTGCGGCGCCTTTAAGGCCAAAAGGCATTCGTAAAAACTCAAAAAGCCCGAACGGGGTTATTACGGCTGTTTTGGGGATGTCCTCTGGTCGGACCGGGACTTGGTGATAACCGCGGACCAGGTCTATTTTAGAAAAAATGCGTGCCTTTGCCAAGTGCACTGAAAAGTCCTGGATATGCGGAATCGGGTACCAGTCCTGCGCTGTGGCATTGCTCAACCTGCGGTAATCGCCACAAGGTCTCCATGAGCCGTCAACTTTAGGTACCATGTGGAGGGGGGAAGCCCAGGCGCTCTTCGAGCGGCGAATTATGCCCAACCTTTCCAGGTTGGCGAACTCCTCACGCGCAATGGAGAGTATAGCTGCATCCAAGCGCCGAGCCTTCGCAAAAACGGGTGGGCCACTCGTGGTAATAAAGTGCTCCACCCCGTGCTTCGCCACCTTAGCTGAAAAAGTAGGAACTGTGAGTGCTGGGAACTGGTGTAGAAGGCTGTGAAACTTACCACCTGCTGTGGCGACGTTGGTCTGAACTGGCGGCGGGCACACCCGAGCTGCACAAGGGATAGAACAGAAAGAGAGTGCATTTACTAGTCGTTTGTTGGCCAGATCAACTAACAAACCATGTGAACACAGAAAATCAGCACCAAACATATTGAAGCTCACTGCCGCCACGATGAAATTCCACTCATAGGCGCGGCCGTGGAAGGACAGAGACAAGGTTCTCTCTCCGTACGTCTTGATGCTGGAGCCGTTGGCCGCTGTCGCTCCATCTCCGCGGGGTCCCGCGACCCGATCAGCATAGGTGGCAGTGATGAAGCTCCTCTGGGCTCCGGTGTCCACTAGGAATTGCCGCCCGGAGCCCGCGTCTGTCAGATAAAGCAGCTTGTTCCGTTTGCCGAGACTGGAAGCTGCTAACGGCTCCCGGCCCGGTCGTTTCCCTGCTTTTTGAACTTGCAGGGCAGGATGCATTTGTGCGCCTTCCCAGCGAAATGTCGATGGTAAAAACAGAGGCCCCTGCCACGGAGTCTCGCCGCTGCTGTTGCCGCTGAGGTGGTCACTGCTGTCTCTGGCTTCACACTGCCCCCGGCCGCCGCGCCGAGGTCTGCCGCTGCCATGGAAGCATCTTGTTCCTCGCAGGCGTTGAGGAGCCGCTCCACCTCTTGGGCCAGGTCGCGGAAGTCCTGCTGGGTCACACATCTCCTGCTGGACAGGGAACCTCTCGTGTGGGCTGGGAGGCTTCTCAGGAAAATATGTTTGAAAAGGAACGCGTCGTTGTCCGTCCCGATCATTTGTAGTATGTCCTCCATGAGGACAGTCGGCCTGCGTCCACCTCTGTCGCGCAGGTCCAGTAGCTGCCTGGCTCTTGCCTCCGCCGACGGCACGAAGCTCCTGATGAGGGTGGCTTTCAGCGCGTCGTATTTGCCAACAGCGGGTGGTTGCTGCACCAGGCTCCGCACACACCGAGCTGTGCGGCTGTCGAGCGTCGCGATGACATTATGGAATTTAATGTCATCCGCTGAAACTCCCCCGAGCAGGAACCGCGACTCCACATGCTGGAACCACGAGTGCGGGTCGTTTTGCCAGAAATCGGGGAGCTTAATTAGTCTTGTGCCCCTGCTGGCATTCCCCGGTGAATCCGGGTCTGAGCGGCTGTCTCCCAGCTCTTCCATATCGATCACGAGGCTGTCCTCCAGCCTCGGCGTGCTCAGATTCATGCGTAGGTCACCAATTGTAGGAGTCAAGAATTGAGGAGACTGGATGATTTTTCTAGTATCTGCTTTAATTCTCATTCATCCTACGTCCTCTCTCGATTGGAGTGAAAAGAGAGAGGACGCAGTCACACACATACATTTATACACTCATCTCTAACAATACATCACACAAAAGTCTCAATACTCAGCTACATCCTTTCATCTGTAATAGAACACCCAGAGTCCTTCTGTTCTCCTCTCTGACCCCCAAAGGTCAGGCCGGGTAATCTTCTCCTCTCTCCTGAGTCCCCAGGGGGTGCAGACACATCTTCCTCTTGAGGTGTGAAGTCAATACACATGGCTAGCTCAAAGTCTCTCTTGGCTTAATTCAGCCAGCCACATGTGAGTCACATAGGTTATAACTATGGGCTCCACAGAATTACAATAATCCAATCTAGAACTAACAAAAGCTTGGATCAGTTTCTCAGCACCATTCAGAGACAAGATACTCCTAATCCTGGCAATACTGCGCAGATGATAGAAGGCAGTCTTAGAAACAAATTTAATATGTGAATTAAAGAACAGATCTTGATCAAAAATAACTCCAAGGTTCCTCACAGAACTATTCAGAGTAGGGATGGGCATTCGGTGAAATTTTCTTCACCGATCGCCGGGAGAATTAATGATTAATAATCGGTTAATCATTAACATTTTTAGGTAGGTAGACTACATTAGAACATCAGGTATCAGCACGGAGAGCACGGAGAGCCGCACAACTCAAATCTACCTCTCTCTCTCAAATCTCTCTCTCTCTGTTCTCGTGTTTGCTCGGCTCGGGAATCTCGCAAGCTGATTGGCCGAGACGTTTCACCCCGCAAGCTGATTGGCCGAGACGTTTTACCCAGCTCTCTCTCCCTGCCGAGCGGCCACCCAACAAACGAAGACCGCATTCATTGCTCTATCGCTCGTATTGCTTAGTCTAGCCGCGTGGAACTTTTTGCTGTTCTCTTGTGCCATTTTGTGCGAAATAGTCTTCCCGTCGAGGCACTACGCCGCCTCCTGCAGCTTCCCTCGACGTGTGTACACCGAATCTTCATGACCTTCTCAATAAAGTTTCTAAAAAAAAAAAAAAGAATCTTCACGACCGCCATTACTCAGCGCGCAACCACTGTTGGCGGTTTCTTCGCGTAATAAGGGTGTTCCATGAACCCTGTCGATGAGGTATATTTGTATGCTGCATTGCAGTGATTGCAGTACACCTGGTCATTTTTTAAATTGAAATGGTCCCACGCAACACTTCGCCGTAACCGCTTCATGATTTGGCGATCGCCCTACGGAAGCCCGCATGTATCAACGGAGGCACGCCAGGGTACGGCGATGGTGTAATGTTGCCCCCTGGTGCCCAAATTTTGCCATTGCATTGTTTGAGGACGGCCGTGCACTAGGCCTTAATAACCTCGGATTGTTTTAAAAAAAAAAAAACGGTTTGTCGACGAAAATGAACTTCCTCGGTGAAATTCTTAATGATCAATTATCGGTTAATCGGTAAATTATGCCCATCCCTAATTCAGAGTGAGAGTAGCGGCATCCAGATTAAGAGTTTGATTTGGAAAGGTATTTCTAAGGTTTTTTGGACCAACAAAAATGACTTCAGTCTTATCTGGGTTTAATAGCAGAAAATTACAAGTCATCCAAGCTTTGATTTCCTTAAGACAGGCATCTAACTCGGCTAATTCATTACAATAATCGGGCTTCATTGACAGGTATAATTGTGTGTCATCTGCGTAACAATGAAAATGTATACAGTGCTTTCTAATGATATTGCCTAACGGAAGCATATATAAACTAAAAAGAGTAGGGCCTAACACAGATCCCTGTGGAACTCCGTAACTGAGCTTAGAGTTGGAAGAAAACTCATCATTGATGTGAACAAACTGAAGTCTATCGGACAAATAAGATCTAAACCACTGCAGCGAAGTTCCATTTAGTCCAACAAAGTGTTCTAATCTATCAAGTAGAATGTCATGATCGATAGTATCAGAGGCTGCACTAAGATCCAAAAGGACAAGTACAGAAACGAGTCCATTATCAGATGCGATAAGGAGGTCATTAGTGACCTTCACTAAGGCTGTTTCAGTGCTGTGATGAACTCTGAACCCAGATTGAAACTCTTCAAATAAACCATTTCCCTGCAAATGGTCAAACAATTGAGCAGCAACAACTCTTTCTAAGATTTTTGAAATGAAAGGCAGATTAGAGATTGGTCGATAGTTTGCCAAAACTCCTGGATCGAGCGTTGGCTTTTTGAGTAACGTTTAATTCTAGCAATTTTAAAAGGCTGCAGTACATAACCCAAAGTTAAAGAAGAATTAATTATATGAAGAATACGGCTACCAATAATTGGGAAGACTATTTTAAATAACCTGGTGGGGATAGGGTCTAAAAAAACAGGATGAAGACTTGGATGAGGAGATAATTTTATCTAACTCTAAAAGGTCAATTGGAGTAAACTTATCTGGACAGATATCAATTGAAGGAGTTGTGGTAGTTGCTGTACTTAAGTTTACAGTGGGGAGAATCTGACTGATTTTATCTCTAATAGATAAAATTTTATGATTGAAAAAGTTCAAAAAGTCCTGACTAGAAAGCTCTGGGGGGATGCGAGGATTGATCGAGTCCTGACTCTTTGTCAGCCTGGCTATAGTGTTGAAAAGAAACCTGGGATTATTCTTATTCTCTTCTATTAATGCAGAGTAATAACTTGTTCTAGCTTTTCTAAGAGATTTTTTGTAAATTAAGAGATGATTTCTCCACGCTAAATAGATTTAATCTAAATTAGTAGAACGCCATTTTCTTTCTAATTGACGAGTCTTCTGTTTTAAGCTACAAGTTTCTGTGTTAAACCAAGGGGTTAGAAATTCTCTGGTTAGACTTTTTCTTTTTTAAAGGGGCCACCAAATCTAGAGTCTGATGCAGAGAGGCTGTAACACTATCTACCATGCTATCAATTACGGAAGGAGCAGGCTCTCCATCTTTTATTTCTATTGTTTTGACCCATGATACAGAGGAGACAATCTGCAAACATTTGGTAACAACGTCATTTGAAAGACATCTGCTGTAGTAATATTTTTCTTTAGGAGTCAAATAATTAGAAATAGTGAAATCAAAGGTTAACAGACAATGGTCTGACAGTACAGGATTATGAGGAGACACTAACAAATTTTCTATTTCTATACCATAAGTCAGAACAAGGTCCAATGTGTGGTGGAGATAATGGGTAGAATTTTCTACTTTCTGGGAAAACCCCATTGAGTCTAAAATTGAATTGAATGCCTTATTGAGACAGTCACTATCTACATCAACATGTATATTAAAATCCCCTACTATAATTATTCTATCTGATTTCAGCACTAAATCAGCTAAAAATTCAGCAAATTTGGATAAAAACTCAGAGTAGGCCGAGGGAAGACGGTAAACTATGGCAAAGAAAATTGGGTTCAAGCCAAGATAGCCAACATGCCCCACACTGAGGACCAGCCCCTCAAAGGAATTAAAACATGATTTTTGCTTTACATTAACTAGTAATTTAGAATGGAAAATTGCCGTTACTCCATCTCCACGACCAGAACTTCTGGGATTATGATAGTTTAGATAACTAGAGGGAGTTAATTCATTCAAACCAACATAATCATCTTGCCCTAGCCAAGTCTCTGTAAGGGATATTAAATCGATCTGATGATCAATTAATAGATCATGAACTAGTAGAGACTTGGGAGTTAGAGACCTAATATTTAACAAACCACATTTAATTTTTAAATTATGAGGAGGAACAGAGGCCAAATTATTAAATTTAGAGACTTGAGGTTTGATTTGGGTTTTACCAACATTTTGTTTAATCACTTTGGGATGTTTATGCATTGTATTTTTATTAACTTTAGGGGGAGTAGACAAAAGTTCTCTAAGGGAGAAGACAGGGGCAAAGTTGAGGGGTGGTGGATGAGGAGGAGCTGCAGAAAGACGTGTATTTATCAAGTTGTGATGTATTTGTCTTGGGTTATACTATTTTGGGTAACAGGAGACAGACACAATCTCTATGGGGTTACAAATTGAAGACTGATCGAAACAGTGAGGATTATGTGGATTAATAGGATTAATATGAGAAGTGGGAACAAAAAAGGGCTGGTTGGCAGACCCAGGAACTTCGGGGTGAGTTAACGCACCAAATTTCAGTCACTGTATTAAAAAACGCTGAATGGAATAGAACAGATTGTCCCTTAAAACACATGCACCAAGTCTATTTGGATGGATGCCATCTGGCCTCATAAGTGATGGGTGGTTCCAAAACAGGTTGAAATTGTCAACAAAACCAATGTTAAAAGTAGGACATGCAGAACACAACCAAATATTAAGACTGAGAGTTCTGCTAAAATAATTACAACCTCGTCTGAAAGGTGCCAAAGGCCCAAAGATAAACACACGTCTGCCACAGTTCATAAGAGTGGACAGAAGTCTCTTGAAGTCACTCTTTAAGATCTCCGACGCTTCATCAGGGATGTTGTTGCATCCAACATGAACTATGACAGTTTTAGCGTGGAGGAATTCATTTAATAGATCAGGGGTAAGAGCCTCAATATCAGACACTTTAGCCCCAGGAAAAAATGTAGTAATACAGTACCTGCTTCTGACGTTCCTCATAATCGAGTCACCAATTACCAGCGTCGTCTGGGAGGGCTTTATTGGTGGTTTCTGAAGTGGTGGATAATTTTGTCGATGTTGTTGTTGTGATGGTGGGGTGATGCGCTCTCTTCTTTTTGGAACTGGTGTGTAATTTGGCACACCTAAAGTAGTCTTAATCCGGGGTTTGCGGGTTTGAGCCGCCGCTGAAGGAGGAGGAGAAGGAGGAGGAGGGGCAGTCATGGGCAGATGGTCCGTGTCCAGGTGGGGAAAATCTTCCAGAGAAAGGATGTCGAATCTGTTTTCCAAAAGCAAGGGAAGAGAAGAGGCGCGGCCCTGTCTGGTCGATCATCGATGATTACTAGTTGGCCCAACCACGGTCCAGGGCGCGCATTGAGGATGAGAAAAACCACCTGGGGCTTTGGGTTTAGCTCCAAGTTGAAGCCAGTGATTATTGCTGTGGTCGTGGACATCTGAAGAGACCGGAGCAGGGGTGGAAGTAGATGGCGATGCACTGAATTCACCCAGGTAAGTAGCCGTCTCTGCTAGCTGCGAGTCGGTTGCCGGGACTGTTGTTTGCCCAAGAATTATGCTGTCAAGGTGGTCTTCAGCCTCCCGAATTTTATAGAGGTTGGAGAGTCTCACTTCCAACTCAGAAACCTTCCTAATGAGGGACACACAGCTGACACACGTCGGGGATGGAGCCATAATGTTCCAGACGAGAGGTGGATAGCCAGCCAGCCAAAACCAGCTAAAAACAGGTGAGCTAAAAACAGCTAAAAACAAGTTAGCCTAGCCCGGTAAACAGCCCAGCCGGGGGTCCGATCCACCCGTGTGTATGATTGGGCTTTCTGCTAGGCCAACACTAAGCTAACATCAAGCAAAAACTAATATCAACAAAAAGAGATAAAAAATTAAAAACGAAATCAATAAAAACAAACAAAAGCGGACAAGATAACGCTTTGACGCAACGAGACATTTACAGACGCCGGCGCAGGTGTGAGCAGGTGTCACAGATGCTGTTGTATCTGTGGCAGCTCCATGTTCACCTTTTGTCTGGCTGCATCGTTACGGTGTGGCGATGCAGCAGACACCTCCATAGCAGCAGACCCCTCACCTGTTTTTGGCCGAAATCCAACATGGGCACTGAAAGAGTCCGGTGTCTTCCTGGTGTTGCTCGTCGGGACAGACGCCTCACCCGACTACCTCCGGCCGAGCGCGGGCACTAAACCCATCTGGTTCCTCCACTGAGCTAGGAGTGAATGCCCCGGTGCTGGCACTGTCCAAAAGCACCTCATCTCAAGCTACAACGTTGTCGTCCACCGGTGCCGGCAAATTCCAGCATCCACACCCAGACCATTCAGACCCAGCACCGTCCCTGATGGTGAAACCCAGTCCGTAGAACAGGTCCCACTCTGTGGTGTTATTGCCATGTGCAGTCACCTGGAACGTGAAGTCACGCATCACTTCATTTTTGTAGCGAATATTTAACGCCACAGTCCTGACATTACACAGTCTATTCCCGCCATAGCCATACAGCGGCACTGGATTACTCCTGATCCTGTGATGTGGGAAGAACTTTTTCACCGTGGCCCAATTTGGCATCGACCGCACCGCCACTGTGTCGAGCAGCAACGGCAAAGCCACACCATCCAGCTCCACTGTACAATAAGAATACCCATTGGTGCTGGGACTTAACCGAGTGAATGGTCATTGTAGGTGGGTGGGCTGACTCCCTTGGTGGGCTCCACGTCACTGGAAACTGGTACACTGGCAAAATGGTTTAAGCGCCCACACTTACTGCATCACTTCCCTCTTGCCGGGCACACTCTCGCTTTAAAACTCCTAGCGGCTGCCCCGGCCTTGGATGCGCTCTGCAGAGCGTGCCCAAATGCCAAGTCACATTTCGTTACCTTGTATTCATACATGTGTAATGACAATAAAGTTGAATCTCAATCTCAATCTCAATCTTTAAACTGATGCGTTGAGGACCCACAACACCTGCAAACGGGGATTCTCGGGGCTGACCTTCGGCTCACGGCATAAGCCTTATAGTCCTTGTCCATGGTTTCATCATCCTCCAGGTCCACCACATTCGCAGATGTCATCGTCATCTCCAGCGGCTTCTGTGACTGATGCCAGTTTAGCTCCAAAGCTAGATTTTCTGTGGCTTCCAACTGGAGGGCTAGCTCAACTGCTTTAGCTAACGTTAAATCATTAGGCACCGTTAGCAACCTAGCACATAGCCCAGCGCTACACGTGTGCTTGTCCAATTGGTCCCACACCATCTCTTCCTCCAACGGCCCAAAACAGCACACACTAGCTAACTGTCTGATGTCAGCGACGAACTGTTGAATTGGCTCACCGACCCTTTGGCTTCTCTGGCAAAAGCGAATTCGTCGCACTGTAATGCTGTCCGGCGTGGTAAAGTTGTTAGCTAGTAGCTTCATGACATCTTCGTACGTGTCTGCCGTGCCAAGCAGCCGCAGAATCCTCTGGCCTTCGAAACCTAGGCTGTGGGCAAGGCGCACTTGCGTCCTCACCTTATCTAGCTTCCTGAGGTCCAAAGCCACAATGTAGGTCTGGAAGGACATGCTCAAATTTGTTGATACCCTTACAGCTCTTTGAAACAGTGCTTCATTTCTGATGAAAAGGGATTCAATTAAAAGCAATGCTAATGCATACCTGCATGGCTGTAGTATGTGACAGAATTGGGAATTGTTCTTTATTTTATGAAGGTATTCTAAAATAGTACGGACAGATTTATTACCCCTCAAGAGTTTAATCCTTGTATGTTTCAAGCTAAGTGTTTAACCTTAATTAGTATCACAGGTGCTTTCAAGTTTTTCAGCCATTCAATATTTTTAAAGGGAAAAAAATGTAAGTTATTTTATACACAGATTGATTTGGGGTTCATTTCCACCCTTTGTATGAAGCTTTTATTTTGAAGGGGTAAAACGCGAAAGTGTTAGGCTGATGAGTGGTGATTGTTATACTGCACAGATGCAGTAAAGTGCTCCTTTTGGCTCCAGCTGGAGTCTCCATATTTTTGCAGGCTGAATACTCCACAGTGAAGGAAAAGTTAAAGGAGGCTTTCGAACAAAGACATTTTCTGGACTGTTTTAGAGCTAACCTCTCTGCCCGTCGACATGCTCCAGGTGAGAGTTTGAAAGTTTATGCAGCAGAAATAAGTAAGCTGGTGCAAGAAGCATTCCCAGACTATGGTGAAATAGTACAGAGAGAAAAGAAGTTTCACAGATTTTTGGTGGGACTTAACCCATCCGTGAGGACTAAATCTCATGAGCATGACTGATCTTGAGGAGGCACTCACCACTGATGGCCGATGCAAGACGGCTAGAGAAGCTCTGAAAATGGGCGATGGTGACACTTCTGCTCTGCAATCCTCTGCTGGGAGCAGCATGGCTGCTATGGTGCACTCTGTGTTTAATGGAGGTTTGCACAGAGCTATGGACAAACTCACTGATGACATGAGGGTGATGAGAATTGAAATGAAGCGTTTGGTGGAGGAAAACAACTGCCTGCAGTCCAGTGGCTGGAGAAATGACTGGAAAAGCTCTCCCTGGGTGCATGCTGATCAATGCAAATGTGAGTGTGGCGGACAGTGTTGCCAGTCCCGCCGCTTTCGAGGTGAGCAGAGAAGACATTCTCCTGACCGTGGCTGGCGTGAGTGCGGAGCAGATAGAAGTCCCGGCAGGCAAGATTTTAGGGGTTCCTATGACAGTTGGCCTTCTTCTCCAAGGGGGAGGAGCTCTAGCACTGCCAGGGGCCACTTCAATGATGAAGCACCAAGGCACCGTGGGGTGCGTTTTCTCTCACCCAAGAGGGAGGAGCCAAACTGTCAGTCAGGAAAAGAGAATTAGCTGATGTGGCGGCCCAAACACCAGCTACAGAACCCCTGGGCCCCTCCACAAGTAATGTACTGAGTAAAGAGACAGTGGTGCAGCTGTGTACTTCACATGTGAGGGGGGAGCACTGAAGGGACGGAACTTAAAATATTGATCGACTTGGGTTCAACAGTCATTCCTGTAATTTCCCAGTTTGAGATTAATAAAGTACATCTATCTATCTATCTATCTATCTATCTATCTATCTATCTATCTATCTATCTATCTATCTATCTATCTATCTATCTATCTATCTGTCTATCTATCTATTAGTTCTGAGTTTTGCATGCCCATCCCTACTCTACGTGAACGCCCGCTGAATGCTGAATTAATTGCTGCTCGTGTGGTGAATGGAGAAATGCTAGATACGCTGGGCACCATTACAGCCACTTTACATTTGGGTAATGACTGTTGGCAACAGGTCTTCTATGTTCTTAGGGGTCTACACAAGCTGCACTGCTGGGGCTGGATTTTTTGATAGCCAGCCATGCTCTTTTACACTTTGCACATTGTAGGCAGATATTCCACTGTTAAACAGCAGAGACTTGTTTCCTGAGTGCTGTAACATTTCTGTTGCCTCAGCCGTGACACTGCCCCCTCTGGGCAAAATACTGGTCCCTATTAATGTGTCCCTAACCGGGCCTGATCGGCTCCCAACATCTATGGGCTACATAGAACCTAACCCCCAGAATAGTAGCTAGTGTTTGGTGGTGAATGAAAGGGAGCTCCAAATGCGTTAGGAAATTATGGACTGAATGCCCCCTCCTCTCTGTTATGGATGACTTACTCTGCCGAACAGTGATGTCTTCGCCTACAGGGGCGCTCAGTGTCAAGTAGTAGTCCCCTCTTCTCTTGTTCCCAACATGTTACAGCATCTTCATGGGGGCCCTGCATCAGCACATTTCTCAGCAGAGTGGGTGTGGGAACATGCGAGGCAAACCTGCTACTGATCTTTCATGTTCAGAGACATCCGTCAGTGGTGTGAGCAGTGCATTCCATGTCAGACCCGCAGAGCCCCTGTTCCAAAACATAGAGCGCCGATGTGGGGGTCTGAAGCGATAAACCCCTTTCAGAGAGTGACAACTGACATTCTTGAGTTATTTCCAATGTCTAAGGGCAACAAATTTGTGTTGGTGGTGGAAGACTACTTTACAAAGTTTGTAAATCTGTATACTCTCCCTAATCAGACAGCCCAGTCGGTGTCACAGTGTCTATTTGAGGACTATGTACTGATTCATGGTATCCTTGAAATCATCCATCGTGACCAGGGTCATCAGTTTGAAGCTGAGATTGTTCAAAGACTGTGCCTACTTTTGGGGATGAAGAAGACCCGCACTACACCCTACAATCCTAGATCAGACGGCATGGTGGAATGATTTAACAGGATCCTCATTGACCAGCTAGCCAAATTATTGCTTACCTGTGAAGGAGAGTGGGACGATTACCTTAAACAGGTGGCTTTTTCTTACAACACATCGGTCCAACAGACTCTCATGATGAATGTTAGAACAAGGATTCAGTGTATCCCACCTGGTATAGGGTTACCGGGGCCCCACCCTGGAGCCAGGCCTGGGGGAGGGGCTTGATGGCTAGTGCCTGGTGGCCGGGTTTCTGCCTATGGGACCTGGCTGGGCTCAGCCTGAAGGAGTTATATTGGTCCGCCCTGCAGTAGGCTCACCACCTGCCGGAGGGACCATGGGGGTCTGGTGCTATGTGGATCAGGTGGCGGTCGAAGGCAGAGACCTTGGCGGTCTGATCCCAGGCTTCCTAAACTGGCTTTTGGGACATGGAATGTCACCTCTGGTGGGGAAAGAGCCTGAGCTGGTGCATGAGGTTGAGACATACCGACTAGATATAGTCGGCCTCACTTCAACACACAGCTCTGGTTCCAGCGCCAGTCTCCTGGAGAGGGACACCTGAGTGTCACCTTTCATTAGAGCCCAAGATGAAGCTTCTATGTTGAAGCATTCAAAAGTTTCAGACGTTTTTCCAAACTGTGCCATTTGGCACAGTTTGGCACAGTTCAAAAACGCCTGGGAACAACCTGAGAAAAAAGCTGTGTAATATATTCATTTTTTGTGGTATTGTTACAAAATTTTGATCTCAGCTGGATAACACTTGGTTCTACATTTCTGTTGCATTTTCCAGCCCGGGTCTGACAGCTGTGTGTTATTTGCAAGCATTTGTATCTAAAAAAACACCCAGGCGAAATTTATTTTCTTCAAATTCAGTATGTTTAGATGACTGTTACTCAGTGGCAGGAGCACTTAGAGAGATTATGACTGTTTTGCCAAAAAAATCAGAGTGTTTTCTTTTAAATGAGACCAACCCCATGAAGATGCTGCAAAGGGTTGAAGAACAGCTTTTGATTTACTTTGGGTACATTATTTTTAGGCGTTTTTAGGGAAATTGACCAGAGTTCAGCAGGTTAAGGAAACTTGCACACTTCCAAATTGACCGAACCATAATGACAATGTTTTATCGGGCTTTTATTGAATCTGTTTTATCCTTTTCTTTAGTGTCATGGTTTGGTCAGATAAAACTGAAACAGAGGAAATCCTTGGCTCAGATAGTTAGATGGTCCAGTCGTTTGCTTGGTGAGTCACAGCTGAGCCTGACATCCCTGTACACCAGACAGGTACAGAGGATTGCTACCTCCACTTTAAATGACTCCCACCCTTTGCACTGCCACTTTCAGCTTCTTCCCTCCAGACGGAGGTTTGCTGTCCCAAAAAGTAAAACCCAGTGCTACAAAAACAGCTTTGATCATGCTGCTGTCAAAGAGTTGAACAAGATGTAACAATATATTGCACATAATTTAGTTACCTATTTATTAATTTTTATTTTATATTTACTTATTTTTGTAAGTTTTTTATTTGGGTTCTAAATCTTTTATTGGGTTTTAGACTTTTGATTTTTTAACCTCTTTGACTAGGCTTTAGCTTTTTAATATGACCCTTCTCTCTTATTTCTTTGGTTTTTCTCTTATCTCTTTGTCTTATGTTCTGATTGGTGGAGCCTTGAGAACTTTTATCGTGTTTATAGTCAGCTACATGTGTGCCTGTGTTTGTGTTCATGTTGAATGTAATTGTGGTTTGTGAATATGGATGTCACCTGACTGCAAAACAAATCTACCTACGGGTACAAATAAAGTAACCTGAACCTGACACAGGGAATAAGTATTGAACACATTTGGTGAAATTTATTTAATACAAATTAATTCATTTAACAAAAAACAATGCACCTGTGTTTACAAGTTATATTTAATAAAGTAGAATGACACAGGGAGAAAAAGAGGTGCAAAAAGGCATAGAAAGCCAAGAAACCAGCTGAAATCCATCAGAATTTAGGAAGCCATCCCATCCCCCATCAGTACAAATTAATTTCAGCTGGTTAAGTCCTGACTGATAGCTTTTATAAAGGTCTGTGAATATCAGATTGTCACACACAAAGAACTCATGATAGGTAGAAGTAAAGAGCTCTCTCTAGACCTTTGCACTCTTACTGTTGCAAAACATAATGATGGCATTGGTTACAGGTGCATAAACTGCTGAATGTTCCAGTGAGCACTGTTGGAGCTATCATTCGAAAGTGGAAAGAACATCATTTTATCATAAACTGGCCACGACCAGGAGCTCCTCACAAGATTTCTGACAGAGGAGTCAAAAGAATTATCAGAAGACTTATCCAAGAAGCAAAGACCACTCATGGAGAACTCCAGAAAGACCTGGAGTTAGCAGGTACTGCTGTTTCAAAGAAAACAATGCGCTCAACCGACATGGGTTCTATGTCCGCTCACCTCACAAGACTCCATTGCTGAAGAAAAAGCATGTTGAAGCTCGTTTAAAGTTTGCTGCACAACATTTGGGCAAGCCAGTAAAAGGCCAAAATTGAACTTTTTGGAAGCCAGAACACACACAGCATGTTTGGAGGAGAAGTGGCACTGCACATCAGTCCAAAAATGCCATAAAAATAGTGAAGCACTTAGGATTGCACAGCCTACCACTAAATGAGCTCCTACCCGCCTGGGGTAGGACTTGGACATCAGCAGCAACGACAGCTAGTCACCATCCTCCTCTCTCCTATCTCCTCCACTGGGTCGAGGCAGCACCCCAAAACAGAGTTGGCTTTTTTGATCAGCCTATTCAGTCTCTTCCTGTCGGCTGCTGTGATGCCACTGCCCCAGCAGACCACTACATACATGATGTCTGATACTACCACAGTCATAGAAAGACTTCAGGAGTGCCCCTCGCACTCTAAAACACCTGAGTCTCCTCAGGAGGAACAGCCTGCGCAACCCCTTCTTGTAGATCGTGTTGGTGTTGTGTGACCAGTCCAGGTTATTGTTCAGGTGAACACCCAGGTACAGTACTTGTAAGATGTCACCATCTCAATGTCTGTTCCTTGGGTGTTTACTGGTGCTGTGGGAAGTGGGGGGGGGGGGGAAGGTCCCGCCTGCGGCAATCCACCACCAGTTCTTTGGTTTTCCCCGCATTGATCTGGAGGCAGTTCCACAGGCACCAGTCAATCCATGAAGTCCTGGATAAGTCCTCTGTACTATGCATCATCCCATCAGAGATGAGGCCGACGATCACAGAGTCATCAGAGAACTTCTGTAGATGGCAGTGTGGTGTACTGTGTGAAAAGTCAGCAGTGTAGCGGGTGAACAGGAAGGGAGCCAGAACTGTTTCCTTAGGGGACCCCGTACTGCAGATGATGGTGTCAGACACAGTCCTGGGTTTTCACAAACTGTGGTCGGTCTGTGAGGCAGTCCAGGATCCACGATGACAGGTGCTGGTCTACCTCTGTACACAACATCTTGTCCCTCAGGACCACTGGTTGGATGGTGTTGAAAGCACTGGAGAAATCAAAGAATATGATCCTCGCAGTGCTTCCAGGCTTCTCTAAGTGGAACAGGGAGGAACGATGTAGGAGGAAGATCACTGCATCCTCCACCCCGATGCCATGCTGGTAGGCAAACTGAAGTGGGTCCATCGCTGGTCCCACCAGGGGGCGGAGGTGGGCGAGGAGCAGCTTCTCCAGGGTCTTCATTAGGTGTCTTCATTAAGTACTTAATGTTAATAGATAAAGGATAACACATTTTAAATTCCTTAGCTACCACAACTGTAAAGTGACTTAAGACTTGACTCAGACCTGCAAAGAATGACTTGTGAACGTCTCTGAGTCTTGCCCTCAGGCTGATAGTGTTGCTTATTAGAGCACCTCGGCCACCACATTTTTGACTTTTCCAGTTTTCTAAAACTGACTAATTTTCCATTTGTATAAATTATAATTTATGACTGATATTATTGATTTTGTCTACTTGTTTAACAGTTCTGCTGTAACAGTAAAAGTTAAAAAGAAAGGACAGAATGTGTACATGTAGTAATATATGGCCCACTGCAGGTCTGTCCTCAGTCAGATACTTTCTGTCATTGTCTGAAGTACTAAAAAGAACCATGTGTTGAAGGTCAAACTGCTCAACTATTCAGCGGCTGAAGCAGTAACATCTCATTAACTGTGAGTTTTTACTGACATCTGCTGGTAATTCTTACACACTGCACAAAGCCAGCTTGCAAAAACATGAAAAAATGTTTTTAAGCAAGCCAACAGAATGACAAAACTTAAATTACTAAAGTGTCTGAAACAAGTGAAATGCTATAACATAAAAAATACATGGGATGGAGAAATATATTGCTAAGGCTACATTAAGTTCTTTTTCGTCTCCTACAAGAATTGCTCAATAAAGATTTCCCCAGACCCACTTCTGGTTATTGCAGGAGGCTGAAATTGCACATGTCTAATAAACATACCTCTGTAGGTCAGAGGCAGCAAGAGGCTGCCTGCATTTCATCACTTTTTCCTCCTCCACGCTGATAAGCACCTCTGTGGATCTTTGGCTTTCATGTGGCTGGAGCCTGCAGACTGCTACCAGCCTTCAGGCTCTAATTTCTATGTATTTTTATACGTTTTGTGACTACTCTTGAGCTAGTAACAACAAACTGTGAAATATATTTTTTAAAATGCATGCAGCTGATAGCTGCCACCATCCACTCACAGAGCCTGTCATGAAAACTTACAACTGATCAGGGGTTACCGCTCCAAACTGCACCAGGCCGAAATTAAGATAAGATAAGCCTTTATTAGTCCCACAACGGGGAAATTCCAGGATTGCAACAGCACAGGGATAGCAACACTCAGAGCAACAATCAGAAGGCAAAAAAAGCAAGCAAGAGCAGCTAACCATAATATACTGCAATAGCCGTTTCCTCTATAGGGCAATGTACACAAATGCTATGGGCCCCCTAGTGACTGAAGGGGCTCCCAAGCTACAAGTTCACTCTCAATATTTTTGAGATAATTAAAAGTACCTGACTTCATTTGTAACAAGGTAAGGTCTTCATATGTTCAGTAAAGCACTTAAAAATCGAATGTAGAATATTAAAAACAGCTGCAATGATAAGAAAGCTGCGTGTGGGGGTAAAGGATCGGTAGTGGTCGGAGAAGCCATTGGGGCGGACTGGCAGGCACATTTCCGTCAATCTACTCCAGGGAAGCTGTGGCTACAGAAGCAACTTAGCACTTTCAGTGTCTGTCTGGATTGAATAAATAAGACTCAACTGTAAGCACTTTGAGACGTCACTTGACATGTAAAGCGGCACATAAATCTAATCCATTTTTATTAATCAGGTCGGGGGATGGCGATGTCATCCTCAGGTATGGGAAATGATTGAAAGGTGCAGAAGAGGGAAGTGTCAGGGGGAGAATAACAGTAGTCTAAGGGCAATCAAACAGAAATTGCCTCAAAAAAAGAAAACTGTCCAAGAAAAAATGTACACAGGATAAAGGTATGGGTTACCAACACTGTATTTTTACATGTGGAGTGAAGGAGGATGCATGTACAGTGGTGTGAAAAAGTGTTTGCTCCCTTCTGATTTCTCTTTTTTTTGTGTTTGTCACATCTGAATGTTTCAGATCATCAAACAAATTTAAATATTAGACAAAGATAACACAAGTAAACACAAAATGCAGTTTTTAAATGAAGGTGTTTATTATTAAGGGTAAAAGAAATCCAAACCTGCATGGCCCTGTGTGAAAAAGTGAGTGTCCCCTAAACCCAATAACTGCTTGGGCCACCCTCAGCAGCAACAACTGCAATCAAGCGTTTGCAATAACTGGCAATGAGTCTTTTACAGCGCTGTGGAGGAATTTTGGCCCACTCATCTTTGCAGAATTGTTGTAATTCAGCCATATTGGAGGGTTTTCGAGCATGAACCACCTTCTTAAGGTCATGCCACAGCATCTCAATCGGATTCAGGTCAGGACTTTGACTAGGCCACTCCAAAGTCTTCATTTTGTTTTTCTTAAGCCATTCAGAGGCACTTTTTCACACAGGGCCATGTAGGTTTGGATTATTTTTTTTTACCCTTAATAATAAACACCTTCATTTAAAAACTGCATTTTGTGTTTACTTGTGTTACCTTTGTCTAATATTTAAATTTGTTTGATGATCTGAAACATTTGAGTGTGACAAGCATACAAAAAAAAAAAAAGGAGAAATCAGGAAGGGGGCAAACACTTTTTCACACCATTGCATTAAATATAGTATGAACTTTGGTCATTTTGAATTATACTGGGAAAATATACTTTTTCACAATATTTAGATTTAGTGAGATGCACTAATCAAAGTCAAAGTGCCTTTATTGTCATTCCATTGCTAAAAAACAATACAACGAAACTGACACTGCTCCCTAAAACAAACTATCACACTCACAGTTCACTCATGCATTTAACATTCTCATAATTACAACAATAAATAATGCTTAAAACAATAATAGCTAAAAAGTTAAATACAATATGTACAAAGCAATAATAAAAACATACTGAGTGATAAATAAGACCAGCTTATACACACAAGGTTATTGCCACAAAATAACCTAAAATAATATCAGCAGTCTGTACGTGTTACATAAATCCGTTCAAAATACATACTGCTGCTGGGAAAAAACTATGATTAAACCTGGTAGTCCGGGTTTTATGGGATCTGTACCGCTTTCCTGAGGGGAGCAAGTGAAAGAAATCATGACCTGGATGAGTGCAGTCCTTAATAATGGCAGTAGCTCTGTTGAGGTACCGAGACCTGGAAATCTCTTCCAGAGAAGGGAAAGAACAGCCAGTGATTTTTTGCGCAGTCTCAATCACTCTCGGGAAGGCTTTGCGGTCTGCGGCTGAACAGCCCTCATACCAAACCGTGATGCCATATGACAGAATGCTCTCAATAGCAGAGCGATAAAATAAAACCAGCAACTGTGCATTCAGGCCATTCTTCTTGAGGAGCCTCAGAAAGTGTAGATGTTGTTGAGCCTTCTTTATCATAGCTATGGTGTTAACTGCTCAGGTAAGGTTGTGAGAAATATGAACACCCAGAAACTTAAAAGCCTCCATCCTCTCCACACACTCCTTGCCTATACACACGTGGACAAAATTGTTGGTACCCCTCTGTTAATGAAAGAAAAACCCACAATGGTCACAGAAATAACTTGAATCTGACAAAAGTGGTAATAAATAAAAATTCTATGAAAATTAACCAATGAAAATCAGACAATGCTTTTGAATTGTGGTTCAACAGAATTATTTTAAAAAACAAACTCATGAAACAGGCCTGGACAAAAATGATGGTACCCTTAACTTAATATTTTGTTGCACAACCTTTTGAGGCAATCACTGCAATCAAACGATTTCTGTAACTGTCAATGAGACTTCTGCACCTCTCAGCAGGTATTTTGGCCCACTCCTCATAAGCAAACTGCTCCAGTTGTCTCAGGTTTGAAGGGTGCCTTCTCCAGATGGCATGTTTCAGCTCCTTCCACAGATGTTCAATAGGATTTAGATCAGGGCTCATAGAAGGCCACTTTAGAATAGTTCAATGTTTCGCTCTTAGCCATTCTTGGCTGTTTTTAGCTGTGTGTTTTGGGTCATTATCCTGTTGCAGGACCCATGACCAGACTGGCAAATTCCAGTCTGGTCCACCACAGTGGTGGCTCAGTTGGTAGAACATCTGCCCCCACACCCGGGAGGCAGGGGTTCAAATCCCGGGCGGGTCATGCCGAAGACCATATAAAAAGTGGAACTTCCTGCCGTCCAGCTTGGTGCTCAGCAATAATGGAATGGAGGAGGGAAATCTGTGGCAGCGGCCCTCTGATTCTACATATGGGGTGTGTGTGATTAACACTGTAGATAGGAAAAACACAGTTTTGTTCTACTGTACATGATTGGTTGAATGACAATAAAGGGTGATTTAATTTGTTTTCAACAGTGGTGTCCTCCTTGGTCGTCTCCCATGAAGTCCACTTTGGCTCAAACAATGACGGATGGTGCGATCTGACACTGATGTACCTTGACCTTGGAGTTCACCATGAATGTGTTTAGAGGTTGTTCTGGGCTCTTTTGTTACCATTCGTATTATCCGTCTCTTCCATTTTTCATCAAGTTTCCTCCTGCAGCCACGTCCAGGGAGGTTGGCTACAGTCCCGTGGATCTTAAATTTCTGAATATGTGCATCTGTAGTCACAGGAACATCAAGCTGCTTGGAGATGGTCTTATAGCCTTTACCTTTAACATGCTTGTCTATAATTTTCTTTCTAATCTCCTGAGACAACTCTCTGTGTGGTACACACCATGTCACCAAATAGCACAGTGACTACTTGTCACCCTTTAAATAGGCCGACTGACTGATTACAAGTTTGTAGACACCTGTGATGTTAATTAGAGGACACATCTTGGTTGAACATGTCCCTATGGTCACATTATTTTCAATCTTTTCTAGGGGTACCATCATTTTTGTCCAGGCCTGTTTCATGAGTTTGTTTTTTAAAGTAACTCTGTTGAACCACAATTCAAAGCATTGTCTGATTTTCACTGGTTAATTTTCATAGACTTTTTAATTTATTACCATTTTTGTCAGATTCAAGTTATTTCTGTGACCATTGTGTTTTTCTTTCATTAACAGAGGGGTACCAACAATTTTGTCCACGTGTGTAAATAGAGGAGGTGGCTCACTGCTATGCTTCCTAAAATCAATAATGAGTTCTTTTGGGGTTTTTTTTGTGTGTTCAATAACAGATTATTATCTGAGCACCATCTCACCAGTTTCTGGACCTCATCTCTGTATGCGGACTCATCTCCTCCTGATATGAGCCCCACTACTGTTGTGTCATCTGCAGACTTTACTATAATGTTTGTGGGATGAACAGGTATGCAGTCATATGTGTACAATGACGGTACACATATGCTAACCACTGCGCCACTGCTGCACGGTGGCGCAGTGGTTAGCACTGCGGCAGCACAGTTTTACCCTCGGCCGGGGGATCGCGGGGATCATGAGATCGTGGGTTCGATCCCTGCCCCCGGCCAACAGTGATCTGTGTGGAGTTTGCATGTTCTCCCCGTGTTGCGTGGGTTTACTCCGAGATTTCTCCGGTTTCCTCCCACATGCTAAAAACATGCAGGTTAGGGATACGGGGCGCTTGCGCACGCAGCGACCGGCAGCTGGTGGCTTGCCACCAGACTGCAAAACAAATCTACCTACGGGTACAAAATAAGTACAAAAAAAAAAAAAAAAAGAATGAATACAAAGTGGGGCTCAACACACAGCCCTGTGGCGAGCCTGTGTTAAGCATGACTGTAGAGGAGGAATGGGGTCCGAGTCTAATAGTCTGTGTTTGGTTTGTTAGGAAGTCCGTAATCCAGCTGCAAGTGTGAGTAGGCAGACCAAGCTGAAGCAATTTAGTGATGAGAATGTTGGGAATAATTGTATTAAATGCCGAGCTATAGTCCACAAACAACATTCTTACATAGCTCCCCTTGTCTTCTAAATGGCTGAATGCCGAGTGGAGAGCTATAGCATCTTCAGTGGATCTGCTCCGCCTGTAGGCAAACTGGTACCGATCAAAGTCTGGGGGGAGACTAGGCAAAAGATGTTTCAATACCATTTTCTCAAGGCACTTCATAATAATGGGTGTTAATGCTACTGGTCGATAGTCATTCAGACTGCTGATAATATGTTTTTTAGGCACAGGAATAATGACTGCAGATTTTAAACACTGTGGAACAAAGGCTGCCTTAAGAGACAAATTAAAAATGTCAGTCAAAACAGAGCATAGCTGATCTGCACATGCTCTGAGCACCTTTCCTGGCACTCCATCGGGACCAGTAGCCTTTCTCGGGTGAACTGCTCTCAATGTATGTCTCACCTCATGATCCTGCAGGGTAAGCACATCAGAGCTGGCATTCAATAACGTCAGTGGGTCCGGGCGAGGTGTATTTGCCTCAAACCGTGCGAAAAAGCAGTCCAATTCTTCTGCCAATGAGGCGCTGATGTCACTGGAAATGATGCTGCTGCCCTTATAGTTTGTGATCTGGTGAAAGCCTTGCCGTACTCGTCTTGAATCATTATCAGAAAAATGGTCCTCAACTTTCCTCTTATAGGCCTGTTTGGCCTCCTTAATGCCTTTCTTCAGATTAGCCCGGGCGGTGCTATACAGAGCTGTATCCCCTGACCTGAAGGCTGTATCACGGGCTCTGAGGAGTGCCTGGACTTCTTTTGTCATCCAAGGCTTCTGGTTAGGAAAAACCCTAATGCGTTTTTCCACAGTCACCTGGTTGATACAGTAGGTGATGTAGCATAATACAGTCTGTGTGTACATTTCCAGATCCTGATTCTTGAATAAATCCCATAAAGTGTTTGAAAAATAGTCCTGTAGCTGAGAAAGAGCTCCCTCAGGCCATGTTGTGATGTTCTTTGTAGTAGGTCTAGCAGTTCTCCTGAGGGGGGTGTATGCTGGGATGAGGAGCAATGATAGATAGTCTGACAGGCCAAGATGTGGACATGGCACAGCTCTGCAGGCATGCTTCAGGTTCGGATACACCCAATCAAGACAATTCTTTCCCCTAGTGGCACATTTCACATACTGTGTGAAATTAGGCAGCATAGTTTTCAAGCATGCTTGATTAAAATCACCAGCTATAATGTGAACACCCTTGGGATAGGCCTGCTGCTGTTTATTTATAACACTGTACAAATGACTAAGGGCCGCTTTAGTATTTGCATCAGGAGAAATATAGACCGCTGTTATAATAACCACTGTCAGCTCTCTCGGAAGACAAAAAGGCCGACATAAAACTGACATTGTCTCTAGATCAGGAGAACAGTAAGTGTTAATAATATGACTGTGATTAGTCCAAAAGTTGTGAAGAAAAATACAGAGGCCACCACCTCTCTGTTTCCCGGATTCCGCTGTTCGGTTCATACGATGAAGTGTGCGCTCTGGTAGCTGCACTGCAGCATCGGTGATCAGCGGATGGAGCCAGCTTTCCGTTAACAACAGCACACAGCAGTCTCTCACAGTTCTACTAGTTGCCAGCTGTAGCTCTAAATCATCCATCTTGTGGACAATGCTTCTGGTGTTGGAAAGAAAAATGCTGGGTAGCGGAGGTCTATGCGGCTGTCTCTTTAGCCTCGCTAGCAGGCCCGACCGGCATCCCCGTTTTTGCTTTCTCTCCCTCCTCCGTCTGCGTCGCTTCCCAGGACTGACAACAATCCATGGTGATCCTGCTGGTCTACAGATAGCCTCCAGTATGTTTTGTGTGTTCTCAAAAACTGCTGTAACAGCAGACTTTTGTTGAAGTCCAATATTTTTCAATAATATACTGTACTGAATGCTAAGACCACATTAATAGGCTTTAAATAGCAGTAAACGTGCATAGTAGGCTGCTTTTAAACAAGAATAAATGCTCAGCTGAGGAGCTGTAGCATTTATTCTTGTTTGGCAGGTGAAGCCTCGTGGAGCTTGGAGACTTTCTTTCCTTGTAATTGTGCAGAAAAAGATTCAAAGCTTTGATGTTTCTTTCTAAAGAGCCCAACTGAAGCACACCGTTTCAATCCCACGCCTGCAGTAAAAGTTCAGCGTTATAATCTGCTGATTTTTTTTTTTTTTTTTGCTCATTTATACCAGTGGCTCTTAAACCTTTTTTAAATTCCCCATTCTGGAAAGCCAGACAATGACAAAGCCCACCTGCCCCTCCACACCCACAATGAATCCAAGAGCAAGCTAAGCCTCGTCATATTTCCTTTTCTTCTTGGCTTTTGTTGTTAATTATTGTCCAGAATTTATCTTTGCTCATCATTTTGATAGAGGGAGTTTTAAAAATCCATCCATCCATCTTCTACTGCTTAACCCTTTTCGGGTCATGTGGTGGGGTTCTGGCAGGGGTGGGGGGGGGGGGGGAGCCTGTCCCAGCATCTTTGGGTGAGAGGCAGGGTACACCCTGGGTAGATTGTCAGTCCACTGCAAGGCAGATAAATGTAAATTTAAATCTGGCCCTAGGGAACTGAGGCCATTTTGTGGCCCTCACTATCACCAAAGTTGCCCATCCCTGGACTAGACACACCTGCCTAGATTGTAACACCACCACCACCAAAGGCTCGTCTGGTGACAACAGTGGCTGATGCATAGCGCTCTCCTTGACATCTCCAACATCATTGGTGGCCATCATTTCTGCTCTACGTGAACCGACTTTCATCAGAGAACAGCATTGAGGCCCACTGGTCCCTTGTCCAGCGTAAATGCTGCCTGGTCCATGCAAGACGATGATGTCTGTGCCTGATGGTGTGGTCAGGTACCCTTGCAGGCCATCTAGCACGCAGACCACACTGATGTAAACGGTTTCGAATGGTCTGACGTGACACTTGGGTGCCTCTCATCTCCCTTAAATGTGCCTGGGGTTGAGTGGCATTCATCATCCAGTTCTGCAGGGCACTGTTGACAATGAAATGGTCATCAGCATGGGATGTGGCCAAAGGACGTCCACTTCTATGCCTTTCTGTGACTCTTCCAGTCTCTCTGTATCTCTGTTATAACCTTCTGATGACAGGCTTAAGCTCAGTGGCCACTTTCCTCTGAGAAAATCCTGTTGGAAGCCTCACAATGGTGAGGTACTGTTGATCAATTGTGAGGTGTTGTCTTGGTCTCATGATGTCAAAATGTGAACAGCATAATGAAGAGGACTGTTTAAATACCAATTCTAATTGAGCCAGACAATTTATTGGTCAATTCATGGATCAAACAACTGTTGTGAATTTTGCTGTTAAGCACCTTGTTAGAGAACAGTAAGTTATGCAAAAAGTACTGAAACACTGAACAGTTGGACATGTGCATTCAAAAGGTAAGAGAAGGTCAAATTAAGTTCACCTGGAAAGGTTATAGTGCATTTTAGGGGCATCCTGAAATTTCACCTGAAAGCCAAATATCCCTAACTTTTTATGAGTAGTGTATGTCAAATAGTGAAGATCTTCACCTTTTTGTTTGTTCTTCCAAGATCACCTTAAGTGACAAAAACTACAGACATAAAATGGTGAATGGAGTCCACTTATATAATGCATTTTACCCATCTCTGGATGACCAAAGCGCTTTACAGATCCTGCTATCAACCATTCACGCACACATCCACACACTGATGGTGGCGGAGCTGTCGTACACAGGTGCTGGCCTGACCCACCGGGAGCAACTGGGGGTTCAGTGTCTTGCTCAAGGACACTTCGACATGCAGACTGCAGAGAGGGAATCAAACCCCTGACCCTCCGATCAGCAGTCAGCTACACTGCACCTGTGCCACAGCCGCCCCTTATATTGTTGTATGTTCTGTCATATATACTGTACAGTAAATGCTGTTGAGAGAGTTATCTTGAATGACTGTAGTTTTTAATGAGCCAAACAACTTAACCTGTAGAAGAGACACACATGCATGATCTTGTGTGTGCAGTGATCCGCTCCTGCACACGATTTATTAACTGCATAAAACCTAAACAATATGCATATGGTTCAGTTATATTTCCAAGTACAAAAATCAGTTTTACTGTCATTTCACAGTTAAACATAATGTATACTAAACAAAACAATGTTTCAAGAATACAAACTGTTAGATACCGACAATGCTGGACAGCAAAAAACAGCACTGTAGCAGATCAAATGCAGCTTTTAAACTCTGCACTTTTTTTAGCCAGAGAGCAGCTGCTTCACCCTCCAACAACATGGATCAGCCAAATGATCCCACACATAATACCAGTCCACAAATCCAAACGCGCCACCTCTAGACTTATCAGCGGTGCACACTGCTGACAGGGTGGGTGTGATGAAAGAGGGCTCAGTTTGTGGGTGAGGTCCAACTGCTGCATCGGTGGGTCCTGCTCCGCCCGTCTGTGGGACAGCTTCCTCTCAGTCTCAGGGGGTGTTCTGACTGTGGATACAGCAGGGACAGCAGTGCAGCGACTCGTGGATGAAGAGATCACACTCCACGCAGAACACGCTGTGGCACGATGTACAGGTGAAGATCTACGAGCCCACACACACACACACAGAACAGGAGATGAATGCTGGGCCACGTGTAAGTCGCACAGTAAATAAACACCATCACACCTGTGACGTGCACAGACATTTCGTGGGGCAGGTGCTCCAAAAAGTATAATCACAGTCAGTAGGTGATTTTTTTTTTTTTAAAACAAGAGGGATGGGGGGTATGCACCAATTCAGCAAGAGGTACAGATGCATAAATGTAAATCAGGCACAAATTTGCAAGAATAAAGGTGGAAAGATGTGATCAAAAATGCCAGTTTAAAAATTAAAAAGTCGCAAATTACTATTTAATTACACAGAATAAAAATTTAACCAGCATCCAGATAAACATTGCAAATTTATGAGAAAAAAGTTGAACATTCCTGGAAAAAAGTTGCAAATCTAAGAGGAAAAAAAAGTCACAAATTTTTGTGAAAAAGTCAAATTTATGAGAAAAAAAGCTTAAAGTTTATAGGAAAAGAGGTGCCAATTTATGAGAAAAAAAATATAAAAAATTTACAAGAAAAAAATCAGAAATTTACAAGAAAGAGTCAAATTTGGAAAAAAAGTGGCAACTCTACACAAAAAAGTTGAAAATTTTAGGAAAAAAGTTGCAAAGTTGAGAAAAAAGATGAACATTTATAGGAAAAGGGGTGTAAATTTACAAGAAGAAAGTCGCAAATTTTGAGAAAAAGGTTGTAAATCTATAAGGAAAAAGTTACAAATAGCCTTTGTTCTGAGGAGCGATGTTGTGAACACCATGCCCTCGGTTATGTGATACCGTTTATGGAGGCTGTCAATCTACCAAGATGTGCAGACATGCAAAGGCATCAGAATAATGTCTCTTCTTTCCATTAAGACTAAACTGATCAGATTAAAAAGTCCATTTTAGATTAAGACACAGGCTCACTGTACTTACACTTTTGTCCTTCAGCTCCCCCTGACAGGCTTGACAGAACCTGCAACCAAATTTCAACAGTTAAAGCAAAACTCCAGTGAAAATCCAGTTTTTTCTTGTTAACGTGTCTGTAACGTGTTTTTATAACTCATAAGACATATCACGAGCTAAATCACTCTCATGTGTCATGTCTGTGTTTTTCTGCTGGGAAAGTTCAGTTAAGCTCCTCCCCATGAAAAAGGCAAGTTTAGACGGCGTGGTTTTTTTGTGATGTCACTATAACAGGTGAAACAATCAGGACTAAGTACTGGCTGTTCAAGTTTGCCAGCTTGCAGACTTCTGTGTCCTGGTGGGCGGGACGTGGGTGGGCCTGTTAGATCCTGGCGTTTGAAGGAGGAGGAAAAGGGAAAAGATGTTCTCAAGCAACTGAAAGACAATGAAAGGTTTTTGTGTGGAAAAAAGGGCTTAAGATACAAGTTTAGACAATGTACATTTGTTTTTAAGAAGATTTATATCCACTGCAGTGCATCTTTAACAAGACAAGACGGCAATACATAAAAACTTTAAAGTGTCCCTATTTTGCTCTTTTTGACAAAGCTTGCAGAGGTAAAGTGTCTGTGACACCAGCACGTGAACCTCTTGATGAATACACTGCTATGGTTCTGAATAGGGGTGGGAAAAAAGATTGATCCAGTGACGGATCGTGATACTTGGCACTGGCGACAATGCATCAGTCCATAAATGCATGAATCAATCTTTTATTAAAAAAAATGTGCACACATATAATTTTGGGTTATCAGTTAATCAATGGCGTGTTCAGTCCACTAGATGCCGCAAAGCAAACACCCAGTCAAGTGAAGTCATAGCTTGTCTTGGAGACTTGCAGCCAGCTTTGAAAGTTTGGAAGCAGTTTGCTCAAAGTTAGCTCAAATGCCAGGCCTTTTTTAGATTTTAGAACAAAGATGGAAGGAAAAACCTCGACATGACACACAACCCACAAGAAGTGCTGCATGAAAAAAAGAAAAAACACTCAGAACACGACGGCCACACACGTCTTGGAGCAGCGTTAGCAAAGGCAAAGGTAAAGAGACACCGGCATGGAGCTTTTTCTCCGATCGCCAAGTAAGTAAAGTTTATTTATGAAGCGTTTTCAGAAACATACACTACTCACAAAAAGTTAGGGATATTTGACTTTTGGGTGAAATGTATGGAAAATTTAGAAAGTTCACGCTACAGTGATATATCATGAAAGTAGGGCATTTAAGTAGAAGCATGCAATGGTGATTTCCTCATCTCAAACAATTTATTGAAACAAAAGCCAACAACAGTGGTGGGTATACCACAACAGAAAATGTCAATGTCTCAGTAACTTGTCATGTCCCCATGAGCATCAATTACAGCTTCACAACGACATCTCATGCTCTTCACAAGTCGACTTATTGTCTGCTGAGGCATGGCATTCCACTCTTTTTGAAGGGCGGCCCTCAGGTCATTGAGGTTGTGGGGTGCAGGATTACGAACCTCTACACGACAACTCAGCTGATCCCATAGGTTTTCAATGGGATTCAGGTCTGGAGAAAGTGCAGGCCACTCCATTTGTGTACCCCAGCCTCCAGCAGCCGTTCCCTAATGATGTGACCTCGATAAGTGGAGCATTGTCATCCATGAAGATGAAATTAGGCCCGTGTTGTTCATGCAGGGGCACAATGACTGGACTATTGATGTTATTCAAGTAGTATCGGCTTGTCACTGTACCATTCACAAGGTGTAGGGTGGTTCTGTATTGGAATGAGGCCCATTCCTGGACTAGACACACCTGCCCAGACTGTAACACCACCACCACCAAAGGCTCGTCTGGTGACAACAGTGGCTGATGCATAGCACTCTCCTTGATGTCTCCAACATCACTGGCGGCCATCATTTCTGCTCAACGTGAATTAACTTTCATCAAAGAACAGCACTGAGGCCCACTGGTCCCTTGTCTAGCATAAATGCTCCCTGGTCCATGCAAGACGATGACGCCTCTGCCTGGTGGTGTGGTCAGGTACTCTTGCAGGTCCTCTAGCACGCAGACCACGCTGATGTAAACGGTTTTGAACGGTCTGATGTGACACTTGGGTGCTTCTCACCTCCCTTAAATGTTCCTGGAGTTGAGTGGCATTCATCATCCAGTTCTGCAGGGCACTGTGGGATGTGGCCAAAGGACGTCCACTTCTATGCCTTTCTGTGACTCTTCTAGTCTCTCTGTATCTCTGTTCCAGCCTGCTGATGACACTCTGTGACACTCTAAGCTCAGTGGTCACTGCCCTCTGAGAACATCCTGTTTGAAGCCTTGCAATGGTGAGGTACTGTTGATCAATTGTGAGGTGTCGTCTTGGTCTCATGATGTCAAAATGCGAACAGCATGATGAAGAGGACTGTTTGAATACCAATTCTAATTGAACCAGAGAATTTATTGGTCGATTCATGGATCAAACAACTGTTATGAATTTTGCTGTTAAGCACCTTGTTAGAGAACAGCAAGTTATGCAAAAAGTACTGAAACATTGAACAGCTGGACATGTGCATTCAAAAGGTAAGAGAAGGTCAAATTAAGTTCACCTGTAAAGGTTATAGTATGGGGGCATGGTTTGGGACTTTTCCACCCAGAGAAGAAGACAGCTGGGGAAGGGGGGAACAATGGACCGAAAGAGGACCTGTCACCGGGGGTTTCAGACGGAACTATGCACCCCCCGGGAAGAGGAGTAAATGCTGGAGCCGCCGGAAGAAGATGGGTGTGAGAGCGGCGCCAGCATTATGTCATGTTAATGTGCCACACAGGCTTTGTTCTAAACACAATGTATTATGGTCGGAAGGTCCGGGTCTCGATGCTCGGAAATAAAGCTATAAAAGAGGAATGCACAGAGACCCGGGATTCTCTTTAGCTGTAAGTTATGTTGGAGGAAGAATAAAGTTTCTGTGTCGTCCAGTTTGTTGCCTCGCCTGCCTTCTTTCTCCACAATATCGTGCTTTCGAGTATCACGAGCCCATATATTTATGAAAATTAAGAGACTATGATAATCCATATCCACACACGGCAAGAACAGTTCTTTTGTGACATACCATGTCAATGTACTTTAAAAAAAACAAAAAAAACCAAAAACTAAACAAAACAAAAAACTTATGACTGACTTTAGTAGACATCAGTCATCCCAGTTGGAGGAAGTTGTTTGACGCAGAGTGAGAAAATCCAGACTCTGAAAATATGCCATTATGCTGAACAAAAACTACAAGAGATGGAGAATGATATTGATCTTGATAACCACTCCTTCAATAATATTCATAATCACTGTGAATATTGTACTGAAAAGCAATTCAAAAGTCAAGTGCAATTAGATGGTAAACTATCAATAATACACTTCAACAGCAGAAATCTTAACAAAAACTTTCCACAGATTCAGGACTATTTAAAACAGCTAGACAGAAAATTCACAGCTATCGCAGTCTCTGAAACTTGGCTTAATGAAGAGAAGGCTTCTCTGATGGCAACAGAGGGATATCAGATGTTTTATATTAATAGATCTCAAAAAAAGGGTGGTGGTGTTGCACTGTATACTGATGACCTGTATAGGTGTAAACTTGTAAATGGAATGTCCTTTGCACTACCAGGGATTCTGGAATGTGTTACTGTTGAGAATGACCAAGAAAAAACAAAAAATCTAATTATAAGCTGTATATATAGAATGCCGGGAACTTGCGTTGAGACATTCAGAGATAAATTAGTCGAGCTGCACAATAATATAACTAGTAAGAAAATGGTTGTAATCTGTTGATTTACTAAATCCATTTCAACAAAATGTAATTACAGAGTTCATGAATTCTATGTACAGTATGAGTCTAGATCCCACAATAACACATCCCAGTAGAATCACAGTTCACACTGCTACACTTATTGATAACCTGCTTGTTAATATTATTGATATGAAAATAGAAGGTGGATTATTGATAAATGACATAAGTGACCATTTGCCAGTCTTTGCACTTATCCATGGCCACACGGGGGCCAATACAGAAAAAAACTTTAAAATCTTTCAGATACAAATCACAAAATGCAATCAGTTCTTTTAAAGAAGACCTGCTGAAGCAAGACTTATGTATCAGATGTAAATGAAGCCTATGACACATTCATGAACATTGTAACCACTCTTTATGAAAAAAATTGTCCATTAGTAAAGAAAAAGCTTAAACAGAAATTTGTCGACAAGCCATGGTGAACCAAAGGATTACAAAAAGTGTGTAAAAAGAAAAATTCATTATACAAAGCTTTTCTAAAGAAAAGGACAAAAGAAGCAGAGCAGTGGTATAAAACATACAAAAATAAGTTAATATATATAACGAGATGTAGTAAAAGAGACTATTACAGTAAAGAACTGGAGAAAAACAGAGATGATATTAAAAATACATGGACAATACTTAACAACATTCTTGGAAATAAAAACAGAAATACAAGCTACCCAACCAATCTTTCAAAAAAAAAACAAAAAAAACAAAACGACTCAGAGTGTGAATGCAGTCTCACCTGCAGATGAATTTAATAAATTTTTTGTTAACATTGGTCCTAATTTGGCACAAGAAACACCCATTACGGCATCTACAGGTGATACAATAAGCAAGAACATTGCTATAAAAGACTCCATTTTCATAAAGAACACAGATGAGAGAGAGGTCATTGAAATTGTTAAATCGTTTAGAAGTAAAACATCTACGGATTGTGATGGTATTGACATGTTTTTAGTCAAAACTATCATTGAATGCTTAGTGAAGCCACTGATGTATATTTGTAACCTGTCTCTCCAAACAGGTATATTTCCCAATGCAATGAAAATAGCTAAAGTAATTCCGATATACAAGATGGGTGACAGAGGGGAATTCTCAAACTATAGACCTATTTCACTATTGCCGCAATTTTCCAAGATACTTGAAAAAATATTCTGTGAGAGAATTGACAACTTCATAATGAAGAATAATTTATTGTGTGAGCAGCAATATGGGTTCAGACACAAGAGGACAACTGCATTTGCTCTAATGGAATTTATAGAAAAAATATCAACTGCCGTTGAAAATAAAGAGTATTCAGTTGGGGTATTCCTGGATCTTAAAAAAACATTTGATACAGTGGATCATAATTTATTATTAAAGAAACTACAAAATTATAGTATTAGGGGGGTAGTACTGTCCTGGTTATGTAGTTACTTAAAAACAGATATCAGTATGTACAGTATGTGTTAGTAGCAAAAACTTACAGTTACTGAAGGTTACTTGTGGAGTCCCACAGGGTTCAGTTTTGGGGCCATTGTTATTCAATATGTATATAAAAGATATATGTAAAGTTTCGGAAAAAAATTGCTTTAATACTGTTTGCAGATGACACTAATTTATTATGCAGTGGAAGCAATTTGGAACAACTTTTGGATATACTTGGAAAGATATTAGGAAAGCTTAAACTGTGGTTTGATTCAAACAAATTAACGCTCAATTTAAGTAAGACAAAATTTATAATTTTTAACAACCATCACAACAACTCAGTATCTAAACTCAGTGTAAATGGTGTAGAGAATGAAAAGGGTATCTGAAATTAAATTCCTTGGAGTAATAATTGATAATAAACTGTGCTGGGAGTCACATATTAATTATATTAAAGGTAAAATATCCAAATCAATTGCAATACTACACAGAGTGAAATATTTGCTGAATCAACCCACACTATATACTTTGTATCATTCATTAATACTCCCATACATGGCATATTGTACTGAAGTATGGGGAAATACATATAAAACAAACATATATCCACTCTTTATGCTTCAGAAGAGAGCTATGAGAATAATAAAGCTGCTTACAGGGAACCAACAAACCCACTTTTTCTTAAATTAAAAGCTCTCAAGTTGAAAGATCTGGTTAACTTTAAAACTGCAGTAATAGTGTTTAAAGGGAAGAATCTATCACTGCCCGTAAATATAAGATAAGATAAGATAAGATAAGCCTTTATTAGTCCCACAACGGGGAAATTCCAGGATTGCAACAGCACAGGGATAGCAACACTCAGAGCAACAATCAGAAGGCAAGAAAAAAACAAGCAAGCAAGAGCAGCTAATATACATATGTACATATGTACATATTACTATAAAATATATATATATATACACACACACACAGACACACAGTGCAGAGCATTGTAGCTGGATGGAATAAATATATGAATATATGAACACACAGTGCAGAGCATTGTAGCTAGATGGAATAAATAAGTAAATATATAAACACCCACAGTACGGACCATTGCAGCTAGGTGGAATAAATATGCAAGTATATAAACACACACAGTGCGGAGCAATGTAGCTAGATGGAATAATATGTAGATATATAAATATAAACACACCCAGTGCTGGGCATTGTAGCTAGATGGAATAAATATGTAAATATATAAACACACACAGTGCAGAGCATTGTTGCTAGATGGAATGAAACAGCATAACCGTCTACTTAGTTATCCTACATGGTATGATTATGTGCCCATACATATTCTCACCCTCCATAGCGACCGGTATGTTCCTAGTTGTATGCCGGAGGGGACCATTGTGTAAGTCTATTGCATCTTTTGCATTCAAAAAACTATTAGTTTGTTACGTCTTTTTGCTATCTCTGCGAGCAGCCCTGCTTAGGTTGTACAGTCTGACAGCCGTTGGTAGGAAGGACCTACGAAACCTCTCGGTTGTGCACCTGGGATGATGTAGTCTGCTGCTAAATGAGCTCCTCAGTGCATCCAGTATGTCCTGCATAGGGTGGAACTCGGACTCCAGCAGAGATGACAGTTTAGCCACCGTCCTTCTCTCTCCTATCTCCTCCATCGGATCAAGGCGCTGCCCCAGGACAGAGCTAGCTTTCTTAATCAGTTTGTTCAGTCTCTTCCTATCGGCTGCAGTAATGCCACTGCCCCAGCAGACCACTCCAAAAGTGATGGCTGATGCCACCACCGTGTCATAGAATGACTTCAGCAGCGCCCCTTGTACACCAAAAGACCTGAGTCTCCTCAGCAGGAACAGCCTGCGCTGTCCCTTCTTGTAGAGTGCATCAGTATTGTGTGACCAGTCTAGTTTATTGTTCAGATGAACACCCAGGTACTTATAGGATGTCACCATCTCGATGTCTGTTCCCTGTATATTTACTGGTACTGTGAGGGGCTGCCCATGCCTGCGGCAGTCCACCACCAGCTCCTTAGTTTTCCTCGCGTTGATCTGGAGGCAGTTCCGATGGCACCAGTCCACGAAGTCCTGGATAAGCCCTCTGTACTCAGCTTCATCTCCATTGGAGATGAGGCCAACGATCGCAGAGTCATCAGAGAACTTCTGTAGATGGCAGTGTGTTGTGTTGTGTGAGAAGTCCGCAGTATAAAGAGTGAACAGGAAGGGAGCCAGCACCGTTCCCTGGGGGGCCCCCGTGCTACTGATGATCGTGTCGGACACACAGTCCCGGGTTCTCACAAACTGAGGCCGGTTCGTGAGGTAGTCCAGGATCCATGATGACAGGTGCTGGTCCACCCCTGCGCGCAGCAGCTTGTCCTTCAGGATCATCGGTTGGATGGTGTTGAAAGCACTGGAGAAGTCAAAGAACATGATCCTCACCATATTCCCGGGCTTCTCCAGGTGGGACAGAGAACGGTGAAGGAGGAAGATCACTGCATCCTCCACCCCGATGCCATGCTGGTAGGCGAACTGGAGTGGATCCATCGCTGGTTCCACCAGGGGGCGGAGGTGAGCAAGGAGCAGTCTCTCCAGGGTCTTCATCAAGTGGGACGTCAAGGCCACCGGTCTGTAGCTGTTCAGGTCTTTGGGGTGGGAAGTTTTTGGTACAGGTACCACACAAGATGTTTTCCACAGCTGTGGTACCCTCCCCAGTTTCAGGCTCATGTTGAAGATATACGTCACAATCCCACACAGCTGGTCTGCACAGGACTTGAGGAGCTTTGCGCTGATGCCATCCGGTCCCGGCGCCTTCCTCGCCTTGATCTTCCTCAGCTCCGTCCTCACCTGGGTCTTGGTCAGGGTCAGGATGGGGGGCTGTGTGTTGGGAGTGGGGGGGTGTTGGTGGAGTGGGGAGTGGGCAGCAGGACTTGATTTCTTTAGAGGCAGCAGTGGTTGTTGTGCAGTCAGGGGGGAGGGCGGTTGGTCAAATCTATTGAAAAACAGATTCAGGTTGTTCGCCCACTCCCTGCCCCCTGTGGCCTGGGGGGAGGTATTCTGGAGCCCCGAGATGGTTTTGAGGTTTCTCCAGACCCCGCTGATGTCGCTCTGTTGCAGCTTGTCCTCCATCTTCTTCCTGAAGCTGTCCTTGCCTTCTCTGATCTTTCTCCTCAGCTCCCTCTGTACGGACTTCAGCATCTCCCTGTTCCCTGACCTGAAGATCCTCTTCTTCTCTCTCAGAAGTGTTTTTATCTCAGGGTTGATCCAGGGTTTGTTGTTTGAGTGACGCCGTATGGTCTTGGTGGGAACGGATTTGTCCACACAGAAGCTGAGGTAGCCCGTGAAGGTGTGAATGAGGCCATCGATGTCCTCACCATGTGGATCGCAGAGCTGCTTCCAGGCGGTGGCTTCAAAACAGCCCTTTAGAGTGTCCATTGTCTCCTCAGACCATAACTCCACAGTGTGCATGGCCGGAGGTTGTCTGTGCACTAGGGGTTTGTACACCGGCCGGAGATGAACCAAGTTGTGATCCGATCTCCCGAGTGGGGGGAGTTGTGATGAGGTGTACGCCTCCTTAGTGTTTGCGTAGAATAAATCCAGTGTTTTATTGTCTCTAGTGTGGCATGTGACATACTGGGTGAACGTGGGTAGAATGGGAGATAGTGAAACATGGTTGAAATCACCTGAGATGAGGAGAAGAGCATCTGGGTGTTCTGTCTGCAGCCTGCTGGTTACTGAATGGATGACGTCACGCGCTGTCCCAGCGTTCGCCGTCGGATTTGCATAAACAACAATGCAGATCATGTGTGAGTGTTCTCTCGGGAGATATGTAGGCCTCATGCTAACAGCTAGCAACTCAATGTCTTTGCTGCAGTGTCGTTGTTTAACAGTGATATGTCCCGGTCTGCACCAGTTGTTGTTAACATACATTATCACTCCACCGCCCCTAGCTTTGCCACTGTCTGGTGTTCGGTCAGCTCGTATCATGTGAAAACCCTCCAGCTCAATGTTAGCATCTGCTGCTAGTTCAGTTAGCCACGTCTCAGTAAACAAAAGGAGAGAGCACTCCCGGTATGTGCTATCATAACGGGAGATAGCCGCTAGCTCATCTAACTTTCCCAGTATCGACCGTACATTTCCCATGACAACAGATGGAAGGGAGGGTCTGTACCTTATATTTTTTGTCCTCCGCCTTACTCCAGCCCGGCAGCCGCGGCGTTTTCGCCTCAGTTCTCTCGGTATGTCGAGTTTTTCCAATGGGACCGGGTGGCGGTTGAATGCTAGCAGCTCTTCTCTGCTGTATCGTATCCTGCTATAAACAGTGGCTCCGTCCACCGGCTCAGGAGACATTTAGGACGATCTGTGTGTCCGTGATATAAGTGGGGTGAAAAAAAAAGACGGATCAAAAGAGAGAGGAAGGGAAAAAGACTCGGAATCGAGCCGCTGTTGCAAAAGGCAGCCTACTCGTGTGGCGCCGAGAGAACTTTAAATATCCAAAATTTGTTCCAAATAAGGGAGAAACAATATCATTTCAGAGGAACATGTACATTTCAAAAACCTTCAGTGAGAACTACCACCAAGCAACACTGTGTCTCAGTGCAATAAGTCAGATTGTGGAACGCTTTTGGAGCTGAATTAAAATCATGTACAACGCTTGGACAATTTAAACAAAAACTAAAGGAAGAAATACTCCAAACATATATACAAGATGACATGTAAAATCACATAAGGATTGTCATATCCAGTCTGTGTTGTGTTGTTGCTTAGTTTTTTTGTCACATTTTGTCTTAGCTTTGTTCTGAATTGTAATCACTCTTGTTTTTTCTTTTGAATTCTTGGATGGAACATGGGTGGGCAATATAAGCTGCGGCTTCAGCCATCACCCATTTCGGATAACTTATGTTGAACTGTATAATCAGAGGAGTTATTGTCTAATTTGACCTTGTTGGATTTTTTTTCCAGCTTTGTTATATTATTCTGTTCCTTTCTTTTAATCTTTACTTTTAATCTATCCAAAATAAAGATTCATTCATTCATTCATTCATGTACTAGTACATCTCAGTAAATAGAATATCATGATTTAATTTCAAAAACTACAATCAAAATTGAATTTTAAAAAAGATGTGAAATATTTCCTTGCGCCTGTAATGAATACTGAACATATGAAAGTTTATTTTTTGAATTATATAAAAAATACATTTTTTACAATATTCAAATTCACTGAGAGGCATTAGTGTATTATATTTACATTCACACAGAAAATCTATCCTAATGAAAGGTTGAGGAGTAAAGTGCACAACTCCTAGTAACTTAGCTAAATCACATTAAACTGACAGCAGTTTTTTTTACTACATATTTTCAATTCAGATAATTCTGCTTCATCTTACAAAATAACCCACTGTATTTACAAGACGATAATTCAGTAATCAGTCCAGTGAAGTCATAATATAAGGTAAGGCCACACAGCTAGGCAGTGATATTTACACTGCAGCTTTCATCAGTGTGAATCAGCAGTTCTCCTTCCCTCCAAAACATACTCTTGACAGTCTTTTTAAAGCTGCTCTTTATATCATAATCCATTTAAATCTGTTCATTATAAGTCTAAACAATGTACCTACCCATAGCTATTCTGACTATTTACCTAATATGGCTAAAAAATGCTGTTAATACCGCAGATTGTCACAGCTGCCATTCACACACCATTATAGAAAAGTTGTTGTTTGGAACTATTTGGAGCTCCATGAACCACGTGACTGGGCAGCGGCGAGATCAAAGAGTGTCACAACTTTCATATTATATGGCACTGGTTTTAGTCAACCAAAACTGAGCTGACTAAATAGTTTTAGTCAACGAAATTAACACTGCTACCCTCAAGCAGTCAATCTGCTAAACAAACAGCCCCCCACTAGGGGTGGGAATCGCGAGGGACCTCACGATTCGAAATGAGATACTTGGGTCACGATTAGATCCAATCATGATTCAATGATAATCACGGTATTGTGAGGGCATGGTGTTGGCCTTCTCCACCCAGGGAACAATGGACCGAAAGAGGTAGTGTCACCGGGGGGTATCAGACAGGACAGTAAGGACTATACGCCCCCCGGGGAGAGGAGTAAATGCCAGAGCCACTGGGAGAAGAAGAAGTGTGTGAGAGTGGAACTGGTGTTATGTCATGTTAATGTGCCACACAGGCTTTGTTCTAAACAGACTGTATTATGGTCAGAAGTTCTGGGTCTCGATGCATGGAAAAAAAGATATAAAAGAGGAATGCACAGACACCCGGGATTCTCTTTTGCTGTAAGTTATGTTGGAGGAAGAGTAAAGTTTCTGTGTCATCCAGCTCGTTGCCCCGCCTGCTTTCTTTCTCCCACATTGGTGATCCTACAACGTGCTATGAAAAGCGAGCCGAACACCGCCCTGGAGACTGCCTGGAGGGAGAGCAACCGCGCTGCTTGTGTGGCCTCAGCTGAGCTCCCAGACTTCTTACAACCTGAACGCGTGGTTCTTGCACATAGAAGCCCAGTTCACACTCCGCAGAATAACAATGGATGATACCAGGAATTACTACGTGGTTGCTGTGCTGGATGTGCGCGCCACGCAACAGGTGACAACCCTGCTCCAGGAGCCGTCGGCCCAAGAAAAATATGAAGCGCTCAAGAGGATGCTTCTCCAGCGCTATACCCTTTGTGACAATGAGAGGGCAGAGAGACTGCTAACGCGTTGGGAGTGAGGGGACAGACCAGCAGTGGAGCTAATGGAGAGCATGTTGGCGCTGAGAGAGAAGGACGACGAATCCTTCCTGTTCGCCCACTTGTCAACCCAGTGAAATGCCAGTTCGGTGTGCCAGTGATTGATTTTTTGGGCCACCGTATTTCGCTGGAGGGCACGATCCTGTTACCGGATAAGGTGCGTGCGATGTCAGATTTTCCGCGTCCGAAGACCGTGAGAGCACTACAGGGGTTTTTGGGAATGGTTCATTTTTATAACCGTTTCTTTCCCCGAGCAGCCCAGCTGATGCAGCCGTTGTATGCCACGCTTAAAAAAAGAAGCCTGCGGAAACCATCGACTGGACTCCCGAGTGAGACCAGGCTTTTGCAAATGCCAAAACAGTGCTGGCGGGTGCCGCGTTAACCCACCCGGATTCGTCTGCACGGATAGCGCTCACTATGGACGCGTCTGATGTTGCCATAGGGGCAGTGGTGGAGCAGTGCATCTCAGGTTCATGGCAGCTGCTCGCATTTTTTTAGCCGAACCTTGTGTGACAACGAACGCAAATACAGCATGTTTGATAGAGAATTGCTGGCTCTCCACCTGGCAATGCGCCATTTCCGGTTTTGGCTGGAGGGGTGCGAGTGTACCACGTTCGTGGACCATAAGCCGCTGATGTACGCGATGGCCAAGGTCTCAGAACCGTGGTGGGCCCAGCAGCAATGGCATTTGGCTGCAATTTTGCAATTTACTACCGACATTCAATACATTGCCGGTAAGCTCAACGTCGTGGCCGATTGCCTGTCGCGTGCGTTAATTGCCCCGGTCTATATGGAAGTTGATTTCCCTGCCATGGCCGTGGAACAAGCCGGGGACGTTGACATTTGCGCGCTCCAGTCTGCACCAACTGGGTTAAGGCTAGAGGGCAGGGTGGTGCAAGAAGGGTGCCCTCCCTTGCTCTGCAACATCTCCACCAGCCGCCCGAGCCTGGTGGTTCCGAGCTCTTGGCGCCATCGCGTTTTTGAGTTGGACCACTCCCTTTCCCATCCGGGAGTATGCGCTTCATTGAAGATAGTGGGGGCAAAATTCGTCTGGCCGCGCTTGCACAAAGACGTGAAAGAGTGGGCTGCAACTTGTGTCGCGTGCCAGTGGGCCAAAGTGCACAAGCAAACCAGAGCCCCCCCTTGAGCCCTTCCAAATCCCGGCCAGGAGTTTCGACCATGTCCACGTGGTTTGGTGGGACCCCTCCCGCTGTCGCAACGTTTTATGCACCTCTTAACAATCATGGACCGCACCACGTGCTGGCCTGAAGTGGCCCTGCTGGCTTCTACCACGTCCGCAGAGGTGGCTTGTGCTTTTTTGTCGGCTTGGGTTGCACGTTTCGGATTTTCATCGGACATCACATCCGACAGGAGTCCACAATTTGTTTCAGAACTCGGGTCCACTCTGGCCCAGAGCCTGGGGGGTCAAAATTCACCGCATTCTCACGAACAACCCCAAGGATAACGGGTTATGCGAGCATTTTCACAGGTCGCTTAAAGCAGCACTCAGAACTTTGCTCACGGACACAAATTGGGTCGACCACCTGCCCTGGGTTCTTTTAGGGTTGCGCTCCGCACCTAAGGAGGATTTGGCAGCCTCCCCGGCAGAACTCGTTTTTTCTCAGCTGCTGTGGATCCCCAGAGAGGTTTCACTGGAAAACCCCACACCCGAGGCTGATCCGCCTACACAATTTTTGCACAGTACGGAGGCTGTGAGCGTACCGGGCCCAGCCCATCATTGTTTTCCTGCACATTCATCCCAAAAAGCTTGCAGAATGCCAGTTTTGTTTTTGTCAGGCATGATGCGCACCGGACCCTGCTGCGCCCACCGTACGACGGACCGTTCAGGGTGTTGGAACCTGGGGCAAAGCATTTTAAATTAGACTTGGGGGGACGTAGGGAGACCGTCTGTATCAACAGGCTGAAGCCCGCTTTTGTGTTGGCAGACAAGCAGGTGGTGTGGGTCTAAGCTCCTCGGCGCGGATGCCCACCGTTGGTGGCTCTGCAAGTTGGTGATCCCTTGGCAGGGACCTGCGCTTGCGAAATTGATGTGTTTCCTCCCCCTCCCTTTTTCCCTCCACAGACTGACGTGCATTCCGCCAGCAGGGTGGTTCAACCGGATCAGCGACCAGCCGCTATGGGCACCAGCTCAAGCCCAAAGGACGGGGGGGGGGGGGGGGGGGGGGGTTAGTGCCCTTTCTGGGTGTTTGGGGGGGGCGCTGTGTGGGGGCATGGTGTGGGACTTCTCCACCCAGGGAACAATGGACCGGAAGAGGTGGTGTCACTGGGGGGTATCAGACAGGACAGTAAGGACTATGCGCCCCCCAGGAAGAGGAGTAATGCCGGAGCCACTGGAAGAAGTGTGTGAGAGCAGCGCAAGTGTTATGTCATGTTAGTGTGCCACACAGGCTTTGTTCTAAACATAATGTATTATGGTCGGAAGGTCCGGGTCTCGATGCACGGAAATAAAGCTATAAAAGAGGAATGCATAGAGACCCGGGATTCTCTTTTGCTGTAAGTTATGTTGGAGGAAGAATAAAGTTTCTGTGTTGTCCAGTTCGTTGCCTCGCCTGCCTTCTTTCTCCACAATATCGTGCTTTCGAGTATCACAAGCCCATATACAGTGGGGCAAAAAAGTATTTAGTCAGCCACCAATTGTGCAAGTTCTCCCACTTAAAAGATGAGAGAGGTCTCCAATTTTCATCATAGGTATACCTCAACTATGAGAGACAAAATGAGAAAAAAAAATCCAGAAAATCACACTGAAGGATTTTTAATGAATTAATTGGTAAATTCCTCGGTAAAATAAGTATTTGGTCACCTACAAACAAGCAAGATTTCTGGCTCTCACAGACCTATAACTTCTTCTTTAAGAGGCTCCTCTGTCCTCCACTCGTTACCTGTATTAATGGCACCTGTTTGAACTCGTTATCAGTATAAAAGACACCTGTCCACAACCTCAAACAGTCAGACTCCAAATTCCACTATGGCCAAGACCAAAGAGCTGTTAAAGGACACCAGAAACAAAATTGTAGACCTGCACCAGGCTGGGAAGACTGAAGGTAAGCAGCTTGGTATGAAGAAATCAACTGTGGGAGCAATTATTAGAAAATGGAAGACATACAAGACCACTGATAATCTCCCTCGATCTGGGGCTCCATGCAAGATCTCACCCCATGGGGTCAAAATTATCACGAGAACGGTGAGCAAAAATCCCAGAACCATATGGGGGGACCTAGTGAATGACCTGCAGAGAGCTGGGACCAAAGTAACAAAGGCTACATCAGAAACACACTACGCCGCCAGGGACTCAAATCCTGCAGTACCAGACGTGTCCCCCTGCTTAAGCCAGTACATGTCCAGGCCCGTCTGAAGTTTGCTAGAGAGCATTTGGATGATCCAGAAGAGGATTGGGAGAATGTCATATGGTCAGATGAAACCAAAATAGAACTTTTTGGTAAAAACTCAACTTGTCGTGTTTGGAGGAGAAAGAACACCATACCTACTGTGAAGCATGGGGGTGGAAACATCATGCTTTGGGGCTGTTTTTCTGCAAAGGGACCAGGACGACTGATCCGTGTAAAGGAAAGAATGAATGGGGCCATGTATCGTGAGATTGTGAGTGAAAACCTCCTTCCACCAGCAAGGGCATTGAAGATGAAACGTGGCTGGGTCTTTCAGCATGACAATGATCCCAAACACACCGCCCGGGCAACGAAGGAGTGGCTTCGTAAGAAGCATTTCAAGGTCCTGGAGTGGCCTAGCCAGTCTCCAGATCTCAACCCCATAGAAAATCTTTGGAGGGAGGTGAAAGTCTGTGTTGCCCAGCGACAGCCCCAAAACATCACTGCTCTAGAGGAGATCTGCATGGAGGAATGGGCCAAAATACCAGCAACAATGTGTGAAAACCTTGTGAAGACTTACAGAAAATGTTTGACCTCTGTCATTGCCAGCAAAGGGTATATAACAAAGTATTGAGATGAACTTTTGTTATTGACCAAATACTTATTTTACAGAGGAATTTACCAATTAGTTCATTAAAAATCCTTCAGTGTGATTTTCTGGATTTTTTTTTCTTATTTTGTCTCTCATAGTTGAGGTATACCTATGATGAAAATTGGAGACCTCTGTCATCTTTTAAGTGGGAGAACTTGCACAATTGGTGGCTGACTAAATATTTTTTTACTCCACTGTATTTCAATTTTTTTCACCTTATTCAACCTCAAATCATGTCCCATAGTAAAACTGCTGACATCTCTTTCATATAATAAAGCATTCAGTCCAAACGGGCAGCAACCGGACAATTTCACAATAAATTATTTTATTTATTTATTTTTGGTAAATGTTGTTCATTTATATAGCACCTTTTTTTTAACTCATCGCTGGATGAGCAAAGTGATTTACAGATCCTGCTATTCACCCATTCACACACTGATGGCGGCAGATGCAAAAACAAATGTCCTTAAAACAAAAATTCAACTGATAATAAAATATAGTCTTAAATAATAATTAGTGAAGCCATGGTGAGATGAAGTCACATACCTGGGCTCCAGCGTTTTAATATGCAACAAAAACCCTCCTTGCAGACTCAATGTGTCATATCCAGGTCATTCGTCCCGTCTTTGTTATGAAATCCAGAAAAGTCCAGACATTTAATTTAAACTTTTGACGCTGCAATTCTCAGTTTTTTCCCCCTGGTGCTGCTGTTCTCTCTATCATCTTAAACTGTACCAGGGCTGGGTTGCAGCTAAATCTCACGAGACACCTTTGTAGCGATTATTTTGTGCCATCTAGTGGACTGAAAATGCAACTGGTTAACTGATACCTAAATGTACAGCAGTTTGAGTGTGCTTTTTTTTTTTTAATTAAAAGATTGATCCGTGCATTTATGGATCGGTGCATTGTCGCGAGTGCCAAGTATCACAGTTCATCACTGAATCGATCTTTTTCCCAGCCTCACACATCACACTTCATCTGCCACTCAACTGCAGTAAATGAACTGGACTTTGCAGTGCTGCAGCACTCGCATTGCCCTCCTCTGCCCCCCAATCTACATCAAACACCAAAGACTGTAAAGGACATTTTGCACTCTCGGGGCGGCGCGGTGGGGGAGTGGTTAGCACTGCGGCAGCACAGCAACTCACCCTTGGCCGGGGGATCCTGGGTTCGATCCCAGCCCCCGACCAACAGTGATCAGTGTGGAGTTTGCATGTTCTCCCCGTGTCTGCGTGGGTTTACTCCGGGATTTCTCCGGTTTCCTCCCACATGCCAAAAACATGCAAGTTAGGTTAATTGGCATCAAACTGGGGATTCTAAATTGCCCTTAGGCATGACTGTGAGAGTGAATGGTTGTCTGTCTCTCTGTGTTGGCCCTGCGATGGACTGGCGATCTGTCCAGGGTGGACCCTGCCTCTCACCCAACGATGCTGGGATAGGCTCCAGCCCCCCCGCGACCCGAAAAGGATTAAGTGAAAGAAGATGGATACACTGATCTCATTTTTGTTGGGTCTGCACCATTTCTTATTTATTTATACAGTATGTATAACTATGCAAATCTGAGAAATGCTCTGATGTTATCTTTTCTTAAATTAACAATGCGATAAGATAAACCTTTATTAGTCCCACAATGGGGAAATTACACAAATGACAGTAAAGTATTCAAAGCTGACGTTTGATATGCTTTGGTCAAAAAACCTTAGGTTTTAATTATTGCAGCACCATTTTACATACAAAAGAAGAAGCCCTCCTCAAAATGGGCTGTTTAATGACACACTGCTTTAAATGCTAATGAGCTCTAGTTCAACCCTTCCTAATTTTTTTTAAAATTTCTGTGGGATCTGGCCTTTGATAGCAATGCCATGTTTGATTTGATTTTGTATACATTATTAATCCCAGAGGAAAATTCAGGGCATCCACATAGATGGATGAGGCAGCCACGGTACAGCGCCAATCCCTTCACCATTCACACCTAGGGCCACTTTAGAGTCTCCAGTTAACCTAACCTGCATGTTTTTGGCCTGTGGGACAGTTAGAGGCTAATGTTAGCCGTTAGCTTTGATTGTCGGAATAAATAAAATATTAAGTAATATTGGCTGAATGGGAGAACGTAGAAGTCCAAATAAAGCATGGTTGGAGACAGGGGTGTGTGGTTTGACTGGTAAATGTCACATGACCCACCTTTGGGATGTAATAAGCTCAGAAACAACCCTGAATGGTTGTGAACAGCTAGCTGTGATAACAGCTGCCCATCACTGCTGATGAGGGGGCGTCTGGGCCAAAGCATAATAAACTATAATAAAATAAAATAAAATAGCTATTTTACATGAAATTATGGTTATGGCTCGGTAAACGATCAGGCTGTGAAGACAGACGTCTTGTGGGGATGGAGAGAATAAATAGAAAAGTGACAAATATGGACATCAAGCAGCAGGACGACCTCAAATTTGATCAAAAGTCCCGGCTGTGATCATTCAGCTCAGCTAGTGTTAGCAACCCAATCTAAGCCAGAATTGTACAAACTATATAATGGACTGTGCAGTAATGAATAAACTGGCCCAGTACAGTAAGTACAATTTACCACAAACTGCCATAAAATCCCTGCTCATGCACCTTTGCATCAATAAGTAGCCACACTAACGGTTCCGGTACTTGGGTCATGCCAGACAAAACCCCCCAAAACAAAATAGGTTAGAATGACATATCATCGACATTGGATTAATAGAGAAAGATGACTAGAATTTACAGAGAAGAGCTGAGCTAACTCGCTAATTAAACCAGTGCAAGCTCCAATGACGTACTGCCACATTAGGAGCACCTCACTACCACCTTATGCACGCTGTACAAATCTCCACACGAACGGGGGATTCCGTACAGCATTTCCTACGACCGCTGTATGGGGCCCTCAAGAACAACTTAAGGTGTTCTTGAGGCGTACTTATGGCCAACATCTAGCGTAGTTCTTACATTGTTCCTGTGGCAGTGGTACGGCCCCCCTATGATGAGGGGTTTTGTGGCGCATTCACAGAAATCTTGGACAAGATCATCGATCTGGCCATGAACTTACAAACAGTCAACGAACGCTGGATTCTCCTATGGCTGCCTTAAGAAGGCCATACAAAATGGTCCAAAAATCGTTCGTACGGTGTCCGCAGCCATTCCGAAGGGTATTTGTGACCGCAGCTTCATATACTGAACACACTAAAATCAGAATTAGAAAAACTTTATTGTCTATAGCAAAGCAGTGGAGATTTGTCTTTAACGTGGCTCTCTCAGAATAAATAAATGGAAACCCCAAAAGGCATGATACTTTAACCGGGAGTTTAACATGTTCCACAACGGCAGCATCACCAACGACACCCGTGGGCATGCATCAGCTGGTCTCCGAGTCTCAACCAAGACGAGCGAAAGACACTCAGCGGTACACTATCTGTGTGTGGAAGTGGGAGTGTGTGGGGTCACCTGCTCCCTTGGCGCTCCTCCAATGGGCTCTCAGTGAAAGCTTGAAGAGGGAAGAGGTGATGAAAGGACCTGGCCAGATGGGGGGCCGACACCAGTGTCAAACCTGGGAAAAGGCACACCGCTCGATGAGTGACACACCTTCTATAACATGATGGGAACATGGAACGTGTCTGAAGACGCCAAGGCCCAGAGCAGGGGTCAGCGACCTGGCCTTCACAAGCAGCCACTTCTACTGATTTTTACCTACAAAAAAATCTGCATGAGGCCCAAAAACATCTGAGCCTGAAAACTGAAGTAAAACAGCACAATTACAGCTGACCTGAGGGAGCGTTTTTTTTTTCAAAACTTTGCAGATTTTTGATAGTAAATTTGTTACCTTTTTCCTCACAAAATTGCAACTTTTTCTCAGCGAAATTTTTAATCATTTGTAAAAAAGACTTTTCTTGCAAAGGTTTTTGGATTTTTTTTCCTCATTAAACTAATGTTTTTAAAAGATTTGTTCTATTTTGGGCATAAATGTCTTGCTTTTTTCATAAATTTGGACAATTTTTCTTTGGAATTTTTTTTGAGAATATATTTATTGTTCTTAACGATAGCAGACATCAAGACAAGAACATTTCAAAAGAATAAATAAGTAGCATGGCCATGTTCATATAGCTCAGTAGGATTGCAGGGCACATGTATGCATACGGTGGTGTGAAAAAGTGTTTGCCCCCTTCCTGATTTCTCATTGTTTTGTATGTTTGTCACACTTAAATGTTTCAGATCATCAAACAAATTTAAATATTAGACAAAGATGACCCAAGTAAACACAAAATGCAGTTTTTAAATGAAGGTGTTTATTATAAGGGTAAAAAAAAATTCAAACTTATATGGCACTGTGTGGGAAAAAGTGATCCCCCTCTTCCCGTTAAAATGTAAATTAACTGTGGTTTATCACATCTTTGGAAAGCTGAGTTCAATTTCTCAAGCCACACCCAGACCTGATTACTGCCACACCTGTTCTCAATCAAGAAATCACTTAAATAGGACCTGCCTGACAAAGTAAGTACAGGTACATCTCAAAAAATTAGAATATCATGAAAAAGTTCAATATTTGTTGTCACTCATTTCAGAAAGTGAAACCCATATATTATATAGATTCATTACACAGAGAGTGATACAGTATATTTCAAGTGTTTATTTATTTTGATTTTGATGATTGTGGCTTACAGCCCATGAAAACCCCAAATTCAGTTTCTCAAAAAATTAGAATATTACATAAAATTAATTTAAAAACATAGTTTTTTTCATAGAAATGTTGGCCGACTTAAAAGTATGTCCATGTACACACTCAATACTTGGTTGGGGCTCCTTTTGGATTAATTACTGTATCAATGTGGTGTGGCATGGAGGTGATCAGCCTGTGGCACTGCTGAGGTTTTTCTGAAGGTCCAGGTTGCTTTGATAGTGACCTTCAGCTCGTCTGCATTGTTGGGTCTGGTGTCTCTCATCTTCCTCTTGACAATCCTCCATAGATTCTCTATGGGGTTTAGGTCAGGAGAGTTTGCTGGCCAGTCAAACACAGTGATGCCATGGTCATTAAACCAGGTTTTGATACTTTTGGCAGCGTGGGGGGTGCCAAGTCCTGCTGGAAAATGAAATCAGCTTCTCCATAAAGCTTGTCAGCAGAGGGAAGCATGAAGTGCTCTAAAATTTCCTGGTAGACAACTGCGGTGACTTTGGTCCACTGTGTTTTATCAAGACCAAAGTTACCACAGTCGTCTACCAGGAAATTTTAGAGCACTTCAGGCTTCCCTCTACTGACAAGCTTTATGGAGAAGTTGATTTCATTTTCCAGCAGGACTTGGCACCCCCACCCCCCACACTGCCAAAAGTATCAAAACCTGGTTTAATGACCATGGCATCACTGTGTTTGACTGGCCAGCAAACTCTCCTGACCTAAACCCCATAGAGAATCTATGGAGGATTGTCAAGAGGAAGATGAGAGACACCAGACCCAACAATGCAGACGAGCTGAAGGTCACCATCAAAGCAACCTGGACCTTCAGAACACCTCAGCAGTGCCACAGGCTGATCACCTCCATGCCACGCCACACTGATACAGTAATTAATCCAAAAGGAGCCCCAACCAAGTATTGAATGTGTACATGGACATACTTTTAAGTCGGCCAACATTTCTATGAAAAAAACTTTGTTTTTAAATTAATTTTATGTGATATTCTAATTTTTTGAGAAACCAAATTTGGGGTTTTCATGGGCTGTAAGCCACAATCATCAAAATTAAAATAAATAAACACTTGAAATATATCACTCACTGTGTAATGACTCTATAAAATATGTGGGTTTCACTTTCTGAAATGAGTGACAAAAATATTGAACTTTTTCATGAGATTCTATTTTTCTGAGATATACCTGTAGACCAAAAGATCCTCAAAAGCTAGACACCATGCTGCAATCCAAAGAAATTCAGGAACAAATGAGAAACAAAGCAATTGAGATCTGTCAGTCTGGAAAAGGTTATAAAGCCATTTCTAAAGCTTTGAGACTCCAGCAAACCACAGTGAGAGCCATTATTCACAAATGGTGAAAACATGGAACAGTGGTGGACCTTCCCAGGAGTGGCCGGCCGACCAAAATTACCCCAAGAGCGCAGCGACAATTCATCCAAGAGGTCACAAAAGACCCCACAACAACATTCAAAGAACTGCAGGCCTCACTTGCCTCAGTTAAGGTCAATGTTCATGACTCCACCATAAGAAAGAGACTGGGCAAAAATGGCCTGCATGGCAGAGTTCCAAGATGAAAACCACTGCTGAGCAAAAAGAGCATAAAGGCTCATCTCAGTTTTGTCAGAAAACATCTTGATGATCCCCAAGATTTTTGGGAAAATACTCTGTGGACTAACGAGATAAAAGTTGAACTTTTTGGAAGGTGTGTGTCCCATTACATCCAGGGTAAAAGTAACAGCATTTCAGAAAAGGAACATCAACAGTAAAATATGGTGGTGGTGGTGTGATGGTCTGGGGCTGTTTTTCTGTTTCAGGACCTGGAAGGCTTGCTGTGGTAAATGGAACCATGAATTCTGCTGTCTACCAAAAAATCCTGAAGGAGAATGTTCAGCCATCTGTTCGTGACCTCAAGCTGAAGCGCACTTGGGTTCTGCAGCAGGACAATGATCCAAAACACACCAGCAAGTCCACCTCTGAATGGCTTAAGAAAAACAAAATGAAGACTTTGGAGTGGCCTAGTCAAAGTCCCGACATCAATCTGATTGAGATGCTGTGGCATGACCTTAAAAAGGTGGTTCATGCGCGAAAACCCTCCAATGTGGCTGAATTACAACAATTCTGCAAAGATGAGTGGGCCAAAATTCCTCCACAGCACTGTAAAAGACTCATTGCCAGTTATCGTAAATGCTTGATTACAGTTGTTGCTGCTAAGGGTGGCCCAACCAGTTATTAGGTTTAGGGGGCAATCACTTTTTCACACAGGGCCATGTAGGTTTGGACTTTCTTTCCCCTTAATAATAAACACCTTCATTTAAAAACTCCATTTTGTGTTTACTTGTGTTATCTTTGTCTAATATTTGAATTTGTTTGATGATCTGAAACATTTAAGTGTGACAAACACTTAAAAGAATGAGAAATCAGGAAGGGGGCAAATACTTTTTCACACCACTGTACATACACAGCATACTACTGTTTACCTTTAAGGAATATTAGAATAGGGTTCCAGATTGTCTCAAACACGTCAAGTCTGTCCTCATTATAAAATCTCAGTCTCTCCAAGTAGGGTGTATTTGTCATGTCACCAAGCCACAGTTCATATGTGGTGGAGTCCATCCTCCAGAGTTTCAGAAATGGCTTCTTTGCGGTAACCATCCCAAACATAATTGCATTTCTTTCATACTTGTTTACAGAGATTAAAGAACTGGTGACTCAAGGATAGCTGTGTGTGGGTCAGGTTTCCAATTTCTTTAAAATGCTTCAGAATAGCAGTGAAATATGTTTTTCCAAAATGCACTGAGTTAAATACAGGCCCAGAATGTGAGAGTTAGGTTACTGATTGACTGATTGCGGTCATGCACTTGTTGCAGACTGGTGAGGTATTTGGAAAGAAGCTATGCAGCTTTTCTTTGCAGTAATACAGTCTATGTCCAGACTTAAACTGTATGAGGTTATATCTGACATTAACTGTATATGCCGTAAACTTTCTGTCCACATTTCCTCATTTAATTCAATGTTCAGTTCGTCTGTCCAAGCCTGTTTAATCAACAAGGTGTTTATCGAGTCCACGCTTATAATATGGTTTGATAAAAGTAGGCGACACCTTTGTTCTTATCTGCACTAAATTCATTTATTGCATCAAGAGTGGCATTTTTGGGTCAGAATTTGGTAAATTTTTCCTTACATAATCTCAAATATGTAAATATCTGAAAAATTCTGATGTTGGGATACTGAATGTGGTTTGTGACTGTGTAAAAGCTGTGAACTTACCTTGGATGTAGAGATCCCCTAAATTACGCAAACCCTTTTGTTTCCACCTCAAAAAAGTTATGCCATTTTGCCCGGGTTCAAAAGAGTGATTTTCGCTTTGATATGTTTTTAAAGTGGTTTTCAATTTCGCAAGGTCTCACTGATTATGAAACTGTTATTAATAAGGAGTTTGTTAAGTGGACGGGGGCTGCTGATAAATGCCGACAGTGAAGTTTTCTTACATGGTAATCGTTCTATACGTAGCCATGCTGGGCAGGAATCTTCCGTAGAAGGAGGGCCCTTCTTCCACCGTGAAGCAGCAGACAAATGAACAGCCCAGCAGCGTGATCTAATGTTAGGCAGAGAGAAACCACCCTCTGCTACAGGGTTCATTAGATGCTTCTTCATGATGCGAGCTGTTTCACAGCCCCAAATGAGGGGCGTAATGATCGCATCGAGTTGTTTAAAATAGGACTGAGCAATGAAACGTGGAACTGATTGAAAAAGATTTTCTTTGGAAATTTGATACCTTTGTTGACGAAAATTAAAAACTTCTCATAAATTAGTGATTTTTCCCAATAAAATTTTAAATTTTTTCATAATTTTTTTTGCATAATCTTCTACTGTACTAATAAATTTGGGCTTTTTTTTATATAGTTTAGTTACTTTTTCAGGTAAAAATGTGACCTTTTCACAATATGTGACAGTTCTCTAATAAAACTGTAGGTTTATGATTTTTTTTCTTGCACATTTGTCAGTTTTATTTCTTACAAAACTGCAACTTTTTTCCAGGAAATTTTGAGGTTTTTTCTAGAAATTTTGTGGGTTTTTTTTTAATTTCAAATTTATGCTCATAAAATTGCATTTTTCCTTTTTTTTTGGCATACATGTGTAGATTTCCTCATTTTTTGCTTTTTTAAATATTTTTCTTCATGTATGTGCAATCTTTCTTTCTTGAACAATCATCACTTCTTTTCTTAGAAATGTGTGATTTTTTTCTTCCTCAAGGCCTCAGGGAGCCACTGGCTCTGGGGAGAACCATGCGGCTGCAGGGCCGCAGGTTACACGGACTGAATCGTCCAATCAGACATACCGCAGACTTTACACTCCACGGGCAGCTCTGTGTACTTGGCGTGGCACTGTGGACAGAAATAGCCTCCCAGAGACAGGCCTGGACCGCTGCTGCTGTCCAGGTGACTGAGACACACATGAGGAGGAGATTATTAACAGCAGGAATTCAATCTAATGCTGCACTCACATGACAAGTAACACATTGACAAAGCAACACAAAGTACTGCAATGTTGCCGAGTCACAGGGGAAATATTTTTGTTTAAAGTGACATTATCTTCTACTTACGACATGCTGAATGAAGGCTTGGCATCCTGGTCAGACCAAGAGGCAACGGTGTGCTGAGGAAAACCTGAATGAACAGACAAAACTATGTTTCTGATGGATACTCGGCAGCAGACACGAGACTGTTCAGATGCTTCTCTTTCATGCATTAGTCCAGTTTAAATTCTAACTACAGTAAAGAGGAACTGTGTGACTGTATTTAATATACTAAGCTTTGTCTGAAAAAAAAAAAGGCTGAGGAATATCTGGAAACAACTGCTCACTGTAGCTTTTTTGTACTAAATAAGTAGACGAACTGAATAAGCGCATACACATGGGAGACTACTTTCAGTGGCGCATTAATCCAGGCTTGTAGTCTAGTGAGCAGATCTGTCAAAAGAGGGGATCACCAGAGGACTAATAACTTTCTGGTTGGCCTCTATGACTACAGGTGCATCTCAATAAATTAGAATGTCATCAAAAAGTTGACTTTTTTTTTTAGTAATTCAAAAAATTAAATGCATAGATTCATTACACACAGAGTAATATATTTCAAGTGTTAATTTCTTTTAATTTTGATAGTTATGGCTTATCGCTCATGAAAACCCAAAATTCAGTTCCTCAAACAACTGGAATATTACAAACATTTAAAAAAAGATTTTTTAATAGAAATGTCGGCCAACTGAAAAGTATGTCCATGTACACACTCAGTACTTGGTCAGGACTCCTTTTGTATAAATTACTACATCAATGCAGCGTGGCATGGAGGTGATCAGCCTGTGGTTCTGCTGAGGTGTTATGAAGGTCCAGGTTGCTTTGATAGTGACCTTCAGCTCGTCTGCATTGTTGGGTCTGGTGTCTCTCATCTTCCTCGTGACAATCCTCCATAGATTCTCTATGCGGTTTAAATCAGGAGCGTTTGCTGGCCAATCAAGCTCAGTGATGCCATGGTCATTAAACCAGGTTTTGGTACTTTTGACAGTGTGGGCAGGTGCCATGTCCTGTTGGAAAATAAAATCAGCTTCTCTATAAAGCTTGTCAGCAGAGGGAAGCATGAAGTGCCTTAAATTTCCTGGTAGACAGCAGTGCTGACTTTGGACTAAATAAAATACGGTGGACCAACACCAGAAGATAAGATGACTCCCCAAATCAGGTGCCAAGTCCTGTCATGTGGAAATCAAGGTCCCACAGTCTGGGGGAAGAATGGACAGGCACGGAATCCAAGTTGCTTGAGGTCCAGTGTAACATTTCCGATGTCAGTGATGGTTTGGGGGTCATGCCATCTACTGGTGTTGGTCCAATGTGTTTTATCAAGTCTAAGGTCACTGCAGTCTTCTATCAGGACATTCTAGACCATTTCATGCTTCCTTTGCTGACAAGCTTTATGGAGATGCTGATTTCATTTTCCAGCAGGACTTGACACGTGCCCACACTGCCAAAAGTACCAAAACCTGGTTTAATGACCATGGTGTCACTGTGCTTGACTGACCAGCAAACTCTCCTGACCTAAACCCCATAGAGAATCTATGGAGGATTGGCAAGAGGAAGATGAGAGACACCAGACCCAACAATGCAGACGAGCTGAAGGTCACTATCAAAGCAACCTGAGTCTCCATAACACCACAGCAGCACCACAGGCTGATCGCCTACATGCTACGCCTCACTGATGCAGTAATTCATGCAAAAGGAGCCCCAACCAAGTACTGAGTGTGTACATGGACAAACTTTTAAGTCGGCCAACATCCATCCATCCATCCACCCATCTTCTTCCGCTTAATCCTTTTCGGGTGGTGGTGGTGGGGTGGTGGGGTGGGGGCTGGAGCCTATACCAGCATCTTTGGGCGAGAGGCAGGGTCCACCCTAGACAGATCGCCAGTCCATCGCAGGGCCAACACAGAGAGACAGACAACCATTCACTCTCACAGTCATGCCTAAGGACAATTTAGAATCCCCAGTTTGATGCCAATTAACCTAACTTGCATGTTTTTGGCATGTGGGAGGAAACCGGAGAAATCCCGGAGTAAACCCACATTTCTATTAAAAATCATTTTTTAAAATTAATTTTATCGATGTAATATTCCAATTTTTTGAGAAACTGAATTTTGGTTTTTCATGAGCTGTAAACCATAAGTATCAACATTAAAAGAAATAAACCCTTGAAATATATCACTCTGTATAGGAGTTTCATTTTTTATTTGAATTACTGAAATAAATCAACTTTCTGATGACATTCTGATTTATTGAGATGCACCTGTAAGTGCTCCAGACTGGTCTCCCAACATCCAGAAAATGTGAAGCGCAAAATACGCCCAACTCCGTCATCAGCCAAGACGCCTCGTTGTCTGGCCCCTCACATAACAAAGACCATCCACAGTGGCTCCAAGCACCACCCAGGATTTCGCTGAATGCGGAGGATTCAGGGAAGACAACCCTGATAAAAAACCCACGACCTTCCACCATTGATCCCTCAAAGGTTGACCACCATACAGAAGCAGCTCATTCAATCTTAGTGGCACCCGTGTGTGTTAAAAGCTTTCGCACACAAGACTTTGTTATGACAATTTTTTATTATTGTCTGTTCATTTGGTCTTCTGCAATCATAAATGACATGACACTCAGTACCTTTCCCATGAGACAGCGAGGATCCGGCACAGCCTTGAACAATGTAACAGAATATTTAGACGCTAACTGATTACTTAGCATTCTCAAAACAATGCTTATCTGTTTGGTCTATTGTACAAATACTCTATGCTCTGTTCTGAGACTCTGAATCTCCTCGTGGCGCTCGTCTGTGCATGTTCATCACAACTTTCCTCTTGACCAAGAATAAATATCCAGAAAAGACATCACTGACTCTGCACTCCATTTAGTCACCAGATCAACAAGGGACATTTATTAATTTAAAAGAAAAACCACAACAGCATCCACTGAAGAACAGACGACATTTCAAGGCTCTTGAAAAGTACCAACAGCACTGTCTCCGCTGTGTTCTGGGCCTTAGCTGGCAGGATCGGCGAACAAATAACAGCATTCTTGAGGAGGCAAATTGTACGAGGATCAAGGCCATGGTGATCCAAAATCAACTGCACTGGTCAGCACATTCAGGATGGAGGATTCTTGTCTTACCAAGCAAGTCCTCTATGCTGAACTGGGGTCGGGCAGAAGATTCTGTGTTTTGTGTGTTTTGGATAGAGGAGCGTTTATGTGATCATCTGACCAGTCTGCACCTCCTCACAACTCCAGGTTTGTGCACGATTCATCCTGCTGTGTGTTTTAGGTGTTTGAAAGAAATAAAGTAAAATCTGATCATAATCTAATGCCCCCAAATCATGCATTTTGTAGACTTGGGTCCCGTTTTAGTTCGGTATGCTTTCTCACTTAGAGGACCACACCAGATTTCACCAGATGATTTGTGCTTTGGTGCACACCTGAGTGTGATTACCGTGTTCTCACCAGACAAAACAAACCACGCTAATGGAAAAAAGAAACTCGAGTTCGAGTGAAATAAAGTAAAGCCTGTAGGTGGGAAAGCAGCCTAAGATATGGCATTAATAGAACATACTGACCAATCAGATTGGAGCCGTGTCTGTAGCATTCTATGGCCACTGCCTAGTTTTTTTCCCTTGCTCTGGTAAAAGCGGTGCACCTAGGTGATGTCCTCTGAGATGTGTTGGCACGTCACACATATTTGCACTCACATACCATACAGGCATCTTACAACGGCGACACACCATCTTTGTCCTCTCCACTGCCGCTGTAGTTCACAGAAAACCCAAAACTTTCCCACACTGCTGATCTGAAGAAAGCAAGCGGGTGGGTCTTCAAGTTCTCCTGCATCACCTGAACTAGTCACTCTTGTTTTGTCTTTCTGAAGTGCACCAGAAAAACAAAATGTTCCAGTCTGCACAGCACATGCACTATGGGGGCTGGTGTCTTCTTCTGCTCTTTTTTTGTTGTTACAGGTGGCAAACAGCAACGAACAACCATGTACGCCCCCGCTGGACACCAAGGGTTAATTGCTGGTGCCTATTCATTACATTCAATTAAAGCTGAACACTCAGATGTATTCTTCATCTGCTTGAATGCACTGAACTGTGACGCCAATACCATGACTGTTAGGGACAAATACGTGCACCGTTACACTCCAAGTAGTTATATTTCTGGAGAGTGGCACATTGGGCAACAGCAGTAGCTATGGCGTTTTGATACAGAAGCGTAACTTAGGCTTAAAAGAGCTTTGATTACACAATTTGAATGACTGTCAGTCTTAATGCAGCCTTACCCAATGAAAAATCAAATTTAAAGACATTTCTACAAAATACTGCTGATTCCAAAAGGTTTCACTGATATCTTGTTTTGTTACTCCAGTTCAGACACAGAAAGAATTGCTGAATTTAACAGCGTGTAATACTGACCCATGCGTATTAAAGAGCATTCGGAGGAGGAGCTGGCTGGAGGAGGTTTTACATGCAGCATAAGGAGCTCTTTGAAGTGACTCTCGTCCAGGATGACATGGTATGAGCCGCCGGTCTCCCTGGTCAACAAGGTGCACACGCGCACCTCCGCTGACAGGCCGATCACAGACACCCGTACCTTCAGAGACTTCAGGGTCTGGCAGAGGGCGAGCAGGCAGACATAAGAGATCAAACCACTACACTTTAACTGCAGTTAGCTTTTAAAGTGCTCCTATTATGCTCTTTTTCCACATGTTGACACGGAGGTGTTAATGAAACGTCTGTGACATATGCTTTGATGACAGCAGCTCAGGCTTTAATTCTTGCTGTACTATTTTACACACAGGGAAGGAGCGCTCTTCTAAACTGGCTATTTTATAGCATATCGGTTTAAAGGCTAATGAGTCCCAGCTCATGACACCCTCCATCTTTTATAATTTCTCTCTGACTTTTGCTTTTAGGGTAACATGCTTAAAACTAACATTAGCTTTGGCTGTCAGAGTAAGTAACATAATGACAAATATTGGCTGAATGATGAAGGTAAAAAGTCCAAATAAAGCATTATAGGATAAATGTGTGTGTGTGTGTTTGATAGTACATGACCCCTCCCTGGACTGAAGCATAGAAGCAACCCTGAATGAGTGAATGACTAACTCTGCTAACTGTTGCTAATAGAGAAGGTGTACAGTCCACAGTAGAACAACTATGACAAAATAAGGTAAAATAACGTATATGAATGGAATACACAGTAAAGGGTTTTCAGACGAGCCGGCTGGCTAAGAAATTGTCTAGCAGGGAGGGGTAGAATTCATAGAAAAGAGACACAACCAGACGTCTAGCAGCTGGGCTAGCAGACTCCTATTTCAGTTTCTACTTGGAAGGTCAACCTCAAAGTCGGTCAGAAACTGGCTGTGGCTGCTCAGACCAGCTAACGTTAGCAGCCCAGTCTGGCTATCATGGCTAAAACATAGTCAAATAAGTCAGAATGGTGTAAGATATATAATCAGTTGTTAATTAACAAATGAGCTGATCTAGTACAGTGACTACAATTTACAATAAGAGAGCCATAACACTCCTGATCATGCTGCCTCATGTCACTAATGTGTCACGCTGGAAACAAAATATAAAACGTCTGTGGATTAATGAATGAGCTGGGACCACAGTGGAGTAACTAGAATGTATATAAAAGAGCACTAAAAACTGTGGTCGGTCCAATAGCTAGCTAGCTGGCTAGCTAAGCTAGCAGCACAGTAGCTATGTAAGCTCTGAGGTTCAGTGAAAATCTAGAACTGGAGCAGGTCTGTATGAGGGGCGATAAGTATTAACGTGATAACCTCATAAAAGAGAACCACAAATCCAAATGAGGCATTTCAGGCACAGTTTTAGTCCTAGTTTCTGTAGGAGAGGAGAACTCCTGTACAGGTGGACTTTCCACACAACCGTCAAAAAAATCCTACATAACCCACTAAAATAAAGTAGAAACCCCCAAACAGTATAATAGGGGCTCTTAATTAAACCTTCATTTAACCAGGTAAGTGAACTGAAAAGCAGAAACAAGGCTGAGGTGTGATCTCACCTTGATCAGCTCATAGATGTTGGCTGGATCACATGTGGTGAGACTGCTGAGGATGATCAGGATCTCCCGGCTGGTGTGTCCTGGCATGTGCCTTCAACGCACACACACAGCAGATGAGCTGCATTCACCCACGACACAATTCAGAGAGAAATGTCATCACTGCTGAACCTACTTGAGAGTCTGCATGGCCAGACTGAGAGCGTTGTAGAGGGACGGCTCTCCCACGCACACAGTGTCCACTGCTTTCTTCAGAGCAGCGGCGTGCTTCTGCGGGTTTCCTAATGTGAAACATAACGCCACATCAGAGTGCGTTCAAGCTGTATGAGGTTTCACATTGATAGCTGAAGAGTGGGTCCATTTTAAGGTAGGGTCTATAAAATAGAAGTGTAGAGGGTCAGCTTCGACAAGAGACACTGAAGGCTAATATGCTGTCTGAGATCTCACCTGCCAGCTCAGTCAGCTTCTCGGCCCGTTTGTTTTTGGTGGTGATAATGCCAACCTGAAAAGACAGAACTCATGTCTGCGACATTCAGGCACTTACACGGAAAAATGACTTCTGTTGTATAGTCTGTGATCATTTATAGACAAGAGCACTCTGAGACGAGGGCAACATCCCCCGCCTCCATTTTCTCTAAAGATCCCAATACTTACTGACGGACAGCAGTTTTCATCTTTTCAATATATAATTATTGTGGCAGAACCAAATTATGGTTCAAGCCCATCATCCACAAATACACAACAAAGTATACAACCCATAGTTGTAGGGCAGGATCCCGAGGTGAACCCGTGTAGCAACTTTGGTGACCCTACAGCAGGGGTGTCCAGTCACACGCCATGGAGGGCCAAGACCCTGCAGGCTTCACCTCCAACCAGTGTCTTCGACAGCAGATTTCACTGAATTTCTTCCTGCTGATTGTTGATAAGTGAAAACACCTGCTGAAGAGACTGGGTAGAAGAGAAAACCTACAGGGTCTTGGCCCTCCATGGCACATGGCGGGACACCCCTGCCCTAGAGAGCTTTACACATTCGATAGAAAGAGAGCATATAGAGCACCAACCTTGAACTTTGGACCCCAAACCTGTAGTCAGAGGTCATGGTCTCAGAGTTAGCCTGTGTACCAGGGTGGGTGGCCCTAGCTTGACTTGTTTTATAGCAATAGTGCAAATGGAATGCTAACGTTGATCTTTAACCTTCTGACCCCAAACCCACATTCAGAGGTCATGATCCCACAGTGAACCTGCGCACCAAATTTGGTGACCCTAGCTTACTTTGTTGTTGAGATACAGTTTATTATTTTATTTTGATGCTGACCTTTGACCTTGCAATCCCAAAACCATAGTCAGAGGTCAGGATTCCAAGGTGAATCAGGTTTAGTGGCCCTAGCTTTACTTGTTTTATAGTAATAGTAAATTTTGCATTTACCATTTACCATAGTGCAACTGGAATGTTAACTTTGACCTTTAACCCCAAACTCATAGTCAGGTCAGGATGTAAGTCGTCCAAGATGTGTATTAAATACAACTCCTGTATCAATTTGAAAAGCCTACATCATTTCTTTCAGTAGTTACTGTGTTTAGAAGATTAAGGGAAAATCTAACCTGTGACCTCAAGGTCATCTGATGAGAGTCAAATTGCAATATGCGCATCATCAGAGTATATCAAACCATGGTACCAAGTTTCAAAACAATAGGAACAAAACTGGAGGAGGAGTTGATTTCACAAATGTGGGGCAGATGGGCAGACAGAGGGACGGACTGACCCATAACGTAATCCCCCTTTGGGCTTCAACCCACGGGGGACAACTAGTGATGTTACGCTTGACACCACCTAGTCGGCCCTGATTTGAGAAATATGAAATGGAGGTGCTGTGAGCTGTGTCTCGAGCGCCGTTTCAGCACGCCCACAGTCACATAAGCGTAGTGAGTGATGCCTCGTTATGTCGGTCACATCACGTGACTCGAGGGAAGTTTGAGAGGGTTGCGCATTTGAGAGAGAGTATTACACAAGTTAGAATTAGGTTTAGGTTCAATACCATTAAACAAAAACACATTACATTCACTAAATATTACAGAGAGATACATGCATACACACTCATTCACACAAACACACTAGAGGATAGATAGATAGACAGATAGACAGACAGACAGACAGACAGACAGACATGGACAAAATTGTTGGTACCCCTCTGTTAATGAAAGAAAAACCCACAATGGTCACAGAAATAACTTGAATCTGACAAAAGTGGTAATAAATAAAAATTCTATGAAAATTAACCAATGAAAATCAGACAATGCTTTTGAATTGTGGTTCAACAGAATTACTTTAAGAAACAAACTCATCAAACAGGCCTGGACAAAAATGATGGTACCCCTAGAAAAGATTGAAAATAATGTGACCATGGGGACATGTTCAACTAAGATGTGTCCTCTAATTAACATCACAGGTGTCTACAAACTTGTAATCAGTCAGTCGGCCTATTTAAAGGGTGACAAGTAGTCACTGTGCTGTTTGGTGACATGGTGTGTCCCACACTAAACATGGACCAGAGGAAGCAAAGGAGAGAGTTGTCTCAGGAGATTAGAAATAAAATTATAGACAAGCATGTTAAAGGTAAAGGCTATAAGACTATCTCCAAGCAGCTTGATGTTCCTGTGACTACAGATGCACATATTATTCAAAGATCCACGGGACTGTAGCCAACCTCCCTGGACGTGGCCACAGGAGGAGACGGATATTACGAATGGTAACAAAAGAGCCCAGAACAACCTCTAAACACATTCATGGTGAACTCCAAGGTCAAGGTACATCAGTGTCAGATCGCACCATCCGTCATTGTTTGAGCCAAAGTGGACTTCATGGGAGACGACCAAGGAGGACACCACTGTTGAAAACAAATCATAAAAAAGCCAGACTGGAATTTGCCAAATTGCATGTTGACAAGCCACAAAGCTTCTGGGAGAATGTCCTATGGACAGATGAGACAAAACTGCAACTTTTTGGCAAGGCACATCAGCTCTATGTTCACAGACGCAAAAATGAAGCATACCAAGAAAAGAACACTGTCCCTACTGTGAAACATGGATGAGGTTCTGTTATGTTCTGGGGCTGCTTTGCTGCATCTGGCACAGGATCTCTTGAATCTGTGCAGGGTACAATGAAATCTCAAGACTATCAAGGTATTCTAGAGAGAAATGTGCTGCCCAGTGTCAGACAGCTTGGTCTCAGTCGCAGGTCATGGGTCTTGCAACAGGATAATGACCCAAAACACACAGCTAAAAACACCCAAAAATGGCTAAGAGCGAAACATTGGACTATTCTAAAGTGACCTTCTATGAGCCCTGATCTAAATCCTATTGAACATCTGTGGAAGGAGCTGAAACATGCCATCTGGAGAAGGCACCCTTCAAACCTGAGACAACTGGAGAAGTCTGCTTATGAGGAGTGGGCCAAAATACCTGCTGAGAGGTGCAGAAGTCTCATTGACAGTTACAGAAATCATTTGATTGCAGTGATTGCCTCAAAAGGTTGTGCAACAAAATATTAAGTTAAAGGTACCATCATTTTTGTCCAGGCCTGTTTCATGAGTTTGTTTTTTAACAAATACCCAAACCAACAATTTTGTCCACGTGTGTAAAACCACAATTTCGTGTTTAAAGTACTTTATAAAGCTCATGCTTCTCTCGGACAATGAGCGAGATGCTCTGCCTGGAAGGCTTGCTCTGCCTCTGACAAACTGTTACGTGGGCAGGGCGCTTCTGAGCTCTGCGCAGATGACGGTCACGTGTGTTGTTTGTGTGCGTGCTTGCGGACCATCATTCCCTCATATTTTTTTCTTAAATTTATATTTCCTTGGCGTGGCCTGGGACCGCGGGTCACTCGGAGGTTGCTTCTGGGCCGCATGTGGCTTGTGGGTTGCTAACTGAACAGGCCTGCTTTAAAGGTTAATCCTGTCGGGGGACTTCCGGGAAGATGGCGGAGAGGCATAACGCTTAAACAGAGAGCTCTCCCTAGTCGGATTAAAAATCTTTGGTAAATGGCCAACTCGACATAAATAGATCAATAAACCAAGGGATGAAAACATGAAGAACCCGGGCACACGGACAAAAGCAGGGTAAAACTAAAGAATCCCTCTTCAACAACGCTGGAGAAATCGCTGAACACGAGGCCCAAAAAAACGAGGTGACTACAACAGAGAAAATGGAGGACGCCAACCTCGATGTTATGAACACTGGCTTCGCCAATATAAGTAAGGACATAAAAGACTTTAAGCGACAACTCCAACAGGATTTAACGGCTCTTAAGGAAGAACTGAAAAAAGAGATGGAGGAAATTATGGGTCTCCGAAAAGAAATGGACCGCAAGCTAGCAGAAACCATGGAAGAACTGCGCACTCAACGGGCATGTATGGCAGAAGCACAGGCTCGAATATCAGATTTGGAAGACTGGAAGACCGAGGCAAGCGAGCGGCTGCAGACCCTGACGGCACAAACACAGAGGATGCAGAAAAAAATAACCGACCTGGAGAGCAGGTCCAGGCGGAGCAATATACACATCTTCAGGATTCCGGAGGGCACTGAAGGCAACTCGATGACAAAATTCATAGATCAATTCTTAAAAAAAGAGCTTGAGCTGCCCGATGAAACAGACCTGCAGATCCAACGAGCGCACAGAGCCATGGCACAGAACCCGAATTCAAACTCTACACCCAGGTCAGTTGTGGTAAACTTTTTAAAATACGATGTAAAGGAAAGAATCCTGACACAAGCGTGGAAAAAAAAGATACGAGTCGGCGACAAACAGATATTCTTTGACCATGACTACCTGACAGAAATTGTGCAGCAGCGAAAGAAATATGCCAACATTAAAAAAATGCTGAAAGAGAAAAAAATTAGATTCCAAACGCAGCTAACGAAGATGAGAATTCATTGGGAGGATGGCGTGAAAACCTACAACACAGCCAGAGAGGCAGCGCGGGACATGACGGAGCGAGGCTTTGTGGTGAGCGTACCGGAGGAAGCGGCTGGAGCAGCGGCGGCACGGAACGCATCGAGACAGCCGGAGTGGAGGCGAGTGAGCGGCAGAGGGCGGAAGACGGACGTGGCACACCGAGCCCAAGAAAAACTGCAAGGCTTTCAATGGAAAGCCTAGATTATAACAAAGATTAAGAAGGACACAGAAGAAATGAAGGCCAAGAAGACAAGGTAAAAGAGAAACAAACGGCTAGGAGAGGTTAAAGTGATTTTTGTTGGACATTTCTAGACTAATGACTATTACTTGGATAGTAACTACAGGTCTAGGGAGGGCCCCTCACTCGGTGAGGACATTCCTTCCACCCTCCAACAGGGACCAGTGGGCAGGAGAAAGGCCCAAAGTGCAGAGGTCGAGATTCGTTAATGTGTTTTTGTACATATGTGTTAGTTTTGTTGTTAAAGGGGTTAGGAGCACAAGTTAAAAAAAAATGGAAAAACATGAATATGGGTAAAAATCTTAAGATAATGACATTAAACGTGAATGGTCTGAACTCACCTGTAAAAAGGGAAAGAATATTAAGAAAATTCAAGAAGGAAAAAGCTGAAATTATATTTATGCAAGAGACACATTTGAACAAGACAGAACATGAGAAACTAAAGAGATTTGGCTATAAGAACTGCTACTACAGTTCATTTAAGGGAGGAACTAAAAGGGGGGTTATGATACTAATTTCAAATAAAATACAATTTGAATGTGAACAAGAAATCCAGGATAAAGAAGGCAGATATGTAATAATAAAGGGAAGAATAGATGGTATGCAGATCACATTAGTGAACATCTATGCCCCACCAGAAAGTGACAAGGGTTTTTTTCAACAACTGTTTGATCTCATAGCAACACACAGTGAAGGAGTCCTAATTTGTGGAGGAGACTTAAATGCCGTCATGGATCATGAAGTTGACACAACAAGTGTTAAGAAGACAAAAAAAACATGTAACAAAGTTCATAAGAACCTCACTGGCACAAATGGGTATGGTAGACATATGGAGGGACCTGCACCCACTCGAAAAAGACTATACACATTATTCAGCAGTCCATAAAGTACACTCTAGAATAGATTACTTCCTTATGAATGAAGGTGACAGACACAGGGTGAGAAATTGTCGGATTGGAGGGGCAGAAATATCAGATCTAGGGGTGGGTTCAAAAGATCAATATATCGATATGGATCGATGCATGTTTGACTGAGCCGATATCGATCCACAAAATCTGCGGATCAATCTTTTAATATTAATATGTTTTAATATAATATTTTTACGTTTGTGAACGTCTGCTGAGTATAATCGGGTTGAAACCGGGTCAGTGAGCCAGTAACAATGGCCGAGAAGCGTAAACAACCGACGCGCTAACGGAGCTAGCAAGCTAACGGATATGCTAGTTCTTCTTCTGTGGTGTTAAAATGGTTCTCATCCAGCAAGAGTTTCCTGCCGCGCGTGCTCTTTCGTGTTTACACGAGCGGAGATAATAACGTGCGTCTCTTAATTTAGCAACAAAAGTCACCGTAAAGATTGTCCTCAACAGCTTCTGAATATTTTTCATAAATAAAATTTCTGTGTTCCCTGCGGCGCGTGCACACGTCTTTTGTGTTTACATGACGCGGAGTTAATAACGTGCGTCTCTTAATTTAGCAGCAAAAGTCACCGTATAGACTGTCCTCAACAGCTTCTGAATATTTTTCATAAAGCGGGGATAAACGGACTTTTACTCCGTGCAGCGCTGTGTTGGAACATCAAGTTGACGACTGATAAACGGAAAATGCGCGGAGACTAAAACCCGTGAAGCAGAGGGAGACTTGGAGCTGCTGAGACTGTAAGTATAATATTTGTTTGTTTTAACGTTTGTGTCGTCAATTAATAATTTATCTGGCATGATGGTGGTTTATTTTACAAACTATGGACACAGAGAGAACTGTTGGTTAAGCGCTGTGAATAAATGCAGAATTAAGGTATATTTTATGAGATTATGGACTTCTGCCACTTAAGCGATGTGAAGAGAATAAACCACAATAAAATTAATAAAGGCTGCAGTACAACAAGCTATTTTTACTCAGTAGAACTAAATTGAAATGAACAAACCTTCTCAGGAAATGAACTGAAACCCTTTTCCAACATTGAAAGTTAATTTGTAGTTAAAATATAAAAAAAAAACCCTAAATTATTAAACCCTACTGTGGTGTGGCGATCTAAAAATATGAATGTTAATTTTACTGTGAAATCTATTCTTTTTATCTGCCTTCAGATGTGTGAAGACTGGAAGCTTCATCCTCACTGAGACCTTCTGAAGGTCAGAGGTGGTCAGTGGAGGAGCATCCCTGCTTCATGTGGATTTCAGCACAGAAGAAGACCTTCAAATTCAAGGAGGTGCTGCCATCACTTTCTCCACACTAACATGCATTCAATGCACTTTAGTTGTTGTAATGACAAATTCTTTTATTTCTTTTTTAAAGTTCTCAGCAAGAACACAATATTGGTCATTTTTTTTTTTTTACAATTTTACTGAGCATTTAATTCTAAATAAATCACTGTTTTCTTCTTCTCTATCCCCTCACCCCCCAGCCAGTCGCAGCAGATGACTGCCCCTCCCTGAGCCTGGTTCTGCTGGAGGTTTCTTCCTGTTAAAGGGGAGTTTTTCCTCTCCACCGTCGCCAAGTGCTTGCTCACAGGGGATCGCCTGATTGCTGGGGTCTTTCTGCAACTGTGGGGGTCCTCCCTACAGTTGATAGTGCTATGAGATGACTGTTGTTGTGAAATGGCGCTATATAAATAAAGTTGAATTGAATTGAATTGAATTGAATTGTTTAACAAGAAATTTTTGGCAATCCTGTACTTTTCTTGTGGTGTTACATACAATAGCATCACTGTAAACTATGGAAAAAGCAGCTGCTTTAAAATTTGTACTTCCTCACACAACTTTGAGTGCAAAAAAACTCTAAAAGTGCCATAACTTTTTGGAAAAGCTCCCACAAATCCAGGCTTTTTGGGCCACAACAATCACAAAAACAGCTGACAAAATCCTGGAGGGACTGAAATACAGTGAGATTATGTCTGCATGGTTCATGCATTGAATTTGTTTACTTACTCTGGGTGGTGAACTTGACACGACACACCCTTTGCACTAAAGAAAGCACCTGTGAGCACTTTATGAAATGATAAGTTAAATAATAAAAAGTGCATTATTGTAACTGATTTTGGGTCAGTTCTACATGTGATAATTTATGTATTAACAAAGTTAGAAGATTCTTGTTACAATTTGCAGCATTAGGTCTCGAAGATTTTTGTTTCATAGGAAGTAAAATGGCTATTAAAATGGTAATTCCCCAGATCGAATCGGGATTGAATCGGAATCGAATCGATTCAGAATCTCAAGAATCGGAATCGAATCGATTCTGGAAATTAGGGATCGTTCCCAGCCCTAATCAGATCATAATCCTATATACATGGAAATATATTTAAACAACAGAAAACGACAAACAACATGGAAACTTAATGTAGGACTATTAAATGATGAGAAAATGAAAGAAAGAATAAAGTTAAACATAAATGAGTATATCGAGGAGAATGATAATGGAGAAATGGACCCAACAATACTATGGGATGCACTAAAAGCCGTGTTAAGAGGTAAATTAATTGTTGAATCAGGAAAAGCAAAAAAGTCTAAACTGGAATCATATGAACAAAGATGTGAGAGACTGAGGGAATTAGAACGTAAACATCAAAACACAAATGACCCAAAAATATATCAAGAAATTAAGGAAGAAAAAATAAAGATAAAAGAAATACAAATAGATGAAATTGAAAGGAAAAATAGATATTTAAAACAAAAATATTATGAAACGGGGCCAAAGGCCACAAAACTGCTGGCAAAACGGTTAAGAAAACAACAAACAGTGAATAATGTATATAAGATTAAGGACCCCATCACAAATAAAACCACAGTTACCCCAGAAAACATCAAAGAAATATTCCATAAATTCTATCAAGAACTATACTCGCAACCTGAAGAGACAAATGTTAAGGATATTAAAAAATTTCTATGCACATTGGACTTGCCATCAATAGGAAACCAACAAAATGAAAAGCTAACAGCAGAAATAACAACACAAGAGATTAAAGATGTGATTAAGTCACTAAAAAATGGTAAATCACCTTGTAGTGATGGATACTCCTCTGAGTTTTATAAACTGTTTATAGAAGAACTCACGCCACAGCTCCCAAAGTCATTTAATTGAACATTAAACAACAACAAAATACCTCCATCATGGAACGAAGCCATTATTTCAGTTATTTTAAAGCCAGGGAAAGATAGAGAACAATGCGGAAACTATAGACCAATCTCTTTATTAAATGTGGATTATAAAATATATACAACATTATCTGTAAGCGAATAAAGACATTCTTGACGGAATTGATAGAGGATGATCAAACTGGTTTCATAGAGGGACTCCAAACACATGATAATATCAGGAGAACAATACACATAATTAATCAAATACATAAAGAAAAGAAAAGCGCAGTAATAATGAGTTTAGACTAGGGATGGGCATAATTAACCGATTAACTGATAATTGATCATTAAGAATTTCACCGAGGAAGTTCATTTTCGTCGACAAACCGTTTTTTTTTTTTTTAAACAATCCGAATGTAGGTTATTAAGCCTAGTGCACGGCCGTCCTCAAACAATGCAATGCATTTAACTGTGCCACTGGCAAAATTTGGGCACCAGAGGGCAACATTACACCATCGCCGTACCCTGGCGTGCCTCAGTTGATACATGCGAGCTTCTGTAGGGCAATCGCCAAATCATAAAGAGGTTGCGGCGAAATGTTGCGTGGGACCATTTTAATTTAAAAAATGACCAGGTGTACTGCAATCACTGCAATGCAGCATACAAAAGAAAAAAGTAAAAGAAAGAAATATATGTTCCGTTATGTGTCCTGTATGTGTCTCCCGTTATTGTCTAGCTCGCAACTTGAAGCCTCCCTCGTTTGCGCAATGCGCATGTGTTCACGTTTTACTGCAAACTTGTCTTGTTAATAAATTCATCCTCGAAGAAAAACACTGTATTTTTTTTATTATTATTCTCAATACATAAGAGTACAGTGATCCCTCACTTATCGCGTCACCCATAAATAATACGTACGTTCATTCTCTCATGCTCTCTCTCTCATATGATACGTGTGTGTGTGTGTGTGTGTGTGTGTGTGTGTAAGTGTACATACATACGTAGATGTAAATAAAGTGTACATAAATATGTTTTTAGAACTCTTTTATTCTTATAACAAGATACGTAACTCAAGATAAAGATGATTTACTGCACAGGTTAATGAGAGCTTTACTGCTCCTCAGGTGCTAGAGGCGCAGGATCGTCGAGGGAAGCTGCAGGAGGCGGCGTAGTGGCTCGACGGGAAGACTATTTCGCACAAAATGGCACAAGAGAACAACAAAAAGTTCCACGCGGCTAGACTAAGCAACACGAGCGATAGAGCAATGAATGCGGTCTTCGTTTGTTGGGTGGCCGCTCGGCAGGGAGAGAAGCTGGGTAAAACGTCTCGGCCAATCAGCTTGCGGGGTGAAACGTCTCGGCCAATCAGCTTGCGAGATTCCCGAGCCGAGCCAACACGAGAACAGCGAACAGAGAGAGAGGGATTTGAGAGAGAGAGGTGGATTTGAGTTGTGCGGCTCTCCGTGTTGATACCTGATGTTCTAATGTAGTCTACCTGCCTTGTTACCTACCTAAAAATGTTAATGATTAACCGATTATTAATCATTAATTCTCCCGGCGATCGGTGAAGAAAATTTCACCGAATGCCCATCCCTAGTTTAGACGCAGAAAAAGCATTTGATAGGGTTAATTGGATGTTCCTATATAATGTGCTGGAACGCTTTGGATTTAACGAAAAGTCAGTCAAATGCATAAAGACACTGTATCAAAAACCTGTGGCAAGAATCAAGATAAACGGTAGCTTAACAGACAAAGTAAATATACAAAGATCAACTAGGCAGGGATGCTGCCTATCGCCCACCTTGTTTGCTCTGTTCATAGAGCCACTGGCTCAAGCGATGCGACAAAATAAGAAATTAAAAGGTGTAACAATAAAGGGAGCGGAACACAAGATTGGGCTATTTGCAGATGATATTATAGTTTACCTTGAACAACCAGATGAATCAATAACGGAAATGATGGACTTGATAGAAAATTTTGGAAAATTATCAGGATACAAGATAAACATAACAAAAACACAAATACTGACATTCCACTATAACCCTTTAAACCAGATAACTGATAAGATCAAACTAAACTGGAAACAAATAAAATACCTTGGAGTGAACATACCTAAAGATTTAAGCAAAATCTATAAAACAAACTATGATAGGTTAGAACAAGAAATAAAAAAAGATATTGATAGATGGTCAATCTTAAATATGGATCTGAATTCAAAAATTAAGACAGTCAAAATCAGCATACAACCTAGACTGCTTTACCTCTTCCAAGCTCTACCAACAGAGTTTCCTGGTGCCCAGTTCTCAAAGTGGGACAGGATGATATTGAGATTTGTTTGGGGAGGTAAAAAGCCAAGAGTGAAATATAAAACTCTCCAATTACCAAAAGAGAAAGGAGGCATGGGTCTACCGAGTCTAAAGGAAAATTACTACTCAGCACAAATAAGATATATCATATGTTGGTGCGACGAGGGATACGAGGCAAAATGGAAAGAAATGGAAAAGGAAATTGAGGGACTCCCAGTACAAAGCATAATAGGAGATAAGGATGCATATAAGCAAATCAAACAAATAGACCCAGTCACTAAATTTACTTTGGAACTGTGGTATAAAATAGTACAAAAGTATAATATAAAGGAGGACATAAAACTATTGAAATGGGTAGCATTTGACAGTCAATTTGAACTGGCAAAGCAAGATAGGGGATACAAAAATCTGGTGAACAAGGGAATCACAGCATGGGACAATATGGGAAAAAAAGATTTCGGGAGTTTTGTAAACATGAGAAGAAAATTTAAACTAGAAAAATCTGAATTCTTCAGATATCTGCAGATGAGAGATTATTATATGAGGAAGATTAGGCATAACCTCCACACAGATGTGAGCGAGATTATACAATTCATTTTAAGCTTGTATGCAGGAAATAAAATAAGAATTATTTCAAAGCTATATCAGAAACTTGCAGCAAACAAACATTCAAGTAACTATATAAAGGAGAAATGGGAGAAAGAGCTAAATTTAAACATAACAGAAGAAAACTGGCAAGAAATGTGGATAACACAACACACATCAACAAGTTCAAGGACATGGAGGGAATTTGGATGGAAAAACCTGATTCGCTATTTCATTACACCACAGATCCAAAGAAAATATACAAATACCCAATCTATATGCTGGAGGGGCTGTGGGGCTCAAAATGCAGACCACTCACATATGTTTTGGAAATGCTGCAAAATCTCATCATTCTGGAAATCTATACATGTGACAATACAGAGGATATTAGGATATAATATACCAATGAACTGTAACTTGATGTATTTATGTGATCTTAAAAGAGACAATGTAATACAGGCTGAGGACAGATATTTAGTTAAAATCACGCTGATTGCATGTAAAAAAAACAATCACAAGAAAATGGCGATCAGAAGTTCTTCCTGACCAAGAGCAATGGACAGACATTGTTGAGGATATACGTTTAATGGAAAAACTAACATTTCGACAAAGAATGCAAGAAGGACAATATGAAAAAAAATGGTGGAAATGGACACACTACAAAGTGCAACAACGAGACTAGAAATTGAAAGAATAACCAAAGACACTGGAAAAACCAGAAGAATTAAGAGATGGAAACTAAAAACTTGATGCTCCAACATTTGTCCCACCCCTTTTTCTTTTTTTTCTCTTCCTCTAGCTCCTTTTTTTAAATATAGAAACTGTGATCTGAATGTAATATGTATGATGAAAAATGAATAAAAATCAAAGTTACAAAAAAAAGGTTAATCCTGTCAAGTATTTGTATGTTCTATCAAAGTTTTGATCTTCTGACACAAGGGTGGAGGAGTAGACCTCAGAAAGTAACGGTTGATCCTTAAGTACTTTTAATGAACAGTTTGTTAATGAGCCAAAGTACAGCTATCACTTGTACGTGAGCTGTTGTGTTGTAATCCGACCGACACACATGGCTTTAAGTCATCAGGAAGTGTCTTTTGTTTACGGAGACACCATAATGGAGAACAATACGGTAAACATTTCAGCTTTATCGACTTTGTGGCTCAGTCTGAGCTGTGATTTTTTTCCCATAAGGCCAACCTGTTCCATTTGATGAAATTTTATCCCAGAAAGAGCTGCATGGAGCTGCAAAATACTCTACTCACAAAAAGTTTGGGATATTTGGCTTTTGGGTGAAATTTATAGAAAATGTAAAAGGTTCACGCTACAGTGATATTATATCATGAAATAGGGCATTTAAATAGAGGCATGCAATGGTGATTTCCTCATCTCAAGCTATTTATTGAACCAAAAGCCAACAACAGTAATAGGTATACCACAACAAAAAACATCAATGTCTCAATAACTTGTCATGTACCCTTGAGCATCAATTATAGCTTGGCAACGACATCTCATGCTGTTCACAAGTCGACTTATTGGCTGCTGAGGCACGGTATCCCACTCTTCTTGAAGGGTGGCCCTCAGGTCATTGAGGTTGTGGGGTGCAGGGTTACGAGCCTCTACACGGCGACTCAGCTGATCCCATAGGTTTTCTATGGGATTCAGGTCTGGAGAAAGTGCAGGCCACTCCATTTGAGGTACCCCAGCCTCCAGCAGCCATTCCCTAATGATGTGACCTCAATGAGCTGGAGCATAGTCATCCATGAAGATGAAATTAGGCCTGTGTTGTTCATGCAGGGGCACAATGACTGGCTTATTGATGTTATTCAGGTTGTATCAGCTTGTCACTGTGCCATTCACAACGTGTAGGGCAGTTCTGTATTGACTAGACACACCTGCCCAGACTGTAACACCACCACCACCAAAGGCTCGTCTGATGACAACAGTGGCTGATAGCGCTCTCCTTGACGTCTCCAACATCATTGGCAGCCATCATATCTGCTCATATCTGCTCAGCGTGAATCAACTTTCATCAGAGAACAGCACTGAGGCCCACTGGTCCATGCAAGACGATGACATCTGTGCCTGATGGTATGGTCAGGTACCCTTGCAGGTCATCTTGCAGTCTCTGAAACCTGGCTTAATGAAGAGCAGGCTCCCCTGATGGCAACAGAGGGATATCAGATGTTTCATATTAACAAATCTCAAAAAAAGGGTGGTGGTGTTGCACTGTATATTGATGACCTGTATAGGTGTAAGCTTGTAAATGGAATGTCCTTTGCACTACCAGGGATTTTGGAATGTGTTACTGTTGAGATTGACCAAGATAAAACAAAAAATCTAATTATAAGTTGTATATATAGAATGCCAGGAACTTGCATTGAGACATTCAGAGATAAATTAGTCGAGCTGTACAATAATATTACTAGTAAGAAAATGGTAGTAATTTGTGGAGATTTCAATATTGATTTACTAAATCCACATCAACAAAATGTAATTACAGAGTTCATGAACTCTATGTACAGCATGAGTCTATATCCCACAATAACACATCCCAGTAGAATCACAGTTCACACTGCTACACTTATTGACAACCTGTTTGTTAATATTATTGATAAGAAAATGAAAGTGGATTATTGATAAATGATATAAGTGACCACTTGCCAACCTTTGCACTTATCCATGGCCACACGGGGGCCAATACAAATTTTTTTTTTAAAATCGTTCAGATACAAATCACCAAATGCAATCAGTTCTTTTAAAGAGGACTTGCTGAAGCAAGACTAGACAGAAGTCTATGTATCAGATGTTAATGGAGCCTATGACACATTTATAAACATTGTAACCACTCTTTATGAAAAAAATTGTCCATTAGTAAAAAAAAAAGCTTAAACATAAATTTGCCGATAAGCCATGGTTAACCAAAGGATTACAAAAGGCATGTAAAAAGAAAAATTTATTATATAAAGCTTTCCTAAAGAAAAGGACAAAAGAAGCAGAGCAGCGGTATAAAACATACAAAAATAAGTTAACAAGAGAGACTATTACAGTAAAGAACTGGAGAAAAACAGAGACAATATTAAAAATACATGGACAATACTTAACAGTATTCTTGGAAATAAAAGCAGAAATACAAGCTACCCAACTGATTTTTCAAAAAATAATAAAACGACTCAGAGTGTGAATGCAGCTTTACCTGCAGATGAATTTAATAACTTTTTTGTTAACATTGGTCCTAATTTGGCTCGAGAAATACCCATTACGGCGCCTACAGGTGATACAATAAGCAATAACACTGCTATAAAAGACTCCATTTTCATAAAGAACACAGACGAGAGAGAGGTCATTGAAATTGTTAAAACGTTTAAAAGTAAAACATCTACGGACTGCGATGGTATTGACATGCTCTTAGTTAAAACTATTATTGAATGCTTAGTGAAACCACTGACGTATATCTGTAACCTGTCTCTCCAAACAGGTATATTTCCCATTGCAATGAAAATAGCTAAAGTAATTCCGATATACAAGACGGGTGACAGTGGGGAATTCTCAAACTATAGACCAATTTCACTATTGCCACAATTTTCCAAGATACTTGAAAAAATATTCTGTGAGAGAATTGACAACTTCATACTGAAGAATAATTTATTGTGTGAGCAGCAATATGGGTTCAGACACAAGAGGACAACTGCATTTGCTCTAATGGAATTTATAGAAAAAATATCAACTGCCATTGAAAATAAAGAGTATTCAGTTGGGGTATTCCTGGATCTTAAAAAAGCATTTGATACAGTGGATCATAATTTATTATTAAAGAAACTACAAAATTGTGGTATTAGAGGGGTAGCACTGTCCTGGTTAAGTAGTTACTTAAAGAATAGATATCAGTATGCATGTGTTGGTAACAAAAACTCACAATTACTGAAGGTTACTTGTGGAGTCCCACAGGGTTCAGTTTTGGGGCCATTGTTATTCAATATGTATATAAATGATATATGTAAAGTTTCAGAAAAAATGGACTTAATATTGTTTGCCGATGACACTAATCTATTATGCAGTGGAAGCAATTTGGAACAACTTCTGGATACACTCGGAAAGGAATTAGGAAAGCTTAAACTGTGGTTTGATTCAAACAAATTAATGCTCAATTTAAGTAAGACAAAATTTATAGTCTTTAACAACCATCACAACAACTTAGTATCTAAACCAGGGGTGGGCAATCATGTGCCATGGAGGGCCATTCTACTGCAGGTTTTCTGTTCCACCCAGTCTCTTCAGCAGGTGTTGTCAGTGATTAGCAATCATTGAAGCTGATCAGAGCAAACACCTGCTGAAGAGACTGAGTGGAACAGAAAACCTGCAGTGGAATGGCCCTCACTGCCCACCCCTGATCTAAACTCAGTGTAAATGGTGTAGAGATTGAAAGGGTATCTGAAACTAAATTTCTTGGAGTAATAATTGATAATAAACTGTGTTGGAAGTCACATATTAATTATATTAAAGGTAAAATATCCAAATCAATTGCAATACTACACAGAGTGAAATATTTGCTGAATCAACCCACACTATATACCTTGTATCATTCATTAATACTCCCATACATGACATATTGTAATGAAGTATGGGGAAATACATATAAAACAAACATATATCCACTCTTTATGCTTCAGAAGAGAGCTATTAGAATAATAAACAAAGCAGCTTACAGGGAACCAACAAACCCACTTTTTCTTAAATTAAAAGCTCTCAAGTTGAAAGATCTGGTTGACTTGAAAACTGCAATAATAATGTTTAAAGTGAAGAATCTATCACTGCCCGCAAATATCCAAAAGTTGTTCCAAGTAAGGGAGAAACAATATCATTTCAGAGGAACATGTATATTTCAAAAACCTTCAGTGAGAACTACCACCAAGCAACACTGTGTTTCAGTGCAAGGAGTCAGATTATGGAACGATTTTGGACCTGAATTAAAATCATGTACAACGCTTGGACAATTTAAACAAAAACTAAAGGAAGAAATACTCCAAACATATATACAAGATGACATGTAAAATCACATAAGGATTGTCATATCCAGCCTGTGTTGTGTTGTAGCTTAGTTTTTTTTTTGTCACATTTTGTCTTAGCTTCGTTCTGAATTGTAATCGCTCTTGTTTTGTTTTTTCTTTTGAATTCTTGGATGGAACATGGGTGGGCAATATAAGCTGTGGCTTCAGCCATCACCCATTTCGGATAACTTATGTTGAACTGTATAATCAGAGGAGTTACTGTCTAATTTGACCTTGTTGGATTTTCTTTCCCCCTTTGTTATATTATTCAGTTTCTTTTAACCTGTACTATCCGAAATAAAGATTCATTCATTCATTCATTCATTCATCTAGCATGCAGACCACGCTGATGTGAACGTTTCAAATGGTCCGACGTGCCACTTGGGTGCCTCTCACCACTGTCATGGATGGCCCTCACGAGCCAGCATAAGACGCCACAACTCGCCAGTGAGTTTGCACAGTTTATTAATGAACAGAAAAGGAACACAAAATAACAAGCCACTGGGGGCTAAAACACACTACAACAACATACAGACGACGATAGGGAATAACGGATTCATAAGGAAGCACACTTACGATCACAGTAGTAGAATGGTCAGTGTACGAACAGAGGGATGCTGGCTCACGTCTGACAATGGAGAAGTTTTCAACGAGACTGCCGCACCTTTCCGTTCCCAGCTGCCCTCTTAAGTGGAGAGCAGCTGATGAGGCGAATGCGGCTCAGCTGTCAAGACTGACAGCCAGAAGCCCCTCCGAGCGCTGTCACAATAAAGGCTCGGGGAGCCAAAAGGGGCACACAGCTGTCACATAGGCAAAGATTGTGCATGGCTCGAGCGCGGACGGGATCGGCGCTCAAACCATGACAGTACCTCCCCCCCAAGGTCGAACTACGAGTGCCCTATGACACCCAAGCCCCCACCCCCCCAGGGTGGGCGGATGGGGGAACAGGCCTGGAGGGTGAGAACCAGCAAGAGAGAGGAAAAAAAACCCATAACAATGACCGGGAACAAATGTGGTAATTACAGAGTAAGGTTAAAAGAAAAACACAATACTCCATAACGCACAAATGATACATAGAACGGGGCCGGGAAAAAAAACAAAACAAAACAAACAACCATGACGGTGACAAGGAACAAATGAGGCAATTTACAGAGTAAGGTTAAAAGAAAAACAATACTCCGTAACGCACAAATGATAATTAGAACAGGGCACAAATGAGGCAATTACTGAGTATGGTTAACAGAAAACACAATACTCCGTAACGTAACGCACAGTAAACACACAGAGCAGGGCAAAAAAGCAAAAACACCAAGAGTTAGGTACATTTCATCCCTCAGACAGGAGAGGGGAGAGGAGAAAAAAACATGCTAACAACGGCAAATACTCAGATGGGAACAACCACACAGAATGACCTTATGTATATCTCAGTGGGACCACAAAACAAATGAGGATGACGACAGGCAGAGTCCAATAAAACAGGAGCAGTTCCGGCGGTCTCCCTGCGTCCAATGGCCAAAGGGTGATTAAAGGGAAAAGGACATGTTCGGGGGGGCCTACCCCAGTCCCAGGCCCGGAAAGTCAGAACCTCCGGCGGCCGAACCAGGTCGCCCAGTTGAAAGCACAGTACGTCGGGTGGCCGACCCAGGGCGCCAAACCGGCGAAAAAGTTCCTCGGGCGGCCGACCCGCATCCCTCAGCCACCAGAACCGTGGGGAAACAATTGGCGATGGCCTCCCTGGCGAGGGAAAAGATGTGGGAGAGCCAGGCCAAACGTAGGGAACCCCAACGGCCCCCGGTGGTGACGCGCTGAGATGGTTACGACGATGATGATGAGGGGGATGATGATGACAATGAGCCAGTACAATGTCAGGTGGCAGAGGGTCTGCAGCTCCTTCACCGACCTTGAACCATACCGGTGCTGCACCCACCACGAGCCCCGATTGGGTCTCGGCTGCACCCGCGATGGACCCCGACTGGGTCGGCGCAGTACCAGTGACGACCTCCAACCCCGAACCCGGAACCTCCAGTACAGCGACCGGGATTTGCTCCGCGCCGGTGACACTGGGAGAAGGCTCAGGAGAAAGGAAAGAACCGGGATCAGAATCACCGGTAGCGACAGAGCCCAGCGAGACGAGCTTGGGTTCAGCGGACGACTGCCCCTGGCTCGTCTCCCCGAGAGACAGGCAAAAATGCTCCGAAACTGAAAGAAAGAAAATAAGGTAGAGCACTTGCCTGCACTCGGGTTCTGTTGCCGTCCAGGACTTCGATGATCCAGGCTCAGGACGAAGAAGGTCATCGTCTGGCTCCCACTCGGCTGCAGCAGGCTCCGCAGCCGGCATGATGGTCTCCGCAGCCTGAGGACCCTCTGGTGTTAACGTCCACGCCGACGACCCGCACGGCGTGGTGGCAGGGGACCCTCGACCCGCTGGACTGGACCGCTCATCTGTGGAGACCCAGGGACGCTTCGTCGTCGGCGCAGGCTCCACACTGCAGTCCGCTCTCCTCCTCTGCCCATGACGCGGCTGCGGAGCTGGAACCAGACTCTCCAGAACCGCAGGCCCCCTCCTCGTCCGGCGACATAGGCCTGGCATCGTGGATCGCTCAGCGGAGGGAGACACAGAGGCAGCAGGTTTAGTGACAGAAGCTACAGCAGGTGGTGGGAGCTCGGAGGACTGCGAACCCCGAACTCCACCCCCAGGAGTCAGACAAGGCAAATCACAACTACGGGGAGATAAATGAACTTGCACTTGCCTGTTTCCCGGAGGATGGATGGTGCCTGATGTAGCGGACTTTGTTCCTCCCTTTCCCCGTTGGATCGTGATGGCAGGCCCCTCGGGAAGATGAGAAGGAGCCGCTCGTGGACGATTGCTGACAGGCCGCGTAGAAGCATGACTCGCAGCACTCGTAGCAGCCGGCGATGACGTTGAGGAGGAGGGGGCGACAGTCGAGGCGGTCCGGGCACCAGGGGCTGACGGAACAGCTGAGACAGACGACCCGGGGGAAGCGACTGCGGGGATTCCCTCCTGTAGTGACGTAGGGGATGCTGCTGACTGGGAGGCTGTGTTCCTGCGACGACCCGGAGCAGGATCCGGACGGGATTCTCGCTGAGACCCTTTGTTCGCTGTGTGACAACGGTCACCGGCAGAGGGCGAGGCGAAGGAGAGGTTCGGGCTTCTTCAGGAATCACCCCTGGATGGTGCGACCTCCTGGCCTGGAGCGGGGACAGGAACGGGATTCCAAAGCGAGGAGCGAGGATGCCTCCTCTTCGGCTTCCTGCCGAAGTTTCCCTCCAGCCCACGGAGAATCTCCCGTTGTGCGGTGATGTCCGCCTTCCTCGCAACAACTTCGAGGTGGTCGGAATAGCGAGGAAGGTGTTTCAGGATGTCCTCAGCGAGGTCCAGGTGCCGGCGTACGTCGCTGGGAGAGTCGTAGAGGGTAGTGGTGACGAGCATTCCATCTATGAAGTCCAGGGCCTCCGCCAGCTCGTAGCCCAGGCTCCAAACGCGGCCCCTGAATGATGACATAATCTCCCAGCGCACAGGCACCCAGACAGGAAAGAACTAGTCCAATTAGGCAAAACTCACGGCGATAGGCCTCTCCGTCTGGCGGCAGTCTACTGTCATGGATGGCCCTCACGAGCCATCATAACACGCCACAACTCGCCAGTGAGTTTGCACAGTTTATTAATGAACAGAAAAGGAACACAAAATAACAAGCCACTGGGGGCTAAAACACACTACAACAACATACAGACGACGATAGGGAATAACGGATTCATAAGGAAGCACACTTACGATCACAGAAGTTGAATGGTCAGCGTACGAACAGAGGGATGCTGGCTCACGTCTGACAATGGAGAAGTTTTCAACGAGACTGCCGCGCCTTTCCGTTCCCAGCTGCCCTGTTAAGTGGAGAGCAGCTGATGAGGCGAATGCGGCTCAGCTGTCAAGACTGACAGCCGGAAGCCCCTCCGAGCGCTGTCACAATAAAGGCTCGGGGAGCCAAAAGGGACACACAGCCGTCACATAGGCGAAGATAGTGCATGGCTCGAGCGCGGATGGGATTGGCACTCGAACCATGACAACCTCCCCTTAAATGTGCCTGGAGTGGCATTCATCATTCGGTTCTGCAGGGCACTGGTCACAATGAAGCGGTCATCAGCATGGGATGTGGCCAAAGGACGTCCACTTCTATGCCTTTCCGTGACTCTTCCTGTCACTCTGTATCTCTGTTGCAATCTGCTGATGACAGTCCGTGACACTCTAAGCTCAGTGGCTACTTTCCTCTGAGAACATCCTGTTTGAAACCTCGCAATGGTGAGGTACTGTTGATCAATTGTTAGGTGTCATCTTGCTCTCATGATGTCAAAATGTGAACAGCATGATGAAGAGGACTGTTTAAATACCAATTCTAACTTTAAATACCAATTCTAACTGAACCAGAAAATTTATTGGTCGATTCATGGACCTTGTTGACACAGTGATGAAGCCTTCTTACGATGGCATGAACATTTATTGAAGAGTGCCGTGAGCAGAGGCAGCCAGGAACAATAAGTCAAACTCTCTACACACCTGTTGTGAATTTTGCCATTAAGCACCTTGTTAAGAGAACAGCAAGCTATGCAAAAAGTACTGAAACACTGAACAGTTGGACATGTGCATTCAAAAGGTTAGAGAAGGTCAAATTAAGTTCACCTGGAAAGGTTATAAGTGTATTTTAGGTGCATCCTGAAATTTCACCCAAAAGCCAAATATCCCTAACTTTTTGTGAGTAGTGTATATTTAGGGCCCGAGTCACTGACAACGTCAGTGGGCAAAAGCCCTATTGTATTTATTAGTATTTTCCTTTTTCTTTCTTTTTTTCTTCTTCTCCATCTAAGATCTCATTTTTGGGGTAGCAAACATGCACGAAAACTCACCATTTTTTGCAGGGACCTCAAGACTGGCAAAAAATTCAATACTTTGGAGGAAATATGCATGACCCCACAAAAATGGCTTTACAGCGCCACCTAACATGTGAAGTCCATGGGGAGTGGCACATGCTTACTTTCGTGTAGAAAGATGAAAATCGGGTGAGATGTTTATTATGTCAAGACATGCAAAAAACTCCATAGAAGTGATGGTCTACACCCAACAGGAAGTGGCAGTGACCTGATTTCCACCTCGCACATTTGATCGAACTTGTCCTAGGGTTTTAGTCTGATTGAGCTCATTTGTGGTGACAATCATCTATACCCATGTGCCATTAAAAGTTACAAGGCTCAGTTCTAGCTCCAACTCTGTTCAACCTCTACATAAACGACCTGCCTACTACAAAATCCCGCAAATTCATCTATGCAGACGACATCTGTTTGGCATTCCAAGCACCAGACTTTGAACCACTGGAACGGGTGCTCACGGAAGATCTTGCTAAACTGGACCAGTTCTGCAAAATCTGGCGCCTAAAACTAAGCCCAGCAAAAACCGTCTCCAGTGTATTTCATCTCCACAATGCAAAAGCTGCCAGAGAACTAAACATCCACCTGAGCGGACTCAAGCTTAAGCATGCCCCAAATCCAACTTATCTTGGAGTGACCCTTGATAGGACCTTATCCTTCAAGGAACATCTAAAGGGGACGGCTGCTAAGGTGAAAGTACGAAACAACCTGCTCTGCAAGCTCGCTGGTGCAAAATGGGGGGCGGCAGTCTCCACCCTGCGCACCTCAGCACTGGCCCTTTCATACTCTGTAGCAGAATATTGTGCCCCTGTCTGGTCCAGGTCATCTTACACACACCATGTAGACACCCAGCTCAACTCAACCATGAGAACTATAACTGGAACAATCCGCTCAACACCACTCCCCTGGCTCTCTGTACTGTCAAACATAGCCCCTCCACACATCCGGCGAGCAGCATTAACTCAAAGGATGCTCCAAAAAGTTAAAGATTTTCCTCACTTACCAATCCATGCAGATATCTACACCCCACCCACTGCCCGACTTTCATCCAGACGGCCGATTTGGAAAAACACTCCCCCAGCTGACTTTACCATCCAGACAGCTTGGCAAGAGGAATGGGAAACCAAGGAGGTCCCAAACAAACAGCTGGTGATAAACCCCAACCAACAGGTCCCGGGCACCAACCTCCCAAGGAGACAGTGGTCTACACTCAATCGCTTCAGGACTGGACATGGCCCCTGCTTGGCCAGCCTTCACAGATGGGGCAGTAGCCCTAGCCCACTGTGCGCATGTGGAGAGGAGCAAACTATGGAACACATCATAGAGGCTTGCCCGCTCCAAAGACTGGAAGGAGGATTACACACCCTCCATACAGCAAACCAGGAGGCAACTGCTTGGCTTAAGGACTTTGCATTCGCTAAATAAATAAATTAAAAGTTACTGAAAACTTTTCACGACATTCGACGGTTTGGCTGTAGGGGCGTGACAATTTTTGATGCCTCGCCATGATCATTCTATGACCATTCTGATGGCAATAACTTTGGTATGTATTGTCGGATTTCAACCAAATTCAATATTATGGATATCAGTCCAATTCCAAACAGTTCTATAAAACAATATTCATAGAAATCTACAGCGCCACCTATAGGAGGCAGAAAGTTTTGCATCAGAAAGTTTGCATCATATTGTTTTTGTAATACCTTGGGAATGGAATGTCGGATTGGCACCAAGATAGGTATGATATGGGTATGCCTCTGAACAATTCTAACAATGAATATTCATGAGTAGCAATAGCGCCCTCTCTTGAAGACATGAAGGTTACACCAAAGGTTTTCTTCAATATCTCTGAAATAAATAGTCTGATTGGTACAGTTTTTGGTGACAATCATCTATACCCACATGCCATTAAAAGTTGTTGAAAACTTTTCAAAATGCTAGAGGGATTGGTGGAAAGGGCGTGGCCAAGTTTGCAGTATCGCCATCACCGTTCCAATGTCTGTAACTCTGGCATACATTGACTGATTTCAACCAAATTTTGTGCGGTGAATAGGTAGCCAATACTGGTAATTTCTATAATAAAGAATGGCACATAGTGACAGCGCCCCCTACCGCCAGTGGACAGGAAGTTGCCATAACTCACATGTAGAATGTCCATCCATCCATCCATCTTCTTAATTGCTTGATCCTTTTCGGGTTGCGGGGGGGGCTGGAGCCTATCCCAGCATCTTTGGGCGAGAGGCAGGGTACACCCTGGACAATTGCTGCTAAACTTTATATATATATATATATATATATATATGATACTAGTCAGACCCAGAAAACATTTTTGTAATGATAACAAATATACCTATAGTGCCCCCTAGGAAAAAAAAATAAAGCTTGATAGCTCAGGCATACTTTGTCCAAATTCACCCAAATTTTGTGTGGTGGATCAGTAGCCTACATTGAACCTTTGTATAATGAAAAATGACACATAGCTAGTGCCCCCTAGCAGAAAAAACAAAGCCTTATAACTCTGAAACACTTAGTCCAAATTCAACCAAATTTTGTGTGGTGCATGGGTAACCAACACTGAACCTTTCTATAATGAACAATTACACATAGCTCTAGCGCCCCCTAGCAGAAAAACAAAGCTTAACTAGAAAAGCACTCGGAGAGCGCAGACCTCCGCCAAGCGCCACAGTTCCCCCCCATACAGTGTTTGTGTGTACGTTTTCAAATTCCTTGACCGTGAAAACATATGACTAGCAATTGGATTCACAATGACAGGATTAGTGGTTCAGTAGTAAAAGCATTACCTCCTTGGCGGAGGTAATAAACTGAAGTGTTGGTGTTGTGTCCATCTCCTCCATCTCCAAACTCCCAGGCTGCGGGCGTTGCAATTCATCGCACAACCGCGTACAACCCACAGGCCAATGGGTTATGCGAGCGTTTTCATAGATCACTGAAAGCAGCACTCAGGGCTTCACTGACGGATGCAAATTGGGTAGACAGGTTGCCGTGGGTTTTATATTGGGGTTGCGCTCTGTGGCAAAAGAGGATTTGGAAGCTTCCCCGGCAGAGAGCTTGTTTTTGCACAGCCCCTATGGCTGCCCGGGGAATTTCTGCCAAATAATCCCGCGCCGGACAGCTGCCCGTCTCAGCTTTTGCAGCGTAGCACAAACACAGGCACGCTGCCGGGCCCGGCCCACCACTGTTTTCCGCGTGCTTTTGTGCCTAAAACTTTGAAGAACGCGGAGTTCGTGTTCGTCAGACACGACAACCAGCGCCCTCCATTGCGCCTGCACACATGTTGAAAATGGCCGTATCTCACAATGTTAAAGAATCCTTTAAAAAATTCCTGTATCCAGACGGTGATCCGGATCATCCCCAAAATTTAACCAGTTCTTCCTTGTACCATTTCCAACAATGCCTGAAAGTTTCATCGAAATCCATCCAAAACTTTTTGAGTTATCTTGCTAACCAACAGACAGACAAACAGACAGACAGATAAACAGACAAACGCTGGCAAAAACATTACCTCCTCCGGCCTGGCGGAGGTAATAACTCTGGCATACTTTGTCCAAAGTATGCAGGAATGGAGCCTGCGCAAAGTTTGGTTGTCCAAAGTCAACCAAATTTAGCGTCTTGAATAGGCAGCCAATGATGAACATTTCCATAATACACAATGAGACGCAGCAGTAGTGCCTCCTACCGCCAATGGACAGGAAGCTGTCATAACTCACACGTACAACGTCCAAATGGACCCAAACTTGATATACATGGTACTAGCACCACCCAGAACAAAGTTATATGACTATACCACATACAGCTATAGTGCCCCCTAGGTAAAAAAAACCAAAACAAAACAACCATTTGTAGCAATGGCATAGCTTGTCTAAAGTCAAACAAATTTCCTGGTGAAATTTTCACCAGAAGTGGCCTTTACGCTATAGCTTAACATAGATTTTAGAGGTAATCCACGAGCTTATACAGTACCTCTGCCGACATGCTATCTTGCGCTGTACAAATGGACAGATAGACAGATTGATGATGGATGGTGGTATGGACGGATGGACGGGAGAATGGATTGATGGATGAATGGATGGGCGTATGGCGTTATGGAAGGATGGATGGACAAAGAGTGGGAGGGAGAGGGTTGGGGAGGGAGGAAGGGAGCCTGCACAGAGTTACGCGCTCTGAGTGGCAAGGCCGAGGTCTAGCAAGGACGCAAGGGCCCGTTTATCGCTGCTCAAAGCTTTAATTTTCTTTTATATATGAAGCAACTATCTGGGAAATCAGCTTTTACTCATAAATCTGAAACTTTTTTACTCGGAAATTTCAACACTTATCTTGAAATTTTTTTTTCATAAATGTATTATCTTTTCTTATAGCTTTATTACCTTTTTTAGAATACATGTATCATTTTTCTTGCATTTTTTCTCATAAGTTCATAGCTTCTACTTAGAAATTAAAGTTATCTAAAATTGCAAATTTTTGGTAGATTTATTACTTTTTAATTATAGATACTTTTCTTTGTAGAAGTGCGAGGTCTAAGTTTTTCTCATAATTCTGACTCTTCATGAGTAAATCCTGGTTTTATTCTTGTAAACTCACTACATCTTGTCATTATATTTGCAACTTTTTCTACTCTACATTTGTGAGGGTTTTTGTCATCTGAAAATATATTTTTCTTAAAATGTGTAAATTGTTCAACATGAATTTGCTTACTTTTTTTGTTTGCTTTTTTCTCTACATGAGCTCTTAATTTTCCTTAGAAATATGTGACATTGTATCTGTAAAGTGTTTTTCTTCAAATGTTTCTATTTTTATAACTTTGCAATTTTTTATAGTAAACCTGAAAGATTTGACCCTCATAAATGTGTATGCTTTCAGGGTAATTTTGTCCCTGCTATTTTTTTTAATAAATAGGTTTTTTCCCCTATATTTTTGTCAAACCCACAGAATGAGTGATTATGAGCAAAAGAGCCACAGGTTGCAGACGTCGCACAGACAACACGAGGATGCGGCCCTTGTGTCCTCAGACGAGAGTGTGACTCGTCTTAAGGATAGTCACAGACGTACCTGACTGATGGGGTTTTGGTCAAAATACTCATCAACAAATCCCTCCAAGAGCTGAAGAGAAAAGCAGACAGAAGTGTTACATATGATCACACCACACGGCTGCTCTGACAGACTGACGCTGACATGCATGCGAATTTACCTTTAGAGTAGAGGTGAGTCTGTTTGGTTTCAAGTCCTGGTCTTCCATAGTGCGTGAACAGTCAACCACCACATACAGGTGGCGCATCTACAACCAAAAACATCCTGGTATCATTGTTGGGATGTTGGAACACATTTGATACACAGACCTACAGGAAATGGATGCAGGGCCCCTGCAGCTCTAAAGAAGTTAAATTAAAGCAGCACTATGTAACTGTTCCTATGCTGGTAGGGACTCTGAGGAGACGACAACTATAATAACTAGGGTGTGTTTTGTTGGTGGTGGCTACAGCTGTGCCCTGCTGGGACTCGGGCCATAGTCACCATAGTTGTAGTCCTTTCAGTGTTCCTACCAAGAACAGAGCTGCTGCAGGTGAGGTAGGCCCACTCAGGCTGTGGGGGAAGTCACATTCACTCGTTAAAGACTGATGTACCATCACAATAATTTTGGTCATGCCACCACAACCAAAACTGGCAACATCAGTTCATCAGTGTTTTCTTTAAAATGGCTGCCATGTTTTAATTGTAACATGCTTCAATGCTATAAAGGAGACATATGATGCACTTCTCCACATGCTGACACAGCTCCCAGAGGCTTTAATGAAATGCTTGTGCTTTGATCAAAATACATCAGGGTTTAATTATTACAGCACCATTTTCCACCTGTCTTAAGTAGCCTTCTTCAGAATGACTCATTAAATTCTCGTGAACCCCAATTCACCCCACCCTTCCTCTTCCGTCGCTGCTGAGATATTTGGCTGACATCATGTTGAGGCTACGGTTAGCTGGCTAGCTCACAGTTCTGGTAACACATCATGAGCTACAGTAACTAAAGTAAAACTGGCTGAATGTGAGAGTTAAAGCACAGATAAAGTATTATAGGGGACAGCAATGTGTTGAAAGCACATGACCGGTCCCTGAATGAATGCAAGGATAACTGTGCTAACACTAGGAAGCTCATCTGTCAGTGTCTCTCCATCAGGGTGAAGCTACTGCTAGAGCCAAAATGGCCAAAATATATTAAAGGGGACAATGACATGGTGTGTTGGTAGGTTTTAACCATCTGAAATGTGTCTACTGATGACGTGATTATAGAAAAATGTCAAGTCACTTCTCCACTGCAGATTCCTTCCGCTTCTTGGGCACCACCATCACCGGGGACCTCAAATGGGAGCCGACCATCAGCTCCCTCATCAAAAAGGCCCAGCAGAGGATGTTCTTCCTGCGGCAGCTGAGGAAGCTCAAGCTACCCACCAAGATGTTAGTGCAGTTCTACACAGCCATCATCGAGTCCATCCTCACCACCTCCATAACCGTGTGGTATGCAGGAGCCACTGCCAGGGACAGACTAAGGCTGCAGCGCATCGTGCGCACTGCTGAGAAGGTGATCGGCTGCAAGCTCCCATCTCTCCAGGACCTGTACATCTCCAGGACCCGGAGGCGTGCAGGCCGGATCATAGCCGATCCTTCACACCCTGGTCACGAACTGTTTGCCCCCCTCCCCTCAGGTAGAAGACTTCGGTCCATTCAGACTAAAACCTCCCAGCACATGAACAGCTTCTTCCCCTCTGCCATCAGACTGCTGAACACTAATAAGTGACTTATTAGACTCTCGTGCACTAAGTACAGCAGCTCAACCAGACTCATGTCAATCATCACTGTTTCTGTTGCATTACCGTCTGCACTATGTGGTACTCCACAATATCTGCTGCTCGCTAATATATTTAAAAACTGCTTTGACTAGTATTACTCATTCTTATTCTACTCTTACTGCATGTATAGTTTTTTATTTCTTTTATCGTATCATGTTTAATGTTGCAGCATTGCACCGAGACAAATTCCTAGTTTGTGTACTACATGAACAATGGCAATAAATCTGATTCTGATTCTTAAGAAAAACACACAGCCTCTATCTTGTTTTTCTCTCCAAGAAACGTTTTTGACTCTTCTGGGGTTTTTCCTCTACGTCAAGAAATGGGAAACATCGCTAAAAGGTAAACATCACCAGCCTTAATAGCTGCCCACTGCTCTGTTACTGGCCCACCTAGCTGTCATGTTGATGGAAGGGGAGCTAAAGATATTAGCCCCTGAGCTAACACTGGTACTAGAAGGCTCAGACCAAACGTGGCTTATATTGTTATTTTGGTCATCCCTGTTACCACCTGGTTCACTAATCCGTAGTCGATAACATATCTTGCATCATTCTGGCTTATTTTATTAATAATTTTGCTGTGATGCTGCAATGAACTGTTAGCACTAGCATGCTAGGCGGTCCGCACTGGTCACTGTAGCCAGGACAGAGCTTGCAAACTCTGGGATTAGGTGATGGACAGACAGCACGGATCAGGCTGATTTTGATCACTATTTTCGATAAATTCTGTTCACCCCCACTGGAGTCTTTGTTCATCCAGCAACGTCTGACCATATGTTTCATTCTTGGACGTTATTTTGGCTTAATTCAGGTTTTATTTTCTTGGGCCGGGAGCCGAGGCTGCTGGCTGGAACTGGCAGTCTGGCCACTCATTCATGTGTTTCAGTGCTTGTTGTGCGTTAGGGACCAATCATGTCCTGTCAACCACTGGGACCATCCACCCTTGCTAACCAGTGATGGTTTGTTTCTTTCCTTCTTTGAGATGAACTTTCATGTCTGGGGGGGTGGCGGGCAGGAGTGGCCACTGGTGCATCGAGTGAAGAACCTCTTACAGTATTCTTCCCCTTACAAAATTTCTCCACTTGCGCCATTACCCATGTGTACCACGGAGCAGGAAGCACTGCAACCAGAGGGGCTCTGTCACAGCTCGCGGGCAGCTCCCCCCACTGCTCTACATGACACTGCCCTTGGAGATCCCGGGGTAAACCCTGGCAGCTGACTTGACTTGTATTCAGCGAAGATGCATCCGAGCCAATGCCACTGTTCCAAGCTAGAAGGAGGCTAAAAGCTAAAGGCTAGAAGCTAGCCAGCTAAAGGCTAAGTGATGTAAGAGGGAGGGCGGAGTTGAATAGGTGAAGGGTGTTTCTTAAAATGATCGACTTAAAGTCGGAATGTTTCAAGAAAGGCGGGGAAAATACAACACAAATTTGCTGCAATAATGAAATAATTAAAGAAAATGTGAACAAAATATGTTACAAATATTTCATTAAGATGAGTGAGCTGTTAGAATGTGGCGAAAAAAGGGAAATCAATGACCCTTTAAAATAAGCAGAATGACAGGAGATATATTATTGATTGTGGATTAGTGACCCATGTGGGAACAGGGATGTCTAGTGAGGGTAGACAGACTATATACAAAAGAACTTTAAGACCTGACGACAATCTGAAAGCTAAAGTAATGCTAAGCAACTTGATCTATCAGGATTTTCCCACTGAGGCAATCTCTACAGCATACCGACCCTGGCTACACCAGTGGGACCATCTACCAGCCTATCCCAGCCAAAATATAACAAAATAAGCCAGAATGATGCAAGATATGTTATTGATAATGTCCAATGGGGTGACTAGAATTTAAAAAAAAAATAGCTAAAAAAAAAAAGCTAACTCCATAGTAGCACTGTCTCTGTGTGGATTTACACATTCGTGGGATCCTCCCACCATCATTAAAAATGGTGGAGATGAAGCTGGGAAGACGGTCTGATTCCAGCGAGGTCCAGTTCTCATGTCCCAGTCGGGACTAGATCAAAACCCCTTGTTTAATGACAAGTATTCAGACCAAAGCAGACCCAAACACAGTGACAGGATTGTGTTTTTGCAAAGTCTTTTCCATTAGTAGCTTCCCCACATACCCAAATAGATGTGCAAAACCACCAAAAAAAAGCAAAATTTTCCCTTAATGTAAATTTCAGTAAAAAGTAAAAAAATAAAAAAATGGGGGCACTCTGAAACTTCTAGCAGATGGGAAGCATAAAGTTGCAAGAATTTACTCACCATTCCAAGCCTCACTTGTCCATGGCTCTCTATCACTCTGTTAGGTAGGCAAACAGAAGGGAGGAAGAACATGAATAAACATTTATTTGCTTTACGGATCCAAACGGACAACAGGGTGAGTGCATCTACGTCACGTGTGACATAGAAAATAAGATACAATCTTGGCAATCTAGGAGGGCAGCTCACTAAAAGTGGCAGCTGAAATGTCACATGCTTAATAATCCATCTCTCTATACACCACGTTCCAAATTATTATGCAAATGATATTTGTCTCTGATTTTCCTAAATAGTCAATGGAAATGACAGTATAATTTTCAAAAGTCATCAACCATTAGAGCATAATTCAAATTTTATTGAACAAGCCTCCCAATGATAACTATTGTTTTGCAAAAATAAAAACTCAAAATGCACTGTTCCAAATTATTATGCACAACAAAGTTTCAAAACATTTTATTTGTTTTTAAGAACTAAAAATGGTCATTTGTTGAATTTGCAGCATTAGGTGGTGATATTTACTGAAATCAAAGGCTACTTCAATCAAAAACATCTTAACAGGCCAAGTTACATGTTAACATAGGACCCCTTCTTTGATATAACCTTCACAATTCTTGTATCCAATGAACTTGTGAGTTTTTGGAGAGTTTCTGTTTGAATTTCTTTGCAAGATGTCAGAACAGCCTCCCACAGCTGCTGTTTTGATGTTAACTGACTCACGTTCATAGATCTTTTTCTTGAGGACAATTCTAATAAGAGTAGAGAACTACATGCACAGCCAACAATACATTTTTGTGTGATCTAACAAAAGTACGATTCTTTTGGTCAGTGATTCGCTGTTAAATGTCCTCCCATACAAACCTTTTCCTTTTGGACTGGTACAGGATTTCTTCCACTGTAGCTTTGAGTGAGCCAGACTCATCCTCCTTCAACACCTCCCTGTCGTACATGAAAATACATATGAAGACTCTCTCCCTCTCTCTCTCTCACACACACACACTTTCCAGGAGTTATTATATTCCCAGATAACAGCTTCAACAGATAAAGTATGCAACTCTCCATAATATTCTATCATTAATTACACCAACTGATTTCTTATGTGACAGTTTTAATAAGTTTCGTACCTTAATTTCCACAGTGAGGTGCTGTCTGCAATTTTTCTTTCAAGATGTCAATTAACTCATTTATAATGTTATGCAAACATTCAAGAAGAATTATGTGAATATTTCAGTCAAAAAATAGTTCCTGCCCTTGGTGATGTAAAAAGTAAAAGAAAAACATTTTTTGAAAAGAAATTATTGACAACCTGTTTAATATTATTGACAAGAAAATAGAAAGTGGATTATTGATACATGACATAAGTGACCATCTGCCAGTCTTTGCACTTAACCATGGCCACACAGGAGCCAATACAGAAAAAACTTTAAACTCTTTCAGATACAAATCACAAAATGCAATCAGTTCTTTTAAAGAACTTTTTAAAGATAAATAACAGCCATTTTCATCTTTATCTTGATATTTTCAGGTGAAGACTCATCAGGATGACCAGACTGCACAAAATCAGTTGGTTTCTTCAAATGATCTCTTCTTATTTTGCAAATCCATGATTTTTTTAAACCATTCCACTGCCTTCCCTTTCTGTTCACCCAATAACAGTGACATATCTATAAACCCAATTTCCCACGAGTATGCTATGCAATGAATAAATACCTTGCTGTGATGTGTGGAATCACGCAAAAATAGTTCTTTTATATATATTGTATTCTCCGTAGCCCCCATTGTACATCTAAGAAATCAGCAGCCAATTAAAGTTAAATACCATTAATATGATTTACAGTATGTGCAGCAGCTGTCATGACCCATAGTAATAGAAATATTACAATTCATTATTGACTAGGAGCCACAACCCTCAAAACTCTAGTGTATTCTCCATAGCCCCTATAATATACTGGTTCCGATAATGATTACTACACAGGTACCTTGATCGACCTGTTCACCACTAATTACCCACATTTACAGTTTAACTGTGGAACAAACTCAATATGATGCTTTAAAGGGTTGGTTTTGTTACTCATGTTCGCATTCAGTGTTGTGATGTTGGTGTATTGTCTGCAGCCCTCTCTTTTTATGCGTTGGGGTAGCTATGTTTACTGTAATGTTGTAACTTGAATACTATTTGAAGATACTTCATGAGGTTTCAAAGCAAATTTGGCTTTGTTTCCATCTTCACTTTGTTTTTGTTTTTTTAACCTTTTTTTTTTTAACCTTTCTGGGATGCAAACTGACACCTTGAAATAAAAACTGCCATATATGTAAAGAAATAGACTTCATAACCTGAAAATGGTGCTGTTGTTTGCAGGGTTTGTGCTAATAAAGTTGGTCCAATTAGTTATGGTTAGATTACTTTTAAAATTATAAGAAAATGGATGTGAACCCTTTGGAATTACCTGGTTTTCTGCATGAATTGGTCATAAAAAGTGATTTGACTGAAATCTACAGGTGCCGATATTCTAATATTCAAATTTTTTGAAAAACTGAATTTGGGGTCTTTGTGAGCTGTACGCCATAATCATCAAAATTAAAACAAATAAACACTAGAAATATATCACCATGTGTGTAATGAGTCTACATGATATAGGAGTTTCATTTTTTGAATTGAATTACTGAAATAAATCAACTTTTTGATGACATTCTAATTTACTGAGATGCACCTGTTAAGTCCCAAGTATAGAAAAACATAACATGCTTAACCTAATACCACACATACATTATAATATTTCTTGACTTTATTGGACACATCCATTAAACAGTCACAGTGTTGGTAGAAAAAGTAATCAAACCCTTGGATTTAATAACTGGTCAATTGTTCTTTGGCAGCAACAACCTCCATTAAACACTTCCTGTAGCTGCTGATCAGACCTGCACAACGTTCAGGAGGAATTCTGGACCATTCTTCCTTACAGAACTGCTTCAGCTCAGCCACATTCTTAGGATGTCTGGTGTGAACGGCTCTCTTCAGGCCATTCCACAGCATCTCTGCTGGATTCATGTTTGACTGGGCCACTCCAAAAGGCCCATTTTTTTAAGCCATTCTGTAGTAGATTTACTTTGATGTTTGGGGGTTATTGTCCTGCAGCATGACCCAACTTCTACTGAGCTTCAGCTGGTGGACAGCCACCCAGACATTATTCTGTAGGATATCTTGATAAACTTGAGAATTCATTTTCTCCTCCATGATGGCAGTGGTCCATCCCTGAAGAAGCAAAGCAGCCCCAAATCATGATGCTGCCTCCACCATGTTTCACCGTTGGGATGATGTTTCATTTTGGTGTGTTGTGCCATTTTTATACCATAGATAGCGCTGTGTGTTCCTCCCAAACAGTTCAACTTTAGTTTCTTCAGTCCACAAAACATTTTTCAGTAGTGTCGTGGAGTGTCAAGGTGCTCTTTGACAAACTTCAGGAATGCAGTGTTTTTTTTAAAGCATCAGTTTCCTCCATGGTATACTGCCATGGATACCAAGCCTGTTCAATGATCTGTGTATGGGAGACTCATAAACAGAGATGTTAACCTGGTCCAATGATTCCTTCAAGTCTTTAGCTGTTACATTAGAGTTCTTTTTTTAATAAATAAATAAATAAATAACCTACACTTATATAGCGCTTTCTGTATTACGGGGGTACCCTGCCCCCACTGAGAAGGTCAAGTTAGTTTTATGTAATTTTATTTTCTATATGGTGCCAGATCACAACAGAAGTCCTTTAAGATTACCTTTCCTATAGAACAGCTCTATACCTTGTTATTTTATTAACAAACTAAACAGCCTTATGTTATCTGTGTCTCAACATGGTTGTGCATTCATAATTCTCCTCTCTCTGCTCTCTGTATCATGCACAAGGCGGAGTTTTGCCCAGATGTACACTACCAACATCGATAATAAAAATCCACGTCGACAAATGTATTTATGCCACTAATTTTTATTGTTTATACATTGTTTAATTTTAATGTTTATTGGCATGTTCAGTTGTAACTGTTCCAGTGAGGAAAGAGAGAAGTGCATAATGGAGAAAACAGAGAAAATCATGGTGAAGAAGAGGCCAAAAAAGCAAAACTTAAACTTCCCTAAGCATAGGAGCATTTTACTGAAAATAAATGAATGAAACGAGTTAAATGTAGACTCTAAAGGACAGCTGTCATATCACAACAGCACTACAGTGATGCATCCATCCGCCGCCTTCTCTCCATTTTCCCGGCTCCAGCCGCAAGTCAGCAGGCCTCCACTGTGCTCCAGCCTGCTGATGGACACTTGTAAGGTTAGTTTTAGGGCGCATTCAGACGGCCACTGTTTGGTCTGGACCAAAGGACCAAACAGTGGCTTCCGCAGACAGTTCGGTTTGTTTGGTGCCGTCTGAACGCGTGCTGGAACTCTGGTGCGCACCAAACAAGCAAAGTTTGGTCCTCCTGTAAACAGGGATCTCGGTTCACTTGTAAACCAAGTCTGGTGCACTCCGCTTGCAGTATGAATCCAAACGGAGTATCCAGCAGACCAAAGGGTGGAAGTGCCCCTCGGTGTTTGTGTAACCACAGCAACACATAGTCTGAGAAGAGGAAGTGGCATTTACCATAGTACATATTGGGAAAAAAGTAACAATAAAGACAACCGCGTAAATCCGAGAAATCCTTTTACTGGCGATAGCCGAGGAGAAAAGTTAAAAAATGAGTCATTTGTGGCAGACAAACAACCCGGCTGAAGGGAACGGATTTCCGTTTTCGGTCCTGGCCAATCAATGAGCCTGATTTTTCTTCTTTGCAGAGATTTTTTCTCCCTGGTCAGTGGTGGTTTCAGCTACAGCGCCCCAAACGAGCAGCTATTCTAACTGCGTGACATCGTCCAGGCAGTCTGGTCCGCTGCAGTGTGAATGCAAACCAAACAAAGGTGTGAAAATTCTCGCCATTCTCCACCCAGTCGAACAGAGACCCCGAACTGTCCTGGTCTGAATGCAGCCTTAAAGTTAATGCTTTCTATTTTCCATGAGCAACTGTCTCAGCTTTAGAAAACTGCCTGCACTGTTAGCATGTGCTATTTATATTAGCTTACCTGTCAGACAACAATCTCTCCTGGACAATGGTTGCTGACAGCTGAGCTGTTTCACCTACACTGGTTAACGTGTTAAATACAGGAAATTAGTGAATTACAGGAGCAGTTTAACTCTTTCATCTTCTCTATTATTATCGTCGTAATATCAGACCTCATTCTGAATATTAGTGCATCTCAGGAAATTAGAATGCCATGATGTATAATTTAACTAAAAAATAACCAACCATAATCAAAAATAAAACGGCTTAAATATCTCACTGTACATGCAGTGAAGGTGCACATTCCTGGACTGGAAAAAGTTTTTAATTTTCATCTGAAGCCCAATTGAACATTTAAAGTTTCAGACCCAGCAAGGTTTCAAATAAGATGGACTAGTTTTACTTTTATGCAGCTGAATATTCCTGTCGTTTGTTTTGAACATGCAGAGTTACAACAGCCCTCCATTCTGCAGCAGAAGCTGCCGTTTGAATTTTATTACTTTATTTTGGGAGGATAAAAGACTGAACTTTAATGTCTGTTATTTAATTGTGTTGCTAAAAACACATGATTAAGCTGTCAAGTTCAAGTTTCAAACTCATGCTACATGGATCATTATTTTATTTTGCTATGGGAACTTTTTATAATAGGCTATATTATATTAAAGCAGAGACTGGCAAGGTGATTTTCACAGGTGTGTAGGTTTAAGCAGGTGACCGTTCACCCCCCCTAAAAAAACCCCAAAACAAAACTGTAAACCTAGGAGAAACCCTGTTTTTTCTCAGTGTGCATCCTGCACTGTGCCTTCAGGGTCAACTTAGCTGGGCGTCCACTTCCAAGGAGAGTAGTCACAATGCTAAATCTTTTCCATTTGTAGACAATTTGTCTTGACTATGGATTGGTGAATAACTAGTCTTGGAGATTACTTTGTAGTTTTGAGGCACATTTGAGGCAAATCAACAATTCTTGATCGTAGGTCTCTGGAGATCTCTTTTTTGCGAGGCATGGGTCACATCAGCAGATGCTTCTTGGGGATAGCAAACTCAAAAAGTTGTCTTAGGACAAATGGTCCAAAATTCCTCCTGAACATTGTGCAGGTCTGATCAGCAGCTAACAGGAGCATTTTTTGGACGCTGTTGTTGCCAAAGGACGTTTGACCAGTTATTAAAGCTAAGGGTTTGCTTATTTTTTCCACCAACAATGTGAATGTTCTATGGATGTGTCCAATAAAGACATGATATATTATAATTGTTTGTGTGGTATTAGGTTAAGTGCACTGTGTTTATCTACACCTGGGACTTAGATGTGGATCAAATCACATTTTATGACCAGTTCATGCAGAAAACCAGGTAATAACAAAGGGATCATACATACTTTAGCCCAAACTTATTGCTCTCTTCTGGTCATTTCACTATGAATTTGTTCCAAAACCTTGGAAAATATAACGGGTTTTGTCAAAAGCGTATTCTTAAGGATGCAACTATCGCTCACAGCAATGCCATAAAATGCCTAAATATTCAAAACCTAATACCACCATTGGAGGGACTGAATGATAATTTGGCACACAGTTGAAACCAGAAGCTTACACCCACTGTAGAAAAATGCATACAACCTTTTTCTCACTGTCTGACATTAAATTATACTAAACGTTTCCTGTTTTAGGTCAATTAGGATGACCAAAATTATTTCCATTTGATAATTATTTTTTTTTTATAATTTTTTATGACTTTCTTCAAAGTCAGAAGTTTCCATCCATTTCCTTAGTATTTGGTAGCATTGCCTTTAAACTGTATAACTTGGGTCAGATGTTTTGGGTATCCTTCCATAAGCTTCTCATAATGGTTTGTTGGAATTTTGGCTCATTCCTCCTGACAGAACTGGTGTGAGTCAGGTTTGTAGGCCGCCTTGCTCACACACGTCTTTTCAGCTCTGCCCACAAATTTTCTATGAGCTTGACATCAGAGCTCTGTGATGGCCACTTTGTAACTAATGTGGCGGTATGCTTCGAGTCAATGTCCACTGGGAAGACCCATTTGTACCCAAGCTTTAACTTCCTGGCTGATGTCTTGAGATGTTGCTTCAGTATTTCCACATAATGTTCTTTCCTCATGATGCCCTCTATTTTGTGAAGTACACCAGTCCCTCGTGCAGCAAAACACCCTTGCAACATGATGCTGCCACCCCCGTACTTCACATTTGGGATGGTGTTCTCAGGCTTGCAAGCTTCCCCCTTTTTCCTCCATATGTAACAATGGTCATTATGGCCAAACAGTTCAGTTTTAGTTTCATCAGACCACAGGACATGTCTACAGAAATTAACGTCTTTGTCCCTGTGTGCATTTGCAAACTGTAATCTGACTATTGTTATGTTGCTTTTGGAGTGATGGCTTCTTCCTTGCTGAGTGGCCTATCACCCCATGTCGATACAGGACTCGTCTCACTGTGGATAATGACACTCTTTTACCAGCGTCAGACAGCATCTTTGCAAGGTCTTTTGCTTTTTTCTGGAGTTAATACAGTCATTTCACACCAAAACATGTTCGTCTCTGGGACACAGAACCTGTCTCGTTCCTGAGTGGTATGGTGGCTGGACATTCCCATGGTGTTTATACTTGTGTATAATTGTTTGAACAGATGAATGTGACACCTTCAGGCATCTGGAAATTGTACCCAAGGATGAACCAGACTTGTGGAGATCCAGAATTCTGTTCCTGATATTAGTATGTGTAAACTTCTGACTTTGAAGAAAGAAATAAAGAAAATCTAAAAAAAAAACAAAAAAACAAACAAACTAGCAAATAATTTTAGTAATCCTAACTGACCTAGAACAGGAAAAGTTTAGTCTGATTTAATGTCAGAGAGTGAGGGAAAAAAAGGTTAAGTTTCTTTATATACAGTGGATGTAAACTTCTGCTTTCAACATATGTAGCCATGCAGCACAAGTCTCAGGAAAACACACAAGCACAGCAAAATGGCTCCTGGGATGCACAGTGTCAGCTAGCCATTCGTCTCCCGGCCATTTCACTGTGCTCATACGTCTTCCTGAGCTTTGGCTACATATGCTGAATGAGCGTTCAGCCCTCCACAATAACGGGAGCATTAGATTTGAGTTCTATCGTCATTAGATCTTCATTCATCATTTCATTTTTAAAAAAAAATTATGCTGCTCACCTGGTCACATTTGGTGCTTCTCATTTTTTTTTTGTCACGTTTTGTCTTAGCTTTGTTCTGAATTGTAAACGCTCTTGTTTTGTTTTTCGAATTCTTGGATGGAACATGGGTGGGCAATATAAGCTGCGGCTTCAGCCATCACCCATTTCGGATAACTTATGTTGAACTGTATAATCAGAGGAGTTATTGTTTAATTTGACTTTGATTTTTTTCCCCCTTTGTTATATTATTCTGTTCTTTTCTTTTAATCTTGACTTTTAATCTATCCGAAATAAAGATTCATTCATGTTTTGTTTTTAGTGCTCTGTGAACAGTCAAACTTGGTCCCTGCTGTAGGTTACGCCTCCTCACTTGTGATTGGCTTTGCTACATGTTCAAAGCTTTCACCCAGTCAGATGAGGGGTTTTGAATAACAGTGAAGCAGGCTGAAACAGCATTTTCTGGAAGAGATCACACAGTGGCTCTCTAGATCTCACATAAAACAATGCAGAATTGATTTTTTTGTTTATCAAAATACAGATATACAGTGGGGCAAAAAAGTATTTAGTCAGCCACCAATTGTGCAAGTTCTCCCACTTAAAAGATGAGAGAGGTCTCCAATTTTCATCATAGGAATACCTCAACTATGTGAGACAAAATGAGAAAAAAAAAATCCAGAAAATCACATTGAATGATTTTTAATGAATTGGTAAATTCCTCGGTAAAATAAGTATTTGGTCAATAACAAAAGTTCATCTCAATACTTTGTTATATACCCTTTGTTGGCAATGACAGAGGTCAAACGTTTTCTGTAAGTCTTCACAAGGTTTTCACACACTGTTGCTGGTATTTTGGTCCATTCCTCCATGCAGATCTCCTCTAGAGCAGTGATGTTTTGGGGCTGTCGCTGGGCAACACAGACTTTCAACTCCCTCCAAAGATTTTCTATGGGGTTGAGATCTGGAGACTGGCTAGGCCACTCCAGGACCTTGAAATGCTTCTTACGAAGCCACTCCTTCATTGCCCGGGTGGTGTGTTTGGGATCATCGTCATGCTGAAAGACCCAGCCATGTTTCATCTTCAATGTCCTTGCTGGTGGAAGGAGGTTTTCACTCAAAATCTCACGATACATGGCCCCATTCAGTCTTTCCTTTACATGGATCAGTCGTCCTGGTCCCTTTGCAGAAAAACAGCCCCAAAGCATGATGTTTCCACCCCCATGCTTCACAGTAGGTATGGTGTTCTTTCTCCTCCAAACACGACAAGTTGAGTTTTTACCAAAAAGTTCTATTTTGGTTTCATCTGACCATATGACATTCTCCCAATCCTCTTCTGGATCATCCAAATGCTCTCTACCAAACTTCAGACGGGCCTGGACATGTACTGGCTTAAGCAGGGGGGCACATCTGGCACTGCAGGATTTGAGTCCCTGGCGACGTAGTGTGTTACTGATGTAGCCTTTGTTACTTTGGTCCCAGCTCTCTGCAGGTCATTCACTAGGTCCCCCCGTGTGGTTCTGGGATTTTTGCTCACTGTTCTCGTGATCATTTTGACCCCACGGGGTGAGATCTTGCGTGGAGCCCCAGATCGAGGGAGATTATTAGTGGTCTTGTATGTCTTCCATTTTCTAATAATTGCTCCCACAGTTGATTTCTTCACACCAAGCTGCTTACCTATTGCAGGTTCAGTCTTCCCAGCCTGGTGCAGGTCTACAATTTTGTTTCTGGTGTCCTTTGACTGCTCTTTGGTCTTGGCCATCGTGGAGTTTGGAGTCTGACTGTTTGAGGTTGTGGACAGGTGTCTTTTATACTGATAATGAGTTCAAACAGGTGCCATTAATATAGGTAACGAGTGGAGGACAGAGGAGCCTCTTAAAGAAGAAGTTACAGGTCTGTGAGAGCCAGAAATCTTGCTTGTTTGTAGGTGACCAAATACTTATTTTACCGAGGAATTTACCAATTAATTCATTAAAAATCCTTCAATGTGATTTTCTGGATTTTTTTTTCTCATTTTGTCTCTCATAGTTGAGGTATACCTATGATGAAAATTGGAGACCTCTCTCATCTTTTAAGTGGGAGAACTTGCACAATTGGTGGCTGACTAAATACTTTTTTGCCCCACTGTATGTTCATGATGATGTCAGAATTTGAAATTAATCCACAAAAAAGGCAATATATGGGAACGTTAATTCATAATCTGTTGTTGCTTATTACTGACAAACTGTGTTTGTGGAACTGCTTTACAAAAGGATATTATACTGAAGGTCATATGAATAACCATGGTGCTATAATCACAAAATTCATTGACACCAACTCCCCCGTGCTTTATTATACACACATGCGCACAGACTAGGGGTGGGAGAAATAATTTTTCCCATGCCTCTTGATGCAGACGTGAACAACACTGAATCAATGCACAAACGGCAAAATTCCGATCCTTAAATATGTATTTATAACGTAATTTTATGATGCTGGAACTAAAAAAGCGGAACCCTAAACGCGTAAGTTGGCGCCCGCCCAGAGTCTTTAATGTGACACACAACACTGCAGAGAGACTTCTCATTTTATCTGGGGCGTGTTGCTAGGGCGTCACTGTCGTGCTGTCTGTATATATGGACTGTAGATTAATAATTAATTTTGACAGAACAAAAAAAGCAGAAGTTGGTGCCTGGACAGTATTTGTCACGGCATATACGGTAACCATGCCGACATCTGTGGTCGCAGCACTCAACACCAGTACAAACCTCCTCATTTTATTAATTATGAGTGCTCAGATCAGTTTGCTGGAGCGTCGCTGTCATCCTATGTGCACATACGGACCGTAGATGCACACGTGTGAAACGTGACTGTAGCGAGCAGGTCGTTCGACCTGCAGAGCCGCAGCTACAGTAGACCAAAACATGGACAAACCGAAACCAGCAGGTAGGAGTGCTTCTATTTTTCATTAGAAGTGTAGATAATATTTCTTTCTTCTGTGAAAAGAATCGGAGCGCACTGTTGAATTCAAATGTGAATTAGAACAGCTAAAAAGATATAGCAAACAAGCTCTAGCTACAATCAGGCATATTAACATACAAAGTGTTAATTAATAGGCATTATCCCAAAAAATAAATGCTAAAATCAGTAATAAGTCTACGAGCTAACAAGACTGAAGAGACTGTATAAGTCTTGGCACCAGTCATGGCTGTGAATCTGACAGTGTGCTCCAGACTTGTTTCCTCTGAGATTTTAATGTCCTTAAGCTGACAAGCACCTGCAACGTAACCAGCCCGAATGGTGAGGTGCCAAAAGATTCCCACCCAAACATGACCAGGAATCGCCACGCTTTACCAGACTCACCATGTCCTCTCATAGCCCCCCTCCCAGCGCTTGGCTCTCTCCGGTTCTTCATCCATTGTGTTTGCCCACTTCCAGTAAGACTAGCACTACCAGCCACAGAACTGGAAAACGAGCAGAAACACAGAAAAGCATTTCCGTCAGTAAAATTCAGTGCACATTCTTCCATGTAACCCAGCATATCACTCATACAGGAGTGTTAACGGTGGTATTTTGTAAATTAAAGGTGCAACAGGCTGAAAATGAGAAAACAAGGGGGAAAGGTGAGGCTTTGCAGATGAACAGTCTCGCTTTCTGCAGCTATTCTCCGCTGGAAACCTCCGTCGCCAGAACAACAATGGTGTCATGCGCACAGTCAGTAAACGCTCCATGTCAACAGAGAGAAACATTTTCCCCCATTTCTGTTTTTTTAAATGTGTTGAAAGGGTGTCCACCGACTTTATGCTTTTCACCAGTTTTCACAGTGACACACAACCTAAATGTACAGTTTGACATTTAAACCACTAAAATGTCATTTAAGGTGGATGCACATCAAATAAGATGAACAACTGTGAATTCCTGAACACAGGAATGTCCTGAACTGGATCATGAAGAAATTCTCATAATAGTACACAGGATCTGCTGGACCGCTAGCCTGGCGCTTCACCCACAACAGTTTGCCTTGGGAGGCCCGACCAGGGGCAAGTCGCCCTGACAACACAGCTGCTGGGATCGTTAGGGTACACCAACACCTCCACCACGATAAGGTGGTGACCCACGGAGGGGACAGACACAGATCATCGTGGAAAACACCAGAAAAGTCAAAGTTATTCTCCTCACTGCGAACAAACACAAAACATCCCCGCGCGTGAAACGTGGGTGCTGCATTCATTCTGAACTGGTGTCTAAACGCCGTTGGGTTAAAATGACACACACCATTTTTAAACATTTCCATTTGTCGAAACCGGGGATCAGCCACCTCTACTCTCTCTAGATTTTTGACCAGGAAAATCTGCACGGAGCCACAAAAACGTCTGAGCCTGAAAACTGGAGTAAAACAGCAGCTTAACCAGCACAAACTGGTCTGACACCATCAATACTGGGAGGCTTTTCCTCATAAAATTGTAACTTTTTTCCTAAATCTGTAACATTTTTGGCATACATAAATTTTATGGTTTTCTAATAAATTTGTCTTATTTTTCTTTGAAAATTTGGTGCTTTTTTAAGGTAAAACTGCAGCCTAAATTGTGACATTTTTCCCCTCACAAAAACACAGCGTTGCCAGGAAGTTTGTGATTTTTTTCCCAGAAATTGTGTGATTTTTTTTTACTGCAAATTCGCAAGAGATTTTCCAATAAGACTATTTTTCCCCTAAATTTGTCATATTTGTAGCATATTTTTCCTGCTTTTCTAATAAATTTTTCTATTCTCCCTTGTAAACTGGTTACCTTTTTCAGGAAAACTAACACCAATTTTCCCATAAAATGAAACATTATTCTCAAAAAAAAAAAAAAAATAAATGCGAATTTATGTTGTCCCCCCCCCCCCCCCCCCCCAGAATTTTGTGACCATTTCTTGTAAATCTGTAAGTTTCCTAGAAAGTTTGCATTTTCCCCTCACAACCGGAGTGGTGGCCTCGTGGTAGAGCACCCACCCCTCAGCCGGGAGGTCATGCGTTCAAACCCCAGCCGGGTCGTACCAAAGATCATATAAAAATGGTAGTTCCTGCCCTCTAGCTTGGTGCTCAGCATAATAGAGTGGGGGGAAGGAAAAATTGTAACCCATGGAAATTAGCCACTGGCTACAATCTGGCAAGTTGACACTTACATCAATGTTCATCAACCTGCACAGCCCTTAAAAACAGCAATTCTGCTCTTTTCACTGAAAGTTTTGAATTTATTGTCAAGGCTTTAAGGAACCACTGACTATGGGCAATAGAGCCACAGGCTGCAGACCCCCAGTTTGACTAAATAACCTGAAACAGGACAACAAACTCCCACCAAACGCCCAAATAATGAAGGAAATCATTTTAAGGGACACCAAACTCCCCTCCAAAAATCAATTAATTTTTTAATTGTAAAACTGAATGACAAACGGCCATTTTTGTAGTAACTAACAGGACATGTAACTCCAAAATAATGCATTAAATCATACATAAGGGAACCAAGTGACATCAAGTCAAAGAATGGGACACTTTACAAATATTTGAGAACCACTGTGATGTATTCCTTTTAATTTTTTGGGGGGCGTTTTTGTGTCCCGTTCGGTCTTTAGTCAAACCCGCAGATTCCTGGTCTAAACTGTACTCATGTATAGATCGACCAGTAACGGGTCAAGTCTCCCCTCACAGGAGTCGAGTTCTCTCTTACTTCATCACCAACAATGCAAAGCTCAGTGAGGGTTTCTTTTCACATCCATCCATCTTCTACCACTTATATGGGGTTCCGACGCATCCGTCCAAGCAGACTAGCCCAAACTTCCGCCCAGTTCACACAGCACCACGATCCCCCCTGCAGAAGGATGGACACATGTGCCTCCTTTGGCTACGCTGGGTCCTTGATCTAACATTTTTCATGGAGATCCGCTAGACCGCTCTTTTAGTCTGGCCCTTCACCCAGGACCAGTTTGCCTTGGGAGACCCTACCAGGGGAAGGTTGCCACCGACAACATACAAGGGGGGCTGAAAAGTTCATAGGTTGGGCGGTTGAAAAATAAACCAAAGTTGGTCAGATTTGACCACTATGAACTTTTCAGCCCCCCACCCCCCCGTAACTCCTGGGGTTATTCAAGCACTCGGACCCCTCCACCACGATAAGGTGATGACCCATGGAGGGGATTTCTTTTTACAGTGAACCTCTGAGCAAGTTGTCCACCATAGCTTTAATGCTGTACGACCCACTGCTGCTCAGGGTCGTCACCGACACATCCTAACGTGATTGATGAGACTTGAACCGTGAACGCAGACTTATCAACACAATCCTGACTTTGCATTTCTTTGACTTGACTTCACCAACACCACTGCACACGAACAGCAACTCAAAATTCAGTCAGCGCCACGACTCACTCGCTTCCGGTAAACAAAGCTAGCTACCGTAGAAACAGCTGCGATACGACGTCTTCTTTACTTTTTTTTCAGATTATACCTGAGTAACAGCTTGTATATATGAACAACGTTATATATGATTAGTTTGAAACCCAATATTTTATGATACGAATGCAATCTAACGACTACAATACCGGTTGAGAAGACTCCCCGCTGGTGCAACACATATTTTCTTTCGGAGGGGAACAAGAGCTACATAAATCTATCCGACGTTCTTTTGAGACATAGATGTGTCTAGAGCGCCACCATGTGGAATTGTGGAGCAGTGTGGGGAGAGTTTCTGATCAGACTAAAATTTCAAGTTTCACGTAATACCGTTTTGGCTCCCCATGAAACTTTAGCGGAGAAAAATAATAATAAGAAGAAGAATCAGAGCAAAAACAAGAGCATAGCTGCTTGGAACCCTAATAAATAAAAAAATACTGTAACGTCGGGGCCATGTTAAGGGGGGCAGGGATTTCCCAGCATGCTTTGCCAGTTGGAAACGTTACTGTGTGTGTATTAAATGTGTCATTACTGAGTTATTATTGTATTGATATGTGAAGTTCATATGGAGTCACCACTAGAGGGCAGTATGACCCCGGCCATGACCTGACTATAAAAGGAGATGTACATGTGCCACTATGTGGTTAGTTGTTAGTTGCACTTGAAGTGACAAGTAAAAAGTCCTAACTGACACCCGGTGTGTGCGCCTCGTCATTACATGTTCCAGGAGAACATTACATGGTACCAGGAGTAAATTACATGATACCAGGATAAAACTACGAACCGACGACGAAGATGAACGCTCTTCGACAGCCGGACGAGTTAAAGTTGACCGGTAACGTCAACGAGAACTGGAAAGTATTCAAACAGAGTTTTGAACTTTATTCGCTTGCTATCGGTCTCCGTGACGAGGAGAGGAAAATAGCATTACTGCTGACAGTAGCAGGGCGAGCGGCGATAAATGTGTTTAACACATTCATCTTCACGGAAGAAGAAAAAGGCAACTTCGACGCCGTGATGAAGAAATTTGACGATTATTGCACACCGAGAAAGAATGAAACGTACGAGAGGTATGTGTTCAGAAAAAGACTTCAGAAAGAGTCAGAGTCCATCGAGCTGTATGTCACAGACCTACGGTTAAAATGTCAGTCATGCAACTTTGGAACATTAAGTGAGTCAATGATACGGGACCAAATTGTAATAGAGGTCCAAGACAACAAATTGCGGATGCAATTACTGAAAGAGACTAACTTAACGCTGGAGAAAGCGACACAGATTTGCCAAGCGGGCTGCACGGTGGCGCAGTGGTTAGCACTGCGGCAGCACAGTTTACCCTTGGCCGGGGGATTGTGGGGATTGTGGGATCGTGGGTTCGATCCCAGCCGCCGACCAACAGTGATCTGTGTGGAGTTTGCATGTTCTCCCCGTGTTGCGTGGGTTTACTCCGGGATTTCTCCGGTTTCCTCCCACATGCCAAAAACATGCATGTTAGGTTAATTGGCTGTTCTAAATTGTCCCTAGATATCTGTTTCCTATAGGCCCTTAGAATAGAGGGTTAGTATTAATGAAAGCGCTTTGAGTGGTCTTTGTGACTAGAAAAGCGCTATATAAGTGCAGGTTAGTTAGTTAGTTAGTTAGAGTACAAAGGCACAATTAAAGACTTTTAGCAGCAAGGAAAAAGAGACTGCTGAAGTCGGTGCAGTGCAGCGCGCGAAGCCGAAAGGAACGTTGCATGCAAGAAAAAGGGAGGCAAACCCAGAGCGCGCGCGCGGGAACTGCGAGCGGTGTGGAAGGCAACACGCGCTGAAACAGTGTCCAGCATTCGGGAAGGAATGTCGCAAGTGTGGCGGAAAAAATCACTTCGCAAAGACCTGCTTCTCAAAGAGGAGGGTGCAACTCGTGGAGAAAAAGAGTGACAGCGAAGAGGATCAGTTTTACGTGGACGCCATCGAGGGAGAGACGAGCGCTGACGAATGGATAGTGTGCCTGGAGATGAATGGCACGGACATGTCACTGAAGCTCGACACAGGTGCGCAGGTAAACATCCTGCCAATGAAAGATTTTAAAAGACTGAAAAACAAGCCGAAAATAAGAAATAAAAAGATTAATCTGAGAACATATGACGATAAGCCAATACCCACTAAAGGAATGTGCAGGGTTACACTGTCAAACAAAGGTAAAACAGTGAATGCATTGTTTGTACTTGTTGATGGAAATAGACAAGCAATTTTGGGTTTAAAAACATGCGATCAGCTAGGTCTGATCAAGAGGGTGAATGTCATTGATACAGACAAAGTGACAACACGAGAAAATACAGAGGCTACAACAAGTAAGCACAAACACACTGACTGGGTGAAAGAATACAAAGAGGTGTTCAAAGGAATAAGCCGCCTACCAGGCAAACAAAAAATTAGGCTGAAAGAGAATGCAGAGCCAGTCATACATGCAGCAAGAAAAGTGCCAATAGCTCTTAAAAAGAGGCTGAGAGAAACACTAGACTCACTGATAGCAGACGGAGTGGTCAGAAAAATAGAAGAACCAACTGAATGGGTTAACTCACTAGTTATAGTGGAGAAGCCAAATGGAGATTTGAGATTGTGCATAGATCCAAAAGATCTAAATAAAGTAATACAGCGGGAGCATTACAGGCTACCAACAAAATCTGACATAACCAGCACAATGAGTGGAGCAAATTACTTCACAAAATTAGATGCCAAATCTGGGTTTTACCAAATAGTGCTCGATGAGGAAAGCGCTAAATTGTGCACATTTAATACGCCATTCGGAAGGCATTGCTTTCTACGAATGCCGTTCAGGATTAGCTCAGCCCCTGAAATTTTCCATAGAACTGTGCAGCAACTGTTTGACGGAATAGAAGGGGTGGGAGTTTTTCTTGATCAGAATCAGAATCAGAATCAGGTTTATTGCCATTGTTCATGTAGTACACAAACTAGGAATTTGTCTCGGTACAATGCTGCAACATTAAACATGATAAGATAAGAGAAATAAACTATACATGTAATAAAGTGTAGGATAAGATTAAGTGATACTGGTCAACAGTTAAAATATATATTAGCCAGCAGCAGATACTGTGGAGAACTATATAGTGCAGTCGGTAATGCAGGAAGAAAACAGTGATGATTGACATGAGTCTGGTTGAGCTGCTGTACATGGTGCACGAGAGTCACTTAGTGTTCAGCAGTCTAATGGCAGAGGGGAAGAAGCTGTTCATGTGACGGGAGGTTTTAGTCTGGATGGACCGAAGTCTTCTACCAGAGGGGAGGGGGGCAAACAGTACGTGACCAGGGTGTGAGGGATCGGCTATGATCCGGCCAGCACGCCTCCGGGTCCTGGAGATGTACAGATCCTGGAGAGATGGGAGCTTGCAGCCGATCACCTTCTCAGCAGTGCGCACGACGCGCTGCAGCCTTAGTCTGTCCCTGGCAGTGGCTCCTGCGTACCACACGGTTATGGAGGTGGTGAGGATGGGCTCGATGATGGCTGTGTGGTAGTCTGTGTGGTAGTGATGATGTGGTAGTCTGGGGAAAAACAAAAGAGGAGCACGACGAAAGGTTGGCAAGAGTTCTCACACAGGCGCAAAAGTCAGGTATGAAACTGAATAAGAGTAAGTGCCAATTCGGGGTACGGGAGATTACATACCTGGGAGAGAAATTATCTGGGGCAGGCGTGCAACCAGATCCGGAAAAAGTGCGGGCCATAGCAGAGCTGCCAGTACCGCAGAACAAAAATGACTTGCAAAGAGCCCTAGGACTAGTCAATTACATGGGAAAATTTATCCCAAATTTATCAGCTAACACAATAGCTCTTAGAAGCTTGTTAGAGACCAATACAATGTGGCAGTGGATGGCAGAGCATGCCAGAGAATGGGAGTGGCTCAAAAGCAGTCTAATAAAGGAGCCAGTGTTAAAATTCTATGATCAGGACAAACTGCTGAAAGTGTCCACAGATGCGTCCAAAGCCGGCCTAGGAGCTGTGCTATTGCAAAAACATGACACAGAGTGGTATCCAGTCGCATACGCATCGCGCACCATGACAAGCGCAGAGAAAAATTACGCACAAATAGAGAAAGAGACTCTAGGTGCAGTGTTTGGATGTGAGAAGTTTCATGAATATGTGTATGGACGGTCAGTAATACTAGAAACAGACCACAAACCACTGATTGCGATCTCACAGAAGCCACTGGGTGACGCACCACCGCGCATCCAGCGTCTAATGTTAAGATTACAGAAATATGACTTGAAATTTGAGTTTACACCAGGCAAGCAACTAATTGTAGCCGATGCGCTGAGTAGGGCTAGCTTGAGCAACACCAGCAGCACAACAGAGGAAGCTGTGCAAATACATGTAGACTCTATTAAGGCACACATGCCAGTGTCAGATGCAAAATGGACGAAGATAGTGAAAGAAACACAAAAAGATGAGAAACTAAAAAGAGTAATGGAACAGATACATCAGCCAGGACAGGTTATGATTGACAAGCCTTACCAACACTTTAAAGGTGAACTGTCTGTGTTAGATGGGGTTCTGTTAAAAGGTACAAGGATAGTCATACCTACCTCCATGAGATCAGAAATGGTTAAATTAGTGCATGAGGGGCATTTGGGTATTGAAAAGTGCAAAAGACGTGCACGTGATGTTTTGTATTGGCCCAGCATGCACAAGGACATTGAGGCATATGTGCAGCGCTGTGAGACTTGCCAGCGCCACAGGTATCAACAGCCAAAGGAGCCTATGAGGCCCCATGAGAAGCCTCAAGGGCCATGGAGAAAAGTGGGCATGGATCTATTTCAGCTTAAGGGCAAGGACTATCTGTTAGTCATGGACTATCATTCCACCTACCCAGAGTTTGCAGGGTTGAGTGACACAACAGCAGAAAAGGTGATTGCACATACAAAGACAATGTTCGCACGCCATGGAATTCCAATGACTGTTGTGAGTGATAACGGACCACAATTCACGAGTCAGTGCTTCAAAGACTTTGCAGACACATATGGGTTCAAGCACGTGACCTCAAGCCCTCTGTACCCACAGTCAAATGGGTTAGCAGAGAAAGGAGTGCAAATTGTGAAGCGCATACTGAAAAAGGCTGCAGACAATGCAGAAGACCCACATCTGGCGATCCTGAATTACCGAGCATCACCACTGGAGAATGGACTGTCCCCAGCAGAAATGCTCATGAACAGAAAACTCAGAACGCGACTTCCATCAGCATCTCAGGTGATGGAAAAGAGAGATGTGAGGCGTGATGAGAGGCAAACTGAACTGTACAACAGAACAGCACGACCTCTGAGACCACTTGCACATGAGGACATAGTGCGAGTGAGATGTGATGGAGAATGGGGACCGCTGGCAAAAGTGGTTAAAGAAACAACTCCCAGATCATATGAAGTCATCACAGAGCATGGGAAAACAATGAGGCGAAACCGACGTCACTTACTGAAAGTGCCTCAGACAAAAATGAGAGTCATAGACAGTGAAACAAGCGACATGCTAATTTCCAGCCAAACCGAACAACCAGAAATGGCTGAGAACCAGAACATAGAGACAGACACTAACGAACAGACTGAGGTGACACAAATCAGAAGATCACAAAGGCAAATTGTGAAACCGAAAAGACTGATTGAGGAAATGTAAGGAGTACTGAAATGAAAAAAAAAAAAAAAATGTGTTGATATTGAATTGTAAACAGAGGAAAAAAATGTGTTGATGTTGAATTGTAAACAGAGAAAAAATTGAACTTGTGATTCAGTGTACAAGGTTGAAAAAAAATGTAAATAGAAATGGAGTTTATTTTGTATATAGAAATTTGAGAAAAAGTTTATAGTTGGACATGACCTTACTTGAAAAAAAAAGGGAGATGTATTGATATGTGAAGTTCATATGGAGTCACCACTAGAGGGCAGTATGACCCCGGCCATGACCTGACTATAAAAGGAGATGTACATGTGCCACTATGTGGTTAGTTGTTAGTTGCACTTGAAGTGACAAGTAAAAAGTCCTAACTGACACCCGGTGTGTGCGCCTCGTCATTACATGTTCCAGGAGAACATACAATTATACTGCTGTGTCAGTGTTTTTAGGCAGGATTAGGGCAAGATGTATCATGTGTGTGTAACCATGATTGAAACGGAGGTCTGGGAGAATGACCTCCCCTCCTGTCTGTGCTCAGTTGTGGGTGTTGGGGTTGGGTGTGTGAATAAAACCTGTTTGTCACAACCAGCTTGCTCCTCTTCTTTGTGTGAACCTTGCCAACGTCACACAGGCGTCAGGAATGGGGATGGAGCAAGATGAAGATCCAGGCGGAGGTCCAGCAGCTCATCGCTTGGCTGGGAAAGGATTGTAGAGCTGAGACTCCAGCCCCGGGAGTGGCTCGCCGCGATGGACGAAGCAGCGGACCCGACGGGACTGCTCTGCCTTTTTTTTTTTTTTTTTTTTTGTCCTGTCAGGCAGCTAGGCAAACAGAACAGGGATCTGTCACCCTTACTGTGCCAAAACAGATTTACTTTGCCAAGAGGAGCCTATACAGTACCTAACTTTGCACTGTATATTGTTGTAAACTCCTCCTGTAATAACTTTTAATACTTTATTTTAATTGTTTTACCCATGGAAGACCCAACAGGATGGAGGAAGAGGGAAAGGAAGTGTGTTAAGGGGGGGAAAGAAAAGGGAGGGTAACAGACAAAAAAAAAAACAACAAAAAAAAAAACGACAACTAAAACAAACAAAAGACAAACTGCTTCTTCCACCGGAGATGTCTCAACACGAGTCTGGTTCCTGCACCTGTTAAAGGAGAGACACTTGTACATGTATGTCTATGTGCCTATATATGAGAACGCGCGCAAAATAAGTGTGTGCATGTGAGTGGTTTGTCAGGAAACATACGAGCGGGGGGCCAGTCGCAGCAGCTCTCCCCCCGAGGAACCCGAGCAGGCAAGGCAGCGCCACCAACCCCCAGCCCCGAGGTCAGCAAGCCCCAGGAAAGCCAGGCATCCACCCCCGGAGGGACAATTAAGGGAGGGCAGGCCGCCCGGCGGCCGGCGCGGTGAGCCCAAACCCCCGGACCCGCTCAACTCCCACCCCCCAGCGGGGCCAACATCCGCCCCCGGGCCCCAGGCACCAGGAGGCCAGCGACCCCACCCCCCAGGACAGAGACCAGCCAGCACCCCCCAGCGCGAGCTACCCCAGGCACCCCCACAGCGGCCCCGCCCCAGCGCCTCGGCCACACACCCCGGGGACCCCCACGTCCAAAGAAGTCCCCTTGCCCAGGTGAGCCCACGTTGCCGAGAGGCACTACCCCCCTTAATCCAGCACCTCCCGACTCGCAGGCACACCCCTCCCCATACCTTCACACCCACATGTTCCCATGTACACCCCTCTCACTCACCCAGACCGACCCATTCTCTCTCACTCCTGTACCCACTCAAATTCACTCCTCATTCACCTTTATTTCAAAAGGCGGCTGCGAAGCAGATGCAGCGAGCCTGAACATGCACCAGTGCCCGGCAGTGACCAGGGAGGCCACCGGCGCAGGCCACAGAAGCAGACCCCCACCCCCCGGCGCCCATCTGTGCGAACAATCAGCAGACCACCGCAGGTGCCCCAAGATGCCACCCGGCATGCAAAGCGCCGCACAAAACCGACCCACCATCACCACCTCCATTCATCACCCTCTCACTCACACTTAGACTCATATTCAGCTCCCCGTCACTTCCTTGGTTGTATCTATATATTTAGTAGCATCCAGGGATTTTGACAACATGATAGGTCCCAGGCTCCCCACCAGGCCCCCACGCCCCCAGCAAGAGCAGGGCAACAGGGGTGGGGGAAGACCCCCACCTCCTCCCCCCGCACAGAACATGGTGGGTGTGTGTCGGTTATATGATATAATTGTGTATAAATGTGTGGAGTACTAAAGTGCAATTAAAATTGGGGGGATAGTGATTGAAGCATCGTTAGCCACTGTGATGGGCAGCAAAACCCCATCCCCCCAAGCCCTCAGTGTCTAAAACGCAATTAAAATTGAGGTGAGTGCAGCCCCACCACGTAGCAAAGGTATCCCCTTCACCGACACAGTGCGGCACACCCCCACCCCAAAGCCCTAAATGTAACAAAAAAGATCAGGGGGAGGGGGAGGGCGGGAAATAAGACTGGGAGGTAGGTGGTCTAAAAGCAAGGCCGTCCCCCCCCCACAGAAGCCAGCTTGCAGACTGGTTTATGAGGCCACCCACTGCCCCCAAATCCCAACCCAGGGCGAGGGCCACCAGTGGAAACAGCCCAGGACCCACCAGCATCACGCCCCGGCGCTCCAGCGCCACTAACATGACGGGGCAGCCAAACATACTTCCACTCATCTTACACACACGAACATGGACGACGACAACAGTCACAATAGTGAACAATGGGCCGGACCCACTCAGCGCCCAACACGCCAGGCGACAATTGCTGCCAAGTACCAGAGGCATCTGGGGCTAGCATGGTGTCGCTCATCGGTATGGGTACCAACACTGAGTGAGAACTGAAAGTGAGGGTGTCCGTTACCTCCTCATACCATTCACTCCCAGCGTTGTCCGCTGGGGGAGGGCGGGGTGATTTCTCCCGTGGGTTCCCCGGGTAAGACAAATGGCACACCCTGACGTAGTGATTCAAGTGTCCACATCTACTACAACGTTTTCCTCTTGCCGGGCACTCTATATCTCTTTATGGCGGTGTGTCGCGGACCCACAACCCCTGCAACGGGAGTTTCCCGGGGCAGACCTTGGCTGGCAGCATTGATTTCCCAATAATCTTCATCCAAGCTATCCTCGCTATCAGGGTCCGCAACATTAGCTGAGGTGGGTGGCTCCTTGGCTTCTGTAACTGGCGCCAATTTAGCTTCAGAGCTAGCTCATCGAAGGCCTCCAACCGGAGAACTACTTCGACGGCTCTAGCTAATGCCAAGTCATTAGGTGCCATTAATAGCCTAGCATGCAGCTCAGCATTGCACATGTGCTCTGCTAGTTGGTCGTGTACCAGGTTTCAAATGCAAAGAAGAAGGCAATTCGACCAGGACACAAATTCAGCTAGGAGGAATAGAAGTGGAAAGCAGGGAAGAGGAAGTTTGGAGCTCGGTGGAGTCTAAAAGAAGCAAATGTAGACGTAAAGAAAATCAGTCAAGAGCATTTTAAAGTGCTGATGAATCAGAAGATGAACAATTCCGGAATTAACAGAAGGAATGTAAAGTAATCATTAAATTTACCCAGGAAGGAGCATCATTTCATGAGTGGAACCCAATTAAGCTCACAAATGCAATTAATGGCGAAAAATGTGATTGTCGGTAATGTTAAAATTTGATGAAACAAGAAGGTGTATATTGGCTACATGAGCTATGAAGTCCGACTTTACGTTCCTCCTCCATTCAGATGTTTCAAATGTCAAAAGTTTGGTCATGTAGCAGCGATATGCAAAGGTAGACAACGATGTGTCAGATGCTCTGGTGAACATGAATATGGAAAGTGTGAAAGAGGAGCCAAATTAAAGTGCTGTAACTGCAATGGTGAACATAGCTCTGTATATTGAGGTTGTGAAGCCAGCAAAAGAGCAGCAGAAATTCAGCAGATAAAAGTCTTCCAGTGATTATCAAATGCAGAAGCTGCGAAAAAGGTGCCAGCTAAAAAAGTGGAAGTTGACTAACAGGGAAAATGTGCAGGCTTGCAGTGCATGCAGTAGAATTAAGGAAGGTACTCTGGTTTTGAAGGCAAATAATTTTGTCTTATTTGTGGTAGATGTGATTAACTGCACTGCACAGACTTCCAAGAAAACAGAAAAAATCAAAATCATTGTGAAAGCAGCAGAAAAATATCTTGGCATTAAGGGGCTACATTGGGAAGCAGTCGAGGACTTGTTAAGTGGGGTATCTTTAAAGTTCACAGACATCATGGGCTGGTGGATCAACCACCAATCAAGTTTAAAAGAGGAAGATGAAGAATGAGATGAAACACAGATACAGACAACAGAAGAATAATGAGATGCAGATATGAGATTAAAGAAGAAGAAGAAGAAGAAGGTCACAAAGCTATGAGGAAAACATCACAAAGCTATGAAGTAAACATCACAAAGCTATGAAGAAAACGTCACAAAGCTATGAGGAATATGTCATAAAGCTATGAGGAAAACGTCACAAAGCTATGAGGAAAACCTCACAAAGCTATAAGAGGAAAACTTCACAAAGCTATGAGGAAAACGTCACAAAGCCACAAAGCTATGAGGAAAACCTCACAAAGCTGAAAGAAGCAGAAATTAATCAGCTTAATATTTCCTTGTCCATTTGGCCTACATATTTCAATAATATTACACTCTATATTCTCAGGGGAGGGAATCACCCTATATGCCAGGCTGTAGCGCCCATAATGGTAACATTATGTAGCTCACATATTTCACTGCAGAGACCCAAGCATAGAAGGACTTTAAGCTTGCGGTGTGTATTGACATCACGCCTCAGATGGACAATGAGTCTGGACCACCTGCAGACTTGGGAGGAAGTCAGAGGATCTGGAGCGTGAGCCTGAAAGGACTGTCTGACAGACAGAAGAGCAAAGAGGACTTTTGAAGTGATTAAGTGTAAATAGAAGGATTTGACTTGATTGTGTGATTCTGTGTTTGATGTGTGGGTATAAATGTATGTGGGTTTACCGCAGCTCTTCCTTTTTTTTCCTGACAGAGAGAGAGAGCTGGGGAGTTGAGATGAATAAACCATACTGAGAAATTATCCAGTCTCATCATTTCATGATCCCCACATTGGTGAGCAAGACGTACGATGCCGGGAGAACGTTACCCTGACCCGGATTCACCGGAGACCGACCGCACGAGCACAGGCTCGATTAAGCTCCCCGAGTTCTGGCAAGACGACCCGCACTCATGGTTCCAACACGCGGAATCGCGGTTCGTGCTTGGGGGAATATCAGCAGATGACATCAAGTTTCATAATGTCATCGCAAGACTCGACAGCCGCACAGCTCGATGTGTGCGGAGCCTGGTGCAGCAGCCGCCCGCTGCTGGCAAGTACGACGTGCTGAAAGCCGCCCTCATCGAGAGTTTTGCGCCATCAGCCGAGGTGAGGGCCAGGCAACTTCTGGACCTGCGCGACAGAGGAGGACGCAGAGCGACCGACCTCATGGAGGACATGCTGCAGCTAATCGGGACAGACAACGATGCGTTTCTGTTCAAACACATCTTCTTGAGGACCCTCCCAGCACACATGAGAGGTACCCTGTCTGGCATGAGGTGTGTGAACCAGCAAGACTTCCGTGCGCTGGCCAGGGAAGCGCAGCGGCTCCTCGACGCCTGCGACGAGCAGGAGACTTCCGTGGCAGCAGCAGACCTCGGCGCGGCGGCCAGAGGCAGTGAGGAGCCGGCGGCAGCAGGAGCAACCCCAGCGACGACGGCAGCGGCGCGGTCCCGAGGCAGAGGAGGGGACGGCCTCTGTTTTTACCATCGACGCTTCGCTGAGAAGGCGCACAGATGCATCCCGCCGTGCAGTTTCAAAGAGACAGGGAAACGCCCGGGCCGGGGGTCGTTAGCAGCTTCGACTCTCAGTGAACAAAACAAGCTGCTTTATCTAACAGACGCGGGCTCCGGGCAGCAATTCCTCGTGGACACTGGAGCCCAGAGGAGTTTCATCACCGTGACCTATGCGGATCGTGTGGCGGAGCCCCGCGGAGACGGAGCAGCTGTGGCAAACGGCTCGTCGATCAAAACGTTTGGGGAAAGGACTCTACACCTGTCCTTGCACGGCCGCATCTATGAATGGACCTTCATAGTAGCGGCGGTGAGTTTCAACATGTTAGGCGCTGACTTTTTGTGCTCACATGGCTTGTTAGTGGATCTGGTTAATAGACGCCTAGTAAATGCACTCTCCTTTTGTTCTATCCCTTGTGCAGCTCGAGTGTCCCCGCCGCCAGTACAGACCAATGTCGCCACAGCAGGAGGTAAGTTTCACACTCTTCTAACCCAGTTCCCAGCACTCACAGTTCCCACGTTTTCAGCTAAGGTTGCGAAGCACGGGGTGGAACACTTTATCACCACACGTGGCCCACCAGTTTTTGCGAAAGCTCGGCGCTTGGATGCAGCTAAGCTCTCCATTGCGCGCGAGGAGTTCGCCAACCTGGAAAGGTTGGGCATAATTCGCCGCTCGAAGAGCGCCTGGGCATGCCCACTACATATGGTGCCTAAGGCTGACGGCTCGTGGAGACCTTGTGGTGATTACCGCAGGTTAAACAATGCCACAGCGCAGGACCGCTACCCAATTCCGCATATCCAGGATTTCTCAGTGCACTTAGCGAAGGCGCACATTTTTTCTAAAATAGACCTGGTCTGCGGTTATCATCAGGTCCCGGTGCGACCAGAGGACATTCCCAAAACAGCGGTAATAACTCCGTTCGGACTTTTTGAATTTTTACGCATGCCTTTTGGCCTTAAAGGCGCCGCGCAAACTTTCCAACGAATGATGGATGCCGTGTTGCGCGACCTCCCTTTCGTTTTTGTCTACTTGGACGATATTTTAGTTGCCAGTGCCTTCGAGGAGGAACACGAAAAACACCTCACCACGGTTTTTCAGAGGTTGGGAACGCACGGGTTGATAATCAACCCAGCCAAGTGCCATTTTGGCGTAGCGCAAATCGATTTTTTAGGACACTGCGTCTCCCCAGAGGGAGCAATCCCTCTGCCGGCCAAGGTACGTGCAGTGGCGGAGTTTCCCCAGCCACAAACGGTCAAAGCGTTGCAAGAGTTTTTAGGAATGGTAAATTTTTATAACCGTTTCATACCCCACACAGCGTAGCTTATGCAACCGTTATACGCCACGCTTAAAAAGCAGAAGCCCTCCAATGCGATCGAGTGGTCCCCGGAGCGGGAGCGCGCATTCACAGAGGTTAAAAAAGCACTGGCGGACGCAGCGCTGCTGGCTCACCCAGACCCATCAGCCCGCATAGCGCTAACCACCGTCGCGTCAGATGTGGCCATAGGGGTCGTGGTAGAGCAGCAAGTCACCGGGGTTTGGCAACCGCTCGCTTTTTTCAGCAGGTCCTTGCGCGATGCTGAGCGGAAATACAGCGCGTTTGACAGGGAGCTGCTAGCGCTCCACCTGGCCATTCGCCATTTCCAGTTCTGGCAGGAGGGGCGACATTTCACAGCGTTTGTCGACCACAAACCGCTCACTTTTGCAATGTCCAAAATTTCAGAACCGTGGTCAGGACAGCAGCAGAGACAGCTGGCCGCAATTTTGGAATTTACCACCGATATTCAGCACGTAGCCGGTAAACTCAACGTAGTAGCGGACTGTCTCTCACGCGCGGTAACAACGCCTGTCCGCGTGGAAGCGGGTTGTACTACCGCAGACACGGGGTGGGGTAACAGCGCGGACGCGCACGCGGCCCCTGTTCACGTGGGGATAGATTATGCAGCCATGGCAGCGGAGCAGAGCGGAGACGCAGACGTGCGTGCGCTCCTGTCTGGACCAACAGGGTTAAGGCTGGAGAGCAAAAGTTTACAAACCGGTTCACCCCCTCTAATCTGCGACGTATCCACCGGGCGACCACGCCCGGTGGTACCAGCCGCGTGGCGCCGTCGCGTTTTTGACGCGGTGCACTCCCTGGCGCACCCGGGAGTACGCGCTTCGGTGAAAATGGTAGCGGAGAAGTTTGTTTGGCCGAGCCTGCGCAAGCACGTGAAAGAGTGGGCGAAAGCCTGCATGGCTTGCCAGCGGGCCAAAGTCCACAGGCACACGAAGGCCCCTTAAGAACCGTTCCACATTCCGGCTAAGAGATTCAATCATGTGCACGTAGACCTAGTGGGCCCCCTGCCGCCGTCACAAGGGTTCACACATCTCTTGACAATGGTGGACCAAACCACACGTTGGCCGGAAGTGGTCCCATTAACGTCGATCACAGCGGCAGAGGTGGCTCGCGCTTTTTTAACAGCCTGGGTAGCGCGGTTCGGGGTTCCGTCGGATATTACGTCCGATAGGGGACCTCAATTTGTGTCGGAGCTGTGGTCAGCAATGGCCAGCGGCTTAGGAGCGGCAGTCCACCGCACTACCGCTTATCACCCACAGGCCAACGGTTTATGCGAGCGTTTTCACAGGTCTTTGAAGGCAGCCCTCAGAGCGTCGCTCACGGATGCAGATTGGGTAAACAAACTACCATGGGTTTTATTGGGGTTGCGTTCGGCACCCAAAGAGGACTTAGATGCTTCACCCGCAGAATTGGTTTTTGTGCAACCTCTCAGGCTGCCCGGCAAGTTCCTACCAGCCCATGCGGCACCAGGGCGCCCCCCCCCCCCCCCCCGGTGCGGGGACCTCTGATTGGCACGGGAGCAGAAATGCTCCCGGGCCCCACTCATCACACTTTTCGGTGTGTTTTTGTTCCCAAGGCTTTACAAAATGCTGAATTTGTTTTTGTCAGGCACGGCGCTCAGCGACACAGTTTCTACCCACCATATGACGGTCCATTTCGAGTGCTGGAAACTGGGGAGAAATATTTTGTGCTAGATTTGGGGGGCAGGAAAGAAACAATCAGTATTGATAGATTAAAGCCTGCCTTTGTGTTGCATGACGAATCTGTACGACCGGCGAGGACGCTTCGAAGCAGCAGACCACCCAGGGAACGGCCCCTGGAGTCCCCGCAGGGGACAAATAACCTTTCTCCCCCTCATTCCACAGATTCGCAGCAAGACGGCACAACACAGACTGTGAAATCTGCGTACAGCAAGTTTGGGAGGAGGTTGAAGCCCAGACTACGGGCAGAGTGATGTGTGTTTCGATCAAACTGTGTAGGCCATGCTGTAAATTCCGCAGGTGGGGGGTGACATATGCTGTATTGCCATTAGGATACGGTTATCGGGTGTGTCCATTCTTTGGCGTTTGGGGGGGAGTGATGTAGCGCTGTAGCTCACATATTTCACTGCAGAGACCCAAGCATAGAAGGACTTTAAGCTTGCGGTGTGTATTGACATCACGCCTCAGATGGACAATGAGTCTGGACCACCTGTAGACTTGGGAGGAAGTCAGAGGATCTGGAGCGTGAGCCTGAAAGGACTGTCTGACCTCCTGGGGTCAGACAGAAGAGCAAAGAGAACTTTTGAAGTGATTAAGTGTAAATAGAAGGATTTGACTTGATTGTGTGATTCTGTGTTTGATGTGTGGGTATAAATGTATGTGGGTTTACCGCAGCTCTTCCTCTTTTTTCCTGACTGAGAGAGAGAGAGCTGGGGAGTTGAGATGAATAAACCATACTGAGAAATTATCCAGTCTCATCATTTCATGATCCCCACAAGGCCGTCTTTAATGAAAGTGGCACGTCCTCCTCCATTTACACGGTTAATTCTATCCTGTCTGACTGAACTATATCCTGGAATAACAAAATCTAAGTGAGGTTGAAGCCATGTCTGCTGTACACATACTACCTCTGGAACAACTTGTAGTTCGTAAAGACACTTCTTGAGTTCTTGTCCGTTTGCTATAAGACTCCTCACATTCCATTGTAGTATGTGTAGTACCTTAATTCAGATATTAAGTTTCAACATGTGCATGATCTCCAGTTTGAGCTGTCAGTAAACCATGCATCTGGTCGGCTTTGATATCTTTCACCTCCAGGAATCTTCCTGCTGCTTCCACAATGGTTTTGATTTTGTCACCTTTCTTCTGTAGCTGTGCTGCAACATTAATGGTGTGGCAGATAAAAGCCACAAAGTTTGTCTTCTTAACTATCAATGTGTCATCATCCATTTTACATTTGTGAACACAAAAATTCCTTGCAGCGGCATGATCTTGTGCTTGTGTGGGATTTGTTGATGGCTGGGATTCCCTTTGAAAAGAACTTCTTTGAGGAAGGCCTGTTGTCTTTCTGACCCTTCCTGCCTCTCTAAAGGTGCTTTTCCACTAGGGTCAGTACGGTACAGTTCGGTACAGTTCGGCACGGTTTGTCCACTTTTCCATTAGGCACTGGAAGTCCTTCCAGTTCTGTTTTATTGGAACTGTCCCTAATTTTTCAGCCTTACTCCAGAGCAGGTCTGAAGCATACTGGCACTGTTACGTCAACCCACTGCTGGCCACTGATTGGTCTGGGCGTAGCGTCATGAGAGTGGGCGTTATGCTGACGTTCCAGAATCGCTGGCTGGCCGCCATTTGCAATTTTTCATCTGTGAGCCCGCGAACAAGTGATCAACGACAGAATGGCTTAACAGAAATCAGCAGAAATCAACACAGCGGTCCAGCAGAGTTTTCTGTGCGTTTCGGCTGATGAGAGAATGCAGAGAGAAGCAGACTGAGCTTGCAGTGGGGAGCACAAGCAGACGCACTAGAAAATAGACAGAGATGCACCGGGAATTAGACCCAGCCACCCAAATTGAATTGAATGTACAGTTGCGACGCACCCAACTTCAGCAGTTGAAGCCATGATATTGTGACATACAGGACGGTGAGTGATGTGATATTCATGTTTTACGTTATATTTCCCAGCAGTGGAAAGCTCCCTGTGGACAGACGAAAACTTAATCGTGTTTAAACGATGACCTAGCTCAATGCTACGTCCGTCCTAGTATATTGCCTTGTGTTGACAATATCTGATGAAATAAGCTAGTTGTAATCCTGGTTAAAAAGGTGTTTTTCACATGTTGCATTTTCGTGCTGTGTATGTACTTAAGGTGTGTGTATTTTGATTGTAGAGTCCAAACAGGATCTGCTCGGAATGGCGACGTTTTGACAGCAGTGTTGTGACAGGTAAACAACACATCAATCATATTTATAGTCAAATCTTTTGCTTTTTAAGTTAAAGTATAGGTAAACTGCTGTCAACCTGTCAGTCGGTGGATTTCAGTGGATTTCTGTGTTTTGGTGCTCGGTTTTTGACTACTTTTTTTGGCTTTTGAGAAATGAATTTTGATTACGGACTGGACAACCTAGTTTCGACCCCTGCCTGACTTAAGACCCCAACAGCGGCATCTACGGACTGGGAAACGAGAGCGGAGCGGAGCGGCCCGCCATTCAGCTAGCTAAACAGCTGTTCATTAGCTGTTTAGTCAACATACATCATCCGGGATCATGGGTCCTAAGAAAGCTCAGCAGACTGAGGAGGTGGACGATATTAAAAGATCACTCGACTTCTTGGCTGAAGAGATTTCTGCTGTTAAGCTGCAGCAAAAAAACATCCTGGGCCTGCTCGAGGAGGTGAAAGTGCTGCGGATCCAGAACACCGAAAAGGACAAGAGGCTGGTGTATCTGGAGAGCAGAGAGTCGGACCTGGAGCAGTACACCCGGGTGAACAACGTGATCATCACAGGGCTCCACATTAAACCCCGATCATATGCTTGGGCGGTGGCCACGGACAGCAGAGGGGGGCTCGATGCGCTGGAAGACGAATCCACGGAACAACAAGTGGCGGCCTTCCTGCAGTCCAAAGGAATCCAACTGGACTGTGACACCATTGAGGCCTGCCACTATCTGCCCAGGAAAAACAGCGACAAACCGACTGTAATCATGAGGTTTGTCAATAGAAAACACAAGACTGTGCTGCTAAAACAAGGTAGAAAACTGAAAGGAACGGACATTTACATAAACGAGCACCTCACAAAAGAAAACACAGAAATAGCCAGAAAAGCTAGAAACATGAGAAAGAAGAGAAAGATTCAAAACACCTGGATATCAAACTGTAAAATATACATCAAATTAAATGGATCACCTGAAGAAGCCAAGATTATTAACATCCGAAATATTATGGAACTGGACAAATATCAATGAACATTATGAACTGGAGTCGACAGCAACAAGAGACAATTGTAGGACACTGAAGGAGTATACTCATCTGCATCAGGACATTTAATTACATGAAACAAAAGATCAACAAACAGGAACAACAGGAAGTGAAAGTTTTTGAATATACGGATCTCAACCCACAGGATGTAGAATATAACATTGACCCTGAAAATAATTTATTTAGCTCCATCAATAATAACTGTAGTTACTGTCACGCCGCGCCGCTCATCAGCGGTGCCACCTGCTCACACACCTGCTCGTCATCAGCGGCGAGGGATATAAGCCGCCTTGCCCTGAGCTTCGGCCTGAAGCCGTCAGACTTCGTCACTCATCATCGTGAGTCAAACCTCTTCTTCAGCGCAACATTTTGGTAAGAAGTCCTTACCTCCTTTCCTTCCCAGTCTGCTCCCCTGTGCACAGGTGGATTCCTCGGCGGTGGACAACGTCCCTCCCTCGCCCATTCCTCGCTGCTGCACCGAGTCCTGCAGGTGGCTGTCTACCGGGTCCCGTCCTTGTGGTGCCAGTCATCTGTCTCTTCCAAGTAAGCTCCTCTCTCGCTCATTCTCCTCCTGTGTTGGTGTGTGCCCGTCACCCTTTCTCCTTGTGCTCTCTCCCATAGGGTTGCCGGCTGTGCGGTCTCCTGCTTCTGTGCCCGAAGCAGACGCCGCCACCAATACATTTACATCCCGCAGACACACATCCATTCACTCCTGTTGCTAATAAACTATTTGAACTTCTCTGAGCCTGTGTGTGTGCGTCTTCTGAGCCGTGCGTTATGTCAGTACGGCTTCAGCAGAGCGGCTCGGCAGACGGCGGGCTCGCACACCGGCTTACCATTCTCGAGGCTCGGGTGGATCAGATAGCCTATCAGCAACAGGTTATCCTAAATCAATTGATTATCATAAATAACCGATTGGACCGCCTGGACCCCCAGCAGCCGTTCCCCCCGGCTCATCAGGGTGGCGCGGCTCCTGCCACTCCAGTGGCCGTCCAGCAGGCTCCGGTAGCACCGGTGCGGCTCACACCCATTCCGACCCCCGCCCGCTTTAGCGGAAAGCTCGGCGGAGCACGGGGGTTCATCATGCAGTGTGAGTCCGTGTTCCATCGCGTGCCCGGAGACTTTCCCTCGGATCATAGTCGGATTGGTTATATCGGGAATCTCCTGGAGGGGCGAGCGTTGACTTGGACCTACGCCGTAATGGCGAGGCCCAGTTACGCCACCCTCACTTATGACCAGTTCGTGAGGCGCTTCCTGGAGGTCTTTGACCACTCGCGTACCGAGACGGTCCAGGTCGATCGGCTTCTCGCCCTCCAGCAGGGAAGCCGGTTGGCCGCGGACTATGCGGTCGACTTCCGGGTAGCAGCGGAGGAAGTAGGCTGGGAGGAACACTCCCTCTGCGGCCTTTTCCTCCGCAGCCTCAATGACGATCTGAGGGATGAACTGGCTGGGCGGGACCTCCCTGAGACGCTAGCGGAGCTGTCTTCTCTTGCCATCAGCTTGGACAACAGGCTGCGCGAGCGCTCCTCGGGGCGGAAGTCGTCATCTTCTCGCCCTCGCGGAGCCTCGTCGCGCCAGCCCCAAGCTCGCCCCCTGGTGACGCCGCCACCATCACACCCCGAGGAGTTGGAGCCGATGGTGACGGGTTGGACAAAGCTCTCCCTGGTGGAGAGACAACGCTGCCGTGCGTTGAATCTCTGCATGTATTGCGGAGATAGTCAACACACGGTAGAGCTTTGTCCACAGAAGCCAAACGGTGGGGTCCGCGAGTCACAGTAGGGGGCCTCGCGGACGTCAATCGGTTAAATCCCCTCACTCAATTAAAGCTGCCCATCTGTTTCTGCCACAACCCCATTGGGCACCTCACCCACGCACTGGTGGATTCGGGCGCAGAAGGCAGCTTTATTTCACAAAGCCTGGCAACCCAATTGGGCATCCGCTGCCAGGCGCTCAAAAACCCCATCTCCCTGGTCAACCTCTCCCGTGCTTCCCTTGGGAGAGTCACGCACCAGACCATCCCGGTCCCGGTGATCATCTCTGGTAACCACCGGGAGGAGATAACCTTTCTCATCCTGCCCAACTCTGTGTCGCCCGTCATCCTGGGGTATCCCTGGCTACGCCTCCACAACCCTGTCCTGGATTGGAAGTCAGCTGGGGTGTCGGCATGGAGCACATTCTGCATGGGCACCTGTCTTCAGTCCGCTGCCTGCTCTCCGTCCGCTTCTTTCCCCGCTACGGACGCTGCACCCCCGGACCTGTCCCTGGTGCCTCTGGAATTTCACGACCTGGGTATGGTATTTAGCAAGACCAAAGCTATGTCTCTCCCTCCTCATCGGCCTTATGACTGCGCCATCAACCTCCGCCAGGGGGCACCCTTACCTTCTGGTCGGCTCTACAGTCTGTCGGCGCCGGAGAAGGAGACAATGAACGCCTACCTTAAGGAGTCGCTGAGCGCGGGGATAATCCGCCCATCGTCATCACCCGTGGGGGCAGGGTTCTTCTTCGTTGGAAAGAAGGACGGATCCCTCCGCCCTTGCATAGACTACCGGGCTCTAAATGACATCACGGAGAAGGATCGTTACACCCTGCCCCTCATGGACACTGCTTTCCACTCCCTCCAGGGGGCGACCTGGTTCACCAAGCTGGATCTACGCAGCGCATACCACCTCGTCCGGATCCGGGAGGGAGATGAGTGGAAGACAGCCTTCCGTACCCCGAACGGCCACTTTGAATACCTGGTAATGCCGTTCGGGTTGACCAACGCTCCTGCCGTCTTTCAGCGCCTCATCAATGACGTCCTCCGGGACTTCATCGGCCTCTTTGTGTTCGTCTACCTGGACGATATACTCATCTTCTCCAAGTTCAGGGACGAGCACCAGGTCCATGTGAGGCAGGTCCTCCAAAGACTGCTGGAGAACCGGCTATACGTGAAGGCTGAAAAGTGTGAATTTTATGCTAAGACTACATCCTTCCTGGGATTCATCATCTCACACGACCAGGTGCGTCCAGACCCAGAGAAGGTGAAGGCGGTGGTAGAATGGCGTACACCTGCATCGAGGAAACAGGTGCAACAGTTCGTTGGTTTCGCAAACTTCTACCGCCGCTTTGTCCCTAACTTCAGCTCCATCGTCGGACCACTGACCCGCCTCACGTCCCCTAAGGTCCCGTTCCGGTGGACCGAAGAGGCCGCAGCTGCTTTTCAGGCGCTGAAGGCGGAGTTCTCCTCCTCCCGGGTCCTTCGCCAGGTCGACCCCGCGCTGCAGTGCATCGTGGAGGTGGACGCCTCGGACACGGGAGTGGGGGCGGTGCTATCTCAGCGGTCACCTGACGACGGCGCCAAATGGCCCTGCGCCTTCTTCTCCCGGCGCTTGTCCCCGGCGGAGAGAAACTACGACGTGGGGGACAGAGAGCTCCTGGCCATCAAGCTCACGCTGCAAGAATGGCGCCACTGGCTAGAGGGGGCGGACCTGCCGTTCGTGGTCCTGACGGACCACAAGAACTTGGAGTACCTTCGATCTGCCAAGCGCCTGAACGCCCGCCAGGCGCGCTGGTCCTTGTTCTTCGCCAGGTTCCAGTTTTCCATCACCTTCAGGCCTGGCTCCAAGAACGGCCTGCCCGACGCCCTCTCTAGGCAGTTCGCCCCCGAGGAGTCGGAGGACACGCTGCACACCATCCTGCCCAGGTTGTGCGTCGTGGGAGCCATCTCCTGGGACATTGAGGGCAAGATCCGGAAGGCGCAGGAAGTGGAACCTGACCCTGGCGGCGGACCGGAGGGGAGGCTGTTCATGCCATCTGCAGTTCGAGGAGAGGTCATCCACTGGCTACACACCTCCAAGCTCACCTGTCACCCTGGCTCCTCCCGGATGATAAACCTCCTCCAGCGGTCCTTTTGGTGGCCGGGCCTGCGGAGGGATGCGGCCCGCTACGCCCGGGCTTGTCCAATTTGTGCCACCAACAAGTCGGGAAACGCCCCTCCAGCGGGTCTGCTCCAGCCCCTGCCCGTCCCTGGCAGGCCTTGGTCGCACATCGCTTTGGATTTCGTCACCGGACTCCCAGTCTCTAATTCCTACGACACCATCCTGACCATCGTGGACCGCTTCTCCAAGGCTGTGCACTTCATCCCCTTACGAGGTCTTCCAACTGCCCTGGAGACGGCGGATCTCCTCATCCAACATGTGGTCAGGCTGCACGGGATTCCGGTGGACGTGGTCTCGGACCGGGGGCCCCAATTTTCCTCTGAGGTTTGGAGATCGTTTTGTAACGCCATCGGAGCCAAGGTGAGCCTCTCCTCCGGCCATCACCCCCAATCCAACGGGCAGTGTGAGCGGACCAACCAGGAGCTGGAGGCTGCGCTCCGCTGTGTAACAGCATCCAAACCCACGTCCTGGAGTAACCATCTTGCCTGGGTTGAATACGCCCACAACACCGCTCGCTCTTCTGCTACAGGGATGTCCCCCTTCAAGGCGTCCCTGGGTTATGACCCCCCGCTGTTCCCGGCGCAGGAGAGTGAGGTAACTGTCCCCTCAGTACGGGCGCATCTCAGGCAGTTCCGCTCCATCTGGGCATCAGCGCATAATGCGCTTTTGCGTACGGCAGAGCGCAACAGAACTGTGGCGGACCGGCACAGAAGACCTGCCCCGGCGTACAGAGTTGGGCAATGAGTCTACGTGTCAACCCAGGACGTGACATTGAAAGGCAAGAGGAGGTCTGGCACAGCGCTTTATGGGACCCTACCCCATCACCTGGAGCATCAACCCGGTAGCTGTGCCTGTGGCTATTCCCCCCTCCCTCCGCATCCATCCCACCTTCCACGTGTCCAAGGTGAAGCTGGCAGTCTCCGACTCCCTTTGCCCTCCTCCTGCTGCGCAACCCGCGCCCCGGATGATTAATGGCCATCCGGCCTGGTCCGTCGCCTCCATCCTGGACTCCCGGCGCCGGAGTCGTGGGTTGCAGTACTTGGTGGACTGGGAGGGCTATGGGCCCGAGCATCGACAGTGGGTGCCCTCGTCGTTCGTGTTGGACCCATCGCTCATCGCTGACTTCCACCGAGCGCACCCAGAGAAGCCATCGCCAGGAGGCGCTGCTAGAGGGGGGAGTACTGTCACGCCGCGCCGCTCATCAGCGGCGCCACCTGCTCGCTCACCTGCTCGTCATCAGCGGCGAGGGATATAAGCCGCCTCGCCCTGAGCTTCGGCCTGAAGCCGTCAGACTTCGTCACTCATCATCGTGAGTCAAACCTCTTCTTCAGCGCAACATTTTGGTAAGAAGTCCTTACCTCCTTTCCTTCCCAGTCTGCTCCCCTGTGCACAGGTGGATTCCTCGGCGGTGGACAACGTCCCTCCCTCGCCCATTCCTCGCTGCTGCACCGAGTCCTGCAGGTGGCTGTCTACCGGGTCCCGTCCTTGTGGTGCCAGTCATCTGTCTCTTCCAAGTAAGCTCCTCTCTCGCTCATTCTCCTCCTGTGTTGGTGTGTGCCCGTCACCCTTTCTCCTTGTGCTCTCTCCCATAGGGTTGCCGGCTGTACGGTCTCCTGCCTCTGTGCCCGAAGCAGACGCCGCCACCAATACATTTACATCCCGCAGACACACATCCATTCACTCCTGTTGCTAATAAACTATTTGAACTTCTCTGAGCCTGTGTGTGTGCGTCTCCTGAGCCGTGCGTTATGTCAGTTACTACATGGATGAACAGTGTAACACAATGGTCACATCTGATTTTAATATTTCTATGATCCACTTCAACAGCAGAAGTCTCTATGCCAACTTTAATAACATTAAAGATTATTTACATCAGTTTAAAGAGCCATTCAATATTGTGGCAATATCAGAGGCGTGGCTCAGTGAAGAGAAAGGAGTGGATTTTACCATGGATGGCTATGAATTAAATTATATAAATAGAAAAGTGAAAAAAGGAGGAGGAGTTGCAATTTATGTTGACAAGAGCTTGCAATACAAGGTTGTTGAAAATCTGTCAGTAACTGTGGATGATTTATTTGAATGCATTACAATAGAAATCTGTCTGGACAATGTGAAGAATATGGTCGTGAGCTGTGTATATAGAACACCTGGATCAAACATTGACTTATTTAAGGACTGGATAGAAAAAATGTATGCAAAACTAACTCATAAAGTTATGTTCATCTGTGGGGATTTCAGTATAGATCTTATGAATTCAAAACAACATAGTTTGACAGAAGAATTTATCAACACAATGTACAGTGTGGGCTTACAGCTAAAAATTACCAGACCTAGCAGAATCACGTCACACAGTGCCACACTAATAGATAACATATTCACAAACATTATGGAAAATAATATCAGGAGTGGGCTTTTATTGAATGATATCAGTGACCACCTGCCAATTTTTGTTGTCTATCAATGTGATTATAGGAAGAAAAAGTATACCACAAATATTAAATATAAAAGAATAAGAACTGAATAATCTATGTATTTACTGGCAAAGGAATTATTAATACAAGACTGGAAGATAGTTTGTGATGAAAATGATATAAATAAAGCATATGATCATTTTTTACAAGTATTTCAATCATTGTACAACAAAACTGTCCTATAAAACAATACAGTGACAGACAACAAAACAAAAATATTCCTTGGGTCACCAAGGGGTTAATAAATGCATGTAAAAAGAAGAATACATTATATAAACAATTCATTAAGTGCAGAACAGTGGAGGCTGAGATCAAATATAAAAGATATAAAAACAAGCTTACTAATATACTACAACAGAATATTAGAGGATAATAAAAATAACTTAAGAGGAATATGGCAAGTACTCAATGGAATTATTAGTACCCGATCTAAGAATGCTAATTATCCAGAATATTTTATTGAAAATGACAATTTGATAAATAATATGGAGGATGTGGTTTGTGGTTTAAATAAATTTTTTGTAAACGCTGGTCCAGAATTAGCAAAATCAATAGTGACCCCAGAAACAAACAACAGTGGTTCTGTAAATGAAATAGAAGATAGAAATCCAAACACAATCTTTTTGGGTGCAGTTACTGAAAATGAAATTATCGAGACTGTGAGTAAATTTAAGAACAAAAAATCAACTGACTGGATTGAAATTGACATGACAATAGTGAAAAAAGTAATTGAAGGAATTGTTAAACCACTCACCCACATCTGTAACCTGTCATTTCAAACTGGTAAATTTCCAAACAAAATGAAAATAGCAAAAGTAATACCACTATACAAAACAGGAGACAGTCATTATTTCACAAATTACAGGCCGGTCTCTTTACTCTCACAATTCTCCAAAATACTTGAAAAAATCTTCACTAAGAGACTGGATGATTTCATTGAAAAACACAACCTCCTTACAGACAGCCAGTATGGTTTTAGAGCAGATAAATCTACATCTTTGGCACTGATCAAACTTATAGAAGAAATTACTAGTTGTATAGATAAAAAACGTTTGCTGTAGGAGTATTTACAGATTTAAAGAAAGCTTTTGACACCATTGACCACAGAATTCTACTGAGGAAATTGGAAAGGTATGGGATAAGAGGGGTTGGACTGAGTTGGGTGAAAAGTTATTTAAGTAATAGACATGCACACGCAGCGACCGGCAGCTGGTGAAAAAGTCTGTCATCTGTGTGTCTTGTTTTTATGTACTTTAATGTGTTTTTATGAAATCCTCTGTGTCGTTTCTGTCCTGGAATGTTTGTGGACTGTATGGCGAAGAGCTCCCTGGTTCCATCAACATGGACTTCCCTTTTTTGCACTGCTGCTACTTTTCCTCCGGCTCTTTGTTTATGAGGTAAACACGACCGGCATCATGGCGGGCAGAATACATTATTCCAGGGACATGTTGCTGCATTTAAACACTGTTGATGCAGCAGCTGTGATTGAGCCTAAGCCGCACCTGCTGGACTTTATTTTGAGAGACGGACACAGTAATGAAAAGAGAGACGGGAGAGACGGGAGAAGGAAACACGGAAAGCGTGGAGGCGTGAAATTGCGCCTGAGAAGACGTCAGTTTGGTAATATTCCTCTTCCTTCTATGATTTTTGGGAACGTACAGTCTCTGAGAAACAAGGTGGATGAAATTCAAGGGAATGTACGCTACCAGAAGGACTATTTAAGAACTGCTGTGTCATGGCTTATACCGAGACTTGGCTTAATGCACATGACCGAGACGCAGACCTGTGGATTGACGGCTTTGGAGCCCCATTGCGCTCAGATCGGCAGGAAGAGGTAACGGGGAAACGTCAGGGGGGACAACTGCTTATTAATGTTTATACATTAATAAGCAGTACTGCACATCTGTCACGGTCAGAGAGCGCATCTGTACACCTGATGTGGAGCTGCTGTCTGTGTCACTACGCCCCTTTTATTTGCCTCTCGAGTTCCCCCAGCTTTTCATCACAACTGTGTACATTCACCCGAGGGCAGGCACTGACTCCACCTCCAGCACCATCTTTGATGTGATCCAGCGGCTGCAATCAATTTCGCCAGAGGCGCCAAACTTCATTCTTGGGGATTTTAACCATGTTTCTTTAAAGAAGACACTTAAAAACTTTTATCAGTATGTCTCCTGCCCAACCAGGCGAAAAAAGACATTGGACCTGTGCTATGGATCCATAGAGAGGGCCTATAAATCACTCCCCCTTCCTCCTGTAGGATCCTCAGATCACAACTGTGTACATTTGCTGCCCACATATAAAACTGCTCTCAGAAGAGGCAAGGTGGAGACGAGAGACAGATGTGTGGATCAGAGGATTCAGTGCACAGCCTCCAGGAATGCTTTAACTGTACAGACTGGGAGATGTTCACACTGGCCTGCGGGGATGATTTGGACTCTTTGGTGGACGTCACATGCTCATACATGGCTTTCTGTAAAAATAAGATTGTTCCACGTAAACGTGTCAAAATATATCCCAACAACAAGCCATGGGTTACAAAATCAGTTAAATCCTGCTTACAGAGGAAAGCACTTGCCTTTAAACAGGGGTCTGTTTCTGAGCTACAGGTTGCCACAAAAGAGCTGAAGTCCGAAATTTTAAGAGCAAAACAGAATTATAAATCAGAATTGGAAAGCAAGATGGCAACAAAGAAACTTGGTTTAGCCTGGGCCAGTATGAAAACTATTGCAGGCCTTCAGAGCACAGAGCGCAGTAATTGTGTGTGTTTAGATGGTTTTAATTCAGACACAGAGCTGGCTAATGCTCTTAATTGTTTTTATGGTCATTTTGACTCCTTTGATTTTAGCACAGAAGCCCAAGATTTGAAACAGAAACTCAAAGACAATCAGCACTTTAATATTGAGGTGCAGGATGTTAAAAGGGAGTTCTGCGCTGTAAAAGTGAACAAAAGTCAGGGCCCTGATAATATATGTGGGCGCTTGGTAAAGTCCTGTGCACATGAACTGAGTCCTATATGTCATTACATTTTCAATAAGTCCTTACAGACACAACATGTGCCTAAGATCTGGAAAGAAGCCGTGGTTGTTCCCGTTCCAAAATCCAGCTGTCCTAAAACGGTAAACGACTTTAGACCAGTTGCTTTGACTTCAATTTTAATGAAAATTTTTGAAAAACTGGTCAGATGTGAGGTCCTAAAGCAGACTGAGCATGCATTGGATCCTCTGCAGTTTGCCTATAGGCCTCACAGAGGAGTGGAGGATGCCACTGTCACTCTGTTTAACATGCTTTTTAAACATCTGGATTTTAATGGGACACACGCCAGGCTTTTATTTGTGGACTTTTCCTCCGCCTTTAATACAATCCAACCTCATATCTTAGTTGAAAGGCTCCTGCAACAATTTGATTTGAGCAATAATCTGGTGGGTTGGATTCTGGATTTCTTAACCAACAGGACGTAGAGAGTAAGGGTCAATGGTACATTGTCTGACCTAAAGTGCTCTTCTACTGGCTCTCCTCAGGGGTGTGTGTTGTCACCACTACTCTTCATCCTGTACACAAACATGTGTCGGAGCAGACATGACAACAGACACATTATAAAGTATGCTGATGACTCAGTTATTGTCAGTCTCCTCCAGGATGGTGAGAGTGGCCACGGCCCAGCAGTTGATGATTTTGTTCACTGGTGTGAGGATTCCTACCTGCAGCTGAATATGACAAAAACTAAAGACATAATTATTGACTTTAGGAGGAAAACTCCCAGGCACAAAGTCACCGTACTAAAAGGCCAGACCACCGAATGTGTACAATCCTACAAATATCTTGGAACGATTATTGATAGTAATTTAAACTTTGAAGAGAACTGTGAAAGGGTGTGCAAAAAGGGTCAGCAACATTTGCATTGCTTGAGAAAACTTGCACGCTTCCAAACTGACCGAACCATAATGACAATGTTTTATCGGGCTTTTATTGAATCTGTTTTATCCTTTTCTTTAGTGTCATGGTTTGGTCAGATAAAACTGAAACAGAGGAAATCCTTGGATCAGGTAGTTAGATGGTCCAGTCGTTTGCTTGGTGAGCCACAGCTGAGCCTGACATCCCTGTACACCAGACAAGTACAGAGGATGGCTACCTCCATTTTAAATGATGACTCCCACCCTTTGCACTGCAACTTTCAGCTTCTTCCCTCAAGACGGAGGTTTGCTGTCCCAAAAAGTAGAACCCAGTGCTACAAAAACAGCTTTGTTCCTGCTGCTGTCAAAGACTTGAACAAGCTGTAACAATATATTGCACATAATTTAGGTACCTATTTATTAACTCCATTTTATATTTACTTATTTTTGTAGGATGTTACTTGGGTTCTAAATATTTTATTGGATTTTAGACCTTTGAGTTTTTAACCTCTTTGACTAGTTTTTAACTTTAATATGACCCTTCTCTCTTACCTCTGGTTTTTCTCCCATCTCTTTGTCTTTTTATACCCTGATTGATGGAGCCTTGAGTATTTTTATCATGAAGTCAGCTTCATGTGTGCCTGTGTTTGTGTCTATGCTGAATGTAATTTGTGGCTTGTAAATATGGATGTCACCAGACTGCAAAACAAATCTGCCTACGGGTACAAATAAAGTAACCTGAACCTGAACCTGACAACAATTTGTAGAAATTATTGGCTGCACGGTGGCGCAGTGGTTCAGCACTGTGGCAGCACTGTGGCAGCACAGTTTTACCCTTGGCCGGGGGATCGCGGGGATCATGAGATCGTGGGTTCGATTCCAGTCCCCGACCAACAGTGAGCTGTGTGGAGTTTGCATGTTCTCCCCGTGTTGCGTGGGTTTACTCCGGGATTTCTCCGGTTTCCTCCCGCATACCAAAAACATGTAGGTTTAGGGCGCTCGCGCACGCAGCGACCAGCAGCCAGTGGCTTGTCACCAGACTGCAAACCAAATCTACCTACGGGTACAAATAAGTAACAAAAAAAAAAAAAAAAAATTAGTGAGCACAAATCACCCTTCATGGACATCACTTGTGGTGTGCCCTAGGGGTCAGTTTTGGGACCCAAACTTTTTATCTTGTATATAAATGACATATGCCAAGTATCACAAATTCTGAAATTTATTTTGTTTGCAGATGACACAAATATCCTTTGCACTGGTGAGAATTTGCAGCAGGTTTTAGAGGTGGTCACAACTGAAATGAAAAGGTTAACGCAGTGGTTCAACAAAAATAAATTATCTCTAAATCTGAAAACAAAACAAAACAAAACAAAAAAAACAACAAAGATTATGTTGTTTGGAAATTATAAAATAAATCATGAAATAATGGTAACGATAGATGATACCAGAATAGAAAAAGTACAGGAAAATAAGTTTCTGGGGGTGATGCTAGACAATAAAATCTGCTGGAAACCTCACATCAGTCACATCCGGGCCAAGTTGGCAAAATATATAGGGATACTGGGGAAGACAAGACACATCTTGGACTATAAATCATTGTTGTTACTGTACAATTCACTGTTTCTACCTTATATTAACTACTGTGTAGAGGTCTGGGGAAACACCTACAAGACCAACCTACAGCCAATATGCACATTACAAAAAAAAGCTATAAGGATAATAAATAATGTAGGATATAGAGACCATACCATTTCGTTGTTTTTAAAGTCACATGTCATAAAGTTCATGGATTTAGTTAAATTTAAGACAGCACAAGTAATGTACAGGGCAATTAATAATCAACTCCCAACTAATATACAAAAAATATTCAAAAAAAGAGACAATGATTATAATTTGAGAGGAGACTTAAACTTTACAAAACCTAAGATACGAACAACTAAGAAAAGTATGTGCATACTGTACCTGTCTGTGGGGTGGATTTGTGGAACAGTCACTTCACTTCTGCCCTCCAGAGAGAGCAGTCGCTTTTTTCTTTGCTCCTGTTCCCTGTCTCTCCCTCCCTAACTGACTGGATCCCAGCTTGCTATTGTCTGTGTCTGCGTGGCTCTCTACTGGTGATTCATCCTAACGAAATTATGGATTTAATAAGCTGGGCTTTGAACGCAATCGACACTGTCTTCTCAACGAGGAAATCGGGTCCGGGGGAGCCCATCTGTCCTGCAGGTACTGCTGCTGTGGGTTACATTAAAGATACATACAATTGGAAACTTATGTGTCTGTGCGATCTTTCAATTGAAGATATAGAAGATATATATCTATTTGGAGCTACGGTCTCAGGACTTCTACTGATCGGCTTTGGGATCGTCCTGGTGTATCGCAAATTAAAGAAGATGGACAGAGCTTATCAAAAAGCTGACCCTGCAAAGCTCTTTCATCAATTCGACCAGCTGGGGAGGACTCTGATAGCGGCTAATGGAGAACTGTACAGGAAGATTGAAAACATCACGGTGGTGCTAAGAGCTCTCCAGGATATGATTTCAAAGCCTGGCAACGATGGAATTGGAGCACTGAATCCGTAAGAGAATGGAAAGTTTTTCTCTGAAGTCAGTGCTTATTCGACCTGTTTTCGGTGCCCTCAGCATTCAGTCCTCCTGATGAATAACAGTATAAATGTTGATTTTCCCCTTCATAAACATTTGGCATACAGTATCTGGACTCTCAAGGACAGCCATGTGTCTGACTCAGAGAATTTCCATCTGCCGTGCTCAAGGACATGTGCCTCTGACTTTCAGACACTAGTCATAACATCTGCTGAGAGAGAGATCTTTGCTGTTCACCAGTAACTGATAACTGCCACCCTTGCATCCAACACACACACGACTGACCCATTTATACTGATGAAAGACACACATTCACTGTTCTCTCTACTGTTGCTGTTTGTTAAGTGTGATTCATTGTCTGCTAATTGTGCATTGAGGGTTTTTTTTTCTGGGTGATCATAATTCGGCTCACTTGAGCTTATTTGAGCTTACGAGCATTATTTTGATTAACTATGGGTTTTTTTCTCTCTACCTATTGTTTTGTTCCCTGACCCTTGCCCTCTATTCCCCTCCTGTTGACAGGCGCCTCCATGGCTCACCGCGTCATTGGGAAGCGCCTATCAGGCGCGCCCAATGTCAAGTCAAATTCCTCATACGTTTACTTGTAAATGTGCTTGGCAATAAACTTTATTCTGATTCTGATTCTGATTCTGAACAGTCTGGAGCTGGAACTGAAACTACGTACAAACAGAAATCAATTCAAAAATAGGTATAAACATTATTTGCTGAAAGAATATATGTTAGAAGGGTAGTATTTATATGTACGGGGCGGCAGTGGCTCAGGAGGTAGAGCAGGTCGTCTAATAACCCGATGGTTGGTGGTTCGAATCCTGCTGTCCCCAGATATCCTGCCGTTGTGTCCCTGGGCAAGACACTTCACCCGCATTGCCTCCAGTGCCTATAACACTGGGTATGAATGTGTTTAAATGTTCGGTGGAGGCCGTTGGCGCGGATTGGCAGCCACGTTTCCGTCAGCCTGCCCTAGGGCAGCTATGGCTACAGCAGTAGCTTGCCACTACCATTGTCTGTCTGGAGTGAATGAATAATATATCTACCGGTACTTGTAAAGCGTCTTTGAGTGTCTACAATAAAGCGCTATATAAATCTGATGCATTATTATTATTATGTACGATTCACTCTGGGACACTATGGAATGGTAGGTGGGACAGTACTGTATATCTGTGTTGTTTGGGGCTGGGTTTTGATGTATGGACTGTATGTATGTTGGGATGGATGAGTGTTAATGTTGATATGTACAAAATATAGTTAATTGTTGACTTGGGGTCTTAAATGTGGTAATTTGTATATATTTCACACAGGTTGTATTTATGTAAAAGAGGAATTGGAGTAAATAAGTGTTCACTTCTTCCTTCTCCCTTTCAAGCACTGTATACTGTCACTTTATCGCACTTGTCATTTATTTTTTTTTACTTTTTTGTTCGAAATAAAGTATCTATCTATCTATCTATCTATCTATCTATCTATCTAAACCGCTTGTTTATTTATTTTTATTTATTTATTTTTTTATCAGATCATTTCTGTGATCCTTTATGAGTTATAGTCATAATAGTGTATCTTGCACTTTGGGGAATGGGAGTTGTTCAGTCACCATTAGAATTTAGTTTATATGTGTAGTCTATAGCATTTCATCATTAAATCTCTAAATCATCTTTAAATCTTAAACTGGGCTCCGCCGCTGCCGCGTTGACTGTCATCGCCCTGGTGGTGATGATGATCCAGTCTGCCTCCTGGGCTAGCGCACGGTAGTCGCTCGCGGCCAGCCATGGTGAATTGGCCAGAACCGCTCTTGCTACTGCCGGAAGGTTCTGGAGGAAGAGGTGGGCAAACAGAAAGTGCCCGTCGTCCGTGCCCATTAACGCCAGCATCTTCTCCATCAGGTCTACGGCCGAACCATCTCCTAACTTGGTCTGCGTCAGGAGCCTCTCCGCTTTCTCACATTCCAAGAGTGTGTAGCGCTGGATGAGCGCAGCTTTGAGCGCCTCGTATTTGCTGCTGGCTGGTGGCTGATCGAGCAGGCTCGCTACCTGCTGAGCTGTGCGGGCGTCCAGCGCTGCGACCACATGGTAGAATCTGATATCATCTACCGTCACTCCCCGGAGGGCGAACTGGGCCTCGGTGAGGTGGAACCAAGAGCACGGGTTGTGCTGCCAGAAATCCGGTAGCTTAACTGAAACCGCACACACGTGGCTGTAGGTTCCAGTCCTGGCTGTCTGTGGGATGGCTGCCGCCTCGCTATAGCTTCCTGACCGGGTCGGCTCCGGGGATCTTGCCTCGTGTTCCATAATACGTCTTGGGTCACCAGTGTGGAGTGTGTGAAATCAGAGGCGGAATCATTTCAGACGATTTATTACACACTCACATCTTTCAAGCACAGAACAGACTGAACTCTCAAGCAGAAACTCTCCCCTTAAGTTTCATGGCATTTACATTACACACAACATGACATTTGCATCACACTGCATTCAGCATCCTTCATCCCTGACTCCTTCCTGCTATCTCACCAGGAACCTCCTGCTCTTTGTTGTCCCAAGCTTATCACTGTCTGCTGTCTGAGATGCTAGATAATCTGGCTCACACAAGGTGCTAAACTAGTAATTATTCCTGAGGTAAATGCTTGTTTTAACACCAACTTCACTCATATGCCAATCATTTTTCCTCATTAGCAGACTGATGTCTACTTCTTTTCCCAGAAACAGCCAAGGGGGAACATTACTCACTGGACTGGTGTTAGCTATATCAATAGTGTATAGTCCATATATTCTGGCTTTTCTTTCAATTGTCCACCCAAACCCATGTCCCTGGAAGTTAGAATATTCCCACCAGTCTTGAAGTGTTGTTTTTGAAATATTCGCTTCCTCACTTCCTTTCAGCTTGACCCAGTATGATAATGAGAGTTTATCTCTTCTCAAATTCATTGGCATTTCTCCTGCTTCTATTAAAACTGCATTGTCTGGTGTTGTTTTGAAGGCTCCAATACACAGGCAAAGCGCTCTATGCTGCATTCTATTTTTTTACAGAGTTGTCTTTGCTGCTGCTCCATAATCATGCATCTATAGTCTATTGGCAATCCCATTAGTGCTCTGTAAATGTCAATTAATGCCTGTTTAGCTGCACCCCATTTGTGTCCAGCTACAGCTTTTATGAGATTAATGACTTTTTTACACTTTGTCTCCAGATGTTCAACATGAACTCACCATGTGTATGCACTATCAAACCACAATCCTAGATATTTGAACTCGCTCACTTTCTCTATTTGTTGATTCTATAATGTTAATGGTTCTGTACCATTTCTGCATTTTTTTTGTGAAAATCATATTGCAGGTTTTACTGTTTGAAAATTTAAATCCCCAGTCATATGATCACTTTTCCACTTTCTCCATTGCTTTCCTGATGTTTTTGAACACAAATTTCTCATTTCTTCCCCTCATCCAAATGGCTCCATCATCTGCATATAGTGCTGTTTTGATGGATCCCTCTTGATCCTCAAACATGTCATTAATCATTATATTGAATAAAACAGGGCTTATCACACTCCCCTGAGGAACACCCATTTTCTGTTTCAAAGTCATTAGAAACTTCTGATCCTACTTTAACCCTAATTGTCCTGTGTGTTAAAAAATCCACGATCCAATTATACATCCTACCACCAATGCCCATTTTATGCAATTTGATAAGAAGTCTGTCCCTCCACAGTGAGTCATAAGCCTTTTCATTATCCAGATAAAACTATAATCATTACTTCTTTCATTTTGAGTCTTTTCAATATCATTACTTACCCTAACTAGAGCATCCACTGTCGATCTTCCTCTTCTAAAACAATACTGATAGTTGTTTATTAATCGTCTTTGCTCCAGTACATTGAGAGCCTGTAAACTAACACCTTCTTCGTCCATTTCCCTAAGTGTGACATTAATGCTATTGGGCTGTAGTTGCCTGGATAAGCTGGATCTTTTCCTGGCTTATTAAATGCTAAAATTACAGCCTTTTTTCACCCACTTGGGATAACCCCCTCCTTCCATATTCTGTTAAACAATTTCAGCACCAGTTGCATTGACTGCATAGGCAACTGTCGGAACATAGCATAGCTTAACTGATCATATCCTGGAGCTGTGTATCCACTATCTTGCAAAGCTCTCTTAAGCTCTGACATTGTTAGCGCAAGGTCTAATGGAGTCATATCTTCTTTCATGTCTTTCTTTAAGTTTGCATTTTCTCTGAGTTTATGCTCCCTTTGGTGTCTATGACTCACCAAGATGTTCTCCTCTATGCACTGCTGCAAATGCTCTGCCTAGGACTTCTGCCTTTTCTTTGTCTGATACAGCCATCTTGTCCCCATCCACTAGAGCTGGGATTTTAACTGATACCCTTTCCCCACTCATTTTTTAAACATACCCCAGACATCACCTACTTCTGTTTTCCTACCAAGGGTAGAACAAAATTCTCTTCATGTTGACCTTTTCCTGTTTTTAACAATCCTTCGAGCTACTGCCCATTTCTTTTTTATAATCTATTAAACTTTCACTATTCATATTCTTCCTCAGCTCTCTGAATGCCTTGTTTCACTCTTTTACTGCAATACTGCATTCCTCATTCCACCAGGGTACAACCTTTTTCCTACCCTGTGTAGTTTTTAGGTATACTTGCTATTGCAGCATTCAGAATATGATTGGTTATCGGACTTCATCATTCTTCTATGCCACCTTCTAATGTTACCAGATACCATGATTGTACACAATATTGCCTACATTTTCCCCTATCTGCCTTGCCAAAACACCATCATGTTTTAGAACTCAATCGTTCTATCATACAGGAAATCTAATACCCAGCTGTATAAATTACCTTCAATACCAAACTGGTATTGAAGGTAATTCAAGGGTAAATCAAGGGTGCTGCACTGGCCCGGTTCGAGGTTGGTGAGGGAGCTGCAGATCCCCTTCCGCCTGACACCGGACTGGTTCTCTGTCCCCCCCCCCTTCCCCCCCATTCTCCACCACGGACTCACTTGCAGTTTTAAAAACCATACAGACACTAAAATCTACAAGGGAAGACTTGGTGATTGAGCTATATCACAGTTTATTTAGGGTACACGGGGCGGTGGAGAAGTTCAGTTTTGTGGGGTTCCTGCACATGAAGGGTTGAAGGGGAATGACTGTGCAGATAAATAAGCAAAAAGCGCTCTTGGGAAAGTAATAACTATATCATTGTCTCTTGGAAAAGGTGACGGGAAAGCAGTAATCAAGAAAAAAGGAATTGATCTATGGCAAAAAAGATGGGATGAAGATCATAAAGGTAGATCGTATTACAAAATACAAAAATCTGTTGCAATAAAGAATTACATAACAACCAAAAGGAGGGAAGACATCATTATGGCAAGACTCAGATTGGATCATACAGGTTTAAACGGCACTTTATTCACCATGGGGAAAAGCGAAAGTTACAAATGTAGAGAATGTGGAGTAAAAGAAAATGTCGAGCACATGTTTTTACACTGTCACAAGTATGGAAATGAAAGAGAGAGAATAAAAAATGAAGTTTGACAGGACAGTAGGGAATGGGATTTAACTGAGATTCTGGGAACAGATGGAGATGGAGAGGCAATGAGAATCACGAGAAGGGCTCTTTTCTCTTTTTTAAATAACAGAATTAAGTCATAGAATTTAGGGGTTGGGCTCAAATGACATAATGTTACACACTCTTGTACAGTGGGTGGCGGTATGCACCTTTCAGTTGTTTGCTATCCACCAGTAACCGAGAGAAGAAGAAGAAGAAGAAGCAGAAGAAGAAGACATGAACATGGTTACTGGATCAGACAGCAGTACAATCCCTCATTTCATCTTGAAAGAAAAAATCTTCATTTGATCAAATCTTCATCACCTTAATAAAAGGTGCTGAAGAGTTTGGTGGGATAGTTCACACAAGTAGAGTCCTGGATTCTAGGAGGTTTGAAGTGATCTATGTCCCACTCTGGTTAAATGGTGATGATGTAGGAGGACCAAAGTGTGAAGAAAAACAGCAGCAGCAAAAGCAGTCCTGATTCCTACTGATCATTGTCCCTTTAAACAACTACAGACAGCACAAGAGCGTGAGTCCGACAACAGGAAAACGAAGGAGGAAAACAGGAAAAACATCCACTACAATAAATAGAAATACTGAAAATAAATAAAAACCTGAGGACTCCACCAAACCCACTGCCCTCTCTTTAAACATCTTGCTCTGACTAGTCAGAGAGAAACAAATGTGAAGGCAGCCAGTGGTGGAGGAGCAAAGTCCAAACTGCCAAAAATCAGTTTTCAGTGCTTCCAAGTCTATTGTTCAGTCCTGCCATCTCTGGCACCAGCACTTTATGTCCTAAAAAGCTGATAACACTTCACTGTAACACAAATCAAACAATGTAACAGAGCATGACAAAGACAAAACGTGAAAAAATAAGATCAACTAGTCCTGGGCTGAAGGCTGGAGGACTGATGTGTCCTCTGAAAATAAAACCACCTTATTCCATCATTCACTCTGAACACACACACACACACACACACACACACACACACACACACACACACACACACACACACACACACACACACTACAGCCCTTCACTCTTCATTTCTGATATGGGTTGAAGTGTTCTATGTGCAGCAGCAGCTGCTTAAAGGTCAAACATTCATCAGGAGCCTTCCTTTACACCACTGACTGCTTCTCTCGTTTAGACTGAGGGGGAAAAGTGGATTTTGGCATCTTAAAATATATAAAATCCTCAGAAAGGAGAGCTATTCAGCTGCTGCAAAACACTCAATCCATCTCTGAGTCTCCAAGCACCTTTTGCACCACTGCCCAAGAAAATATCTGCAGTTCCTCTGGCAGCCACTTGAGGCCTTGCTCCAGAAGTAAGTCAATCTACCAAGAAGACTACCATGTTAAATGTAAATATTCAACTGTCTTTCTAGGAACCTGAAGTTCTCTGCATGGTTGCATTGATTGTCAGGTATCTTAACACTAATGATGTGTTCATCCTGAATGTAAATCACAAATCTGCATTGCTCTGCTGGTAAGAATACAGTTACCAGAGTTGAGAGCAACAAGCAAAGACTGACCTGTGGAGTGGCAGAGTTACTTCTACAGTTTACGGAGCCCCTAAAGGGATATGGTGGGGAAAAAAAATAAATGGTGGGAAAAAAAATAAAGTTAAGTTTCTGGTGCGCACCAGAAACTTTTGGGTGTGCACCCGAAGCTTTCGCATGTGCACCAGAAACTTTCACATGCTCAGGAGAAAGTTTCTGCAGGAGTCAAAAGGCTCATCTGGACATAATGGCAGCTGAGGTGGGTTTAGTGACTTTCCTGATGACAAGAAATATACCTGACAGTATCATCAACCAGCTTAAAGATGATATGGTAGCCTAATGATCACTGGTAACTCATTGCATGCTCTGAATGTAACACAATTACTAACTTTAGCTCCGAGACCATATGCCTTAGCTGCCTAATGCTAGCAATAATGCTACTTCGTTAGTCGTTTTTTGCTAGCTGTCACTGCCTGTATAGGTATTATGACATTTTTCAGATGTTTTAGACATTTTCCCTGATTTTTTTTCTCCTTCAGATTGACACCACTGTCATCGATGCTTTGACTGATGAGGAGTTAGCAGAGTACATTGAAAGATAAGGGGAATGATTCTAGGAACCTGAAGTTCTCTGCATGGTTGCATTGATTGTCAGGTATCTTAACACTAATGATGTGTTCATCCTGAATGTAAATCACAAATCTGCATTGCTCTGCTGGTAAGAATACAGTTACCAGAGTTGAGAGCAACAAGCAAAGACTGACCTGTGGAGTGGCAGAGTTACTTCTACAGTTTACGGAGCCCCTAAAGGGATATGGTGGAAAAAAAAAATGGTGGGAAAAAAAATAAAGTTAAGTTTCTGGTGCGCACCAGAAACTTTTGGGTGTGCACCCGAAGCTTTCGCATGTGCACCAGAAACTTTCACATACTCAGGAGAAAGTTTCTGCAGGAGTCAAAAGGCTCATCTGGACATAATGGCAGCTGAGGTGGATTTAGTGACTTTCCTGATGACAAGAAATATACTTGACAGTATCATCAACCAGCTTAAAGATGATATGGTAGCCTAATGATCACTGGTAACTCACTGCATGCTCTGAATGTAACACAATTATTAACTTTAGCTCCGAGACCATATGCCTTAGCTGCCTAATGCTAGCAATAATGCTACTTCATTAGTCGTTTTTTGCTAGCTGTCACTGCCTGTATAGGTATTACGACATTTTTCAGATGTTTTAGACATTTTCCCTGATATTTTTTCTCCTTCAGATTGACACCACTGTCATCGATGCTTTGACTGATGAGGAGTTAGCAGAGTACATTGAAAGATAAGGGGACTGACTTGGACTCAGAGCGTTCTGCCAGCAAAGAACTGTGACAGACAAAAGTTCGGGAGTGTGGTATATATCACTCATATGTTCCATACCTACATTTGTTAGAGCATGTGGAAATGTTTGGGACAACATATACAAAGGAACTTCACACCTCTGAAAGAACAAAGGAATCTCGCCGCCGTGTGAAGACCCATGACGTCACAGGACGCCATGGCAACAGACTCGACACCTTCACCCCTGAGGGAGGAGAGGTTTTCCCATCACCTCCCAAGGCGAAGGGAGGAGTTAACAGGACTAATAGGGGATTTAGATAACGGGGGATTTCAGCTTGTGTTTTGCATGTCTTTGATGTGTGCCTGTATTTAACCAGTGAGCTGGGCAGAATTCTTTCTCTTTGCCTTCTGCCAAGCTCTGCACCAGATGAGACAAGATAGAAGAGTTATTCATGAAAGACTTTGCTTTTATGATACAAAACCGCCTCGTTATTCCAGCTCTTCTACACTGGTGACCTTGACGCGAGTATGGACATGAGGCGTTCTTCAAGCGACTCATCCGTGGCAAATCTGACTTACGCCAGCGACAACGCAGACGAGGGAACAAGCAGACAGCTGTTCCCCCCGGCAGAGGGTACCGAGAGAGCTCAACCGAGCTCCAGCACCGCCGTGAGAGCCGAGGCAAGGCACTCTCACCCGGCGGGCACAACAGTGATGGTGTGCACGAACGCCGTCGCTGTCTAGCTGCCAGACTTCTGGCGAGAAGACCCCGCCTCTTGGTTTCTACAGGCTGAAGCCCAGTTCATACTGGCGGGCATCACAGCAGACGATACAAAATTCTACCATATCGTCTCCAAGCTCGACTCCGCCACTTCGAGGTGTGTGCGGAGCTTGATCCGGCGACCACCGGCCCGGGACAAGTATGAGACGCTCAAGGCGACCATCGTGGCGAACTATGTCCCACCAGCGGAGGAAAGAGCCAAGAGGATCCTGGCGATCTACGGCCACAAAGGGGGCAATCCAAAGGCCCTCATGGAGGATTTGCTGCAGCTTAAGGAGGAGGACAACGACAATTTCCTTTTCCAGTTTATTTTCCTCAGCACGCTTCCACCACACATGAGAGGGACACTCACCAATATGAAGTGCGACACCCACCAAGACTTCCGCACACTGGCCAGCGAGGCTTATCGGCTCGTCAACGCCTGCAAGGAGCGGACACCTACAGCGGCATCCGCGGACCTCAAAACTGACGCCCCGAGCCATGGAGAGCCACAACCCACGGTGACAGCGGCGCGGCCCAAGCGTAACAAACAGATCGACGTCTGTTATTATCACCAACACTTCGCCGAGAAAGCCCACAAATGCGTTCCCCCCTGCAAGTTCACGATGTCGGGAAAACGCCCAAGCCGAGGGCCGTTAACGGCAGCGGTTCTCGGCGAGAAAAACAAGCTGTTATACGTGACGGATGGACACACAGGCAAGCAGTTCCTCATCGACACGGGAGCTCAGCTGAGTTTCATCATGCCCTCCCACGCAGATCGAGCCATGGGCACCCGGGGCAATGGAGCAGTGGCAGCCAACGGTTCTGACATCGACACGTTCGGTGAAAAGAGCCTGCACCTCCTCATTCACGGCCGCAGCTACAGATGGACATTTGTTGTAGCGGCGGTGAGTTTTAACTTGTTAGGCGCTGATTTTCTATGTGCACATGGGTTATTAGTTGATCTAGCAAATAGGCGCCTGGTTAATGCACTATCTTTTGCTTCTATTCCATGCTCAGCTCGAGTCTCTCCACCACCTGTGCAGGCCAACGTCACCACGGCAGGAGGTAAGTTTGAGCAACTCCTCACCCAATTTCCAGCACTCACAACCCCCAAATTTTCAGCCACTGTAGCCAAACACGGGGTTAAACACTTCATTCCAACAACGGGACCTCCCGTTTTTGCCAAAGCTCACTGCTTAGACGCGGCCAAGCTCAACATAGCAAGGGACGAATTTGCAGCTCTTGAAAAATTAGGCATTTGCCGACGTTCAAAGAGCCCTTGGGCTTCACCACTTCACATGGTTCCGAAATCCGACGGTTTTTGGAGACCGTGCGGAGATTACCGCAGATTAAACAACGCTACAGCGCATGACCGCTACCCCATCCCTCATATACAGGATTTTTCACTGCATTTAGCGGGCGCGCGCATTTTTTCAAAGATAGACTTAGTCCGCGGTTATCACCAAGTTCCAGTCCGAGCTGAAGACATTCCTAAAACAGCGGTTATAACCCCTTTCGGCCTTTTTGAATTCCTGCGAATGCCTTTCGGCCTCAAAGGTGCTGCTCAGACTTTTCAGCGTATGATGGACGCAGTCTTACACAACCTCCCCTTTGTTTTCGTCTACCTTGACGACATGCTGGTAGCCAGCTCATCGGAGGAAGAGCACGAGCAGCATCTCACTACCGTTTTTCAGAGGCTAGAAGAGCACGGATTAATAATTAATCCAGCCAAATGCAAATTCGGCGTATCGCAAATTGATTTTTTGGGACACAGAGTCTCCCCGAAAGGGGCAGCTCCGCTTCCAGACAAAATTCATGTGATAGAAGGTTTTCCACGGCCCCAAACGGTCAAATCGCTACAGGAATTTTTGGGGATGGTTAATTTTTACAACCGTTTCCTCCCTCATGCAGCTCAGCTCATGCAGCCCCTGTATGACGCGCTTAAAAAAAAGAAAGCTTCCAACGCGGTCGAATGGACCCCGGAACGCAAACGCGCTTTTGCGGAAGCTAAAAACGCCCTAGCTAACGCCACAATGTTAGTCCATCCAGATCCCTCGGCCCGCATTTCTCTAACCACAGATGCTTCAGACTTGGCCATAGGGGCAGTTGTAGAACAACTTGTCAAGGGGGTCTGGCAACCTTTAGCATTTTTTAGCAAATCGCTAAACCCGACGGAATGCAAATACAGCACTTTTGACAGGGAGCTGCTGGCGCTCCATTTATCCATCCGCCACTTCCAGTTTTGGTTAGAAGGGTGGAGTTTCACGGCTTTTGTGGACCATAAACCGCTCACTTTTGCTATGGCTAAAATTTCAGAACCTTGGTCGGGCAGACAACAAAGACAGCTAGCTGCGATTTCAGAGTTCACCACAGACATTCGACATGTAGCGGGCAAACTTAACGTAGTAGCGGACTGTCTCTCTCGCGCTGTGGCACCGCCAGAGCACGAGGAGACAGATTACACTGCTTCAGCAGCTGAGCTTTTCTCTAACGCAAACACATATGCGGCACCTATCCATGAAGGGATAGATTATGCAGCCATGGCGGAAGAGCAAGGTAGTGATGTGGACGTGCGCGCGCTCCTGTCTGGACCAACAGGGTTAAGGCTGGAGGAAAAAGGGTTGCGCGACGGCGTGCCCCCCCTAATATGCGATGTTTCAACCGGCCGACCTCACCCGTTAGTACCAGCTGCTTGGCGCCGCCGCATTTTCGACGCAATTCACTCCCTCGCGCACCCAGGTGTGCGCGCCTCGGTCAAAATGGTTGCCGAAAAGTTTGTGTGGCCAGGCCTACGCAAAAACGTAAAAGAATGGGCAAAAACTTGCATTCCTTGTCAGCGCGCCAAAGTACACAAACACACAAAAGCCCCTCTGGAGCCTTTTCCAATCCCTGCTAGAAGGTTCGACCACATTCATGTCGACCTCGTGGGGCCGCTGCCTTCCTCCCAGGGTTTCACACACCTGCTAACAATGATAGACCGCACCACGCGCTGGCCAGAGGCAGTCCCTCTAGCGGCAACTACAGCGGAGGAAGTCGCTCGCGTTTTTCTAACAAATTGGGTGGCACGTTTCGGCGTCCCATCAGACATCACGTCAGATAGGGGGCCTCAATTTGTCTCAGAGCTCTGGTCAGCCATGTCCAACAGTTTAGGGGCAACAATTCACCGTACCACCGCTTATCACCCTCAGGCTAATGGGTTATGCGAGCGTTTTCACAGGTCCTTAAAGGCCGCCCTCAGGGCCTCATTAACGGACACAAATTGGGTAAATAAACTTCCCTGGGTTTTATTGGGGTTGCGTGCGGCACCTAAAGAGGATTTAGACGCTTCCCCTGCAGAATTAGTCTTTGCTCAGCCTATCAGACTACCAGGTGAATTTTTACCAGAAAACCCGGAACCAGGGCACCTCCCAGTCCCAAGGTTTTTAGGCAGTAACAGTCCGGACTTTCTCCACGGTCCAGCTCATCACTCCTTTCCACGAGTTTTTGTTCCTCAAACTTTAAAAAACGCTGAGTTTGTTTTTGTTAAGCATGAAGCTCTAAAACCAACGTTACGCCCAGTATACGATGGCCCATATAGAGTGCTGGAAAATGGTGACAAACACTTTGTGCTTGATTATGGGGATAGAAATGAAACGGTCAGCATTGACAGACTCAAACCTGCCTTCTTGTTGAGAGACGAACCTGCACAGCTGGCTCGAGCACCTCGGCGAGGTAGACCCCCCAAGGAAAAAGTCTCAGCCCCCAGGCAGGGAACAGATAATCTCTCTCCTTCCCACACTGCAGATTCCTCACAACAAGGTCCCAGCAGGACGCCTAAGCCAACCTACAGCAGCTTTGGGAGAAGATTGAAACCCAGACTACACAGGGACTGATTACACCACTATGCAAATTTTCGCTAATTGTGCCGCAACAGTTTAGGACTGATTTATGATTATACTATGCTGTTATGTTTTCACTGAACTCTCTTAGGAGCATGGCTGCTTGAAAGTTTCTTCTGTGGCAACAGCTGTAACACGTAGTATGTCTTAGTAATTACCCTAGACTGTGAATCTTTCTGTGTTCTTTCATAGTTGTTTGGGGGGCCTGTGGTATATATCACTCATATATTCCATACCTACATTTGTTAGAGCATGTGGAAATGTTTGGGACAACATATACAAAGGAACTTCACACCTCTGAAAGAACAAAGGAATCTCGCCGCCGTGTGAAGACCCATGACGTCACAGGACGCCATGGCAACAGACTCGACACCTTCACCCCTGAGGGAGGAGAGGTTTTCCCATCACCTCCCAAGGCGAAGGGAGGAGTTAACAGGACTAATAGGGGATTTAGATAACGGGGGATTTCAGCTTGTGTTTTGCATGTCTTTGATGTGTGCCTGTATTTAACCAGCAAGCTGGGCAGAATTCTTTCTCTTTGCCTTCTGCCAAGCTCTGCACCAGATGAGACAAGATAGAAGAGTTATTCATTAAAGACTTTGCTTTTATGATACAAAACCGCCTCGTTATTTCCAGCTCTTCTACAGGGAGAAGTAAAAACAGTTAAATTGCGGCGGCATGAAATAAAGCGGAGTTGTTGGAGGTTTTAAGTAGAGTTTTATTATATCATACCACCGTCACGAGCTCCGCTCCCGGCGCCGTGCATGAGCGCCGAGAGCGAGCCCACGGCTCTCAGAGAAGGGACACAAGCTGTGTCCTGCAGCAGAGTTGAAGTCAGATTGAGAGTGAGAGAGTTTGCGTTACAGAGTTGCAGCATATATACTCGACCACAACAATACATCAAAAGGACATACCCCAGCAGTTAGTATGATCAAAGAGATAACAGAACAGGCATAAGACATTTGCATTTGAGAGACATATTGATCTCAGTCCCTAGGTCACAGTGAGGACAGGACGCATGAGTACAATGCATGAAAGGCAACAATTAACATCACAGAGGTGAGCCAGACGAAACGCGTCTGCCTGTAGACATTAATACACATTACACTGTTCTGTTACTTGCTCTAGCCGAGCGCTGTGTTTGACCAGTCTTTTTGTGGAGATTTACCTCAAAGCACATCTACATATGTAAGATGACAAGATGCATGAACACTTTAACTTCACGGCTGTAAACGCAGCGTGCAGCGGAAAAACCCAGGAGTGCGAGCTGACTGTCTCTGTGTTCTGTCTGTGTGTTGTGGGGGTTTAATCAAACCGCTACACTGCTCCCCCCCCCAGAGGGAAACGGTAGGGGACCGTGACCTCGATGTTGCAGTCCAGGCAGCGAGCAGGGAAAAGCTCTGAGCAGGAGGGGGGGGGGGGTAGTACATGCTGACCGGGCGTGGGAAAATCGTTCCAGTCGCGCTAAAAGTGTTTGCTGCTCCGCGATGTCCCGTCTGAACATGCAGAGATCAGAAGAAGAAAAATTAGTCTCTGGCTCCTCTCGTGGCCATGAAGAAAAGCAGGAGCGGCTGTAAGAAAAAAATAAACAAAAGCAGAGGGACTGGCGTGTTGGCTTAAGGTGCAGAAGCAACCCCAAAGCCCCCGGGAACAGCTGACGGCTGAAATCCCTTGGTGCCGTGGCTAAGACCATTAAAAAATCCAGTGGCGAGCTGCGTGCTTGCTTCAGGTGAACGAGCAGCCCTGAAGGTTCTGTGAGCAGCGGCGCAGGACGATGGCGGTCTCTGGAGCCGTTACTTGTCCCGTGCGTGATGTGCCGTCCTCGTAACTCCCCGGTGCGTGCACGGGGGTTCCGTGCGTGGGTGGGCCGCTGGAGAGGAGAACCAGGGTGCAGAAACTTGGTGGAGATCGGCGCAGACGGCGCCGATAAAAATCCAGGTTGAGCTGTGGCTGTAGATTGGCCATGGTGCGTTGGAGCGGTGAGAGGAAATAGACGATCTTTTGTCCCTCAGGCTCGTGCAGATGCGTTGGAGCGGCGGGAGGGAATAGACGATCTTTTGTTCCTCAGGCTCGGGCGTGGTGCGTTCAGGTCCACGCGTTGCGTTCTCCGCCGGCCCTGGAGGACGCCGTCGTGGAGAAGGGACGAGGTGCCCGCGCTCTCGTGTGGAGGAACTGCGAGCGCGGCCGGTCCAGCGTGGATGAGCAGATCTCAGACGTGCAGATCTCATCCTGCAGAACGGGTCACCAGTGCAGCTGTCCAGCTCAGAAGGTTGCTTTCGCACAAAACGTGTGCATGTTCAAGGGGTCACCAGTGCGGCGGCATGAAATAATGCGGCGTTGTTGGAGGTTTTAAGTAGAGTTTTATTATATCATACCACCGTCACGAGCTCCGCTCCCGGCGCCGTGCATGAGCGCCGAGAGCGAGCCCACGGCTCTCAGAGAAGGGACACAAGCTGTGTCCTGCAGCAGGGTTGAAGTCAGATTGAGAGTGAGAGAGTTTGCGTTACAGAGTTGCAGCATATATACTCGACCACAACAATACATCAAAAGGACATACCCCAGCAGTTAGTATGATCAAAGAGATAACAGAACAGGCATAAGACATTTGCATTTGAGAGACATATTGATCTCAGTCCCTAGGTCACAGTGAGGACAGGACGCATGAGTACAATGCATGAAAGGCAACAATTAACATCACAGAGGTGAGCCAGACGAAACGCATCTGCCTGTAGACATTAATACACATTACACTGTTCTGTTACTTGCTCTAGCCGAGCGCTGTGTTTGACCAGTCTTTTTGTGGAGATTTACCTCAAAGCACATCTACATATGTAAGATGACAAGATGCATGAACACTTTAACTTCACGGCTGTAAACGCAGCGTGCAGCGGAAAAACCCAGGAGTGCGAGCTGACTGTCTCTGTGTTCTGTCTGTGTGTTGTGGGGGTTTAATCAAACCGCTACAAAATCCTCTTTCATGCAAAGAGTAAGAGACAGATTGTAGGGACAACGGAAAAGTCCTGCCAGCAGTGACAGCAGCCTCAGGTAGTTCTGGCAACAGATATGCATCTAAAGAGACCCTGTGGGTTGAGATGGGATGGCTCCACTTTGATAAGGATGATTACCATCAGCTCCGAACAAGACACGGAGGTGGAACAAGGCATCTGTCTGTTTAGAAAACTACTACTATGGAGGAACTGCTGGAGACTGGGAAACAATTGTTTATTCCTAATGGACTTTCAGCTAAAGGACCAGTAGAAGCCTTCCAGTTTGATATTCCTGATTTTAGTCACAACATAGTACTCCTTGAAAGCACCGTGAACCAGCTGTATGAGCAGACTAAACTGTGGATGCTGCACATCTACACTTGCACCAAGAAAAAGGATGAGGATTCCCCTAAAGACATCCCTGTGACTTTATCTGATACATCTTCAGACTTTGAGCCCACAGAACGGCCAATGAAAGGAATATCACTGTCAATCTTTGTGTTAACTAACATGACTGTTGTGGATATTTTGAACATGAAACTTGTGTTTACAGTGTGTGCACTATTAGATCATTAAACATTGAGTGTGACTAATTCCATGCATTTATGAAAGAGGCTGTATTTTGGCTGCAGTGTGTAATATAATATAAACAAGGAAATTTAAAACTCTTTGGTGTAAGGGTTTGCTTGCAACACAGGAGTAGATTTAGCACTCTTGGCAGGTTAAATCTTTTCTTATTCTCACATTCTTTTCGTATATGCAAACTAATTATGAAAACTAACAGTTTTTATGCCATAAACTTAAAAGCACAAGTAGACTGTGAAATAAACACAAATAATCAATATTCCTTACATATAGAGATATACTATCGTATGCAAAAAATGTGGTCACCCCTTGACAAATGGCGCATTTTTAATTGAAAACATGTAAATACAATATCCATATGATACGGAAAAACTGCAATATTATCGACAAACATTAATGCATAGATGTTTCATGTGAAAAAAAAACAATTAATTAAACACACCACTTTAAAAAAAAAAAATCATCACACTATACCTTTTGTCAAGGAGTGGCCAATTTACTTAAGCCCACCCTAGTTTTCACCAAACTTTTTCTCCACTTATATGCATGTTCAATTATAATAATGAATAATTACAAAATTACAATAAAAGCATGTCTGCAACAGTTGTACAAACTGTCACAGAGATGCAAGGTCATAATGTGCTGATCTGCTCATTTTCTTGTAGACCAGGACAGTGCAGAAGTTATGTTTGAAGAAAAAAGCAAGCAATACCCTCATTGGAAGACCAGAAATGATGGTGAAGGAGAACACCCGGAGAGATCCTCAGATTCAGATGCAGCACCCAGTGACTCAAGGCAGGGAAAACGAGAAAGAGTAAGCTCTACTAGAAATCACTACATTTTTGCATAATCAGTCTATAATGTATTACACTTGTGCTGTTCCAGTCATACCACAGTTGCCTGTAGTTTTGAACTCACAAGTACTCAGCCTGGGCTAATTCTAGCCTCAGCATCTTAACAGAAACTGCCCATATTACTAAACAGAAACTATGCTGGTAAATGGAATAAATATACCTGAAGATAGATGCACATACTGTATACCCATGTGTGTGTGGGGAGGATGGGGGGGCAAGACAATAAAAATAATTAAAAGCCATTATTACATCTCTTAACAAGCTTAAATATATAACTGTTAGAATAATTCTGAGTTTAAATTATTCAAAGTCAAATATCAGGTGGAAAATTGGATATAGGTACATTGATTTACCCCAATGGCCATTTTTGGGGAGAGATTACAAAGTATGACCTTCAGTGCACACCTAGAATCTCTGGAGCATATTCATTTAAGTTTGATATATATAGGCAACAGAAAGGAGGAGGAGGAGAGGGATAAGAGGAGGAACAGAACGGGACAGTCCTGATAAACAAAGCTTATCCGGGGAAATGTCACAGACACCCTGGAGACATGAGGTCCATAAAACTAACAGAATGTCCATATAAATAATCTATACAACTGATCTATACAGGCTGAGGAGTTCCTATGATTTCCTGTGACCCAAAAGAAAACAGGATATGTCAAAGTGATTATCAAAGTAGCTTAAATCATTCCTTACGCATGTACTGATCCTCAGTCTGAATTCTCTGAAGGCCAATAATTACCCACAGAAACATGCCAAGAATATATGAGCTTATCCTATATGGAATGCACATATAAACATTAAACATGGCATATGAAAGGCATGGTACTTTTCAAATATAATAATACATTTGTAGCATCATCTCACTTTGGCTCAGCAATAATTATTCTTCTACTTAAAGACATTTTGTTTCACCCAGGAGAAGGACAGTCAAGAACTGATCTTTTTCCGCAGGCCACAACTTGTGGTGTAATCTAAGGATTACATATGTGGAGCCACTAGGGGGCGACACAGACCGGATGTTGTCAGGAGTACAGCATGATGGAGATTAATATGGCGGAGTTCGTGTGTTAATGTGTTGCAGCCAGTTAATAAAGGAGGCTCCGTGTTCACCCAAAGCAGCAGTCTTTATTTATAAAAGAACCCAACACAACATGGTGTCAGAAGTTGGTGCGCTTTGAGGTGAGAAAAGTCAGCTTTGCAACCGGCTAGCGGCTATGCCAGACGAAGTTCAAAGAGCTGCAGCTGCGTCAATTGATCCAGTAATGGCGGCGGCTACTCCAGCGGCAACCTTCACCATTAAACCACCGGAGCCCTTCGACTTTGCGAGACCCCAAGAGTGGGAAAAGTGGATAAGACGTTTTGAGCATTTTAGACTGGCAAGTAACCTGAATAACTCAGCTGAGGCGAACCAAGTAAATATGTTGGTTTATTGCATGGGAGATGAGGCTGACGACGTACTAAGAGGGCTCGAGCTAACGAGTGTGCAGCGCCAGCAGTACGATGCCGTTAAAACAGCCTTTGATAGACATTTCGTTCCCAGAAAGAACGTGATTTATGAACGAGCAAAATTCAACAAGCGAGTGCAACAGCCGGCAGAACCAGTAGACTCGTTCATAAGAGCACTCTACGCGCTGGCAGAAAACTGTGAGTACGGTGCACTTCATGATGACCTCTTGAGAGACAGGCTTGTAGTGGGTCTAAAAGATTCGTCGCTGTCAGAAAGAATGCAGCTTGACAAAGATCTTACCCTAGCTAAAGCTATAACAATGGCAAGACAATCTGAAGAAATAAAACGACAACAAACTGACCTAAGAGGTGAAACTAGCATTAACAGAACAGCCGTGGATGCGGTACACATCAGAAAAGCCAAGCCAAACAAGTTCATAATCAAGGAACAAAAACAGATTAAGTCCTCAAGGCCTCAGCAGACAAAACAAGACAGTAAAGTTTGTTCCAAGTGTGGCAAAGCACCAGCACATGCAGCAGTACAGTGCCCAGCTAAAAACGTGGAATGCCATAACTGTAAAAAACGTGGACACTATATTAGAGTCTGTAGGTCCAACCCAACTGTGAATGAGGTCACTGACAATGCAGATGGACTTTTTCTGGGTGAAGTGGATCTAGGAGAGGATCCATGGCTGGCAGACATAAATGTGAGAGGAAATAAAGTGACTTTTAAGTTAGATTCCGGAGCGGACGTCACAGCGGTTTCTGACCAAACATTTGAAATCTTCAAGAAGAAAAATGAACAGTTGGATAAGGCACAAAAACCACTCTACGGACCGGGTGGAACTGCACTAACCGTGTTGGGATCTATGACAGAGACTATTACATACGGTGACAAGAGCGCTACTGAGAAAATCTATGTTGTCAAAAATCTGCGCATGGCACTACTGAGTAGAACAGCTTCCGTGAGACTGAAACTAATTGCCAGAATTGACACTATAGACCAAGAGACAGTGAGAAAAGCGTACCCCAAGTTATGCGATGGACTTGGGCTTGTTCAAAAGCCATACATAATTAAACTGAAACCTGATGCTAAGCCCTTTTCGCTCAAGGTGCCAAGGCGTGTGCCACTGCCGCTCATGGGTAAAGTGAAAGAAGAGCTCGAGAGGATGGAAAAGTTGGGAGTCATCAGTCGCGTGGAGCAGCCAACAGATTGGTGCTATGGCATGGTTGTAGCTCCCAAAAAGGACAAAGAAAAGGTACGTATCTGTGTGGACATGACACCTTTAAACAAGTCAGTGTGTCGCGAAAGATACATCCTCCCGTCTGTGGACCAAACGCTAGGCATGCTCACAGGTGCTCAGTATTTTTCAAAGCTTGATGCAAATATGGGATTTTGGCAAATACCACTGTCTAAAGAGTCGGCCTTTCTCACCACATTCATTACGCCATTTGGCAGATACCACTTCAACCGTTTGCCATTTGGTATTTCCAGTGCTCCTGAACATTTCCAAAACATGATGGTAACAGAGGTTACATCGGGTCTCGACGGAGTCGTCTGTCACATGGACAATATCCTGGTCTGGGGATCCACCAAGGAGCAGCACGACGCAAGACTGCACGCTGTCTTGAAGCGCGCGGAGAAAGCCGGCGTTACGTTGAATATGTCAAAATGTGAGTTTGGCAAAAGAGAGGTCAAATTTCTTGGGTTTATTGTTTCAGCAGAAGGAATGAGGCCAGATCCAGACAAAACCAAAGCTGTTCAGGACATGAAAGAGCCAAGCAACGTGAGTGAGCTCAGGAGCTTTCTCGGAATGGTGAACCAGCTGGGGAAGTTCATTCCGAACCTTTCTGAAAAGGACAAACCATTGAGAGACTTGCTTTCAACAAAGAACATGTGGTACTGGGGGCATGAACAACAAAATGCGTTTTGTAATCTCAAACAAGAACTGTCCTCTGCTCCTGTATTGCAGCTCTATGACCCAAACAAACCACAGAAAATATCTGCAGATGCCTCTTCATACGGATTGGGGGCAGTCATGCTACAGAAGGAGAGAGACGTGTGGTCACCAGTTGCTTACGCTTCTCGATCATTGACACCTACAGAGCAGCGCTACGCCCAGCTGGAAAAAGAAGCGCTGGCTCTCACGTGGGCCTGCGAAAGATTCAATGACTTTATCCTGGGTCTGCACTTTGAACTAGAAACTGATCATAAGCCACTAGTGAGCCTACTGGGAGGACAAGCTTTGGATGCGCTTCCACCGCGTATACAGAGATTTCGTATGCGCCTAATGAGGTACTCATACACTATAAAGCACATCCCTGGCAAAAGTCTAACCACTGCCGACACGCTCTCACGCTTACCGCTCACAAACAGTGTTACTCACACAGACACAAATCTTATGGAGGACACTAACATTTATGTTGACTCTGTGCTAGAGGGACTCCCTACAAGCAGCAAATATCTTGCAGATCTCCAAGAGCAACTGCAGTCCGACAGCGTCTGTTCACAAGTCATGAAATACTGCACAGAAGGCTGGCCGGATCGTAACCAGCTACAGGGAGCGGTGAAGCACTACTGGTCTGAGAGAGCCGTTTTGAGTGTGCATAACGGACTACTACTGAGAGGCACAAGGTTAGTTATCCCTGCTAACATGAGAAATGCAGTTTTGGATAAGATACATGAGGGCCACCAGGGGGTGGTTAAATGCAGAGAGCGCGCCCGTCAGGCTGTATGGTGGCCAGGTTTAAGCAACCAGATTAGTGAAATTGTACTCAAATGCAGAAAGTGCATACAGGAAAGAGTTAATGTGAGAGAGCCTTTAATGCCCACAGATTTACCAGAAAGGCCATGGCAGAAGTTGGGAGCTGATTTGTTCACGCTACAAGACAAAAACTACCTGTTATTAGTGGACTACTTCTCTAGGTATATAGAGATTGCCCAGCTCAGCCCAACTCGCTCTGCCAATGTCATTGTGCATTTAAAATCAATGTTTGCACGTCACGGAATACCGGAGATAATGATCACGGATAACGGCCCGCAGTTCGCAAGTCAGGAAATGGAAGACTTTGCAAAGGAGTACTGTTTTGAGCACGTGACCAGTAGTCCCAGGTACCCCCAAAGTAACGGTGAGGCAGAAAGAGCTGTCAGAACAGTCAAAAATCTTATCAAGAAAGCCAGTGATCCATACCGAGCACTGTTAGCCTACAGAACCACAGCGTTGGCAAATGGCTACAGCCCAGCACAGCTTCTCATGGGGCGTAGACTTCGTACCACCCTGCCAATGCTTCCAGAGGCCTTGCAGCCATGCGTGCCGAATCTGCAACAAATTCGTCACGTGGAAAAGGAGAGACGGATGAGGCAAACAGAATGTTTCAACAAAAGACACAGAACGAGAGATTTGGATAAACTGTTACCCGGAAACTCTGTTTGGATTACAGATGCAAAAGCACAGGGCACAGTGACATCTGTCCACAAAACTCCACGATCCTATGTCATTAGTGGACCACAAGGGACAATCAGGAAGAATCGCACTCATCTTGTGCCTATATCGATACCAAAGACTGAGATGGAACCACAACGGACCCAATCTAATGGAAAAGACACTCCTACAGAAACTGTTTCTGAGCCCAATGCACAGGAAACACCAGGTGTTGTTAGAACCAGGTCTGGTAGAGAAGTGATTAAACCAAAGAGACTGGATCTGTAGAGTTGCATGTTAATATTTGTGAAAACAGAGTTGAGTTCTGAAAATGCCTTCTTTAAATAGAAAATAAGAGGCCTTTGCATAATATATTCTTACATGGCAACAGTGTTGAGAAAAAAAAAAAAGAAATGTTATATTTTGTGTTTTCAGCTAAAAGGGGTCAACTTGGCTTCAGTAAGGGGGATGTGGTGTAATCTAAGGATTACATATGTGGAGCCACTAGGGGGCGACACAGACCGGATGTTGTCAGGAGTACAGCATGATGGAGATTAATATGGCGGAGTTCGTGTGTTAATGTGTTGCAGCCAGTTAATAAAGGAGGCTCCGTGTTCACCCAAAGCAGCAGTCTTTATTTATAAAAGAACCCAACACAACACAACTGAACTCGCCATTCCTTTGTTAAAAACAGTCTAAAGATTTCACCCTATTTCCTGCTGCACCTTTTTCATGGCCCCATAAACATACAGACCTGGAAAGCCCTCATGGCCCACAGATCCACAGCTCAGTTAATTTCCTTAAGCTATGAGACATGCTGGATTTAACCAGTAAACTTTGAAGTACATTATTACAAACTCAATTCTAAACCTTCTCTTCTTTTCCAGGACTATGAAAAGCAAATGGACTCTGATGTTTTTAATGTGGAAAATAATATGTTTGAAATGTATCAATCTGATTTTATACTATATATGCATGTTAAAAATGTTTAAATGAATGTTTATTCCTGCATGTTAATTTAGAAGCACTGCTTATAAGTTACATTAATCACTAAGGTTAGCTTAGTTTATACATAAGGGTATAAAAGCATATCCCAGTACTGTATTGAGATTTGCCTCTAAAATCATGTGACTCCAGCAGCCAGTCTCTGCATGACAACAGCTCTGTGTTTGCTCCAGAAAAGACTGTTTGGTTATTGGACTAAAAGTTCATAAAGCCCGCCCATGAAGGAAACTTATTGGCTGGAGTTCCTGTCAATCACGGAGCCCCGAGAAAACTCTACACAGATAAAAGGCCAGAGACTCTCTTGTCGCCGTTGCCTTTCTGATGCCAGATTTCAGCCTCTTCAACACTTCGTCCATTGTCCACAGCAGACAGAACTTTCGGGAGAACAAAGGAGCCTTCTCCCACGTGTTTTTCTTTGACGATCACAGAGCAGATAACTCATAATTTTGGTGTTCTATAACTTTGTATTTTAATGTTTTTTCTTTTCTCTTAAATGCTTAGGAATTCTCCCCTTTTGAGCTCAAAATTCTTAATCCGGAGTGAAACTCCAATTGAATCGGTGAATTCAAAAGGGGCCCAAGTCCCCTTTGAAAAAGTGTGGACTTGGGCCCTTTTGGAATTCACCGATTCAATTCTTACCTATCACTTTTTTTTGTTAAACTTTCTGTAAAACCACCGTTTTTAATTTTAATGTAAGCTTTAATCTGACTTTTTTTTATAATATTTTTCTTGACCAATCACACACCAGAAGCTATTTTATCTCAAGTCCGAAACTCTTAATTCGAGATCGGATTAGATATATTTAATTAATTATTATCAAAGGCCTCCAGGAGAGAACGCACAGCCCTCTTCACCACATGCTGAAGAAGTGTTGGCATCATCTTGCTTCGACTTTGGGTCATACAGTCAAAATCCAGCCTCTTCGACCGATTGACTTTAATGGTCGAACTGTTGACCCTGAAATATCTGCGGGCAGATATTTCCTCTAACATCCATGAAATCTTTGGCTGAGGACGATGCCGACTAAGAATCACTGAAGAAGAACCACGTGAGCTGCAATTTTAATTCATCTGCTGAATTAAACTTCTGAGGTTCGATAATAATTTAATGTCTAATCAGATGCAAATTAAGAATCCATTAACATAACCCCTCTTTTCATTAAAATTCCGTATTTATTTTCTTAAGATTAATCCAGAACTTTTCATAGAATTAGTAAACTTTCTCCATAAATTTACGTTGTTTCCATAATCTGTTAACTCAAACTGATCGAAATTTGTTTCTCAGTTTAACCCTAGTTCCGAAAATATTGACATTGACATTGACGGGCTGCACGGTGGCGCAGTGGTTCGCACTGCGGCAGCACAGTTTACCCTTGTCCGGGGGATTGTGGGATCGTGGGTTCGATCCCAGCCCCCGACCAACAGTGATCTGTGTGGAGTTTGCATGTTCTCCCCGTGTATGCGTGGGTTTACCCCGGGATTTCTCCGGTTTCCTCCCACATGCCAAAAACATGCAGGTTAGGTTAATTGGAGACTCTAAAAAGTGGCCCTTGGTGTGAATGTGTGTGTGAATGGTTAAAAGGGATGGCGCCGTATTGTGGCTGCTTCATCCATCTAGGTGGTGGATGACCCTTAATTTCTGTAAAGCGTCTTTGAGTGTCTATGATAAAGCGCTATATAAATCTGATGGATTGATTGACATTGTTAATCTATCATTTACAAGATTGATTTTATGATTAATGAAATTACTGCAATATTTGTTAACCATTTCATTTAATAAATATGTGAAAATGAGAGAAGTTGTTGAGAATTTATTTCATTCTGAGTCTGGTTCAAGCCCCAGTATCGAATTCACGGAAATTTGTGAGACTGATTGTTAATTAATTTATTGAGTGATTAAACAGGTATAAAGTGAAATTAAAGATTAAATTGCTTCTTAGAGATAGAAGCTGGTGCCCCACGAGTGTTATTTACTTTTCTGGTGTATATGAAACGCGATTTGATCTCAGATTCCAATACATCAATATAAATTAAATAATTTTTATACCTGCTCATAATTATTAACGTCTTGCACTCCGGTGTACCGCGGGCAGGCACGTCTCTGCGTCCTAGAGCGCACGAGGGCGCACGAGGGCGCTGTGTCCTAGAGCGCACTGAAAAAAAAAGCTGCATTTCCGTTCTTCCACTACAGACACAGTCGCGAACAGAAAGCCAAAGGAGTGCTTTGATTGATTTAGATGTGATTGACCTCTCATTCGACTAATAAGAGCCTTGAATTGGGTTTCTGAAACCTTGAAGAACCAATGACTGAAAACCTAGCAAGAAGGACCCGCCTACCAACGGCTGCGAATACAGCCAGCCAATTGAAGCACTGAAGTTCGAAAGCTGTTTTGTGTAAGGCTGGGTGACACACAGGCGTTCACCAGTCTTTTTTTATTACTACTGTTCTTATTTGTTTTGAAAAATCGTTCGCCAAAACCGCAATCATGGAAGCACAAAACTGCAATAATGGAATTATGGTTTGACCGGGTCGCGTGACCAGAACCACGAGTCCGTAACAAGCGGACCAGCTTCATGTTCTTCTGACAATGAGGAAGAGAAGTTCGCCAGCTACGCTGCTGTTGTGAACAGGTAAGTGTTATAAGCTAAATTATTCTTTATCCCTGAAAATTGTAATCAAAAATGACTTTTGACCAATCGGTAAATTACAACTGTGCGTAGTAGACCGCGGCGCACGAAGTCCGAAGTCCGTGTGCCGCAGTACACGGTTCGTGCGCCGCGTCCGGACCGTGAACGCCCACCCCACCCACCCCCCGCTACTCTTCTGTAGCGGATTGCAGATATATTGCAGATATTTTAGTACAGCTGTGTGTAGTAGACCGCGGGGACTGTGCGCCGCGGTCGCCACATCGCCACATGACTGTTCCGTCATGTGGCGATGGGCGATGTCCGTCCTCTGTAGCAAGGGTGGGGGAGGGGGGTGGGAGTTGTTATCTTCTACATTACAGATATTTTAGAATAATTTTTAGTGCACTGTAGGTTATTTTTTCTTGTAAAAAAAAAAGCCACACATTTTTTACGTGGCATGCTTCTTTGTGTGTGGGGGCTTGTTTGTTCATTCATTCATGAATGAATGAATAAACAATACCCCCCCCCCCCCACACACACACACACAGCCCTTCACCTTTCATTAGAGCCCAAGATGAAGCTTCAATATTGAATCATTCAGAAGTTACAGACGTTTTTCCAAACTGTGCCATTTGGCACAATTTGGCACAGTTCAAAAATGCCTGGGAACAACCTAAGAAAAAAGCTGTGTAATATATTCATTTTTTGTGGTATTGTTACAAAATTTTGACCTCAGCTGAATAACACTTGGTTCTACATTTCTGTTGCATTTTCCAGCCAGTATCTGAAACTGTGTGTTATTTGCAAGTATTTGTATCTAAAAAAAACACCAAGGCAAAATTTATTTTCTTCAAGTTCAGTATGTTTAGATGACGGTTACTCAGTGGCAGGAGCACTTAGAGAGATTATGACTGTTTTACCAAAAAATTCAAAGTGTTTTCTTTTAAATGAGACCAACCCCATGAAGATGCTGCAAAGGGTTGAAGAACAGCTTTTGATTTACTTTGGGTACATTATTTTTTGGCGTTTTTAGAGAAATTGACCAGAGTGCAAGGGGTTAATTCGCATATTCCTACACATTATTAATAACAATAAAAAAATAGATAAAATGGAATTTTCCTATCATATCCCCCTTTGATGCTTAATAAAGCATCAGGATTAAAAGAAAAATAACCAATGTGGTAGTAAAATAAAGTGAATGAAATAATATAAGGATATGTGTAAGAATTTACATGCTGTTATGTGTCTTTGCAAGTTAAAAACATGTGTAGTATATGTCATTAAGAGTGAATATGTGTAATATGATCAAAATTAATCTTAGACTGTGTCAAACAAGAATGTAGAAAATAATATGAAACAGCCTTAAATTATATTGCAACCTTCAAAACCCTTAGGTTAGTATTACTCCCCTTTCACCATCCTCATCATCATATTAAGAACTCCATCCATCCATCCATCCATCCATCCATCTTCTACCGCTTTTCCGGAGGTCCGGGTCGCGGAGGCAGCAGTTCAAGCAGAGAAGCCCAGACTTCCCTCTCCCCAGCCACCTGCTCCAGCTCTTCAGAGGGGATACCAAGGCGTTCCCAGACTAGCTGGGAGACATAGTCTCTCCACCGAGTCCTGGGTCTGCCCCGGGGTCTCCTCCCAGTGGGACGTGCCTGAAACACCTCAAGTGGGAGGCGTCCAGGAGGCATCCTAATCAGATGCCCATACCACCTCAACTGACTCCTTTCAATGTGGAGGAGCAGCGGTTCTACTCTGAGCCTCTCCCGGATGACTGAGCTCCTCACCCTATCTCTGAGGGTGAGTCCAGCAATCCTACGGAGAAAGCTCATTTCAGCCGCTTGTATCCGCGATCTCGTTCTTTCGGTCATTACCCAAAGCTCGTGACCATAGGTGAGAGTAGGAACGTAGATTGACTGGTAAATCGACAGCTTTGCCTTAGAACTAAGCTCCCTCTTCACCACAACAGACCGGTACAACGTCCGCATCACTGCAGATGCTGCTCCAATCCGTCTGTCGATCTCTCGCTCCATTTTCCCCTCACTCGTGAACAAGACCCCAAGATACTTAAACTCCTCCACTTGGGGCAGGAGCCTGTCCCCAACCCGGAGAGGACAATCCACCTTTTTCCGGCTGAGGACCATGGACTCGGACTTGGAGGTGCTGATTCTCATCCCAGCCGCTTCACACTCAGCGGCAAACCGTCCCAGCAAGAGCTGTAGGTCATTGCTGGATGAAGCCAACAGGACAACATCATCTGCAAACAACAGAGATGAGATCCTGTGGTCACCAAGCATGACACCCTCCATTCCCTGGCTGCGCCTAGAAATCCTGTCCATAAAAATTATGAACAGGACCGGTGACAAAGGGCAGCCCTGGCGGAGTCCAACTCTCACTGGGAATGACTCCGACCGAGTGTTGGCAATGCGAACTAAACTCTCACAACGGTCGTACAGAGACCGAATAGCTCGTAACAACAAGCCCGATACCCCATACTCCCGAAGCACCCCCCACAAAAATCCACGAGGGACGCGGTCAAATGCCTTCTCCAAGTCCACAAAACACATGTAAACTGGTTGGGCAAACTCCCACGAACCCTCAAGAATTCTTGAGAGGGTAAAGAGCTGGTCCGATGTGCCACGGCCAGGACGAAAACCACATTGCTCCTCCTGAATCCGAGGTTCGACCAACGGCCGGACTCTCCTCTCCAGTACCTTGGCATAGACCTTCCCAGGGAGGCTGAGGAGTGTGATCCCTCTAAAGTTGGAGCACACCCTCCGGTCCCCTTTTTTGAAGAGAGGAACCACCACCCCGGTTTGCCATGCCAAAGGCACTGCCCCCGACCTCCACGCAATGTTGCAGAGGCGTGTCAACCATGACAACCCAACAACATCCAGGGCCTTGAGGTACTCGGGGCGAATCTCGTCCACCCCCGGGGCCCGGCCACCAAGGAGATTTTTAACCACCTTGGCGACCTCAGCCCCTGTGATAGGCGAGTCATCCCCCTCGTCCCCAAACCCTGCTTCCTCTGTGGAAGGCGTATCAGTGGGATTGAGGAGATCCTCGAAGTATTCCTTCCACCGCCCGACGATATCCCCAGTTGAAGTCAACAGTGTCCCATCCGCACCATACACAGTGTGGACGGGGAGCTGCTTTCCCCTCCTGAGCCGCCGAACAGTTTGCCAGAATCTCTTTGAAGCCGACCGAAAGTCTTGTTCCATGGCCTCACCGAACTCCTCCCATACCCGGGTTTTTGCTTCAGCAACCACCCGAGCTGCACTCCGCTTGGCCTGCCGGTACACCTCAGCTGCTTCGGGAGTCCCACAAGCCAACCAAGCTTGATAGGACTCCTTCTTCAGCTTAATGGCCCCCCTCACCACTGGTGTCCACCACTTGGTTCGGGGGTTGCCACCACGAGATGCACCGACCACCTTGCGGCCGCAGCTCTGGGCTGCCGCTTCAACAACAGAGGTGGAGAACATGGCCCATTCAGACTCCATGTCTCCAGACTCCCTCGGAATGTGGTTGAAGTTCTTCCGGAGGTGGGAGTTGAAGACCTCCCGGACAGGGGCCTCAGCCAGACGCTCCCAGCACACCCTCACTATACGTTTGGGTCTACCAGGTCTGAATGGCTTCCTCCCCTGCCATCGGATCCAACTCACCACCAGGTGGTGATCAGTTGACAGCTCTGCACCTCTCTTTACTCGGGTGTCCAAGACATACGGTCGCAGGTCTGATGATACGATAACAAAATCGATCATCGACCTGCGGCCTAGGGTGTCCTGGTGCCAGGTGCACATATGGACACCCTTATGCTTGAACATGGTGTTCGTTATAGACAGACTGTGGTTAGCACAGAAGTCCAATAACTGAACACCACTCGGGTTCAGATCGGGCAGGCCGTCTCCCAAGACAAACTGGTCCTGGGTGAAGGGCCAGACGAAGAACGATCCAACAGACTCTCATGATAAATTGTATTAAGAACTCACACAAGAAAAATCTGAAGCTATAAAAATCATTACCAAGTTTATAATGAGACTTCTCAATGAAGAGAAACACTAACATAATCAGTTTTGTCATCATTGCCTGCAAAGCAATAAAGCTATGTGTATCTGAGGTATTAATATGACCACTTGCATCATTTTCATGGATAGAAGTAAAACAATAACCTCCTATAATAGGGCATACACCCCTACAGGTGGTAATTAGTTAACCAAGAACCATTCTATCCTTTGTTATAATTTTGTAAATGATTGTAGTCTATAATTAAGTGTTTTAATCCCTAAAGTATTTCACATCCACTCTCACTCAAAGAAACTGAACAAACCTCACTCCTGTACTTTCCATCTGAAATTGCATTCATGCTTCATAAATGGCATCATGTGGTAGAAAAGCATCTCTCGTCATCCTGCCCACCTGCCCTGCCGACATGATGAGGGTACGGTCACTTGCCAAAACGAGGGACACAAACCTGCCCAGTGTCCTGGCCAGGTCCGAATACACCCAGTGACTCAGTGACCTTTGACAATGTAGATCCTTGGTATAACACTTGCTCGCTTCGTTGGTCAATCAGGGTAGCAGTACAGGGGAGAGACGCACTGTAAGCCGTTGCATACTTAGAGAGTGTTAACCCCTTGCACTCTGGTCAATTTCCCTAAAAACGCCTAAAAATAACATACCCAAAGTAAATCAAAAGCTGTTCTTCAACCATTTGCAGCATCTTCATGGGGTTGGTCTCATTTAAAAGAAAACACTTTGAATTTTTTGGCAAAACAGTCATAATCTCTCTAAGTGCTCCTGCCACTGAGTAACAGTCATCTAAACATACTGAACTTGAAGAAAATAAAGTTTGCCTGGGTGTTTTTTTTAGATACAAATGCTTGCAAATAACACACAGCTGTCGGATACTGGCTGGAAAATGCAACAGAAATGTGTTATCAAGCTGAGGTCAAAATTTTGTAACAATACCACAAAAAATGAATATATTACACAGCTTTTTTCTCAGGTTGTTCCCAGGGATTTTTGAATTGTGCCAAATTGTGCCAAATGGCACAGTTTGGAAAAATGTCTATAACTTTTGAATGATTCAACATGGAAGCTTGATCTTGGGCTCTAATGAAAGGTGACACTCAGGGCTCTGTGTGTGTGTGTGTGGGGGGGGGTGTTTATTCATTGATGAATGAATGAATGAACAAACAAGCCCCCCCCCCACACAAAGAAGCATGCCACGTAAAAAATGTATGGCCTTTTTTTACAAGAAAAAATAACCTACAGTGCAATAAAAATTATACTAAAATATCTGCAATGTAGAGGATAACAACTCCCCCCCCCCCGCTACAGAGGAGCGCAGCGCACAAAAAACGGTCCATCAACGGTCCGTCATGTGGCGATGATGCACAGTTGTAATTACCGATCGGTCAAAAGTCATTTTTATTACTATTTTCAGTGATAAAGAATAATTTAGCTTATAACCCTTACCTGTCCACAACAGCAGTGTCGTTGGCGAACATCTGTTCCTCATTGTCAGACGAACATGAAGCTGGTCTGCTTGTTATGACTTGTGGTTCTGGTCACGTGACCCGGTCAAATCATGATTCCATTATTGCGGTTTTGCGCATCCATGATTGCGGTTTTGGCGAACGATTTTTCAAAACAAATAAGAACAGTAGTAATAAAAAAAGACTGGCGAACGCTACCGTTACACACAGCGGCTTACACAAAACAGATTTTACGCACGAGACGCACGCTTTCAATCGTCGAACTTCTCTGCTTCAATTGGCTCGCTGTATTCACAGCCGTTGGTAGGCGGGTCCTTCTTGCTAGGTTTTCAGTCATTGGTTCTTCAAGGTTTCAGAAACCCAATTCAAGGCTCTTATTAGTTGAATGAGAGGTCAATCACATCTAAACCAATCAAAGCACTCCTTTGGCTTTCTGTTCGCGGCTGTGTCTGTAGTGGAAGAACGGAAATGCAGCTTTTTTTTTTTTCAGTGCGCACTGAGACGCACAGTGCGCACTAGGACGCACAAGGATGCACTAGGATGCAGAGACATGACCGCCCGCGGTATCCCGGAGTGCAAGAGGTTAAAGGCCAAATGTCACATAATTTTTTTTTCTAAATGACAACGAATTTAGATAAAATACACATAGCTTAAACCAAATATTCATATCGGAGACCATATCACCCACCTGTATTTACATAATTGCACAAAATACACCAGGTGAAGGCCCCACCTTGCTCACTGGCTTGTGACAGCCAGTCCAGACCACGCCCATGTTTTTGACGTCACAAGTTGTACCCTGGCTGCCCTGCCTATCCACATTCACATTTATCAACTTTGGACAATCATGACGGAAAGTGACAGCGATTGTGAACAAATTAGTTTAGTTTTGTCTTTTTTTTGTCAGTGGTTCAGACAGTGACAGAGGCATAGAACCTTACAGGTTCGAGCCGTCCGAGACGGAATCAGATGCTTTGTCTGATGACAACAGTTCCGACGATGACCAGAGAGCAGAACCAGTGGAAAATGTCATTGAACTGGACATTAATCGCCTCCAGAATTGGGAAGCCAAAGGGGGTCTGTCGAGGGCGCCCCATAAATATTGATTTTTCGGAAGCCATTATTATTACAGTAGAGGAGAGCCGCTGCTGTCAAGAAATTGACCAGATCAATATGAAAATGGAGGCGCATACCTGTCAAGTGAGACGTTTTCGCCGTATTTTAATACCGTAAAATGCGGCTATAAGGGACGGCGGAGTAATAATGGACATTTCTCTGGGAAATGTTTTCATACCTGTCAAGTGAGACGTTTTCGCCGTATTTTAATACCGTAAAACGCGGCTATAAGGGACGGCGGAGTAATAAGGAACACTTTTCTGGGAAATGTTTTAAATGTAATTCGTGTTGTTATTGTCAAATATTTTAAGGAAAATACGGGGAAAATGCAATTTTAGCAAAAACGGGCGTATTGCCATTTCTGTACGCCCAAAAGAAAAATATACGGGAAAAAAAATTGAGTGTGTTGAGGAGCACGTCGTGTGTGATCCCCCACAGCTAGGGTGCGGGCAGATCGCTCAGCGGGAGCTATTATCACTACATTGAGAAGTGTGGACTCAATCATTAGTCTGATTGTCGGGGCGGGCAGATCGCTCAGCGGGAGCTATTATCACTACAATGAGAAGTCATTAGGATAATGGTTTAACACTTTCAGCTGTCCTGCGGCTGCGGAACAGAGAGGAATCGCCTTACAAATACAGAATTCTGCTTTTTTTTTATTTTGCGCCGGACGCCGAGTTGTGTTGTTATTGTCAAATATCCATGAATCCTTAAAATATTTGACAATAACAACACGAATTACATTTAAAACATTTCCCAGAAAAGTGTCCCTTATTACTCCGCCGTCCCTTATAGCCGCGTTTTACGGTATTAAAATACGGCGAAAACGTCTCACTTGACAGGTATGAAAGCATTTCCCAGAGAAATGTCCCTTATTACCCAGCTGTCCCTGATAGTCCCGTTTTAAGGTATGGGTGAAATATCCAATTTTTTCTTTCTTGTTGCTCACTTCAACCTTCCAGTCTCCATATAAACAATCAATCGAAATACCCCAAACATCAAACTAGGGTACAATCTATTTCGTCACTTCCGCCTTCTTCCCCAGGCGATTCCAGGGGCCGTGAGTAGGAATGTCAGGCCAAGCGCGGCAGTTTTAAATTAACGAATATTCCGGCGTTACTGAAGCATATGCACCAAGACCCGAACGGATCTGTTCCCTTTTATATCTAGTTTCAAGACATTTAAAGTACCCTGTTACGTGACATTTGGCCTTTAAGCTACTGGAAAGGGGACATCACCACTTTAAAAAGAGGAGTTCCCTGATGAAATCAGCCTTGCATTTGCAAAGTAAGGAGTGTCATCATGTTTCTGATCAGTGGAGTGATGTGTTGTGCCAGGTCTGATTCAAAATGAAGTTTGCTATATCATTTCTGTATATAGTCTCTCTTAAGAAACCAAACAGCCTGTAGTAGCTGCATTATTTTAGCAATAAAAGATAATTTACCTAACTGTTAGTGTTATTAAGGCATAAACATAACAATTCTCTACAGTGTATAAGCAATTGAACAACTTAATGACCAATATTAAGTATTACTAGAGGATGATGAGGATGACAAGGTAACAACACTAACTGCACTTTTCTTTCCCTTGTATTTTTTTCCCTTGTCATGATAAACAAACAGCCTGCTTCTCTATTAGCAAAGGTTGTTACTGGACGCCAAGTCATCAGCTGACACTTGCATAGACAAACAGTTAAACAGTCATTTGTTGTTTTTCTTTTTTTCCAAATAAGTATACAATGTATATTAAACAGTCTCTTGCTGAGGGTTTCAGGTGGAGTAAATGTTAGATGCACCCAAATGCCACATCTGTCATTTTCCGCGGCTGTTTAGATCAGCAGGACAACCTTTGTGCTGACCTGGCCAGGGAGTTTTGGTTCAGTTTCCTTTGATGACCAGATCCTCTGGTTCACCCAAGAGATGGGTGCACCTCCCAAGGTTCCTTCGTCACATGGTCCCTCCTGGGAAGGGCAGTATGGATAACATCGCTATCAGTTGTCATTCTTTGCATGTAATTACCCAGAAACCCTTCCTCATCACCTAAGTTAAATGGCTTCAATAATAGGGTTTGCCATTCACAATTTCCCTATTTTTCTTATTTGTATATTATATTAATCCTGTAGATTGTTGATGGTAAGCTAAATGGTTTCCTAGGTAAATGTTTGGTACTGTGGAGCCCATAGTTATAACCTATGTGACTCACATGTGGCTGGCTGAATTCAGCCAAGAGAGACTTTGAGCTAGCCATGTGTATTGACTTCACACCTCAAGAGGAAGATGTGTCTGCACCCCCTGGGGACTCAGGAGAGAGGAGAAGATTACCCGGCCTGACCTTTGGGGGTCAGAGAGGAGAATAGAAGGACTTTGGGTGTTCTATTACAGATGAAAGGATGTAGCTGAGTATTGAGGAAATAACACGCTAGATCACTGTTATACTTCAGTAAAGGACGCATATCGCGCTGTTCCCCGCGCTGCGCTGGGACTATCTGATCACGTGATGGTTCACCTCATCCCCACATACAGACAGAGACTGAAACTCACTAAACCTGTGGTGACCACCACAAAGAAATTGACCAGTGAAGCTGGAGAGAAACTGAACACATGCATGGAAATAACTGACTGGGGCATGTTTAAAAGAGCCACACATGATCTTAATGAGTACACATACACTGTGAACTCATATATCAACTTCTGTGAAGAGCACATTCTCCCATCGCGCACCAGGATAAGATATTCTAATGACAAGCCTTGGTTCACAGCTAAGCTCAGACGGATCAGGAAGGAGAAGGAAGCAGCGTTGAAAAGTGGAGACAGGGACTGCTACAGGGAGGTCAAATATCGGTTTAACAGAGAGCTGAGGAGAGCTAAATCTGTATATTCTGAGAGACTCCAGCAGCAGTTCACTGCTAATGACTCGGCTTCTGTGTGGAGAGGACTGAGGCAAATCACCAACTATCGGCCTCAGGCTTCTAAAGGTCAGGATGACAAAGCCCTTTGTCAAAGACTGTCCCAACACTATGCCCGTTTTGACACCTCGTCAGCTGTGTCCAACTCACCCACTCCACCCAGCTCCTCTGCCTCCTCAGCCCCTAATTCATCAAGAGCGGTCCCCCCCTCCTCCTCCTCCTCCTCCCCCCCTCCCCTTGTCATCAGTGAGCAGGACGTGCACAGACAGTTCTCCAGACTGAACCCGCGCAAGGCCCCCGGGACGGACGGTGTGTCTCCCTCCACCCTGAGACACTGTGCGAAAGAGCTGGCTCCTGTCTTCACAGACATTTTTAACACCTCTCTTAAGCAATGTCACGTGCCGACCTGCCTCAAATCCTCCACCATCATCCCTGTCCCCAAGAAGCCACGGATTACTGGACTTAACGACTACAGACCTGTAGCGCTCACCTCTGTAGTCATGAAGTCCTTTGAGCGCCTGGTCCTGTCTCACCTCAAGTCCATCACCACACCCCTCCTAGACCCGCTGCAGTTTGCCTACCATGCTAACAGGTCTGTGGACGACGCAGTCAACCTGGCCCTCCACTCCATCCTGCAGCACCTGGACTCCCCGGGAACCTACGCCAGGATTCTGTTTGTGGACTTCAGCTCCGCATTCAACACCATCCGCCCCGATCTGCTCCAGGACAAGCTGCCCCTGCTCAACGTGCCTGACTCCCTCTGCAGGTGGATCACCGACTTCCTGACGGACCGGAGACAGCATGTGCGGCTGGGGAAGTCTGTCTCAGACTCTGTTAGCATCAGCATTGGATCACCCCAGGGCTGTGTACTTTCCCCCCTACTCTTCTCCCTTTATACCAACTCCTGCACCTCCTCCCACCAGTCTGTTAAGCTGATTAAGTTTGCGGACGACACCACCCTCATCGGGCTCATCTCCAACGGTGACGAGTCCGCCTACAGGGAAGAGGTGGCCCAGCTGGTGTCCTGGTGCAGTCACAACAACCTGCAGCTGAATGCTCTGAAGACAGCGGAGATGATTGTGGACTTCAGGAAAGTCACATCCCCCCTGCCCCCCCTCACCATCACAGGCTCTCCCATCACCTTTGCAGATTCCTTCCACTTCTTGGGCACCACCATCACCCGAGACCTCAAATGGGAGCCAACCATCAGCTCCCTCATCAAAAAGGCCCAGCAGAGGATGTTCTTTCTGCGGCAGCTGAGGAAGCTCAAGCTACCCACCAAGATGTTAGTGCAGTTCTACACGGCCATCATCGAGTCCATCCTCACCTCCTCCATAACTGTGTGGTACGCAGGAGCCACTGCCAGGGACAGACTAAGGCTGCAGCGCGTCGTGCGCACTGCTGAGAAGGTGATAGGCTGCAAGCTCCCATCTCTCCAGGACCTGTACATCTCCAGGACCCGGAGGCGTGCTGGCCGGATCATAGCCGATCCTTCACATCCTGGTCACGTGCTGTTTGCCCCCCTCCCCTCAGGTAGAAGGCTTCGGTCCATTCAGACTAAAACCTCTCGGCACATGAACAGCTTTTTCCCCTCTGCCATCAGACTGCTGAACACTAAGTGACTTTTGACTCTCGTGCACTATGTACAGCAGCTCAACCAGACTCATGTCATTCATCACTGTTTTTCTGTTGCATTATTGACTGCACTATGTGGTACTTCACATTATCTGCTACATGCTAATTTTTTAAACTGCCTTGACTAGTACTACTCATTATTACTAGTATTATTATTATTATTACTTATTATTACTTATTTTTCTACACTTATTGCACGTTTCTAGTCCTTTAGTTTTTTAGTTTATCCCTTTTTCTCATTATGTTTTTAATGTTGCAGCATGGCACCGAGACAAATTCCTAGTTTGTGTATCACATGAACAATGGCAATAAACCTGATTCTGATTCTGATTCTGATTCTGAGACTTTTGTGTGATGTATTGTTAGAGATGAGTGTATAAATGTATGTGTGTGACTGCGTCCTGTCTCTTTTCACTCCGATCGAGAGAGGACGTAGCATGAATGAGAATTAAAGCAGATACTGGAAAAATCATCCAGTCTCCTCAATTCTTGACTCCTACAATTGGTGACCTACGCATGAATCTGAGCACGCCGAGGCTGGAGGACAGCCTCGTGATCGATATGGAAGAGCTGGGAGACAGCCGCTCAGACTCGGATTCACTGGGGAATGCCAGCAGGGGCACAAGACTAATCAAGCTCCCCGAGTTCTGGCAAAACGACCCGCACTTGTGGTTCCAGCATGTGGAGTCGCGGTTCCTGCTCAGGGGAGTTTCAGCGGATGACATTAAATTCCATAATGTCATCGCGACGCTCGACAGCCGCACAGCTCGGTGTGTGCGGAGCCTGGTGCAGCAACTACCCGCTGCCGGCAAATACGACGCGCTGAAAGCCACCCTCATCAGGAGCTTCGTGCCGTCGTCTGAGGCAAGAGCCAGGCAGCTACTGGACCTGCGCGACAGAGGTGGACGCAGGCCAACTGTCCTCATGGAGGACATGCTACAAATGATCTGGACGGACAACGACGCGTTCCTTTTCAAGCATATTTTCCTGAGAACCCTCCCAGCGCACACGAGAGGTTCCCTGTCCAGCAGGCGATGTGTAACCCAGCAGGACTTCCGCGAGCTGGCCCAAGAGGCGGAGTGGCTCCTCAACGCCTGCGAGGAACAAGAGGCTTCCATGGCAGCGGCAGACCTCGGCGCGGCGGCCAGGGGCAGTGTGGAGCCAGAGACAGCATTGACCACCTCAGCGGTGACAGCAGCGGCGAGATTCCGTGGCAGGGGAGATGACGGCCTCTGTTTTTACCATCGACGTTTCGCTGGGAAGGCGCACAAATGCATCCCGCCCTGCAAGTTCAAAAAGCAGGGAAACGACCGGGCCGGGAGCCATTAGCAGCTTCCACTCTCGGCGAACGGAACAAGCTGCTTTATCTGACAGATGCGGGCTCCGGGCGGCAATTCCTAGTGGACACCGGAGCCCAGAGGAGCTTCATCACTGCCACCTTTGCTGATCGGGTCGCGGGACCCCGCGGAGACGGAGCGACAGCGGCCAACGGCTCCAGCATCAAGACGTACGGAGAGAGAACCTTGTCTCTGTCCTTCCACGGCCGCGCCTATGAGTGGAATTTCATCGTGGCGGCAGTGCGTTTCAATATGTTAGGTGCTGATTTTCTGTGTTCACATGGTTTGTTAGTTGATCTGGCCAACAAACGACTAGTAAATGCACTCTCTTTCTGTTCTATCCCTTGTACAGCTCGGGTGTGCCCGCCGCCAGTACAGACCAACGTCGCCACAGCAGGTGGTAAGTTTCATAGCCTTCTACACCAGTTCCCAGCACTCACAGTTCCTACTTTTTCAGCTAAGGTGGCGAAGCACGGGGTGGAGCACTTTATTACCACGAGTGGCCCACCTGTTTTTGCGAAGGCTCGGCGCTTGGATGCAGCTAAACTCTCCATTGTGCGCGAGGAGTTCGCCAACCTGGAAAGGTTGGGCATAATTCGCCGCTCAAAGAGCGCCTGGGCTTCCCCCTCCACATGGTACCTAAAGCTGACGGCTCATGGAGACCTTGTGGCGATGACCGCAGGTTGAACAATGCCACAGCGCAGGACCGGTACCCGATTCCGCATATCCAGGACTTTTCAGTGCACTTGGCGAAGGCGCGCATTTTTTCTAAAATAGACCTGGTCCGCGGTTATCACCAAGTCCCGGTCCGACCAGAGGACATCCCCAAAACAACCGTAATAACCCCGTTTGGGCTTTTTGAGTTTTTACGAATGCCTTTTGGCCTTAAAGGCGCCGCACAAACCTTCCAACGGATGATGGATGCAGTGTTGCGCGACCTTTCTTTCGTTTTTGTCTATTTAGACGACATTTTGGTAGCCAGCACCTCCGAGGAGGAGCACGCAATACACCTCACGACAGTTTTTCAGAGGTTAGGAGAGCATGGGTTGATAATCAACCCAGCCAAGTGCGATTTTGGCGTGGCACAAATCAATTTTTTAGGGCACCGCGTTTCCTCGGAGGGAGCAGTTCCTCTGCCGGCCAAAGTACACGCAGTGGCAGATTTTCCCCAGCCTCGAACGGTAAAAGCGTTGCAAGAATTTTTGGGGATGGTAAATTTTTATAACCGTTTCATACCCCACGCAGCGCAGCTTATGCAGCCCTTGTACACCGCGCTTAAAAAGCAGAAGCCCTCCCATGTGATTGAATGGTCCCCAGAGCGGGAGCGCGCATTCACAGAGGTTAAACGAGCACTGGCAAACGCGGCACTGTTGGCCCACCCAGACCCGGCAGCTCGCATAGCGCTAACCACAGGCGCGTCAGATGTGGCCATAGGGGCCGGGGTAGAACAGCAGGTTGCCGGGGTTTGGCAACCACTCGCATTCTTCAGCAGATCCCTACGCGAGGCTGAGCGAAAATACAGCGCGTTTGACAGGGAGCTGCTGGCGCTCCACTTGGCTATTCACCATTTCCAGTTCTGGCTGGAAGGGCGGCGTTTCACCACGTTTGTCGACCACAAACCGCTCACTTTTGCGATGTCCAAAACTTCAGAACCGTGGTCAGGGCGGCAACAGAGACAGCTGGCCGCAATTTCTGAATTTACCACCGATATTCAGCACGTAGCCGGTAAAATCAATGTGGTGGCAGACTGTCTGTCATGCGCAGTAACAGCACCCGTCCACGCGGAAACGGATTGCGCGGCCACTTACCCAGAGCGTGGTAACAGCGCGGACACGCACGTGGCTCCGGTCCACGTGGGAATAGATTATGCAGCCATGGTGGCCGAGCAGAGCGAGAACGCGGACGTGCGCGCACTCCTGTCTGGACCAACAGGGTTAAGGCTGGAACGCAGAAATCTACAAACCGGTTTCCCCCCGCTTATCTGCGATGTATCCACAGGGCGACTGCGCCCGGCGGTGCCAGCCGCGTGGCGCCAGCCGCGTGGCGCCGTCGCGTTTTTGACGCCGTGCACTCCCTAGCACACCTAGGGGTGCGCGCTTCAGTAAAAATGGTGGCGGAGAAGTTTGTTTGGCCGAGCCTGCACAAGCACGTGAAGGAGTGGGCTAAAACCTGCATGGCTTGCCAGCGGGCTAAAATTCACAGGCACACTAAGGCACCCTTAGAACCGTTCCACATTCTGGCTAAAAAGTTCGATCATGTGCACGTGGACCTCGTGGGCCCCCTGCCCACTTCACAAGGGTTCATGCATCTCTTGACAATGGTGGACCGAACCACTCGTTGGCCGGAAGTGGTCCCGTTAACATCGACCACAGCGGCAGAGGTGGCACGCGCTTTTTTAACAGCCTGGGTAGCGCGGTTCGGGGTCCCGTCAGATATTACGTCTGATAGGGGACCTCAATTTGCGTCAGAACTGTGGTCAGCAGTTGCCAGCGGCTTAGGAGCGGCAGTACATCGCACAACCGCTTACCATCCCCAGGCCAACGGTTTATGCGAGCGTTTTCACAGGTCTTTGAAGGCAGCCCTCAGAGCGTCACTGACGGACACAGATTGGGTAAACAAACTACCATGGGTTTTATTGGGGTTGCGTTCGGCACCCAAAGAGGATCTAGATGCCTCACCAGCAGAATTGGTCTTTGCACAACCGCTCAGGCTGCCAGGCGAGTTTTTACCCGACCACACGACACCAGGGCCCTCCCCGATCCGGGGGTCTCTGAGTAACACGGGAGCAGAAATGCTCCCGGGCCCCGCTCATCACTCTTTCCCGCGTGTGTTCGTGCCCCAGGCTTTGCGAGATGCAGAGTTTGTTTTTGTCAGACACGATGCGCAGCGGCATAGCCTCCGCCCACCTTACGATGGTCCATTTCGAGTGCTGGAAACCGGGGAGAAATATTTTGTGCTAGATTTGGGGGGCAGGAGGGAGACAATCAGTATCGATAGATTAAAACCTGCTTTTGTGTTGCATAACGAGTCTGTACGGCCGGCGGGCGCGCCTCGACGCGGCAGGCCTCCGAAGGGGCGGCCCCGGGACCCCCCACGAGGGGCAAATAACCCTTCTCCCCCTCACTCCACAGATGCACAGCAGGACGGCCCAACACAGAGCAGGAGACCTGCATACAGCAGATTCGGGAGAAGATTGAAACCTAAGCTGCATGCAGAATGATGTGTTTTTTGGTCAGGTTGTTTAGGTTGCTGTGAGATTCTGTTGGGGGGGGGGGGTGATGTGCTGTATGACTGTTGTATGACTGTATGTGGGTGCCCAGTCTTTCGCGTGGAAGGGGGGAGTGATGTGGAGCCCATAGTTATAACCTATGTGACTCACATGTGGCTGGCTGAATTCAGCCAAGAGAGACTTTGAGCTAGCCATGTGTATTGACTTCACACCTCAAGAGGAAGATGTGTCTGCACCCCCTGGGGACTCAGGAGAGAGGAGAAGATTACCCGGCCTGACCTTTGGGGGTCAGAGAGGAGAACAGAAGGACTTTGGGTGTTCTATTACAGATGAAAGGATGTAGCTGAGTATTGAGACTTTTGTGTGATGTATTGTTAGAGATGAGTGTATAAATGTATGTGTGTGACTGCGTCCTGTCTCTTTTCACTCCGATCGAGAGAGGACGTAGCATGAATGAGAATTAAAGCAGATACTGGAAAAATCATCCAGTCTCCTCAATTCTTGACTCCTACAGTACTAATAATTTGGGTACTGTACCTAAATGTGACATGATTTGATTTACAAAGTGTATTCCATTAAATGTTTTCCATTGTCTAAGTAAATCATTTCAGCTATTTTTTAAACATTGATATTGTTTCGGTTAAGGGTTTCAGTGTCACCATAGCAGTATTTAGATTAGTGTAGGGGAAAGCCTTTGTATATTTAATAAGTGTGTAAATAATTTCTAAACATTTTTTTTACCTTAACTTTTATTTAGCTCAATGAGATTCATGCAAAGGTTTTGAAAAGACTAAGTTTATGCAGGGAAGATCAAATTATTTTGCTTTGAGCTCCCTAAAGCATTGTTCCCTTAACTGAGTAAGAATCTGTATTGTTTTTGTAGTAGATTCTAAATTAAGTCTCACAGTAAACATAAATTCAGCACAAGTTGGACTTTTCTTAGACATTTGGAACTTTTCTCATAAATTTGCATGGTTTCCTTCTTCCTTATCAGTTTACCTTGTTTCTTATAAACATGATATTTCTTTTTACAAAAACCTGTAAATATTTTTCTTAAATATCTGAAAATTTATTGATGTAAATTTTAACTTCTCCTATTGAATGTTGTGATTTCATTACCAAGTGGTTTCATCTGTATTTTTCTCTACACTACTGATCATTTATTGATTATTTTAATGTATTATCAATTGTATGAGGATTGCTAATTTTTTTTTTTTTGCTAATTAATTTCTTTGGTCCCCCCCCCCCCCCTTTGGTGCATGGAGATGCACATGCATCAAAGTTACAGGGTATTTGCTTGAAGGGTAGTGTCTATTTACTAGAAGGAAGCGTGTTACAACTTTTTATGTATAACACACCGTTAATTTAGATGAAAATTTGTGAGTGGTATAACTCCTTTAAAATGAGGTTTCAATAATCATGGCTTCTTTTGTGTCATCTCTTGACCTAATTTACAAATTCCATTTAGGAAAAAGCAATATAGCTGTCTGTGCAGATTTGATATGATTTAGCATTTATAGCAACCATTCTGAGTTAGTCAATAAGATCACATCCGTTTGTCCAGTTGAACACAGACAGGTTGAATTTTTTGTAAGTGAATCCTTGTGAAAGATTGTGTCACACTCCTTCAGTCAATGGAAAGGTGGACATATTGCCTAATTAGAATTTGGCTTAATTTTGTACAAGGAATGCCTTATTTTATATTCCTTGGTAAATTATGGTGTGGACTGTAGTCCCGAGGCACTGGGAGCACAGGCCAGGTCTGTAGCAGTCATCATCATACAACACAAGTATTCCTTATTACTGTCACATTTCTGAAATGTGATACTATCACACCATTATGTGGTGAGTGGCATCATTGCAAGGTGTGAGATTGCAATGTGTCAGATGTATCCTGCAGTGTGAAGTCATATAAACACTACATTTTTCAAGTCAAAGTCATTTAAATTGATATGCTTTATGTCATTTGCAATGTAATTTGTTCTACTTAGCTTCAAAAATGCTTATCAGCTGAGAGGTCCTTCCCACCGTTGCGCCACTGTCACACCCCAGCCAATGAGCCCGTCACACACACTGTCCGGCCGTTTCACACCTCCCGCAAAGATCAAATCCGGTGTCATCCTGTAAAAAAGAATTTTGGGGGAAGCCTTAAGGCTACCCCCATCCACACGTCAGTATTTATATCAACAGTCACCCCATAATCTGAGTTTGCTAATGTTCCAGTTATCATCATTAGTTCTGTGTCCCTTAAATGTTTATCCCAGTTGTTTATCCCATCTTATTGTTATTTATTATAATGTGTAATGTTAAGAAACAAAAATGAATTATTGTTTTTATTATTTTGGTACATATTGCATATGTCACCAAGGATTTATTAAATTGAAAGGTAATGATGATGTTATGATTCCTATCTTTTCACCTTGTTAATTTGGAAAATCTAATTCCTGGTGAAAGCTAAAAAAAATAGTGAATGCTTTCCCTTTTCTGTTGAAAAACGAAAACATGAACAGGAATGGAGAATAACAGAGAGAAAAAAAACCCTTTAAATTACACCTAAAGCTTCCACAATTTGAATAATGTGATGTTGGTATTCACAACAAGTATTTGCTAAGTACTCAGTGAATCAGTAAATGTTTTACCAATTGACATGGGTCATTACTACTTTAGGATTATGTTTAAACAAAACAGTGTCATATAGTAGAAGCCTTAAACCAGTGCAGCATTTAGAATTAGTAGCTGCAAAGTGCAGGCCTAATCTCTTTCCTGAGTGGCTGAGGTCGCAGAGCAGCTCTGTGTGTTCAGGAATTTATGGCACAGGACTACAATCTGTGTTTTTTTTTCCCTAAATCCTAAAACCCATCAGACCTTGAGCCTCCTTGTCTTTATTACAAACATCCGAGTCCTTTGAAGTCTTATTCTGTCTGTTTACCATCACCTTATCTAGGTCAGTCTGACGCAACTCCTTTCGGCTGCTTCCATCTGCTGCTAATCAGTCATGAACTCGGAGTTTACCATTGAAATTAAATTCCTTCTCCATTTTGCCAGAAATCTTGTGCTATTTCTGTCTTTTCCATTCATAAATTTACCATCTCCTGATAATACAAAAATTTCATTCTCATCTTGCTGTGTTCTTTAACCCTTACAGCAAAACAAGCTATTTTTCCTATCTGTCTCAATATTCTGTGGCTGTGTTATGCCTTGTTTGCTATAACAGCAACCCATGTTTAAGAGTTTTTTTTTTCTCAGTTTTCACACAACTCAGTAGCTACATAGCCTTTTCTATATTTTTTCTTTCTTTCTTTCAAGCATATGTCATTTATTAAAAAGTGAGTTTAGTGTTATTGAAACAAAGCAACAATATGACATAGAATTACCAAAACCTGTGTTTGATAGTCAGTGGACTGCCAAATCACATGCACAAAGACAGTAATCATCAACCTCTTCTATGTTTTAAATCATGTAATAAAATGTGTACACAAAGCCTTCAGTGATTAGGCATTACTAAGTGACAGCATGATATTGTAATATTCAGTTAATTTCATCATTGTCATGCTTGTAGCACTGATTAAGATACAAGCAATTGTACTTAACTTAGTCATTTAGCCACCTTGTGGTGTCGACGAGAGACGAGAAGGACACAGACAGTGGCGAGGCTGGGTCCCAGAGGCTGGTTGTTTGGCCCCCTTTGAGATCGTTAGTCCTGCATACTTTTTTCCTTGTAAAGTTCACTGTTATGCTTCAGTCAGAGAAATAAGGCAATTGAGTCAATAAAAATCAGTGACACGTCAAAAAAATTGAGAAAAAAAAGTAGCTTAATGTTTTTCATTTTCCAAAGAAAAACTGGAGGAAATGAAAATATTGGCTTTAAATATTGTCAATGAAAATATGAAAATATTGCCAATGAAAATATTGGCCCTATTCGGGCGGCAGAATGTTAGAATAATTCTGAGTTTAAATTATTCAAAGTCAAAGATCAGGTGGAAAATTGGATTTAGGTACATTTATTTACCCCAATGGCCATTTTGGAGGAGAGATTACAAAGCATGACCTTCAGTGCACACCTAGAATCTGTGGAGCATATTCATTTAAGTTTGATATACATATATAGGCAACAGAAAGGAGGAGGAGGAGCAGGATAAGAGGAGGAACAGAACGGAACAGTCCTGATAAACAAAGCTTATCTGAGGAAATGTCACAAACACTCTGGAGACATGAGGTCCATAAAACTAACAGAATGTCTATATAACTAATCTATACAACTGATCTATACAGGCTGAGGAGTTCCTGTGCATTCCTGTGACCCAAAAGAAAACAGGACATGCCAAAGTGACTATCAAAGTAGCTTAGATCATTCCTTATGCATGTACTGATCCTGAACTGATCCTCAGTCTGAATTCTCTGAAGGCCAATAATTGCTCACAGAAACATGCCAAGAATATATGAACTTATCCTATATGGAATGCACATATGGACATTAAACATGGCATATGAAAGGCATGATACTTCTCAAATATAATATTACATTATTAATAACAATAATAAAAATAGATAAAATGGAATTTTCCTATTAATAACTTTCTCTGGTAACATTAATAGAGTCAATGGCAAATACCAATGCATTTGGGAAAAAACTGGGGAAAATGTACTTATTCTGTGATCATTCTCTGGTGTTAGCTGCTCTCTACTGGGCCTAATTTGTAACAACTATACATCACTGACACCTGCTGTGCATTTGACTATGTTTTGGTGAAGCTAAAATTCCTGCTATATTAAACACAGTTCACCGCTGGACAATAATGATGTTTATTTTGTTTTGTCATGTAATTATTAACAGAGGCAAGAACAAGACAGACAATCAAGACCAGAGCCTCCTAAGATCAGTAACACAGAGGTCCAACACTCACCGTCTTCTGATGTTGAGCATACGTGTCCATCTACGAGCAGGCATGGATAGGAAGATGATTATTCAAGTCTTGTGTCACATCAAGAAGCAGACCAGTTGTTTTATGATGAGTTGGATTCCTCTCTTGCCCTTGCTATCCATGCATCTCTTGTGGACTCTGAAGTTCAGTTTGAACCTGTTTCTGGTAATGACAGTGATGAGCTGGACTACACTCTTCACTGGGATCCACATGACCTCAACAATATCCAGGAATAATGCAGACCTAAGATATTTGTAATGGTGCTGCAAAAATTAATTTTGACTTTAGTGAATTAAACCCATGCAGACAGCATGAGTTTACTCCGGGATTTCTCCAGTTTCCTCCCACATCCCAAAAACATGCAAGTTAGGTATTGTCCTTAGGTATGACTGTGAGAGTGAATGGTTGTCTGTCTCTCTGTGTTGGCCCTGCTATGGACTGGCGATCTATCTAGGGTGTACCCTGCCTCTCACCCAAAGATGCTGGGATAGGCTCCAGGCCCCCCGCGACCCGAAAAAAGGATTAAGCAGAAGAAGATGGATGATTAATTAAAAAGTTGTTTTTTTTTAAAGTCAAATTCATTGATAGTTTAAAAAAAAAAATCCCAGTGAAAAATTGTACAACCCAGGCCAATCTCTTTAGATCACTAGTTTTATACAACTGACAATCCAACACAAAAAAGTTGCAAACTCAGAACCAGAGAATGGTTACCATTTATATATGATAAATAACAGATACTCTGCTTGTTAAGATCAATTGATCTTCTTTCAACTAAATGATTAATTATTTAATCAGCAATAATGCCTTCTTCTTCTTCTGCCTAACTACCGTCTTTTTTAAATCCCATAGCACTCAGCACTGAATGATGGACCTGTATCATCAGTCTTCCAGCAATACCAGACCAGTCATCACTCTATAAATTCAAGCAATCTCTGTGTGTCTGTCTGTCTGTCATGATCATAGGACATCATAGGATAGCCTATGATGTCTGCCTGATGTCCTATGATGCTCCTATGATGTCGGTGTTCATAGGACCATTTACATGACGTCTATATGATGTCACATAAACCAAACTCTATATGACGTTAGATAAACCGTAAGGCTGCTGTTCCGCTGATCTCAGAAGGATGTCTATGTGATATCATACAGAGTGCAGGACTTGCTAAAAGACATACACAGAGACACAGGTAAGCAACATAACACAGAACAGTAACACGCAGGGGAAGAAGTTACAAGCAGGGGCAACCAGAGACGGCAGGGCATGGTTACAGAAAATGGCATGCCTGGGGCTGCACAGATAATCACACACACAGGACCAGATGGCATGTTACCAAGGCAGTAGTGATAATGATGATGACAATAATAATATGGGCTGGGACCCATGCCCTGGAGACTTCTTCTTCTTCTTTTAGATTTGATTGGCGGTTGGCAGCCAGCTTACAGGTGCATTACTGCCACTGACTTGATTATTATCACTCTCTATCTTTGTATAAAGAGTTCTTAAAAGAGGTTCTGAACAACTCCTTATGTATGAAAAAAATATCCATCCTTGGACTGTGTCCTCAGCAGCGTCAATAGCTGTGCCAGCCAGCCAGCTGGCCAGCCAAGGAATATATCATCACTCTATATATAATTCAAGAAATCTGTCTGTCACGATGTCATGGGGAGACAAGACCAAGGCAATAATGAGAATGATAAGAATGATAATGATGATAATAATAATGATGCTGATACACTTAAGCCTCATTTCCACTAGCCCAGCACACCTCAGAACGGCTCGATTCACTTCAATACGGCTCGGAATGCTTCTGTCTCCATTAGCACGGTGTTGAGCTTGGGCGTTGTCCTATGCTGAGTTGATTTATAACAGTGAGGCAGCGCCACACTCCCAGCGAGGCGGGGCCACACTCCCGTGACGTAACGCACGCGACTGAATCCTTCATTACATGAGACAAAATGGAGGATCCAAGGATTATTGCGTTGCTCGCTCTGTGGTTTTTTCTCACAATTAAGGCCAAAGAGTTTAACCAGAGAAGACAGTATTACCAGAGGCGACGGCGTGAATTGAGACAAAACACGTTGGAACACTACAGGAGACTCTCGGTTGCCAGGGAGAAATATGAAGCTGGAATAGTGAGGTTACTTAACCGGCAGAGGAGGGAGCAGATATCGGTAAGCTCATTTTATAGTCATATTATTCTTGTGTACAGCATTTTGATGTTGACAGTTATCAGTATTACAGGAATGACATTATGCTGTGTGTGTGTTTCAGTTAATTAACAGGCATAGGAGGGAGGCGATGTCGGTAAGCTCATTTTATAGTCATATTATTCTTGTGTACAGCATTTTGATGTTGACAGGTTATCATTATTACACGAATTACATTATGTATGCTGTGTGTGTGTTTTTCAGTTGGCTGCGTTGGTGCAAAATACTCGCTGCAGACCGCGTGTCTGGACAGTACATCGTAGCTCGCATTGGTGGGAGGATGTTGTTCCCAGCTTCTCCACCCAGCAGTGGTTGCAGAATTTCAGGATGTCCGAGGACACTTTCACCTACCTGTGTCACAAATTGCATCCATGCATGGAGCGGCAAGATACGACGTTCCGCTTATGTGTGCCGCTGAGGAAGAGAGTGGCCATTGCACTGTGGAAGCTTGCTACCGGTTCAGAGTACCGCAGTATTGGACATCTTTTTGGGGTCAGCATCACAACAGTGTGCAGGTGTGTGCAGGACTTTTGTGCAGCAGCAGAGTCATCGCTCGTTCCAGAACTGCTTCATTTACCCGATGAAGGGAGATTCATGGAAATGTCGGCCTACATCGAGAATCGGTGGGGGCTACCATTATGCGTTGGTGCCATCGATGGCTCCCACATACCCATCATAGCACCAGAAGAATGTCACGCTGACTACTTCAATCGTAAAGGCTGGCACTCCATAATCCTTCAAGGTGTGGTTGATGGAAAGGGTTTGTTCTGGAATGTGTTTGCTGGGCTTCCAGGGAGCATGCATGATGCTAGGGTGATGAGACTGTCCAGACTGTGGGAGTTAGCTAGTCGGGGAAACCTCTTCCCACCTATCAGGAACATCGGTGCGTTATGTACGGGATACTACATCCTAGGGGACTCAGCTTATCCACTCCAAAATTGGCTGTTGAAACCATTCCCTGACACCGGACGACTGACTGAAGAACAGCACACGTTCAACCAGACCATCAGTCGTGTACGGGTGGCTGTTGAGAATGCTTTTGGCAGGCTTAAGGGAAGGTGGCGCTGCCTTTTAAAAAGGAATGACTGCGACATCGAACTTGTGAAATCTATTGTGGTGACTTGTTGTGCACTGCACAATCTGTGTGAGACTCATGGAGAGGCCTTTGACACTGCATTGGATGCTGCAGCAGATGAAGTGGTGGTGTCAGCTGCAGAGTTAGCTGAGGACCGTGGTGGGGGTGTAAGAGATGCTGTGATGCAGTACTTGTGTACAAATAATTAAAAAGAGAATTTTGTCATTATTCATGTGTGTACATATTTCTAACGTCTGTGTTTAATGAATAAAATGTTGTGCACTTTTCATCTGTCTCCTTTGCTTTGCTGGAACTGCAAATTGACGTAGTAATTATGTTTAGAAAAATGTTATATTTCAATTTAAGCCTATCCCACAAAAAATAAGTCTAAATAGTTTTAAGAAGCACACATTATGTTGAGAAAAGTGTTATATGTCAATTTAATCCTATCCAACTTTTACTTTCAAAATAAGTGTAAATATTTGTAAAAAGCACACTATTAGAAATATGTTATATTTCAATTTAATACTATCCCACTTGTACTTACAAAAAAGTGTGAATATTCGTAAAAAGCACACACATGCAAAAGGTAGCACCACAAGCAGTGGGTCATAACGGTTTTGGGCAACAACAACACAATTGTGTATCCTTTGCCAATCTGTCTGCTGTTATTTAATGTTTAACAGTTAGGGGACGGATGATTATATGCTCCAAAACTGGAGAAACTCTCTGATAAAAATGCTTCAACAGCACAAGTAACTTTTGGTTTGAATTAACTGCCAAATGACCTAGAAATAATGAGCTGAAACTTGTTTTTATTCGTATTAAATAATGAGACAGTGGCACACTGGCCAACACCAAATTGTATTATTTTTTACATCATAGGGCATTTTGGATGTACTGAATAAAAACAATTCATGTTTTTCACCTTCAGGTCAATGTTTGGAACAACAGTATTGGTATTTTCCGTTTAGATGATGCTACACTCCTTGTAAAGTATTGTAATTCTCTGAATTTGGAATACCGATAGAACATTCAATTTACATATACTTACTTTTTTAAGTACTTTGACTTGTAAGCTTGATCAGTCTCTCCTGCTGCAATTTAAAGTCCAACTGTGCTACTTCTTATAAGTTAACATAAAAAATGTAACCAAAGTTTAGAACTGGATCATGTGGTGCTAATTTTTTATGATATTTCAATAAAAAGAACATAAACCTTACAAAAACATTTGTTCTTTGGTATAGTTAAAAATTACATTACCTTTACAACGGTTGACCCCTGACAGGATGATCAGCATCATTTTCATCAGACTAGGCAATGGAATTTTTATGTAATTATACTGTTTTATAATTCATTGACATAACAGACAAACCACACTTGATCCAAAACACTTCCATTTTATTATAAATAAAATATTCAAATAAAAAAAAATTGTAACACAACAAGAAGGTTAATCAACATTTTATACACGCCGACCACTGAGTGCCTCTACCAGCTTCCCAAACTGGGTCAGGAAGGCTCGGTTGAATGAAGCCGTCTCTGCCAGCTCCTGCCTTCTCAAGGCAACATCCTGCTCCTGGGCTACCCTCATGTTTTCTGCAACCTCCTGGTGGTGTCTCTCAAGCTGCTCTTGGCGCTCTTGGTGCATCCTCTCCTGCCTCTCATTGAACCTCTCCTGCAGATGCTTGTCCTCCTCATGCGCCTCTGTCATCACTGATGCTATGTCCGAGATGGTGTTGCGCCTTTTCCTCTTGGCTAGATGAAAGACAGAAAGTCAGGGTGGTTACATGCTGTATCTAAAAATATCAAAAACATATACTATGGAATTACACTGGTGAAAGCCTGTGGGGGGATGTGACTATATGCTTCGTTGCTGTATTTAAGCTCAAATGTCATGTTGCTGCACTTCAATGGAGTGGATTGTGCACAGGGTGCTGTGATAGGGAACATCCCCCCATGCGATCCGAAAAGGATTAAGTTGAAAAAAATGGATGGATGGATCTTTAAAAGTTTTTCTTTTGTATTGTGGCCTCAGAAATAGGAATGGGTTAATAAAAATGGCTTAAGTGACGTGAAGCTTTTTAATGAGGCATGTTCATAAGTCAGTTCATGTGCTGTATCTGTTTTTGTATATTATGACTTCCAGCAGTATTTCAACCAACACACCACCACAACACCGACAACAGACCACCACAGAATGTTTTTGTCACAACCCCCCTGCCCCCCCTCACCATCACGGGCTCTCCCATCACCATTGCAGATTCCTTCCGCTTCTTGGGCACCACCATCACCCGGGACCTCAAGTGGGAGCCAACCATCAGCTCCCTCATCAAAAAGGCCCAGCAGAGGATGTTCTTTCTGCGGCAGCTGAGGAAGCTCAAGCTACCCACCAAGATGTTAGTGCAGTTCTACACGGCCATCATCGAGTCCATCCTCACCTCCTCCATAATCGTGTGGTACGCAGGAGCTACTGCGAGGGACAGACTAAGGCTGCAGCGCGTCGTGCGCACTGCTGAGAAGGTTATCGGCTGCAAGCTCCCATCTCTCCAGGATCTGTACATCTCCAGGACCCGGAGGCGTGCAGGCCGGATCATGGCCGATCCTTCACACCCTGGTCACGTACTGTTTGCCACCCTCCCCTCAGGTAGAAGACTTCAGTCCATTCAGACTAAAACCTCCTGGCACATGAACAGCTTTTTCCCCTCTGCCATCAGACTACTGAACATTAAGTGACTTATTGACTCTCGTGCACTATATACAGCAGCTCAACCAGACTCATGTCATTCATCACTGTTTTTCTGTTGCATTATCGACTGCACATCATCTGCTACTTGCTAATTTATTTAAAACTGCTGTGACTAGTATTACTCATTATTATTATTATTATTATTATTATTTATTATTCTACACTTATTGCATGGTTTTAGTCTTTAATTTTTTTTTAGTTTATCTCTTTATCTTATCATGTTTTAATGTTGTAGCATTGCACCGAGACAAATTCCTAGTTTGTGTACTACATGAACAATGGCAATAAATCTGATTCTGATTCTGATTCTGATTCTGAATGTTTTTGACACAGACATATAAAATTCCTTAATAGGCGGCTATCGGAAATAACCTTAATCATAAAAAAAGGGGGATAATCTCATGTTTACTGTGCCTTACCAACACTTGGACGAGACCTCCCGGATACTGATGGAGCTGATGATGATGGAGACGGTGATGGAGCTCGTGATGGAGCTTGGGACGGAGCTTGGGATGGAGCTTGTGATCTGCCCGACACCGGTGTCGGCGCGACAGATTCACATTCTCCGTCAGACGCTGGAGAGTCCGTGCGAGCTGGCGCGGCGAACGAGTGGGATGATTCTACAAGGAAAATGCACACAATAAAATACAGCACGAAAGTGCAAGATATACAGAAAAGACAAAAGTTTTTAACAAGATTACATAAGCTTATTTCAGCGTATTGTTCACATGGATACTTAAAAGAAAAGCGTGAGACCGCAGTGTGCTGCGATAAAGCAGAGCGATCATCATCCACAAATGAACAGCTTTTTTATTGCATAAATAAACTCAGCGTCCGTATATGGCGTCCATCTGCTCGAACCATTTCCAGTTCCTCCGGTCCGCACCACTTCTGCTGTTGTGGTCCTTTAACGCACGGTAATCACACTTCATTTTTTTAATTTTTTCTCTACACTGTTTGGCAGTCCGGGTGTGCCCCTGTGCTGCCATGTGGTCGGAGACCTCCCGGTATATTTTTTCATTCCGGGTGGCTCCGTCTAACTCGCGCTGGATGCGATCGTCCGACAATGCAGTGAGCAGACACTGCACCTCCTCATTGGTCCATGGAATGCCCTTATTACGCGAAGCCATTTTTGAAAGAAATAAATGAAAATAGCACAGCAATACACTGAAAATAAACCGCCCACTGTGGTTGCGCACTGAGTAATGGCGGTCGTGAAGATTCGGCAGAAGAGGTCGCTTTTTGTGATGTTACGACCTGACCAATCAGCGGCGGTTACAACCTGACCAATCAGCGCCGGTTACGACCTGACCAATCAGCGGCGACCAGTCTGTTAACGTCACAACACGGCACAGCTCAACACTGCTGTACCCTGCCCTTGGCCAGGGCTGAGAATCGCGGCTGCTAAACCGTGTTGGGGCTAGTGGAAAGGCGTACAAAGCGTGATGAGCCGTCCCGTGTCGTGCTAAAGCGTGCTAGTGGAAAAGGGCCTTTAGTGAGTCCTATGATCTGTGATGATGTCTAGCGAGTGCTATGATCGTGAGTCATGCCTGCATTTGATCTTTGAAGATGTCCTATGTCCTATGATATTTGATGATGGCATAGCGATGATGTACTGCTTCGAATGGGTGTAAGATTTCCAGATTTACACACAAACTGACAGAGATTTCTTGAATTTCTCGAGTGATAGTAGTTTTTAAGATTTCCAGATTTACTGCTTCGAATGGGTGTGGTTTAAAGTGCTGTGTCCTACTGTGTATATGACGGCATCACAAGTCCTGATGGTCTATATGACATCATAAAGACATCAAGACAGGCATAGGACATCATGGTCTATATGTTTACTGTATATGATATCATAAAGACATCAAGGACAGCATCATATCATATGCTGTCAGGCAGGCATCACTGTATATGACATCATAAAGACATGAAGGCAGGCTTGATGTCCTCTGATTATACAGTATATCTACTAGTGCATACCCATGCATGCCCGTAGAAACCAAGTAATAAGCATATACAGTATGTCTGTATGCCCGTAGAAAGCAGGTGTAAGCAAGGGTGTAAGCAAGCACATCAGCACTCGTTCAGTGATGCCTACCTTTGATATTGGATGGTGTTATAGCGAGCCCCATGATCTTTGATGATGTCATAGCAAGTCCTATGATCCCGAGTGATGACTGGCTTGGATCTTTGCTGATGTGCATGCCCGTAGAAACCAAGTATAATCAAGTATGTCTGCATGCCCATAGAAAGCAGAAGAGGCTGGTCAGCTGGCTGGCTGGCACAGCTATTGACACCCCCAAGGACACAGTCTAAGGACGGATAATTTTTTCGCACATAAGTTGTTGTTCAGAACTCCTTATTAGAACTCCTTATACAAAGATATAGAGCGATGGTAATCAAGTCAGTGGCGGTAATGCACCTGTAAGCTGGTTGCCAACCGCCAATCAAATCTAAAAGAAGAAGCAGCATTGTGAGTCCTATGATGCCTGAGATCATAGGATCATCACAGGACATCAGGCAGACATCATAGGCCATCCTATGATGTCCTATAAACGTGACAGACACACAGAGATTTCTTGAATTTATAGAGTGATAGAGGGGGTGAGACTGGACATCCTGGCAGATAAGCACATCTGTCGCAAGGTCTATGGTGGACCTTGGCCAGTCGGTGCATCGTGTCATGCACTACACAAAGAGCAGAGATAAACAAACCTATCCTCTAGTCCAGGGGTGTCAAACTCATTCCATGGAGGGCCAAGACCCTGCAGGTTTTACTTCCACCCAGTCTCTTCAGCAGGTGTTTTCACTGATCAGCAATCAGTAGGAAGAAATTCAGAGAAATCACCTGTTGAAGACACTGGGTGGAGGTAAAACCTGCAGGGTCTTGGCCCCTCCATGGAATGAGTTTGACACCTGTGCTCTAGTCAGTCACTGCAACAGATACTGGAGTCAGTTTGTCTTGGCCTGTCCTTGCCACTGATAATACCTTTATCTGCAAAGAATGTGCCGCTAGTCCAGCAAAAGCTAGGAGTACTCAAATACTTTGCAAGCAGTTTCATGAAATGGTCAGTCAGAAAGCAACTCATACCGGCTCGGACGTCGCCCGGGTTAACAAGGCCAGGAGTTCCTGGTAGCGGAGGGCGAAAGACAGAGCTGCGTGGAGGAATCTGACCAGACCTAAATGAAACAGTCATTGTCGCCCCCGACAGACTGCTATGATGATAGGCTCTCCTATGATGCAGACATCATAGGGACATCATAGGCCTTCCTATGATGTCCTATGATCGTGACACACAGACAGAAAGAAAGACACACACACAAACAGAGATTTCTTGAATTTATAGAGTGATGCATTTGTTAGAATTGTCAGCACAGTCAGTTTCAACCTGTTTAAATTAGGCTTATTTTAGACATTCTGGTCATTCAAGGTTCTGCATTCAAGTGTAAGCATCTTACTATTCAGGCATTTATCATTTTCACATGTTTATGTACATTTTATGCTTTTGTTATTCAGAAAAGGTACATTTCAGCATTTGACAAAATAATGCTAGTGTGATGAATTTACCATTTACAATGGCTCACTTTTTGTTAGAGTCTGATGGAAACCTGCCATTAACCAGAGGTGGTATAGGAACTAGTTCCATTTACTCAAGTATGCGCTCAAGTAACTTCTTCACAAAAAAGTGCTTTATTGTAGTCCAGAATACATTTTACTCTTACAAGAGTATATTTGATAAGAAAAAAACATTACTTTTAGTCAAGTAGATTTGGTTGGAAATTGAGTTACTTTTATTTCACTAAATTGAATGGGCCAGAAAGGTTAGAATGTGCTTGTTTACACACATGGACAAAATTGTTGGTACCCCTCTGTTAATGAAAGAAAAACCCACAATGGTCACAGAAATAACTTGAATCTGACAAAAATGGTAATAAAAAAAAATTCTATGAAAATTAACCAATGAAAATCAGACAATGCTTTTCAATTGTGGTTCAACAGAATTATTTTAAAAAAACAAACTCATGAAACAGGCCTGGACAAAAATGATGGCACTCCTAGAAAAGATTGAAAATAATGTGACCATAGGGACATGTTCAACCAAGATGTGTCCTCTAATTAACATCACAGGTGTCTACAAACTTGTAATCAGTCAGTCGGCCTATTTAAAGGGTGACAAGTAGTCACTGTGCTGTTTGTTGACATGGTGTGTACCACACTAAACATGGACCAGAGGAAGCAAAGGAGAGATTTGTCTCAGGAGATTAGAAAGAAAATTCAATTCAATTCAATTCAACTTTATTTATATAGCGCCATTTCACAACAACAGTCATCTCATAGCACTTTCAACTGTAGGGGGAACCCCCATAGTTGCAGAAAGACCCCAGCAATCAGGCGATCCCCTGCGAGCAAGTGCTTGGCGACAGTGGAGAGGAAAAACTCCCTTTTAACAGGAAGAAACCTCCAGCAGAACCAGGCTCAGGGAGGGGCAGTCATCTGCTGCCACTGGCTGGGGGGTGAGGGGATAGAGAAGATGAAAAGAACAGACATGTAGAGAGCAAACAGCATGGTGGGGACTCAATCTATGGGAGACAGCAAACAGATGTTAATGACCAGCAAAAAAAAAAAAAAAAAATTTCATTGAGAGTGAAGAAAGGAGTGAGGCCTCGTGCATTATTGGAGGTCCCCCAGCTGACTAAACCTATTAGCAGCATAACTAAGGGAGGGTTCAGAAACACATGATCCCTCCCTAATTGTAGGCTATATCAAAAAGGAAGGTTTTAACCCTATTCTTAAAAACAGAGATCGAGTCTGACTCCCGAATCCAGATTGGCAGCTGGTTCCACAGGAGAGGAGCTTGATAACTGAAGGCTCTGCCTCCCATTGTACTTTTGGAGATTCTAGGCATTACAAGTAATCCTGCATTTTGGGAGCGTAGTGCTCTGTTAGGATAATACGGTAGTATCAGATCTTTTAAATAAAAAGGGGCCTGATTGTTTAGAGCTGCAGCACGAGCAGCACGGTGGTGTAGTGGTTAGCACTGTTGCCTTACAGCTAGAAGGTTCCTGGTTCAAATCCCCAGGCTGGCAGGGGTTGGAACCTTTCTGTGTGGAGTTTGCATGTTCTCCCTGTGCTGCGTGGGTTTACTCCAGGGGCTCTGGTTTCCTCCCACAATCCAAAGACATGCATGTTAGGTAAATTGTCCCTAGATATCTGTTTCCTATAGGCCCTTAGAATAGAGGGTTAGTACTAGTGAAAGCGCTTTGAGTGGTCTTTGTGACTAGAAAAGCGCTATATAAGTGCAGGTTAGTTAGTTAGCTTTGTAAGTAAGAAGAACGATTTTAAACAATTCTAAACTCTATGGGAAGCCAATGAAGGGAGGCCAGAATCGGAGAGATATGAGCTCTCTTTCTAGTACCTGTTAAAACTCTTGCTGCAGCATTTTGGATCAGCTGAAGACTTTTTAAAGATGTTTTAGGACAACCTGATAATAAAGCGTTACAATAATCTAATCTAGAGCTAACAAAAGTGTGGATCAGTTTCTCAGCATCATTTTGAGACAAGATGCTCCTAATTTTGGCAATATTACGCAAATGATAGAAGGCAGTCTTAGAAACAAATTTAATATGTGAATTGAAAGACAGATCTTGATCAAAAATAATTTCAAGGTTCCTCACAGAGCTATTAAGAGAAAGAGTAACCGCATCCAAACTGAAAGTTTGATTTGGAAAGGTATCTACACACTATCTACCATGCTATCAATTACAGAAGGAGCAAGCTGTCTATAGCTTATTTCCGTTGTGTTGACACATGGCAAGAAACAATCTGCATAAATTTGGTAACATCGTCATCTGAGAGGCATCTACTGTAGTAATATTTTTCTTTAGGACCCAAATAGTCAGAAATAGTAAAATCAAAGGTTAACAGACAATGGTCTGACAGTACAGGGTTATGAGGAGACACTACCAGATTTTCTATTTCTATGCCATATGTCAGAACAAGGTCCAATGTATGGTGGAGATAATGAGTAGAATTTCCTACTATCTGAGAAAACCCCATTGAGTCTAATATTGAATTAAATGCCACATTAAGGCAGTCACTATCTACATCTACATGTATGTTAAAGTCCCCTACTATAATTATTCTATCTGATTTCAGCGCTAAATCAGCTAAGAATTCAGCAAATTCGGATAAAAATTCTGAGTAGGTTGATGGAGGACGATAAACTATGGCAAATAAAATTGGGCTTTTAACCTAAAATTGCTAAAGTGCCCAATACTGAGGAACAGGCCCTCAAAGGAATTATAACGTGTTTTTTGCTTTACATTAACTAGTAATTTGGAATGGTAAATTGTTGCTACTCCTCCTCCACAACCAGAACTTCTGGGATTTTGACAGTTTAAATAACCAGAGGGAGTTGATTCATTTAAACCAACATAATCCTCTTGTCCTAACCAAGTCTCTGTAAGGGATATTAAATCAATCTGATGATCAATTAACAGATCATGGACTTGCAGAGACTTGGGAGTTAGAGACCTAATATTTAACAAACCGCATTTAATTTTTAAATTATGAGGAGGAACAGAGGCCAAATCATTCCATTTAGAAGCTTCATGTTTAATTTGAGTTTTACCAACTTTTTGTTTGTTTAATCACTTTGGGATGCTTATACATTATATTTTTATTTGCTTTGGAGGGAGCAGACAATGATTCTCTGATGGGGAAGACAGGGGCTAAGTTGAGGGGTGGTGGATGAAGAGGAGCTGCAGAGAGGCGTGTAAGATTGTGACTCTGCTTCCTGGTCCCAACTCTGAGTTGTCAAGTTTTTGGAAATTTGGATAAAAGAGATGCCAGATTGTTAGATAAATGACACGCACCATCCAAAGTGGGATGAACGCTGTCTTGTCTCATAAGACCAGGTTTTCCCCAAAATGAGTTCCAATTGTCAATGTAGCCCATGTTGTTTGCAGGACACCACACAGACAGTCTGCAGTTGAAGGATGACAAGCGGCTAAACATGTCATCACTGGTCAGATTGGGGAGGAGCCCAGAGAATACTACAGAGGCAGACATCGCTTTGGCAAAGTCACACACCGATTCTACATTAAGTTTTGTGACTTCCGACTGCTGGAGACAGATGTCATTAATGCCAGCGTGAATAACAATTGTGGAGCATTTACAGTTAATTTTATAGACATGCTTGTCTATAAAATTATAGACAAGCATGTTAAAGGTAAAGGCTATAAGACCATCTCCAAGCAGCTTGATGTTCCTGTGACTACAGTTCCACATATTATTCAGAAATTTAAGATCCACGGGACTGTAGCCAACCTCCCTGGATGTGGCTGCAGGAGGAAACTTGATGAAAAATGGAAGAGACGGATAATACAAATGGTAACAAAAGAGCCCAGAACAACCTCTAAACACATTCATGGTGAACTCCAAGGTCAAGGTACATCAGTGTCAGATCACACCATCCGTTGTTGTTTGAGCCAAAGTGGACTTCATGGGAGACGACCAAAGAGGACACCACTGTTGAAAACAAATCATAAAAAAGCCAGACTGGAATTTGCCAAACTGCATGTTGACAAGCCACAAAGCTTCTGGGAGAATGTCCTATGGACAGACGAGACCAAACTGCAACTTTTTGGCAAGGCACATCAGCTCTATGTTCACAGACACAAAAATGAAGCATACCAAGAAAAGAATACTGTCTCTACTGTGAAACATGGAGGAGGTTCTGTTATGTTCTGGGGCTGCTTTGCTGCATCTGGCACAGGGTGTCTTGAATCTCTGCAGGGTACAATGAAATCTCAAGACTATCAAGGTATTCTAGAGAGAAATGTGCTGCCCAGTGTCAGACAGCTTGGTCTCAGTCACAGGTCATGGGTCTTGCAACAGGATAATGACCCAAAACACACAGCTAAAAATACCCAAGAATGGCTAAGAGCCAAACATTGGACTATTCTAAAGTGGCCTTCTATGAGCCCTGATCTAAATCCTATTGAACATCTGTGGAAGGAGCTGAAACGCGTCTGGAGAAGGCACCCTTCAAACCTGAGACAACTGGAGCAGTTTGCTCATGAGGAGTGGGCCAAAATACCTGCTGAGAGGTGCAGAAGTCTCATTGACAGTTACAGAAATCGTTTGATTGCAGTGATTGCCTCAAAAGGTTGTGCAACAAAATATTAAGTTAAGGATACCATCATTTTTGTCCAGGCCTGTTTCATGAGTTTGTTTTTTAAAATAATTCTGTTGAACCACAATTCAAAAGCATTGTCTGATTTTCATTGGTTAATTTTCATAGACTTTTTATTTATTACCACTTTTGTCAGAATCAAGTTATTTCTGTGACCATTGTGGGTTTTTCTTTCATTAACAGAGGGGTACCAACAATTTTGTCCATGTGTGTATGTTGTGATAACTTTGATCTGTCCAGGGTGTACCCTGCCTCTCTCCCAAAGATGCTGGGATAGGCTCCAGCACCTCCGCGGCCCAAAAAGGATTAAGCAGAAGAAGATGGATGGATGGATGGAAATCACAGTGGTAATTAATGTGGTTCAGTTTCAAATGAATAAATAAAACGATTGCAATTTTATCAGTAAAAATTTACAAATTTATCATACAAATGTTGTAATTTATGAGCAAGTTCTAAATTTACCAGAAAAATTAGTGTAATATGAGGGGGAAATCTCTAATATACAAGAAGAAAAAGTAAATTTATGACAAAACTTTCAATTTGAGCAAAAGCTTGCAAATTTTCATGAAAAAAGTTCACTATTGAGGTGAATAAAGTTTAAAATTCACAAGGAAGAAATTTACAAGAAAAAAACCCCCTCACCAATTAATTGGAAGGAGAGTGTGTAAATTAATGAGAAAAGAGTCCCAAATTTAATAGAAAAACCTCCCAAACTGGTCAGAATAAAGTCATTATTACAGATGCAACTTTTTAATAGACACTCTTTAGGAATTTTTGGTAGCTGCCCTTACCTATACTGGACTAATTCACGCCACAAGGTAAAGCTACTTCTACTCGAGTACAACTTCTGACTACTATACCCACCTCTGCCAGGAACTATCAAGAGCAGGATATTGTTCAATAAAATTCCTTATTCATTTCTTCCCCTTGTTGTTTGTTGTCTTCATTTCTTGCTAATTTATGACAGATCTAAAACAACTATGAGAACACTTCTATATCCTCTACATACATCACAGTTTTAATGTTTACTTTCAGTACAAACTACTGCAAAGAACTAAGACTTGCTCATGTCTAAAATGGAGATATAAATACACACAGATGTTGGGCAAACTTGTGTCTCATTCCAACAATGTCTGAGAATGCCCAAAATGAGGAATAGACAAGTGTGATCCTCAGTATATGTTCAGCTAAATAAAACCCACCCATAGTGTTACTCCAGTTTATATGCTTTTATTTTGTATCCATGTCATGAACCGAGTGTACTGGAGAGTTTCACCAGACTCGGTTTCGTGGCTTTTTTCCAGTTTATTTACCGTTATGTTCTATTTTGTGCCTGCTTGGGTTTTTGTGCTCCAACACTGTCTGCAATTTTTTCTTGCTTGTGTTTTATTTTTATATATTTATTTTGTATGTTATTCTATTCCCGTTTGCCTTTCTTCTGTTGACAGCTGTCAGAGGCGTTTAGCCTCATGTGGGTGTGTCCTGTCAGCTGCCAGGTTTATTCGCCTCCCTCTCATGCATTCAGCTGATCCTAATCATTTATCCGCACTTTCTCCTGCCCGTTCAGACACTCACATCTGTTGTTCATCATACCAATCAATTCTGACCACTATTTTTGGGGCTCTGTGCCATTGCATGGTGCAGCATCCTACTTTCAGCTCTCACACGTAAGTCTATGGTTTATGTACTACGTGTTCACTTATTCTCCAGGTTTAGCTGGCGATCATTTTTGGTGTAGCAGTGCTATTTAGCTTGCCTGTTTTTCTTTGTTTAGCCTTCAGGTTTAGCTGGCGATTCCCTCGCCTTAGCTATGCTATTTAGCTGACCTGAGCATTTTCCTTTCTCAAGTTGTTATTTTATGATTTTCTTTCAATAAATCCTGCAAACTCACGGCCGGCGTTTGGTGCCTTTTTCCTTCCCTGAAGAGCAATTTAGGACAGAAGGACTCTGCCAGAGTGGGCGCCAGCAGTTGTGAGTTTGTTTTTTCTTTTTTTTGTGTGTTACTGCCTTTTTGTCTGGAGGAGTAGAGGAGTATGGCTACCATGGACTTGAGCGTTTTTGGGTTGAGTAGAGAGGAGTGTGCGATGGCGGACCTGGCTATAGATTTTGCCTCTAAAGCTCAAGCCACCCACACCCCCGAGGCCATTTTTGGCTTTGTGAGCAACGCAGCTGGATTGATTGAGAGCTGCCCCAATCTCTGGAGCTACCCAGGTTTAACTCCTCTCCTCACCATGATATTTGAAACCAAATGACAGTTGAGGAGTTTTCTCCCTCCGTTCAACCCAGGCAGAAGAAAAAACGTTCACGGGGTGGAGGACTCGCCACTCCCACTTCAAGTCCACACCATCACCCTCCACCCAGACGGCGCTCGAGACTCTCAGCAAGACGGAGCCTGAGCCCGGAACTGCAGCTGACACCATCACTCCCCAGGAATTCAGCAAGTTCCCATTCATCCTCTTTCTCTCGCAACTGAAACCGCTTGCTTAATTCCTGGTGGTGGGGCCCAGGTATTACAATCCACTGGGTCCTCACCAGCAGCTGCTGTAACCATTTTTTCACCTCCTTTTCCTGTCTCCCCTAAATTTCTATTGGTCCCGAGAGAGAATCACCAGGTGGCAGCAGGGTCTGTGGATTCTACTACTCTTGGCTCTGCACCACCACCACGCCCAGTGAGGGAGAGGAGAGCAAGCTGTATCCCCGAGTCGGTGCCAACGAATGAGCATCCCCTAGTTTCGGCATTGAGGGATCCAGCATCATCAAAGCCTGAGTTTCCACCTATGATCATTCCTGTGGACACTGCACCTCCATGTTCTTGGACCGCCAACTTGCCATAACCACTGAAAGGGATAACTCCAGGCCTGCTGCAGCAGGGACCATCGTGCTCCGGGAATACAGGCAAGTGAACTCTTGTTCACTTGCCTTCTTGTTCTTGCCTGGTTCCCGGAGAGGAAAACCAGTCCCCACAGTACACTGGGTTTTCTCCTCCTGCTGCAAATAATTGTCTCTCACCCGCTTCACTTGTCTCCTCTTTTTGCCCCTGAGTGTCCGCCGGCCCTGGGACTGAATCACCGGACGATGGAGGAGCCTGCAGGTCTGAAGGACCAAGGTCCAGCCCCGCATCCGTGGACTGGACAGAGGGAGATCGCTGCCTCCGATCCGAAGCTCGCGCCGACGAGAGGGCGTCCCCCGGGTTCGGCTACCCTGGATCCAGCGCCAACAGGGAGATCACCTCCAGAACCCACAACGGGGGAGCTGCCTTCATGGGTCATCTCGCTGAAGATCTGGACCAGACCTACCATCATGCCTGCTGCAGAAGCCCCTGCAGCAGAGTTGGAGACAGACCTCCAATGGACTTGACCCGAGACGTCGTCTGGATCGATGGGAGTCCTGGACGGCGGTGGAGCTCGAGTTCATGCAAGTGTCCTCTTCGGTTTCTATTGTTCCTGTATTGGAGAGGTCTTGCCTGGCTCTTAGGGAGGAGAGCCAAGTGCAGCCGTCAGCTGCACCTGCGCTCACCTCACCGGGCTCTGCTGCTGCCGGTGACCCTAACCCAGTTTTTCTGCACCTTCTCCCAGGGTTACCAGGAAGGATCCACCTGAGCCAGATGTCATTGTGGTTTCAGGCTCGCCGCCTGGGTCCAGCTCCCCCCGCTGAGGTCACCGCGGGAGCAACTATGACCCCGCTTGGGACCGCCAAGGGTGCAGCTATGTGTCAGCCGGGGACCACCGAGGGTGCAGCTCCGCTCCTGCCTGGGAGGAATGACACATTACTAGAGGGGTTTGAACCCAGGGCTCCTGCATGAGAGGTGAGGATCTTAACCCCTTCACCACACTACTGTATTAGGTTACACACCAAAAAAAAAAAAGTTCTACTGACAAGATAAAATGGCTGACAGGCATTTCATAAACATGATTTTTTGAACATTAACAGAATTGCATGAAATTTGGTGGTTAGCTGAAGAGCACTGTTGTGAATGCGAGTCTAAAGTTTCATCAAATTGGAATCAGTATATCAGGAGTTAAACCCAAAACTACATGTCAAAGAAACTATACAACTTGACTGGCCTAGGAAATCAAAACGGATTGACATTTTTGGATAATTTTAACAACTTTTACTTAATATCTGTAAATGATCTCTGCTTAACTTCAAGCAATTTGGATTAGCCTAGGAGTTCATTTTGAGTTCACTTGCACATTTTTGAAAATATGGTGCAGAAAACTTTGACACATTTGACAAAAAGTTGCAGAAGGTTTCACTGAATAGAATGATGAAAAAATTTTTTAGTCTAGGCCCAACCGTTCAAGATCTCTGCAAAAACATAAAACTGTTTGTTATAGCGCCACCTATCTACGCAGTGCCTTGATTTTTTTTTGTGTGAGTAGTGGGGAGAATTTCTGATCAGACTGCAAAATTTCAAGTTTCCAGTATTACCGTTTTTGCTCCCCATGCACGTTTTGTGGAGAAAAATAATAAGAATCAGAACAAAGACAGTAGGTTTCCTGCAGCATAGCTGCTTGGAACCCTAATGAGCAGAATCTCTGCAGCACAACACTAGATTGCACTTTTCATCTTTAATGAAAATTTAAATTGTATCAAACATGCTGATTTACATTAAGTGGACACCAAAATGTACATGTTTCGTAAGTCTGATTTTTGTTAATAGAACATATAAAATGGGGATAGAATCATAGTAACAAGGTGGCAGAATATACATTTGTTAGTTAGTTTGATAGTTAATACTCTGAGAACCATTTGAGCATATCTGATATCTTCTGATATCCACTATTAGGAAGTACAAATTTAAAAAAAAAAAAAAAAAAAAAAAAAAAAGAATAACATTAACAGGTCTTCATTTTGGGAAGAAAAAAAAACAACAACCCAGAGGTCATGTGCATATGAAACCATCAAACTTAAAATATAGCGAACAGAAACGTTTTACTAAAATGTCCAGAACTGCATCACAACACCTTTAAAACTTCACAAGAGGAGCAGGATACAGTTTATATACATCATTTGTTCATTACAATAGTTGCCAAGATATTTAAAAGAAGATAAAAGGAGATTAAGAAAAAAAAATCTAAATTTCATTCATGACTTCCATGTGGAAAAATATCACACTTAAAACTATACATATATTTCACAGGCAATAGGCTGTCACTATAGTAACCACTTCAGCGGTGCCAGCTGTGGGGTGGGACGCTGCAGGTTTTCAAGGTCGGCGGTCGTATTCACTGATCTTTTTCTTAATGTGGGACAGCTTGGCCCGGAGATATTTACACCTCCTCTTCTTAATCTGGTAGTCTGGAGACTGAGGAGCAAGTTTGAGAATGAAATCTGACAAAAGTATTCTTATTCTATTTCTTGTGCAGCATTGAAAAGCAGTACGAAATAACACAGCTGATCACCTGGCTGTGGTTCTTACCTTCTTGAGATTCTTCAGTCTGTTGTAGTCATCCAAAGCATCCTAAGATTAGAAAGGTCAGTAGTTAGTTGGCTTATTTGACCACTGGCAAAATCATCACACCGTAATCATACACAATTTAAAGGGGACAGGACTGCACTTTTTGACAGCTCCCAGGGGTCTGAATGAAATGTTTGTGACATATTTTGGTCAAACTGCCTTTAATTATTGCAGTATCACTGTGAATCATAATTTGCAACCTTCTTCAGAATGGCTCGTTTCAGTGCATGTCTCTTTAAATGCCCAAAAGCTGCAATTCACTCCACCCTCCTTTTTTTGTCACTATTGCTAATCTTGGCTGGCTAACTCCTAGCTCAGGTAGTGAGCCTGGGCCAACTAATGCAAATTTGTCTTAAAGAATAAACATAATGATGCATCATTGGTAGACAGGAGTGTGTGGTTTCAGTGGTTGACTGGATATGACCAGTCACTGGAGTACAATAAGATCAGAAATATTCACGGATGAGTGAATGGTGGCCTAAGGTGTCAGTGTATTAGGTCAAGTTTTGGTAGACGAACAAAGATTCCAGGGAAGGGGTGGGTGGGTGAACAGAAATGATAAAAAATAGCAATCAAAACCAGCCAGATTGACAGTTAAGCTTACAACAGGCAGCCAGAGTGGTGACTAGTGGTAAAGCATCCGCTCCTGGGTTCAAGCCTTAGCTCTGTCATACCAAAGACCATATTAAAAACCTTCTAGCTTGGTCCTCAGCATAATAGAATGGGGGAAGGAAAGTTGACACACAAAACTATCAGAGGACCAACGTCTCACTGTAGCTTTCACTATTTAAGCCCAATTCATGGTGGCACAAGCATGTCGGTGCACGAGCATTGTATGCATGACGTAAATTTTGTCATCTTCCCTTCTGCAGAGGGCGAGCGCAGACCAAGAGCTTATGAGTCCGGGGTCGTGCTGGTTATTGGCATTGGAGGAATCACTGTGTGTAGAGCCGACCATGTCCCCCAGTGTTCTCCATCACTGGCGGTCCTGTGCCAGCCCTTCTGCGTCCTCTAGGGTCATGTCTTCTTCTTCTTTTAGACTTGATTGGCGGTTGGCAACCAGCTTACAGGTGCATTACCACCACGTACTTCACTCTATATCATCACTGTATATCTTTGTATAAGGAGTTCTGAACAACTCCCTATGTGTGAAAAAATTATCCGTCCTTGGACTGTGTCCTCGGCGGCGTCAATAGCTGTGCCAGCCAGCCGACTTAGGGTCATGTCAAGCTTCTGGAGGTCTTTTGTAGTCACGTGCATCCATCTGGTGCGGGGTCTGCCGCGGGGCCTCCTCTAGCCTGCCGTTGCTGTATCAAATATGAGTAAGGCCCCGATGGGATGTTCTGTCAAGAGGCGGAGGCCGTGCTTGTACCAGTGGATGTGGCAGATGGCTATGAGGCGGGGGGCTGCAGGCTGATGAGTGCGTGCATATAGCTCTTCTTTTGAGATGTGATGGTACCATCTGATGCTTTCGATGGTCCTTAGCACTCCGCTGTCAAAGCCGTTGATCCTCTTTGCCAGGGTTTTCATAAAGGGCCACATTTCTGCTACATAGAGGAGAACAGAAAGGACTGAAGCATTGTAGATGCAGACCTTTGTCTTCCGGGAGAGAGCAGTGTCACCAAAGGATCTTCCATAAGGAGTGCTTGACTTCAGCAACCAGGCCAAGTCTGCGGTGGATCTCTGGGGTCAGGTCGCCACTGTTGGTAAATGTGGTGCCCAGGTAAATGGAGCTTAAGAACTCCACAGTGTCTGAGCCAATAGGAAGTGGGAGATACATGGTCAACCGTGCTGAATTCAGTTCAATTCATACAACTTTATTTATCCCTCAAGGGGCAACTAATTTAAAAGCAACTTGTACATTGATGCACCAGGTTGTACAAACACAATAAACAATACAAGAAGACAAACTGAAAGTCACATCTAACCAACCATTAGAGGCAGTGCTATAATATAAAAATACAACAATAAGATTGGGGGTTGCTAAAATAAAAGAACAGTGATGATAAAAATAATAAGTGACGATAAAAACAAACCTAAACCTGTAAAAATAAATAAATAATAATGCAGTGGTTAGTACTGTGGCACTGTGGACCTTGAAGGGACAGCAAAGCTGTGTCATCAGAACATTTGACAATATAGCTGCCCTCATAAGTGCTCCTACATTGGTCTGTGTACATAATAAAAAGAAGGGGTGAAAGAACACATCCTTGTGGTGACCCTGCAGAAGTGCTCAGCATTCTGAAAGGTGGTCATTTACAAGTACCCTTTGAGTTTGACCAGATAAAAAGTCCATAATCCAAAGCATGAGTTGGTGAGGTAAATTAAAATCACAAATTAATCTTTCTGTTAAAAGATGAGGTTGCATGCTGTTAAATGCTAATGAAAAATCAGCAAACACCTGGCATGGGCCTGCGGTTTTTCTAGGTGTTTATATAAACCATTTAAAATGAAAAACTTAGCATTCTCGACACCCTTTCTTATTTGATATGCAAATTGCAGTGGATCAAGCAGCCTTAAGGTCGATGAAGGCGATGTAGAGGTGGCAATCTTTGCAGAACTCCCAGAACCTTTCAATAATGAGACAGAGCAAAATGTGGTCGGTAGTGGAGTGATTTGGCATAAATCCAGCTTGCTGTGGGCAGTGTTTGCGTGTAATGGCTGGAAGAGTGCAAGTGAGGAGGATTCTGGTGAAGAGCTTGCTCGGAATGCAGAGGAGAGTGATGCCCCTATGGTTGCTGCAGACAAATTTGTCACCTTTCCTCTTCCAGAAGGGGAGGATGATGCCCCGGGTCCAGTTATTTGGGAGCCGGTCTGACACCCACACATGGTTGATGATGCAGGTGAGCCACTGGATCATGTTATCTCCGCCTGCTTTCAGCCTCTCTGCACTATCTGCAGTGATAGTGCAGATTCCAGGGGCTTTGCAGTTGTTGAGCTTCTTAGGGCAGCTCTGACTTTGTCGGGGGTGACAGGATCAAGTCTGCAGATGCTGTTGGGTGGTGATGTGTCTGTGGCTGGGGTTGATTGGAACAGGCAGGTGATGGAGAAAAAGGCTGAACTCCCAGCATTCAAGGCAGGCAGTTTCTGTGGTGATAACATTGACATTGGTATCCTTCACCGAGGCTGTATTGATCTGGGGGCCGGTACAGGCTCTACGTCATCAGCAATGGCCTTGTTGCATATCTGGCTGCGCTGGCGGTATTCGTTCATGTCACCACGCAGGACAGCCTTGCAGTGACATCTTATCTCCATCATCTGCTGTGAAATCCAGAGCTGCTAGGGAAAAGGTTTTATGTTTCCTTGGTCGTCACGAGCAAACTGGTTGACACTTGATTTAAAGACCTCCCAGTTGTCCGCCTCATCCTTGGCCAGGGCTGTGAAGCGGTTGGTGATGGAGCACACGAATGCAGAGGTGATGATGGGATCATGTAGATGGGAGGTGTCAGGGCGGGGCTGGAACTTGGCAGCAGAATCCACTTGAAACTTTAACTTGAGTGTTGCAGCCAGCAACTGATGGTCTGTATTGCCATATAGGACTCCGCTGTAGACCCAGGAATTGGTGACGAATAACCTCCAGCACGTGTAGCCCCAAAAACTGATCTACAGAAAGTATGCAAGCAGTCGGCACTAAACTCCCACCATTGTTTACCTTGAAATAAGCTCCTTCATGTGCTTTCGATTACTTTTTAAATTCTGGACGTTTGAATCAGGTTACTGGAGCATCGCTGCCATATTATGTGGACATATGGACCGTACATTACATTCAATACACGAGTGTGAAACATAGCTTTGTGGCAAACAGCTTCAGTGCATGAAAACTACTTTGAATAGTGCTGTGTACACAACTGCAGTCCACAGACCGCATGTGCTTTCTCCTTGAGATACTCTGACCATGCCTTAACATACACCTCTATGATGTCCCACATACCATGGAAAGGAATCAACTTTTTAAACTTTTATGCATTATCTATGGTATTTCTAAGATGTCTGACATGCAGATTTAACAATTAAATGTCATTTTATGGATAATTAAGGCCTTATTTCTAGATAAATGCATTTAAGATTTTGTAATATGTGCAAACACATTGCTGACAGCTCTAATCCAGGTCTGGTCCTACTTAGTACCATAAATCAGAGACAAGTCAGGTAAGGCTGGACTGGCCGTCCTGGCTTCAGAAGTTCTCACCAGGAACTGTGGGCTGCCCTCAGAGTGCTGCTCCAGCTCCCTCTCCAGATCAGCCAGGTCCCGGTTTATGCTGTCCAGCTCAGCCTGCAGGCTCTTATAGTCATGAAGGTCCCGGTCAAACTCCTGTTTGTAGGTCAGACGCTCGTGTTCATCCACAATGGGAGGAAACAAACTAGAGGAGAACACATTCCAATTACCGATCATTGTTGGCAGTGAATTTCTGCTGCTGCACTCACCACTAAAATAGACTGGAGGTGAACAAAAATTCTAATAATTCCAAGTCAAAGAAGAAACAATTACTGCAAGAAATGTGATCCGTGCAGCTTTAAAGAAGTTCAGACTTTTGAAGATCTTTTTTTACGGCCACTTCATCAAATTTAAGACCTCATGTCTGTGACATGGCCAAAACGCCGTGACCACATCACAGTTACCCTTGTCTTACTGGAACTTAAATGACTAAAAATTTGGGTCATCAGTCCAGTTCTCATTAAATTTAAAACTTCCCCAAGATTGATGAAGTCCCAAGATAATTACGTTATTAATGTCCAGCCCCCCCGCGATCCGAAAAAGATTAAGCGGAAGAAGATGGATGGATGTAAAACAACTGAAACTAGACCCTACCAACAGAAGCAAAACTCACAACAGGAAAAAGGAACAGAGTTATGTGGAAAGTCTCACAAATTTAGGAAGAAAACGCTGCAAAGTTACAAGAAAAGTTTCACTATTATGAGGAAAACGGTTACAGATTTACAAAAAACAGCGACAAATTTATGAACACAAACTTGCAAAAAAGATGTTGCCAATTTACAAGAAAAAATGCAAATTTATAACAAAATACACTGGAAATTTACAGGAAAATTATTGCTAATTTACAGGAAAATATGTAAATATAAAGAATAGTTGCAAATTTACAAGAAAAAGTTTACAATACAACAATACGACTTATGTTTATAATATCTGAGGTATTTTTAAGACTTCTGAAATGCAGATTTAAGGATCAATTAACACTTTTTCACACAAAGCCTTAATTTTGGATCTAAAAATGTAAATTTTTTTTAAAGCAGCACTATGTAATTTTCTTGTTCTTGGGAGGAACACAAAAAAAGCCCTACACCTATGATGACTACGACATCTGTCCCAACAGCCAATCACAAGTTAGTTTGTTGATGGCGACTTAAACTGTGCTCCATGATTGGCTGTTGGAACTGAGGTCATAGCTGTCATAGTTGGAGTCTTTTCGGTGATCCTACCAAGAACAGGCCCACTCAGGCGACGGGGAAAGTGACATTCATCTGGTCAAAGGTTGATGCACGGTCAAAATCATTTTGGAAACATTAATTTAAAGTGAAAACCTTACATAGCGTTGCTTAAAGACTTTAAAGATCTGAGCATACCATGAAAAAAAAGAAGATTCAGTTATCCACCAATAAAATCAGTGCCACTTACACAGTGAAGTCCTCCTCCTCTTCCAGCTCGTCTCCAGACTCCACACCAGTGTCATAGACCCTTAGTCTGGGATTGGCTCCTTCCACAGAGCTGCTGACGTCCGAGTCTCTGCAAGTGTCGATTTATACAGTTAGCTCAACTGAGTAAAGTACATGTCCCTTCCAGCCAAATGGAACTCATCTAGGCCCTCGAGCCCAGTGTTTTGTTTTTTTTTTTTTTTTCAACCAGGGTGCCGTGAGAGATCTCCGAGGTGCTGTGGGAAATTGTCTAATGCTGCTTTATGCTTGCAGCGAGCTGCAGCATAAATTAACACCTCAACAACCCTCTATGGCTTTTTTCCAAACACCAAGGATATGAGGGTCTGATCTCCCATAGATAACAGTGCATTTTCCTGGTGTAACAAGTTTCATGTCCTCACATCGCTGATGTCTACAAATGAGCACAGAGCAGAGCTGAACCAGGAGACTGCCCAGGGTCAAACCAGGACAGACTGGTGTCGGCTCCACAGTAGATGGAGACGGTCAGAGCTGTAGCAGGCTCCACGGGAGTGAACGAAAAAAATAAAATACCGAAGGGGCACATCAGCCAAGAAAATGTCACCACCTCCTACAGAAACTGCATCCCAATGTCTGCTGCCCTCAGCACCACACAAGTAGTGGGTAAACGTGTCACGAAGCTCCGCCGGCCCATCAGGTACACTAGACTGGCTCATTCTTTAATCCACAGTTACATTGAGATCCATATACTAGTTGGACACTGACAATTTTTGCTGTTTTAGCTGTTTACCAAAGCATATTCAAGATACAGGTACATAATCAATATTGCCTTAAAATGCAGACTCTCAGCTTTAATTTGAGGGTATTCACATGCAAATTGGAGTTACAGTTTAGGAATTGCAACCATTTTTATACAAAATCTCCTCATTTCAGGGGCTCAAAATGAGAGGAAAATAAAAATTTACACATTCTGAGGTTAATGTGCTTTTTTATTAAACCATACAACTCAACACTTCGTGAGATTATTCAACAATGAAACTAGGGATGCATTAAAAATGTAACCAACTACATATCTTAAAAAAAAACAAAACAAAAACCAAAACATACAACTAGTCAGGACTGTTAAAGGTCATACTGAAATTCATTTGTCCACAAATCCCATCAAATTGGCACATAAGCATGATTATACTCTGACAGGTTGGACTTCTTCTCTTCCATCACCTCAGGTTAACCTACCAAACCCGGCTCAGACAAGATTCGGGTGAGTGCTGACAGAGCGGGCAAACAGAGCTGCAGCGACCTCGCTGACACAGCAGAAAAAACATGCAAAACTGCCAGAAACAAAAGCAAAACATGGGACTTACCCTGGTAGATACAGAGGCTTGTTGTAGCCCAGATGGTCGATGGAATCTCTCAACTCCCCCACTTTATTGTTGGGATCATGAAGCATCACCTCGGGATCACCAGATATATTGTTTACCTAAAGTAGGAAACAACAATTACAATCAGAGGTTGAGCTACTGGAGGTTTTCATGTGAAGTTGGGGCATTAAATTAATCTGTTTCTATGATTATATTTTGGATGTTGGTTGTTAGTTATAAAATCATTACTGAAGGTTGCAGCAACACTGTACTCGTTCATCTATGAAATATACTGCTGCTGAATAATTTAATTGCTCACTAGTACTGTAAATACAATTTTAACTTAATATATAGCCAGCAGTCACTCCAAACTTGCTCAGCTGCTGTTAACAAGTCCTACTGCGTGCGTCTCTGGCAATGCAAAGTGATGCACCTCATTCAAATTACCATAACTCCTTGACCATTTATGCTAGTGATGTAATTTTAATGGATTCTGAAAGCTGAGAAGTGAAGCTTTCCATTGATGTATGGAACATTATGATAACTGCAGGATTGTCTGCATGAGTGAAGGATGAAGAAAGCATAGCAGAAGAGCTGCAGGCGGAGAGGAGGAAAAAGGAGAGAGGAGCTCTTTCAAGTATTTTTGCAGTGTTTTAGCGGTGGTTTCTGTGTAAATAATAGTTTAGAAGAAAAGGAGTGGGTTAGAGGCCCCCTGATAAAAGAAGTTTAAGGCTCTTTAAAGGAACTGACAAAACCTAAGGCTATTTGGAGTAGACAAAACATTGTCTGGTTTTTTTTTTTCACATATAAAAAATAAAAGGAAAGGAGGTTTGAGGCCTTCTAATGTATAGATTCCTTTTGCAAATTGCTGTAATGCTTTAATGTTCTTATGTAAAGCACTTTGAATTGTCTTGTACGTGAAAATAAATAAACTTGCCTTGCCTTTAGTATTAATAGTATAGTATTAGTATTGTTTGTGAGAGTTTTCTAGTGTGGCAAACAAATGTTTGAGAAGATGTAAAATAGGTTCTGTTTCATTCTGAAATCTCAAAAGTTTTGTTTGAAATATTTATAAAGAAACCTGATGAAAATTCAAATCCATTTTTTTTACTTACTGTTATCACTGTTTTAGGCATATAAATGTATAACAAGTATTGGCAAAGACAAAAACATGGGACATTTTCTGACACATTTATTGAAAAAAAACAAAATAAAAACAGGCGAACTATCACAATTATAGTACTAAAAAGGTTCAAAATACTGCCAATTTTATATAAAAACAGACATAACATTTCCCAGGGGCAAAATGGAAGGTGATGTTCAAAAGAAAAGGAAAGGACGAGCAGAGTGGGAATGAATTAAAGGGAAAAAAAAGTCCTGACCACAGACGCAGAAAAATGCTGTAAAATCACTGAAATATTTGAACTAAAACTGACTTTTGACGTCGTGAAGTCATTTCCCCTGTTTTCCAGTCTTTATATTTGTTTTACTGATGTAGTTTTTTTATTTTTATTTTTTTGCCTAGTCGTGAAAAAATTAGGACACCCTGTATAAGCCTGTGTGTTTTGTTTGGGTTTTTTTTTTTAACACATTTGGACATATGGATATTTAGTATCAATGTTAAAAATACTGGGAGATTCACATAATACAACTAAACAATTAAAAATGAATTAAAGACTTTTTTTTTCAAATTTTCTGTAAAATATAATTCTAAACAAATAGTGAGGAATAAATTAGGACACCCCCCCATCTTTTTTAGGACATTCCCACTTACAATGGCTAAAATAAATGTTAAAAAATACAAATAAAAACAAAAACAAGGTTAGACATTGATATGTGAACATTTCTTAATAAAGAACTGAATATTTAAAGGGGTATCCAAATTTTTTCACATGACTGTATATAACTCATTGAAAAAATCCTTATACTGGTTCTGGGCATTCAGAGTAAGCGCTGGAACTATTAATCAATATCCTTGCTTTTTTAAGAGGTAAAACTTCAAATTCAAAGGTTTGCTTCCTGAGGATTCAACCAGATTTTATTTGAAGGTCCTTCTTTCCACTGTTTCCCTTCATATTGTGAGCAATGTGGTTCCAGGAGCCGGTCACAGGACCAACCGGTTCCACCACTTCTCCCTGTTTGTCTGAATACTGCCAATACCTTTGCCAAAAACAGGAAGTCTGAGACGAGGTCTGTTGGATAGTAGCAGTGTCCCGTCTGACTGTTCTACTGGGAACATTCACACCCCTGGTGTGATGCTGTGCTCTCATATTAACACATCTTTAGAACGCTGAAGATGTACATAAATACAGAGATCTATTGAGAGACATAAATAATACTTAATTCTGTTAAACTGTTTCACACACAGGCCCATTTTAGAATTCCATTCCGTTATTGGGTGTCTTCATGTTGTTTCCTAAGACATTTCTGGGATGTAGATGTTTGGATGCAGTCTTTGAGTTTGATTTGTTAGGGCAAGGGTCTGCAACCTGTGGCTATGGAGCCTCAGGCAGCTCTTTTGCCCATAGCCAGTGGCTCTCTGAATCCTTGAGAAAAACTTAAACATTTCGAAGAATAGAAGCAACAGATTTTAAAAAAAAGAGAGAAATAAATAGTTGCACATCCATGAGAAATACATCAAGCAAATAAAGAAAAAAGAGACAGAGAACCTGACATTTCATTCAAAAAAATCTTGTAAATTTTGAGAAAATCTTGCAATTTTGTCAGGAAAGCACACCTATGATTTACAAGAAACAGGTCACAAAAATTTGGGGAAAAAAATCAAATGAACTGGAAAAAGGTGGACTTTTATGAGAAAAAGGTATCAAATTTATGTAAAAAATGCTGCAGTTTTACTAGTGAAAGGTAATACATTTACAAAGACAAATGTAATACATTTATGATAACAGCTGAAAATTTGTGCCAAAAATATTCAAAGTATATGGAACAAGCTCCAGTTTTATGAGGAAAAAAATCCACAAATTTGCAAGAAAAGTCAGAAAAGATCGTCTGAAAAAAAGACAAATTTAAGCCACAACTTTGTCAGAAAATTGACACATTTATATGAAAAAGGTCACATTTTTACCTGCAAAAGTTACACATTTACCCCCAAACAGCCATTTTTATGTGAACAAAGTCAATGAAAATATTTGCCACTTTATTGTAAAAAAGGGGCACAAATTTACATTAAAGTCTCCACAAGGGTATCAAATTTTCAAAGAAAAATGTGCCACATTTATGAAAAGTGGCACTTGTATTCCAAAAATATAACAAATT